>JAYKKT010000048.1:4636250-5962500 GCA_036023115.1 Brasenia schreberi
ATTATAATTATATCATAAAATAGAGGGGATTTAGAGGTGTAAAGACCCAAAAAATGTTTTATGAAAATTTTCATCTTTTAGAAAATGGGCTATTTTTGGCAACGTTAGATTTTTAAATAAAAATACATCAAATGAACTCATTTTAGTATCAAAATTTTCTAGAAACCTCAAAATGATGATATATTACATCTCTTTCAAAAAAATCAAATTTGAACAAAAAATTTATAAAAATGACTATTTTGCCCTCAAGACCAAATTGGCAGGATTTTGCCTTTTTAAATGATTGCCTTCAAAGAAAGGATGATTTAAAACAATTTTTTTTATATAAACAAGTGAAAATGAGAACATTGGGAATCAAACCCAAAAATGTTTGCAAATTTATAAAATTCCAAAACCCTTGAAATTTATAAACAAGTTAAATTCAAACTAAACCTTAGAAATTCGCCCGGTTGAGAAGGGTCTCATTCCAAGGCCTGATACCTAGGGTTAAAGTGGTTCAATACCCTACACCCGTTGAAGTGGTTAAAGTGGTTTGATACCCTACACCCATGAAAAGATCTAAATGGTCAAGGTGGTTATAGACTGACTCACATAGCAAAAGTAGGTCACCCTTGCAAACAAAAACTGGGAATGAAACCTAGTGCTTTTCTAAAATAATATTTGAAGATTTCATTAAATTTGATGTTTTCAAATATAGAAATAATTTTAAAGAAAGTGTTTGAAACCATACCTGTCATATGTAAAATTTGGACCTGAAGGAGGCAAATTCCCTGAAAAGAAAAGATGGCATGAACCAAAAAGGCAACAATCGAGCATCTGTCAATTTTGGCGTTGTTGGAAAAGGTAACCTATCATTTTTAGTTTCAGGTATTAAGAAGGAACATTGACGTTCAAAAAAAGAAGGTCGGCGTCAAAGACAGAAAGACGATGTTCGAGATGAAAAGTCGACGTTCAAGGAAGGAAAGTCGGCATTCAGAAGAAAGGCCGACTTTCAAGAAGGGAAAGTCACTATCATCTAAGAGAAAGGAAAGTGATGCATGATTTGGCAAGTTGTGATGCTCAATTTGGTTGCAGCTGACCTCAACATGAAAAGTCTAGGCAGCTCCAGCACCATCACAAGGCGGTCTGATTTGGTAAGTCCTCAAAATGGCAGCATCTTGACAAAGGCTAGCGAAGCTCAGCCGAGCCCAGCAAGGTGGGTACAACGACCTTGACTCAATATGTTAAGCCAACCAACAAGGTTGTAGATGACCTCAACGTGGAAAGCCTTCCTGATGTTAGCCACTTACTATATCAAATGGGGCCGACTTTTGGCAGGTCCTTGGACAACAACAAGGTTTAGTTGATGTCAACGACTTATCAAGCTAAGTCCACACAATTGAGCTTAGCAAGGTAGATAGCAACCTTTCAAAAGCCTAGTTAATTGAATTCAGCAGCAAGGACTTCAACTCATTTTTAAACGAGGTTGTGATTGGTTTCTTATGTCAAGCTTGACGAAGCACTTAAACATTGAGGTACTTGAGAAATCGAGAATGGGTCAGCTACAGATTGTACAAATGGCATCAATCTAGGTCTCGATCATGATACACCATGGGACGATCTATTCTTGTCACAAGAGGATATGCCAATGAGGAAATGTTGAGCCTCTTGCCATATTTATGCCTTCCAGTATTTGGAAGCATGACCTCTTTTAACATTGGTACGGGAGGTTTTGATAAAGCAACATTCAGTGCCTAGCAAGTATGTTGTAGAATGAGGTGGTCGACTCCAAAGTCTTGCCGTTCTTATGCTCGCTGGATATGGGAAGAAACAATCTTTATCATACATAAAATGCTTGAGAATTAAGATAGGTTCTAGTATGCTGGTTTTTATGAATGATATTGATCGACCAAGGGAAAGATTAGCATGTACATAAGCTTAGACGTAAGACGATCAGGCTCATGAGAGGTATATGCAACATTCAATAGAAAATATAATCAATCTCATGAGAAACATGCAGTGACGTGGGATGATCCAGTTACACATCAAATTAACATTAAACATAACCAAATGCAAATGAGGCACTGGTATGGTATGAGGCATCAAGGGGATGGACCGAACCTATAACTGAGTTCAAATGCACATGCCCATAAAACTTTAGATCTTTATTAAGTGTCCATCTTCTATGACAATGGATGCATGGAACGAGAGCAGCAGGTTATACCTTGTTCTGAAAATGATATTTCTTTACCACCTATGCAAAATATCGCCCTACTTTCCAAGAAGGACACTAAAAGTTCATGTTTCTTATACCATCCTACATTCCATCTACCATCACTATTATGGAAATTCACAAGTTGTGCCAATGAGATTATTAAATCCTTCACCCCGACAATCTCCAATAGTGCTAATCGGCCATGCGTCATCATCTGCAGTCAGACCCAATCATGACCACGATGAATTAGAGGGAGCTTCGGTTAAGCAAGAAGACTTACCTTCCACAACATCTAGTCAAACCCACCTGAGTAAACTCATTTTTGGTTGAGCCCACTTGCCAAAAGATGGTCAAGTGACAGATTTGGAAGGCATGTACAACACCTCAATTGCCTAAAAATGAATGGACACATTTTGGCAAGAATGGCCACATTCACTTGCCAAAATGCTGCTCTTTTCAATAAAGCAACTTGCCTTATGAAAATTTGCAGCAAAGAGGCATCCCTTAGTCTATAAAAGGGGCCTCAAAGGTGTTGCAAACCATCAATCCGAGTTCCATCCACACATCAATCTGAGTTCAGCAAACTATTCAGCAAGAGGGAGAGAAAGAGAGGGAGAGAAAGTGAGGGAGGGAGAGAAAGAAAGGAGGATGTTGCCTGCCGCCAACCACCAGTTGCAGACCTTCCTCCGCCTTCTATCACAGGTTCTTCCTTGTTTCAATCATCTACTTTTTAAGTAAATTTCATGGGTTTGTAATTAAGGAGCTTAAGTCTCCATGAAGATGTATTGATTCATATCCACAGGACAACCCCATCTTTCTTTCATGCGGTCTTCGTTACATGCTTTGATATTGGTTCTTTCGACTCCATAGCACAACCTAAGATCATGAACCTCTTAATCTCCCCTTGTTCACGTAATCCTTAGGATTTAGACTGTTGTTTTCTAGCTGTAGATTCGTTTTAATTCAGATTAAGACACAAACACAGTTTTGAAAAATCTAAAAATTGTTTTTCTTCACTCTGCATATGTTTGGTAAAAGATTTCTATGTGATCATCCCTTGCTCCAAATATGTCGCAATTTGGCACATCTAATCTATACATACAGAGTCACTTATAATAAACATTTCAAGAATTTTGGGTTTGTTAAACATCATTAACAAAATTAGAAATATTTTATAAAAATCAGAATACATTCTAGAAAACCAGAAGTTCCTGTGACACAGGTCGGGTTATTCCTGAATATCTTTGTGCATAGTGAACCAAATTAAAATATTTTCTAAAATCTGTAAAAATTTCTGAATTTAATTACATAAATATACGAATGTAAAATAAAAATAAAAATATTTTCTAAATCTGTACATGAAAGTTTATCCTCTGTAAAAAATTTAGAATTTTTGGAAACTCAGAAATATTTTTAAAAAAAATAAAAAACAAGCCTCTCAAAGCAGAACTAGTTTTTGTTTTTCAAGACTTGAAATATTTTCAAGTTAAGAACCAAAATCACGATTTTTGAAGTTTGAATTTTGTTTTTAAAAAACTTACCGGATCTCGAATAATTTTCAAAGCGTCTAGGCTGACTCTTGAGCATCGGTTCAAGAAGGCCTACATCGAAAAGAGTTTACTTATCCACAATCGCTATACGAAGTTAGAAATCAATCTTTGCTAGTTTGAGCAAACTAGCTGGCATGCTCGCGCACATGACTTTGTTCGGGAATTTAATTTCAAATCATTACATAGGTTTTGAAATAAAAAACTATGTCTAAAAGAGGTATATGATCTTACATTATATTATAGGATAGAAAGGATCAAAATTTAAACATCTAACGGATAATTCATGAATGAAAAAGAGACGGGGCAGCATATGAACCTTTATTAATACATCATAATAGAGACATGAGCTCCTTAATTACAACCCCATTATTATTAATGAAAGAAGAGATAATCATAAAAAAATAAGGGAAGAGTGGACCTGTGATGGAAGGATCGATCGGCGGCGGTTGGCAACGAACCTCCCCTTCTTCTTTCTCTCTTCCTCTCTCTCTCTTCTTTCTTTCTCTCTTTCTCTCTCTCTCTTGCAAGCCACAAATCTAGTTGATGGCTGGATGATTTGTGGATGGGATTGATTGAACTCGGATTGATGTATTGCAACCCCCTTGAGGCCCCTTTTATAGGAAAATGGTTGCCTCTTTGCTGCTGATTTTTGTAAGGCAAGTTGTCTTATTGAAGGTGGCTGAAATTGGTAGGTGAATGCTGGCCTTTCTTGCCAAAAATATGTTATATTGGATATGGTAAGTGGATGCTGGCTCTTCTTGCCAAAAATCTGCTCCATTTGATATGGTAAGTGTAGCTGCTCATTTGATGATGCTTGATAAGGTAAGTTGCTTAATCCTTTGATGTTGAACTCTGAAACTGGTAAATATCCACTTAGTGGTTTACCAAATTAAACATCACTA
Source organism: Brasenia schreberi (assembly GCA_036023115.1). NCBI lineage: Eukaryota > Viridiplantae > Streptophyta > Magnoliopsida > Nymphaeales > Cabombaceae > Brasenia > Brasenia schreberi. Next base: position 4,640,897 of record JAYKKT010000048.1, read on the forward strand.
CTTGCCAAATCGAGCATTACATCTTGCCAAATTGAGCATTACTTTCCTTTTGCATGGATGACGTCGACTTTCCTTCTTGGACGCTAACCTTCTATTTTAGGCATCGACTTTCCTTCTTGAATGTCGACTTTCCTTTCTTGAATATTGACTTTTCTTTTTTGATGCCAACCTTCCTTTCTAATACCTGAAACTAAAAATGATAGGTTACCTTGCTCAATAGTGTCGAAATTGGCAGGTGCTCAATTGTTGTCTTTTTTGTTCATGCTACCTCCTCTTTCTAGGGAATTTGCCTCCTTCTAGTCTTTGTTTTATATATGGAAAGTATGGTTTTAAACACTTTATAAAAAAAACATTTTTATATTTGAAAACATCAAATTTAATGAAATCTTCAAATATTATTTTAGAAAACAATGGGTTTCATTCCTAGTTTTTGTTTGCAAGGGTGACCTACTTTTGCTACATGAGTGAGTCTATAACCACCTTAACCATTTAACCACTTTAAATGGGTGTAGGGTATTGAACCACTTTAACCACTTCAATGGGTGTGGGGTATCAAACCACTTCAACTACTTCAAGGGTTGTAGGGTATCGAACCACTTTAACGGGTGTACGGTATCGAACCACTTCAACGGGTGTGGGGTATCAAACCACTTTAACCACTTCAAGGGTGTAAACACCCCGAAATCCCACGAATTCCTCGAAACAACCTGGTTTTGTAAAAGCAGCCCCAAAGGGCTATTTTGAGTCTGGAAACCCAAGAGCCTTCCAGGCAACCCTGTACATATGTTTTGAACTTTATATTTCAAAAATATATAACATGGCTTTTAAAAACCTTAAACATGTTTTTGAAACCCCAAAGCAGCTTTGACCTAATCCAGACAGGACCAGGAGAGCTAAGGAGAGCCCGGAACCGGAGCACATGTCGAGCCCGGCACAGCAACTCTCGTATCAAATCCACACCCCCAGGATCTCGAACGTCCAAGACCCTGTTATCATCAAAACATCATTTGAAGTCGTCTCCGGAAGGCGAAAACAGAGGCGGACGATCATGTTGGCGAAGACCCAACGAAGACAGAGTACTGATGCTGTCAGGCCCCGCACAAACCGTTCGTTTCGAACACAGCTCGAAGGAGTCAGAGTTCAGTTTGGATCGAATCTGGACCATATATATCCAGATCCCAATCCAAACCCATGTATGGACTTAGATTTGGATTTGGATCCAGAGATCCAATCCAATATCCATATCCATGGCCCACATCACCTTCTCATAAATGGAGGTGGGGCCTACTTGAATTTCACATGGGATTATGGGCATGAGAGAGAGTGGGGATGGATAAGATCAAGTGTGTGTTGTAATTAAGCTTGACTTGTGTGTCAAGTTTGGGGTTAATCATGTGGGTTTAGCTTGTAATTAGCCAAAACCTAACCTAGGGCTGCACCAACATGATATGATTAGGGTCTATGGGCCATGCAATGGGAGCTCCTTCACCTAATCCTAACTAAAAACACCTAATCCTAGCCTTCTACCCTAATTCTGTCCTAATCTGAGCCTAATCACCTAACCCACTTCCCTAATCCCGGCCTAATTCCAACCTAATCACCTAACCCACTTCCCTAATCCTTCCCTAAACCTAGGTTAATTTCCCTAAACCTAGCCTAATCCTAGCCTAATCACCTAACCTACCTCACTAAACCTCACCCTAAAACCAACCCACCTAGCTAAACCCTAAACCTCTAAACCACCCCTAGCACACAACCTACCCAAACCCCTTGTATTTAAAATATCTGGCCCTACCCTTTCCAGCCCACCTTATCACCACACCACCCTACCTAAACCACCTAACCACTACCCTAAAACCACCCCTAACCGCCTCTTGCAGCCCTATATAAACCCCCCCCCCTTTGGGGCGGGTTTTCCCTATCTTCAAGCTCCATCTTCCATCATTCGGGTCGTCCACTCTCCAGCCCAACCAACTCCACCTGCCCCACAGTCAGCCACCACCTGCGCCCCTACCTTCTAGCTGAGCACCACCACCACCACCACCACTCCAGCCGAGGCCCACATTGCCACCCTTCTTCCTGGCTGAACTCCATCCTGCGCATCCCAACCACCCGGCTGCTCCCCTTCCATCCGCCACCACCTCTTCACTCGGTTAGTACCCTACACTCCACCTTACTCCTTCTTCACTCCCTCTCCACTCTCAGCCACCTAAACCACCACCATATCAACCTAATACCAGCCACTTGCCGCCACCATTCCCACTCGTTCAAACCATAACCACCCTAACTACTCGGCACCACCTAGACACCCTAGCTACACTTGGCCACTCCACCCCACTCCCTAAAACCTGCCCATATCATCCCACTACACCCACTACCACCTGACCCTATCTCCTAGCTAGTTCCCTTCCCTTACACCACTCCTAGCCACCCTAGCAACCCGCCACCATCAAGTCCTCCTAGTCGGCCACTCCAACCGACTGTCATCCTCTTCATTCGGCAAGCCACCCGCCAACCTTAGGTGCTCCATTAGACCATTCCCTTAGGCCCCCTTAGCGCCATACTCTCTAAACTCAACCTTCCTTAGTGACCCTACGTAGTCACCTTAGCCCTACATACAAAACCAGCCCATCCTTACCAGCCGACCACCTTCAAGGCGCCTCTTCCGCGCACCAAAGACATCCGGCCAGCACCTCCCCTTGCCGTTTAACCTCGCGGAGCTCCCTTTTGTAGCCCAAGGCGAAGGTCAAGCCCACGCTCAAGCAAGGCATCTTCGGACCAGCTATTACTAAGTGCCTAACTCGGTCCTTAGTTGTATACTTGCTTAAGATTCAATTCGATACGGGGTTGTAATAACGGAGCATAGTCTCCCCCCGCTTGTAATAACATGGCTTGGCACACCCACACACGTGCACTCTCTTAGTTGTGCACGATTTTGAACACACACGGGCCTAATCCACCCCTAACACATAAATGTATATATGTACTTTAGTTTTCGTAGGGTTTTGCTTAAGTTGAGTGTGTTGTCTTTCAATTCAAGCACTCACACACATTGAGCCTTCGCTCTTATTTGAAAGCCCAAGTAAGGGCCGTGTTATACTATTTGGGCTTTCATTTCATGTCGTGTGTGTAAGTCTTTCAATTCAAGCACTCACACACATTGAGCCTTCGCTCTTATTTGAAAGACCCAAGTAAGGGCCGTGTTATACTATTTGGGTTTTATTTCATGTTGTGTGCGTAGTACTTCAATTCAAGCACTCACACACATTGAGCTTTCGCTCTTATTCCCAAGACCTTAGTCAAGGCCTATTGCAGTTATATTTGGGTTTCATTTATGTTGTGTGCGTAGTACTTCAATTCAATCACTCACACACATTGAGCTTTCGCTCTTATTCCCAAGACCATAGTTAAGGCCATACTGCAATTTATATTTGGGTTTCATTTCATGTCGTGTGTGTAAGTCTTTCAATTCAAGCACGCACCCACATTGAGCCTTCACTCTTATTTTTAAGACGCAAGTAAGGGCACGTATATACCCTATATACATATCTCCCTTCGGCATTTACATTACAAGTCATTTCCCTTCGGTTATTTCCCTTCGGCATTGTCTTTACATTCGGGTTTTCCCTTTGGAGTAGCATGAGTTTGCATTGCATCTACGCCATACCACGAGGTAGGACGCATATTGCATCGAAGCAAAGCCCCGTATTCCCGCTCAAATTCGCCCATGTAGTGGAGTGTTCATAACACACAAACTAGGTGGCCCAAAAAGGGATAAAAAGAAAGACGTAGGCACGTGCAAATCCACGTGATCTAAAATCTGCAATCGTATCTAAAAGACCCAATTAGACACCTCGAACCGCTTCGTAGGTTTTCTATACCCAAAAACTCGATTTTTCAAAGCGTACAGACTGACCCTTATGCATTGGTGCAAGAAGGTCTGCGACGACAAGAGCTCACTTGCTCACAGTCGCCACGATTAGAAGTCTGATTAAAATATATCTTCGCTAGCTTAGGTAAGCTAGCTGGCATGCCCTGTTTATATAAATAAGCCTTAGACACACGAGAGGATCCGCTCCAAGCCCTGAAAAGGGCGAGAGCCGGGTATTTTTCGCGCGTCTACAAAGGGGTGTAGGGTATCGAACCACTTTAACGAGTGTACGATATCAAACCACTTTAACCCTTGGGTATCAGGTCTCGGAATGAAACTATTTCTGACATGGTGAATTTTGAAGTTTTTTTGAATTTAATTAATTTTCTAATATCAAGGGTTTTAGAATTGCATAAATTTATCAATTTGCAAACATTTTTGTGTTTAATTCCTAATGTCTCATTTTTATTTGTTTATACAAATACAGTTTATTTAAAATCATCCTTTCTTTAAAGGCAATCATTTAAAAAGGCAGAATCCTACCAATTTGGTCATGAGGGCAAAATAGTCATTTTTGTGCAATTTTGTCCAAATTGATTTTTTTCTAGAGGGATGAAATATACCATCATTTTGAGGTTGCTAGAAAATTTTGATGTAGAAATAAGTTTGTTTAAGGTGTTTTTATTTGAAAAACCCTTAAAAGGCCTAAAACTGCCAAAAAAGCAAAATTTCTAAAAGATGAAAAAAATTTGGGTGTTTACACAGAATTTAGAGTGGATCTTGGCATCCGTTTAACTCACACCACACAACATGATAAATACTTAAAAGCAAATGCAACAAAGACACATGTAAGATAAAGCCATAAAGCAAAATCTTTATTGATATCATAAAGGAATGCATGGCCCTAACACACTACACTGGTAAGTTAGGGATGCTTCCCTCAAAGAGGGTTATGTACAGGGGAGTGGCACTAGGCCATTTTAGTGTTCATTGTCAAAGGATCACAAAGGGATAATACTTCAAATATTTCTTATTTAGTTTCCTTGAAAATTATTCCTCTTTGATTTTTGCTAACTTGTAAGCTCCTCCTAGCATAACCTTCAACACTATAGAGGGTCCATCCTAATTAGGAGATCACTTTTCAAACTGTGGATCTTTTAAGGTTATTGGTCAAGTAGCCATCTAGACTAAATCCCCTTCTTGAAGTTGTTTTGGTTGAATATGTTTATTATAGGCTCAAGTAACCTTTTGTTTGTTAGCAAGAAATTATCTAAAGCCATCAGACGATCTTTGTCCACCGAATTAAGTTTTATCATCGGCTACAAATATTCATCAGATTGTAAATTATTCTACTTGGTTACTGTAGACACTGAAAATTTTCAACTCCGGGTTCTTAGGCCAGAAGTGAACCTTTTCGCAATCTACGTTCGCTTTTAGGGCGTGCCAGTTGTAGACACGAAAAATCCTCGACTCCGGGTTTCTTAGGCCTGGAGTGAATCTTTTCGCAATCTACGTTCGCTTTTAGGGTGTGCCAGCTAGCTTACTCAAACTAGCGAAGTAATTTTTGAAATATCTGACTTTTGAAAGGCGATTGTAGGCAAGCGGGATCTTTACGTCGCAGACCTTCTTGCACCGACGCGCAAGGGTCAGTCTGTACGCTTAGAGACTTCGTTTGAACAAGTTAAACTCAAATTCGATTTTTGAATAAGGAAGTATTTTGAAAATCCTTTTGAAATCATGCACTTGGCGAGTTTTGATTTGGGCGACCCTAAGTCTTTCAATTTTATCCACTTAGGTGTGTTTGCATGTTTTGTTCGGGTTTTATTTGATGCAAGTATGCACTCTAGCTCGAGTATGGCGAGTATGTAATGCAACTCACACAACTGAACCTTAAAACCCGAAATTGAAAAACTTAGCAGAAGGGAAAACCCAAATTGAATGCAACTCACATGACTTGAATATAAATTGCAGAAATTTAAATATATCTATATCTTAAGAGCGAAAAGGCTCAATGTGTGCGTGGGTGTTGTGTATAAATTGAAATGCAACACACACAACTGAACCGTAAAACGCAGCAGAAGGGAGATATAGATATATATAAGAGCGAGAAGGCTCAATTGTGGCGTGAGTGCTTTGAGTGTATAAATTGAAAGGCAACTCACGCAACTTGAATTTAAAACCTAGCTGGAAGGGAAATACGTATATATACGTAAGAGCGGAAAGGCTCAATGTGAGTGAGTGTTTTGAGTGTATAAAATGAAAGACAACTCACACGACTTGAACCTTAAAACCCAGCTGAATGTATATAAATAGGGCTATATCCTATGGGCTATTGAGGCCCGTTTGTGTGCAAAAGTGTGCAGATAAGAGTGGAAAGGCTTAAGTGTACGTGTGTGTGTTTTGCACATATATTACATCCGGGGGGAGACGATGCTCCGTTATTACAACCCCATATGACAAATTGAATCGAATAGAAAGGGATTTGATATATATCGAAATCAACTTACACTTTCCAGCCTTTTGAGTTAGGATCGTACAAGGGGCGAATCCGCCTTCTTCTTATGGAGTCTGGGGCACGTGGGAGCGAAGCCGGAGAGCTTGAGAGCTTGGAGAGACTTGGAGTTCCGGGAGCTGCAAGCTACAATGGGTTTGGGTTTACTTGGGGCCGGTTTGGGCAAGGTATGACTTGAGCCACCTTGACTCGAGTGATTAGGTTTTTGTATGGGATTCGGCCAACACTTGGCCTTGGTTTAGGTATAGGATAGAGTTAGGATTCGGCCAGCATTTGGCCTTGGGTTTTGTTAGGTTTAGACTTGGGATTAGGCCAACGTTTGGACTTGGTTTAGGTATAGTTTAGACTTAGGGTTCGGCCACCACTTGGCCTTGGGTTTAGCTTGTGTGACTCGAGCCAAAGTGGCTTGAGTGAACTCGGTTGTAGTTGGGGCTGAACCTAGGCAAACCACGGCTAGGTTGAGTCCTAATTAGGTTAGGTTTGGTTGAGTCCTAGGCTAGTCACGACCAAAGGTTTAGGTATGGTTTAATGAGGTTGGCCAAGGTGGCTTAGGGGGTGGTTCACGGCCAAGTTAGGCCGTGGGTTTTTAGCTAGGTGGCCTGCCCTATGGCAGGCCAAGTCTTTGGTTAAGGTGGGGGAACACACGGCCTGGTTTGGCCGTGTGTTTAGACTTAGGTGGCCTGCCAAAAGGCAGGCCGAGTCTCTTGGTGAAAATAAGGAAAGCCCGGCCACCTTTGGCCGGGCTGTTTTAGGTGTATGGGAAAGGGAAACCAGCCGAAGGTTGGGCTGGTTCTTAGGTAGTTGGCCTGCCTTTAGGGCAGGCTGGGACTTAGGTAGAAAATGGGACACGGCCTGCACTTGCAGGCCGTGGGTTTTAGGGAAAGAGCTCGAGCCAAGGTGGTTCTCAAAGGGAAGTTCGGCCAAGGTTGGCCGAACTTGATGGGTTTCAAGATGAAGTTCGGCCAACACCTGGCCGAACTGGTTTAGGTCTTAGGATAGGTTGTTTAGGTGGTGGTTTTGGGAGGATGTTTGGGTAGGATGGGTGGTCTAGAGAGGTTTAGGGAAGAAAGGGGTTAGGTTTTAGGTCTTAGGGGCTTACCTAGTTGCAGCACCGCTCCAAGCCGCCGCTCAAGCCGCCAAGCTCCACCATGCAACGCTCCCAGCCATCTTGTAGGGGACGTTCCCTGGTTGGTACAGCCCTTGGCTTCACGAGCCAACCCAAACTCTCAACAAAAAACAACTTTGGCCTATGGGCCTCTTTCTCTCTCATCCCCCCCCTTTATTCACGTGAGGTGCTTCCCTGGAGCCTCACTCATGCCTTTTTTCAAGCCCAGCACCTCTATTTATAGAGGTTTTAAGTGGGTCTTGGATCTTGGGTCTTGGATTTGGGTCTGGCTATCCGGATCCAATCCAAACTCTATGTGGATCTGGATCGCGGATCTCGGATATTTTGAGATCCAAATCCAGTCCAAATATTTATTTGGGTTTGGATCTTGGATCTCGGATCTTGGATCTCGGATCTTGGATTTTTGAGATCCAGATCCAATCCAAACACAATTTGGATCTGGATCTGGATATTTTTGGGTCCAGACCCAATCCAGACTTTTCTTCTACTCCTTGGTTTTCTGGTCCTTTCTGGTGCTTTTCACCGTCGGTTTCGAGCGGGCTTCGATTGATCGGACGCCCAACTCTGGCCTGGGTCTTCCCCAAGTGTTTCTTCCAATAGGTGTTCTGCTTTTCAGGGCTTTTTCGGCGTTCGTTTCGGTCCGTCGTTTTGGTGTTTTTGGTCGGTTCCTGTTGATATCGAACTCAGATTACCGCATGAATTCCGTTCTTCATTCTGACGGGACGTGTCTCAGACTTCTGTCAACTTCCTCAGGTACTGGGCTTCTTTCTGTATTTTGGAGCTGCTTCGTGCTTTTTCTTTGACCCAAATTATATTTTTACCCTTCTGTCGGGCTTTTCTCTGAACAGGCTCTTTTTTTCTTCCATTTTTGAACAAGGGGTGGCTTTTGAGACTCCGAGCTTGAATCCTCTTCTTGCTTGGGCTTTTCTTTTGCCTTTTGTACCTGTTTTCACATTTTAAAACAGGTTGTCGTTTTGGCTCAAACGAGCTTTTTGTGTTTTTGAGAGTTTTTATTTTTGAAAAATTCGGGGTGTTTACACCAGCTAGCTTACTCAAACTAGCGAAGTATGTTTCGAAATATCTGACTTTTAAAAGGCAATTATAGGCAAGCAGAAACTTTTCATCGCAGACCTTCTTGCACCGATGCGCAAGGGTCAGTCTGTACGCTTAGAGACTTCGTTTGAAACAAGTTAAACTCAAAATCGATTTTGAATAAAGAAGTGTTTTGAAAACTTTGGAAATCATGCACTTTTGGCGATTTTTTATTTGGGCGACCCTAAGTCTTTCAATTTAAACCACTTAGGCGTGGGGTGTGTGCATCAAGTGGCCTAAGATGGGCAGTTTTGCACGATTTGTTCGGGTTTGTTCGATGTAGATATGCACTCTAGCTCGAGTATGGCGAGTATGCAATGCAACTCACACAACTTGAATGTAAAACCCAAATTTGAAAGACATAACAGAAGGGAAAACCCAAATTGAATGCAACTCACACGACTTGAATGTAAATTGCAGAAATTTAAATATATCTATATTTTAAGAGTGGAAAGGCTCAATGTGCGCGTGGGTGTTGTGTATAAATTGAAATGCAACTCACGCAACTGAACCGTAAAATGCAGCAGAAGGGAGATATAGATATAAGAGCGAAAAGGCTCAATGTGGCATGTGTGTATGTGTATAAATTGAAAGACAACACACACAACTGAATTTAACAACCCAAATCGAATTGCAATACAACTCTTATTAGAGTCTTGGGAGTAAGAGCGAAAGCTCAATGTGTGTGAGTGTGGAATGGAAAGACAATGCACACAACTTGAAAATAACACCCCAAACTGAATTGCAATACGGCTCTTATTAGAGTCTTGGGAGTAAGAGCGAAGGCTCAATGTGTGTGAGTGTGGAATGGAAAGACAACGTACACAACTTGAATGTAAACCCACGCAGCTGAATATATATAAATAGAGCTATATCTTAGGGGTTGTCAAGGCCCGTATGTGTGCAAAAGTGTGCAACTAAGAGTGGAAAGGCTCAAGTGCACGTATGTGCTTGTGTGTCATGCACGTTATTACAACCCGGGGGGAGACAACGCTCCGTTACTACAACCCCGTATCAAAATTTAATTAAGTACCAAATGTAAGGACTTACAACTCACCTAGCCCGCTATGTGGGGTGTGTCTAGGACACGTACGCCTTGTTTGTATCGAGCTCGGGTCACATGGGAGCGAAGCCAGAGAGCTTGAGAGCTTGGAGACACTTGGAGATCCAAGAGCTACAAGTTATACCAGATTTGGGGCTGGTTTGGGCAAGGTAAGACTCGAGCCAAGGTTGCTTGAGTGGGAGGGTTTGGTGTGGGGTTCAGCCAACACTTGGCCTTAGGTTTTGCTTGTGTGACTCGAGCCAAAGGTGGCTTGAGTGAACTTGGTTTAAAGGGGACTTGGGGGTGGTCCTAGCTAGGTTTTGTTTAGGCTAGGGTGGCTCGAGCCAAGGTGGCTCGAGTGATATGTTCGAAGTTCGGCCAAGGGAGGTGGCCAAAGGGAACGGCCTGCCTCAAGGCAGGCCAGGTTTTGGTTGGGGGGATGATACACGGCTTGCACCAGTAGGCCGTGGGCTTATGGCTGAAGAGAGGACATGGCCTGCACCAGCAGACCGTGGGTTTTTGGCTTGGAAAAGGGGGCACGACCAGTTGTTGGCCATGTGGTTTAAAGGAAGATGGCTTGCCGAATGGTAGGCCTGGTCCTTAGGTAAGTGGGGGAAGAACACGGCCTAGTTAGGCCGTGGGTTTTTAGCTAGGTGGCCTGCCGAATGGCAGGCCAGGTTGTGGCAAAAAACCAGGAAGCCCGGCCACCTTTGGCCGGGCTGTTTTAGGTAGGTGGGGAAGGAAAACCAGCCAAGGCTGGCCGAACTTGGTGGGTTCAAGGTGTTTCAAAGGGGAGTTCAGCCAAGGCTGGCCGAACTTGGTGGGTTCAAGGTGGGAGTTCGGCCAGGTGGTGGCCGAACTTGGTTGGGTTCAAGGGGGAGTTCGACCACAATGGCCCAATCCCAAACACTCTAGGCCAACAAGCCCCAAGAGCCACTATGGCCCACTCTCTCTCCTACTTTATGGAAGCCCTCCCCAAGTGGGTTTCACGTGAATCCAATTTCCAGCCCCCTCACCTCTATTTATAGAGGTTTGAAATGGGTCTTGGATCTTGGGTCTTGGATTTGGGTTTGGATATCCAGATCCAATCCAAACACTATTTGGATCTGGATCTTGGATCTCAGATATTTTGAGATCTGTATCCGATCCAAACACTATTTGGATCTAGATCCGTATATTTTTGGGTCCAGATCCAATCTAAACTTGTCTTTTGCTCCTTGGTTTTCTGGTCCTTTCTGGTGCTTTTCATCATCAGTTTCGAGCGGGCTTCGATTCATCGGAGGCCCAACTCTGGCCTGGGTCTTCCCCAAGTCTTTCTTCCAATCAGTGTTCTGCTTTTCAGGACCTTTTCGGCGTTCATTTCGGTCCGCCGTTTTGGTTTCGGGTCGGTTCCTAGTGATATCGAAATCAGATTATCGCACGGATTCCGTTCTTCATTCTGACGGGACGTGTCTCGGACTTCTGTCGACTTCAACAGGTTTTTGGACTCTTTCTGCATTTTGGAGCTGCTTTTTGCTTTTCTTTGACCCAAATTATGCTTTTGCCCTTCTATCGGGCTTTTTTCTGAACGGGCTCTCCTTTCTTCTGTTTTTGAGCAGGGGGTGGCTTTTAAAGCTCTGGGCTTGAATCCTCTTTTGGCCTAGGGTCTCCTTTTGCCTTTTGTACCTATTTTCACATTTTAAAACAGATTGTCGTTTTAGCTCAAACGAGCTTTTTGTGTTTTTGAGAGTTTTTGAAATATAGAAAATTTGGGGTGTTTACAGTTACCCGTAAAGATTTGACGTTAATCTCCATTGGTAATATCGCATCTTATTCATATTAAGCCGGAAGGGGGTTATACCAATCATCGAGGTTTTGGAATTTCAATATACCAAGTGACCTTAGGTAACACTTCGGGCCATTTTTGCAAATTGTCCTCGAGAGACTTTTTAATCAAATTGATAATCACCTTGTTGGTAGCCTCAACTTAATCATTTGCCTATGTGTAATAAGGGGTTGAATGCACCAATTTCGTACCAAAGCTCTCGAGAAAAACCATTACCTTTTCTCTTATGAACATCATTCCTTGATCATCCGTAATCGACTGCAAAATCTCAAAGTGGAAGATAATGTAGTCATTGATGTACTTGATTACTTCATTTTAGGTTACTACCTTCCATGGTAATGTCTCAACCCATTTAGTGAAGTAATCTATAGTCATTATGATCATGCTCTTTCAAGGATCTCAAGTAGATCTTTCTAATTAAGTATATGACCCATCCTCTAAGTAGACTTTGATGATTGGATGTAATTTCATCATGAATACTTTCTCTAGAGGATCGAATCATTGGGATTGTTGGTATCCTTTCGCTTATCAAATGCAATCTTGGTGCATATTAGGCCAATAATACTCATGCCGGTATATTAGCTACTTTATTTTAGGCCCTGGCCAATGAGCCCCACATATTCATTCATGGACCTCAACCATTATTATTTGGACTTCGACCATATTCAAATATGTCAAAAGCAAACCTTGGTGGCTTCATTTATATATCACCATCCAACAAGGTGTAACTCATGTTTGGACATTATGAAGGATGATTCAAGTATTTTACCAATAACTCTCTAATCACTAGATTCTTCCGACTATTGAATCAAGGTATGGTGTCCATGTATTGCCTTATAACTCAAGGCAAACTGGGCTAAATTATTCGTCACTTAAATTTCATCTCTAGAAATATATAATAATTTTACTTCGACGAGGGTTTCTAACAAACATTTTGCATGTTGATGTAGAGGTTGCAGGTTAGAACTATGACATTGGTAATCCCTTGTAAGTTGGTTTAACACTACTTGAGAATAACTCTAAATCACTACCATACTTGCACCAACAATAGGGACTAGGCTTATACTATCAATCAAACTTGGTATTCTACTTCGTTGTTAGTGGAACTTGGCTCCAAGGACATCATGAGCATTCCCAATTTCTTGGCTAGGGAACTGGTATAAGCACCAATTCCTATTCCTCTACTATACTTCGAGCCATCGAACATAATCGACTATAGTTGTTCGACATCAAAAAGGTTAGTGAATTCAGCTACCTCTTGTCCTTTTACCGCTTTGAGAGTCTAGTGTTTCAAGATAAAAGGGCATAGCTTGATTGCCCATTTAACTAGCCTACCCTAGAGAGATAGGTTGTCGAGAAGATAACACAAAATATCAGTTTTTCTTACCACATGTACTTCAGTTGAAAGAAGATAATGTTCTAATTTCCTACACGCTTGTTACAAGGCTAAATATATTTTCTCAATTGGAGAATATTAGGACCCTACATCCATGAGTAACTGACTCTTATAGGAAATATCTCACTTGTAGATTTAAATAAAAATTTTTGTCTATTGATCAACTTAAAATCTCATTTGCAAAAATAAAGTACGAGCATGCCAGCAAGTTTGCTCAAACTTTCAAAGATGATTTTTTGACTTCTTTGGTGATTATGGACAAGTGAATTCTTGTTGTCATAGACTTTCTTCAACCAACACTTAAGGGTCAGCCTAGATGCTTAGAAAAGTAATTTGTGGTCCAATATATTTTTCAAACAAGTTTTCACTTGTAGACGCAGAAAGTTCCCACTTCTGGTTCTTAGGCCTGAAGCGAATCTTTTCGTGTGTCTAAGTTCTAATTAAACAAAAAGGCGTGCCAACTAGCTTACTTAAGCTAGCGAAGAGATATTTTTAAATCTGACTCCTAACATGGCGACTATGAGCAAGCAAGCTCTTTTCGTCGCAGACCTTCTTGCACCGATGCGCAAGGGTCAGTCTGTACGCTTAAAAATTGAGTTTTAAAATATGAGAACCTATGAAAACTTTTGAGGTGTTTGATTCGGGTTGTTTTTGTATGATTTTTATATTTTATTTCACGTGGATTTGCACGTGCCTATGTCTTTCTTTTTATCCCTTTTCGGGCCAACTAGGTGTGTGTTATGAACACGTAGCCTAAGTGGGGCGACTTTGAATGGGAGTATGGGGTTTGCTTTGATGCAATATGCGTCCTAACTCGTGGTATGGCGTATATGCAATGCAAACTCACGCAACTCCAAAGGGAAAACCCAAAATTGAAAGACAATGCGGAAGGGAAATGACTTGTAATGTAAATTGCGAAAGGGAAATTGCGGAAGGGAAATTGCAAAAAGGGAAATATGGCTATATCTTAAGAGCGGAAAGGCTCAATAGTGCAAGTGTGTGCCGTGTATATATGTAAAGACTACCACACTGCTGAACCTTAAAACCCAAATCTTAAGGACATAGCCGAAAGGGAAATACTTATAATATATATGGGCCCGAAGGTCGCCAACTTGTTGCGTGGGTGTTGTGTGTATATTGAAAGACAACTCACACGACTTAAATGAAACCCAAATATAAATTGCAATATGGCCTTAACTAAGGTCTTGGGAGTAAGAGCGAAGGCTCAATGTGTGTGAGTGTAGAATTGAAGTACTACGCACACGACATGAAATTAAACCCAAATATAAATTGCAATAGGCCTTGACTAAGGTCTTGGGAGTAAGAGCGAAAGCTCAATGTGTGTGTGTATAATTGAAATACTACACACACGACATGAAATTAAACCCAAGGGAAAATATAACACGGCCCTTACTTGGGTCTTGCAAATAAGAGCGAAAGCTCAATGTGTGTGAGTGCGAGAATTGAAAGACAACACACACAACTTAAGCAAAACCCCATGCAACTTAAATTATATAAATAAGTCTATATCTTAAGGGTTGATTAGGCCCGTGTGTGTTTAAAATCGTGCACAACTAAGAGCGAGATAGGCTCAAGTGCACGTGTGTGTGGGTGTGCCAAGCCACGTTATTACAAGTGGGAGGAGACAATGCTCCGTTATTACAACCCCGTATCAAATTTAATTAAGCTTAAGCAAGTCTATAAACAAGGACTGAGTTAGGCACTTACGTATAGCTGGTCCGGAGGTGACTTGCTTGAGCTTGGGCTTGAGCGTCGCCTTGGGCTGCAAGAGGGAGCTCCTCGGAAGGGTGCGGCAAAGGAGGGCTGGCCGGGTGAAGCAAGGTGCTGCAGGTGTAGTGCCTTGGGCTGGGGTAGTTAGGGGGTGTCACTAAGGTGTGGGACGGGTCCTAGGGAAGGTGGAGCTAAGGGGTGACTAAGGGTTGTCTAAGGAATGAGGATGGAAGGCTGCGGGTGTGGCAAGGTGCAGTCGGTTATGGCTGGCCGACTAGTGGCAGGTTAAGTGGTGGCCGGCTGGGGTAACTAGGGATACTTAGACATGGCAAGGGGGAGCTAGTTAGGGTGTTAACTAAGGGCTGGTTCAAGGGAAAAGGTAAGGTTAAGGGTAACTAACTAGGGGCTGTCTAGGGAAGAGGGTGTAAGGCTACAGGTGGTTAGGTGCAGTCGGACAGAGGTTGGCCGAATGGAGAAGGGTGGTAGATGGCGGAAGGGCGGTTGTGGTGGTGTGGTGGTGTGGTGGCTGAGAGTGGAGGGGGAGTGAAGAGAGGGTGGAGTTAGGATAGGGTACTAACCGGAGAAAAGGGGAAGGTGGTGTCCAAGGAAGGCAGTCGGGTGGAAGGTGGATGCAATCGGGTGGAAGGAGTGGAGCTGGCTGGGAGGTTGTAGTGGCGTGGAGTGGTGCAGGCCGGGAGGTGGTGGTGGTGGCGTGGAGTGGTGTAGGCCAGGAGGTGGTGGTGGAGCAGGTGAGAGAAGAGAGCAAGGGGTGAGAGAGGAGAGGAAGGGCTCGGTTGGCCCAAGGTAGGCTGGAAAATCTGAAAAATCCACCCGCTAGGGGGGGGGTTTATAGGATTCTCAAGAGGTCGGTTGGACTGGTTTTGAAGGGGTGGTTTAGTGGTTAGGTGGTGGTGGTTTAGTGATAAGGTGGGCTAGATATTTAGGGGGGCCAGATATTTAGTTTAGGTGGTTTTAGGGATATGGTGTGCTAGGGTTTAGGTGGGGTGGTTTAGTGGTTTAGGGCTTAGCTAGGTGGGTTGGTTTTAGGGTGAGGTTTAGTGAGGTAGGTTAGGTGTTTAGGCTAGGATTTGGTTAGTATTAAGGGAATTAGGCTAGGTTTAGGGAAGGATTAGGGAGGTGTGTTAGGTGATTAGGTTGGGATTAGGGTAGGATTAGGGAAGTGGGTTAGGTGATTAGGCTAGGATTAGGCCGGGATTAGGGCAAATGGCTAGGATTAGGGGTTTTGGGTTAGGAGTCTCCCTTTGCATAGCCCATGGACTTCATTGCATCATGTTGGTGCAGCCCTAGGTTAGGTGTAGGTTCATACAAGTTTAAACCCACACTAATTAGGCTAACCCACATGATTAACCCAAACTTGACACACAAGTCAAGCTTAATACATTTTCCTCATGCTTATCCTCCCCATTCTCTCTCATGCCTAAGATCCCACGTGAATTTCAAGTAGGCCCCACCTCCATTTATGAGAAGGTGATGTGGGCCATGGATGTGGATATTGGATTGGATCTTTGGATCCAAATCGAAATCCAAATCCACATATACGTTTGGATTGGGATCTGGATATATATGGTCCAGATTAAATCCAAACTGAATTCTGACACCTTCAGGGTATGTTCGAAACGAATGGTTTGTGCGGGGTCTGACAACATCAGTACTCCGTCTTGCGTTGGGTCTTTGCCAACATGGTCATCCGCTTCTATTTTCACCTTCCGGAGATGATTTCAAATGATTTTTGTTGATAACAGGGGCTTGGACGTTCGAGATCCTGGGGATGGATCTAACACGAGAGTTGTTGTATCGGGCTCGACATGTGCTCTGGTTCCGGTCTCTCTTTAGCTCTTCTGGTCCTGCTTTCATCAGGCCAAGCCGCTTTGTGGGGTTCCAAAACATATTTAAAAGGTTTTAAAACTATATTATACATATTTTAAAATATATACAGGTTAAACATATGTACAGGGTTTGTCTAGAAGGCTCTTGGGTTTTTAGACTTAAAATAGCCCTTTGGGGCTGCTTTTACAAACCAGGTTTTATTTGAGAAGTTCGTGGGATTTCGGGGTGTTTACATCACTCAAAATGAGTTTTCCAAAATCATTTTATCATTAATTGGGAAACCAATTTCAGTTATGAGAAATAGAACTAGTTCTATTTCTAGTAGTAGATGATTGGACTTTTTTTGGTATTTTGGAGGGATCCAAAAATCTCAAAAATTTTACCAAAGCTAGAATAGGTATGGAGTTTATTGGGTTATTTTTGTTTTGATTTTTAATTCTAAGAATGATTGGAATTAAATTTGGGAAATTCCTAGCCTGGAACTCAAGACAGACTCTTTGACAAAAATATAGAGGCTTAGAAAAGCGCATGTATCTCTACACGTAGATCTTAGATTTTCATGAAATTGGTCAAGATAGAAATTTATGGAAATTAGCTTTACAAAAAAACTATTTTTAAAATTTTTAGATCTCTATAGACAAAGTTAAGGGAGTTTTACCCAAGCTCTATTGTAGGATGTGCAGTGCAGTCAAGTTTTATCTCGGTTTAAGTTCATATTTCTCCAATTTTATTTATGACCTTACCTACATCTAAAATTCTTGAAAATTTTATTGGGTGTTGTCTTGGGTGTGGGAGATTTGGACCAATTTTTGGAATTTTTCGCTCACAAACAAGGGTTGGAAAATTAAATGATTAGACAGATGTAGAATGCTGAAAATTGGTTTTTCAATTTTAGAAGTATAATAAATGCATCTGGTTGATTTTTAATGTGTTAAATGATCATCCAAAGAAATTTAGGTTGAGGACTTATGATCATTTGGAGAGGAACTCATCTACATATAAATTCTTAGGATGATCTCTCTCGAGAAGGAAGGCTCTCTTGGAGGATATATATGATCATAGTCCAATGCCCTCTCTTATACAATATTATGGACATTTAATCCACCACAAGAGCGATTTATATACTCATATCATTGCATATAAAACTTGGGTGTTATGCCTCTCACGTGGCTTCGTATTTTATTAGGAAGAAAGTGTAATAATCAAGAACAATTATAATATCTCTTAAGCATAGAAGAGATGGGAGAGTATAAGGTGCAATGTATATTGAGGTAGATGTAACTAAATATCAAACAAGTTATGGATGATCTTACCAATTTCCTTGGATGAAATTTTGTAGCAATTCTCCTCAAATATTACAATGCTTTGGAGATAATTTCTCCTTAATTACACTTTGAATCAAATGGAATTGAAGAAAGAAAGAAGGAAAGCGGAAGGGATTAACCTAAATCTAGCGACTGCACTTGGGCTAAGAAGACCGACGACCTTGGGCAGCACCTCTATCTTGGGGACGATTTTTCCCCTTTCTTCCTCTCCTCTCTCTCACTTTGCTGGAACTTCTCTTGTTTTTTCCTCCACAAATTCAACCCCTAAGGGTTGTATTTATAGACTTCAAGAGAATCCTCTAGTGGAGGAATATTATTTTGACATTCTCTAGGGGGTTCCACGAGTTGGGCATGGTTCTTACTTGGCCCAAGTTTGATCCAATTAAAGTGGAGGGTGCTGGTCACATGGGGATATGGTAGTCCATGTCTTGGTCAAGATAAGTCCTTGATGCAGCCCTCCCCAAGCCTTAGCTTGATGATGGTACGGTCTTCAATAGGAACAGCCCATGACTATCTTTGGTATGGCTCGTGACCATTCTTCAATGCAACCCTTATCTATTTTGGTGCATGAGTGCAACCCTTAACTTTGGTACTTCTTGGCTTAGTCCAATCTTTGGCCTCTTTGATGCTAACCTTGGCTCAACCTTGGCTTTAACATGCCTTGGCCGATTTGGTGCACCCTTTGGCTATTTTGATTTTGAATTGGCTTCTTTGATCTGCCCCTTTCTTGGCTTGACTTTTTCTTAGGTCATGGATCCCATGGGCTAGCTTTGTGACTTGTCTCGAATCAGACTTGAGTTGGATTTGGATTTTGCTTTGTAGCTGGTCCTGAACTTGATTGTGCTAACTTTGTAGCCCGCCTTGAGCTTGATTTGAATTTGGCTTACTTTGTAGCCTGTTTTGAACTTGATTTGATTTTAGGCTTGATCATGAGCCCATCTTGAATTTGGGTTTGGTTCGATCCACTTGCATTTGGGGGGTGTTGGATGTGCATCGTTATACTTCCGAGTGTAGGGTCTCGAACCACTTTATCCTTTTGATGGGTGTAGGGTCGTTTGGTATAGGACTGTACTTGATCTGACGAGTTTTTGAAGTCTTGTTTTTTATTTATTTGGTTTTGAATTTCACATGTTTTGTAGATTTGTAAAATTGTCATTTTGCAAACATTTTATGGGTTTGGTTTCTAATGTCCTATTTTCATTTGTTTCTTTGAAGAAAATTGTTTGAAACCATTCTTTCTTCGAAGGAAATCATTTGAAACTGCAAACTTTCGCCCATTTGGCCTTGAGGGTAGAGCAGTCATTTTTTTGTTTTTGACAAAATTGAATTTTTTTTGAAGGAGTGCAAAGTATCCTTATTTGATGTTCCTATAAAATTTTAGCAAGGACATGGATCCGTTTAATGTATTTTTGTTGAAAAACCTTAAAAGACCTAGAACCAAAATTTTTCTTGAAAAAGATAGAAATTTCAAAAAATCTTTTGAAAATTTTTGGGTGTTTACACTACTGAGTATTGTCATTAGTGTCTTGTGCTAGAAGGGCACTAATGAAATTTTTTGTAGTAGCTATATATTGTTTTAGTGGTTTCCCAAACATATGGGGGCATCAACAAAAGTGGTTTCTCTAAATATTCCTTGACTCTTTCAAACATCATCTATTATTTTGTAGCCCACACGAAGTCATCCACATCTTTCAATTTAAGTAGTGTTGCAAAGGGGTCGTTTTCTCTGATACATCAGCAATAAAGCTTCGCTAATAGGTAGCTACCTGATCATATATTAATGATGGCCTTAGCCTTGTTTTGGTTGACTTTGATCCCTCTGTTATGTACCAAGAAACCTAAGAAATGTCTAATAGAAATTGCAAAAGCACACTAGGCATTGGAATACCGTCTTATGAGATTACTCATGATTTACTTTGATCTGGTTATTGTAGACACGAAAATTTTTACTTCAAAGCTTATTTAGAAACTCGAAGCGAAACTTTTCTTATCTATTTGCTTGCGTGATCGTGACAGCTAGTTTGCAAACTAGCAAAGTTTTGAAAGATAAGACTTTTTAGGCGATTGTGGGCAAGCAGACTCTTTTCGCTTTAAACCTTCTTGAACCGATGCTCAAGGGTCAATTTAAGTACTTAGGAACTTCAAGTTTGAAACAAATATGAACTCCAATTCACATGAATAGCTGATGTTTTGAAAGAGATTAAATGTGCACTTTGGTTCAAGAACTTGAAATGAACAAGTCTTGAAAAACAGAATGTTATATTTTCAGAGCTTGTTTCCCAAATAGATCTGAATGTTCTACAGACCTCCAAAAATCACCAAACATTTATCAAACCAAGTTTGTGTCGAGGATCTGTAGCCTTTTACAGATCTAAAATTGGAGTTGTTTTGAATCAAAATTAAATTAGTGAAATAGACTCACTCGGATGCCTAGAACTGTCTTGTCACAAAAATACAAAGGCTCAAAAATGAGCCCGTATTTCAGTGATCTGAGTTCCAAATTTAATGATTTTGATATTGTTGGAAAGCTATGGATGTTAGCTTTCCAATGCATAAAAAATCAATCGATTTGGACTCCTACAAACAGACTTATGAGATAAAAACCCAAGCTCTATTGCAGGGAAAACGACTGTGCAGACAATGGACAGATTTTGGTTCGATTTTGCCCCAATTTTACTTACATGATTGGGCAGCCCTAAAATTCTTGAAAATTGTATTTAGCTAGTGTGTGTAGAATAAGTGGGCAAAGTTTTAGACAAAAAGGAGCAAGCATTCGAAAATTAAAATTGCAGTAATCATCAGATGCAGAGATGTTGGAAATTCAAATTTCGGTTTTTAAAAATATAATGATGCAAACTCACACAAAATTGAAATTGCAACAACTCTACATCCCGAATTAAACTCACATGAAGAGAAATATACATATTAGCTTAAGCATAGAGGGGGTAGAGAGTATAGAGTGTTTATAGATTATATTGGGGTAGAAACACAAACACATAGAGTGCGTGTGTGCAATAGTGAAAATTCAGCAAATGTAATGTAAAGGCATTGAATCTAAGCACTATTACAACGTGGGGGGAGACTGTGCTCTATTAATACAACCCCAATTTAATTTAATTAGGGGAAGGAAGAGAGAATTGAAATTGAATTGAGAATGTACTTACACGATTTATCAAAATAGGCCGGGATTCAAGAGTGAATCCGGCCACTTGAATTCCTTCTTCCCCAAACTTCCTTAGCACTCACCTAGCTACCCTCTTCTTCACCCAACCTTGAAGTTCACATCCCCCTATGCTGGAATTTTCCTTGGCCCCTTTTATAGGCCAAGGAGGCTGGTTTCTAGCCCCTTCCATGGGGCGGGTTGGACCAACCTTCTTGGTTCAGTTTGGTCCCATTTGACCCACTTTCAAGTGGTTCCTCCTTGGTGATTTGGACCAGCCCCATGTGGGCTGGTCTAGGGTGCAGCCGATTGGAGTTGGTGTAGCCATTTTGACTTGATGCAGCCGGTCCTAGCTCATCTTGCTGACCCTTACCATTGGATACAACATTTTGGTCGGTCATAGCTAGGTTCCTTTAGATAAATTCGACCAAGCTTGAGTTTGATTCTTGAATAAGTCATGCTCCACTTTGATTTTGACTCCACACATATTGATCTTTAGCTCCATTCTTGATTTGATAGTCTCGAGTTTCCCTTTTGAAATATTTGATTCTCCGCTTGCTTGGAACAAATTTGGACTTGGAATAAGCTCGCTCCTTTTGACTGATCTTGATCTTTATTTGGGCCTTGGTTTGGGTTCAAATTTGGATCGAATGGGTTTGCTTATAAATTGAATTCAAAACTTTTAAAACCTTTGAAAAATCTTTTAAAAGCTGGTTTTTTTCAACTTTGTAAAGTCAAGATGAATAAAATAATTGGACTTACTCAAGATGAATAAAATAATGCCCCAGATTCCTTAACATTGGTTGTCTTATGTGTGAATAACTTGATTGCTTTGTTAGTCCAAAACATCAACTTTTGGTGTAACTATCTAGGACTACCTTCCTTACCCCACATCTATTCATCCTGAAAATGCACAAACCTTGCACCCTCACTGCAATTATTCACTATGTTTCAATGACAATGTAACAAGAGTAGCTTCTTTGCTCACACCCATCCATGATGTATGAACCTTCTTTTCAATTGATTCACAACATTTAGGGGAAGACCTAGAGGCCCTTGGTTAAATTTCACTATATTAAGGTTCATACTGCATAGCTAAGAGGGAAAGCCACAGTGAAGTGCTCATAAAATCTAAAATCTATAATAATAAATTTGATAAAGTTTTATGTTGGCTACCAAAATCCTCCTGCTTTCAAATCTGGGATTGAGACCGGTCATAGTAGAGTGTAATAGATTTAGTAAGTAATCATACATAATAATTTGAAAGGATAAACAAAGCAATTCATAGTAACATGTATTGATAAAATCAATTAAAACTATGTCTATCATGCATCCAAAGAGGAAACACATCTACCCACCTGAACCATTAGTTATATCCAATTTTCCAAATGAAGATCACCAAATCACCTCGATCTCAACAAACATAAATAATTATTAAATTATAAAGTATTAAAAATAGAACTAATTGTTCAAATTCCAAGCAAATTGAGATCTAAAGAACTCCTATTCAAGCAAAATACACAAGTAACAATCCTATATCCAAGTTTACGAATCTAAATCAATTATTTTCTTCTCTAACTAACAATGAAAATATCCTATTATTAAAGCTAATTCTATTACAAACCCTATGCTTCAAACCGCGCTGGAAACATACTTTGAATAACCTAGCAAGAACCAAATATGAATCCACTGATATTAATTTGGATGCACTTTGAGAATTCAATTTCATATTCCAGATTGGTCTTATTCTATTGAACCCATTAAACCGATTCCTACCCCGATATGACATGGTTGGCTCAAGATAAGACTACCTGAGTCAGCAACCAACTACTTTGCTTTCTACTCAAATCTACCATTTTTGGTGGTTTTAGACTAGAGTAGACTCTGGGCAGTGTCACCCAAGTTTGGCTGGCTAAATGTATGCACGATTGCCACTGATGATGGTGGTTAATGGTGAAACGGGAAAGGAGAATGAAGAAGGGAAGGGAGGAACCCATTGATCGTCATATTCCTCCTTATTTTCATCAACATCAAGATTGACAGAGCCCAAGAGAGGTTGTGGCAGGTTCCTCTTTCCACCTTCTCTCGTTTCTTGATTGGAGTAAATATTGGTCGCTAACGTATTCATAGGAAAAATAAAGTTAAGAAAGGAGTGTACCTTACATAAATCCAGTGAAACTCTGCCCTCTTCTCTTGCTTTCTATCTTCCCTCAATTCCATTACATTGACAAAAACCCTTGTTCTCAGATTTCTCTTGAAACTCCTCTCTTTATCTCTTTGCTATTGGATGGCATACACTGGAGGACGTGCATTTCTATAAACATTAATGTTGTTACCACCTCAACCTTTGAGTCCTGGGCAAATATAGGTCGATACTCAAATGTGGCTTCCTTGGATCAAAGGTATCATATCCTACCCCCTTATGAAAATGTCATCCTCAAGGTTTTGACTCGGTTTGTCTTATAAATATGTACCTACTCACCTTAATGGTTCATGCTATTCTTAATACTTAAGCAACCTTTATATTATAATGTGAATCAACCTTATTAATATGAGTACAGATACATAACCATCACGAGCTACTAGTAACTAATATAAGTTATATTTTGATGTAATTCTTTTAAGCTTAATGATATCATTGTAAAAGTCTTGCAAATCTATAAAACTTTAGATGTAACAAATAAACTCATACCTCTATTAACCAAATAATGCTTATAAAACATATTTAGTTCAAGAAAAAAAGTTTTCTTGTCATACTCTCATGTGATGTGTTTTCAAGGGTAGGGCACCTCTAAAATCACATGCAATCAATTGCATAAAGTAACAATTGACTAATAAATGCAAAATTTTGTTTTATTGCATATTTCAACATATATTGAAAAGCATAATTAAACATGTAACTCAAAATTAAACATGAAAATAATAGTAAAATTAAGGATTAAGTCAACTTGGTGGCATGAGCTATGTCCCTTTGGCATGTATTTCAACTAAAAGTGAATGCCCAAGTGACATCACCCACCAACCACGTTTATTTAAAAAGTTTGATCTTTTTAAAAAGTATAATAAGTGTCATACAGCTCTACATATGCTATATCTATTTGAAAAGTTTTATCTTTTTGCAATATTTATAGTTTCTTGCTCATAACAATATCTTACCATAAATCAACTTTTGAGAAATCATTACAATGACATATGTCTTTCAAATTTCCTTATTTTTTAGTTAACATTAAACAGTCATGTGTTGGCGAAGCTATTTCTCAATAACTTTAACTCATGCTATAACATCCACCATTGACACCAACTATCGACAATATACATACATTGGCTGTAACAACTTGACATGTAAGCATATTAGGATGAATAGACCTATATACTTATGCCAACTAACCAGTATTTCATCAAAGACTCTCACCCTCATTGAAGATTCAAAATAATTTTGCAATACTTTTGTACCTTTTACATACTAAAATAAGGAGTCATTAGATCTTGCAACCTTTGGCACATGCTTAGACATGTTCACCCTTTTGCTTTTAGAGAGCAGAAGTAGAATAAGGGTTTCCTTTATTTTGGTGAGTATGCATGTATTAGAGGTTGTAGGATCTAGCTTTCCACAAAATAAGTGTTCATTTACAAACCATATAAACATCCAAACCCGGATAAAGGAGGAGGGTTGTGTTAGGCATTTGATAGCCAGCATAAAACTTTGTCGGATTTTTATAACATGGATTACAAAAATTATGAGCATTGCTTTGGAGCATCCCCGCCTAGCGACGTACTACAGAGCCCGAATGCAGTAATAAGTAAGCAAGGGCCACTACATTTTTGCCCGAATGTAGTGAATCAATTGCAGAGAGGGTTCCCACATCATGGACGGGTGTGGGTAAAGAAATTAGTCTCGCTACATCACCGCCCGAATGTAGTGAAAAAATTTTAGAGAGGGTCTCTACATTTTGACTATGAACGGATGAGGAGGGTAAGGAAGCTAGTCCTAGATAATAAGATTCATATTGGTTCTTGGAATATCGGAACATTATTCGGTAAGCTAATGGAGGTGTTAGATACTATGATTCAGAGAAAGATTCATATTCTATGTTTACAAGAGACAAAATGGGTTGAAGAAAAAACAAAAGAGATAGAGGATACAAGTTTTAAATTATGGTACTCAGGTAAAGAAAAGGCTTGAAACGGAGTTGGTATTATCATAAATAAAGATTTAAAGGATAGTGTAGTAGACATACAATGATATGACCGAATCATGGCGTTGAAATTAGTGTTAGGAGCAGAGGTTTTGAATATATTTTGTACTTATGCACCCCAAATAAGACTAGAAGATAGTATAAAGACAGCTTTTTGGGAAGAGTTAGATAAGGTGATTCAAAAGATTCCACAAAGGGAGATGATTTGTTTAGGAGGGACATGTAGGTAAAGAGGCATTAGGATATCAAGGGATTCATGGAAACTTTGGTTTTGGGGATATAAATGAGGAAGGTAGGGAGATTTTAAATTTTGCTATAGCATTTGATCTCTTTATAGTCAATACAATCTTCAAAAAATGAGATGAACATTTGATTACTTATAAGAGTGTCTTATCACAAACATAAATTGATTACTTTATTTGTAAAAACAAAGATAGAGTATGTTGTAAAGATTACAAGGTAATTCTAGGAGAAAGCTTAACCACCCAACATCAAATTTAGTTATGGATTTACAAATAAAAAAATGGACAAAGAAGAAAAGAGTGCATCGAGCTATTCAGACTAAATGGTGGAACCTCAAAAGCGAGAAAGAAGATATATTTAAGGAGATGTTTGGAATTATGTTGGTACACCCTATGATATGTGGAACAATATGGCTATACATATTAGGAAAGTGGCGAAAGATGTGTTAGGGGTATCTAAGGGAGGTGTACCGGCACAAAAAGGAGCTTGGTGGTGGAGTGAAGTAATACAAAATAAAATCAAGGCAAAGAGGGCATGTTACAAATTACATTATGCTAAGAAAACTAGTGAAACTTTAGAGGCTTATAAGTTATAAGAAAGAAAAGAAGGAAGCGAAAAAGGCCGTGAGTGAAGCAAAAGCTAAAATTTGGGAGGACTTATATAAAAAACTCAACTCAAAAGAGGGTGAAAGAGATATTTTTAGGATAGCTAGGGCTAGAGATAAGAAAGCTAAAGATCTTAATTATGTTAGATGCATCAAAGACGAGGATGAAAAAATTCTAGTGGCAAATGATGATATAAGAAATAGATGGAAAAACTATTTTTGTAATCTTTTTAATGAAAATAAAGATGTTAGTATTAGCTTAAGAGAGTTAGCCAAATCAGAAAAGTATATAAACCATAATTTCTACCGTTGTATTCAAAAGAATGAAGTCAAAGAGGCTCTTAAACATATGAAGGGTGGTAAATCGGTAAGACGAGATAATATTCCTATAGAAGTTTGGAAAATACTAGGAAAATAAGGAATCACTTGGCTCACAAGACTATTTAATGAAATACGAAAAACTAAAAGATGCCCAAGGAATGGAGAGCAAGCACATGTATACCCATATTTAAGAACAAGGGAGACATTCAAAATTGTGTGAATTATCGAGGTATCAAGTTAATGAGCCATACTATGAAATTATGGGAAAGAATTATCGAACGTAAGTTAAGACAAATATCAAGTACAACAGAGAACCAATTTGGATTCATGCGAGGCAGATCTACTATTGAAGCAATTTACCTTTTGAGACGTCTTATGGAACATTTTAGAGCAAAAAAGAAAGACATTCACATGATATTTATTGATCTAGAAAAAACTTATGATAGGGTACCGAGGGAGGTTTTTTGAAGAACTTTGGAAAAAAGAGGTATCCCATTGACATATATTAACCTTATAAGAGACATGTATGATGGTGCAAAAACATGTGTGAGGACTCATGAAGGAACGACAGACTTCTTTGAAGTTAATAATCAAGGATCAACTTTAAGTCCATACTTATTTATAATGGTGATTGATGAGTTAACACAACATATTCAAGATGAAGTACCTTAGTGTATGTTATTTGCAGATGACATTGTATTAGTGGAGGAGTCTAAGGAAAAAGTTAATAGAAAATTGGAACTATGGAGAGAAACATTGGAAAGCAAAGGCCTCTGACTTAGTAGAACAAAGACAGGATATATGGAATGTAAGTTTGATCATTTGGTTACCTCAGAGGACGTAGAAATTAAAATTGGCACACATTGAATCCCCCAAAAGGGAAGTTTTAAATACCTAGGGTCAATTTTTCAGAGTGATGGAAGAATTGATGGAGATCTTATGCATAGAATTAATGTCGGTTGTTTAAAATGGAGAGGAGCATAAGGTATTCTTTGTGATAAGAAGATACCATTAAAGTTAATAGGTAAATATTATAAAGCAACAATTAGGCCTGCCATGTTTTATTGTTCTGAGTGTTGCGCAATTAATCATCAACATGTACAAAAGATGTATGTGACAGAAATGAAGATATTGAGATGGATGAGTGGTCATACAAGAAAAGACCGTATACATAATGAGGTTATTAAAAACAAATTAGGAGTGACACCAATAGAGGATAAAATGAGAGAATATAGTTTAAGATGGTTTGGACATATAGAAAGAAGATCAAAAGAAGAACCTGTAAGAAGGTTAGAAAAACTAAATTTGGAAAGTATTAAAAGAGGTAGAGGACGACCACAAAAGTGTTGGAAAGAAATAATAAAGAATGATCTAGCTTATTGTAAGTTAATTGCTAACATGGCACACAATAGGGATCTGTGGAAACAAAGAATTCATGTAGCCGACCCCGTTTAGTATGGGAAAAGGCCTAGTTGTTGTTGTTGTTGTATATAAACATCCAAACATTATATGTATGTTGACAATTGTATATTACTTAGTACCTCATATATAACAATGTGTACCACCACACCTTACCTTCTCCATTGTATCTCAAAACGCCTTAACATGTGTCTTACCTCTATGTACATTAGCACATACTTATCACTTCTCATTTTATATAAGAAAACATATATAATATATATATATATATATACAATCGATTGTATACAAAATACAATGTCTCCATGTTATATAATCACATCACTGCAATAGTTATGACACATTAGTATTGTGAGCACAACCAAAGAAGACCTTTCACATAACTCATCTGTCCTAAAAATGTCTGATGACATGTATTCTGAAACAACATTTACATTAGAGAACATATTGTACTCATTCATTAAGTAACCCATAACCATTATACAATTCATCGTTACCCTCTAATCACTAACATATGAGTATTGATCTATAAATGTCACTGCTACATCATACATTACACATGCCCCTTATTGCGTCAGTCTTAAAAACGTTTGATACTCATAATATGGACTTGAACAAAAACTTGGCTTTCTCTTTAAATCACCAAAATAACGAAATCAAACTTTAAAAATAATAATAAATAGTATAAAATATATATTGTTTTTGGAAAATGAAATTACTAAATGAAATCATATAAATCACCTTTATAAAATATGACTATAATCTTAAACATATTTGTTATCTCATAAAATTAACTTTACTCTAGAATTATAAGATATTAAATTAGAAAAATCAAATTCTAAGCATAGATTTCTAACTCCACTAATTACCATTATGATATTTCAATGAATTCAACTTATTCATCCTAGTTCCAGCTTAAGCAAAGGTGTATGAAATGTGATTCCTATGTTTGTAACCCATCTACATTCAAAGAATTCCAAACTTCTAAACAACAAAACATTCTCTGTTAGTAAAATTCGTGAGTTTGAGCCATAGAGAGATCTAATTATAGTAGCTATCACATCTTTGTGGCATGGTTCCACTTGAACCTTGGAATATGAATTTCCTTTCAGTCTTTCAGCCCACCATATGCTTTTTGTTTGAAAACTCCCTCTATAATTTGTAACGCGTCCTTCAACTAAGAACTTGCTTTGGTGATCTATCATGATATAGCCCACTTGTCACTGCGAAGATCCTAAACTATAGATTGATATATGAGTACATCCTTGACATTTCTCATAGTTGGGAGAATGAAGCCAGGGACGTAGTTTAGTGCCTCTCTGGTCAGATTTGTTTTGTGGCTATTTTGATGCCCTAAGTTTGTTCCTACACTCCCACAAAAAACTGAATGATTAGTTGAAAGACATGAGCCACGCATTGTGTACCACTTCATTGCAAAAATCTTGCCTTTACCATTTCCTTATTGCTTGACGTAAATTATGTTTTGGCCATAGTTTCTCAAAGATTCCAGCTATTGCTTGCATGATTCTTTTGGTTTCATTGCAATTTGTGAATGAGTGCAGTGTGGCTTCTTGTAGCACAATGAAGATTTTGCAATCTTAACTGGGTAATCCCCAAAATACTTGACTGATCCATGATGAATAGCCTTCCTTCAATATCAAATCGCAGTGTTGATATTGCTCGTGGCAGGCTATGAAATTGCATTGTATCCCAGTGTTTGTCATTGCACCCCTTGGTGCTTTGACCAAGGTTCTGCACTAATGCATTAGCACCAGAGTTATTCATGCACGGACATTCTTTAATGAACTCTAATGTTATTTGCATAAAAAATGCCTAAGGCAACTCTTGATATCAATTCCACTTGCTTTCAAACTCCAAACTATAAGATTCCTTAAGGGTACATACTGGGATTTAGAAGTACCTTTAGCTATAAAACTAGCAAGTGAGGAATATTATGACCATGGATCAAACTGAAATTGTATACTTGTCCTGCAATAACTTCCATTTTGCTCTTAACTCCAACACATGTAGCCCCTTATCTATTGTATGACATCCACATGAGCCGCTTAGAGACTTCCAAGGATACCATAAAGAATTGAAGGCAAGATATTTAGTCGTCACCAAAGATGTCTCTGAGTTCACTTTCTTTGGTGTCAACTTCCTTGCACTCTTAAAGAGCAAGGCTTTATTCATATCCCCAAGGCGTGGCAAGCTGAGTAACCCTTCCTCTCTTAGCTCCCACACCATATTCCATTGAAGGGGGTGGATGGCCTTCCTATTGGACTGTCCACTCCATAATAAGTGTTTAGATTTTCTCTAAGGTGCTAATTACTGCTTTGGGTAGACTAGATACCTTCATCCAATGAATAGGAATAGGAAGAAGAGTAGCAAAGAATCCCATTGTAGTCAAGAATATATAAAAATTTATTTCTCTTGACTTACCAAAAGACTAGACTTATTTTTAGATTCTTTTGTGATGGCCACAAACTTATCCCTAGGTTGGCTTTTGTCCTGCATGAAAAGTAGCTTTGTTTTCATACAAGAAGTGACTCCAAGTAAAGAAATGTATGCTGACATGAATGACTCCCTTCTCCTCGACAACTTAAAGGCAATAATAAGTCCACCTCTCCCGTATCACCAAGAATAGATATGGTGAAAATAGGTCACCTTGGTGAACTTCCCTAGATGTTTTGAAGTTGTTCCTTCTTTGATCATTGATAAGCATCTCAAAGTTGGACGCAATCACATATTCCATAATAAACTCGTCCACTATCATCAAAGCGAAAGAAAGTGAGTGTCTTGAGGGATTCCTACTCTACTATTACAGGCCTTGACAACGTCTATTTTGGAAAAATTGATGTCACTTTGCTATAATTCATGGTATCCACTGTGTTGTATGAAACAAGGACACTTTCATGAGAGTTACAACCTTTGAGAAAAGTTGTTTGGCTATTGATAAGCTCTTCAGCTATTTAAAATATATTCAGACTTAGACACGGATAGTTCCGAACCAACCTCAAAGCCAGGGATCAACCTGATCGATGTTTTCAAAAACCAAACTAGAACCGGTCTGATAATTGGGGGTTGGAACCATTTAGAACCAGCATTTTCAAACCCCTCAGCTCCAGTCTACACCCACCCTTTTCGCCAATGTTTTGAAAAAGTCCAAACTTTAAGGTTGTGCATGAGGCTGACAACGACAACCTCGTAATGATGTTGTGGTAATTTGCCTCATTATGTAGCTGGTGGAATGGATATTTAAAAAGCTTTTTTATTATATATTTTACCTAAAAAATTGTAACAAGTTTTTTAAAATTTAAAAAATTTACATTTTGTTTATTGGTTTCAAAAGGTTTCGGACTCAAACAAGAACCACCAATTCTCAAAACCGGCTGGGGCCCAGTTTGGTTACGTAACAGGGTTTCGAGGTACCAAAACCGGCCATGTCTATATACACTAATGGGCCTAAAGTCAACCAGCTACAAGCCCTATTCAGTTTTGCAATAAAAATATAAGTCACATTTAACTCCTTTAGCATGTGATCTTCTATGAAGAACATCTCAGAAAATCTGTTAGGACCCGGGACACTTTATACTTTCAATGCAAGGACAACTCTTCGGATTTCGTCATTTGAGACCGGTTGAAGAAGCCAAGCATCATCTTCATCTAACATTGACGTGTATGCATGGCCTCTCAAGTCTATCCCTGGGAGTGGTTCCTTAAAAGAGTTTATGGTAGAACTAGGTCCCCTCTTTCATGATGTATCTCGCCCCACGTAGCTACTCCCACCCTCTTTTGGTAGGAGGTAGATGTTACTATGGCCAATATTTTATTTGAATTTGGAGAGAAAGAACGAGGTGCTATGGTCATTATCCTGAAGCCATTTTACTCGAGTTTTCTACTTCCAAAAGGTAGCTTCAATAAGTCATAGATCCGAGAATTAACATGGCTCTCTTCCTATTACCTTCTCAAGTCACCACCCCGGTCATGTTCTTGAATTACTTGGAGAAGGGCATGCAACATGCACCAACTTTTGTTGAAATGTCACCAAGGGATTGATAGTATCAAACATTTAAATTAAACTTAGTGTCCTTAAGTTTGTTGGCTACCCAGAATGTCTCTGTGTTCTGTCACATTGGTGGACTATGAATCTCAAATAATCAACCTGCAATCTGATTTCTATAGCCACATCTTGAAGAATCTAAAGAGGGTTGAGTGAGATACCTTATCTTCCTCGATGATAAGGCCATTATTGTCTGAGAGGGTCCTAAGTGTGCATCTAACCCAATAGTTAAGGAAGATAGTGAGCCATGTACATTTACTAGATCCATGTCTAGTATATAATATGCTGACCACTAGCCTGCTCATTTGTGTATGCGGACAGCTGTTTTTCATTAGCCAACTCTATAAGTTCTATAACCAGCAATTGTTAAGTTGAAGTCATTGATTATGAGGGTTGTCCCCTTTCATGCAAGTCTATGCTTGCAAGCATGGACTTTATTCCAATCTATAATGAGAAGCCACAACAGATTTGACTGAAGAAATCTGATTTCATCCCATAGTGCATGCCACATAGTATAATAGTTGAATCTATACACACCAGTTACCCCAATCAGTTGTCTCTCGGCGATCCATAGAATGGATAATTGTTTTTACTAGAGCATGATTATTGAAATAGTAGATATTCTATTCTTAGGTAATTAGATTACCATGCAATATGATACATTTCAAACTTTCCTTGTATCACGTATCTTTGAATTTTATAGAAGGGTGTTTCTATAGTTCCTCGATTGAGATTGCACTCAAAGCTACATCTACTAAGCCATTTAAGCTCAATGTATGCTCAAGCATATCGTAACACTCACGTCTTAGTAGCTAGCATCTTGATTGAAGACATTTGTACAATAAGAATAATGTGTTGCTCGATCATCCTTGAGTTTAGCGGTTAAGATGCATGACTCTCTTGGAGTAACTTGATCATCGCTGTTATCTTAGGCCCCAAAGTGTTTCTTTGTGCAAGTCTAGTGCTTCCTTGTCTCCTTTGTGTTAGCTCCCTTTAAGGTTAGAAGTTGGCTCACACTTTATACCAAAAAGAATAATGGCTAGCTCATTGCTCTTGTTCATGCCAAAAAGATTTTTCCTTATATATTTTGTGCCTCCAATTTTGAAACCAGAATTTAAGCTAGCCTTCTCACCGTTGTGTGTCAAGGACTCATTAGCAAAATCATTACCAACGATCAACATTCCTTGTTTTTGTAAGAATTAAAGTCAGTTGATCCACATTTGTTTCTACGTTAGTGTGCATCATGGTGGTTGTTTGTGTGGCAATTGAATTTTGTTATGTTGAATCCACATTAATTTGACCTAAACTTGTATGGATTTGTTGGTTAGGAGTACTACTAAGTTTAGTTGTCCACATCTGAGTTCCACCTAAACTTGTGTTAGTCTATTAGTTAGGAGCACCATTCAGTTTAGTTGGTCACATCTGAGTTCGGGTGGCTTGAAATAAAAGAGTAGGCTTGAGAGGAAATATCTGATAAACTCGAAGTTGCAGTTTCTATCTTCTATCAAAGCCATATTGGAAATCTACTACAATGTTACGTAGGATCCCCTCATCAATCTTGTAGTACCAAATCCTTTTAGCTTTCACAATCTACCATTAATTTGACTGTCTGTAATATTGTTCACAGGTGTGATATTGGCACCTTCTCTGTCTTTTTTATTGGTATGAGTTGTGCAGGCTTTTCTCCTTTGGTATGCAGATCTACGAGTTTCCTAGTAAACAATCTTTTCCTCGTATCCAACTTGTGCATATAAACCTCTTTGTCACCAACTTTTAACAGAATTGTGGTCGCTAAGTCCTTGGGTACCTCAGTATTGTATTCACACTATAGAAGTCTCCCTTGACTAGAAGTAGGCTCATCTACAGCTAACAATTTTCCCATTATCAAGGTTGCAAGAACATTGAATTATTAATTCATTGTTCCACAACCCCATCCTGAGATCAAAGATGCAGAGCCAAACTAGAGCCATAGGGATAACTTTGAATTATCAAGCCTACTACCAAGTCCAATGGTTAACAATCAAAGCTCTCCCACCAACTTTCAAATTCCTTTCTGCATTATCACTAGAGTATCATCCTCCAATTTCAATCTGATTAAGAATAACCCATTCTTGTTGGGAACGGAACTTGGCATCTATCATATTGTCACAAAGTTGACGAAGACCTCTGAACATGTACTTGAACTCTATACTTTTAATCTTAGCACTCCCATTAAATGCTTGGTAGGTATTTAACTCTTTGTGAGTTAAGTGCGCACTCCGCAAAGGAAAGAGAAGTTAGGCAGACTCCTGCCAGCTACATTTATAACAAATTATATAATGTTGGGAACCCGTAGTAGGATCCGAGGACTTCTCTACCCCTAACAAGTGTATAGATATAAATTAGATCTATATCTACCTTTTCAAATTACAAACCTACAAAAAATATATCATAGAAGATGAGACAAACTATAGAATCTTTCGTAATGTTTGTGTCCTTCAAGGTTAGGACAGTCACCATGATTCCATCCATTGTTCATGGGGTTTACCCTTTGAGAGAGAGGGAGAGAAGATGGGTGGGAGTTAAAGGTTCAAAGATTGGTTGTAAATGGTAGCATTCTACATAACCCCATTTAAATATCACTTATCATGGAAGTATAACACAATCCTACTTAAGGTAATTGAGCATGTAAGTATGTATTTGTATGTATATATTCATGCACATATATACATACATGTATAAGAAAAATTGCCACACATCAGACAATTTATACTCATGTCAACATATTGCTTTTTAGGAGCATGAGTAAAAAGTTATATTGAAAAAATATAAAGACAACCTTATTGCAGTCATGACCTATAAAGGAATGGATGAGCATAAGTATATAGTGGCACAGATAAGGAGCATCTAATCTCTCTCCCTCTCTCTATATGTACACACATATATAAAGGAATTTGAGAGTTCTTTAAAGTACCTACTCTTAGATCAATAGATTTGAGATGAATGCAAAAAAAATAAAAGTAATTTTGTACTTTCAAAGTATAAAAGCAAGTACTTTGTTTTTTGCACATATCCCAACCGTTGATCGGGCTCGATCCAATGATATGAAATTCAGAGAGTAGGTACTCTTGAAGTACTCTTGTGTTCCTCTCTCCCTCTCTTTATATTTATATATGTATATATATCATATGTGTGATGATTGGTATACCAATAACTTTATATGCTAGTATATCTATAGAGATACACATATCTCATCCATACGATAAAAATGATGGATGATTGAGGTTCAAAAGAAAAAACTTCACCTTGCACCTTTCTATAAGCATACTTGATTAAAAAGTAGCTTCTTATTTTTTCTTTCGATAAAAAGATGACAAGTATATAAGATAACAAGCATATTAAACTTTTTCTATATATATGAATTCTAAGGCACTTAAGGAGCATATACTCTCAAATTACCACTGTAAATACCCTAAAAAGGTTTTCGAAATAAATCTAGGCTTGTTTTAATTCTACGATTTGAACACAGCCTACAAATTTCATAAAATACCAAAAACACAACATTTTGAAATTAAAATGTTTTTAAACTTGAAATTACAAAATCGAGTTTTAAAAATTAAAGAGATGCTGATGGAGTAAAGCATGGATCAAAATGAGATAAGGATGAATTTACAAAAGAAATGCCGATGATTTAGGTTTAGATCCAGCAAAACTCGAAGCAAGGGATGGGTCAAGGCACGTTCAACTGTCAAACCCCAATCTCAAGGCCAAGTAGGACTTGTACAAAACCGAGATTCAAGCCAATTCAACTCAAAGGGAAGATTCAAATGAAAGTTCAAAAAAGCTCAAACTCAAGTGGTTGCATCAAGTTCATTCAAGGCAAAGTCGAGGATACCCTGGGACCAAGGCACGACAAGATGGTTCGATCAAGACTTGAGCTCAATCAAGATAAGGCCAAAGTGAAGGACCATACCTGAATCAAGCCAAGACATGAAACATGATGGGGTAAGGCGAGCCAAAAGGGGTGAAATCAAGACTCGTCTCGAACCACAAGACAAGCCACTAACATCGAGCCCAATACAAGGGTGGGCTAGGGTGAGTCGAGTTCACCTAGCCATGTCCAATGAGGGGGTTGGTACATGTGGGTTGCACCAAGACCACATGGACCAAGAGGGGACTACCCTCCTAGCCCACATGCACTCCATGTGGAGCAAGGGGCCAGCTATTTGGATCGGATTAGAGTGGAATGGCCCCAAAAGTCCAAAACCATGGAAGGCCCTAGAGGCCCCCTTGAAATCTATAAAAGGGGGCCTTGGGGCTGGGTTTTAGGCATTGAAGAAAATGGAGTGAGAGAGGAAAATATGTAGCAAGAAAGGGAGAGAAGAGAGAGAGAGAGAGAGAGAGAGAGAGAGAGGGAAAGCAGGAGGAGTTGCTCCTTTCCAAGATCATCTTCATCCATGACAAGGACCATTCAAGAACAAAGTCAATTCCTTTCCTCTTCTTTGATTTTATCTCTTCCATACTTTCATTCAGTTAAAAAAGGATTGTGTAAACACCCCAAAATGAGATTATTTTCAAACAAACGCCTGATTTTTCGAAAACCATTTCACAACCCTATTTTGAGCTCTTAAAACCTCAGAGTTTTGAAGTTTTAACTTCTTTTTCAAAATCTTTCAAAATAAAGGTTTTCAAACCCGTGCCAAAATCCAAGTTTTGTAAAGTAGCCGAAACAAGCAGGTGAAACCCGATCAAAAAGCAGCTCAAGATCGGGTCAAAAAGCAAAGGAAAAGTTCAGCCCGTTCGGATGAAAACAAGGCCGAAAAGTAAAACAGGCGTCTATGTCAGAATCAGACTTCAGCTCAAAAACATAAAAGACGAAGCCTAAGCCTCGACGAAGTCATCAAAGATCAAACCCCAAGCCTGTGGAAACAAAAATTAGACGAAAAAGAGTCCGAAAAGTGAGAAGTTGGTCGGCCAAGAAGACTAGGGAAAACCCAGCCTAAGACGAGTCACTAGCGGAACCAAGGCCCGTTCAAAACCGCCCGTTTCAAACACCCAAGAAGGACTGAAAAAAGAAAAATTTGGATTGAATCTAGACAAAAATATCCAGATCCAGATCCATTTGAAATTTGGATTGGGTTGGATCTTTCGATCCAAACCCAAATCCAAGACCCACCCCTTTGGTCCCTTTGGCCTATAAATAGGACTAAGGGGGGGCAAGAAGTTCACGTGAAATCCTTGTGGGCTTGGGAGAGCTTGTAAAGTAGGAGAGAGAGTGTGTGGGAAAAGTCAACAATGGTGGGCTTTAGCCATATGGGCTTGATCAAGGGCTAAGTGGGCTTGAGCCTTGTGACCTTGACCAAGCTTGGGCTGCAACAATGAAGTGGAGTGGCTTGGACCTGCAAATGGTGGACCGGCTGCAAGAGGTAAGTCCCTTAAACCTTGACACTTAAACCTAGCCTAGACCATACTCTAACCGACCTAACCCACTTGGCCTAAACCTAGCCAAAACACACCCAACCGACCCCACTAAAACCCTAACCGACCTAACTCACTCCACCTAAACCTAGCCAAAACCGTACCCTAGTCGAACCATGACTGCCCCCAAACGCCTAGCTAAAACCTGTCCTAAACCGACCCACCTAAACCTTGCTAAACCCACACCTTTGACCTACCCCTTGAACCATACACACCACCCTAAACCGGCACTAACCTGCCCCACTTGCTGCACTTAATTCAGCACTAAACCTGTCCCAAAACCTAGCCCGAATCCTAACTTGAACCAACCTAGACCTAGGCTGAAACCTCCCTTAAACCTAGGTCTGCACCTAGCTCGCCCCACTTGGCTGAACCAAGGTCGGCTGAACCGACCTTGGCTGCACCGACTTGGCCTAAAACTACCCAAATCGAACCCCAGCTAGGAGTTGGTTGCACCTAGCTCGTTCCCTTGAAACTGAACCTAACCCCACGGCCTGCACCTAACCAAGACACCTTGGCCGATCCTTTGAACCTAGCCCTAGCTCACACCTAGCAAAACTAAACCTACCTAGCTAACTTAGTTGAACCAAGACTAGTTTGAACTAACCTAGGACTTGACCCAGCAGTGTCCTAAACTAAACCTAAACACTTGGCCTTAAACCTAAACCAAACCTAACCTCTTGGCCGAACCCAGCCAAGGCCAATCCGCACCTACACCAAGCTGCACCCAATCCAAGCTGGTTACACCTAGGTTGACTCATACCCAAGCTTTTACCTTGGTACCAAACCAAGGGACTTACCTCGCGGCTGCTACGAAGGAAGACCCGAGCGAACCCAAGAGACAAAACCGAACGAACACTTATAAGTCTCACTTATATTCGGTTTTAAATTAATTGTTTAAGTTCAATTCAATTCAGAACGGGGTTGTAGTAATGGAGCGAAGTCTCCCCCCGAGATGTAATATTCGTGGATGAAACACGACCACACACGTGCACTTGAGCCTTCTCGCTCTTAAATTGCACACGAGTACACCCATGTGCACTTGAGCCTTTTCGCTCTTAAATTGCACATGATCGCACTCACGTGCACTTGAGCCTTTCCGCTCTTAAGCTAATTATATATATTTTCAATTCAGGTAAATTTACTTCGTGAAAGTCGTCTGAGTTGCAATTACTTTCGGGTGGATTTACTTTCCAGTCGTGTGAGTTGCACTTACATTTTGGGTAAATTTACTTTCGTGAAAACAGTGTGAGAACAATTACATTTGGGTGGATTTACTTTCAAGTTGTGTGAGTTGCAATTTAAATTTCACATAAGAACACCCACGTGCACTTGAGCCTTTCCGCTCTTTACACTCACATACATTGAGCTTTTTCGCTCTTAAGCTAAATGTATATACTTCAATTTGGGTAAATTTACTTTGTGAAAGTGTGTGAGTTGCACTTACTTTCGGGTGGATTTACTTTCAAGTTGTGTGAGTCGTAACTTAAATTCCACACAAGAACACCCACGAGCACTCGAGTCTTTCCACTCTTTACACTCACACACATTGAGCCATTTCGCTCTTAGGATAAAACATATATATATTTTCAAGTTGTGTGAGTTTACTTTAGTGGAAGTAGAGTTGCACTTAAATTTATGTGGATTTACTTAAAGTTGAGTGAGTTGCTATTTCAATTTGGGTGAGTTCGCATCATCGCTCTCGAAAAGCCCAAAAAGGATTTCAGCATCCTTGCATTCTTTCACTTTCAAAAGCCCTCGAATCCTCGCTCAAACTACGTTGAAATTAGGCCACACATTTACACACATATCAGGCCTAAATAGGTAAAACTCACAAAGACTTAGGGTCGTCCAGCCTTCGCAATAAAAATTGCAAAGAAGGCACAAATCAAATTTATCAAACACTTATCATTCGAAGTTAATGTTTTGAAAAATCGAAGTTTCTAAGCGTTTAAACTTACCCTTGAGCATCAGTTCAAGAAGGTTTAAGCGAAAAGATCTCGCTTTCCCACAATCACTAAAAAGTCAGAAATATTTCAAAAACCTTCACTAGTTTGAGTAAGCTAAATGGCATGCTCGCAAAAAGACGTAGGCACGAAAAGGTTCACTTCTGGTCTCATAAACTAGGAGTGGGAATTTTCATGTTTATTGATTTGGCATGCCCGGTGGGACCCGGGTCTTAAGCAAACTTCGATCAAACAAAACAAAACTTTGAAAAAAATTTCAAAGAAAAGTGTTTAACTTTTGCTTGTTTGCACTTATAGGATTTCAAAATTTAAGTCATGTTTAGTTCAAATTCCAATGAAGTGTCTAACCGAGCCTCGTGCTCATCAAGTTCCTTTTCGAAAAAAATTTCAAAAACCCATCTCAAATGCAAAAAAGAAGAGCTTGAAGACTTGCGAAGGGAATTCGAAGTAAAAATTGCTGCCCTTAGCCAAGAGGCTGAGGCAGCTGACTCTTGTTCGTCTCATGGCAAACCTGCTAAAGCTATAAGAAAAAACCTGGTAAGTCAAAAAAGCCCAAAGAAACCTCCGCAATAGAGGGGGACCAATACCACGAGTCTTTCACACTGAAGGATTGAAAAGCCCTTCAACAACTGTTGAGGGGCCAAAACAAAGAAAAGAGATTGTACGCCCTGTCTGATTTTCTTCCTATGGATTATGAAATAGATAGTGACGACGATATACCGAACTTCCATCTGTATGATGGCACGAGGGATCCTAGATCCCACCTGCAACTCTTTTCTCGCAGAGGCCACAAAAAGAAAGACTCTACGAAATAGATATATTGGTTCCCCCTCTCCCTCAAGGGGACTGCTTCAAAATGGCTCGCTTCTTACGACATAAGCTAGTTTGCAACTTTTGAAGAGTTAGCGAACAGCTTTATGCAAAGGTTTTCCCATAACGTAGAAGTGACGCTCACTTTGGACACCTTAAGGAACACAAAACAAGCTTCGAACGAGGATGTACATGCATTCATCGTTCGATAGAGGTCCCTCCTCGGGCAAATAAGAGAGCCGATCTCCGAAGGATGCGCAGTAATGCTCGTCCTTGAAAATTTTAAAACGGAGTTGAAAACGCTTCTTTCTTTGCATAAAATTTCAACTTTCCATAAGTTAATTAAAAAGGCTTTCCTCATCGAAACAAATCTGAAAAAGGGGGCCTACGATGACTTATGGAAAGGAAAAATTCTTCCAAAACCAAGATTTGAAAAACTCGGAACTTACGGGCTACCCACGGCGGACAAAGGGGCAAACCCCAAAAGATTGCTAATGTCCGAGTGGAATCAAACCCGGCCAGCACTTCAAAGAAGTTCGAACAAAAAAATGAAAAAAAGTTTCAAAAAATATTTGAAAGAAGGGAATATACCCCAATGGGGTAGCCTGTCTCGGAGGTCCTTGACCTCCTGCTTGCCCAAGGATTGGTAACACTCCGAAATTCCTAAGGGGACACCTCCGAAAGGAAGATTTCTAAACAAGTTTTGCAAATATCGTCGGCTTAAGGGTCATGATACAAACAAATGTTTCTCCCTTTTGAACAAAATCGAGGACTTGATAGAGTAGGGCCACCTCCAGGTCACTATGGAACCGGAGCCTGCCCAAGCTGTGCTTAAAGAACCCTTCCCCAACCACGCAAGTACTAGTGAGAAGGAAAAAGAGGTATGTGCTTTCTCAACTTCCTCAAAAAGTTTAGTGCATGCATTGCATATAGGCTTCATTACTTGTCACACGCCACCTTCTCTCATCATATTTAAAAAAGCCAAACAAGTAGTAATCCGGAGAGCGCTTAGAGTCCCATCCCCAACTAGAGCCATCTTAGAAATTCGAGGTGCTCCGAAGCACAAAATTAGAGCCAACATAGGAGCGAGCCTTAGGGAAGGTGTGGGCGAGGTGACTAGGTCCAGAAGGGTCTATCAACCCCCACATCTAGCAAAAAATGCTACTAAAGAAGTAGTCGTTATTCCTGACCCTTCAAAATCATGCATTCCTAGGGTATAACCCCTAAGTCCTTGTCCTTCTTAGTGTCACCTATTTGTACTAAAACCCCCATCGTGTTCTCGAAAGATGAGATAGAAAGACCATACGAAACCCATAACCAAGCCTTACATATCGAGGTGGTATTGAATCACCATCCTCTAAACAGGTGTTTGGTTGATGGGGGAGGAGGTCTAAGCATACTTCCATTACACGTAGCTTATGAAATCGGAGTAACCCTGACCTCTGTAAACCCAAGCCCCATCGTTATCACAGGATACGATGGAAATGCATCTAAACCTTTGGGAGCCATAGAGTTATCCATGGAAATAGGGGGCATAACCCATGCAGGGTTGTTCCATGTCTTAGACATACACCCCCATTACAACCTACTTTTGGGAAGACCATGGATACATAGCCTTTGGGCCATGCCATCCACCTTCCATAGGTGTGTCAAAATCCCCTATGAAAACCAAATTGTGGTAATTCTAGGCGAAAACCATCCTCAGCTTAGGGGAGTACAAAACTTCCCTTGCTTGTCAAGTCATCAAGCCTATGGGACCAACCTCGGGAAATCCTTGGATGAACCATACAAGTTCGTCCTCAAAAGACCTAGGAATGTCATATACATCAAGGGGTAGCCCAAAACTGGCCCACCCAAAATCGTGACCATCCTAGGTAAAACCAAAATCCAAATGTTTCCAAAATCCCTGAACAAGAAACCATTTGAGCATGACATGGACGACAGCAAGTTCCAAGGCCATTCACTATACAAAAAATTTGCAAAATTAAAAAAACCTTGGAACATGCTGTTAAACATGGGTTACATGCCCTACCAAAGTTTAGGGAATCAAAATCGAGGTTGTCTAAAGCCCATCTTGCAAAATCCAAATCCAAACCGGTATGGGATAGGCTACATTCTAAACATACACCCGGAACCACCACCTACGACCACTTGGGTCAAGGGTGCCCTGGAACCTCATAAAACTGAAACCTATGACTTAGACCTCTTATTTAGAGATTGATTCATGGTGTTTTCTTTGTAGGTATGATGGAAGACCCCTCCTCAACCAAAAATCCAAAAAAATTACATATTCTCAAAATCCAAAAACAATTGAAAAAAACTCAAAACTCAAAAACATTGGAAAATTGTGAAAAATCCAAAAAAAGTGTGATTTGCATTTCTCCTAATGTCATTTCTTTACAAAAAGCCAAAAAAAATGGAAAAACCTGAAAGTACCAAAAACAAGATTTTGTATATACTAGCTCCTAGTGTAAATTTTGAAAAAACCAAGAAAATTGAAAGATTTGAATAAAAAATTGTCTTTATAAAAGGCCTAAATTCTTCAAAACTTGTAAAAATTTCAAAACCAAAACCAGGTGTTTTTAAATATCATGCATCGCCTAAAACTTCCCTAGGATCTAAAATTCTTGAGAATGATCAAAGCACGGAGGAGGGTTTGGAACCAGATGCTAAACCCATAAAGCAAAAGCTTAGAAAAATTCACCCAAATATCCACTCTCAAGTGAAAGAGGGTTTGGAAGATCTTTTAAAAGCCGGATTTATAAACCCATTGCGTATTCTGATTAGCTTTCAAATATAGTTGTAGTTCGAAAATCCAATGGGAAAATTCGAATTTGCATCGATTTCAAAAATTTGAACAAAGCCACTCCAAAAGATAATTTTTCTTTGCCAAACATTGATTTGATAGTGGACAGCACTGCAAATCATGAAATATTCTCTTTTATGGATGGCTACTCAGGTTATAATCAAATCAAGTTAGATCCAAGAGATCAGGCTAAAACTGCTTTTACTATACCCTGGGCACATAATATTACACAGTTATGCCCTTTGGATTGAAAAATGCCGGTGCCACATACCAAAGGGCCATGACTACCATTTTCCACGATCAAATTCATGAGCTCTTGGAAGTATATGTGGATGATCTTTTGGTAAAATCGGAAACCAGATGCACACACATCGAATCTTTGCAAAAAGTTTTCGAAAGGCTTAGGCTTTACAAAGTAAAGTGTGTCTTCGGAGTAGAATCAGGTAAGCTTTTAGGCTTTATGGTAAGCCAAAGGGGCATTGAAGTCGACCCCTCTAAGTGTCGAGCCATCATAGACATGCCTCCACCCTCCAACTTAACCCAAATCCGAAGCCTCCAAGGTCGCCTCCAATCGATCAGAAGGTTTATTTCAAACCTGACAACGAGATGCGAACCTTTCAACAAGCTTTTGAGAAAAGGGGTGAAGTTTGTATGGGACAACGAGTGTCAAAAAGCTTTCAAAAGATTAAAAACTTATTTGGTAAATCCTCCAGTTTTAAAACCTCCAAAACAAGGAAAACCACTCTTGCTTTATATTTCCGTGCATACGAATGCATTGGGTGCTTTATTAGCCCAATATGAGGATGATAGCCATAAAGAATATGCTATTTACTACATTTCAAAAACTCTATTGACAAATGAAAGAAATTATCAAGCCATGGAGAAAACGTGCTTGGCCTTGGTATGAGCCTGCCAAAAATTCAGACACTACTTCCTAGATCATGAGATATTGATAGTGTCTAGGCTTGATCCGATCAAGCACTTGTTTGAAAAACCTATCCTCACGGGTAGGCTTGGTAAATAGCAGCTCCGCTTAATGGAGTATGATTTAAAATTCCACCATCAAACCTCCATTAAGGGACAAACCCTAGTTGATTATGTGGCTG
Source organism: Brasenia schreberi (assembly GCA_036023115.1). NCBI lineage: Eukaryota > Viridiplantae > Streptophyta > Magnoliopsida > Nymphaeales > Cabombaceae > Brasenia > Brasenia schreberi. The sequence continues at coordinate 4,684,817 of JAYKKT010000048.1, forward strand.
AATTCCCCCTGGAAGAGACGTATCCCATACTTGATGAAATGCCCGATGAGGGCATCTTTACAAATGATATTCAAAACCATGTTTTAGCAAATTGTTTAAATGAAAACCAAGTATGAAAAATTCACTTTGATGGGGCAAGAAACCAAAGAGGGGCAGGTGTGGGAGTCATCCTCATATCCCCTGAAAAGGGAGAGATCCCCATTACTATTCACCTAGATTTTGAATGTTCCAATAATATAGCCGAATATGAGGCACTCATACAAGGCTTGAAAATTTTGAAAAATCTAGTGGCATCATGCATGGAGGTCTTTGGAGATTCTTTACTTGTTGTAAACCAAGTCTTGAAAATTTGGTAAGTAAAAAATGAAAACTCCTTGCATACCACGAATTGGCCACCAAACTGGTCGATTCCTTCAAAACATGCACACTCACTCACATAGGTAGAGAGGACAATGGCATAGCAGATGCCCTCTCATCCTTAAGATCAACCCTAAGGGTCGATCCCACCTTGGGAACCCGATCCTTAGAAATATGGCACTCACCCACTCCATCCATCCACGATTTGGAGATTTACCAAAATGACCAAAATTCCACTGAAAAACCCTGGTTTCAAGACATTAAAAACTTCTTAGAAAATGGAGGATTTTCGGAATTTGTTTCTTCTAGGGATAAGGCTTTCATTCGAAAGATTTCAACCCGATACATGATTTTGGGAGGAATTCTCTATAAAAAGAGTTTCACCGGCATCTTGTTGAGGTGTGTAAACCTCGAGGAGGCTAGGACTATTATGCATGAATTCCACGATGGAGAATGTGGAGGGCATGTCAATGTGAATATGATGGCTATGAAAATACTTAGAGCCGGTTATTTATGGTCTACCCTTAAGCAAGACTGTCATGATCATGTTAGAAAATGTCACCCATGTCAAGTGCATGGACATGCCATTCATATCCCATCATCGACCTTGCATTCCATTGTCAGCCCATGGCCTTTCATCATGTGGGCGTTTGACATCGTAGGACCAATCTCCCTTAATGCATCAAATGGGCATAGGTTCATCCTAGCAGCCACCGAATATTTTTCTAAATGGGTTGAAGCTACCTCCTTGACTAATGTCTAGGAGCAACATGTAGTGGCATTCATTAAGAAGAATATCTTGGCTCGATTTGGAGTTCCAAGAGACCTAGTATCTAATAATGGCACCCCTTTCAAGAATGAGAAGATGGAAAAGTTATGTAATACCTATGGCATAACTCAACACTTCTCGTCGCCCTACTACCCTCAAGGCAACGGCCAAGCCAAAGCCATAAACAAAACTCTTATTAACATCATTGAGAAAACCTTAGAAAAGGATAGGACATGGCATGAGAAGCTTGACGAAGCCTTATGGGCTTATAGGACTTCCATCCGAACACCCACAAATGCCACGCCATTCGAGTTGGTCTATGGTATAAATGTCATTCTCTCCATTTATACCAAATTGCATTTATTTCATACATCACTCGCACTTAACCTCCCCCTAGAGACTTTTCAACATGCTAGGATGGCTGAGCTTGATTTGTTAGATGAAAGAAGGCTCCTTGCTATGGATCATGCGCATGCATACCGGCAAAGGATAGCCCGACATTATGAAAAGCGTATGAAGCCTCGCCACTTCAAAGTGGGAGACCTTATATTGAAAATCATCCACCATCGTGGCCCACATCTACTTGGAAAGTGGCGGCCCAAGTGGGATGGTCCCTATGTTGTAAGGGGAACAACCACCAATATTTGAAAAAATATCATGCGTAGGGTCTAAGCTGGATACCTTTTTGAAAATGTTTTGAGGGGATCTCCTTTGAAACTTTGTAAAGGAAGGATCAAGGTGGATCGTGTGACCCTGAATAAGGGAATCGATGCTTGTAAAAAGCGGAGTTTTCAAAAATTGATAGGTTACATTTCAAAAGTCTTCATCTTACAAAGGAAGGCCTTGTTCAATATAGCAAAATACTTTCAATTATTACATGCTATTTCAAAATAGGGTGATCTAGGATGAATCAAGTAAGTCATTGGAATAAGTCTCCCTTCTTCACTTCTCTTCTCCAAAAGGAAAAATTTGGCAAAAAAGAAGGAAAAAAAAAAGAGAAATCCCTCCAAAAACTCGCTTTTCAAAGGAAGGTAGAATAGGGAAAAGGAAGAAAATCATTCTTCAATTGAAAAACAAAAGAGGGAAAAACGAAAAGAAAAATCCTCCCAAATGGGAGGCCCTCTATGAAAGAAAGAGAAAGAATTTGCCAAAAATCTCAAAAGAGTAAATTTTCCACCTCTTTGCCTCAAACAACGGGATGCTTCAGAAGGGACCATGGTAACTCTTTTTCCTATCCCTACGATTTATCCCAATGGAAAAATATTCATTTCGGAGAGTCCTAAAGTGAAAATAGGATCTGCTTATTTGAATCTCATTGTGTTTGAGAATTAGACGTTGTTGGGTAAGGCGTAGAAATTTTGCAATGTTTCCTGATTTCCTTATAAAACCTCCGCTAAAGTAGCGAGTATTCTGACTCAAGTGAAGGGAAATGCAAGAAGCTAAAAATCCTTGCGATTGAAGCTAAAAGAGTTTTCCCTCTTTGGAAATCGAATTGAGAAAAACCCTGAACATCGAGTAACATGAGACCAGCTCACTTGGGGCAGCCAGTCTTCATAAGCCTCCCAAGTTCGATCATTGCATGATTAAGGTCTTTAGAAAATCATTTTTCCAGCATATCATCCATGTCACCCACTCATGCATGCACACAGGGTTGTCAAATACATGATCCCAATTAGGACTTGTAGACACGCGAAAATCCCCGCCTCTTCGTCCCTTTCGGGGGCTTGGAGTGGATCTTCTCGTGCGTCTAAGGCCTATGTATACAAATAGGGCGTGCCAACTAGCTTACTTAAGCTAGTGAAGATATTTTTAACACTGACTTCTAAACGTGGCGACTGTGAGCAAGTAAGCTCTTGTCGTCGCAGACCTTCTTGCACCGATGCGCAAGGGTCAGACTGTACGCTTTGCAAAAATCGAGTTTTGGAGAGAAAGTCTACGAAGCGGTTCGAGGTGTCTATTTCGGGTCTTTAAGATGCGATTGCATGTTTTAGATCACGTGGATTTGCACGTGCCTAAGTCTTTTCTTTTATCCCTTTTCGGGCCACCTAGTTTGTGTGTTATGAACACTCCACTACATGGGCGAATTCGAGCGGGGCTTGCTTTGATGCAATATGCGTCCTACCTCGTGGTATGGCGTAGATGCAATGCAAACTCACGCTACTCCAAAGGGAAAACCCGAAATGTAAAGACAATGCTGAAGGGGAAATAACAGAAGGGAAATAACCGAAGGGAAATAACCAAAGGGAAATATGTATATAGATTATGTATATGAGCCCTTACTCGGGTCTTGCAAATAAGAGCGAAGCTCAATGTGTGTGAGAGTGCTTGAATTGAAAGACAACGCACCCAACTTAAACAAAAACCCTTCGAAAATGAAAGTATATATGTACACTTATATATTAGGGGCTGATTAGGCCCGTGTGTGCTAAAAATCGTGCACGACTAAGAGAGTGCACGTGTGTGGTTGTGCCAAGCCACGTTATTACAAGCGGGGGGAGACTATGCTCCGTTATTACAACCCCGTATCAAATTGAATCTCAAGCAAGTATACAACTAAGGACCGAGTTTAGGCACTTACGAGTAGCTGGTCCGTAGAGGCCTTGCTTGAGCGTGGGCTTGACCTTCGCCTTGGGCTGCAAACGGGAGCTCCGCGAAGATAGGTGATCAAAGGTGCTGGCCAGCTGCAAGTGGGGCGCGGGATAGGCACCTCGAAGGTGGCCGGTGGCAAGTAGATGTCGCCTCAAAGTAGGGGGTTTAAAGGGGCTGAATAAGTGGGTTCTTAGGGTCACTAGGGGAGTTGAGAGTTTAGGGAAACTGGACCTAAAGGAGAGCTGGTGGGAAGGCCGAATAGGACACCTAGGGGAAGGCCGAATGGGAGATGATGGCTAGGTAGTGGCCGGCAGTTTGGGTTATACTAGGTTGGGCTAGGTTAAAGTGGTGGTGGCAAAGGGGCTGAGATGAGGATAGGGTGGGTGGCTAAGAGTGGAGAGGTGGAAGAGAGGGGCTTTGATGGAGTTTGGGGTACTTACCAAATGGGGATAGGTGGCGGATGAAGTGGGAAGCAGGCGGGCAGGTGGGCTGATGGAGTAGGTGGAGCAGTTGGGGAGTGGAGCAGGCGGATAGGTTGGAGAGTGGAGTCGGTGGGCTGAGGTGAGGGCTCCCACTTAGAAAACCCACCCTCAAGGGGGGGGGGTTTAAATAGGGGATGGGTAGGTCGGTTAGGGCTGGGCTGAGGGTAGTGGTTAGGTGGTTTAGGTAGGGTGGTATGTAGATAAGGTGGGCTGGAAAGGGTTGGGCCAGATATTTTAAAACTAGGGGTTTGGGTAAATCGTGGGCTAAGGGTGGTTTAGGGGTTTAGGGCTAGGTTAGGTGGTTGGGTTTTAGGGTGAGGTTTAGTGAGCTAGGTTAGGTGATTAAGCTAGGTTTAGGCTAGGATTAGGGAAATTAATCTAGGTTTAGGGAAGGATTAGGGAAGTGGGTTAGGTGATTAGGCTCAGATTAGGGGTGGATTAGGGGTTTAGGCTAGGATTAGTCATTTTGGGTTAGGTTTAGGTGAGGGAGCTCCCTTAGCATGGCCCATAGACCTTGATCACCCCATGTTGGTGCAGCCCTAGGTTAGGTTTTAGCTAATTACAAGCTTAAACCCACTCAATTAGGCTAACCCACATGATTAACCCAAACTTGACACACAAGTCAAGCTTAATACAACACTCTTGATATTTTTCACCCCCACTCTCTCTCATGCCCAATATCCCACGTGAATTTCAAGTGGGCCCCACCTCCATTTATGAGAAGGTGATCTGGGCCATGGATATGGATATTGGATTGGATCTCTGGATCCAAATCCAAATCCAAGTCCACATATGGGTTTGGATTGGAATTTGGATATATATGGTCCAGATCCAATCCAAACTAAACTCTGACTCCTTCGAGCTGGGTTCGAAACGGACGATTTGTGCGGGGCCTGACAGCATCAGTACTCCGTCTGCATTGGGTCTTCGCCAACATAGTCGTCCGCCTCCGTTTCTGCCTTCCGGAGATGACTTCAAAGGATATTTTGGTAAGAACAGGGTCTTGGACGTTCGAGATCCTGAGGGTGTGAATCAGATACAAGAGTTGTTGTGCCGGGCTCGACATGTGCTCCGGTTCCGGGCTCTTCTTAGCTCTCCTGGTCCTGTCTTGATCGGGCCAAGCCACTTTGGGGTTTCAAAACATGTTTTAAAAGGTTTTCAAATGCTATATCATATGTTTTTGAAAGATATAGTTTAAAACATATATACAGGGTTGTCTGGAAGGCTCCTGGGTTTCCAAACTCAAAATGGCCCTTTGGGGCTGCTTGTATAAAACCAGATGGATTTTGAGAAATTCGTGGGATTTCGGGGTGTTTACAGGACTAGAACCACATTAGGAAAAGTCCCCTTTGGCGAAAATCCCCTCTTACCAGTCATAAGGAAAAGTTTTTTTTCAAAAAACTGGGACGATCAATATTTTCAAGGACAAATCCAAGGAGAAAAACAAAAGGGGTGTTATCTTCTTTGCCATTATCCAAATCAATTTGGATAATGCCAAAGAGGGGCATTTGTAAATGTGGACGTGCGAAAAATCTCCGCCTCTCACCTTTTCAGGGCTTGGAGCGGATCCTCTCATGTGTCTAAGGCCTATGTATGCAAACAGGGCGTGCCAGCTAGCTTACCTAAGCTAGCGAAGATATATTTAATACTGACTTCTAAATGTGGTGACTGTGAGCAAGTAAGCTCTTGTCGTCGCAGACCTTCTTGCACCGATGCACAAGGGTCAGTCTGTACGCTTTGCAAAAATTGAGTTTTGGGATAGAAAGTCTACGAAGCGGTTCGAGGTGTCTAATTCGGGTTGTTTAGATGCGATTGCATGTTTTAGATCACGTGGATTTGCACGTGCCTAAGTCTTTTCTTTTATCCCTTTTCGGGCCACCTAGTTTGTGTGTTATGAACACTCCACTACATGGGCGAATTTGAGCGGGGCTTGCTTTGATGCAATATGCGTCCTACCTCGTGGTATGGCGTAGATGCAATGCAAACTCATGCTACTCCAAAGGGAAAACCCGAATGTAAAGACAATACTGAAGGGAAATAACCGAAGGGAAATGAGTTGTAAAGTAAGTACCGAAGGGAGATATGTATATAGAGTATGTATATGAGCCCTTACTTGGGTCTTGCAAATAAGAGCGAAGGCTCAATGTGGGTGCGTGCTTGAATTGAAAGACTTACACACACAACATGAAATTAAACCCAAATATAAATTGCAGTATGGCCTTGACTAAGGTCTTGGGAGTAAGAGCGAAAGCTCAATGTGTGTGAGTGCTTGAATTGAAGTACTACACACACGACATAAATGAAACCCAAATATAACTGCAATAAGGCCTTTACTAAGGTCTTGGGAAAAAGAGCGAAGGCTCAATGTGTGTGAGAGTGCTTGAATTGAAAGACTTACACACACGACATGAAATGAAACCCAAATAGCATAGGTTGGCCCTTACTTGGGTCTTTCAAATAAGAGCGAAAGCTCAATGTGTGTGAGAGTGCTTGAATTGAAAGACTTACCCACACGACATGAAATGAAACCCAAATAGTATAGGTCGGCCCTTACTTGGGTCTTTCAAATAAGAGCGAAAGCTCAATGTGTGTGAGTGCTTGAATTGAAAGACAACGCACCCAACTTAAGCAAAACCCTTCGAAAATGAAAGTATATGTATATACTTATGTATTAGGGGCTGATTAGGCCCGTGTGTGTTCAAAATCGTGCATAACTAGGAGAGTGCACGTGTGTGGGTGTGCCAAGCCACGTTATTACAAGCGGGGGGAGACTATGCTCCGTTATTACAACCCCGTATCAAATTGAATCTCAAGCAAGTATACAACTAAAGACCGAGTTTAGGCACTTACGAGTAGCTGGTCCGTAGAGGCCTTGCTTGAGCGTGGGCTTGGCCTTCGCCTTGGGCTGCAAACGGGAGCTCCGCGAGATTGAGCGACAAGGGGTGCTGGCCGGCTGCAAATGGGGCACGGGATAGGCGCCTTGATGGTGGCCGGCTGCAAGCAAGGGTGTCGCCTTGGTGTGGGGGATTAAAGGGGCTGGGCAAGGTGAGTATGTAAGGTCACTAGGAGAGTATAGAGTGTTAGGGAGTATGGACCTAAGGGGAGTTTAAGGGAAGGTCGAATGGGACACCTAGGGGAAAAGAGATGGCTGGCCGAATGGAAGGGATAGTCGGTTGGAGTGGCCGACTAGGGGAATGTGGTCGTAGCGGGTTGCTAGGACGACTAAGGCTGGAGTATGGGAAGGTAGCTGGTTAGGTGATGGGGCTAGGTGGTAGTGGGTGTAGTGGGTATAAGGGAGTGCTATGGGTAGGTCTTAAGAAATCGGATAGGGTGGCCGGGTGTAGCTAGGGTAGTTAGGTAGTGGCGAATGGCTAGGGCGGCTAAGGCTTGGCCGAGTGTAATGGTGGCGGCAAGTGGTGGTGGGATGGAAAGTAGGTGGTGGTATGGTGGGTGGCTGGGAGTGGATAGGGAGTGAAGAAGGGGCTAGGTAGAATGTGGGGTACTTACCGAATGGATAGAAGGTGGCGCTCGGCTGGAAGGAAGTTGGGCAGGTAGTGAGGCTCGGCCGGGAGGTGGTGGAGATGGTGGTGCAAGTGGTGGTGGGATGGAGAGATGGTGGTGGTGCAGGCGGAGCAGGTGGAGTAGGTGGAGGAGTCGGCTGGACTTGGGGGAAGGAGAGAAAGGAGAGGACCCGGCTGGCTTGGAGAGGGGGTTCTTGATTGGAAAATCCGCCCCAAGAGGGGGGGTTTATATAGGGAGTTGGGTAGGTCGGTTAGGGCTGGGTTTGGGGTAGTGGTTAGGTGGTTTAGGTAGGGTGGTATGAAGATAAGGTGGGCTGGAAAGGGTAGGGCCAGATATTTTAAATACTAGTGGTTTGGGTAGATTGTGGGCTAGGGGTGGTTTAGGAGTTTAGGGCTTGGTTAGGTGGTTGGGTTCTAGGGTAAGGTTTAGTGAGCTAGGTTAGGTGATTAGGCTAGGATTAGGCTAGGTTTAGGGAAATTAACCTAGGTTTAGGGAAGGATTAGGGAAGTGGGTTAGGTGATTAGGTTGGGATTAGGCTGGGATTAGGGAAGTGGGTTAGGTGATTAGGCTCAGATTAGGGGTGGATTAGGGTGGAAGGCTAGGATTAGGTGTTTTGGGTTAGGTTTAGGTGAAGGAGCTCCCTTTGCATGGCCCATAGACCTTAACCACATCATGTTGGTGCAGCCCTAGGTTAGGTTTTGGCTAATTACAAGCTTAAACCCACTCAATTAGGCTAACCCACATGATTAACCCCAAACTTGACACACAAGGTTTGTTTAAGAAATTCGTGGGATTTCGGGGTGTTTACAGATGCCCCTCTTTGGCCTTGTCCAAATAGATTTGGATAAGGGCAAAGATGACAAACACCCCTTTCAGTGTTTCCCTAAATCTAGCCACGAAGAATATGGGATCGTCCCCATTTTTAGCAAAAACCTCAATTTACAAACTCTGGTAGGAGGAGATATTACGCCAAAGGGTTCTACATGGAATCTGGTCCTAAATGGGATCATGTTCATGCAAGTACCATGCGTGGAATGCAAATGACATGAGTGTGGTGCCAAGAGTGGCGACCTCCCAGAGACCAGATGTGGTCGAACTCTAGAGACTTACAAGGCCTACTGCTCCAAGTGAGCAAAATCCTATGCTGTTCGATTTTTGATTTTCAAAATTTATTTACAAAGCTATTTACAAAAGGGACAACTGTCTTGAGTCTCGATCCTAAGGATCTCGAGCTCTCCGTGCTTGCCCTTGTTTGAGTCTTAACACTTGCTTATCTAGCAGAGGTTTTATAAGAAAACAAGTTATATTTCAAATTCCTACGCCTTACTCGAAACGTCGAATTCTCAAACAAGATGAAATTCAAGTAAGTAAATCCTATTTTTACTTTAGGATTCCTCGAAATGAACCATGCTTTAGCTTGGGATAAGCCAGGGATGGGAAAGAGATACCACGGTCTCTTTTGAAGCGTCCCATGGTGTGAGGCATAGAATGCGGAAAACTGCTCTTTTTGAGCTTTTGGCCTCTTTTTCCTTTTTTTCATAGAGGGTCTCCCTTTGGGAGTATTTTTTCTTTAATCCCTCTTTTTCATAAGAGAATCGATTTTTCTTTTAAATTCTGGTTTCTTTCTTTTGGAAAGAGACTTTGAATGGGAAATTCCCTTTTGTTTTGGGCTTTTGTTTTCCTTTTGGAAGGCGAAGAGAAAAGGGGAGGACTTATCCCAAGCCTACACTCGATCCATTCCAGATCAGCCTATTTAGAAATAGCACGTACCACTTGCAAGTATCTTGCTATGTTGAACTAGGCCTTTCTTTGTAAGAAGAAGGATTTTGAAATGTAATCACGATTTTGAAAACTCCACTCTTTCACAAGTGCAAATTCTCTCACTCAGGGTCACACGACTTGCCTTTGCACCTTATTCACACGTCTCAGGGTAGCTATCCCTAAAAATTTTCGAAAAATGGAATTTAATCCAGATCCTACACATGATACTTCTTTAAGTATTGAATATTGATAGGATCTGCTAAATTCCTACCTTCTACATCGATCAACCAATACGAATTGTTCGTAGTGGTTGCTCGTACAACATAGGGTCCATCCCAGTTGGGGCGCCACTTGCCTAGGGGGTGTGGGCCACGATGGTGGATGGTTTTTAAGACCAGATCTCCCTCTTCAAAGTGGCGAGGTCTCATGTGTTTGCTATAATGTTGGGCTATCCTTTGCCGGTATGCACGAGCATGATCCATGGCAAGGAGTCGCCTCTCATCTAGCAAATCTAGTTCGGCCATCCTAGCATGCTGAAGCGTCTTTAGGGGGAGGTCGAGTGCTATGGATGTATGGAATGAATGTAGTTGGGTATGAATGGGAAGAATGGCGTTTGTGCCATAGACCAATTCGAATGGTGTGGCATTCGTGGGAGTCCGGATGAAAGTCCTATAAGCCCATAAGGCTTCATCCAGCTTCTCGTGCCACGTCCTACCCTTCTCTAAGGTTTTCTCAATAATACTAATGAGAGTCTTGTTTGTGGCTTCGGCTTGGCCGTTGCCTTGAGGGTAGTAGGGCGAGGAGAAGTGGTGAGTTATGCCATACGTGTTGCACAACTTACCCATCCGCTCGTTCTTCAATGGGGTGTCATTATCAGACACAAGGTCTCGTGGAACCCCAAATTGAGCCAAGATATTCCTCCGGATGAAAGCCACCACATGTTGCCCCATTACATTGGTTAGGGAAATGGCTTCCACCCACTTGGAGAAATACTCCGTGGCTGCTAAAATAAATCGATGCCCATTCGAGGCCTTTGGAAATATTGGGCCTACAATGTCAAACGCCCACATGGTAAATGGCCAGGGGCTGACCACGGAATGCAATGCAGATGATGGGATATGAATGGCGTGCCCATGCACTTGACATGGATGACACTTCCTAACATGGTCGTGGCAATCCCTTTTCAGGGTGGACCAAAAATAGCCCCCTCTAAGTATTTTCATTGCCATCATGTTGGCATTTACATGACCTCCACATTCTCCATCGTGGAACTCATGCATCACTATCCTAACCTCCTCTAGGTCGATACACCTAAGCAGAATGCCGGTAAAACTCTTTTTGTATAAGACCCCACCCAGAATGGTGTATCGGGTCGAAATCTTACGAATGAATGCCTTATCTTTGGATGTGGCATCCTCGGTGAATCCCCCATTTTCTAAAAATTGTTTTATGTCATAAAACCAGGGTTTTCCAATAGGCTCTGGGTTGTTTTGGCAAATATCCAAGTCGTGTGTGGATGGGTGGGGCGCAGGCCATATTTCCAAAGATCTGGTCCCTGAAATGGGATCGACCTTCAAGGCTGAACCCAAGGAGGAGAGGGCATCGGCAATGCCATTGTCCTCTCTTCCTATGTGTGTGAGTTTACACGATTGGAAGGACTGGACCAATCGAGTGGCCAACTCGTGGTATGGAAGTAGTTTCTCATTATGTACTTGCCAAATTTTCAAAACCTGGTTTATGACAAGGAGTGAATCTCCAAAGACCTCCATGCATGATGCCCCTAGAGTTTTCAAAATCCTTAAGCCTTGTATGAGTGCTTCATACTCAGCTACGTTGTTGGAACATTCGAAATCTAAGCGGACTGCTATGGGAATCTCGCCCTTTTCAGGGGAGATTAGGATGATCCCGGCACCAGCCCCTCATTGGTTTCGTGCCCCGTCGAAGTGCATCTTCCACACTTGGTTTTCGAAAGAGTTTGCCAAAATGTGGTTTTGAAAATGATTTTGCAATATGCCTTCATCAGGCATTTCGACAAGAGTGGGATATGCGTCCTCTAAGGGGAATTCAGCCACGTAATCTGCCAGGGCTTTCCCCTAAATGGAGATCTGGTGATGGTATTTCAGATCATACTCCATTAGAAGGAGTTGCCATTTGCCCAATCTACCCGTGAGAATGGGTTTTTCGAACAAGTGCTTGATTGGATCATGCTTGGACACTATCCAGATCTCATGATCTAGGAAATAGTGTCTGAATTTTGGCAGGCCCAGACTAGGGCCAAGCACGTCTTCTCCATGGCTTGATAATTTCGTTCATAAGCCAAGAGAGTTTTCGAAATATAGTAGATGGCATACTCCTTATGGGTGTCATCCTCGTATTGAGCCAACAGGGCTCCTAAAGCATTTGTATGCACGGAGATGTATAATAAAAGCAGTTTTCCTTGCTTTGGAGGATTCAAAACGGGGGGATTAACCAAGTATGCCTTCAGTCTTTCGAAGGACTTTTGGCATTCGTCATCCCATAAGAATTTTGTGCCCTTCCTCAACAGTTTGTTGAAGGGTTCGCATCTAGTTGCTAGATTCGATATGAATCGGCGAACGGATTGTAAGCGACCCTGGAGGCTACAGATTTGGGTGAGATTGGAGGGCGGAGCCATGTCTATGATGGCTCGACACTTAGAGGGGTCGACTTCTATTCCCCTTTGGCTCACCATAAAGCCTAGAAGTTTCCCTGATTCTACCCCGAACACACATTTTTGAGCGTTTAGCTTTACTTTGTAAAGCTTAAGCCTTTCGAAAATCTTTTGTAAACATTCGATATGGGTGCATCGGGTTTTGGATTTTGCCAAGAGATCATCTACATACACTTCTACAAGCTCATGAATTTGATCATGGAAGATCGTGGTCATGGCTCGTTGGTATGTTGCACCGGCATTTTTCAAACCAAAGGGCATGACTGTATAGCAGTACGTGCCCCATGGGGTTGTGAAGGCGGTCTTACCCTGATCTCGTGGACTTAGTTTGATTTGATTATAGCCTGAATAGCCATCCATGAATGAAAACATTTCATGATTTACAGTACTATCGACTATCAAATCTATGTTTGGTAAAGGATAATTATCCTTTGGAGTGGCTTTATTCAGGTTTCTGAAATCGATGCATATTCGAATTTTCCCATTGGTTTTTCGAACCACAACGATATTTGATAACCAATCAGAATACGCAATGGGTTTTATAAATCCAGCTTTTAGCAGATCTTCTAAACCCTCTTTGACTTGCGTGTGTACATTCGGGTGTATTTTCCTAAGCTTCTACTTTATGGGTTTTACACCTGCATCTAAGGGAAGACGATGTTCGACAATGCTAGGATCTATGCCCGGCATGTCTTCATACGTCCATGCAAACACATCTAAATAGGTTCGTAGAAATGCAATGAATGCTAACTTCTCAGTTTCATGCAAGCATGCGCCTATTTTGATGGTTTTTGGATTGGAATCATCCCCTAGGTTCACCTCTATGAAATCTCCTCCTACTGATTGGGAAAGTCTTTCAAAATCGAGAATTCTATGAAATTCTGGGAGCTCAGAAGTGGGATCTTCCTCAAGGGGATCCACTTCTGGGCTTTGATCATTCTCGTGGGCTATAGACCCGAGGGAATTTGATGCGTGGTTTTCAAAATGACCTGGTTTTATACTTGGATTTTCAAGTGATTTCGAAATTTTTGGTCTGGCTATGCAGACGACGTTTCTTTCGAAATCCTTTTCTTTTGCCAAAGTCCTACCAGGAGCAGCTATGTACAAAATCTTTTTGGTATTTTCCAAATTTTCGATTTTTTTGGGTTTTTGTAAAACAAGAACTTTGGGAACTATACAAAGCACTCTTTTTTCGAGTTTTTACTTTTCCATTGTTTTTGGTTTTTCCTGTTTTTCGATTTTTTTTTTATTTTAAGGTTTTCAAATGTTTTTGTATTTTTTTAGAAAAAGGGATCTTCCGTCATACCTACAAAGGGAGAACACTACGGGTTAGACTCGGAATAGGAGATCTAAATTGTAGGTCTCTTCTAAGGCAGGTTCCGGGGCACCCTTGACCCAGGTGGTCACAGGGGGTGGCTCCGGTGGTATTCGAGGAGTATAGCCGATCCCATATCGGCTTGGATTGGCCCTAGGAAGGATGGGCTCTAGGAGACCCTGGTTCTGCGCCTCTAGACTTTTGTAGGGCGTGTAGCCCATGTTCAACAACATGTTCCACGACTTTTTGTTTTTCGAAAAAGTTGGATACAAGTCGTGGTCCTGGAACATGCTATCGTCAATGTTGTGCTCATATGGCCTCTTGTCCAGGGGCTTTGGAAATAGGGAACGCTTGGGTTTTCCTAGAAGGATTAAAGTCGGGAGGGGGGCTGCTTCGGGCGGCCCCTTCACACATACAACCTTCCTAGGGTTATTTAATACGAGCCGAGGTGGCTCAACCATAATTTGCCCCAAGTTAGCCTCATGGGCCTGGGAGCTTGATAAACAAGGGGAGTTTATGATCCCTTGAAGCTGTGGGTGACTCTCACCTAGGATCACTACGACCTGGTCCCTAAAAGGGATCTTGACACACCTGTGGAAGGTGGATGGCACAGCGCACAAACTGTGTATCCAGGGCCTTCCCAGCAACAGGTTATAATGGGGGTGGATGTCCAAGACATGGAACACCCTCGTGTGTTCGATCCCTCCTGTTTCCATTGGGAGTTCGATGGATCCTAAAGGTCTAGACGCATTCCCATCATATCCAGTGATAACGATGGGGCTTGGGTTTACTGAAGTCAAGGTGACTCCGATTTTGTACGCCACATGAAGTGGAAGGATGTTGAGCCCTCCTCCACCATCGACTAGGCACCTGTCCAGAGAGTGGTTGTTTAGAACTACCTCGATATGCAGGGCCTGGTTATGGGTTTCGTAGGGTCTATCTACATCATCTTCCAAGAAAGTGATGGGCGATTTTGCTCCTAATAAAGCCACTTGGGCAGACAAGGATTCCGGACTTATGTTCGAATCAACCTTGGCCCTTTCTAGAATTTTCTCTAATACAAGTCTATGCCTAGGCGAAGTTTTTATAAAATCTAGGATAGACATGTGAATAGGAATCTTTGAAAGGTGGTTTTCGAAATCATAAGGATTTAGGATGACTTTGTCCTTATCTGCTTTTGGCAGAACACTAGGGATACATGCTTTTGAGGGGCCAGGCACATTGACCACCTTTTGAGCACCTTGAAGGTGCGGGGGCTGATAGATCCTCCCGGATCTAGTGACTTTCCCCACGACCAGCCTAGGGTTCGCGCTAAACTTGGCTCTAAGGATGAGCTGAGGAGAACCTTGGATTTTTAAAACTGGTTTTACCGGGGTTTCCACTTTTGGTGGTCCCCGAATGACGACTTGGGCGGGCCTCTTGTATAGTACAAGAATGGGCGCACAAGTAGGTCGACCAGGTTCTGGTTTTTGCGCCAGTTCCTTGGAAATGGTGAGGGTACATACCTCCTTTCCTTTCCCACTGCCACTGGCGTGTTTGGGAAAGGGTTCCTTGAAGATAGCTTGAGGTGGCTCAGGTTCCGCAGTGACCTGGAGCCGGCCTTCTGCTATCAAGTTCTCAATTTTATTTAAGAGGGAGAAGCAGCGTTTAGTATCATGGCCTTTGAGCCGATGATACTTACAAAATCGGTTTAAATATCCCCCTTTGGAAGTGACTCCTTCAGGGATTTCAGGGAGTTCTATCATGCCCTGGGCAAGTAGGAGGTCTAGGACCTCCGACACAGGTTGCCCCAGCGAAGTATACTCCCGTTTTTCAACCGGTTTTTGAAAATTTCGCTCCCTCTTATTTTCTAATTTTTCAAAATTTTTGGAAGTCCCTACTACGCCTGGATACACCCGGACATTGGCGATTTTATGGGGCTTTGCCCCTTTGTCCGTCATGGGCAGCCCATATGCGATGGGTTTTTCAAACGGGTTTTTGAAACGGCACTTCCTTTCCACAAGTGATCGTATGTCCCTTTTCGCAAGTTGGTTTCGAAAAGGTGGGGCTTTTTGATCAACTTATGGAAAGTTGAAATCTCATGGAGCGAGAGAAGGGTTTTTAACTCGCTTTTAAAATTATCCAGGATGAGCATTACTGCGCATCCTTCGGATATGGGCTCCCGCACTTGGCCCAAAAGCGACCTCCATCTTATAATGAAGGCATGTACGTCTTCGTTCATGCCTTGGTTTGTATCCCTTAAGGTATTCAGAGTTGGCGTGACTTCTACGTTGTGTGCAAATCTTTGCATGAAGCAGTTCGCTAACTCTTCAAAAGTAGCGAACTGGCTTAAGTCATAGAAAGCCAGCCATTTGGCAGTTGTGCCTTTAAGGGATAAAGGGAACCAATACACCCATTTCATCGAGTCCTTTTTCTTCTTATGGGCTCGACGCGAGAAAAGCTGCAAGTGAGACCTAGGGTCTCCCATGCCATCATACCGATGGAAGTTCGGTATTTCATCGTCGCTGTCTATTTCGTAATACATAGGAAGGAAATCAGACAGGGCGTAGCTCCTTTTCTCTTTATTCTGCCCTTTCAGCAACTGCTGTAGGGCTTTACGGTCTTTTTGTGTGAAGGACTCGTGGTATTGGTTGCCTTCCATTACGGAGGCCTCTTTGTGCTTGCGAGGTTTTTCAAATTTCTTTTTAGGCCTTTGTTCACCGTTTGATGAACATGAATCGCCTACTTCAGCCTCTTGGCTGAGAGCATCAATTTTGGCCTCAAACTCCCTTCTCAAGTCCTCGATTTCATCTAGTTTTATTTTGTTTTTGAAAATCCTCCTAGAGTGAGAACTTGATGCGCATGAGCCTTGGCTCGACACTTCACTTGGATTGGATTTTGACATGCTTTTTAAGCTTTTTCAAAATGTCCTAAGTACAAGCAAAGAAAACAAGTTAAAAAATGACACCCTTTCCAAAATTTTCGAAAGACTTCCACTTAAAAAAAAACTCGATTTTTGAAAGGCTCACGTCCACCGGGCGTGCCAATCTCTGTGGACGCGCGAAAAATCCCCGCCTCTCACATTTTCAGGGCTCAGAGCGGATCCTCTCGTGTGTCTAAGGCCTATGTATGCAAACAGGGCGTGCCAGCTAGCTTACCTAAGCTAGCGAAGATATATTTAATACTGAATTCTAAACGTGGCGACTGTGAGCAAGTAAGCTCTTGTCGTCGCAGACCCTCTTGCACCGATGCGCAAGAGTCAGTCTGTACGCTTTCCAAAAATTGAGTTTTGGGATAGAAAGTCTACGAAGGGGTTCAAGGTGTTTAATTCGGGTCGTTTAGATGCGATTGCATGTTTTAGATCACGTGGATTTGCACATGCCTAAGTCTTTTCTTTTATCCCTTTTCGGGCCACCTAGTTTATGTGTTATGAACACTCCACTACATGGGCGAATTCGAGCGGGGCTTGCTTTGATGCAATATGCATCCTACCTCATGGTATGGCGTAGATGCAATGCAAACTCACACTACTCCAAAGGGAAAACCCGAATGTAAAGACAATACTGAAGGGAAATAACCGAAGGGAAATGACTTGTAAAGTAAGTGCCGAAGGGAGATATGTATATAGAGTATGTATATGAGCCCTTACTTGGGTCTTGCAAATAAGAGCAAAGGCTTAATGTGGGTGCGTGCTTGAATTGAAAGACTTACACACACGACATGAAATTAAACCCAAATATAAATTGCAGTATGGCCTTGACTAAGGTCTTGGGAGTAAGAGCGAAAGCTCAATGTGTGTGAGTGCTTGAATTGAAGTACTACACACACGACATAAATGAAACCCAAATATAACTGCAATAAAGCCTTTACTAAGGTCTTTGGAATAAGAGCGAAGGCTCAATGTGTGTGAGAGTGCTTGAATTGAAAGACTTACACACACGACATGAAATGAAACCCAAATAGTATAGGTCGGCCCTTACTTGGGTCTTTCAAATAAGAGCGAAAGCTCAATGTGTGTGAGAGTGCTTGAATTGAAAGACTTACCCACACGACATGAAATGAAACCCAAATAGTATAGGTCGGCCCTTACTTGGGTCTTTCAAATAAGAGCGAAAGCTCAATGTGTGTGAGTGCTTGAATTGAAAGACAACGCACCCAACTTAAGCAAAACCCTTCGAAAATGAAAGTATATGTATATACTTATGTATTAGGGGCTGATTAGGCCCGTGTGTGTTCAAAATCGTGCACAACTAGGAGAGTGCACGTGTGTGGGTGTGCCAAGCCACGTTATTACAAGCGGGGGGAGACTATGTTCCGTTATTACAACCCCGTATCAAATTGAATCTCAAGCAAGTATACAACTAAAGACCGAGTTTAGGCACTTACGAGTAGCTGGTCCGTAGAGGCCTTGCTTGAGCGTGGGCTTGGCCTTCGCCTTGGGCTGCAAACGGGAGCTCCGCGAGGTTGAGTGACAAGGGGTGCTGGCCGGCTGCAAATGGGGCGCGGGATAGGCACCTTGATGGTGGTCGGTTGCAATCAAGGGTGTCACCTTGGTGTGGGGGATTAAAGGGGCTGGGCAAGGTAAGTATGTAGGGTCACTAGGAGAGTATAGAGTGTTAGGGAGTATGGACCTAAGGGGAGTTTAAGGGAAGGTCGAATGGGACACCTAGGGGAAAAGAGATGGTTGGCCGAATGGAAGGGATAGTCGGTTGGAGTGGCCGACTAGGGGAATGTGGTCGTGGCGGGCTGCTAGAATGACTAAGGCTGGAGTATGGGAAGGTAGCTGGTTAGGTGATGGGGCTAGGTGGTAGTGGGTGTAGTGGGTATAAGGGAGTGCTATGGGTAGGTCTTAAGAAA
Source organism: Brasenia schreberi (assembly GCA_036023115.1). Classification (NCBI taxonomy): domain Eukaryota; kingdom Viridiplantae; phylum Streptophyta; class Magnoliopsida; order Nymphaeales; family Cabombaceae; genus Brasenia; species Brasenia schreberi. Next base: position 4,703,137 of record JAYKKT010000048.1, read on the forward strand.
TCGGGTAGGGTGGCCGGGTGTAGCTAGGGTAGTTAGGTAGTGGCGAATGGCTAGGGCGGCTAAGGCTTGGCCGAGTGAAGTGGTGGCGGCAAGTGGTGGTGGGATGGAAAGTAGGTGGTGGTATGGTGGGTGGCTGGGAGTGGAGAGGGAATGAAGAAGGGGCTAGGTAGAATGTGGGGTACTTACCGAATGGAGAGAAGGTGGCGCTCGGCTGGAAGGAAGCTGGGCAGGTAGTGAGGCTCGGCCAGGAGGTGGTGGAGATGGCGGTGCAAGTGGTGGTGGGATGGAGAGATGGTGGTGGTGCAGGCGGAGCAGGGGGAGCAGGTAGAGGAGTCGGCTGGACTTGGGGGAAGGAGAGGAAGGAGAGGACCCGCCTGGCTTAGAGAGGGGGTTCTTGATTGGAAAACCCGCCCCAAGAGGGGGGGTTTATATAGGGAGTTGGGTAGGTCGGTTAGGGTTGGGTTTGGGGTAGTGGTTAGGTGGTTTAGGTAGGGTGGTATGAAGATAAGGTGGGCTGGAAAGGGTAGGGCCAGATATTTTAAATACTAGTGGTTTGGGTAGATTGTGGGCTAGGGGTGGTTTAGGGGTTTAGGGCTTGGTTAGGTGGTTGGGTTCTAGGGTGAGGTTTAGTGAGCTAGGTTAGGTGATTAGGCTAGGATTAGGCTAGGTTTAGGGAAATTAACCTAGGTTTAGGGAAGGATTAGGGAAGTGGGTTAGGTGATTAGGTTGGGATTAGGCCGGGATTAGGGAAGTGGGTTAGGTGATTAGGCTCAGATTAGGGGTGGATTAGGGTGGAAGGCTAGGATTAGGTGTTTTGGGTTAGGTTTAGGTGAAGGAGCTCCCTTTGCATGGCCCATAGACCTTAACCATATCATGTTGGTGCAGCCCTAGGTTAGGTTTTGGCTAATGACAAGCTTAAACCCACTCAATTAGGCTAACCCACATGATTAACCCCAAACTTGACACACAAGTCAAGCTTAATTACAACCACACTTGATCTTATCCACCCCCACTCTCTCTCATGCCCATAATCCCACGTAAATTTCAAGTGGGCCCCACCTCCATTTATGAGAAGGTGATGTGGGCCATTGATATGGATATTGGATTGGATTTTTTAATCCAAATCCAAATCCAAGTCCATACATGGGTTTGGATTGGGATCTGGATATATATGGTCCAGATCCAATCCAAACTGAACTCTGACTCCTTCGAGCTGGGTTCGAAACGGACGATTTGTGCGGGGTTTGACAGCATCAGTACTCCGTCTGCGTTGGGTCTTCGCCAACATGATCGTCCGCCTCCATTTCTGCCTTCCGGAGATGACTTCAAATGACATTTTGATAATAACAGGGTCTTGGACGTTCGAGATCCTGGGGGTATGGATTTGATACAAGAGTTGCTGTGCCGGGCTCGACATGTGCTCCGGTTCTGGGCTCTTCTTAGCTCTCCTGGTCCTGTCTTGATTGGGCCAAGCCGCTTCGGGGTTTCAAAACATGTTTAAAAAGGTTTTAGAAAGCCATATTGTATATTTTTGAAATACAAAGTTTAAAACATATATACAGGGTTGTCTGGAAGGCTCCTGGGTTTCCAAACTCAAAATAGCCCTTTGGGGCTGCTTTTACAAAACCAGGTTTGTTTAAGAAATTCGTGGGATTTCGGGGTGTTTACAGTAAACACCCCAAAATGGGATTATTTTCCAACAAACGCCTGATTTTTTGAAAACCATTTCACAACCCTATTTTGAGCTCTTAAAACCTCAGAGTTTTGAAGTTTTGACTTCTTTTTCAAAATCTTTCAAAATAAAGGTTTTCAAACCCGTGCCAAAACCCAAGTTTTGTAAAGCAGCCAAACAAGTAGGTGAAACCTGATCAAAAAGGAGCTCAAGATCGAGTCAAAAAGCAAAGGAAAAGTTCAGCCCGTTCGGATGAAAACAAGGCCGAAAAGTAAAACAAGCATCCATGTCAGAATCAGACTTCAACTCAAAAACATAAAAGACAAAGCCTAAGCCCCGACGAAGTCATCAAAGATCAAACCCCAAGCCTGTGGAAACAAAAATTAGACGAAAAAGAGTCTGGAAAGTGAGAAGCAGGTCGGCCAAGAAGACTAGGAAAAACCTAGCCTAAGACGAGTCACTGGCGGAACCAAGACCCGTTTAAAGTCGCCCGTTTCAAACAACGAAGAAGGACTGAAGAAAGAAAATTTTGGATTGGATCTAGACAAAAATATCCAGATCCAGATCCATTTGGAATTTGGATTGGGTTGGATCTTTCGATCCAAACCCAAATCCAAGACCCACCCCTTGGTCCCCTTGGCCTATAAATAGGACTAAGGGGGGGGCAAGAAGTTCACGTGAAATCCTTGTGGGCTTGGGAGAGCTTGTAAAGTAGGAGAGAGAGTGTGTGGGAAAAGTCAACAATGGTGGGCTTTAGCCATATGGGCTTGATCAAGGGCTAAGTGGGCTTGAGCCTTGTGACCTTGACCTAGCTTGGGCTGCAACAATGAAGTGGAGTGGCTTGGACCTGCAAATGGTGGACCGGCTGCAAGAGGTAAGTCCCTTAAACCTTGACACTTAAACCTAGCCTAGACCATACCCTAACCGACCTAACCCACTTGGCCTAAACCTAGCCAAAACACACCCAACCGACCCCACTAAAACCCTAACCGACCTAACTCACTCCACCTAAACCTAGCCAAAACCGCACCCTAGCCGAACCATGACTGCCCCCAAACGCCTAGCTAAAACCTCTCCTAAACTGACCCACCTAAACCTTGCTAAACCCACACCTTTGACCTACCTCTTGAACCATACACACCACCCTAAACCGGCACTAACTTGCCCCACTTGCTGCACTTAATTCAGCACTAAACCTGTCCCAAAACCTAGCCTGAATCCCAGCTTGAACCAACCTAGAGCTAGGCTGAAACCTCCCTTAAACCTAGGTCTGCACCTAGCTCGCCCCACTTGGCTGAACCAAGGTCGGCTGAACTGACCTTGGCTGCACTGACTTGGCCTAAAACTACCCAAATCGAACCCCAGCTAGGAGTTGGTTGCACCTAGCTCATTCCCTTGAAACTGAACCTAACCCCATGGCCTGCACCTAACCAAGACACCTTGGCCGATCCTTTGAACCTAGCCCTAGCTCACACCTAGCAAAACTAAACCTACCTAGCTAACTTAGCTGAACCAAGACTAGTTTGAACTAACCTAGGACTTGACCCCGCAGTGTCCTAAACTAAACCTAAACACTTGGCCTTAAACCTAAACCAAACCTAACCTCTTGGCCGAATCCAGCCAAGGCCAATCCGCACCTACACCAAGCTGCACCCAATCCAAGCCGGTTACACCTAGGTTGACTCATACCCAAGCTTTTACCTTGGTACCAAACCAAGGGACTTACCTCGCGGCTGCTACGAAGGAAGACCCGAGCGAACCCAAGAGACAAAACTGAACGAACACTTATAAGTCTCACTTATATTCGGTTTTAAATTAATTGTTTAAGTTCAATTCAATTCGGAACGGGGTTGTAGTAATGGAGCGAAGTCTCCCCCCAAGATGTAATATTCGTGGATGAAACACGACCACACACGTGCACTTGAGCCTTCTCGCTCTTAAACTGCACATGAGTACACCCACGTGCACTTGAGCCTTTTCGCTCTTAAATTGCACATGATCACACTCACGCGCACTTGAGCCTTTCCGCTCTTAAGCTAATTATATGTTTTTTCAATTCGGGTAAATTTACTTCGTGAAAGTCGTGTGAGTTGCAATTACTTTCGGGTGGATTTACTTTCCAGTCGTGTGAGTTGCACTTACATTTCGGGTAAATTTACTTTCATGAAAGCAGTGTGAGAACAATTACATTTGGGTGGATTTACTTTCAAGTTGTGTGAGTTACAATTTAAATTTCACACAAGAACACCCACGTGCACTTGAGCCTTTCCGCTCTTTACACTCACACACATTGAGCCTTTCCGCTCTTAAGCTAAACGTATATACTTCAATTTGGGTAAATTTACTTTGTGAAAGTCGTGTGAGTTGCACTTACTTTCTGGTGGATTTACTTTCAAGTTGTATGAGTCGTAATTTAAATTCCACACAAGAACACCCACATGCACTCGAGCCTTTCCGCTCTTTACACTCACACACATTGAGCCATTTCGCTCTTAGGATAAAACATATATATATTTTCAAGTTGTGTGAGTTTACTTTAGTGGAAGTAGAGTTGCACTTAAATTTATGTGGATTTACTTAAAGTTGAGTGAGTTGCTATTTCAATTTGGGTGAGTTCGCATCATCGCTCTCGAAAAGCCCAAAAAGGATTTCAGCATCCTTGCATTCTTTCACTTTCAAAAGCCCTCGAATCCTCGCTCAAACTACGTTGAAATTAGGCCACACATTCACACACATATCAGGCCTAAATAGGTAAAACTCACAAAGACTTAGGGTCGTCCAGCCTTCGCAATAAAAATTGCAAAGAAGGCACAAATCAAATTTATCAAACACTTATCATTCGAAGTTAATGTTTTGAAAAATTGAAGTTTCTAAGCATTTAAATTGACTCTTGAGCATCGGTTTATGAAGGTTTAAGCGAAAAGATCCCGCTTTCCCACAATCGCCAAAAAGTTAGAAATATTTCAAAAACCTTCTCTAGTTTGAGTAAGCTAGTTGTCACGCTCGCAAAAAGACGTAGGCACGAAAAGGTTCACTTCTGGTCTCATAAACTAGGAGTGGGAATTTTCATGTTTATAGGTTGTAATTAAGGAGCAGCTGACTCCATTCATTGATATAATAGCTACATATTATGCTACCCAATTTTGTTTGATTAGATGCCTACTATGTGTTTGATTTTCAGTTTCTCCTACCCCTTTATACGTTATAAGCTCTTATATCTCCTAATCCCCTCTATACTTAATTATATTTTCCTTCATTTTCTTCAATCATTTACATTGGAATTGCTCTGGATTGTCTTTCAATTTCGAACGAAATGCATTCATGAATGTTGTAAACGCGAAAAATTGTTTTCTACATCTTGTATCTATCTGATATTTGTTTTTTAATTTCTTTCTCTTTGCTCCGAATGCTCTAAAACTTTGCACACCTAATCTATACACAGAAACACACTTAAAATTTTTAAGAATTTTAGGATCGCGTAACTATGTAAATAAAAATGGAACACATTGTTTAAAATCAAAATAGAATATGTAAAACCTGTATTTCCTAAACATAAGTTGGGTTATCATCCCATAACTTTGTCTGTGGTGAATCAAATTCATTGAAACTAGTCTCATTGGAAAATTGATACCAACAACACTAAGTTTATAAAGATCATAGGTCTACAAACTAAGATACAAATATTTTTCTAAACCTTTGTATTTCTGTCATAGATCTGTCATGAATGTTTGAGTAAGGGTTAATGTCTGATTTAATTGTGCACATTCACAGTACTTAAAATTAGAATAAAAATAGTTCCTAAATCTCCATATTAGTCTTTATTTATTGTAAAATTTTAATAATTTTTGGAGATTTAGAAGCTATAAAAAAAACCCAAAAACAAGTCTCTAAAAACAGAACCAGTTTCTGTTTTTCAGGTGTTTGAAATATTTTCTCCCAAAAGCCAAGTTCACGAGTTTGGTGTAAACACCTAAAATAAAAATATTTTCTAAATTCCCCAAAAGACAAATTTTAAAACCTTTATGATTTTACAAAGTTGAAAAACCAGTTTTTAAAGGTTTTAAATTCAAATCCATAAGCAAACCAATTCAATCCAAATTGGAACTCAAATTAGGGCCCGCTAGACATGGAACAAAGTCACAATGTCGACTCAAGTCCAAAACCTAGCTGGAGTAAAATACCAACTCACTCCAATTAGTGGAGGATTGGATGAAGCTCAAGCCCATGCACGGCCGGATGAAGATTAACTTTATCAAAATGATATGACATGGATGATACAAATCAAAGATCAAATTCAATTCAGCGACTACAAAGCAAGGCTGAACCGTTTGAGAAAAGTGTCAAGTGGAAAGGTTCAAGAACATGTCAAGTCAAAGACGAGACAATGATCAAGAATCAAGACCTGCCCGTATTGAATTAAACCCAAGGTGGAGCTGAAATCAAGGTTAAAAAACCAGCTATGATCGAATTGGAAGGGCACAAAATAAAGCAAAATGGTTTGCATCAAAGATTGTAAAGACCAGCCTTGTGCACCTAGGCCCCAATCAAGTCAAAACGGTTGAACCTATGTCCAGCCCACAAGGGCTGGCTTAGGTGGACTCAAGGGGGACTACTTAGGGCTGGCTTGGAGTGGATCAAGCCCACCAAGAACCTGCTCCAAGCCGCCCCATGGAGTCTCCTACAACCAGCCCCCCTTGGCCTATAAAAAGGGGCCAGGGGGGGTGAAGGCCATTCTTGGTAGATGAAAAAAATATGGGAAGGCTTGGAAATTGTGGGAGAGATAGAGGCTCTAAACTTTCGGGTGTGATTTCCAACTTGGAGAGAAAAGAAAAGAGTGAGGGAAAGGCTGCCTAAAAGGGGAGTGTGTGAGAGTTAGGTGCAGGATATTTCCAGCAAAGGGGACGTCCAAAGGTTGGGGAAAAAAAGGTGAGTGTTAGCTAGGTGAGGGAGATTGAAAAGATCAAGTTTGGAGAGACGGAATTCACTCTTGAATCCCGGTCCCCTTGTAATAAAAAACAGGGGTAAGTAAAGTATCTCTTCATTCAAATCTCATCTCTCTCCTTTCTATTGGATTAAATGGGGTTGTATTAATGGAAAAAAGCCTCCCCCCACATTGTAATAGTGATTAGATTTGATGCCTTCATTTACATTTGCAGATATACTCTATAATCATCCTATACTTCTAATCCCCTCTATGCTTAAGCTATAAAATACTTTCAATTCATTTAAATTCGTGTAAGTTTACATCATTATATTCATAAACACAGAAAATAGGATTTTAGCATCTCTCCATCTGTCTGTTCCTGTATTTTTAATTCTGTGATACTTTCTCTGATTAGTTTGAAATTTGGCACCCTTGCTCCACACACCTTATGCCACTCTAAATAAAATTGGCAAGATTTTTAGGGTCTCCCAACCACATAATAAAAGGAGATAAAGACCGACTCAATTTCTATACTTCTGTTGCACAGTCGAATTTCCTGAAACAAAGGTTGGGTAAAAGTCTCATATCTTTGTCCATAGGAATCCCATCAATCAGATTTTTGATGCAGTGGAAAGCTAACATCTATAGATTTCCAGAAACATCAAAATTAGAGTTTTGAGTAGGGACATACAGGCTCCTCTTTGAGTCTCTGTATTTCTGAAACATAACTATTTTGAGTCAGTGAGTCAGTCTGATTTCAACTTTAATTATGATTCAATACTGCTCCGAATTCAGATTTGTAAAAGGCTGCAGGCTCTCCATACTACTAGCTTAGTATTTTAGAAGATTTTTGGAAGCCTGTAACATATTCAAATTCATTTTACAACAAGCTCTGAAAATAGAATTCTCTGTTTTCAGCAGCTTGTACATTTCAAGTATTGAATCAAGGTGCACAATTCAAAACCCTTTTCAAAAACACTTGTTCACGTGATTTGGAGTTCATTTTGGTTTCAAAATTGAAGTTCTTAAGTGCTCAATACCGACACTTAGGCATCGGCTCAAGAAGGTTTGAGTCAAAAGATCCCGCTTGCCTACAATGGCCTAGAAGTCTAAAATTTTCAATATTTGCTAGTTTTAAATTAGCTGGCACGCTCGCGCAAGCGTAGGTGTGGAAACTTTCATTTCAAGTTTTCTTCATAAACTTTAGAAGGAAAATTTTCATGTCTATAGAATTGGCATGCCCGATGGGACTCGGGTCTTAAGAAACTTCCTTTCAAAAAGTGAACTCCAAAAACTTTGCAAAATCGTGGTGTTTTTCAAACTTGTGCACAAATTTTGAAAACAATGGATGAAAGTAAGCCAAGGAAATCCTCATCGAATGTTTCAAGGTGGTTTTCCAAATCCTCTAAAGCCTGAGAAGAGATAGTCGCTATAAAGGAAATCTTTAGAAAAATCAATGATCTAGAGGCCAAGGCGCATCGATCACATGAAAGCTTATCTCGGGCACATAAAGAGAAGGATCATGCAAGGAAAACTGATCCAAAACTTGATGAAGGATATGAGGCTAGAGATGAAGCCCGAGGGTGGATCAAATCATCCATCCCCAAGCACCCCAAGTTCCAAGCAAAAACCAAAAAAAGATTTTTATAGTTTAAAAAGCCAAAAAAAGCTGGAAAATTTTCAAAAATAAAAAAAACTTGAAAAACAAAAAGTTGAAATTCTGAAAGTTGGAAATGAAGTCCATGTTTTTGGGCACACCCACAAAATAGTGCATGAGATTCACACTCAACACACCTCACGAGAGGATGAGAGTCGTATACACCTAGGATTGGAAACGGACAGGAAATGGGAGCTCAAAGTCGTGCATGAGTTGCTTGAGGACGAGGCTTGCTCTCACCATGAAAAGGTAGACGAGCCGGGAAGAGGTATGTCCAAAACTCCTCCTCCTCTAAACTCTCCTCTAGATGTAGGGTCATCGGATGCATCGAATCACACTCATGCACCCACAACCACGAAACATTCCCAAAAGTGAAGATTTTCAAGGTGCGCCGAATGTCCCGCACCAAAAGGAATTTCAAAATCAAAAACCAAATAAAGATAAAAATGTGGTAGACATGGTTACTAAGTCATGCATTGACATCTTAGGAACACATAAACCTATCATACATGAGTCAATCTCCTTAAGTCGAGTCTTGTCTAAACCTAACCCTATCATGCAAGAACCAAATTTCTCGAGCCTAGTCTTGTGCCATGAACCCAAGCTTACGGCCCTAAACCCAAATAATCCATCCCTAAGTTCACCTTGTGTTGCACCTAGGGAGCATGACAAAACCATTCCTCAATTAGAACCTAAGCCATCTCAACCTAGGGTCGTGTGGAAGACCAAGTCTTCCACCACACATCTATCCCATCTCCTACCCAAAATAAAACTTGTATACATCCATGATATGGACGATTCCATATTCCAAGATCATGCACTTTATAAAACTTTTTCAAAAATCAAAAAGCATTGGAATATGATTTTAAACATGGGATATAAACCATACCAAGGACTAGGAGCCCATAGCCAAGGTTGTCTAGAACCAATCATACCTACACCAAACTCGAATCGATATGGATTGGGCTACATCCCATCCATACCCCCCGAGCCACCACCTAAGACCACTTGGGTCAAGGGTGCCCTTAGAACCTCCTAAAATCGAGACTAATGGCTTAGATCCTTTCTTTGAGTCTAATTCATGGAAGTTTTCTTTGTAAGTTCGATGGAAGAGCCCTCCTTTTCAAAATCCAAAAAAAAAATTTATTAGATATTCTCAAAAACCAAAAAAATTGGAAAACCTTCAAAATCCCAAAAACATTTGAAAAATCTGAAATTTTCGAAAAGAAATTTGTTTTCATTCATTCCCCCATTCTTTATTTAGAAAAAGCTTCAAAAGAAAACCTTTTATATTGATCCTTGAATCTGTGCTTTGGAAAAGACAAAAAAATTGAAAATTTTTAAAAATCCCAAAATAATGGCCATGTACAAAGCCCATTTTCGAATTTTTCCAAAAATTGTCTATACTTCCCAAACCTAGAGTCATCCAAGTTTGATATAACTCTCTCTCTTGAATAGAACTTCTCTAAATTTTAATGCTTGAGAATCGTCAAAGTAAGGAGGAAGGATCATACCTACAAGCTTCCCGAAATTCGTAGAATCCTTGATTTGGAAAAATTGGGGATTTTTAGAGTGAGTCTAACCCATAGTGTGTGCATGAACATCATGCATTGTATCATGAAACCTCATATTTTGCATGAACCATACTGGGTCTAGACATCATGAGATCGTCCACTCTTAGAGCCCAAGTCTAGAAAAAGGGTTCAGTTTAAGCCAAAGGGGCATGAGAGGTGACCCCCTAAGTATCGAGCCATCATAGGCATGTCTCCATATGAATCAAATCTGAAACCTTCAAGGTTAATTTCAAGCCAACAAGATGCTAATCTCTCAATAGGCTTTTGAAAAAGGGTTAAATTTGAATGATGATTTTCAAAAAGCTTTTGAAAATTTATGGTAAATCCTCCAAGTTTTAAAACCTCCAAAGCTTTACATTCCAATTCATGTGAATGCATTGGTGTTTTACTTACTCAATGTGAAGATGATATCCATAGAAATGTGCCATTTACCACATTTCGAAAACTCTATTGGCATGTGAAAGAAAACATCAAGCCATAGAGAAAATCGTGCTTGGTATAGACTACCAAAATTGAGACATTATTTCCATGACATAAAATAGGGATAATGTCGATTGATTCAAGCACTTGTTTGAAAATCCTATCCTAACGGGGAGGCTATATAAATGGCAGCTCCATTAAAGGGACAAGCCCCTAAATCATGTGGCTGAATTGCCTCTTTTGATACACATTCCATACTTGATTAAATGCCCAATGAAGGCATATTTTGCAAATGAATTTCAAAACCATACTTTAACAAATTGTTTTAAAGAAAATCAAGTATGGAAAATGTATTTTGAGGAAACAAAGAATCAAGGGGCAGGTATCGAAATCATCTTCATATCTCCCGAAAAAGAAATCTCAAGTGCAATTCAACTAGATTTTTCATGTTCAAATGATGTTGCCAAGTATGAAGCACTCATACAAGGCCTAAAAATTTTCGAAAATCTAGGGACATCATGTAATGAAGTCTTTGGAGATTTTATAAACCAAGCTTTTGAAAATTTGGCAAAACAAAAATGAAGATTCATTAAGAATTGGCCATTAGAGGGGTCAGCTCTTTCAAAAAATGCACAATTGGCACCCACGATTTGGAATGCTTGCCAAAACCTCGGTTTCAAGATATTGAAAAAAAAATTTAGAAAGGGAGGATTTCCCAAATTTACTTCTTCGAAAGATCAAAGTTTTGATTGGAAAAAGTTTAAACCCTACATATGACTTTGAAAAGAAAAATTGTCAGCATCTTGTTGATATGAAAACCTTGATGAGGTTAGGACACAATACATGAATCACACGATGGAAAACGTGGAGGTCATGTCAATACCATATGATGGCCATGAAATACTTAGGGTTGGTTATTGTTAGTCCATCCTTAAGCAAAAATTCATTATGATCATGTTAGAAACATCATAAATGTCAAATGCATGGGCCATCCATATCCCATTATCCATCTTATATGCCATAAAGAAATTCCATAGCTCATTCACCTTGAGGCCGTGTGATATCATTCATCTCCACCAAACTAGGGTCATTGAAAATGCATCCCCTAGACACTTTCATGGAGATTCGAGCTCATAAAAACGTATATCTCCATCATATCATATGGAATACATTTCATATTGTCATCATTGCATAAAGCATGTATTTCCATCCTATCACATGGAGTATATTTTTACATGTCATGCATCACATTCACCCCAAAGAAGCCCAAAAAGGTGGCAGCCCGAGTAGGATTGTCCCCATGTCATAAAAAGGGCAACAAAAATCGATAATACATGTTGATTAATTGATGTTGTGGGTAGAAATTTAGTAGACCCCGAAAATGCCGAATACTTGAAAGGGCCTATGTTAAATTCTTTCGAAAAGACTTTTAAAATTGAGCTCCTTCGAAACTTCTTGAAAGAAGGATCAAGATTGATTGTATGACCCCGAATGAGGGAATTGATGCTTTACAAAAAGTAGAGTTTTCAATGACATTTCAAAAATCCTTAGCACACAAAATGAAGCCTTATTCAAAATAGCAAAATATTTTCAAATGGTAGATGCTATTAAGAAATGGGATGATCTTGGTTGAATCGAGTAACCAAAGGGATAAGTTTTCTCCCATTTTACTTCTCTCTCCAAAAAGAAAAATTGGTAATATTCAAAAAAAAACAAAAAAAAGACAAAGAGAATACAAAAACTCCTCGAAAAAGAAGTCTTCCCCGAAAAAAAAAGGGAATACAAAAACTTCTTCAAAAGGAGTCTTCTCTTTGAAAGAAAAAAAAGAAAAAGAAAAGAGAATGCAAAAACTCCTCCGAGAAGAAGACTTCCCTGAATAGACAGAGGGAATACAAAAACTTCTTCAAAAGCGGTCTTCTCTTGGAAAATGAGAAAAAGAAAAAAGAAAAAGTCAAAGCTCAAAAAGAGCAATTTTCCATCTCTTTGCCTTAAACCACGGGACGCTTCAAAAGGGATCGTGGTAACTTTTTTCCATATCCCTGTAGCTTAGCCCGATGCAAAAAGGTTCAACCATAAAAAATCCTAGAGTAGAAATAGAATCTACTCATTTGGATTTCATTTTGTTTGAGAATTAGACTTTGTTATGTGGGAAATGGAACTTTGAAATGTTTTCCAAAATTTTTCACCAAAAAAAACCAAGTAGTAGGTATTGAAACCCAGATGAAGGGAAGTATGAAAAATTGGAAGTCTTGAAAGACATGGGATAATTCTGCTTGGGAAAATAAAAGGAGTTCCTTTTTGAAAAAGAATCTTGAAAAAACCCAAAATATCAAAAAAAGACATGGGATAATTCTACTTGGGGCAGTCAACCTTTAAAGGCTCTCTCCAAGCCCAAAAACCCCAAAACTTGACTCTCCCAAAAAGCTCACCTCACTCATACCATGCATGATCATGCTTCATATAGGAAAAAGTCCCTTTTGGCTGGAAATCCCTCTCCTGAGATCCAAGAAAAGGAGTTTACGAAATGAAGGATTGATTTATATTCTCAAGGAAATTCGAGAAGTAAATCCATAAAAGGGTGTTTTTTCTTTGCCATTATCCAAATCAATTTGGATTAATACCAAAGAGGGGCATCTGTAAACACCCAAAATAAAAATATTTTCAAAATTCCCCAAAAGATGAATTTTAAAACCTTTATGATTTTACAAAGTTGAAAATAAGTTTTTAAAGGTTTTCAAAAGTTTTAAATTCAAATCCATAAGCAAACCAATTCAATCCAAATTGGAACTCAAACCAATACAAAGTTTTTAAAGGTTTTCAAAACTTTTAAATTCAAAAGTTTTAAATTTGACATAGGTTCAAAGGTTTTTAAAGCTCGACTTGGAACAAGGTCACAATGTCGACTCAAGTCCAAAACCTAGCCGGAGTAAAATACCAACTCACTCCAATTCAGTGGAGGATCGAATGAAGCTCAAGCCCATGCATGGTCGGATGAAGATTAACTTTATCAAAATGTATGACATGGATGATACAAATCAAAGATCAAATTCAATTCAGCGACTACAAAGCAAGGCTGGACCGTTTGAGCAAAGTGCCAAGTGGAAAGGTTCAAGAACATGTCAAGTCAAAGACGAGACAATGATCAAGAATCAAGATCTGCCCGTATTGAATTAAACCCAAGGTGGAGCTGAAATCAAGGATAAAAAACCAGCTATGATCGAATTGGAAGGGCACAAAATAAAGCAAAATGGTTTGCATCAAAGATTGTAAAGACCGGCCTTGTGCACCTAGGCCCCAATCAAGTCAAAATGGATGAACCTATGTCCAGCCCACATGGGTTGGCTTAGGTGGACTCAAGGGGGACCACTTAGGGCTGGCTTGGAGTGGATCAAGCCCACCAAGAACCTGCTCCAAGCCACCCCATGGAGTCTCCTAGAATCATCCCCCCTTGGACTATAAAAAGGGGCCAGGGGGGGTGAAGGCCATGCTTGGTAGATGAAAAAAATCTGGGAAGGCTTGGAAATTATGGGAGAGAGAGAGGCTCTAAACTTTCGGCTGTGATTTCCAACTTGGAGAGAAAAGAAAAGAGTGAGGGAAAGCCTGCCTAAAAGGGGAGTGTGTGAGACTTAGGTGTAGGATATTTCCAGCAAAGGGGATGTCCAAAGCTTGGGAAAGAAAAGGGGAGTGTTAGCTAGGTGAGGGAGATTGAAGAAGATCAAGTTTGGACTGAACGAATTCACTCTTGAATCCCGGTCTCCTTCTAATAAAAAACAGGGGTAAGTAAAGCATCTCTTAATTCAAATCTTGTCTCTCTCCTTTCTATTGGATTAAATGGGGTTGTATTAATGGAGCAAAGCCTCCCCCCACGTTGTAATAGTGATTAGATTTGATGCCTTCATTTACATTTGCAGAATTTTCACTATTGCACACACACACTCTATGTGTTTGATTATATTTCTTCCCTAATATACTATATAATTATTCTATACTTCTAATCCCTTCTATGCTTAAGATATAAAATACTTTCAATTCATTTACATTCCAATATTTTGCTTTGGGGATTGAAGGGTTGTTGCATTTTAAATTCGTGTGAGTTTGCATCATTATATTCATAAACATAAAAAATAGGATTTCAGCCTTTTTCCACACACTTAGGCCACTCGAAACTTCGTGATGCTTGCTTCGATTAGTTTGAAACTTGGCACTCTTTCTCCACACACCTTAGGCCACTCAAAATAAAATTGGAAAGATTTTTAGGGCCTCCCAACCACGTAATAAAAGGGGATAAAGACCAACTCAATTTCTACACTTCTGTTGCACAGTCAGATTTCTTAAAACAGAGGTTGGGTAAAAATCTCATATCTCTATTCACAGGAATTCAATCAATCGAATTTTTAATGCATTGGAAAGCTAACATCCATGGTTTTCTAGAAACATCAAAATCATCAAAATTGGAGTTCTGAGTAGGGAGATATAGGCTCCTCTTTGAGTCTCTATATTTTCGAAACATAACTATTTTGAGTCAGTGAGTCAGTCTGATTTCAACATTTAATTCTGATTCAATATTACTCCGAATTCAGATTTGTAAAAGGCTACAGGCTCTTCATACTACCAGCTTAGTCTTGTAAAATTTAGAAGATTTTTGGTAGCCTATAACATATTCAAATCTATTTTAGAAACAAGCTCTGAAAACAGAATTCTCTATTTTCAGCAGCTTGTACATTTCAAGTATTGAATCAAGGTACACAATTCAAAACCCTTTTCAAAAATACTTGTTCACATGATTTGGAGTTCATCTTGGTTTCAAAATTAAAGTTCCTAAGTGCTCAATACCAACCCTTGAGCATCGGCTCAATAAGGTTTGAGTCAAAAGATCCCGCTTGCCTACAATCGCCTAGAAGTCTACAATTTTCAATATTTGCTAGTTTTAAACTAGTTGGCACGCTCACACAAGCGTAGGTATGGAAACTTTCATTTCAAGTTTTTTTCATAAACTTCGGAATGAAAATTTTCTTGTCTACATTTGGCTAAGTTCATGAGAATTGAAAGTGAATTTTGAAAATACACTAGACCCAACAGTCCTCAAAGCATGTAAGCTGACCCTTGAACATCGGTTCAAGAAGGCCTACATAAAAAAAACTCACTTACCCACAATCACTCTAGAAGTAAGAAATCATCTTTGTTAGTTTAAGTAAACTAACTGGCATGCTCGCACACGATATAGTTTGTGAAAATTATTTCAAGTCTCTACATAGACTTTGAAGTAAAATTTTACATCTACATATTTGGTACATCCGGTGGGACTTGAGTCTTTGAGGATTGTGAATTCGGTGTTGGTTTTTAAATTTACTTTTCAAAAATTATTGTTATTAGTCCATTCTTTGTGCACAGGTCCATTTTTGTTCAAAAATAATGTCAAGTTCGGAAGGATCTTATGATGTTTCAAGCCAAGCCTCATGCTCTACAAGTTGGCTTTCCAAAAGAATTTCTAAAGAATGTTTTAAAAATAGAGAAGATTCGCTTGATTTCTTAAAAAGAGAATTGAAAGGAATTGAAGAAAGAATCACCGCATTAAGCCAAGAGGCCGATGCGGTAGAATCTTGCTCCTCTCACGGCAAGCTACCAAGGGCTCATAAGAGACCCCATCACGTTAGAAAGCCTAGAGTGACCTCAAAATATGAGGAGGAACCAAAACCCGAGTCTTTCACGATCAAAGATAGAAAGGCCTTACAACAACTATTAAAAGGCCAAGTAAAAGAAAATAAATCATACTCACTATTAGACTTTTTACCGTTTGATTACGAAACTGATAGTGATGATGAGATACTGAACTTTTATCGGTATAATGGAAATGGAGACTCTCGATCACATCCCTAACTCTTTTCCATAAGAGCCTACAAGAAAAAGAAAGACTCTTCCAAATGGGTTTACTGCTTCACCCAGCCTCTAAAGGGGAATGCTTTAAAGTAGTTGTATTCATACGACTTAAGCCAATTCGCCAATTTTGATGATTTGGCAAATTGTCTTATGCAAAGATTTTCCTATAACATAGAAGTCACCTCAACTCTCAACACTTTGAGCGATACCAAGCAAGCTCCTAACGAGGATGCACACACATTTATCGTTAGGTGGAGGTCACTCTTAGACCAAGTTAGAGAGACCATCTCTGAAGGATGTGCAGTAATGCTCATCCTTGAAAATTTTAAAATTGATTTAAAAGTACTCCTCTTCCTCCATGAGATCTCAACTTTTCAAAAGTTTATCAAGAAGGCTCCTCTCTTCGAAGCTAATCTTAAAAAGGAAGTTTATGAAGATCTCTATAAAGAAAAGATCTTTTAAAAACCAAATTTGAAAAACCTAGGGCATATGAGTCACATGCACCAAAGGAGGAGTGAAAACTCAAAAGCTTGCCAACATTCGTGTATAACCAAGTTCGGTTGGGCCTTCTAAAACCTTCGGACAAAGATCCTTTGAAAAACACCAAAAAAATGAAAAAAGTTTGAAAAAAGACAATTCACTAACCTAAGATAACCACTCACAGAAGTCCTAGAGATTTTGTTGACACAAGGTCTTATAAATCTCCTTGTTATTCCTGAAGTGACACCTCTTAAAGGAAAGTTTTTGAACGACTTTTGCAAGTATCATATGCTCAAAGGTCATGATACCAATAAATGTTTGTCATTGAAAAATAAAATAGAAGACTTGACAGAGCAAAGTAGGCTCCATGTCTCAGAGAAATCGGAGCCCCTTGAACCTATGTTCAAAGAGCCCTTTTTGAATCACGCAAGCACAAGCAAGAAGGATAAAGAGGTATGTATTCTTTTAAATCAAATTTGTGGGATTGAGTATACATTGCATATGGTTTACACTACTTGTCACACACGACTATCTCTCGTAATAAAAAAAGACAAACAAGTAGTGATCCGGGGAGCGCTTAGAGTCTCGCACCTAGTTAGAGCTTTTATAGAAATTTGAGGTACTCCGAAGCATCAAAATAGATCCAAGCTAGGATCAAGCCTTAGGGAGAGTGTAGGAAAAGTGACTAGATCTAGGAAGATCTATCAACCCCCACACTTAGCTAAACAAGCTAGCAAGGGGGTGGTCATTTTGCCCAGCCCCCCGGAAGCATGCATCCCTAATTTATCTCATGGGATGGACAAGGGTAAAAGTATTGTGTTAACCCATATGATTTAGAACTTCATCTTTCAAAACTCCCTATAAACATGTTTATCTTAGAGTTGTTACAAACCTCACATAAATATAGACAAGTCTTAGAGGGAATCCTAAAAAAAGTCAAGGTTAACACTACCATAACTCCTGAATCCCTTTCCTTCTAAGTCTCCCCCATCTTTGTCAAGGCACCAATCGTGTTTAGCGAGGATGAATTAGAGAGACTCAATACAACCTACAACCAAGCTTTGTACATAGAGGTGGTATTGAATCACCACACTCTCAACAAGTGCTTGGTAGATGAGGGAGGAGGTCTAAATATTCTTCCTCTCCATGTGGCCTTTCAAATAGGAGTACCCATATCTAGGCTTAAACCAAGTCACATTGTCATCACAAGGTACGATGGCAACTCATTCCACCCCTTAGGCTCCATAGAGTTACCCATGGAAGTCGGCCAAATCTCAAACATAGGGATGTTTCATGTCTTAGACATAAACCCCCATTACAACTTGTTGCTAGGGAGGCCTTGGATACATTTCCTCCGAGCCGTCCCTTCGACCTTCCACAAGTGCCTTAAAATTCCATGGTATAACCAAGTATTGGTAATCTTTGGAGAAGACAACTCACACCTCAAGGGAATACAAAACTTCTCTTGCCTATCAAGTGATCCATCGAGTGGGTTGGATAGGGCCATGGAGATGCCCAAGTCACCCAATTCAAAAATTGTCCCCCCCTTAGAGAGCCCAAGTTGCATCCTTGTAAAGTCGTCCACCTTCTAGGAACCCCCAAGCCATCCAAGTCCCCTACTCCTAGGGTCGTATGTATCATAGGGAAGCCAAAACCTTTCACCGCCCAAGTCTTACACCTCCAAGACACATCTCGAAAAGCTCAAGTGTATAACCATGATATGGACGATACACTATTACAAGTCCATCCCTTTTATCAAAAAATTTCAAAACTTAAAAAGCCTTCGAATATGTTATTGAACATGGGATATACATCCCTTTTACCAAGGTGTAGGAGCCAAGAACAAAGGTAGGTTAGAACCCTCCTACCTCTTCCTAACCTAGGTTGATATGGCTTAGGATATAACCCATCTATACCCCCTGAGCCGCCACCTAAGACCAATTGGGTCAAGGGTGCCCTAGAGCCCATTAAAACTGAAACCTATGACCTAGATCTCTTGTTTGGAGTCTAATTCATGGTGTTTTCTTTGTAGGTTTGATGAAAGACCCCTATCTTTAAAAAAATCCAAAAAAAGTATATATTTGGAAAAACAAAAAAAATTAGAAAACTCCCTAAACCCAAAAACATTTGAAAAACCTGAAAGTTCTAAAAAGACAGTCTTTTATATTCTTCCTTATAGTGTTTGTTTGGAAAAATCCAAAAAAATTGAAAAAGTTGAAAATCCCAAAGATTCTGGTTTTCAAAACCATATACAAACTCAAAAATTGGTTTTGACAAAACCCATGTATATTCTCAAACCCAAATTGTCTCATGTCATTGTGAATAAACTTCTTGTGCATAACCCTTCTCTTGTGCATGATCCTTTCCTAGAAATCAAAGCACTTGAGAGTGATCAAAGCAAGGAGGAAGATCCCTTCATCCATGAAGATGATCAAGCCTCCGAGCTTCCCGAATTTCATAGAATCCTAGACTTTGAAAAACCTTCAAACTCCGTAGGAGGAGATTTCTTAGAGGTAAATTTAGGGAGTGAGTCTAACCCACAGTGTGTCAAAATAGGTACTTGTTTGCATGAGCATGAAAAGGCATCATTCATTACATTCTTGAAATCCTACATAAATGTGTTTGCATAGACCAATGAAGACATGCTTGGTTTAGACCCTAGGATTGTAGAGCATCATCTACCTCTAGAACCCAATGCAAAACCCATTACACAACAGCTTATGAAAATCCATCTGGATGTCCACTCCCAAGTAAAAGAGGTTTTAGAAGATCTTTTAAAAGCTGGATTTATAAAACCCATTGCTTATTCTGAATGGCTTTCAAATATTGTTGTAGTTCGAAAATCCAATGGGAAAATTTGTATTTACATTGATTTTAGAAATTTGAACAAAGCCACTCCAAAAGATAATTTTTCACTTCCAAATATTGATTTGATAGTGGATAGCACTACAAATCATGAAATGTTTTCTTTCATGGATGGTTCCTTAGGTTATAACCAAATCAAGCTAGCACCAAAAGATCAAGCCAAAACTGCTTTTACCACACCTTGCGACACATACTGTTACATAATTATGCCTTTTGGTTTGGAAAATATCGGTGCTACTTTAGACACGCGAAAATTTTCACTCCGGGTTCTTAGGCCTGAAGTGAACCTTTTTCGTGTTTAAGTCGCTTTAAAAGGGCGTGCCAGCTAGCTTACTCAAACTAGCGAAGTAAGTTTTGAAATATCTAACTTAGGGGGCGACTGTGGACAAGTGGGCTCTTTTCATCGCAAACCTTTTTGAACCGATGCTCAAGGGTCAGTTTATATGCTTTAGAAATCTCGATTTAAACAAGCATGGCCTTTTTGAAAAGGTATGAAAGTATTTTGATCGATTTGTTTGTCTCATTGCAGATTTTATTTACGTGGGGTTTGCACGTATCTATGTCTTTGAGTTTTATCTACTTAGGCGTGAGGTGTGTGCATCAAGTGCCTAAGTCTTGGCATTTTTGCATGGGTTGTTCGAGGTTGTTTTGATGCAAGTATACGCACTATCACAAGTATGGTGGATATGCAATGCAACTCACACAATTGAACCTTAAAACCTGAAATTAAAAGACATAGCTGAAGGGAATTTATGGAAGGGAGATATAGATATAAGAGTGGAAAGGCTCAATTGTGGGCATGTGTGTTGTGTATAAATGTAAAGACAACTCACACGACTTGGAATGTAAAACTGTAGACGTGATTTTAAAACGAAGTTCAACCTGTATCAGTCCTAATAAATCATGGAAATCATCTAAACATGGATTTTAATTTCGTTCATGAAGGAATCATGCATGTTTGTATCGATATAAATGAAGAACATGGGCTCAAAGCCTTGATTCATGTACAAATTTCCAGAATCTGTGCTTTTTCAGATTCTCATGAATTAAAACTAATTTGTGCAAGAATTCCAACCTTTGTGAGTGAGAGGGGACATAGGAGCACTTCACCGGACGATTGTCGGACGTCGGAACCAGGACGGACTTCCTTCTTCTCCTTCTTCTCTTCCTTTCTCTCTCTCTCTATATTTCTCTGAATTTTCGGACTGAATGTTCCTGTTTTCTGGCTCCCCCGGATTGATGCTTTGTGGTGACTAGAGGATCACCTTGCAGCCTCACTAAGGCTCCTTTTATAGGCCAAAGGGTGCCCCTTTGGTGTAGCATTGGGCAAGGCAAGTTGCCTTGCTGATCAAATTCGTTTTTGGCATGTAATTGCTACAAAAAGAGGTTTTGGAAAGTATTGCTGGTTCTGGCAACTAGTTGCTGGGTTTGGCAGCTGTAAATGGCAGAATTTGACATGTTGGCTATGGAGTTCGTTTGGCTCGTTTTTGTCCAGAGGCTATCTTTGGCACTTACCAAGGAAAGATCAGCTGGTTCGGTGGAGCTAGGATTGGCAAGTGGAGTTGTTGTGCATTCATGGTGTTCCTTGCAGAAATCGATGGGAGCTGAACTTGGTAAGTGGTTTGGCTGCAACATAGATTGCTGCTGTGGCATGTGCGATTGCTGCAAGAGAGACCGCTGGATAGTTCCCTGCTGTTACATTTTCTGTTTCAATAGCTGCTGTTGGTAAAGAATGTGTTGTTGATTATGCGTCTGTTGCTGATGCTGTTGTGCTGCAACTTGCTGCTGAAGCTGCTGCCTTCCTTGGATTTGCCTTTGAGGAGTTGAAAACATATTCTTGTACAAAGGTAGATGGCATGGGATTTTGAATTCTCTGGATCAGCATCTGTTGTCGTCTTTGAGCCTGATTAGGTAAGGGAATCGGTAAAGATTGTCCTTGATTCCGTGTTTGATGCATACTTTGGAGTGCTTGTTCAGGTGGGTTTTGACCTCCAGCAGCAGGGTTCGATGAACTTGTATTGGTAGATTTTGATTCCATAGTAAGCATCTAAAGCGATATTCTCCGTAGATAGTCTGTCTTCTGAAATGCATCCTTGTCACAGAGTGAGGTCGATCCACTTGATACCACCCCCTGCTAGTCCAACCCTCTTTGGTGATGGAGGGGCAGCAGCTTTAACTTCAAGAACTCCATTGGTAAATATGAATCTTTCTGATATTGGCAGTATCAGGATCAGCTGCCTTTCCTGTTACACATCACGATCTGGCAGTACATGACTGCTACCATCTTCATGTTAAATCAGTGTTTTCCATCAGAACACACTGAAACATTGGCGTCTCTCATCTGCATGATTCTCATTCTTGCTTGCTTCTTTGGTTTGGACAAAGGTGAACTACATGACAGATTCCCAGCAACTACATTATCATTGTTCTCATTAGAGCGTCTTTGAACCTGCCTGCTGTGAATGGGCTTGCAGACAGAAAACAACATAAGTAATAAACCGAGACTCTTGTTACTTGTATAATCATCAGTAGTTCTGCTGATAATTTGGTTCTTCAGATCTGCAGAAAGAAGGCCATCATCGTTCTGTAGCTTGTGTCATCTGTGACAACCAGTAGAATTCACAACCACTGATGTAGCCAACACGTTATTTGAAAATATGCAGAAGTGGTAGATATTGTTGTCAACGAGCCGAGGAGAATCTTTCTGCTTATTTGCATGTTTTTCAATCAAAGGATTCTTGGCCCAATCAAGGGTCAGTTTAATGCCAAGGCAATAGAGATTCTTTGGTAGTTATTCGGCAACTAACTGTCCAAATGCCGCGCTGTGTAATAGCATTAGTTGCCCTTTCCTTGAGGGATTCAAGATGCTTCTTCAGAGATACAATCGTAGTTGCACTGTCATAATGAGCTTCTTCAGTTCTGTGAACTTAGCTCCCAAGCGGGATGTAGGTTATTGTGTTCTGTTGCAACTCTTCTTCATATCTTTTGCCTCAATAGAGTCTTCGTCATTGTAAGAAGACTTCGCCTCTTCAAGCTGTGTTGGTGGCATATCTAAGTTAGCCAAGATCTGATCAGTTAGTAAGTCCTGTAACTGGCTTTTCTTATTCTTGGAACCTGAAGTAGCTAGGACATTCCCTACTCCATATTGTAAACCGTTCCCTTCTCTCACGTTCTTAGCATCTGAACAACCAACAAGACCGACCCATGGAGAGAGTGAAGGGAAACTTAGAGGATGTGCAGGCTTGGGAACATCAGGAACCTTTTCAGACAAAGCCCCTTTGTTGTTCCTCTTGCTGAATTATCTGTCATTTTTCTACTGTCCCTGTCACACTGGATCTAACGTCTCCTCTTACTTTTGCAGGAATACTCAAATATTGGCATCAGTGGATTCTTCGTGTGACGACCCAGGGCGGCTTCCACATGTTTCCCTTCGAACAGCTCCAGTTGTGTTCTCCTTCTTTTTACCAGCGTGCAACTTCTGCATGAGCAGCCTTTAGTTGGGTGCCGCGAGTCTAGATATTACTTGTTGTATTGTATTTCAAGATGCACTTTGACAAGCTAACAGAAACACCTTTGTACAGCCCAGCCAGTTTAGCAATCGAACTGGATAAAACTGCATGTTTGCTGTGAAAGTGGTTATGCAAATCCATGTTACATGCATTTCTACAAAAGCGTTCAAGTAAGCCCATGTTACGTTTTTGAAAACCAACCATCATGCTCGTTAGATTTCTTCCATGAGTGTTGGAATATTAACATTATTCTTAACATAACAGTAACAGATGACAATGCCAAACTGATGCATATCAATACACTAATTACCTCAACAACCAATCATAACATATACATGTTACGAAAGGCGTTCGATACCAAACCTTTGTTTTCGGAAGCGTTCTTTCTTGCTTCCATCTTTCCTTTCCTTTGATAACATCAACTTTTCCCTCAGACAACTGATTTCTTTCCGAATATGAACTTTTCTTTTTGGGAAGCTCACTTTCCCTTTTTGATGCCCGCTCTCCTTTTTGAGCACCCACCTGCCTTTATAGGTGTCAAATTGTCTTATAAATGCCTGTTTCTTTTCAAACGGCAAATTTAAAACAAATTTATCAATAGAAAACTTTTAAAGAAATGAAATCCTGCTTTTTCCATGCCGGGGGCAAAATTGTCATTTTCATCCAATCTTGTCAAAATTCGAAATTTTCAGAAAGGAAAGTATTCTTTCATCATTTAAAGCTTCCATAAAATTTTGGTACCGAAACAACTCATTTAGTGCCTTTTTCCTTCGAAAACCCAAAATTACCAAAAATAGCTACTTTCCTAAAAAAATAAAAATTTTAAAAGAAAATTTTGGGTGTTTACAAAAACCCCGCTCGACTTAAATGTAAAGTACAGAAGGGAGATATAGATATAAGAGCGGAAAGGCTCAATTGTGGGCATGTGTGTTGTGTATAAATGTAAAGACAACTCACACGACTTGGAATGTAAAACCCCACTCGACTTAAATGTAAAGTGCGGAAGGGAAATACGTATATATATATAGGCCCGAAGGTCGCCAACGTGTGCGTGTGTGTTGTGTATAAATATAAAGACAACTCACACGACTTGGAATGTAAAACCCAACCGAAAGGGAGATACAACTATATATATATGAGCCCGAAGGTCATCAACGTGTGCATGTGTATTGTGTATATATTGAAATACAACTCACACAACTGAAAATTAACTACCCGGAATTGAAATACGTACACAACTGAACCGGGAAAACTCACGCAACTGAAAATATATAGATATAGCTATATCTTAGTGGCTGCCGAGGCCAAAATGTGCGTGAGTGCTTGAGCAAGAGCTCGGGTGTCTTTGGGTGCGAGTGTGGAATTTTAAATGACAACTCACACGACTTAAAGTAACAACCCAGCTGAATGAAAATACATATATATGATAAGAGCGAAAGCTCAATGCACGCATGGGTGTAGTGTGTAAATTTAAAGACAACTCACGTAGCTCTTACTAGAGTCTTTGGAGTAAGAGCGAAGGCTCAATTGTGTATGTGGGTGCTTGGTGTATGAGATAAGAGCTAAAGCTCAAGTGCACGTGGGTGTCTCATGTAAGAGATAAGAGCTAAGGCTCAAGTGCATGTATGTGTCCCGTGTGTCAAGCAACAATATTACATCCCGGGGGGAGACAAAGCTCCGTTAGTACAACCTCGTATCCGAATTGAATTAAGTATGAAGCAAGTTAACGTAAGGGACCAAGTTTAGACACTTACAAATAGCTGGTCTGTCTTCACTTGCTCATGATTGGGCTTGTGTTTCACTTCGGGCAACCAAGGATGTGCTCCCTTGAAGCTTGAGGCGTGAAGTGGTTGGCTGGGCTTAGAGCTTGGTGGAGTTTGGCTTGACAGGTAAGGCTCACGACAAGGTGTTGCGGGTCTTAGGGTGTGGTATGGAGTCGGGGTGCTAAGTGGTAGGTCACGACAGGGGCATTAGGTGGGGTATGGGAGCGTAAGGCGGTAGATGTGGGGTGTGGAGTGTAAGGCGGTGGCTGTGGGGTGTGGAGTGTAAGGCGGTGGTTGTGGGGTGTGGAGTGTAAGGCGGTGGGATGGAAGACTAGGAGATGGTGATGGTCGTGGATGTTAGGCTAGGAGATGGTGGCAGGTAGTGGCTGGGGCATGGTAGGGTGGCAGGTAGTGGCGGAAGTCGGTGGAGTTGGTGGGGTGAAGGTCGGCTAAGGTGCAGGTTTAGCAAGGTGGATGCCAGGCACTAGGCGCCAGATGGGTGGCAAGGCGACAGGTGCTAGGCGCCAGGCGGGTGCGCGGCAACAAGGGGACATGCGGTGCGGGGTGCGCTATGGTGCGTAGGGGGTGTTCGGGTGGCGATGGGTGATGGTTTGGGTGGTGGGGTTTGAGTTGGTTAGGGTGTTGGGCTATGCTAATTAGGATTAGGGGTGCTGTGGGGTAGTTAGGTGGTGTTGGTTAGTGTAGGTTTAGGGTGGTTTAGAGGGTTAAGAAGAGATAGGTTTAGGGTGGGTTAAGGCTTACCTTTAGGGTCGGTTGGGGTGTGCTCAAGCTCCAAGCCAGCCACTCCAAAACCTACTTTGCTCAAGCAAATCCAGCCCTTAATCAAGGTGGTGCAACCTACACTAATCTCCTATTTAGCCCACAATTAACCCACTAAGCAAAATTAAGAAAGCACTAAGCACTCACCTTAATACCCTCTCTCTCCTCCAAGCTCCTCCAAGTGGATTTCACGTGAACTTTTTGGAGACCCCCTTACTCCTATTTATAGGCAAATGAGGTGGGCCTTGGATATGGGTCTTGGGTTTGGATCGTGAAATCCATGTCCGATCTAAACACTATTTGGATCTGGATCTCAGATATTTATGGATATGGATCTGGATAAAAAGAAGCAGAAGTTGCACGCTGTCTCCAAAATCCATATCCATATCCATATCCAAAATGTCCAAATCTAAACATTTTTATGGATATGGATCTGGATATTTTGGTCTAGATCTGATCCAATCCAAACAGTATTTGGATACAATCCAAATCCAAACACTATTTTGATCGACCCAAATCCAAACACTATTTGGATATGGATTTGGATATTTATGGTCCAGATCCAATCCAAATTTTCTTTGGATGGTCCTTCTTGGCTTTTTGAGGCGGACATTTTGTGTGGGCACTGACTTCATCAGCGCTCCGTCTGGTGTTGGGTTTTCCCCAACTTTGTCTTTCGGACTCCATCTCACCATTCTAGACTCCGTTTCTACTTGATTTCGCCATTTCTGACTCAGATTCATGCCGCTTGGGAGGATGTATTTGATTTGGCTTCTGGGTGTGTCGTGCTTGCATTCTACATCGAGCTTGGGCCTTCCTTTCACCTTTTGACCCTGGCTTTTATGAGGCAATGGTACTGCTTTCGGGCTTCTGCACTCGTTTTTGAGTCTGCCTTTGATTGGGCCTTCGTGGGCTGGTTTCTGGGCTGCTTCTCGATTAGGTGTCGTCTTCCTTGCTTCACCTGTTCATCTTTTGCTTTTTGGGAACTCCTAGGTTTTCGAAAGTGCAAAATGGCCTTTTGGGTTGATTTGTAAACCAGGGATTTGTTTTCTTAAAATCGTGGGATTTTGGGGTGTTTACAGATGTCCCTCTTTGGCATTATCCAAATGGATTTGGATAATGGCAAAGACGACAACACCCCTATTTGCTTTCTCCTGAGATTTGTTCTTGAGAATATGGGATCGTCCCAGTTTTGAGAAAAATATTTTCTTTAAGCCTGGTAGGAGGAGATTCTCGCCAAAGGGGACTTACCTATTTGTTCTAATCCTAAATGGGATCGATGCAAGTGTCCATGCGTGAATTTGGATGAGTGGCATGGGATGATATGCTAGGAAGTATGGTCTCCTAGAGACTTAGTGTAATAGTCGAACTTGGGAGTCTTATGAAGACCTGTTGCACCAAGTGGGTTGGTCTTAGGTTGCTCGATGTTCGAGGATTTTCTAAACTCATTTTTGAAAGAAGAAAGCTCCTTTTTAGCTTCCATCCTAAGGACTTCAGCTTTTCGTGTTTTCTCTTTATTTGAGTCTTGACACTCGCTAATCTAGCAGAGGTTTTATAAGAAAATTGAGCCCTATTTCAAAATTCCTATGCCTTACCCAGACATCTAACTCTAAATCA
The DNA here is from genome assembly GCA_036023115.1 of Brasenia schreberi. NCBI lineage: Eukaryota > Viridiplantae > Streptophyta > Magnoliopsida > Nymphaeales > Cabombaceae > Brasenia > Brasenia schreberi. The sequence continues at coordinate 4,730,275 of JAYKKT010000048.1, forward strand.
AGATGAGATTCAAGTAAGCAAATCCTATTTTTACTTTAGGATTCCCTAGAATGAGCCTTTCTTCACCTTGGGATAAGTCGCAGGGATGGGAAAGAGTTTACCACGGTCCCTTCTGGAGTGTCCCGTTGTTTGAGGCATAGAGGCGGAAAACTTCTCTTTTTGAACTTTTGGCCTTTTTTTCTATTTTTCGTAGAGGGTCTCCCTTTGGGAGTATTTTTTCTTTATTCCCTCTTTTCCATAGAATACATGATTTTTCTTTTGATTCAACTTTCTTTTGGGAAAGAGACTTTGCAGGGGTTTCCCTTTTTCTTTTTGGCCAAGCTTTCCATTTAGGGAAGAGAAGAGAAACGGGGAAGGGCTTATCCCAAGGATCTATTGGATTCATCCCAGATCGGCCTATTTAGAAATAGCACATACTACTTGCAAGTATCTTGCTATTTTGAACCAGGCCTTCTTTTGTAAGAAGAAGGATCTTTGAAATGTGACCTATTGGTTTTGGAAAACTTCGCTTTTTCACAAGCAATCGAGTCTATCATTCAGGGTTTTGCACGATTTGCTTTAATCCTCACTCACGAAGTTTAAAAGGAGGTTTTCAAAATATTTTCGAAATAGGGCTTAGCTTAGACCCTACACATGGTATTTTTTCAAAAATTGAGCATTCATAGGGTCGGCTAAGTTCCTACCCTCAACATCAATTAGCCAGTATGCATTGTTCGTGGTGGTTCCACGCACAACATAAGGGCCATCCCACTTGGGCCGCCACTTTTCAAGTGGATGTGGGCTACGATATTGGATAATTTTGAGCACAAGGTCTCCCACTTTGAAGTGGTGAGGTCTCATATGCTTCTCATAGTGTCGGGCTACCCTTTGCTGGTATGCATGTGCATGATCCATGGCAAGGAGCCTTCGCTCATCTAGTAAGTCAAGTTTGGCCATCCTAGTATGCTGAAGTGTCTCTAGGGGAAGGTTGAGTGCAACGGATATATGAAATGAATGAATTTTGGTATGAATGGGGAGAATGGCATTTGTGCCATAGACCAACTCAAATGGTGTGGCATTTGTGGGAGTTCGGATGGAAGTCCTATAAGCCCATAAGGCTTCATCCAGCTTCTCATGCCACGTCCTACCCTTCTCTAAAGTCTTCTCAATAATGCTTATGAGAGTCTTATTTGTAGCTTCGACTTGGCCGTTGCCTTGAGGGTAGTAGGGCGATGAGAAGTTGTGAGTTATGCCATACGTGTTACATAACTTAACCATCCTCTCATTTTTGAAGGGGGTACCATTGTCGGACACCAAGTCCTTTGGAACCCCAAAGTGAGCCAAAATATTTTTCCTAATGAATGCTACTACATGTTGCCCCTGAACATTGTTCAGGGAGGTAGCTTCAACCCACTTGGAAAAGTATTCGATGGCTGCGAGTATGAACCTATGCCCATTTGATGCATGAGGAAATATTGGTCCTATGATGTCAAACGCCCACATGGTGAATGGCTAGGGGCTGACCACGGAATGCAATGAGGATGAAGAGGTATGGATGGTGTGTCCATGCACTTGACATGGGTGACACTTCCTAACATGGTCATGGCAATCCTGCTTTAAGGTGGACCAAAAATAACCTACTCTAAGTATTTTCATTGCCGTCATATTGGCATTAACATGACGTCCACATTCTCTATCATGGAATTCATGCATTATTATCCTAGCCTCCTCCAGGTCGACACACCTTAGTAAGATGCCAGTGAAACTTTTTTTTGTAAAGAACCCCTCCCAAAATTGAATATCGGGTTGAAATTCTTCGTATGAAAGCTTTATCTTTAGATGTAGCGAATTCGGAAAATCCTCCACTTTCTAGAAAACTTTTTATGTCGTGAAACCAAGGTTTTTTAGTATCAGTTTGCTTGTTTTAGCAAATTTCAAGATCGTGTGTGGATGGAGTGGGCGAATGCCATGTTTCTAAGGGTTTGGTTCCCAAAGTGGGATCGACCCATAGGGTTGAGCCCAAGGATGAGAGGGCATCGGCTATACCATTATCCTCTCTTCCTACATGTGTGAGAGTGCACGATTTGAACGACTCGACCAGCTTGGTGGCCAACTCATGGTATGGAAGAAATTTTTCGTTTTTAACTTGCCAAATCTTTAACACTTGGTTTATGACAAGTAAAGAATCTCCAAAGACTTTGATGCATGATGCCCCTAGAGTTTTCGAAATTTTAAGCCTTGTATGAGTGCTTCATACTCGGCTATGTTGTTGGAACACTCAAAATCTAGGCGAATGGCTATGGATATTTCTCCCTTTTCAAGGGATATGAGGACGATGCTTGCCCTAGCCCCTCTTTGTTTTTGTGCCCCATCGAAGTGCATCTTCCACACTTGGTTTTCATTTAAACAGTTTGATAAAATATGATTTTGAAATTGGTTTTGAAATATGCCTTCATCGGGCATTTTGTCAAGTGTGGGATATGCATCTTCTAAAGGGAAGTCAGCCACATAGTCGGCCAGGCCTGCCCCTTGATGGATGTTTGATGGTGGAACTTTAGGTCATACTCCATCAAGAGGAGCTACCATTTACCCATCCTACCCATGAGGATAGGTTTTTCAAATAGATGCTTGATGGGATCAAGCCTAGACACTATCCAGATCTCATGATCTAGGAAGTAGTGTCGAAATTTCTGGTATGCCCACACCAAGGCCAAGCAAGTCTTCTCCATGGCTTGATAGTTTCGTTCATAAGCCAATAGAGTTTTCAAAATATAGTAGATGGCATACTCCTTGTGGGTATCATCTTCATATTGAGCTAATAATGCACCCAAAGCATTCGCATTCACCAAAATGTAAAGTAAAAGAGGTTTTCCTTGCTTTGGAGGGTTTAAAATAGGAGGATTAACTAAATATACCTTTAGTTTTTCAAAAGCCTTTTGGCAATCATTGTCCCATACAAATTTCACCCCTTTTCTCAAAAGTTTGTTGAAGGGTTCACATATTGTAGCGAGGTTCGAAATGAACCTGCGAATTGATTGGAGGCGACCATGGAGGCTACGAATTTGCGTGAGAGAGGGTGGAGACATGTCTATGATGCCTCTACACTTAGAGGGGTCGACTTCAATGCCCCTTTGGCTTACCATAAAGCCTAAGAGCTTACCAGATTCGACTCCGAATACGCATTTTTGAGGGTTTAGCTTTACTTCGTAAAGCCTAAGTCTTTCGAAATTTTTTTGCAAGCATTCGATATGAGTGCATCGAGTTTTTGATTTAGCCAAGAGATCATCCACATATACCTCTACGAGCTCATGAATCTCATCGTGAAAGATCGTAGTCATAACTCTTTGATAGGTGGCGCCAGCATTTTTCAAACCAAAGGGCATGACTGTATAGTAGTACGTGCCCCAAGGTGTTGTGAAATAGTTTTAGCCTGATCTCTTGGGGCTAATTTGATTTGGTTATATCCTGAATAGCCATCCATGAATGAAAACATTTCATGATTTGTAGTACTATTGACTATCAAATCAATGTTAGGTAAAGGAAAGTTATCCTTTGAAGTGGCTTTGTTCAGGTTTCTAAAATCGATACATATTCGAATTTTCTCATTGGATTTTTGAACTACAACAATATTTGACAACCAATCAGAATTCGCAATGGGTTTTATAAAACCGGCTTTTAGCAGATCTTCTAAACCCTCTTTAACCTGTGCATGCACGTTCAGATGAATCTTCCTAAGCTTTTGCTTTATGGGTTTCGAATCTAAATCTAGGAGAAGACAATGCTCTACGACTCTTGGGTCTATACCAGGCATGTCTTCATATGTCCATGCAAACACATCGATGTAGGTTTTCAAAAATGCAATGAATGATAATGCTTTATGCTCATGCAAACATGTGCCTATCTTAATGTGTTTGGGGTTGGTTTCACTCCCTAGGTTGATCTCTATGAAATCCCCTCCTACAACATTCAAAGGTTTTTCAAAATCAAGAATTTTATGAAACTCTAGGAGTTCGGAAGTTGAATCCTCTTCAAGGAGAAGCGAATCCTCTTCCGAGGTTTGATCATTCTCGAGAGTATTGAATCCTAGGGAATTTGAACTTGATGGATGGGTTTTGAAAACACCTGGTTTTTTACTTGGAATTTCAACGGGTTTTGAAGCTTTTGGTCTTGTTATGAAGATGTAAACACCCCGAAGTCCCACGAATTTCTTCAAAACAACCTGGTCTTATACAAGCAGCCCCAAAGGGCCATTTTTGAGTCTGGAAACCCAGGAGCCTTCCAGACAACCCTGTGTATATGTTTTAAACTTTATCTTTCCAAAACATATGATATGGCTTTTGAAAACCTTTTAAAACATGTTTTGAAACCCCGAAGTGGCTTGGCCCGATCAAGACAGGACCAGGAGAGCTAAGAAGAGCCCGGAACCGGAGCACATGTCAAGCCCGGCACAGCAACTCTTGTATCTGATTCACACCCCCAGGATCTCGAACGTCCAAGACCCTGTTCTTATCAAAATGTCATTTGAAGTCATCTCCGGAAGGCAGAAACGGAGGCGAACGACCATGTTGGCGAAGACCCAACGCAGACGGAGTACTGATGCTGTCAGGCCCCGCACAAATCGTCCGTTTTGAACCCAGCTCGAAGGAGTTAGAGTTCAGTTTGGATTGGATCTGGACCATATATATCCAGATCCCAATCCAAACCCATATGTGGATTTGGATTTGGATTTGGATCCGGAGATCCAATCCAATATCCATATCCATGGCCCACATCACCTTCTCATAAATGGAGGTGGGGCCCACTTGAAATTCACGTGGGATATTGGGCATGAGAGAGAGTGGGGATGGAAAATATCAAGAGTGTTGTAATTAAGCTTGACTTGTGTGTCAAGTTTGGGGTTAATCATGTGGGTTAGCCTAATTGAGTGGGTTTAAGCTTGTAATTAGCTAAAACCTAACCTAGGGCTGCACCAACATGAGGTGGTTAAGGTCTATGGGCCATGCAAAGGGAGCTCCTTCACCTAAACCTAACCCAAAACACCTAATCCAAGCCTATTCCCCTAATCCACCCCTAATCTGAGCCTAATCACCTAACCCACTTCCCTAATCCCGACCTAATCCCAACCTAATCACCTAACCCACTTCCCTAATCCTTCCCTAAACCTAGATTAATTTTCCTAATCCTAGCCTAAACCTAGCCTAATCACCTAACCTAGCTCAATAAACCTCACCCTAAAACCCAACCACCTAACCTAGCCCTAAACCCCTAAACCACCCCTAGCCCACAATCTACCCAAACCCCTAGTTTTCAAAATATTTGGCCCAACCCTTTCCAGCCCACCTTATCTACATACCACCCTACCTAAACCACCTAACCACTACCCCAAGCCCAGCCCTAACCGACCTACCCATCCCTATTTAAACCCCCGCCCTTTGGGGGCGGGTTTTGCTACCTAGAGGACCTCTCCAAGCCAGCCGGGTCCTATCCTTGATCTCTTTCCCCCAAGTCCAGCCGACTCCCCCACTTCCCCAGCTGCTCCACCGGCACCACTTGCACCGCCACCTTCCCTCTTCCATCCACCACCATCTCCCAGCCGGACGCCACCACCATCTCCCAGCTGGACGCCACACTTGCTCTCCGTCCCATCTACACCCGGCTTCTCTTTTCCTTCCACCGCCTCTCCCCATTCGGTAAGTACCCCACACTTTACCTAGCTCCTTCTCTACTCCCTCTCCACTCCCCACCACCCACCATACCATCACCTTACCTACACAATAGCCCCTCGCCGCCACCACTCCCACTCGGCCAAACCTTAGCCGCCCCAGCCATTTGCCCCTACCAAACTCCCCTTAACTACACCCGGCCACCCTATTAGATGTCCTAAGACCTGCCCATAACACTCCCTTACACCCACTATCCCCACTATCACCTAGCCCCATTACCTAACTAGCTACCTTCCCATACTCCAGCCTTAGTCATCCTAGCAGCCCGCCACCACCACTTGCAACCGGCCACCTTCGAGGCACCTATCCCATGCCCCACTTGCAGCCGGCCAGCACCCTTGGTCACCCATCCTCGCGGAGCTCCCGTTTGCAGCCCAAGGCGAAGGCCAAGCCCACGCTCAAGCAAGGCCTCTACGGACCAGCTACTCGTAAGTGTCTAAACTCGTGCTTTAGTTGTATACTTGCTTGAGATTCAATTTGATACGGGGTTGTAATAACGGAGCATAGTCTCCCCCCGCTTGTAATAACGTGGCTTGGCACAACCACACACGTGCACTCTCTTAGTCGTGCACGATTTTGAACACACACGGGCCTAATCAGCCCCTAATACATAAGTGTATATATATATACTTTCATTTTCGAAGGGTTTTGTTCAAGTTGGGTGCGTTGTCTTTCAATTCAAGCACTCACACACATTGAGCTTTCACTCTTATTTGAAAGACCCAAGTAAGGGCCGACCTATACTATTTGGGTTTCATTTCTTGTCGTGTGAGTAAGTCTTTCAATTCAAGCACTCTCACACACATTGAGCTTTCACTCTTATTTGAAAGACCCAAGTAAGGGCCGACCTATACTATTTGGGTTTCATTTCATGTCGTGTGAGTAAGTCTTTCAATTCAAGCACCTTCACACACATTGAGCCTTCGCTCTTACTCCCAAGACCTTAGTAAAGGCCTTATTGTAGTTATATTTGGGTTTCATTTATGTCGTGTGTGTAGTACTTCAATTCAAGCACTCTCACACACATTGAGCCTTCGCTCTTACTCCCAAGACCTTAGTCAAGGCCATACTGCAATTTATATTTGGGTTTAATTTCATGTCGTGTGTGTAAGTCTTTCAATTCAAGCACGCACCCACATTGAGCCTTCGCTCTTATTTGCAAGACCCGAGTAAGGGCTCATATACATAATCTATATACATATCTCCCTTCGGTTATTTCCCTTCGGTTATTTCCCTTCAGTCATTTCCCTTCAGTATTGTCTTTACATTTCGGGTTTTCCCTTTGGAGTAGCGTGAGTTTGCATTGCATCTACGCCATACAACGAGGTAGGACGCATATTGCATCAAAGCATGCCCCGCTCGAATTCGCCCACGTAGTGGAGTGTTCATAACACACGAACTAGGTAGCCCGAAAAGGGATAAAAGAAAAGACTTAGGCACGTGCAAATCCACGTGATCTAAAACATGCAATCGCATTTTAAAGAGACGAAATAAACACCTCAAACCGTTTCGTAGACTTTCTCTCCAAAAACTCGATTTTTGCAAAGCGTACAGACTGACCCTTGCGCATCGGTGCAAGAAGGTCTGCGACGACAAGAGCTTACTTGCTCACAGTCGCCACGTTTAGAAGTCAGTGTTAAAAATATCTTCGCTAGCTTAGGTAAGCTAGCTGGCACGCCCTGTTTGCATACATAGGCCTTAGACACACGAGAGGATCCGCTCCAAGCCCTGAAAAAGGCGAAGAGGCGGGGATTTTCGCGCGTCTACAGAGATTGGCACGACTGGTGGGACGTGAGCCTTTCAAAAATCGAGTTTTTAAGTAGAAGTCTTGCAAAAATTTTGTAAAAAGGTGTCATTTTAACTTGTTTTCTTTGCTTGTACTTAGGACATTTTGAAAAAGCTTGAAAAGCATGTCAAAATCCAATCCAAGTGAAGTGTCGAGCCAAGGCTCATGCGCATCAAGTTCTCACTCTAGGAGGATTTTCAAAAACAAAATAAAACTAGATGAAATCGAGGACTTGAGAAGGGAGTTTGAGGCCAAAATCGATGCTCTCAGCCAAGAGGCTGAAGTAGGCGATTCATGTTCATCCAACGGTGAACAAAGGCCTAAAAAGAAATCTGAAAAACCTCGCAAGCAAAAAGAGGCCTCCGTAATGGAAGGCAACCAATACCACGAGTCCTTCACACAAAAGGACCGTAAAGCCCTACAACAGTTGCTAAAAGGGCAGAATAAAGAGAAAATAAGCTACGCCCTGTCTGATTTCCTTCCTATGGACTACGAAACAGACAGTGACGATGAAATACCGAACTTCCATCGGTATGATGGCATGGGAGACCCTAGGTCTCACTTGCAGCTTTTCTCACGTCGAGCCCATAAGAAGAAAAAGGACTGGATGAAATGGGTGTATTGGTTCCTTCTATCCCTTAAAGGCACAGCTGCCAAATGGCTGGCTTCCTACGACTTAAGCCAGTTCGCTACTTTTGAAGAGTTAGCGAACTGCTTCATGCAAAGATTTGCACACAACGTAGAAGTCACGCCAACCCTGAATACCTTAAGGGATACAAAGCAAGGCATGAACGAAGACGTACATGCCTTCATTATAAGATGGAGGTCACTTTTGGGCCAAGTGCGAGAGCCCATATCCGAAGGATGCGCAGTAATGCTCATCCTGGATAATTTCAAAAGCGAGTTAAAAACCCTTCTCTCGCTCCATGAGATTTCAACTTTCCATAAGTTGATCAAAAAGGCCTCCCTTTTCGAAACCAACTTGCGAAAAGGGACATACGATCACTTATAGAAAGGAAGTGTCGTTCCAAAAACCCGTTTGGAAAAGCCCATCGCATATGGGCTGCCCACGACGGACAAAGGGGCAAAGCCCCATAAAATCGCCAATGTCCGGGTGGATCCAGGCATGGCGGGCACTTCCAAAAATTTTGAAAAATTAGAAAATAAGAGAGAACGCAATTTTCAAAAACCGGTTGAAAAACGGGAGTATACTCTGCTGGGGCAACCTGTGTCGGAGGTCCTAGACCTCTTACTTGCCCAAGGCATGATCGAACTCCCTGAAATCCCCGAAGGAGTCACGTCCAAGGGGGGGTATTTAAACCGATTTTGTAAGTATCATCGGCTCAAAGGCCATGATACCAAATGCTGCTTCTCTCTTTTAAATAAAATTGAGAACTTGATAGCAGAAGGCCGGCTCCAGGTCACTGCGGAACCTGAGCCACCTCAAGCTATCTTCAAAGAACCCTTTCCCAAACACGCCAGTGGCAGTGGGAAAGGAAAGGAGGTATGTACCCTCACCATTTCCAAGGAACTAGCGCAAAAGCCAGAACCTGGTCGACCTACTTGTGCGCCCATCCTTGTACTATACAGGAGGCCCGCCCAAGTCGTCATTCGGGGACCACCAAAAGTGGAAACCCCGGTAAAACCGGTTTTTAAAATCCAAGGTTCTCCTCAGCTCATCCTTAGAGCCAAGTTTAGCGCAAACCCTAGGCTGGTCGTGGGGGAAGTCACTAGATCCGGGAGGATCTATCGACCCCCGCACCTTCAAGGTGCTCAAAAGGTGGTGAGTGTGCCTGGCCCCTCAAAAGCATGTATCCCTAGTGGTCTGCCAAAAGCAGATAAGGACAAAGTCATCCTAAATCCTTATGATTTCGAAAACCACCTTTCAAAGATTCCTATTCACATGTCTATCCTAGAGCTTATAAAAACCTCGCCTAGGCATAGACTTGTATTAGAGAAAATTCTAGAAAGGGCCAAGGTTGATTCGAACATAAGTCCGGAATCCTTGTCTGCCCAAGTGGCTTTATTAGGAGCAAAATCACCCATCACTTTTTCGGAAGATGATGTAGATAGACCCTACGAAACACATAACCAGGCCCTGCATATCGAGGTGGTTCTAAACAACCACTCTCTAGACAGGTGCCTAGTCGATGGTGGAGGAGGGCTCAACATCCTTCCACTTCATGTGGCATACAAAATCGGAGTCACCTTGACTTCAGTGAACCCAAGCCCCATCGTTATCACTGGATACGATGGGAATGCGTCTAGACCTTTAGGATCCATCGAATTTCCAATGGAAACGGGAGGGATCGAACACACGGGGGTGTTCCATGTCTTGGACATCCACCCCCATTATAACCTGTTGCTGGGAAGGCCCTGGATACACAGTTTGTGCGCTGTGCCATCCACCTTCCACAGGTGTGTTAAAATCCCTTTTAGGGACCAGGTCGTAGTGATCCTAGGTGAGAGTCACCCACAGCTTCAGGGGATCATAAACTCCCCTTGTTTATCAAGCTCCCAGGCCCACGAGGCTAACCTGGGGCAAATTATGGTTGAGCCACCTCGGCTCATGTTGAACAACCCTGGGAAGGTTGTATGTGTGAAGGGGCCGCCCAAAGCAGGCCCCCTCCCGACTTTAATCCTCTTAGGAAAACCCAAGCATTCCCTATTTCCAAAGCCCCTAGACAAAAGGCCATTCGAGCCTAATATGGACGATAGCATGTTCCAGGACCACGACTTATATCCCACTTTTTCAAAAAACAAAAAGTCGTGGAACATGTTGTTGAACATGGGCTACACGCCCTATAAGAGTCTAGGGGCGTAGAACCAGGGTCTCCTAGAGCCCATCCTGCCTAGGGCCAACCCAAGCCGATATGGGATCGGCTATACTCCCCGAATACCGCCGGAGCCACCCCTTGTGACCACCTGGGTCAAGGGTGCCCCGGAGCCTGTCTTAGAAGAGACCTACGATTTAGACCTCCTATTCCGAGTCTAACCCGTAGTGTTTTCCCTTTGTAGGTATGACGGAAGATCCCTTTTCTAAAAATACCAAAAACATTTGAAAAACTTAAATTCAAAAAAATCAAAAAACAAGAAAAATAAAAAACAATGGAAAAACAAAAACTCGAAAAAAGAGTGCTTTGTATAGTTCCCAAAGTTCTTGTTTTACAAAAACCAAAAAAAATCGAAAATTTGGAAAATACCAAAAAGATTTTGTACATAGCTGCTCCTGGTAGGACTTTGGCAAAAGAAAAGGATTTCGAAAGAAACGTCGTCTGCATAGCCAGACCAAAAATTTCGAAATCACTTGAAAATCCAAGTACAAAACCAGGTCATTTTGAAAACCACGCATCAAGTTCCCTCGGGTCTATAGCCCACGAGAATGATCAAAGCCCAGAAGTGGATCCCCTTAAAGAAGATCCCACTTCTGAGCTCCCAAAATTTCATAGAATTCTCGATTTTGAAAGACCTTCCCAATCAGTAGGAGGAGATTTCATAGAGGTGAACCTAGGGGATGATTCCAATCCCAAAACCATCAAAATAGGCGCATGCTTGCATGAAACTGAAAAGTTAGCATTCATTGCATTTCTACAAACCTATTTAGATGTGTTTGCATGGATGTATGAAGACATGTCGGGCATAGATCCCAGCATAGTCGAGCATCGTCTTCCCTTAGATGCAGGTGTAAAACCCATAAAGCAGAAGCTTAGGAAAATACACCCGAATGTACACATGCAAGTCAAAGAGGGTTTAGAAGATCTGCTAAAAGCCGGATTTATAAAACCTATTGCGTATTCTGATTGGTTGTCAAATATCGTTGTGGTTCGAAAAACCAATGGGAAAATTCGAATATGCATCGATTTCAGAAACCTGAATAAAGCCACTCCAAAGGATAATTATCCTTTACCCAACATAGATTTGATAGTCGATAGTACTGCAAATCATGAAATGTTTTCATTTATGGATGGCTATTCAGGCTACAATCAAATCAAACTAAGTCCACGAGATCAGGGTAAGACCGCCTTCACAACCCCATGGGGCACGTACTGCTATACAGTCATGCCCTTTGGTTTGAAAAATGCCGGTGCAACATACCAACGAGCCATGAACACGATCTTCCATGATCAAATTCATGAGCTTGTAGAAGTGTATGTAGATGATCTCTTGGCGAAATCCAAAACCCGATGCACCCATGTCGAATGTTTACAAAAGATTTTCGAAAGGCTTAGGCTTTACAAAGTAAAGCTAAACCCTCAAAAATGTGTGTTCGGGGTAGAATCAGGGAAGCTTCTAGGCTTTATGGTAAGCCAAAGGGGAATAGAAGTCGACCCCTCTAAGTGTCGAGCCATCATAGACATGGCTCCACCCTCCAATCTCACCCAAATCCGTAGCCTCCAGGGTCGATTACAATCCGTTCGCCGATTCATATCGAATCTGGCAACTAGATGCGAACCCTTCAACAAACTGTTGAGGAAGGGTACGAAATTCTTATGGGATGACGAATGCCAAAAGTCCTTCGAGAGACTGAAGGCATACTTGGTTAATCCCCCCGTTTTGAATCCTCCAAAACAAGGAAAACCACTTTTATTATACATCTCCGTGCATATAAATGCTTTAGGAGCCTTGTTGGCTCAATACGAGGATGACACCCATAAGGAGTATGCCATCTACTACATTTCGAAAACTCTCTTGGCTTATGAACGAAATTATCAAGCCATGGAGAAGACGTACTTGGCCCTAGTCTGGGCCTGCCAGAAGTTCAGACACTATTTCCTAGATCATGAGATCTGGATAGTGTCCAAGCTTGATCCAATCAAGCACTTATTCGAAAAACCCATTCTCACGGGTAGATTGGGCAAATGGCAGCTCCTTCTAATGGAGTATGATCTGAAATACCACCACCAGATCTCCATTAAGGGGCAAGCCCTAGCAGATTACATGGCTGAATTCCCCTTAGAGGACGCATATCCCACTCTTGGCGAAATGCCTGATGAAGGCATATTGCAAAACCATGTTCAAAACCACATTTTGGCAAATGCTTTCGAAAACCAAGTGTGGAAGATGCACTTCGACGGGGCACGAAACCAACGAGGGGCTGGTGCTGGGGTGATCCTAATCTCCCCTGAAAAGGGCGAGATTCCCATAGCAGTCCGCTTAGATTTCGAATGTTCCAACAACGTAGCTGAGTATGAAGCACTCATACAAGGTTTAAGGATTTCGAAAACTCTAGGGGCATCGTGCATTGAGGTCTTTGGAGATTCGCTCCTTGTCATAAACCAAGTTTTAAAAATTTGGCAAGTACGTAATGAGAAACTACTTCCATATCATGAGTTGGCCACTCGATTGGTCCAATCTTTCCAGTCGTGTAAGCTCACACACGTAGGAAGAGAGGACAATGGCATCGCCGATGCCCTCTCCTCCTTGGGTTCAGCCCTGAAGGTCGATCCCATTTCAGGGACCAGATCTTTGGAAATATGGCATGCGCCCCATCCATCCACACACGACTTGGATATTTGCCAAAACAACCCAGAGTCTATTAAAAAACCCTGGTTCTATGACATAAAACAATTTTTAGAAAATGGGGGATTCACCGAGGATGCCACATCCAAGGATAAGGCATTCATTCGTAAGATTTCGACCCGATACACCATTCTGGGTGGGGTCTTATACAAAAAAAGTTTTACTGGCATACTACTTAGGTGTATCGACCTAGAGGAGGCTAGGATAGTGATGCATGAGTTCCACGATGGAGAATGTGGAGGTCATGTTAATGCCGACATGATGGCAATGAAAATACTTAGAGGGGGCTATTTTTGGTCCACCCTGAAAAAGGATTGTCACGATCATGTTAGGAAGTGTCATCCGTGTCAAGTGCATGGGCACGCCATTCATATCCCTTCATCTGCATTGCATTCCATGGTCAGCCCCTGGCCATTTACCATGTGGGCGTTTGACATCGTAGGCCCAATATTTCCAAAGGCCTCGAATGGGCATCGTTTTATTTTAAGCAGCCACGGAGTATTTCTCCAAGTGGGTGGAAGCCATTTCCCTAACCAATGTAATGGGGCAACATGTGGTGGCTTTCATCCGAAGGAATATCTTGGCTCGATTTGGGGTTCCACGAGACCTTGTGTCTGATAATGGTACCCCATTCAAAAATGAGCGGATGGTTAAGTTGTGCAACACGTATGGCATAACTCACCACTTCTCCTCGCCCTACTACCCTCAAGGCAACGGCCAAGCCGAAGCCACAAACAAGACTCTCATTAGTATTATTGAGAAAACCTTAGAGAAGGGTAGGACGTGGCACGAGAAGCTGGATGAAGCCTTATGGGCTTATAGGACTTCCATCCGGACTCCCACGAATGCCACACCATTCGAGTTGGTCTATGGCACAAACGTCATTCTTCCCATTCATACCCAACTACATTCATTTCATACATCCATAGCACTCGACCTCCCCCTAGAGATGCTTCAGCATGCTAGGATGGCCGAACTAGATTTGCTAGATGAGAGGCGACTCCTTGCCATGGATCATGCTCGTGCATACCGGCAAAGGATAGCCCGACATTATAGCAAACACATGAGACCTCGCCACTTTGAAGTAGGAGATCTGGTCTTAAAAACCATCCACCATCGTGGCCCACACCCCCTAGGCAAGTGGCGCCCCAACTGGGATGGACCCTATGTTGTACGAGCAACCACTACGAACAGTTCGCATTGGTTGATCGATGTAGAAGGTAGGAATTTAGCAGATCCTATCAATATTCAATACTTAAAGAAGTATCATGTGTAGGATCTGGGTTAAATTCCAGTTTTTCGAAAATTTTAAAGGGGATAGCTGCCCTGAGACATGTGAATAAGGTGCAAAGGCAAACTCGTGTGACCTTAAGTGAAGAGAATTCACACTTGTGAAAGAGTGGAGTTTTTCAAAATCGTGGTTGCATTTCAAAATCCTTCTTCTTACAAAGAAAGGCCTAGTTCAACATAGCAAGATACTTGCAAGTGGTACGTGCTATTTCTAAATAGGCTGATCTGGAATGGATCGAGTGTAGGCTTGGGATAAGTCCTCCCCTCTTCTCTTCTCCTTCCAAAAGGGAAACAAAGGCCCAAAACAAAAGGGAATTTCCCATTCAAAGTCTCTTTCCGAAAGAAAGAAACCAGAATTTAAAAGAAAAATCGATTCTCTTATGAAAAAGAGGGATTAAAGAAAAAATACTCCCAAAGGGAGACCCTCTATGAAAAAAAAGGAAAAGAGGCCAAAAAGCTCAAAAAGAGCAGTTTTCCGCCTTCGATGCCTCAAACCACGGGACGCTTCAGAAGGGACCGTGGTATCTCTTTCCCATCCCTGGCTTATCCCAAGCTAAAGCATGGTTCATTTCGAGGAATCCTAAAGTAAAAATAGGATTTACTTACTTGAATTTCATCTTGTTTGAGAATTCGACGTTTCAAGTAAGGCGTAGGAATTTGAAATGAAGCTTGTTTTCTTATAAAACCTCCGCTAGATAAGCGAGTGTTAAGACTCAAACAAGGGCAAGCACGAAGAGCTCGAGATCCTTAGGATCGAGGCTCAAGACAGTTGTCCCTTTTGTAAATAGCTTTTGTAAATAAGTTTTGAAAACCGAACATCGAACAGCATAGGATTTGCTCACTTGGAGCAATAGGCCTTGTAAGTCTTTAGAGTTCGACCACATCTGGTCTCTGGGAGGTCGCCACCTTTTGGCACCACACCCATGACATTTGCATTCCACGCATGGTACTTGCATGAACATGATCCCATTTAGGACCAGATTCCATAGTAAACCCTTTGGCGTGATATCTCCTCCTACCAGAGTTTGTAAATTGAGATTTTGCTAAAAACGGGACGATCCCATATTCTTCGTGGCTAGATATAGGGAGACATTAAAAGGGGTGTTTGTCATCTTTGCCCTTATCCAAATCTATTTGGACAAGGCCAAAGAGGGGCATCTGTAAACACCCCGAAATCCCACGAATTTCTTCAAAACAACCTGGTCTTATACAAGCAGCCCCAAAGGGCCATTTTTGAGTCTGGAAACCTAGGAGCCTTCCAGACAACCCTGTGTATATGTTTTAAACTTTATCTTTCAAAAACATATGATATGGCTTTTGAAAACCTTTTAAAACATGTTTTGAAACCCCGAAGTGGCTTGGCCCGATCAAGACAGGGCCAGGAGAGCTAAGAAGAGCCCGGAACTGGAGCACATGTCAAGCCCGGCACAGCAACTCTTGTATCTGATTCACACCCCCAAGATCTCGAACGTCCAAGACCCTGTTCTTATCAAAATGTCATTTGAAGTCATCTCTGGAAGGCAGAAACGGAGGCGGACGACCATGTTGGCGAAGACCCAACGCAGACGGAGTACTGATGCTGTCAGGCCCCGCACAAATCGTCCGTTTCGAACCCAGCTCGAAGGAGTCAGAGTTCAGTTTGGATTGGATCTGGACCATATATATCCAGATCCCAATCCAAACCCATATGTGGATTTGGATTTGGATTTGGATCCGGAGATCCAATCCAATATCCATATCCATGGCCCACATCACCTTCTCATAAATGGAGGTGGGGCCCACTTGAAATTCAAGTGGGATATTGGGCATGAGAGAGAGTGGGGATGGAAAATATCAAGAGTGTTGTAATTAAGCTTGACTTGTGTGTCAAGTTTGGGGTTAATCATGTGGGTTAGCCTAATTGAGTGGGTTTAAGCTTGTAATTAGCTAAAACCTAACCTAGGGCTGCACCAACATGAGGTGGTTAAGGTCTATGGGCCATGCAAAGGGAGCTCCTTCACCTAAACCTAACCCAAAACACCTAATCCAAGCCTATTCCCCTAATCCACCCCTAATCTGAGCCTAATCACCTAACCCACTTCCCTAATCCCGGCCTAATCCCAACCTAATCACCTAACCCACTTCCCTAATCCTTCCCTAAACCTAGATTAATTTCCATAATCCTAGCCTAAACCTAGCCTAATCACCTAACCTAGCTCAATAAACCTCACCCTAAAACCCAACCACCTAACCTAGCCCTAAACCCCTAAACCACCCCTAGCCCACAATCTACCCAAACCCCTAGTTTTCAAAATATCTGGCCCAACCCTTTCCAGCCCACCTTATCTACATACCACCCTACCTAAACCACCTAACCACTACCCCAAGCCCAGCCCTAACCGACCTACCCATCCCTATTTAAACCCCCCCCCTTTGGGGGCGGGTTTTGCTACCTAGAGGCCCTCTCCAAGCCAGTCGGGTCCTATCCTTGATCTCTTTCCCCCAAGTCCAGCCAACTCCCCCACTTCCCCAGATGCTCCACCGGCACCACCTGCACCGCCACCTTCCCTCTTCCATCCACCACCATCTCCCAGCCGGACGCCACCACCATCTCCCAGCTGGACGCCACACTTGCTCTCTGTCCCATCTACACCCGGCTTCTCTTTTCCTTCCACCGCCTCTCCCCATTCGGTAAGTACCCCACACTTTACCTAGCTCCTTCTCTACTCCCTCTCCACTCCCAGCCACCCACCATACCATCACCTTACCTACACAACAGCCCCTCGCCGCCACCACTCCCACTCGGCCAAACCTTAGCCGCCCCAGCCATTTGCCCCTACCTAACTCCCCTTAACTACACCCGGCCACCCTATTAGATTTCCTAAGACCTGCCCATAACACTCCCTTACACCCACTATCCCCACTATCACCTAGCCCCATTACCTAACTAGCTACCGTCCCATACTCCAGCCTTAGTCATCCTAGCAGCCCGCCACCACCACTTGCAACCGGCCACCTTCGAGGCGCCTATCCCGTGCCCCACTTGCAGCCGGCCAGCACCCTTGGTCACCCATCCTCGCGGAGCTCCCGTTTGCAGCCCAAGGCGAAGGCCAAGCCCACGCTCAAGCAAGGCCTCTACGGACCAGCTACTCGTAAGTGTCTAAACTCGGGCTTTAGTTGTATACTTGCTTGAGATTCAATTTGATACGGGGTTGTAATAACGGAGCATAGTCTCCCCCCGCTTGTAATAATGTGGCTTGGCACAACCACACACGTGCACTCTCTTAGTCGTGCACGATTTTGAACACACACGGGCCTAATCAGCCCCTAATACATAAGTGTATATATATACTTTCATTTTCGAAGGGTTTTGTTCAAGTTGGGTGCGTTGTCTTTCAATTCAAGCACTCACACACATTGAGCTTCCGCTCTTATTTGAAAGACCCAAGTAAGGGCCGACCTATACTATTTGGGTTTCATTTCTTGTCGTGTGAGTAAGTCTTTCAATTCAAGCACTCTCACACACATTGAGCTTTCGCTCTTATTTGAAAGACCCAAGTAAGGGCCGACCTATACTATTTGGGTTTCATTTCATATCGTGTGAGTAAGTCTTTCAATTCAAGCACCTTCACACACATTGAGCCTTCGCTCTTACTCCCAAGACCTTAGTAAAGGCCTTATTGCAGTTATATTTGGGTTTCATTTATGTCGTGTGTGTAGTACTTCAATTCAAGCACTCTCACACACATTGAGCCTTCGCTCTTACTCCCAAGACCTTAGTCAAGGCCATACTGCAATTTATATTTGGGTTTAATTTCATGTCGTGTGTGTAAGTCTTTCAATTCAAGCACGCACCCACATTGAGCCTTCGCTCTTATTTGCAAGACCCGAGTAAGGGCTCATATACATAATCTATATACATATCTCCCTTCGGTTATTTCCCTTCGGTTATTTCCCTTCAGTATTGTCTTTACATTTCGGGTTTTCCCTTTGGAGTAGCATGAGTTTGCATTGCATCTACGCCATACCACGAGGTAGGATGCATATTGCATCAAAGCAAGCCCCGCTCGAATTCGCCCACGTAGTGGAGTGTTCATAACACACAAACTAGGTGGCCCGAAAAGGGATAAAAGAAAAGACTTAGGCACGCGCAAATCCACGTGATATAAAACATGCAATCGCATTTTAAAGACCCGAAATAAATACCTCGAACTGTTTCGTAGACTTTCTCTCCAAAAACTCGATTTTTGCAAAGCGTACAGACTGACCCTTGTGCATCGGTGCAAGAAGGTCTGCGACGACAAGAGCTTACTTGCTCACAGTCGCCACGTTTAGAAGTCAGTATTAAAAATATCTTCACTAGCTTAGGTAAGCTAGCTAGCACGCCCTGTTTGCATACATAGGCCTTAGACACACGAGAGGATCCGCTCCAAGCCCTGAAAAAGGCGAAGAGGCGGGGATTTTCGCGCGTCTATAGAAGACAACTTTCTTTTCGAAATCCTTGGCTTTTTCCAAGCTTTTACTAGGAGCTGGTATATACAGGATTTTGTTTTTGGGTATTTCTGAATTTTCGATTTTTTTGGGCTTTTGTAAAGCAAAGGCAATTGGAGCTATACAAACAATAGTTTTTTTGGTTTTTGCACAAATTTTTAATGTTTTTGGTTTTTGAGGTTTTTCAATTTGTTTTTGAATTTCAAGTTTTTTCCAATTTTTTTGGATTTTGGTTTAAGAAGGGATCTTCCATCATACCTACAAAGGAAAATGCTACAAGTTAGACTCTAAATAAGAGGTCTAAATCGTAGGTTTCTGCTTCACTAGGCTCCAGGGCATCCTTGACCCAAGTGGTGGCTTTGGAGGTATTTTGGGAGTATAGCCGATCCCATATCGGCATGGGTTGGCCTTTGGCACTATGGGCTCTAGGAGACCCTGGTTTTGTGCCCCTAGACTTTTGTATGGCATATATCCCATGTTCAATAGCATGTTCCATGATTTTTTTTTTTTGAGAAATTTTGATATAAATCATGATTCTGGAACTTGCTATCGTCCATGTTATGCTTATATGGTTTTTTGTTTAGGGGTTTTTGGAATAGGTGACTCTTGGCTTTACCTAGGATGGTTAGGGTTTTGAGTGGGCAAGCCTTGGGCTGCCCCTTGATATATAAAACCTTCCTAGGCTTTGAAAGGACGAGCTTGGGTGGCTCGACCAAGACTTGCCCCAGGTTGGCCTCGTAGGCTTGAGAGCTTGACAAGCATGGGAAATTCTGTATTCCCTGAAGCTGAGGGTGACTCTCACCTAGAATTACCACAACTTGGTCTTCAAAAGGGATTTTGACACACCTATGGAAGGTGGATGGTATAGCACGCAGGCTGTGTATCCAAGGCCTTCCCAGCAATAGGTTATAGTGGGGGTGGATGTACAAGTCATGGAACACCCCCATGTGAGTTATCCCTCCCGTTTCCATGGGTAATTCTATGGATCCTAAGGGTCTAGTCGCATTCTCATCGTATCTAGTGATTACGATGGGGCTTGGGTTCACGGAGGTCAAGGTGACTCCGATTTGATACGCCACATGGAGCGGAAGGATGTTGAGACCTCCTCCCCCATCAACTAGGCACCTGTCCAAAGAATGGTAATTCAATACCACCTCGATATGCAGGGCCTGATTGTGGGATTCATATGGTCTTTTGATATCCTCTTCCGAGAACACGATGGGCGTTTTTGCACCTATAGATGCCACTTGAGTTGACAAGGACTCCGGGGTTATGTTTGAGCTAACCTTGGCTCTTTCTAAAATTTTCTCTAAAATAAGTCTATGCCTAGGCGAGGTTTGTATCAGCTCTAGGATGGACATGTTAATTAGAATCTTTGAAAGATGATTTTCAAAATCATACAAGGTTAAAACAACTTTGCCTTTGTCCATTTTTGGGGAGACCCTAGGAATACATGCTTTTGAAGGGCTAGGAACACTGACCACTTTTTTAGTACTTTGTAGATGTGGGGGTTGATAGATCCTTCCGGACCTAGTCACCTCCCCCACGATCAACCTAGGGCTCGTGCCTATGATGGCTCTACTCGTGTGCTTTGAAACACCTTGAATTTTTAAAACAAGTTTAATCGGGGGTAGGCTTTTAGGTACTCCCCGGATTACTACTTGGGTGATTTTCCTATGAAGGATGAGAGATAGTGCACGAGTAGAAAACCCATAATGATATGCATGAGCTAGACTCTTTGAAATCGTTAAAGCACATACCTCTTTGCCCTTCCCACTAGTACTTGCATGGTTGGGGAAGGATTCTTTGAAAATAGCTTGGGCAGGCTCTAGTTCCTTAGTGCCTTGGAGCTGGCCCTGCTCGATCAAGTTCTCAATCTTGTTTAGTAGGGATAAACATTGCTTTGTATCATAGCCTTTGAGCCGATGATACTTGCAAAATCGATTTAAGAATCTCCCTTTGGAAGTGGTTCCCTCAGGAATCTCGAGGAGTTCAATCATTCCTTGGGCAAGTAGGAGGTCTAGGACCTCCGACACAGGTTGCCCTAGTGGAGTATACTACCGTTTTTCAAAAGGTTTTTGTATTTTTTTGTTTTTTTTGTTTTCAAAACTTTCAAAATTTTTCGAATTGCTCGCCGGGCTTGGATCCACTCGAACGTTTGCAACTTTGTGAGGCTTTGCACCATTATCCATTATGGGTAACCCGTAAGTTCCAGGTTTTTCCAAGCGAGTTTTTGAAACCACACTCCCTTTCCACAAATGATCGTAGACGCCTTTCTTCAAATTTGTTTCAAAAAGGGATGCCTTTTTAATCAACTTGTGAAAAGTCGAGATTTCATGAAGGGAGAGAAGGGTTTTCAGCTCATTTTTAAAATTATCTAGGATGAGCATTACTGCACACCCTTCTGACATGGGTTCTCGTACTTGCCCAAGAAGGGACCTCCATCGAATGATAAATGCATGCACATCTTCGTTCGATCCTTGTTTAGTATCACTCAAAGTTTTTAAAGTGGGTGTGACTTCTATGTTTTGCGAGAATCTTTGCATAAAGTAGTTTGCCAACTCTTCAAAGGTTGCGAACTGACTTAGATCGTAGGAAGCCAGCCATTTTGAAGCCGTGCCTTTGAGGGAAAGGGGAAACTAATACACCCATTTCATCGAGTCCTTCTTTTTCTTGTGGGCTCGACGAGAGAAAAGTTGCAAGTGAGACCTAGGGTCTCTCGTGCCATCATACCAATGAAAATTTGGTATTTCATCGTCACTGTCTGTTTCATAATCTAAAGGAAGAAAATCAGACAGGGCGTAGGTTCTTTTCTCTTTGTTTTGCCCTTTTAGCAACTGCTGTAGGGATTTACGGTTCTTGTGAGTGAAGGACTCGTGGTATTGGTTACCCTCCACAGTGGAGGTCTCTTTGTGCTTTCGAGACTTTTCAAATTTCTTTTTGGCCTTTATGGGTTCGCCATGTGACGAACACGAATCAGCTGCTTCAGCCTCTTGGCTAAGGGCAGCGATCTTGGCCTCAAAATCCCTTCTCAAATCCTCGATTTCCTCTTTTTTGTTTCGATTTTTCGAAAATCTCCTAGAGTGAGAACTTGATGTATGCGAGACCTAGTTGGTCACTTCGTTGGAGTCTGAATTCGACATGACTCCGATGCTTTTCAAAAAACCCAACTATGAAATGCACAAGACAAAGAGTTAAAATACTTTTCTTGAAAAAAAAAATTCAAGAGGTCTGCTTGTTTGTATCGATTTTTCTTAAGACCCAGGTCCCATCGGGCGTGCCAAAATCTGTAGACATGCAAAAATTTTCACTCCGGGTTCTTAGGCTTGAAGTGAACCTTTTTCGTGTCTAAGTCACTTTAAAAGGGCATACCAGCTAGCTTACTCAAACTAGAGAAGTAAGTTTTGAAATATCTGACTTAGGAGGTGACTGTGGACAAGTGGACTCTTTTCATCGCAAATCTTCTTGAACCTATGCTCAAGGGTCAGTTTGTACGCTTTAGAAATCTCGATTTAAACAAGCATGGCCTTTTTTAAAAGGTATGAAAGTATTTTGATCTATTTGTTTGTCTAATTGCAGATTTTATTTACGTGGGGTTTGCACGTATCTATGTCTTTGAGTTTTATCTACTTAGGCGTGAGGTGTATGCATCAAGTGTCTAAGTCTTGGCGTGTTTGCACGGGTTGTTCGGGGTTGTTTTGATGCAAGTATGCACACTATCACGAGTATGGCGGATATGCAATGCAACTCACACAACTGAACCTTAAAACCCAAAATTAAAAGACATAGTTGAAGGGAAATTATGGAAGGGAGATATAGATATAAGAGCGGAAAGGCTCAATTGTGGGCGTGTGTGTTGTGTATAAATGTAAAGACAACTCACACGACTTGGAATGTAAAACCCCGCTCGACTTAAATGTAAAGTGTGGAAGGGAAATACGTATATATATATGGGCCCAAAGGTCACCAACGTGTGCGTGTGTGTTGTGTATAAATGTAAAGACAACTCACATGACTTGGAATGTAAAACTCAGCCGAAAGGGAGATACAACTATATATATATGGGCCCGAAGGTCGCCAACGTGTGCGTGTGTGTTGTGTATATATTGAAATGCAACTCACACGACTGAAAATTAACAACTCGAAATTGAAAGACGTACACAACTGAACCAGGAAAACTCACGAGCTGAAAATATATAGATATAGCTATATCTTAGTGGCTGCTGAGGCCAAAATGTGCGTGAGTGCTTGAGCAAGAGCTCGGGTGTCTTTGGGTGCAAGTGTGGAATTTTAAATGACAACTCACAGGACTTAAAGTAACAACCCAGCTGAATGGAAATACATATATATGATAAGAGTGAAAGCTCAATGCACGCATGAGTGTAGTGTGTAAATTTAAAGACAACTCACGCAACTCTTACTAGAGTCTTTGGAGTAAGAGCGAAGGCTCAATCGTGTACGTGGGTGCTTGGTGTACGAGATTAAGAGCTAAGGCTCAAGTGCACTTGTGTGCATTGTGTATGATATAAGAGCTAAAGCTCAAGTGCATATGTGTGTCTCTTGTGCCAAGCAACAATATTACATTCCAGGGGGAGACAACGCTCCGTTAATACAACCCCGTGTCCGAATTGAATAGAATGTAGAAGGAGATATGTAAATACCAAATTTGAAACACTTATAAGTGATTCGGATGTTTGTCCACTCCAATCTACATGGGCTTGTGTTAGCTTTACAACCACGGACGGGTCTCCTTTGAAGCTTGAGGCGTGAAGTGGCTGGCCGGAGCCTTTTAGCTTGGTGGGCTTTTGGCTTGAGAGGTGAAGGTTCACGGCAAGAGGTTGGCGAGTTTGGTTTAGGATAGGTATGGTATGGGAGCTATGGGTCTTAGTGGCCTGTATGGGGTTATGGTATGGTGTGAGATGTGTGGGAGCTAGAGGTCACGGTTGTGCTAGGTAGGTGGTTCCGGGAAGGTGTTGGGGATATGGTGTGGGAGTTGGGTGTAAGGATGGGGTGTGATCGGTTGCGGGTGTGTGGTGGGGTGTATGGTGAGGCTAGGTCAGCTAAGGAGGGTTGAGGTCGGTGCTAGGTAGGTGGTGGTATAAGGCGGTACTGGGGGTGTGTAGCTAGGTTATGGAGGTGGTAGGTCGGTTAGGAGGTGGTATGGTGGTAGGTCGGTGGAAGGTTGGCTAAGACGTCGGTGGGCGCCAGGCGCTAGGCGCGCGTCGCAGGCGCTAAGGTAGGGTGATAGGCGTTGGGCGCTAGGGAGCAGGAGTGAGGCGGTGCGGGAAAGGCAGTGCGGGACGTGTGCATGGCGCGCGGGGTACTCTGTGGTGCGCAGGGGGTATAAGGCGGTTCGGGTAGTTCTAGGGTCACACGGGAGACTAAGGTTGGGGTCGGTTAGGGTATTAGGGGAGTGGCGGTTTGGTTTAGGAGTGCTGTGAGTGTTTAAGTGAGGTGGATTAGGGTAGGTCTAAGGCGGTTTGGAGGAGTTAAGAACAAGGGTTTAGGGGGTAAGTTGGGCTTACCTTTTAGGGTCGGTTTAGGGTGTGCTCAAGCTCCAATCAGCCACCTTAAGCCTTTTCGTTCAAGCAAATTCAGCCTTTAATCAAGGCGAGGCAGCCCACACTAATCTCTCTTTGAGCTCACAATTAACCCACTAAGCAAAATTAAGAAAGCACTAAGCACTCACCTTAATACCCTCTCTCTCCTCCAAGCTCCTCCAAGTGGATTTCACGTGAACTTTTTGGAGACCCCCTCACTCCTATTTATAGGCAAATGAAGTGGGTCTTGGATATGGGTCTTGGGTTTGGATCGTGGAATTCATGTTCGATCCAAACACTATTTGGATTTGGATCTTGGATCTCGAATATTTTGAGATCCGTATCCGATCCAAATCCAACATTTTTATGGATATGGATCCAGATATTTTGGTCCAGATCCGATCCAATCCAAACACTATTTGGATCGACCCAAATCCAAACACTATTTAGATATGGATCTGGATATTTATGGTCCAGATCTAATCCAAATTTTCTCGAGATGGTCCTTCTTGGCTTTTTGAGGCAGACATTTTGTGCAAGCACTGGCTTTATCAACGCTATGTCTGGTGCTGGGTTTTCCCCAACTTTATCGTCTAGACTCCATCTCACCATTCTGGACTCCGTTTCTGTTTGATTTCGCCATTTCTGGCTCAAATTCATGCTGCTTGGGAGGATGTATTTGATTTGGCTTCTGGGTGTGCCGTGCTTGCATTCTACATCGAGCTTGGGCCTTCCTTTCGCCTTTTGACCCTAGCTTTTATCAGGTCAGGGTGCTGCTTTTGGGCTTCTGTACTCGTTTTTGAGTCTGCCTTTGATTGGGCCTTCATGGGTTGCTTGTTGGGTTGCTTCTCGATCAAGTGTCGTCTTTGCATGCTTCACCTGTTCGTCTTTGGCTTCTTGGAAAATGGGGCTTAGCCTAGGTTTAAAAAGCTCCTATTTGGACATGGGGTTTCAAAACACTATTTACAAGTTTCAAAACACTATTTACAGGGTTTTGGGAAGGCTCCTGGGTGTTCAGAACTCAAAGTGCCTTTTTGGAGTTGATTTTGTAAACCAAGTATATTTTATGAAAGTCGTGGGATTTTGGGGTGTTTACACCTCCACATTCCCCATTGTGGAACTCATGCATAATGATCCTAGCCTCATCATGGTCAACACATCTCAACAAGATGCCGGTAAAACTTTTCTTATAAAGCACCCTCCCAAAATCACATATTGGGTTGAAATTTTTTGAGTAAAAGCCTTATCTTTAAAGGAAGCAAATTCGAGAAATTCTTCATTTTCTAAAAAGCTTTTAATGTCATGAAACCAAGGTTTTTCATTAGAATTTTGGTCGTCTTAGCAAATCTCTAATTCATGGGTAGATGGAGTGGGCAAATGTAGGATCTCTAGGGATTGAGTGCCCATAGTGAGGTCAATCCATAGAGATGAATGTAGATGTCAATTTTTATTTCAAAGCCTATGTAAATATTTGAAATGAAATTCCTGAACTACGTCGTGTGTGCGAGCGTGCTAGTTAGTTTACTCAAACTAACAAAGATGATTTTCTGACTTCGTGTAGCGATTGTAGATAAGTGAATTCTTTTCGATGTAGGCCTTCTTGAACCGATGCTCAGGGATCAACCTAGACACTTTGAAAATTGGTCAAGATCGGGTAAGTTTTCACAAACAAAATTTCAATTTCAAAGGTTTGACAAAATCGTGATTTTAACTAACGTCCCAAGTTCTTGAAAAACATAAATTGATTCTATTTTCAATGACTCATCTCAGATTTTTTTTAGAACAGTTCTCAATCTCCAAAAATTCTAAAAATTTTACAAAAAACAAATTTTGATGTACTGATTTGGAAAATATTTTTATTTTTATTTTATGTCTGTAGATTTATATAATTGATTCCAAAAATATACCCCACTCAGACTCTCGAGACAGACTTATACCAGAAAGTTAGAGGTTTAGAAAAACTATTGTACTTTTATGCTTAAACTCTAATTCCTATGAAATTGGTCTAATTGAAAAGCTATGGATTTCAGCTTTCCAATGAGACTATTTTCAATCAAATTGGTTCTTTGCGTATAAAGATATTAGATAATAACCCAACCTCTATTGCAGGAACCTTTGGTTTTTCAGAATTTGTTTTAATTTTAATAAATTTTCTTTAATTTTATTGGTGATGTTTTACAAGCCTTAAATTCTTGAAAATTTTATTAAACATGTGTTGGTATGTTTGGATTAAAAGTAAAAAGTTTTAGAATATTCAGAGTACGGGATCTTTAAATAAAATTCATTTATCGGACATGTGTAGAGTGTAGAAAGTAGGTTTTCAAATTTTCAGATTTGTGCATGTATTTTCATCCGAATTAAAATTTAATCCACAACTATTCAAAATAAATAAAATCCTAATTACCACGTGAGCATAGGGGGATTACGAGGTCTATAATCTTATATTATGTTATGGAGTAAAAAGAATCAAAATTAAAATATATATTGAATAGCATATGAATGAAAGAAAGATGAGGCAGCATATGAACCTTGATTAATACATCATTATAGAGACTTGAGCTCCTTAATTACAACCCCATAAAGCTTAATGAAAAGGGAGATAATTATAAAAAAATGAAGGAAGAATGGATATGTAGTGGAAGGATTGGAGGATGGTCAGCGGTTAGTGGCGGTGCACCTTCTTCTTCCTCTCTCCCTCTTTCTTTCTCTTTCTCTCTTTCTCTCCCTCTCTTTCTCTCCCTCTTGCTGGGTCATAAGATGTTGGATGTTTTGTGGATGAGATGATTGAACTCAAATTCATGACTTGCAACCCCCTTGAGGCCCCTTTAATAGGACAAGGGCTACCTCTTTGTTGTAAATTTTCATAAGGCAAGTTGCCTTATTGAAGATGGCTACAATTGGCAAGTGAATGCTGGTCATTCTTGCCAAAAACTACTCCCTTGAATAAGGTAAGTGAAGTGTTGGCCCTTCTTACCAAAAACCTGCTCTATTGGATATGGTAAGTGAAGTGTTGGCCCTTCTTGCCAAAAACCTGCTTCGTCTGATATGGTAAGTGCAGTTACTCATTTGATGAAGCTTGATAAGGTAAGTTGTTTAATCCTTTGATGTTGAACTCAGCGACCTTCCATCTTGAACATCGACTTTCCTTTCTTTAACGTTGACTTTCCTTCTTGGACGTTGACCTTCCTTTCTAGGTGCCGACTTTCCTTCTTCAGCATCGATTTTCCTTTCTTGAACATCAACTTTCCTTTTTTGATGTTGACCTTCCTTTCTAGATGCCGACTTTCCTTCTTGAACGTCGACTTTCCTTTTTTAAACGTTGACTTTCCTTTCTAATACTTGAAACTAAAAATGATAGGTTACCTTGCCTAACAATACCGAAATTGGTAGGTACTTTGTCATTGCCTTTATGGTTCATGCCATCTCCTCTTTCCGAGAAATTTGTCTCCTTTCAATCCGAGTTTTATATATGACAGGTTTTAAACACTTTATATAAAAAAACATTTTATATTTGAAAATATCAAATTTAATGAAATATTCAAATATTATTTTAGAAAAGCACTAGGTTTCATTCCCAATTTTTATTTACAAGGGTGACCTACTTTTGCTCCGTGAGTCAATTTATAACCATCTTGACCATTTAACCCTTTTATATGGGTGTAGGGCATTGAACCACTTTAACCACTTCAATGGGTGTAGGGCATCGAATCACTTTAACCACTTCAATGGGTGTAGGGTATCAAATCACTTTAACCCTTCGGTATCAGGTCTCAGAATTAGACTATTCTCGACCAAACGATTTTCTGAGGTTTGATTTGAATTTAATTTGTTTTTGAATATTAGGGGTTTTGGAATTTCATAACTTTATAAATTTTCCAACATCTTTGGGTTTGATTCTCAATGTTCTCATTTTTATTTGTTTATATAAAAAATTGTTTGAAATCATCATTAAAAGGCAATCAATTAAAAAGGAAAAATCCTATCAATTTGGTCATGAGAGCGAAATAGTCATTTTTATAAAATTATGTCCAAATTTGATTTTTTTTGAAAGAAATGCAATATATCATCATTTTGAGATTTCTAGAAAATTTTGATACCAAAATGAGTTCATTTGATGTATTTTTATTTAAAAACCTAAAGCTACCAAAAAAACAAAATTTCTAAAAGATGAAATTTTTTGGGTGTTTCCAATGACCCTAAAGAGGATAGGGCATCTACAATGGTGTTGTCCTCTCTCTGAGTGTGCATGATTTGAAAGAATCAACCAACTGGGTGGCCAATTCATGCTATGGAATGAGTTTTTCATTTTTGACTTGCCAAATTTTCGAAACTTGGTTTACAACAAGCATAGAATCTCGAAAGACTTCAATAGATGATGCCCCTAGATTTTTCAAAAATTTTAGGTCTTGTATGAGTGCCTCATATTAAGCCACGTTATTTGAACAAGGAAAATCTAATCAGAATGCCATTGGGATGTCTCCCTTCTCGAGGAATATGAGGATGATTCCCACACCGACCCCTTGTTGATTTTTTGCATAATCAAAATATATTTTCCATACTTGATCCTCATTCCAATAATTTGATAAAACATGATTTTCTGATTCGTTTGTCAAGATGCCCTCAATGGGCATTTCATCAAGTATGGGATATGTATCTTTAAGGGGTAACTCAGCCACATGATCGGCTAGGGCTTGTCCCTTAATAGAGTTTTGGTGATGGAATTTCATATCATACTCCATTATACTTAGAGCAGTTATTTTTGGTCCACTTCGAAGCTAGATTGTCATAACCATGTTAGGAAGTGTCATCAATGTCAAGTACATAGAAATGCCATTCACATTCCATCATTTGCATTGCATTCCATTGTGAGTCCATGGCCTTTTACCATATGGGCATTTGACATCATACGACCAATCTCACCTACTTCATCCAACAGACATAGGTTTATTTTAGGAGCCACTCAGTATTTTTTTAAATGGGTTGAAACCTCCTTGACTAATGTCTAAGGACAACATGTAGTGGCATTCATTAAGAAAAATATCTTGGCTCGATTTGGAGTTCTAAGAGACCTAGTGTTAGATAATGGCACCCCATTCAAAAATGAGGGAGTAAAAAAGTTATATAAGACCTATGGCATTACTCAACACTTCTCATCACCGTACTACCCTCAAGGAAATGGACAAGCCAAAGCCACAAACAAAACCCTCATAAGCATCATTGAGAAGACTTTAGAAAAGGATAGCCCGACACTATGAAAAGCACATGAAGGCTCGCCATTTCAAAGTGCGAGACTTTGTTTTGAAAACTATCAACCATTGTGGCTATAGACACGGAAAATCCTTGACTTCGGGTTCTTAGGCCTGAAGCGAATCTTTTCGTGCTTACGTCGCTTAAAAAGGGCGTGCCAGCTAGCTTTCTCAAACTAGCGAAGTAATTTTTTAAAATATCTGACTTTTGGGGCGACTGTGGACAAGTGGGTTCTTTTCGTCGCAGACTTTCTTGCACCGGCACGCAAGGGTCAGTCTGTACGCTTTTGGAAAACTCGATTTTATACAAACACGACTCTTTTGAAAACTTGAAAGTGTTTTATCGATTGGTTTTGTCAACTTCTGCAACTTTTATACATGGGATCTATGCGCTCCTATGTCTCTCAGGTTTTAGCCAATTTTGGCGTGTAGTCGGGTGCATCCAGTGCTCGATTTCGGGCAAGTTCTACACGATTTGATCAATCTGGTTCGATGCAAATATGCTCCCTATCTCGAGTGTGGCGGATATGCAATGCAAACTCACACAACTTGAAGGGAAAACCCAGAATTTAAAGACATAGCAGAAGGGAAATAGCAGAAAGGGAAATATGGCTATATCTTAGATGCAGAAAAGAAATATGTAGCTATATCTTAAGAGCGAGAAGGCTCAATGTGAGTGAGTGCTTTGAGTGTATAAATTGAAAGGCAACTCACACGACTTGAACCTTAAAAACCCAGCTGAAAGGGGAAATACGTAGATATATATGTAAGAGCGGAAAGGCTCAATGTGAGTGAGTGCTTTGAGTGTATAAAATGAAAGACAACTCACACGACTTGAACCTTAAAACCCAGCTGAATGTATATAAATAGAGCTATATCCTATGGGCTGTTGAGTCCCGTTGTGTGCAAAAGTGTGCACATAAGAGCGGAAAGGCTCGAGTGTACGTGTGTGATTCGTGTTTCAAGCCATAATATTACATCTCGGGGGGAGACTACGCTCCATTATTACAACCCCGTATCGAATTTAATTGAACTTGAAACAATGTAAAAGATCAAGTTCGAACACTTACACGTCGTCTGCTTAGACTTTTCTTTTTATCAATGGAATCCGACCTTAGGTACAGCCGTTGGATGGACCTCTCTCTGCGAATCGATCAGGTGCGTGGGGTGTTGATCCTAATCTTTGGTCTAGGGTAGGTCTAAATGGGTGGTCTTGGGTAAGAGTTAAGCCAAGGTCCTAAGGGGATACTCGGCCAAATGGTGGCCGAGTTGGGTTGGTGTGTTGGGAATGATCTTAGGCGGGGTTCTACGAAAATGGTATAAGGGAATGCTCGGCAAAAGGATAGCCGAGCTGGGTAGTTTTAGGATTGGCTTAGGTCGAGTTTTAGCTAAGGTGGGAGGTTAAGGCTTAGGAGTTTAATGGAACGGGTCTAGGGTGAGCTCGGCTAACTAATGGCCGAACTTGGGATGGTCTTAGGTAGGGTTTTAGGTACGATCCTAAAGAAAGGTTGCTAAGGCAATGCTCGGCCAAATGGTGGCCGAGCTGGGTGAGATTTAGTAGATGGTCTTAGGTGGGTTTTGGAAACCATGTTCTAAGTGAATGCTCGGCCAAATGGTGGCCGAGCTGGATAGGATTTAGTGGGTGGCTTAGGTAGTTTTAGGCCAATATTCGGCCAGCTAGTGGCCAAGCCCGATGAGTGTGGGTGGCTAGGGGAATCGAGTGCATTAGGCACTCGGTTTGGTTAGGCCTTTTAGGTTGAATGGTAAGGATTTAAGGGAGGGTTTAAGACCAAGACTTAGGATGATTAATGGGGTAGATCTATGAAAAGCTCGGCCAGATATTGGCCGAGCTTGGGTGGTTTTGTTTGGGATTGGTTTTTGGGTAGAGTAGGATGAGTTTTGGCAAGGCTCGGCCAGCACTTTGGCCGAGCTTGGGTAGTTTTTAGGGAGTATGGTTTGGGTAGTTTGGAGGATTAGGGAAAGAGAGGCTTAGTTTTGTGTTTTAGGAACTAACCTTAGTTAGGGAAAACCGGCCAGATCCTATTGGGTTCCACGCACCCATCCTTCATGCCTTGAGAGAGCCATCCAAGCTGCCGGATTCCACCTTGTTGCAGCACCAAGCCTTGGCGTGAAATGGAGAAGGCAACCCACAAGAACAAACCCACAATTTCAGCCCACCATGGAAAGGCCAAGTCAAGCCACTTTCCTTGACTTGCTTTCCTCTCTCTCTCTCTCTCTCCTACCCAAGCAAAGGCGTGAAAAAAATTTGCAGCCCTCTTCAAGCCAGCCCCTCACATCCTTTTATAGGCCTCTTATGTGGATATGGATCCTGGATCTTGATTTCTAAAATCCAGATCCAATCCAAGTCTTGTTTGGATCTGGATCTTGGATCTGGATATTTGGATCCAGATTCAATCCAAATTTTCTTCTTCTTCTCTCCTTCTTGGCATTTTGAGTCGAACGCTTCATGCGGCCTTGAGTTTATCAATGATCCATCTTAAGCGGGGGTTTTCCCCATTTCATCGTCCGAGCTCCTTTTCGCCTTTCCGAACTCTGTTTCAACTGATTTTGGTTGTTTTTTACTTGGATTGTTCGTGATTTCAGGGGCATTGTTGGCTGGGCCTCTGATGCTTCCGGCTTGAAGTCCATTTGCGGCATGGGCTCCTCTTTTGTCTTTGAATTTGGCCTTTCATCGGGCTGGGCTTGCTCTTTGAATTTTCTGAATTTCTGTTGCAACTACTTTGGGCCAGGCTTTACCTGTTCATCTGGGCTTTTGAAAAAATAGGACTTTCGTCCATTTTCAAGGATGTGTATTCCGACAGGGTTGTAAAATGGAGGTTTGAAGTATTTGAGCTCCTGGGTTTTCGAAAATTCCAATTTTGGCTTTCTGAGCTCATTTTCGAACCAGGCATTTGTTTTTGCAAAATTTTTGGAATTTGGGGGTGTTTACAGTGGCCCACATCCACTTAGTAAGTGGCAGCCCAAGTGGGATGGTTCCTATGTTATAAGAGGGGCAACCACAAACAATACATATTGCTTGATTGATGTTGAGGAAAGAAATTTAGCAAACGCTATAAATGCCCAATACTTAAAAAAATATTATGTATAAGGTCTACTTTAAATTCTTTTGAAAATGTTTTAAAATGGATCTCCTTTGAAGTTCTTGGAAGAAGGATCAAAATGGGTTATGTGACTCTGAATTAAGGAATTGATGCTTTATGAAAAGTTGAGTTTTCAAAAATCATTTGGTAACGTTTCAAAAATCTTTGGCTTGCAAAATGAGGCCTAGTTCAAAATAGCAAAATATTTTCAAATAATAAGTGCTATTAGGAAATGGGATATACTTGGCTGAATTGAGTATCTAAAGGAATGAGTTGTATTCTCCTACTTCATTTCTCTCTAAAAAGGAAAATTGGCAAAATGAAAAGAAAAGGAAGAAAAACAAAACCTCCAATATAGAGGTCTTTCAAAAAGAAAAAGAAAAGAAAAGGAAATACAAAACCTCCAAAATAGAGGTTCCCTTTGAAAGAAAAGGAAAAAAAAGTCAAAGCTCAAAAGAGCAATTTTTCATCAAAATCTTGGCCTTATTCCACGGGATGCTTCAAAAGGGACCGTGGTAAACTCTTTCCGAAATCCCCACAGCTTATCCTAATGGAAAAATATTTACCATTAAAATCCAAGAGTAGGAATAGGACCTACTTATTTGGATTTCATTTTGATTGAGAGTTAGATTTTGTTGTGTGAGAAACTCAATTTTGAAATGTTATTCAAAATTTTCTACAAAACCTCTACGAAGTAGTGGGTATTAAAACCTGAGTGAGGGAAAATGTAAGAAATTGGAAATCCCTTTTTCATAGAAACCAAAAGGAGTTCTCTTTTGAAAAGAAATTTTGAAAACCCGAAACATCAAAGAAAACAATATGAGAACCATCTTGCTTGGGGCAACCGGCCTTCATAGGTTTCTTCACAAGCTCACGAATCACATGTATGGGTCTCTAAACACACACTTCACTTACCTCATATATCATGCATACATCCATCAAAGGGTCGGCCATGAATGATCATTCTAGGACTAAGTGTTTTCTAAATCAAGTACCCTTTTGGATAAGAGCCCCTCCTTCACAAAAATAAATCCAAGAAGATGATGTTATGAGATGAGGGGAAAATCCATACTCTGAAGCTAAATTTAGGAAGAAAATCAGAGGTGTTTTCTTTTTTACCATTATCCAAATAAATTTAGATTAATGCCAAAGAGGGACATCTGTAAACACCCTAAAAAAGTTTTCGAAATCAATCTAGGCTTGTTTTAATTCTACAGTTTGAACACAGCCTACGAATTTCATAAAATACCAAAAATACAATATTTTTAAATTAAAATGTTTTTAAACTTAAAATTACAAAATCGAGTTTTGAAAATTAAAGAGATGCTGATGGAGTAAAGCATTGATCAAAAGGAGATAAGGATGAATTTACAAAAGAAATGTCAATGATTCAAGGTTAGATCAAGCAAAACTCGAAGCAAGGGATGGGTCAAAGCACGATCAACTGTCAAACCCCAATATCAAGGCCAAGTAGGACTTGTACCAAACCGAGATTTGAGCCAATTCAACTCAAAGGGAAGATTCAAATCAAAGTTCAAACAAGCTCAAACTCAAGTGGCGGCATTAAGTTCATTCAAGGCAAAGTCGAGGATACCTTGGAACCATGGCACCACAAGATAGCTCGATCAAGACTTGAGCTAAGTCAAGGTAAGGACAAAGCAAAGGACCATACCCAAATCAAGCCAAGAGATTATGCATGATGGCTAAGGCACGTTAAAAGGGGTGAAGTCAAGACTCATCTCGAACCACACAACAAGCCACTAAGATCGAGCCCAATACAAGGGCGGGCTAGGGTGAGTCGAGCTCACCTAGCCATGTCCAATGAGGGGGTCAGTCCATGTGGGTTGCACCAAGCCCACATGGACCAAGAGGGGACCACCCTCCCATCCCACATGCACTCCATGTGCAACAAGGGTCTAGCTATTTGGATCGGAGTGGAGTGGAATGACCCCAAAAGCTCAAAACCATAGAAGGCCCTAGAGGCCTCCCTTGAAATATATAAAAGGGGGCCTTCGGGCTGGTTTTAGGCATTCAAGAAAGTGGAGAGAGAGAGAGAGTAAAATCTGCAGCAAGAGAGGGAGAGAGAGAGGGAGAGACAAAAAGAGAGAAAGAGAGAGGGAAAGGAGGAGGAAAGTGGAGGAGCCACCCCTTTCCAAGATCATCTTCATCCATTGCCAAGGACCATCCATGATCAACGTCAATTCCTTTCCCCTTTTTTTATTTTATCTCTTCCTTACTTTCATTCAATTAAGAAAGGGTTGTAATTAAGGAGAAACTGACTTCATTCATTGATGTAATAGCTAGATGTTATGTTGCCCAATTTTGTTTGGTTAGATGCCTACTATGTGTTTGATTTTCAGTTTCTCCTATCCCTCTATACATTATAGGCTCTTATATCACCTAATCCCTCAATGATTAAGCTATAATTATACTTTCCTTAATTTTCTTCAGTCATTTACATTGTAATTGTTATGGATTGTCTTTCAATTTCGAATGAAATGCATTCATTAATGTTCTAAACCCGAAAATCTATTTTTTGCATCCTACATCTTTCTGATGTTTGATTTTTAATTCCTTGCTCTCTACTCCAAAATGCTTTGATCCTAATCTACACACAAGCCCACTTCTAATAAAATTTTTAAGAATTTTAGGGCCGTGGAACTACGTAAATAAAATTGGAACAAATCGTTCAAAATCGGAATAGAAATTGTAAAACTTATATTTCTTATAACATAAGTTAGGTTATCATCCAATAACTTTGTCTACAGTGAACCAAATTCATTAACACTAGTCTCATTGAAGAGCTGATATAACAAGACTAAGTTCATAAAGATCGGAGGTCTATAAACTAAGATAAGGATGCTTTTCTAGACCTCTGTATTTTTGTCACAAATCTGTCCTGAATGTTTGAGCAAGGGTTAATATATGATTTAATTGTGCACATTCACAACACTTAAAATTAGAATAAAAATAGTTCCTAAATCTCTATATTAGTCTTTATTTACTGTAAAATTTTCATGATTTTTGGAGATCTAGAAGCTATCAAAAAAATATGAAAACAAGTCTCTAAAAATAGAACCAGTTTCTATTTTTCAGGTATTTGAAATATTTTCTCCCAAAAGCCAAGTTCACGAGTTTGGCTAAGTTCATGAGAATTGAAAGTGGATTTTGAAAATACACGAGACCTGAAACAATCCTCAAAGCATCTAGGTTGACCCTTAAACATCGGTTTAAGAAGGGCTACATTGAAAAGAACTCACTTACCCACAATTGCTCTAGAAGTCAAATAATCATCTTTTTTAGTTTAAGTAAACTAACTGGCACACACGCACACGATGTAGTTTGTGAAAATTATTTCAAGTCTCTACATAGACTTTGGAGTAAAATTTAACATCTACAACTACCATCCAATCACCCTTGATGTTTAGATATGTCAAAGATGAGGATGAGATTATATAAAAAATAGATGAAAAAATATTTTGATTAGCTTTTTAACGAAAATAAAAGTACTAGTATTTGCTTATGAGAGCTAACTAAATCAGAACAGTATATAAACCACAATTTTTACTCATGTATTCAAATGAATGAAGTCAAATAGGCTCTTAAACTTATGAAGGTTGGTAGATTTGTATGATCAAACAATATTTCTATAGAAATATAAAAAATCCTAAGAGAGACGGGTATCACTTGGTTTAGAAGATTATTTAATAAGATATGAGAAACCAAAAGAATCCTGAGTAAAGAGAAAAGAGTGCAATTATACTCGTATATATAAGAACAAAAGAGATTCAAATTTATGTGAATTATTGGGGCATAAAGTTGATGAGCCATACTATGAAATTATAAGAAATAATTATTGAATGTAGCTTGAAACAAGTATTGAGTATAATAGAGAACCAATTTGGATTCATATCTAAAAGATCTACTATTGAGGCTATTCACCTATTAGACATCTTATGGAATATTTTAGAGAATAAAAAACCTTCACATGGTTTGCATTTATCTAAAAAACAACTCACGAGAGGGTGCCAAGAGATATTATTTGGAGAACCTTAAAAAAGAGAGGTATCCCATTTAAATACATTAACCTTATAAGAGACATGTATGAAGGTGAATAAACATAGAAAGATTTCTTTGAAGTTAATGTTTTATTACATCCAGAATTAGCTTTAAGTTCATATTTATTTATATTGGTCATTCACGAGTTAACAAAACTTCTCCAAAATGAAGTACCTTGGTGTAGTCATTTGCAAATGACATTATGTTAGTGGATGAGTCTAAAGAAAAATTTAATAAGAAATTGGAAC
This sequence comes from Brasenia schreberi, assembly GCA_036023115.1. Taxonomy (NCBI): domain Eukaryota; kingdom Viridiplantae; phylum Streptophyta; class Magnoliopsida; order Nymphaeales; family Cabombaceae; genus Brasenia; species Brasenia schreberi. Next base: position 4,767,237 of record JAYKKT010000048.1, read on the forward strand.
TTCGAGAAACATTTGCAAGTAAAGGCTTCTGACTTAGTAGAACAAAGATAGAATATATGAAATGCTTTGATCTTTTGGTTACTTCAAATGAGTGAAAAAATAAGATTGACACACATTGCAGCTCTCCTAAGGAAGTTTTAAGTATGTAGTCACTTTTTAGACAAAAAATTTGATGGAGATCTTATGCGTATAATTAATATAGATTGGTTAAAATAGAGTGATACATCAAGTATTTTATGCAATAAGAAGATACCATTAAAGTTGAAAGGTAAATATTATAGAGCAATAATTAAACTTGCTATATTTTATGGTGTTAGTGTTATGCAGTTAATCTTCAATGTGTACAAAAGATGTCCCTGGCAAAATAAAGATGTTGATGATTTGTCACATAAGAAAAAGCTATATATGTAATGAGGTTATTTAAAACAAATTGAGGGGGCACCATAAATGATAAAATGAAAGAAAAATGTTTAAGACAACGAAAGCTTTAATAAAAAGGTGGAAGAAACTAGACAGTGAAAATGTTAAAAGAGAAAGTGAAAGACTATTAAAGTATTCGAAGAAAATAGTAAAGAATGACCTAGCTTATGTTTAGTTAATTGTTAGCATAGCACATGATTGGAAAAAGCTTAGTTGTTATATGTTCCCTTATATTACTAATTGTTGTGGAGTTTTATGAAATAATCATTGACACACACATGGAAGAAACATTCAGAAGTTGGGGGACGGTGCCTCCTATTGGTAGCCGCAGCCTCCCTCTCTCTTTTTCTTCATTGTTACACCCTAATAATCATGCTTAGGGTTTTATACTAACAAAGTTCTAACTTAAAAGATGAAAACACCATTAATTAGTAACAATAATCTTACCTAATTCTCAATGGATCAAATTCTGGTCTATTGGGATCCAAACTACATAAAACATAACTACAAATACATACATTTAAAATATGCAAAAACATAAACTAGTCTTGATCTACAACATGCCCCCTCAAGTTGGGTCTTGAAGGCTTGAAACACCTAAATTGGCAAGAGCTTTCTTTAACCCATTAATAGGAACTGGTTTCATCAAAATATCTGTCAGCTGATCTCCCAAACGAACATGGAGGGGGTTGAAGATTTCTTGGAAAACTCTCTCTAATGAAATGATAGTCTATTTCAATATACTTGCTCCTTTCATGAAAGACTAGGTTAGAAGCTATTTGAATAGTTGTTTTACTATAAATAAAGAAGTCGATTGGAATATTCTTTCTCAAGCCAATTTCCTCAAGAAGTGATATAATCCACAAACCGTCACACATGCCAAGAGTGATAAGTGATAGCATGATATTCGACCTCTGCACTTAACCTTACCACCACACATTGGTTCTTACTTTTCCAAGATACTCTAGCATGCCAGCTAGTTTGCTCAAACTAAGAAAGATGATTTTTGACTTTTGTAATGATTGTGGGTAAGTCAATTAGTTTCAAAGTAGGCCTTCTTAAAGCGATGCTCAAGGGTCAGCCTAGACGCTTTGAAAACTATTTGAGATAAAGTGAATTTTTAAAACCAAATTTGAATTCCAAAAGCTTGACAAAAATCGTGAACTTACTCCTTCACTCAAAACATTCCAAATCTTGAAAAACAGAAATTGTTTTATTTTCATAAACTTATTTCCTGATTTGTTTTGGATGGCTTCTCAATCTCCAAAAAATCTCAAAAGTTTATAGAAGATAGAGTTTGATATGCATATTCAAAAACTATTTTTATTTAAATTTTAAATATTATAGATGTATGCAATTAAATCTGAGAATATGCCCCACTCAGGTGTTCGGGACAAATCCGTGACAGAGAAATAGAGTCTTACAAAAGTAACATATCTTCGTACCCAAATCTTCGATTTGGAATTATAACCCAACCTTAGTTGCAGGAATTGCAGGTTTTACTATATACAAAGATATGGAATTATGACCCAACCTTAGTTACAGGAACTGCAGGTTTTACAAACTATGTTCTAATTTCATTTGATCTTCTCCGATTTTATTTATCATGGTACACGATCCTAAAATTCTTAAAAATTTTATGGCAGTGTACTATGTGTGTAGATTAGGTGTGAAAAAAAATTAGTATATTCGAAGTAGGATGAAGGAATAAAAATCATTTATCAGACATATGTAGAGTGAAGAAAACAAATTTTCAGTTTTTACAAGATACATGCATGCATTTTGTCTGAATTAAAAGACAATCTACAACAATTTAAAATGAACAAAATTATGATTATAGCATAAGCATAGAGGGGATTAGGATATACAAGATCTTATAATATATCAGAGTAGAGAGAATCGAAAACTAAAAATATAGCATATATCCATAAAGGAAATGGGGCAGCATAAAATCCTAAGTTATAACATCAAAATGGAGACATTAGCTCCTTAATTACAACCCCATTAACTTGAATAAAAGAGGAGAAAATAGTGTTGAAAAGAAAAGGGAAGAAAGGACCTGTGACGTGGAAGAACGAGATGGTGGTCGGCGGTTGGTAGCCTCCTCTTCCTCCTTCTTTCTCTCTTCCTCTCTCTCTTTCTCTCTTTCTCTCCCTCTCTTGCTGCTCATGGATTCCCTTGGATCAATGCTTGATTGAATGATTCTTGGGTGGACTGATTGATGGTCTTTCAACCCCCCTCAAGACCCCTTTTATAGATGTAGGATTCCCTCTTTGTATGCCAACTTAGGCCACTTGCCTAATGTTTGGACCTGCAACAATGGTAAGTTGCCTTCTTCAATCTTGCTAAAATCGGCCAACCAATGGTTGTCTCATGGTTGGACCTAAGATAGTAAGTTGTCTACTTCAATCTTGTTGAAATCGGATGGACCTTGCATTTTCCAATCATGCTGAAATCGACTGGTCCTTGCTGAAATTGGCTCTTCCCAATATTGTCTCATGGTTGGACCTAAGATGGTAGATTATTTTCTCTAACAATGTTGGAATCGGCTAGACTTGTTGGCTTACCAAATCTTGCTGAAACCAACCAGCCAACCTTGATGGCTTGATGACTTATCAAATTGGGCATCAAGGCTGCTCAAGGTAAGTCATCTTGTCTAATTTACTCATGTTCAAATCGACCAACCAAGAGTTGGATGACTTACCAAATTGGGCACCAATGCTACCCATGGTAAGTTGTATGGTTCACCCATGTTGAAGTTGGCCAACCCATCTTTTTGATGGCTTACCAAATCGGGCACTAAGGTGTGGTTTGGCAAGTCATCTTGTCCACTCATATTGAAGTCGACCAACCCACCTTGATGGCTTGATGTCTTACCAAATTGGGCACCATTGTTGCTCATGGGAAGTCACCCTGCTCAATCATGTTGCAGTCGTTCAGGCAAGAGCTTGATGGCTTGCAAAATCGGGCACCATGGCTATGCATGGTAAGCTTACTTGTCCATTTATGCTGAAATCGTTCATCCCATCTTCTTGATGGCCAGTCCTTCTCGATCGGGAGAGTTTTTGAGGTCTAGTTTAGATTTGATTTGTTTTTGAATTTTTGAGTTTTGGAATTTTATAAAATTGTTAATTTGCAAACATTTTAGGGTTTGGTTCCCAATGTCTAATTTTCATTTGTTTCTTTGAGGAAAATTGTTTAAAATCATTCTTTCTTTGAAGGCAATCTTTTGAAATAGCAAAATACTACCAATTTGGCGATGAGGGCAAAGTAGTTACTTTTTTCAGATTTTGTTAGAATTGGATTTTTTCAGAGTGATGCAATATACCCTTATTTTTAGGTTGCTACAAAATTTTGGTGTGGAAATGAGTTTGTTTAAGGTGTCTTTATTTGAAAAACCCTTAAAAGACCCAAAACTGTAATTTTTGTTTAAAAAAGGTAAAATTTCTAAAAGATCAATTTTTTTTGTTTTGAAATTTTTTTGGGTGTTTACAAACATCTCATTGACTATTGCAAGTATTCAATGTGGCAAACAAGTGTTTGCAACTTGATCTTTGATCTACGACTTAAAGCAAGTCTTAATCCATTTAGGTCTCATAGACAATATCCAATTTACCTTATCTTTACATTTCTATTTGATTTAGGTTTGAATCCCATTAAATAGATTGCATCTCTACCTTGTTAAAATGATAGCCCTTTCTCAAACCCATCTCGCAAATCCAACCTAGATCAAACTACCATAAACCCAAAGCTATTTCATAACCCAAAATCTCACATAGGACTTCTCTAGCTCTTCTCTACTTTCACAAGTCTAAAGAAATTCTACGTTATGGTCCATGCATGTTGAAATGCATACTTTCCATCAAGCATACTCCTTAGAGATATTGAGGGGTAATCCTCCTATCATTGTTAAATGGTTTCTCCCATACATGAGGTTATATGTTTGACACCCGAGTGTATCTCTAGTAAAGGTCTCCTTTAACTCATCATTCTTACATGCAAAATAGATGGTTAATTAATGAGTGCGAGAGCGTGCCAGTAAGTTTTTTGAAACTTAAAAAGTTTGATTTTTGACTTCTTAGCAAATGTAGACAAGTGAGTTTTTTTCGCCATAGGCCTTCTTGAATCGATGCTCAAGGATCGGCCTAGACGCTTTAAGATCGTTTTAAGATCCGGTATGTTTTGAAAACCAAATTTCAATCAAATAAACTTGCAAAATCATGAGTTTATTTCTTCACCCAAAAATCAACCTTAATCCTGAAAATAGAATCTGGTTTTATTTTCAGGCACCGATTTTCCTAATTTTTGGCAGTCTTCGGATCTCCAAAAATCATCAAAATTTTATCTCAAACATACCAAAATGTGGAGATTCCTAAACTATTTTTTATTTATTTTTTGTATTGTAAATGTATAGAATTAAATCCATGAATTCTCTTAGTCTAGAATGCGAGACAAAACCTGTGACTGAAACACAGAAGGTTTTCAAGTAATTTGGATCACTGTAGACAGAGTTATGAAACTTTTACCCAACCTGTGTTATAGGATGTGTGCAATGTTGACAAACTTTGTTCAGATGCTGTTAAGTTTTGCTCAATTTTATTCATGATCTTAAACATTCCTAACATTCTTACAAATTTTATGGATAGTGGCCCTATGTGTAGATTGGGTGTACCAAGTTTCAGTGTATTTGGATCACAGACTAAGGCTAGAAAAATCAGCAATCACATAGATGCATAATACAAAAAAATAGAGTTTTCAGTTTTTAAGAAATTAATGAATATATCTAACTGAATTGAATCATTGTCTACAACAATTTCAATCATGAGGAAGTGCAATAATCGTAGAAAATTATCAACATAGCTTAAGCATAGAATGAATTAGAAGGTATAAGATCTTACAATGTATATTAGGATAGAATAAACCATAAACCAAACACATAGAAGACGGTCTTACCCAAGAGCTTGGTTGAGATTGGGTAGCATAACCCCTCAAATATTACATCAAATTGGAGTAAATGCTCTTTAATTACAACCCTTTTAAATGGAATTTAAGAGCTTAAGAAATGAAATGAAAGAGAAGTGAGAATCGACCTTAGAACTGGGGCTTGAAGGCTTAAAAGGATGAAGGTGGCCGGCGCTCTTGGTGGAAGAAGGAAGGAGGTGATCCTTCCTTTCTCTCCTCCTCCTCTCTCTCTCTTTCTCTCTCCTTTTCCCTCTCTTTTTTCTAGACCTTTCTCTTTGATTTTCCCTCCTCCCATCCAGACTCCCAAGTCCCCTATTTATAGTTTTCAAAGGGGGCCTCTAGGCCCATCCATGGATTGAATCTTTAGTGGTTTAATATAAGACCCAGTTTGGGTTTGCTCCATGGAAATTGCTAGATTCCTTGGGTTGCACATGGGTCATGTAGGGTTGGATGGTGGTCCCCCTTAAGCCCACATGGGCTTCATGCAGCCCATATGGTGGTGTACCCGATCCATGTCTTCCTTGCTGTAAACACCCAAAAAAATTTAAAATTGTAAACACCCCGAAATCCCACGTTTTTTTCAAATATGCCTGGTTTCACAAAAGCAACCCCAAAGGGCTATTTTAAGTCTGGAAACCAGGAGCCTTCCAGACAACCCTGTACATATTTTGAACTTGTATATACATTTTAAAACTTTATACATATAGTTTTAGACATTAAAAAGTATTTTTGAAACCCCGAAAGCCTCCTAGCCTGACAAAAGCAGTACCGAAAAGGCAAAGGAGAGCCCGAACCCGAAGCATACTTCAAGCCTGGCACATCAACTCTCGTATCAAAAGCATCCCCAAATTCTCAAACATCCAAGCCCCAAATATCAGAAATATGGTCAAAATGAACTCCTGAAGGAGAGAAGAAGATCGAACGATAATGTTGGTGAAGACCCAACGCAAGATGGAGTATTAATGAAGTCAGGCCCCGCACAAACCGTTTGTTTCGAAACGCCATGAAGGAATCAAAAAAATCAGATTTGGGTCGGACCTGGACCATATATATCCAGATCCAAACCCAACATGTATTTGGATTTGGATTTGGATCTTGGGATCCAAATCCAATATCTGTATCCATGGCCCACATCACCTCCTCATAAATGGGGGTGAGGGGCCCATAATATTTCACGTGAAATGCCTTGGAAGACTTGGGTAGAGAGAGAAATGGGGGCCATAAAGTATGAGTGAGAAAGTTGGTAGGCTTGACTTTTGGTCAAGAGTGGGTTAGCCTTGTGGGTTTAGCCAAGAGTGGGTTTAAGCTTGTATGCACCTATACTTGACCTAGGGCTGCATCAACTTGGACATGGCTGCAACTAAGGCAATGGACCAGCGCCAAGGGGTGGTTCCTAAACCTAGCCCTAAGCTAGCTCACCTCACCTAACTATTTCCCCTAAAACCTAACCTAAACCTAACCCTTCTCACCCAAAACCGTCCCAACCTCACCTAGCCGACCTCACCTAGCTAGACCACCTAGACCCTAACCAACTAAGCCTAAACCAACCTTAGTGCACCTAACTAAGTCCCTAACCACTATGTCCCAGCCCAGCTAATCGACCTACCCCAAACCACTAACTAGCCCCCCCTAACCGACCTACCCCAAACCATGTCTCATGCCCACCTAATTGAAAATATCTGACCCACAACCCACCAACCGACCTAGCTCTGAATCCCCTCCTTCATGTGGGTTGGCTCTCTCTCCATGCTCCTAGGACCCGGCCAGCACCTCTCCACTCCAGCCGACTCCACCACCCGGCGAGCACCACTCTTCATCCCTTCCACTCCCAACCAGGCACTACCTGCCCTTCCTTCCACCTTCGGCGAGGAGCACCTTCCCAGCTGCCACTCCATCACCTTCTACCATCCGGCCACCACTCCAACTCCATCCCTCCCGGTTAGTACCACCCTCTCTTCCACTCATCCACCCGCCACAACTCCCATCCACCTGCCCTTCTCCCTTCCACCCGGCCGACCTGCACCATACCCCACTAACTCCACTCAACACCACACCTTAGCTCCCAGCCGAGCCCTACCTATCCCCAAAACCTATTCCAACTCCTAATACCACACCCTAGTTCAACCTACCATCCCTACCACGCCTCAACACCACCTGGCCAACACCTGGACACTCCACCACCCGACCAGCACTACTACCTGCCGCATCCATCCACCTAAGGGGCTCCCCTTGGCTGCCTAGGGCGACTCACATGGCCAAGTCCACGCAGGTTGAACATGGACCAGCTACATGTAAGTGCCTAAACTCGGTCCATGAACTTGCTTTATAATTTAATTAAATTTTGACATGGCGTTGTAATAATGGAGCGTAGTCTCCCTCCAAGATGTAATAACGTGATTTGACACACAAGCACCCACGTGCACTTGAGCATTTCCGCTCTTAGCTGCACACCTTTTTGCACACACACGGGCCTTGACAGCCCCTAAGATATAGTTATATTTATATATATTTAGCTGTGTGGGTTTATATTTAAGTTGTGGGTGTTGTCTTTCAATTCTACACTCACACACATTGAGCTTTCGCTCTTACTCCCAAGACCCTAATAAGGGCCATATTGCAATTTAATTTGGGTGTTTCATTCCAGTTGTGTGCGTGGTCTTTTAATTCTACACCCACACACATTGAGCTTTCGCTCTTACTCCCAAGACCCTAATAAGGGTCATATTGTAATTCTATTTGGGTTTTATATTACAAGTCGTGTGAGTTGTCTTTACATATATACACTTGCAATTTACATTACGCAATTTCCCTTAAGCATTGTCTTTCAATTTCGGGTTTTCCCTTGGAGTTGTGTGAGTTTGCATTGCATATTCACCATACCATGAGCTAGGATGCATATTGCATCAAAGCAAACCCCATACTACCGTGCAAAGATCGCCCAACTTAGGTCACTTGCGCACACACCTAGTTGGCCTAAATAGCATAAAATTGAAAGACATAGGTACGTGCAAATCCCACGTGAAATAAAATTTGCAATCATACAAACAAAACCCAAATCAAACACTTCGTATATTTTCAAAGAGGTTACTTGTTCAAAAAATGACTTTGCCAAGCGTACAAACTGACCCTTGCGCATCGGTGCAAGAAGGTCTGCGACGAAAAGAGCTCACTTGCTCACAGTCGCCTCAAAAGAGTCAGATTTCAAAACTTACTTCGCTAGCTTGAGTAAGCTAGCTGACACGCCCTTTTTCATAAAAACGACTTAGACACACGAAAAGGTTCACTTCGGGCCTAAGAACCAAAAGTGAGAATTTTCCCTGTCTACAGATTTGCCACGCCCAGTGGGACCTGGGCCTTGTACAAAGTCAGTTCATATAGAAAAAAACCTCACAAAAATTTTTCAAAGAAAGTGTTTTTAACATTGTTTGTTGCATTTCATACTTAGGATTTTTTAAAGCATTTGAAGCATGTCGAGTCCAGGCTCCCAAGAAGTGTCTAGCCACGACTCATGCGCATCAAGTTCTCATTCTAGGAGGTTTTCGAAAAAACAAAACAAACTAGAAGAGATTGAGGACTTAAGAAGGGATTTTGAGGCCAAGATCGCTGCTCTTAGCCAAGAGGCTGAAGCAGGTGACTCTTGTTCGTCAAATGGCGAACCAAAGGCCAAGAAAAAGTTTGAAAAACCTCGCAAACATAAAGAGACTTCTGCAATGGAAGGCAACCAATACCACGAGTCCTTCACACACAAGGACTGTAAAGCCCTACAGCAGCTGCTAAGAGGGCAAAATAAAAAGAAAAGGAGTTACGCCATGTCTGATTTCTTGCCTGTGGACTATGAAACAGACAGTGACGATGAAATACCAAACTTCCATCGGTATCATGGCATGGGAGACCCTAGGTCTCACTTGCAACTTTTCTCCCGTCGAGCCCACAAAAAAAAGGACTCGATGAAATGGGTGTATTGGTTTCCTTTGTCCCTCAAAGGCACAGCTGCCAAATGGTTGGCTTCCTATGACCTTAGCCAGTTCGTAACTTTTAAAGAGTTAGCGAACTGCTTTATGGAGAGATTCTCACATAACGTAGAAGTCACACTAACTTTAAATACATTGAGGGATACAAAACAATGTACGAACGAAGACATACATACGTTTATCGTTCGTTGGAGGTCTCTCCTAGGACAAGTGCGAGAGCCAATATCCGAAGGATGAGCAGTCATGCTCATCCTGGATAACTTTAAAAACGAGTTGAAAACCCTTCTCTCGCTTCACAAAATCTCAACTTTCCATAAGTTGATAAAAAAAGCATCCCTTTTCAAAACAAATTTGAAAAAAAGGATTTATGATCATCTATGGAAAGGAAGCGTGGTTTCAAAAACTTGCTTGGAGAAGCCCAACACTTATGGGCTACCCACATGGACAAAGGGGCAAAGCCCCACAAAATCGCCAATGTCCGGGTGGATCCAAGCCTGACAAGTGCTTCGAAAAATTTTGAAAAACTAGAAAATAAAAGGGAGAAAACTTTCAAAAACCCTTTAAAAGACGGGAGTACACTCCGCTGGGGCAACCTGTATCAAAGGTCCTAGACCTCCTACTCGCCCAGGGTATGATTGAACTCCCCGAGATTCCGGAGGGAGTCACTTCCAAAGGGGGATTTTCAAACCGATTTTGCAAGTATCATCAGCTTAAAGGCCATGATACAAAGCGGTGTTTCTCTCTCCTTAATAAAATCGAGAACTTGATAGCAGAAGGTTGGCTCCAGGTCATTGAGGAACCTGAGCCTGCCCAAACTATTTTCAAAGAACCCTTCTCCAAGAACACAAGTACTAGTGGGAAGGGAAAAGAGGTATGTGCACTCACGATTTCGAAGAGTCTAGCACATGCATATGAGTCTGGTTTGTCTACTTGTGCATCTACTCTCATACTTTACAAAAAACCCGCCCAAGTAGTCATCCGGGGACCACCAAGAGTTTCGTCCTCGGTTAGGCCAGTTTTAAAAATTCAAGGTGCTCCAAATCTTTCGATTAGAGCAATGTTAGGTACGAACCCTAGGTTGATCGTGGGGGAGGTGACAAGATCTGGGAGGATCTACCAACCCCCACATCTGCAAAGTGCTAAAAAGGTGGTCAGTGTGCCTGGCCCCTCAAAAGCATGTATTCCTAGAGTTCCGCCAAAAACAGACAAAGGAAATGTCGTGTTAAAGGTGTATGATTTCGAAAACCATATTTCAAAGATTCCTATCAACATGTCCATCCTAGAGCTAATACAAACTTCACCTAGGCATAGACTCGTGTTAGAGAAAATTCTAGAAAGAGCAAAGGTTAGTTCGAACATAACCCCTGAATCCTTATCCAATCAAGTGGCATCCATAGGAGCAAAAACGCCCATCGTATTCTCAGAAGATGATGTAAAAAGACCCTACGAGTCCCATAACCAGGCCCTACATATCGAGGTGGTTCTGAATAACCACTCTCTGGATAGGTGCCTAGTCGATGGGGGAGGAGGGCTCAACATCCTTCCACTTCATGTGGCGAACCAAATCGGAGTCCCTTAACATCCGTAAACCCAAGTCCCATCGTCATCACTGGATATGATAGGAATGCGTCTAGACCACTAGGATCTATCGAACTCCCCATGAAAACGGGAGGGATAGCACACACGGGGGTGTTCCATGTCTTGGACATCCACCCCCACTGTAACCTATTGTTGGGAAGGCTTTGGATACACATCTTGTGTGTTGTGCCATCCACCTTCCACAGGTATGTCAAAATCTTTTTCAGGGACAAAGTCGTAGTGATCCTAGGTGAGAGTGATCCTCAGCTTCAAGGGGTCATAAATTCCCCTTGCTTGTCAAGTTCCTAGACCCACGAGATAAAACTGGGGCAGACCTTGCTCGAGCCACCAAGGCTCACATTGAAAAACCCTAGGAAGGTCGTATATGTGAAGGGGCCACCCAAGGCTGGCCCCCTCAAAGTCCTGACTATTTCAGGAAAACTCAAGAATCCCCTATTTCCAAAACCCCTGGACAAAAAGCACTATGTGCATAACATAGACGACAGCAAGTTCCAAGACCACGATTTATATCAAAATTTCTCTAAAACAAAAATTCGTGGAACATGCTGTTAAATATGAGCTATTTGCCATATAAAAGTCTAGGAGCACAAAATTAGGGTCTCCTAGAACCCATACTGCCTAGGGCCAAACCCAAGCCGATATGGGATCGGCTATACTCCCAGAATACCACCAGAACCACCCCCTATGACCACTTGGGTCAAGGGTGCCCTGGAGCCTACCTTAGAAGAGACCAACGATTTAGACCTCTTATTCAGAGTCTAACCTATAGTGTTTTCCCTTTGTAGGTATGATGGAAGATCCCTCAATCAAAAATACAAAAACATTTGAAAAAATCAAAATTCAAAAAATAGAAAAATTACAAAAGCCAAAAACACTTGAAAATGAAAAACTCGGAAAAAGAGTAGTTTGTATAGTTCCCAAAGTTCTCGTTTTACAAAAACACAAAAAAAATCGAAAATTTACAAAATTCCAAAAAGATTTTGTACATAGCTGCTCCTGGTAAGGATTTGGAAAAAACAAAAGATTTCGAAAGAAACATTGTCTGCATAACCAGATCCAAAATTTCGAAATCAATAGAAATTCCAAGTGTAAAACCAGGTCTTTTAAAAATCCATGCATCAAATTCCCTAGGATCTATAAACCTCGAGAATGATCAAAGCCCAGAGGTGGATCCCCTTGAGGAAGATCCCACTTCTGAGCTTCCAGAATTTCATAAAATTCTCGATTTTGAAAAGCCTTCAAATTCAGTAGGAGGAGATTTCATAGAGATAAACCTAGGGAGTGATTCAAAGCCCAAGCTCATTAAGGTAGGCGCATGTTTGCATGAGCATGAAAGATCATCATTCATTGCATTTCTAAAAACCTACTTAGATGTGTTTGCATGAACGTATGAAGACATGCCGGGCATAGACCCCAGTATTGTCGAACATCGACTTCCCTTAGATGCGAATGTGAAACCCATAAAGCAAAAGCTTAAGAAAATACATCCAAATGTACACGCCCAAGTCAAAGAGGGTTTAGAAGATCCATTAAAAGCCGGATTTATAAAACCCATTGCGTATTCTGACTGGTTATCCAATATAGTTGTTGTTCGAAAAACCAATGGGAAGATTCGAATATGCATTGACTTTAGAAACCTGAATAAAGCCACTCCAAAGGATAATTATACTTTACCAAACATAGATTTGATAGTCAATAGTACTGAAAATCACGAAATGTTTTCATTTATGGATGGCTATTCAGGGTATAACCAAATCAAACTAAACCCACAAGATCAGGATAATAACGCTTTCACAACCCCATGGGGCACGTACTGCTATACAGTCATGCCCTTTGGTTTGAAAAATGTCGGTGCTACATACCAAAGAGCTATGACCACGATCTTCCATGATCAGATTCATGAGCTCGTAGAGGTATATGTGGATGATCTCCTGGCCAAATCCAAAACTCGATGTACCCATATCGAATGCTTACAAAAGATTTTCGAAAGACTTAGACTTTACAAAGTAAAGCTAAACCCTCAGAAATGTGTGTTCGGGGTAGAGTCCAGAAAGCTCTTAGGCTTTATGGTGAGCCAAAGGGGCATAGAAGTCGACCCATCTAAGTGTCGAGCCATCATAGACATGGATCCACCCTCCAACCTCACGCAGATTCGTAGCCTCCAAGGTCGATTGCAATCCATTCGCAGGTTTATCTCAAACCTATCGACTAGATGCGAACCTTTCAACAAATTGTTGAGAAAGGGCACGAAATTTTCATGGGATGACGACTGCCAAAAGTCATTTGAAAGACTAAAGGCATACTTAGTTAATCCCCTATTTTAAATCCTCCAAAGCAAGGAAAACCTCTTATGCTTTACATTTTCGTGCATACGAATTGGGAGCTTTGTTAGCTCAATACGAAGATGACACTCACAAGGAGTATGCCATCTATTATATTTCAAAAACTCTCTTGGCTTATGAAAGGAATTATCAAGCCATGGAGAAGACGTGCTTGGCCCTAGTTTGGGTCTGCCAGAAATTTCGACACTATTTCCTAGATCATGAGATCTGGATAGTGTCCAAGCTTGATCCAATCAAGCATTTGTTCGAAAAACCCATTCTCACTAGTAGATTGGGCAAATGGCAACTCCTTCTAATGGAGTATGACCTGAAATACCATCATCAGATCTCCATTAAGGGGCAAGCCCTAGCAGACTACGTGGCTGAGTTCCCCCTAGAGGACGCATATCCCACACTTGATGAAATGTCAGATGAAGGCATATTACAAAACCAATTTCAAAACCATATTTTGGCAAACTCTTTCGAAAACCAAGTGTGGAAAATGCACTTCAATGGGGCACGAAACCAACGAGGGGCTGGTCATCCTCATATCCCCTGAAAAGGGTGAGATCCCCATAGCAATTCACCTAGATTTCGAATGTTCCAACAACATAGCTGAATATGAAGCACTCATACAAGGCTTAAGGATTTCGAAAACTCTAGGGGCATCATGCATCGAGGTCTTTGGAGACTCACTCCTCATTATAAACCAAGTTTTAAAAATTTGGCAAGTTAGAAACGAAAAGCTTCTTCCATATCACGAGTTGGCCACTCGATTGGTTTAATCATTCCAATCGTGTATACTCACACATGTAGGAAGAGAGGATAATGGTGTGGTCGATGCCCTCTCCTCCTTGGGTTCAGCCCAAAAGGTCGATCCCACTTTGGGAACCCGATCCTTAAAAATATGGCATGCACCCACTCCATCCACACACGATTTGGAGATTTGCCAAAACAATCTAGATATTGTTGAAAAACCTTGGTTCGATGATATCAAATGTTTTCTAGAAAATGGGGGATTCGTTGAGGATGCCACATCCAAAGATAAGGCATTCATCCGGAAATTTTCTACCCGATATACGATTTTGGGTGGGGTTTTGTATAAAAAAAGTTTTACCGGCATCTTACAAAGATGTGTCGACCTAGAGGAGGCTAGGATTGTTATGCATGAATTCCATGATGGAGAATGTGGAGGTCATGTCAATGCCAACATGATGGTGATGAAAATACTTAGAGCGGGCTATTTTTGGTCCACCCTGAAAAAGGATTGTCACGATCATGTTAGGAAGTGTCATCCATGTCAAGTGCATGGGCACGCCATTCATATCTCCTCATCATCATTGCATTCCGTGGTCAGCCCCTGGCCATTTACCATGTGGGCGTTTGATATTGTAGGCCCAATATTTCCAAAGGCATCGAATGGGCATAGGTTCATTTTAGCAGCCACTAAGTACTTCTCCAAGTGGGTTGAAGCCATCTCCCTGACCAACGTACAGGGGCAACATGTGGTGGCCTTCATTAGGAGGAATATCTTGGCTCGATTTGGAGTTCCAAGAGACCTTGTGTCTGATAATAGCACCCCATTCAAAAACGAGCGGATGGTCAAATTATGCAACACCTATGGCATAACTCACCACTTCTCCTCGCCCTACTACCCTCAAGGCAACGGCCAAGCCGAAGCCAAGAATAAGACTCTCATTAGCATAATTGAGAAGACTTTAGAGAAGGGTAGGGCATGACATGAGAAGTTGGATGAAGCCTTATGGGCTTATAGGACTTTGTAGACGCGCGAAAATCCCCGCCTCTTCGTCCCTTCCGAGGGCTTGGAGTGGATCTTCTCGTGCGTCTAAGGCCTATGTATACAAATAGGGCATGCCAGCTAGCTTACTTAAGCTAGCGAAGATATATTTAACACTGACTTCTAAACGTGGCGACTGTGAGCAAGTAAGCTCTTGTCGTCGCAGACCTTCTTGCACCGATGCGCAAGGGTCAGTCTGTACGCTTTTGCAAAAATCGAGTTTTGGGGAGAAAGTCCACGAAGCGGTTCGAGGTGTCTAATTCGGGTCTTTAAGATGCGATTGCATGTTTTAGATCACGTGGATTTGCACGTGCCTAAGTCTTTTCTTTTATCCCTTTTTGGGTCGCCTAGTTTGTGTGTTATGAACACTCCACTACATGGGCGAATTCGAGCGGGGCTTGCTTCGATGCAATATGCGTCCTACCTCGTGGTATGGCGTAGATGCAATGCAAACTCACGCTACTCCAAAGGGAGAACCCGAAATGTAAAGACAATACTGAAGGGAAATAACAGAAGGGAAATAACCGAAGGGAAATATGTATATATCTTATGTAAATGAGCCCTTATTCGGGTCTTGCAAATAAGAGCGAAGGCTCAATGTGGGTGCGTGCTTGAATTGAAAGACTTACACACACGACATGATTTTAAACCCAAATATAAATTGCAGTATGGCCTTGACTAAGGTCTTGGGAATAAGAGCGAAGGCTCAATGTGTGTGAGAGTGCTTGAATTGAAACACTACCCACACAACATAAATGAAACCCAAATATAACTGCAATAAGGCCTTTACTAAGGTCTTGGGAGTAAGAGCGAAGGCTCAATGTGTGTGAAAGTGCTTGAATTGAAAGACTTACTCACACGACAAGAAATGAAACCCAAATAGTATAGGTCGGCCCTTACTTGGGTCTTTCAAATAAGAGCGAAAGCTCAATGTGTGTGAGAGTGCTTGAATTGAAAGACTTACTCACACGACAAGAAATGAAACCCAAATAGTATAGGTCGGCCCTTACTTGGGTCTTTCAAATAAGAGCGAAAGCTCAATGTGTGTGAGAGTGCTTGAATTGAAAGACAACGCACCCAACTTAAACAAAACCCTTCGAAAATGAAATATATATGTACACTTATATATTAGGGGCTGATTAGGCCCGTGTGTGTTCAAAATTGTGCACGACTAAGAGAGTGCACGTGTGTGGTTGTGCCAAGCCACGTTATTACAAGCGGGGGGAGACTATGCTCCGTTATTACAACCCCGTATCAAATTGAATTTCAAGCAAGTGTACGGCTAAAGACCGAGTTTAGACACTTACGAGTAGCTGGTCCGTAGAGGTCTTGCTTGAGCGTGGGCTTGGCCTTGGGCTGCAAGTGGGAGCTTCGCGAAGGTAGGTGATCAAAGGGGCTGGCCGGCTGCAAGTGGGGCGCGGGATAGGCTCCTCGGAGGTGGCCGGCGGCAAGTAGATGGCGCCTCAAGGTAAAGGGGTTTAAATGGCTGAATGAGTGGGTTCTTAGGGTCACTAGGGGAGTTGGGAGTTTAGGGAAACTAGACCTAAAAGGTGAGCTGGTGGGAGGGCCGAGTAGGACACCTAGGGGAAAGCCGAATGGGACATGATAGCGAGGTAGTGGCCGGCAGCTTGGGTTATACTAGGTTCGGCTAGGTTAAAATGGTGGTGGCAAAGGGGCTGAGCTGAAGGGAGGATGGGTGGCTAAGAGTGGAGAGGTGGTAGAGAAGGGGGCTAGGTAAGGTGCAGGGTACTTACCGAATGGGGAGAGGTGGCGGATGAAGTGGGAAGGTGGCGGGCAGGTGGCTGTCGGCTGGTTCGGTTGGGTGAAGATGATGGCGTCCGGCTGAGGGGTGGTGGTGGTGGATGGAAGAGGGAAGGTGGCGGAGCAGGTGGCGGCTGGTGGAGCAGCTGGAGCAGGCCAAGGTGGGGAGTCGTCCCGGCTGGGTGAGAGAAGGGAGAAGGAGAGGGCCCGGCTGGGTGAGGTAGTGGTTCCCACTTGGAAAACCCGCCCACAAGGAGGGGGGTTTAAATAGGGGATGGGTAAGTCGGTTAGGGCTGGGCTGTGGGTAGTGGTTAGGTGGTTTAGGTAGGGTGGTATGTAGATAAGGTGGGCTGGAAAGGGTTGGGCCAGATATTTTAAAACTAGGGGTTTGGGTAAATCGTGGGCTAAGGGTGGTTTAGGGGTTTAGGGCTAGGTTAGGTGGTTGGGTTTTAGGGTGAGGTTTAGTGAGCTAGGTTAGGTGATTAGGCTAGGTTTAGGCTAGGATTAGGGAAATTAATCTAGGTTTAGGGAAGGATTAGGAAAGTGGGTTAGGTGATTAGGTTGGGATTAGGCCGTGATTAGGGAAGTGGGTTAGGTGATTAGGTTCAAATTAGGGGTGGATTAGGGGTTTAGGCTAGGTTTAGGCATTTTGGGTTAGGTTTAGGTGAGGGAGCTCCCTTAGCATGGCCCATAGACCTTGATCACCCCATGTTGGTGCAGCCCTAGGTTAGGTTTTAGCTAATTACAAGCTTAAACCCACTTAATTAGGCTAACCCACAAGATTAAACCCAAACTTGACACACAAGTCAAGCTTAATACAACACTCTTGATATTTTTCACCCCCACTCTCTCTCATGCCCAATATCCCACGTGAATTTCAAGTGGGCCCCACCTCCATTTATGAGAAGGTGATGTGGGCCATGGATATGGATATTGGATTGGATCTCTGGATCCAAATCCAAATCCAAGTCCACATATGGGTTTGGATTGGAATCTGGATATATATGGTCCAGATCCAATCCAAACTGAACTCTGACTCCTTCGAGCTGGGTTCGAGACGAACGATTTGTGCGGGGCCTGACAGCATCAGTACTCCGTCTGCGTTGGGTCTTCGCCAACATAGTCGTCCGCCTCCGTTTCTGCCTTCCGGAGATGACTTCGAATGCTATTTTGATAAGAACAGGGTCTTGGACGTTCGAGATCCTGGGGTGTGAATCAGATACAAGAGTTGCTGCATCGGGCTCGACATGTGCTCCGGTTCCGGGCTCTTCTTAGCTCTCCTGGTCCTGTCTTGATCGGGCCAAGCCACTTCGGGGTTTCAAAACATGTTTTAAAAAAAATTTTAAAAGCTATATCATATGTTTTTGAAAGATATAGTTTAAAACATATATACAGGGTTGTTTGGAAGGCTCCTGGGTTTCCAAACTCAAAATGGCCCTTTGGGGCTGCTTGTATAAAACCAGATGGATTTTGAGAAATTCGTGGGATTTTGGGGTGTTTACAGATGCCCCTCTTTGGCCTTGTCCAAATTGATTTGGATAAGGGCAAAGATGACAAACACCCCTTTTAATGTCTCCCTAGATCTAGCCACGAAGAATATGGGATCGTCCCATTTTTAGCAAAAATCTCAATTTTACAAACTCTGGTAGGAGGAGATATCACGCCAAAGGGTTCACTTATGGAATCTGGTCCTAAATGGGATCATGTTTATGCCAGTACCATGCGTGGAATGCAGATGACATGGGTGTGGTGCCAAGAGTGGCGACCTCCCAGAGACCAGATGTGGTCGAACTCTAGAGACTTACAAGGCCTACTGCTCCAAGTGAGCAAAAATCCTATGTTGTTCGATGTTCGGTTTTCAAAACTTATTTACAAAAGCTCTTTACAAATGGGACAACTGTCTTGAGCCTCGATCCTAAGGATCTCGAGCTCTTCGTGCTTGCCCTTGTTTGAGTCTTAACACTCGCTTATCTAGCGGAGGTTTTATAAGAAAACAAGCTTCATTTCAAATTCCTACGTCTTACTCGAAACGTCGAATTCTCAAACAAGATGAAATTCAAGTAAGTAAATCCTATTTTTACTTTAGGATTCCTCGAAATGAACCATGCTTTAGCTTGGGATAAGCCAGGGATGGGAAAGAGATACCACGGTCCCTTCTGAAGTGTCCCGTGGTTTAAGGCATAGAAGGCGGAAAACTGCTCTTTTTGAGCTTTTTGGCCTCTTTTTCCTTTTTTCCATAGAGGGTCTCCCTTTGGGAGTATTTTTTCTTTAATCCCTCTTTTTTATAAGATAATCGATTTTTCTTTTTGAAGTCTGGTTTCTTTCTTTTGGAAAGAGACCTTGAATGGGAAATTCCCTTTTGTTTTGGGCCTTTGTTTTCCTTTTGGAAATAGAAGAGAAGAGGGGAGGACTTATCCCAAGCCTACGCTCGATCCATTCCAGATCAGCCTATTTAGAAATAGCACGTACTACTTGCAAGTATCTTGCTATGTTGAACTAGGCCTTTCTTTGTAAGAAGAAGGATTTTGAAATGCAACCACGATTTTGAAAACTCCACTCTTTCACAAGTGCGAATTCTCTCACTTAGGGTCACACGAGTTCGCCTTTGCACCTTATTCACACGTCTCAGGGCAGCTATCCCTTTAAAATTTTCAAAAACTGGAATTTAATCCAGATCCTACACATGATACTTCTTTAAGTATTGAATATTGATAGGATCCGCTAAATTCCTACCTTCTACATCGATCAACCAATACAAATTGTTCGTAGTGGTTGCTCGTACAACATAGGGTCCATCCCAGTTGGGGCGCCACTTGCCTAGGGGGTGTGGGCCACGATGGTGGATGGTTTTCAAGACCAGATCTCCCACTTCGAAGTGGCGAGGTCTTATGTGTTTGCTATAATGTCGGGCTATCCTTTGCCGGTATGCACGAGTAATGAGAAACTACTTCCATATCACGAGTTGGCCACTCGATTGGTCCAATCCTTCCAATCGTGTAAGCTCACACACGTAGGAAGAGAGGACAATGGCATTGCCGATGCCCTCTCCTCCTTGGGTTCAGCCCTGAAGGTCGATCCCATTTTAGGGACCAGATCTTTGGAAATATGGCATGCGCCCCATCCATCCACACACGACTTGGATATTTGCCAAAACAACCCAGAGTTTGTTGAAAAACCCTGGTTCTATGACATAAAACAATTTTTAGAAAATGGGAGATTCACCGAGGATGCCACATCCAAAGATAAGGCATTCATTCGTAAGATTTCGACCCGATACACCATTCTGGGTGGGGTCTTATACAAAAAGAGTTTTACCGACATTCTGCTTAGGTGTATCGACCTAGAGGAGGCTAGGATAGTGATGCACGAGTTCCACGACGGAGAATGTGGAGGTCATGTTAATGCCAACATGATGGCGATGAAAATACTTAGAGGGGGTTATTTTTGGTCCACCCTGAAAAAGGATTGTCACGATCATGTTAGGAAGTGTCATCCATGCCAAGTGCATGGGCACGCCATTCATATCCCTTCATCTGCATTGCATTCCGTGGTCAGCCCCTGGCCATTTACCATGTGGGCGTTTGACATTGTAGGCCCCATATTTCCAAAGGCCTCGAATGGGCATCGTTTTATTTTAGCAGCCACGGAGTATTTCTCCAAGTGGGTGGAAGCCATTTCCCTAACGAATGTAATGGGGCAACATGTGGTGGCTTTCATCCGGAGGAATATCTTGGCTCGATTTGGGGTTCCACGAGACCTTGTGTCTGATAATGGTACCCCATTCAAGAACGAGCGGATGGTTAAGTTGTGCAACACGTATGGCATAACTCGCCACTTCTCCTCGCCCTACTACCCTCAAGGCAACGGCCAAGCCGAAGCCACAAACAAGACTCTCATTGGTATCATTGAGAAAACCTTAGAGAAGGGTAGGAGGTGGCCTGAGAAGCTGGATGAAGCCTTATGGGCTTATAGGACTTCCATCCGGACTCCCACGAATGCCACACCATTCGAATTGGTCTATGGCACAAACGCCATTCTGCCCATTCATACCCAACTGCATTCATTCCATACATCCATTGCACTCGACCTCCCCCTAGAGACGCTTCAGCATGCTAGGATGGCCGAACTAGATTTGCTAGATGAGAGGCGACTCCTTGCCATGGATTGGTTTATGACAAGGAGTGAATCTCCAAAAACCTCGATGCATGATGCCCCTAGAGTTTTCGAAATCCTTAAGCCTTGTATGAGTGCTTCATACTCAGCTACGTTGTTGGAACATTCGAAGTCTAAGCGGACTGCTATGGGAATCTCGCCCTTTTCAGGGGAGATTAGGATGATCCCAGCACCAGCCCCTCGTTGGTTTCGTGCCCCGTCGAAGTGCATCTTCCATACTTGGTTTTCGAAAGAATTTGCCAAAATGTGGTTTTGGAAATGGTTTTGCAATATGCCTTCATCAGGCATTTCGACAAGAGTGGGATATGCATCCTCTAAGGGGAATTCAGCCACGTAATCTGCTAGGGCTTGCCCCTTAACGGAGATCTGGTGATGGTATTTCAGATCATACTCCATTAGAAGGAGTTGCCATTTGCCCAATCTACCCGTGAGAATGGGTTTTTTGAACAAGTGCTTGATTGGATCCAGCTTGGACACTATCTAGATCTCATGATCTAGGAAGTAGTGTCTGAATTTCTGGCAGGCCCAGACTAGGGCCAAGCACGTCTTCTCCATGGCTTGATAATTTCGTTCATAAGCCAAGAGAGTTTTCGAAATATAGTAGATGGCATACTCCTTATGGGTGTCATCCTCGTATTGAGCCAACAGGGCTCCTAAAGCGTTTACATGCACAGAGATGTATAATAAAAGCGGTTTTCCTTGTTTTGGAGGATTCAAAACGGGGGGATTAACCAAGTATGCCTTCAGTCTCTCGAAGGACTTTTGGCATTCGTCATCCCATAAGAATTTCGTACCCTTCCTCAACAGTTTGTTGAAGGGTTCGCATCTAGTTGCCAGATTCGATATGAATCGGCGCACAGATTGTAATCGACCCTGGAGGCTACGGACTTGGGTGAGATTGGAGGGTGAAGCCATGTCTATGATGGCTCGACACTTAGAGGGGTCGACTTCTATTCCCCTTTGGCTTACCATAAAGCCTAGAAGCTTCCCTGATTCTACCCCGAACACACATTTTTGAGGGTTTAGCTTTACTTTGTAAAGCCTAAGCCTTTCGAAAATCTTTTGTAAACATTCGATATGGGTGCATCGGGTTTTGGATTTTGCCAAGAGATCATCTACATACACTTCTACAAGCTCGTGAATTTGATCATGGAAGATCGTGTTCATGGCTCGTTGGTATGTTGCGCCGGCATTTTTCAAACCAAAGGGCATGACTGTATAGCAGTACGTGCCCCATGGGGTTGTGAAGGCGGTCTTACCCTGATCTCGTGGGCTTAGTTTGATTTGATTATAGCCTGAATAACCATCCATGAATGAAAACATTTCATGATTTGCAGTACTATCGACTATCAAATCTATGTTTGGTAAAGGATAATTATCCTTTGGAGTGGCTTTATTCAGGTTTCTGAAATCGATGCATATTCGAATTTTCCCATTGGTTTTTCGAACCACAACGATATTTGACAACCAATCAGAATACGCAATGGGTTTTATAAATCCGGCTTTTAGTAGATCTTCTAAACCCTCTTTGACTTGCGTGTGTACATTCGGGTGTATTTTCCTAAGCTTATGCTTTATTGGTTTCACACCTACATCTAATGGAAGACGATGCTCGACTATGCTGGGATCTATGCCCGGCATGTCTTCATACGTCCATGCAAACACATCTAAATAGGTTCGTAGAAATGCAATGAATGCTAACTTTTCAGTTTCATGCAAGCATGCGCCTATTTTGATGGTTTTGGGATTGGAATCATCCCCTAGGTTTACCTCTATGAAATCTCCTCCTACTGATTGGGAAGGTCTTTCAAAATCGAGAATCCTATGAAATTCTGGGAGCTCAGAAGTGGGATCTTCCTCAAGGGGATCCACTTCTGGGCTTTGATCATTCTCGTGGGATATAGACCCGAGGGAACTTGATGCATGATTTTCAAAATAACCTGGTTTTGTACTTGGATTTTTAAGTGATTTCGAAATTTTTGGTCTCGCTATGCAGACGACGTTTCTTTCGAAATCTTTTTCTTTCGCCAAAGTCATACCAGGAGCAGCTATGTACAAAATTTTTTTGGTATTTTCCAAATTTTCGATTTTTTTGGGTTTTTGTAAAACCAGAACTTTGGGAACTATACAAAGCACACTTTTTTCGAGTTTTTGTTTTTCCATTGTTTTTGGTTTTTCTTGTTTTTCGATTTTTTTCGATTTTAAGTTTTCAAATGTTTTTGGTATTTTTTTAGGAAAAGGGATCTTCCGTCATACCTACAAAGGGAAAACACTATGGGTTAGACTCGGAATAGGAGGTCTAAACCATAGGTCTCTTCTAAGACAGGCTCCGGGGCACCCTTGACCCAGGTGGTCACAGGGGGTGGCTCCGGCGGTATTCGGGGAGTATAGCCGATCCCATATCGGCTTGGGTTGGCCCTAGGAAGGATGGGCTCTAGGAGACCCTGGTTTTGTGCCCCTAGACTCTTGTAGGGCGTGTAGCCCATGTTCAATAACATGTTCCACGACCTTTTGTTTTTTGAAAAGATGGGATATAAGTCGTGGTCCTGGAACATGCTATCGTCCATATTAGGCTCGTATGGCCTTTTGTCCAGGGGTTTTGGAAATAGGGAACGCTTGGGTTTTCCTAGGAGGATTAGAGTCGGGAGGGGGCCTGCTTTGGGCGGCCCCTTCACACATACAACCTTCCTAGGGTTGTTCAACACGAGCCGAGGTGGCTCAACCATAATTTGCCCCAGGTTAGCCTCATGGGCCTGGGAGCTTGATAAACAAGGGGAGTTTATGATCCCCTGAAGCTGTGGGTGACTCTCACCTAGGATCACTACGACCTGGTCCCTAAAAGGGATCTTGACACACCTGTGGAAGGTGGATGGCACAGCGCACAAACTGTGTATCCAGGGTCTTCCCAGCAACAGGTTATAATGGGGGTGGATGTCCAAGACATGGAACACCCCCGTTTGTTCGATCCCTCCCGTTTCCATTGGGAGTTCGATGGATCCTAAAGGTCTAGATGCATTCCCATCGTATCCAGTGATAACGATGGGACTTGGGTTCACTGAAGTCAAGGTGACTCCGATTTTATGCGCCACGTGAAGTGGAAGGATGTTGAGCCCTCCTCCACCATCGACTAGGCACCTATCCAGAGAGTGGTTGTTTAGAACCACCTCGATATGCAGGGCCTGGTTATGGGTTTCGTAGGGTCTATCTACATCATCTTCCGAAAAGGTGATGGGCGATTTTGCTCCTAATAAAGCCACTTGGGCAGACAAGGATTCCGGACTTATGTTCGAATCAACCTTGGCCCTTTCTAGAATTTTCTCTAAGACAAGTCTATGCCTAGGCGAGGTTTTGATAAGCTCTAGAATAGACATGTGAATAGGAATCTTTGAAAGGTGGTTTTCGAAATCATAAGGATTTAGGATGATTTTGTCCTTATCTGCTTTTGGCAGACCACTAGGGATACATGCTTTTGAGGGGCCAGGCACACTGACCACCTTTTGAGCACCTTGAAGGTGCGGGGGTTGGTAGATCCTCCCGGATCTAGTGACTTCCCCCACGACCAGCCTAGGGTTCGCGCTAAACTTGGCTCTAAGGATGAGCTGAGGAGAACCTTGGATTTTAAAAACTGGCTTTGCCGGGGTTTCCACTTTTGATGGTCCCCGAATGACGACTTGGGCGGGCCTCTTGTATAGTACAAGGATGGGCGCACAAGCAGGTCGACCAGGTTCTGGTTTTTGCGCTAGTTCCTTGGAAATGGTGAGGGTACATACCTCCTTTCCTTTCCCACTGCCACTGGCGTGTTTGGGAAAGGGTTCCTTGAAGATAGCTTGAGGTGGCTCAGGTTCCGCAATGACTTGGAGCCGGCCCTCCGCTATCAAGTTCTCAATTTTATTTAGAAGAGAGAAGCACCGTTTGGTATCATGGCCTTTGAGCCGATGATACTTGCAAAATCGGTTTAAATACCCCCCTTTGGACGTGACTCCTTCGGGGATTTCAGGGAGTTCGATCATGCCCTGGGCAAGTAAGAGGTCTAGGACCTCCGACACAGGTTGCCCCAGCGGAGTGTACTCCCGTTTTTCAATTGGTTTTGAAAAATTGCGTTCTCTCTTATTTTCTATTTTTTCAAAATTTTTAGAAGTGCCCGCCATGCCTGGATCCACCCGGACATTTGCGATTTTATGGGGCTTTGCCCCTTTGTCCGTTGTGGGCAGCCCATATGCGATGGGCTTTTCCACACGTGTTTTGGGAACGACACTTCCTTTCCATAAGTGGTCGTATGTCCCTTTTCGTAAGTTGGTTTCGAAAAGGGAGGCCTTTTTGATCAACTTATGGAAAGTTGAAATCTCATGGAGCGAGAGAAGGGTTTTTAACTCGCTTTTAAAATTATCCAGGATGAGCATTACTGCGCATCCTTCGGATATGGGCTCTCGCACTTGGCCCAAAAGAGACCTCCACCTTATAATGAAGGCATGCACGTCCTCGTTTATGCCTTGCTTTGTATCCCTTAAGGTATTCAGGGTTGGCGTGACTTCCACGTTGTGTGCAAACCTTTGCATGAAGCAGTTCGCTAACTCTTCAAAAGTAGCGAACTGGCTTAAGTCGTAGGAAGCCAGCCATTTGGCAGCTGTGCCCTTAAGGGATAGAGGGAACCAATACACCCATTTCATCGAGTCCTTTTTCTTCTTATGGGCTCGACGTGAGAAAAGCTGTAAGTGAGACCTAGGGTCTCCCATGCCATCATACCGATGGAAGTTTGGTATTTCATCGTCACTGTCTGTTTCGTAATCCATAGGAAAGAAATCAGACAGGGCGTAGCTTCTTTTCTCTTTATTTTGCCCTTTCAGCAGCTGCTGTAGGGCTTTATGGTCCTTTTGTGTGAAGGACTCGTGGTATTGGTTGCCTTCCATTACAGAGGCCTCTTTTTGCTTGCGAGGTTTTTCAGATTTCTTTTTAGGCCTTTGTTCACCGTTCGATGAACATGAATCGCCTACTTCAGCCTCTTGGCTGAGAGCATCGATTTTGGCCTCAAACTCCCTTCTCAAGTCCTCGATTTCATCTAGTTTTATTTTGTTTTTGAAAATCCTCCTAGAGTGAGAACTTGATGCGCATGAGCCTTGGCTCGACACTTCACTTGGATTGGATTTTGACATGCTTTTCAAGCTTTTTCAAAATTTCCTAAGTAAAAGCAAAGAAAACAAGTTAAAATGACACCTTTATAAAATTTTCGCAAGACTTCTACAAGTAAACTCGATTTTTGAAAAGGCTCACGTCCCACCGGGCGTGCCAATCTCTGTAGACGCGCGAAAATCCCCGCCTCTTCGTCCCTTATGAGGGCTTGGAGTGGATCTTCTCGTGCGTCTAAGGCCTATGTATACAAATAGGGCGTGCCAGCTAGCTTACTTAAGCTAGCGAAGATATATTTAACACTGACTTCTAAACGTGGCGACTGTGAGCAAGTAAGCTCTTGTCGTCGCAGACCTTCTTACACCGATGCGCAAGGGTCAGTCTGTACGCTTTTGCAAAAATCGAGTTTTGGGGAGAAAGTCCACGAAGCGGTTCGAGGTGTCTAATTCGGGTCTTTAAGATGCGATTACATGTTTTAGATCACGTGGATTTGCACGTGCCTAAGTCTTTTCTTTTATCCCTTTTTGGGTCGCCTAGTTTGTGTGTTATGAACACTCCACTACATGGGCGAATTCGAGCGGGGCTTGCTTCGATGCAATATGCGTCCTACCTCGTGGTATGGCGTAGATGCAATGCAAACTCACGCTACTCCAAAGGGAGAACCCGAAATGTAAAGACAATACTGAAGGGAAATAACAGAAGGGAAATAACCGAAGGGAAATATGTATATATCTTATGTAAATGAGCCCTTATTCGGGTCTTGCAAATAAGAGCGAAGGCTCAATGTGGGTGCGTGCTTGAATTGAAAGACTTACACACACGACATGATTTTAAACCCAAATATAAATTGCAGTATGGCCTTGACTAAGGTCTTGGGAATAAGAGCGAAGGCTCAATGTGTGTGAGAGTGCTTGAATTGAAACACTACCCACACAACATAAATGAAACCCAAATATAACTGCAATAAGGCCTTTACTAAGGTCTTGGGAGTAAGAGCGAAGGCTCAATGTGTGTGAAAGTGCTTGAATTGAAAGACTTACTCACACGACAAGAAATGAAACCCAAATAGTATAGGTCGGCCCTTACTTGGGTCTTTCAAATAAGAGCGAAAGCTCAATGTGTGTGAGAGTGCTTGAATTGAAAGACTTACTCACACGACAAGAAATGAAACCCAAATAGTATAGGTCGGCCCTTACTTGGGTCTTTCAAATAAGAGCGAAAGCTCAATGTGTGTGAGAGTGCTTGAATTGAAAGACAACGCACCCAACTTAAACAAAACCCTTCGAAAATGAAATATATATGTACACTTATATATTAGGGGCTGATTAGGCCCGTGTGTGTTCAAAATTGTGCACGACTAAGAGAGTGCACGTGTGTGGTTGTGCCAAGCCACGTTATTACAAGCGGGGGGAGACTATGCTCCGTTATTACAACCCCGTATCAAATTGAATTTCAAGCAAGTGTACGGCTAAAGACCGAGTTTAGACACTTACGAGTAGCTGGTCCGTAGAGGTCTTGCTTGAGCGTGGGCTTGGCCTTGGGCTGCAAGTGGGAGCTTCGCGAAGGTAGGTGATCAAAGGGGCTGGCCGGCTGCAAGTGGGGCGCGGGATAGGCTCCTCGGAGGTGGCCGGCGGCAAGTAGATGGCGCCTCAAGGTAAAGGGGTTTAAATGGCTGAATGAGTGGGTTCTTAGGGTCACTAGGGGAGTTGGGAGTTTAGGGAAACTGGACCTAAAAGGTGAGCTGGTGGGAGGGCCGAGTAGGACACCTAGGGGAAAGCCGAATGGGACATGATAGCGAGGTAGTGGCCGGCAGCTTGGGTTATACTAGGTTCGGCTAGGTTAAAATGGTGGTGGCAAAGGGGCTGAGCTGAAGGGAGGATGGGTGGCTAAGAGTGGAGAGGTGGTAGAGAAGGGGGCTAGGTAAGGTGCAGGGTACTTACCGAATGGGGAGAGGTGGCGGATGAAGTGGGAAGGTGGCGGGCAGGTGGCTGTCGGCTGGTTCGGTTGGGTGAAGATGATGGCGTCCGGCTGAGGGGTGGTGGTGGTGGATGGAAGAGGGAAGGTGGCGGAGCAGGTGGCGGCTGGTGGAGCAGCTGGAGCAGGCCAAGGTGGGGAGTCGTCCCGGCTGGGTGAGAGAAGGGAGAAGGAGAGGGCCGGCTGGGTGAGGTAGTGGTTCCCACTTGGAAAACCCGCCCACAAGGAGGGGGGTTTAAATAGGGGATGGGTAGGTCGGTTAGGGCTGGGTTGTGGGTAGTGGTTAGGTGGTTTAGGTAGGGTGGTATGTAGATAAGGTGGGCTGGAAAGGGTTTGGCCAAATATTTTAAAACTAGGGGTTTGGGTAAATCGTGGGCTAAGGGTGGTTTAGGGGTTTAGGGCTAGGTTAGGTGGTTGGGTTTTAGGGTGAGGTTTAGTGAGCTAGGTTAGGTGATTAGGCTAGGTTTAGGCTAGGATTAGGGAAATTAATCTAGGTTTAGGGAAGGATTAGGGAAGTGGGTTAGGTGATTAGGTTGGGATTAGGCCGTGATTAGGGAAGTGGGTTAGGTGATTAGGTTCAGATTAGGGGTGGATTAGGGGTTTAGGCTAGGTTTAGGCATTTTGGGTTAGGTTTAGGTGAGGGAGCTCCCTTAGCATGGCCCATAGACCTTGATCACCCCATGTTGGTGCAGCCCTAGGTTAGGTTTTAGCTAATTACAAGCTTAAACCCACTTAATTAGGCTAACCCACAAGATTAAACCCAAACTTGACACACAAGTCAAGCTTAATACAACACTCTTGATATTTTTCACCCCCACTCTCTCTCATGCCCAATATCCCACGTGAATTTCAAGTGGGCCCCACCTCCATTTATGAGAAGGTGATGTGGGCCATGGATATGGATATTGGATTGGATCTCTGGATCCAAATCCAAATCCAAGTCCACATATGGGTTTGGATTGGAATCTGGATATATATGGTCCAGATCCAATCCAAACTGAACTCTGACTCCTTCGAGCTGGGTTCGAGACGGACGATTTGTGCGGGGCCTGACAGCATCAGTACTCCGTCTGCGTTGGGTCTTCGCCAACATAGTCGTCCGCCTCCGTTTCTGCCTTCCGGAGATGACTTCGAATGCTATTTTGATAAGAACAGGGTCTTGGACGTTCGAGATCCTGGGGTGTGAATCAGATACAAGAGTTGCTGCACCGGGCTCGACATGTGCTCCGGTTCCGGGCTCTTCTTAGCTCTCCTGGTCCTGTCTTGATCGGGCCAAGCCACTTCGGGGTTTCAAAACATGTTTTAAAAAAAATTTTAAAAGCTATATCATATGTTTTTGAAAGATATAGTTTAAAACATATATACAGGGTTGTTTGGAAGGCTCCTGGGTTTCCAAACTCAAAATGGCCCTTTGGGGCTGCTTGTATAAAACCAGATGGATTTTGAGAAATTCGTGGGATTTCGGGGTGTTTACAGACTTCCATCTGGACTCCCACGAATGCCACACCATTTGAGTTGGTCTATGGCACAAACATCATTCTCCCATTCATGCACGATTACATTCATTCCATACATCCATTGTACTCGACCTCCCCCTAGAGATGCTTCAGCATGCTAGGATGGTCGAACTAGATTTGTTAGATGGGAGGCGACTCCTTGCTATGGATCATGCTCATGCATACCGACAAAGGATCGCCCGACACTACGACAAACATATGAAACCTCGCCACTTTGAAGTGGGAGATCTAGTTTTAAAAATCATCCACTATCATGGCCCACATCCACTTGGAAAGTGGCGCCCCAAATGGGATGGACCCTATGTTGTGCGTGCAACCACCACGAACAACTCATATTGGTTGATCGATGTAGAAGATAGGAATTTAGGAGATCTGTAGACACCCAAAATTTTCTTTTAAAATTCTTACCTTTTTAGGAAAGTGGCCATTTTAGCAATTTTGGGGTTTTTGAAGGAAAAAGGCACTAAACGAGTTTGTTTTGGTACCAAAATTTTATGAAAGCTTTAAAATGATGAAAGAATGCTTTCCGTTCTGAAAATTTCGAATTTTGACAAAATTAGGAAAAATAACGATTTTGCCCTTAGTACTGGAAAAACAGGATTTCGTTTCCCTAAAAGATTTATTACGAAAAGTATGTTGAAAGCTTTCCTCTTCAAAAGAAAAAGGCATTGAAAAGACAAGTTGACACCTAAAAAAGAAGGTGGACGCCCAAAAAGGAAAAGGGGCATCAAAAAGGGAAAGTGAGCTTCCTAGAAAGAAAAGCTCACATTTGGAAAGAAATCAATTTCTAGAGGGTAAGGTCGGTATTATCAAAAGAAAGGAAAGGTGGAAGCAAGAACGAAAGCCTCCAAAAATGAAGGTTTGGTATCGAACGCCTCTCGTAACGTGTCTACGTTATGTTTGGGTATTGAGGTAATTAGTATTGATATACATCAATTTGCATCGTCATTTGTTACTGGTATGCTATTGATATGTTATGATAAGAGCAATTTTAATATCCCAACACTCGTGGAAAGGATTGAATGAGCATGAAAGTTGATTTTCAAAAACGTAACATAGGCCTATTTGAATACATTCATAATAGGTAAGTATGTAATATGGATTTGCATAGCCACGTTCATGGCATATACAGATAACGGAAGACTACTTGAGTACTCTTATACATGTAAAAGATTCAATTGAGATTCATCATGTTTCCTTAGAAGTGGCTATTTGTTAATACTTTTCTGCTTATTCTGTGTTGAGCTATACTGTTGAAATTGTTGTGGTACAAAGAAGGATTTTTTTTTTTCCAGTTTAGCAAAATACATCCCGAAAGTATAATCAGCAACAGCAATGAAAAGTTTTCAAGTGTTTTATTGGATTAGAGTGTGCTGTTGTCTTATCTGAGTCATTCATAGCTGGAAATCTCGCTTTAATAGCCCGCCATGTTGCAAGCCAAGTTCATATTATCTCTGAACCTACACTGATTCTTATTGCCTTGAATGTAACATCGGGCAGAGGTTCTGGTTGTGAAACATTTATGGTTCTTTTTCATATCACTCATCCTTTTAATCTACCTGGTAGAAAGTTATGGCTGCCTAATCCATCCACACACAGTTTTGAAACCTGCCAAAATGACCAAAATAGCAATGAAAAACCCTGGTTTTATGATATTAGAAACTTTTTAGAAAATGGAAGTTTTCCTGATTTTGCTTCCCCTAAAGATAAGATTTTTATAAGGAAAGTTTCAACCCGATATGTTATCTTGGGAGGTGTCCTTTATAAGAAAAGCTTCACTGGGATTTTGTTGAGGTGTATAGATGACGAAGAGGCTAAGGTAATCATGCATGAATTCCACGATGGGGAATGTGGAGGTCATGTCAATGCTAATATGATGGCAATGAAAATACTTAGAGCAGGGTATTTTTGGTCCACACTAAAGCAGGATTGTCACCAACATGTTAGGAAATGTCACCAATGTCAGGTACATGGGAACGCCATCCATATTCCATCATCAGCATTGCATTCAATCGTGAGTCCATGGCCCTTCACCATGTGGGCATTTGACATCATAGGACTCATTTCACCCGTCGCCTCAAATGGGCATAGATTCATTTTAGGAGCAACAGAATATTTTTCTAAATGGGTTGAAGCTACTTCCTTGGCTAACGTCCAAGGGCAACATGTAGTGGCATTCATTAAGAAAAATATACTTACTAGATTTGGAATCCCAAGGGATTTGGTTTCAGATAATGGCACTCCCTTTAAGAATGAAAAAGTCGAGAAATTATGTAGAACCTATGGGATTACCCAGCATTTTTCATCACCCTACTATCCCCAAGGTAACGGTCAAGCCGAAGCTACCAATAAGACCCTCATAAGCATAATAGAAAAGACTTTAGAGAAGGGTAGGGCATGGCATGAGAAATTAGATGAGGCTTTGTGGGCTTATAGGACATCCATTCGCACACCCACAAACACTACACCATTTGAATTAGTTTATGGTACAAGTGCCATATTACCCATCCATGCCAAACTGCATTCATACCATACTGCTTTAGCATTGGACCTACCTATAGAAACTCTACAAGAAGCCAGGTTGGCCGAGCTTGACCTTATTGATAAAAAAAGACTTCTTGCCATGAATCATGCATATGCATATAGGCAAAGGATAGCTAGGCACTATGAAAAACACATGAAAGCTTGCGATTTCAAGGTAGGGGACCTAGTTTTGAAAATCATCCATCATAGAGGCCCACATCCACTAGGAAAATGGCGACCCAAATGGGATGGCCCTTATGTCATAAGAGGAGCAACTTCTAATAATGCCTATTGGTTGGTTGATGCGGAAGGAAAGAATCTGGCAGATCCCATAAATGCCCAGTATTTGAAAAGGTATTACATCTAAAATCCCCCTTATTTCCATTTGAAAGAAAATGTTTCCAAAAACAAAAAGGGAGGATTGGAGAATCTCCTCTAAATTTCTAGGAAGGTATACAGAAGATGGATCACCCAATCCCAAGTTAAGAGGCTGGTGTGATATAAAAGGTAGAGCTTCAAAAAAAAAAGAAAAAAAAATCCCTGGTGATGTTCCAAAGATCTTTGACTTGCCATACGAAGTCTAGTTTTGAAAGAGTAGGATATTTTCAAATGACAGGTGCTATTAGGAAATAGGATGTTCCTATTCGAGTCAATAATCCAAAAGGATGAGTTGTTTCCCATTCAATATCCCTCAGGAGAGTCAAAAGTCAAAAGTCAAAAAAAAAAAAAAAGAAGGAAGGAAACAAAAACCTCCAATATAGAGGCCTTCCTAGAAGAAAAAAAAAAAAGAAGAGGGAGGGAGGGAGGGAGGGAAGAAGAAGAAGAAGAAGAAGAAGAAGAAGAAAAAAAAGAAGAAGAAGAAGAAGAAGAAGAAAGAAGAAGAAGGGGGGGGGGGAAAAAGAAGAAGAAGGAAGAAGAAAGAAGAAAGGAAGAAGGAAGAAAGAAGAAAAAGAAGAAGAAGAGAGAGAAGAAGAAAAAGGAAAAAATGATATTAGGAAAAATGATATTATTATTGTGTGTGTGTGTGTGTGTGTGTGTTATTGAAGATTAGGTCTTTGTAAAGTAAGGAGGGAAGCTTTGAAATGCTATCCAAAATTTTCCATAAAACCTCTACCGAGTAGTAAGCATCAACATCTAAATGAAGGTAAAGGTGAGAAATTGGAGGTATCGTTTTCTAGAAGCTAACAGGAGTTTCCTTTTGAAAAGAAGATTTCCAAAACTCCAAGCATCAAAAAGGCAATCTTAAGGAGTCATCCCATTTGAAGCAGCTACCATTTATAGGCATGAAATCCCATAACATTTGGAACATGCATACATAAACTGGTAGTCCATGGATTCCATAACATTTGGAACATGCATACATAAACTTGTAGTCCATGGATTCCATAACATTTGGAACATGCATACATAAACTAGTAGTTCATAGATCCTATAACTTTTGACATAGGCATACATGTACTGGTCGTCCATAGAGGCATGAAAGTCAGTTTTGTCTCAGTCTCTCAAAAGAAAATCTCCTTCTAATAGTCATTCCAAGAAAAGAGATGTCATGGAACAAAAGGGGATCACATTTTCTCAAGATGTCTCTAAGGAAGAAAAGCAAATGGGTGTTTTCTTCTTTGACATTATCCAAATAAATTTGGAATAATGCCAAAGAGGGGCATCTGTAGACACCCAAAATTTTCTTTTAAAATTCTTACCTTTTTAGGAAAGTGGCCATTTTAGCAATTTTGGGGTTTTTGAAGGAAAAAGGCACTAAACGAGTTTGTTTTGGTACCAAAATTTTATGAAAGCTTTAAAATGATGAAAGAATGCTTTCCGTTCTGAAAATTTCGAATTTTGACAAAATTAGGAAAAATAACGATTTTGCCCTTAGTACTGGAAAAACAGGATTTCGTTTCCCTAAAAGATTTATTACGAAAAGTATGTTGAAAGCTTTCCTCTTCAAAAGAAAAAGGCATTGAAAAGACAAGTTGACACCTAAAAAAGAAGGTGGACGCCCAAAAAGGAAAAGGGGCATCAAAAAGGGAAAGTGAGCTTCCTAGAAAGAAAAGCTCACATTTGGAAAGAAATCAATTTCTAGAGGGTAAGGTCGGTATTATCAAAAGAAAGGAAAGGTGGAAGCAAGAACGAAAGCCTCCAAAAATGAAGGTTTGGTATCGAACGCCTCTCGTAACGTGTCTACGTTATGTTTGGGTATTGAGGTAATTAGTATTGATATACATCAATTTGCATCGTCATTTGTTACTGGTATGCTATTGATATGTTATGATAAGAGCAATTTTAATATCCCAACACTCGTGGAAAGGATTGAATGAGCATGAAAGTTGATTTTCAAAAACGTAACATAGGCCTATTTGAATACATTCATAATAGGTAAGTATGTAATATGGATTTGCATAGCCACGTTCATGGCATATACAGATAACGGAAGACTACTTGAGTACTCTTATACATGTAAAAGATTCAATTGAGATTCATCATGTTTCCTTAGAAGTGGCTATTTGTT
This sequence comes from Brasenia schreberi, assembly GCA_036023115.1. Taxonomy (NCBI): domain Eukaryota; kingdom Viridiplantae; phylum Streptophyta; class Magnoliopsida; order Nymphaeales; family Cabombaceae; genus Brasenia; species Brasenia schreberi. Next base: position 4,801,889 of record JAYKKT010000048.1, read on the forward strand.
AATACTTTTCTGCTTATTCTGTGTTGAGCTATACTGTTGAAATTGTTGTGGTACAAAGAAGGATTTTTTTTTTTCCAGTTTAGCAAAATACATCCCGAAAGTATAATCAGCAACAGCAATGAAAAGTTTTCAAGTGTTTTATTGGATTAGAGTGTGCTGTTGTCTTATCTGAGTCATTCATAGCTGGAAATCTCGCTTTAATAGCCCGCCATGTTGCAAGCCAAGTTCATATTATCTCTGAACCTACACTGATTCTTATTGCCTTGAATGTAACATCGGGCAGAGGTTCTGGTTGTGAAACATTTATGGTTCTTTTTCATATCACTCATCCTTTTAATCTACCTGGTAGAAAGTTATGGCTAGTGGCAATGCTCACCTAGAACCAATAATGAATGTTCATGATGTAAAATAGGCCAGCCTTATTGAAAAGGTTGAATCAGAAGCTGTATCTCATAGCAATCATTCTTCAAGAACACAAAGGGAAATCCAAAGTTGATGAAGTCAAGTTTTGCTGATATGGTTAACACTGAAGGTCTGCCTGGTCAAATGCATAAGGAAGTGCCCTTACCCGGTCGTGACACTGTTAGTGGGACAAATTTCTCCAACAAGGATGTGAATGCAATAACAGATAGGTCTTCTGTTTTACCATATTGTGCCAATGACACCACATCTAATGACAAACATTCTTTTGTTAGTGATAGTAAGAATGCTGTGAAGCCATTTGCAGAGATGGAGAACAATGTGTCCCATGTTAGGGTTGTGGACGGAATCCGCAACTCCAATGCCATGGGGACCAAACGGAAAGTGTGTGACAGTCACAGTGCTGATAATGCTAATTCAAGTAGTAATGGCTTGCACAGTTTGTCTGAACAAGAGAACCGGTGCAAATCATCAAGCGTAAAAGAACATTTTGCCGGAGAGCTGGAGTTAAAAGAAATGCTTTGCCAAGAAGCATGTTCTTTCCTGAGGACAAGCTGCTGGTATCATGGAGTATGTACTTTGATGCGCAACAAAAAAAGATTATGTATGAGAGACTCAAGCATTCCTCACACTGATCTAAAGCGATTTTTAATATCTGAGGCTAAGAAAACCTTTAATTCCCAAATACCACAAGCACTAAAGGAGCGCCTACTCAAAGACATACAGCCATTCATGTCAGGGCAACAATGACGAGATACTGAGTTGTCAAGGGCCCATACTCGCTGGTGTTTTCCAACCATATGTCACTCCTCTTGATCAATGTCGGAAAGATGGGTTCATTCACTTTGTTCCGCCTGTCCTGATAAATGATTGTGTTCCAGCTGTGTTTTTTCTTTGAGCGCATATCCAGCAACAGATTGAGGAAGGATCAGAAGATCACGTTCAAGATTGCCCAATGCAGATGAAATCAAATACAGATAATGATTCAACAACTCAGATGCCTATCAAATGTAGATAACATTCAACAATCAAACAAGGATTATGCCTATCAAATGCAGATGACGTTCCAACCAATCCAGATAAGATTTTATCAATACAATCAAAACCGAACTCATCCAAATCCCAACCATCAGGCTTATCTAAATCACGGCTAGAGCCTATAAAAAGGCTCTCCCAGGTGTTGCACAGGGCATCAACCAGCGACGATCAACCAACGAGCATCAAGAGGTTCAGTCCGAAAATTCAGAGAAATAGAGAGAGAGAGAGAGAGAAAGGAAGAGAAGAAGGAGAAGAAGGAAGTCCGGCCTGGTTCCGACGATCGTCCGGCGAAGTGCTCCTATGTCTCCTCTCACTCACACAGGTTGGAATTCTTGCACAAATTGGTTTTAATTCATGAGAATCTGAAAAAGCACAGATTCTGGAAATTTGTACATGAATCAAGGCCTTGAGCCCATGTTCTTCATTTATATCGATACAAACATGCATGATTCCTTCATGAACGGAATTAAAATCCATGTTTAGATGATTTCCATGCATCATTAGGACTGATACAGGTTGAATTTCGTTCTAGAATCATGTTAGGAACTTTCTGAAATTTTCTGCAAAACTTGGTTTCTGAAACTGTCTGTGCACATGCGTCTGATCACGGAATTCTTATAGACAAACGGATAAGCCAATTGCTTCAAAATTTTGCATGAATAATCTAGACATATCAGACGTTCTTAGATAAAATTTTGAGGAATTTTTATGAAATGTTGCCTAGCCAATTAGATCTGTGAAGTTTATACAAAATCCAGATTGCGTTTTACAGAAACATAATGTTCAGTAACAGACCTCTGTTCTTTTGCCCATATCTGTTTAACCACTGAATGAAATTGGATGAAATTTGATTCTTTGGAAACCTAACATCCGTATCTTTCTAACACAATAAATTTTATCGAAATTGGATGACTGAGTGCTGAGATATTGCTGTTTTTCTAAGCTTCTGATTCACAGAAACAGGGTTGTTCCGAATTTTATAACAGTTTCTGATTCTGTATTTAATTCTCAGAAAATAAAGAACAAAATTATAAAATAAAAATATATTTTGATTCTACACACACGTGTCTCTATTCTGTAAAAGTTTTAGAATTTTGGAGAATCAGAAGTATTTTTAAAAATTCGAAGAACAAGTCTTTGGAACTGAACAGATTCTACAACTTTCAGAATCTGAAAATTTTCAGAAATCAAGAACTTAAACACAAATCTGAAACTATTGAAAAATCTGGTTTTTCCTTTCTCGAATTAACGGATTCAAACAAATTTCAAGCGTCTAGGCTGACCCTTGAGCGCCGGTTCAAGAAGGCCTAAGTCGAAAAGATCTCACTTGTCCACAATCGTTCTTAGAAGTCAGAAAATCAGAATTTGTTAGTTTTGATAAACTAACTGGCACGCTCGCGCAACCTGACGTAGTTCGAGGGTTTGATTTCGGATCCCACGATTTGAAATAAAATCACGTCTACAAGATCCTATCAATATTCAATACTTAAAGAAATATTATGTGTAGGATTTGGGTTGAATTCCCATTTTCGAAAATTCTTAGGGATAGCTGCTTTGAAACCTCGAAAGTAAGGTTCAAAGGCAAATTGTGTGACCCCGAGCGAGAGAATTCGCACTTGTGAAAGAGTAGAGCTTTCCAAATACGTGGTTACATTTCAAAATCCTTCTTCTTACAAAGAAAGGCCTAGTTCAATATAGCAAGATACTTGCAAGTAGTACATGTTATTTCTAAATAGGCTGATCTGGAATGGATCGAGTATGACCTTGGGATAAGTCCTCCCCTCTGCTCTTCTCCTTCCAAAAGGAAAATATGGCCAAAAACAAAGGGAAATCCCTGCCAAAATCTCTTTCCCAAAGAAAGAAACATGAATCAAAAGCAAAATTCGATTCTTTTATGGAAAAGAGAGATTAAAGAAAAAATACTCCCAAAGGGAGACCCTCTATGAAAAAAAGAAGAAAAGGCCAAAAGCTCAAAAAGAGCAGTTTTCCGCCTTCTATGCCTCGAACCACGGGATGCTTCAGAAGGGACCGTGGTATCTCTTTCCCATCCCCATGACTTATCCCAAGTAAAACATGATTCATTTTGAGGAATCCTAAAGTAAAAATAGGATTTACTTACTTGAATTTCATTTTGTTTGAGAATTCGACATTTTGAGTAAGGCATAGGAATTTTGAAATCTAGCTTGTTTTCTTATAAAACCTCTGCTAGATTAGCGAGTGTCAAGACTCAAGCAAAGGCAAAACGCGAAGAGCTTGAGATCCTTAGGATTGAGGCTAAAAGCAGTTTTCCTTTTGTAAATAGATTTTGAAAAAAATCGAACATCGAGCAACATAGGGCCCGCTCACTTGGAGCAGTAGGTCTTCGTAAGTCTCAAGAGTTCGACCATGCCATCTGGTCTCTAGGAGGTCGCCCTACTTGGCGTCTCATCCATGTCACGCATGTGCATATCCACGCATGAACACTTGCATAACATGATCCCCATTTATGACCCGAAACCATATAAAGGTTCCCCTTTGGCGTGATATCTCCTCCTATCAGGTCTAAAAGAGAGATTTTGCTCACAAATTGGGGTGATCCCATATTTTCATGGATAGATCTAGGGAAACATCAAAAGGGGTGTTGTCGTCTTTGCCATTATCCAAATAAATTTGGATAATGCCAAAGAGGGGCATCTGTAAACACCCTGAAATCCCACATTTTTTTCAAATATGCCTGGTTTCACAAAAGCAGCCCCAAAGGGCTATTTTAAGTCTGGAAACCAGGAGCCTTCCAGACAACCCTGTACATATTTTGAACTTGTATATATGTTTTAAAACTTTATACATAGTTTTAGACTTTAAAAAGTGTTTTTGAAACCCCGAAAGCCTCCTAGCCTGACAAAAGCAGTACCGAAAAGGCAAAGGAGAGCCCGTACCCGAAGCATACTTCAAGCCTGGCACATCAACTCTCGTATCAAAAGCATCCCCAAATTCTCAGACATCCAAGCCCCAAATATCAGAAATATGGTCAAAATGAACTCCTGAAGGAGAGAAGAAGATCGAACGATAATGTTGGCGAAGACCCAACGCAAGATGGAGTATTAATGAAGTCAGGCCCCGCACAAACCGTTTGTTTCGAAACGCCATGAAGAAATCAAAAAAATCAAATTTGGGTCGGACCTGGACCATATATATCCAGATCCAAACCCAACATGTATTTGGATTTGGATTTGGATCCCAAGATCCAAATCCAATATCTGTATCCCAAGCTCCATCCCTCCCGGTTAGTACCACCCTCTCTTCCACTCATCCACCTGCCACAACTCCCATCCACCAACCCTTGACCTACACCATACCCCACTAACTCCACTCAACACCACACCTTAGCTCCCAACCGAGCTCTACCTATCCCCAAAACCTATCCCAACTCCTAATACCACACCCTAGTTCAACCTACCATCCCTACCACGCCTCAACACCACTTGGCCAGCACCTGGACACTCCACCACCCGGCTAGCACTACTACCTGCTGCATCCATCCACCTAAGGGGCTCCCCTTGGCTGCCCAAGGCGACTCACAAGGCCAAGTCCATGCAGGTTGAACATGGACCAGCTACATGTAAGTGCCTAAACTCGGTCCATGAACTTGCTTTATAATTCAATTAAATTTTGACATGGGGTTGTAATAATGGAGCGTAGTCTCCCCCCAAGATGTAATAACGTGGTTTGACACACAAGCACCCACGTGCACTTGAGCATTTCTGCTCTTAGCTGCACACCTTTTTGCACACACACGGGCCTTGACAGCCCCTAAGATATAGTTATATTTATATATATTCAGCTGTGTGGGTTTATATTTAAGTCATTGGTGTTGTCCTTCAATTCTACACTCACACACATTGAGCTTTCGCTCTTACTCCCAAGACCCTAATAAGGGCTATATTGCAATTTAATTTTGGTGTTTCATTCCAGTTGTGTGCGTGGTCTTTCAATTCTACACTCACACACATTGAGCTTTCGCTCTTACTCCCAAGACCCTAATAAGGGCCATATTGCAATTTGTAGACGCAGAAAATTTCCGCATCCTGGTTCTTAGACCTGAATCGAACCTTTTCGTGTGCCTAAGTCCTATTTAAACAAACAGGGCATGCCAGCTAGCTTACTTAAGCTAGCGAAGATATATTTTAAACTTGACTTCTAACGTGGCGACTGTGAGCAAGCAAGCTCTTGTCATCGCAGACCTTCTTGCACCGATGCGCAAGGGTCAGTCTGTACGCTTTTAAAAAACGAGTTTTTGAGTGTAAGAACCTACGAAAGCAGTTTGAGGTGTTTGATTCGGGTCTTTTGGTATGACTTTCAGATTTTAATTCACGTGGATTTGCACGTGCCTAAGTCTTTGTTTTTATCCCTCTTTGGGGCCACCTAGGTGTGTGTTATGAACACTCCACTAAAATGTGGTGAGTTTGAGCGGGAGTATGGGGTTTGCTTTGATGCAATATGCGTCCTAACTCGTGGTATGGCGTATATGCAATGCAAACTCACGCAACTCCAAAGGGAAAACCCAAATTTAAAAGACAATGCTGAAGGAAAATTGCCGAAGGGAAATGACTTGTAATGGAAATTGCCGAAGGGAAATTGCCGAAGGGAAATACGTATATAATGTATATATGGGCCCTTACTTGGGTCTTGCAAATAAGAGCGAAGGCTCAATGTGGGTGCGTGCAAGAATTGAAGTACTACACACACGACATGAAATGAAACCCAAATATAAATTGCAATATGGCCTTAACTAAGGTCTTGGGAATAAGAGCGAAAGCTCAATGTGTTTGAGTGCTTGAATTGAAGTACTACGCACACAACATGAAATTAAACCCAAATATAAATTGCAATATGGCCTTAACTAAGGTCTTGGGAATAAGAGCGAAAGCTCAATGTGTGTGAGTGCTTGAATTGAAGTACTACGCACACAACATGAAATTAAACCCAAATATAAATTGCAGTATGGCCTTAACTAAGGTCTTGGGAATAAGAGCGAAAGCTCAATGTGTGTGAGTGCGAGAATTGAAAGACACACACACAACTCAAGCAAAAACCCTACGCAACATAAACTATATAAATAAATTTATATCTTAGGGGCTGATTAGGCCCGTGTGTGTTCAAAATCGTGCACAACTAAGAGCGAGGTAGCTCAAGTGCACGTGTGTGTGGGTGTGCCAAGCCACGTTATTACAAGCGGGGGGAGACAATGCTCCATTATTACAACCCCGTATCAAATTTAATTTAATTTAAGCAAGTCTACAACTAAGGACCGAGTTAGGCACTTACTTATAGCTGGTCCGGGGGTGACTTGCTTGAGCGTGGGCTTGGCTTCGCCTTGGGCTGCAAGAGAGAGCTCCTCGGAGTGGCATGACAAGGATGTGTGGCCGGGTGACAAAGAGGCGCGGGTATGGCGCCTTGGTGCTTGCCGGCTGCTAGGGGGAGTCTGCCATGGTGTCAAGGGCTGAAGTATTTAAGGGAGGTCACTAAGGTAGGGAAGGCTTTATGGAAGGTGGCGCTAAGGGGAGCCTAAAGGAAATGCCTAAGGGAAAAGGTATGGCTGCTGTAGACGCAGGAAAATCCCCGCCTCTCCTTTGGCTTCTCAGGGCCTGGGGCAGATCCTCTCGTGTGTCTAAGGCCTATTTGTATAAACAGGGCGTGCCAACTAGCTTACCTAAGCTAGCAAAGATATATTCTAATCTGACTTCTAACGTGGCGACTGTGAGCAAGTGAGCTCTTGTCGTCGCAGACCTTCTTGCACCGATGCACAAGGGTCAGTCTGTACGCTTTGAAAAATCAAGTTTTTGGGTATAGAAAGCCTACGAAGCGGTTCGAGGTGTCTAATTCGGGTCTTTTAGATACGATTGCAGATTTTAGATCACGTGAATTTGCACGTGCCTATGTCTTTCCTTTTATCCCTTTTTGGGCCCACCTAGTTTGTGTGTTATGAACACTCCACTACATGGGCGAATTTGAACGGGAGTACGGGGTTAGCTTTGATGCAATATGTGTCCTTTAAAAATCGAGTTTAGGGTAGGAAAAGCCTACGAGAGCGGTTCGAGGTGTTTTGATTCGGGTCTTTTTAATGTGATTGTAGATTTTAGATCACGTGGATTTGCACGTACCTAAGTCTTTCTTTTTATCCCTTTATGGGCCACCTAGGTGTGTGTTATGAACACTCCACTACATGGGCGAATTTGAACGGGAGTACGGGGTTTGCTTTGATGCAATATGCGTCCTACCTCGTGGTATGGCGTAGATGCAATGCAAACTCACGCTACTCCAAAGGGAAAACCCGAATGTAAAGACAATGCCGAAGGGAAATAACCGAAGGGAAATAACCGAAGGGAAATGACTTGTAATGTAAATGCCGAAGGGAGATATGTATATAAGGTATATATGGGCCCTTACTCGGGTCTTGCAAATAAGAGCGAAGGCTCAATGTGTGTGCATGCTTCATTTGAAAGACTTACACACACGACATGAAATGAAACCCAAATAGTATAGCGCGTCCCTTACTTGGGTCTTTCAAATAAGAGCGAAGGCTTAATGTGTGTGAGTGCTTGAATTGAAAGACTTACACACACGACATGAAATGAAACCCAAATAGTATAGCACGACCCTTACTTGGGTCTTTCAAATAAGAGCGAAGGCTCAATGTGTGTGCGTGCTTGAATTGAAAGACTTACACACACGACATGAAATGAAACCCAAATAGTATAGCACAACCCTTACTTGGGTCTTTCAAATAAGAGCGAAGGCTCAATGTATGTGAGTGCTTGAATTGAAAGACTTACACACATGACATGAAATGAAACCCAAATAGTATAGCACGGCCCTTACTTGGGTCTTTCAAATAAGAGCGAAGGCTCAATGTGTGTGAGTGCTTGAATTGAAAGACTTACACACACGACATGAAATGAAACCCAAATAGTATAGCACGGCCCTTACTTGGGTCTTTCAAATAAGAGCGAAGGCTCAATGTGTGTGAGTGCTTGAATTGAAAGACAACACACCCAACTTAAGCAAAACCCTACGCAAGTTAATATATATATATATATATACTAGGGGCTGATTAGGCCCGTGTGCGTTCAAAATCGTGCACGACTAAGAGAGTGCACGTGTGTGTGGATGTGCCAAGCCACGTTATTACAAGCGGGGGGAGGCTATGCTCCGTTATTACAACCCCATATCGAATTAAATTTTAAGCAAGTATACAACTAAGGACCGAGTTAGGCACTTACTAATAGCTGGTCCGAAGATGCCTTGCTTGAGTGGGGGCTTGGCCTTCGCCTTGGGCTGCAAGAGGGAGCTCCGCGGAGTTGAACGGCAAAGGGCTGCTGGCCGGATGCCTTAGGTGCGCGGAAGGGGGGCCTTGAAGGTGGCCGACTGCTAGGGATGGGCTGGCTTTGTGTGTTAGGCTAAAGTGACTATGTAGGGTCACTAAGGGAGGGTGTAGTGTTAGGAAGTATGGCACTAAGGGGGAGCCTAAGGGAGTGTCTAAGGGAATGCCTAGGGGAAGTATGTGGCTGGCGGGTGGCTGGCCGAGTGAATGTATGCAGTCGGTTGGAGTGGCCGACTAAGGGAGACTCGGTGGTGGTGGTTGCTAAGGTAGCTAGGGCTATGGTGGATGGGAAGGGAGCGAGCTAGGATATGGGGTGAGGTGGTGGTCGGTTGTGGTGAGGTGATGTGGGTAAGTCTTAGGGGGTTAAATGGAGTGGCCGGGTGTAGCTAGTGTGGTTAGGTAATGGCGGGTGTTTGAAGTGGCTAAGGTCTGGCCGAATGGAAGTGGTGGCAACAAGTGGCTGGTGTTAGGGTAAGGTGATGGTGGTGCAGGTGGCTGAGAGTGGAGGGGGAGTGAAGAAGAGGTAGGTTAAAGGATGGGGTACTAACCGAATGAAGAGGCGGTGGTAGATGGAAGGGGAGCAGCCGGGTGGTTGAAGTGGAGGGTTCGGTTGAAGGAAGTGGTGGCGACAGGTGGTTGGCTGGCTGGGGTGTGGTGGAGCAGGTGGAGCAAGGTGGTGGCGCAGGTGGAAGTCTTGGCTGGGAGTCGACGGGAAGTGGTTAAAGTCGGCTGGGCTGGAAGGGGATGAGAGAGATCGGCTGGAAGTGGTGGACCCAAAAGCTGAAAACCCGCCCACTAGGGGGGGGGGGGGGGGGTTTATAGCTTTTTTGAAGGGCGGTGGGGCTGGTTTTGAGGAGGTGGTAAGGTGGTCTAGGGGGTGGTGGTGTGGTGATAAGGTGGGCTGGTTTTGGGGTAGGGCCAGATATTTTCATACAAGGGGTTTTGGGTAGATTGTATGCTAGGTTTAGGTGGGGTGGTTTAGAGGTTTAGGGTTTAGCTAGGTGGGTTGGTTTTGGGGTGAGGTTTAGTGAGGTGGGTTAGGTGATTAGGCTAGGATTAGGTTAGGTTTAGGGAAATTAACCTAGGTTTAAGGAAGGATTAGGGGAGTGGGTTAGGTGATTAGGTTGGGATTAGGCCGAGATTAGGGAAGTGGGTTAGGTGATTAGGCTAGGATTAGGACAGAATTAAGGTAAAAGGCTAGGATTAGGTGTTTTTGGTTAGGATTGGATTAAGGAGCTCCCTTTGCATGACCCATAGACCTTAATCACATCATGTTGGTGCAGCCCTAGGTTAGGTTTTGGCTAATTACAAGCTTAAACCCACTTTAATTAGGCTAACCCACATGATTAACCCTAAACTTGACACACAAGTCAAGCTTAATTACAACACTCCCAAATCTTATCTCCCCACTCTCTCTCATACCCATAATCCCATGTGAAATTCAAGTGGGCCCCACCTCCATTTATGAGAAGGTGATGTGGGCCATGGATATGGATATTGGATTGGATCTTTGGATCCAAATCCAAATCCAAGTCCACACATGGGTTTGGATTGGGATCTGGATATATATGGTCAAGGCCAATCCAAACTGAATTTTGACTCCTTCATGCTGTGTTCGAAATGAACGGTTTGTGCGGGGTCTGACAGCATCAGTACTCCGTCTGCGTTGGGTCTTCGCCAACATGATCGTCCGCCTCTATTTTCGCCTTCCGGAGATGACTTCAAATGATGTTTTGATGATAACAGGGTCTTGGACGTTCGAGATCCTGGAGTTGGATTCAATATGAGAGTTGCTGTGCCGGGCTCGACTTGTGCTCCGGTTCCGGGCTCTCTTTATCTTTTCTGGTCCTGTCTTGATCAGGCCAAGCTGCTTCGAGGTTTCAAAACGTGTTTTAAAAGGCTTTTAAAGCCATATTATATATTTTTGAAATTTGTAAAGTTCAAAACATATGTACAGGGTTGCCTGGAAGGCTCCTGGGTTTCCAGACTCAAAATGGCCCTTTGGGGCTGCTTTTATAAAACCAGGTTTGTTTTGAGGAATTCATGGGATTTCGGGGTGTTTACAACTGTCGGGTGGCTTGGGTGCAGTCAGCTATGACTAGCCGACTAAGGGGAGTTTTAGTGGTGGTCGGCTGGGGTAGTGGGGATGTTATGGATGGGAAGGGAGCTAGCTAGGGTGCTATGGAAGGTGGGATTAATGGGTGACTAAGAGTGTAGGGGGCAGGTCCTAGGGATAAGGTAGGGTGGCCGGGTATCACTAGGGGAAGAGATAAAGGATCGGGTGGTGGAAGGGGTTTAGGTCTGGCTGAATGGGTAAGGGTGGCGGGTGGCTGTGATAGAGAGGTGGAGTGGTGGTATGGGCGGTTGAGAGTGGAGGGGGAGTGAAGAGGAGATGAAGTTAGGTTGAGGTACTAATCGGATGGTGAAGGAGGTCGGTGGATGGAAGATGGGCAGCCGGGTGATGAAGGTGGCAGCGTGGAGTGGAGCAGGCTGGGAGGCAGTGGTGGTGCGAGGTGGAACTTGGCCTGGAGTAGTGGTGGTGCAGGTGGAGGAAGGGCAAGGTGGAAGGGATCGAATTGGCCAAGATCGGCTGGGGGAAGATGGCTTGGAAAGAGATTGAAAACCCGCCCACTAGAGGGGGGTTTATATAGGTTTTCCAAGAGGCGGTTGGGGCTGGTATTTGGAGGGTGGTAAGGTGGCTTAGGTGGTGGTGGTGTGGTGATAAGGTGGGCTAGTTTTGAGGAGGGGCCAGATATTTTGCTTTTAGTGGTTTTAGGGATATGGTGTGCTAGGTTTAGGTGGGGTGTGTAAACACCCCAAAAACCCAAATACTTTTCAAAACCAAATGCCTGGTTTGAAAACCAGTTCAAAAGATAAGTTTGGAATTTTCGAAAAAACTCAGGAACTCAAAACATTTCAAAATTCTGTTTTCCAAACCTGTTTGAAACACGAAAAATCTTGAAAATGGACGAAAGTCCTATTTTTACGAAAGACCAGACGAACAGATGAAGCCTGGCTCAAAACAGTCGCAAAAGATTCAAAAAGTTCAAAGGTCAAGCCCAGCCCAATGAAAAGTGAATTTCGACGACGAAATAGAAGCCCAGGCCACAAACGCGTTTCAAGCCTGAAGCATCAAAGGCCAAGCCAAAAGCATCTCTGAAATCACGGAAAATCCAAGTCAAAAACAAGAAGAAACAGTCGAAATAGAGTCCAGAAAGACGAAAAGAAGCTCGGACGATGAAAATGGGAAAAACCCAGCGTAAGACGGAATCTTGATGAACTCAGGACCCGCACGAAGCATCCGGCTTGAAACGCCAGAAAGGACTGAAGAAGAGAAAATTTTGGATCAAATCTGGATCCAAAAATCCAGATCCAGATCCAAGATCCATATCCAAACGAAACTTGGATTGGATTGGATCCAGATTTTAGAAACCAACAAAGGATCCATATCCACACAAGGGGCCTATAAAAGGATGTGAGTGGGCTGGCTTTGAAGAGGACGAATTTCCAGCATTTCACGTTGATAGTTTGGGGAGAAGAGAGAGAGAGAGAGAGAGAGAGAGAGAGAGAGGAAGGTCAACAAAAGGGGCTGGCCTTCCCCTCTTATTTTGTAAAATCGTGGGTGGATCTTGTGGGCTGCACTCAAGTGCAAGTTGAAGCATTTCACGCCTTGTATGTTGCTGGAAATGAAGAGAAACCTGGCGGCATTGGATGGGCTTTCTTCAATGGAGATTGGCTGCGTTGGAAACGAGATCAAATGGGCTGATAGGTTGTCAAGGTAAGCCCCTAAAATCCTGCCCACAGCCCCCTCTTTTCGTACCTCTCAAAACCACCTAAGCCCTAGAACATAAAATGTCAAAAAGTCCAGCCGAGATGCTGGCCGAACTTCACTAAAGGAACGATCCTAGTTCTACCTAAGACTACTCTAATCTAGAACCATACCCAGCTCGGCCATTGGCTGGCCAAGCTCACCCTAGATCCCTCCCAGCCAAACCATCTAGCACTAAACCACCTAAACTATTTCCTAAACCAAAACTACTCCTAGAGAGCTAGCCAAAACCGAGTGTCTAAAACACTCGGTTCCTTCCTTTGGACGAACCCATTTTCACCTATCTAGTTCGGCCCATGCTAGCTGAGTTCATTTTAGGTTTTTCCCTAAACTAAATCCATTACCTAAGTTAGATCCTAACCAAAAGAACTAACCTAAACCTACCCAGCTCGGCCACCCTTTGGCCGAGCCACTTCCTTAGGATCTCACGTGAGATCAAACACCCAACACCAGCCCAAGCTCGGCCACCCTTTGGCCAAGCATTGCCCTAGAGCTTACCTTAGGGTTTCCCCTAAGATCACTCACTATCCCTAAACCAATCTCGACCCATTGTGAGACGAGTATCCCTTCGCATCTCGCCCGAACCACTTCCTTAGACATCCCCTAACTCGACCACTAGCTGGTCAGGTTTTCCCCTTAGAACCTTGAGCTAACCTTCGACCAAAACAAACCACCTAGACCTAACTCAGATCCGTTAGTTTTTCACCCTAGATCTATCATATCTAAGCCCGAAACCCATAGTGCATTAGCTTGTCAATCTAGCCCAGGTCACGATCTAGGATCAACCTTCTACGCAGCTGGTCATCTTGCAGAGAAAAGTCCATCCAACGGCTATATCCAAGGTCAGGTTTCGTTGAAAAAGGAAGCCCAAGCAAACGACGAGTAAGTGCTCGAATCTGGTTCTTTACGTTGTTTCAAATTCAATTCAATTTGATACGGGGTTGTAATAACGGAGCGTAGTCTCCCCTCGAGATGTAATATTATGGTTTGAAACACGAATCACACACGTACACTCGAGCCTTTCCGCTCTTATCTGCACACCTTTTGCACACAAAACGGGCCTCAACAGCCCATAGGATATAGCTCTATTTATATACATTCAGCTAGGTTTTAAGGTTCAAGTCGCGTGAGTTGTCTTTCATTTTATACACTCAAAGCACTCACTCACAATTGAGCCTTTCCGCTCTTACATATACATACGTATTTCCCCTTTCAGCTGGGTTTTTAAGGTTCAAGTCGTGTGAGTCGCCCTTTCAATTTATACACTCAAAGCACTCACTCACATTGAGCCTTCTCGCTCTTAAGATATAGCTATATATATTTTCCCTTCCGCATCTAAGATATAGCCATATTTCCCTTTCTGCTATTTCCCTTTCTGCTATTTCCCTTCTGCTATGTCTTTAAATTCCGGGTTTTCCCTTCAAGTTGTGTGAGTTTGCATTGCATATCCGCCACACTCGAGATAGGGAGCATACTTGCATCGAACCAGATTGGTCAAATCGTGTAGTACTTGCCTTAAATCGAGCACTGGATGCACACGACTACACGCCAAAATCGGCTAAAACCCGAGAGACATAGGAGCGCATAGATCCCATGTATAAAAATTGCAAAATTTGACAAAACCAATCGATAAAACACTTTCAAGTTTTTCAAAAAGAGTCGTGTTTGTGTAAAATCGAGTTTTCCTAAAGCGTACAGACTGACCCTTGCGCGCCGGTGCAAGAAAGTCTGCGACGAAAAGAACCCACTTGTCCACAGTTGCCCCAAAAGTCAGATATTTTCAAAAATACTTCGCTAGTTTTAGAAAGCTAGCTGGCACGTCCTTTTTAAAGCGACGTAAGCACGAAAAGATTCGCTTCAGGCCTAAGAACCCGGAGACGAGGATTTTTCATGTCTACAGATTTGGCACGCCCGGTGGGACCTGGGTCTTTAGGAAAAATCGATACAAAACAAACCAATCTCTAAAAACATCGCTTGTTTTCAAAGTGTTTTAACTCTTTGTCTTCTTGCATTTCATAGTTGGATTTAAAAGCGTCGGAGTCATGTCGAGTTCAGACTCCAATGAAGTGTCTAGCCAGTTCTCATGCTCTTCAAGTTCTCATTCTAGAAGATCTTTGAAAAATCGAAAACAAAAGGAGGAAGAGTTAAGAAGAGAATACGAGGCCAAGGTCACTGCTCTCAGCCAAGAGGCTGAAGCAGCTGATTCATGTTCGTCACATGGCGAACCAATAAAGGCCAAAAAGAAGTTTGGAAAAACTCGTAAAAACAAGGAGACCTCCGAGATGGAAGGCAACCCATACCTCGATTCCTTCACTCACAAGGATCGAAAAGCCCTACAGCAGTTGCTAAAGGGGCAAAATAGAGAGAAAACAACGTACGTCCTGTCTGATTTTCTCCCTTTAGATTACGAAACAGACAGTGACGACGAAATACTGAATTTCCATCGGTATGATGGCACGGGAGACCCTAGGTCTCACCTACAGCTTTTCTCTCGTCGAGCCCACAAGAAAAAGAAGGACTCGATGAAATGGGTATATTGGTTCCCCTTATCCCTCAAAGGCACAGCTTCTAAATGGCTGGCTTCCTACGATTTGAGCCAGTTCGCAACTTTTGAAGAGTTGGAGAACTGCTTCATGCAAAGATTTTCACACAACGTAGAAGTCATGCCTACATTGAACACTTTGAGGGGTACGAAGCAAGGTATGAACGAAGATGTACATACATTTATCGTTCGATGGAGGTCTCTCCTTGGGCAAGTACGAGAACCCATATCCGAAGGATGCGCAGTAATGCTCATCCTGGACAATTTCAAAACTGAATTGAAAACTCTTCTTTCTTTACATGAAATCTCTACTTTCCACAAATTGATTAAAAAACCGTCTCTTTTTGAGACGAATTTGAAAAAAGGGGTTTACGACCACCTGTGGAAAGGGAGCGTAAATCCAAAGACTCGCTTGGAAAAGCCCGGCAATTACGGGCTACCCACCATAGACAAAGGGGAAAAGCCCCACAAGATCTCCAATGTCCGGGTAGATCCAAGGCTAGCGAGCACTTCAAAGAATTTCGAAAATTTTGAAAACAGAAAAGACAAAAAAATACAAAAACCGTTTGAAAAACGGGAGTATACTCCGCTGGGGCAACCTGTGTCGGAGGTCCTAGACCTCCTACTCGCCCAAGGCATGATCGAACTCCCTGAAATCCCCGAGGGAATCACTTCCAAAGGGAGGTTTTTGAATCGATTTTGTAAGTATCATCTGCTCAAAGGCCATGATACAAAGCAGTGTTTTTCCCTCCTAAACCAAATCGAGAACTTGATAGCAGAGGGCCGGCTCCAGGTCATTGAGGAACCGGAGCCTGCCAAGCTATTTTCAAAGAACCCTTCCCAATCACGCAAGTACCAGTGGGAAGGGCAAAGAGGTATGTGCTCTCACGATTTCAAAGAGTCTAGCGCGTACATATAAGTCTGGTTTTTCCATTTGTGCATCTACACTCATCCTTCATAGGAAACCTGCCCAAGTAGTGATTCGGGGACCACCAAGAGTTCCGTCTCCGATTAAACCAGTTTTGAAAATTCGAGGTGCTCCAAAACAATCGATTAGAGCCATCTTAAGCACGAACCCTAGGTTGATCGTGGGGGAAGTGACAAGATCCGGGAGGATCTATCAACCCCCACATCTACAAAATGCTAAAAAAGTAGTCAGTGTGCCTGGCCCTTCAAAAGCGTGTATTCCGGGAGTTCTGCCCAAAACGGACAAAGGAAAAGTCGTTTTGAACTTGTATGATTTCGAAAACCATCTTTCAAAGATTCCCATTAACATGTCCATCCTAGAGCTGATACAAACCTCGCCTAGGCATAGACTCGTGTTAGAGAAAATTCTAGAAAGAGTAAAGGTTAGTTCAGACATAACCCCAGAATCCTTGTCCAATCAAGTGGCGTCCATAGGTGCAAAAACACCTATCATGTTTTTGGAAGAAGATCTCGAAAGACCCTATGAAACCCATAATCAGGCCCTACACATCGAGGTGGTATTAAATCACCACTCTCTAGATAGGTGCCTAGTTGACGGGGGAGGAGGGCTCAACATCCTTCCACTTCACATAGCACATCAGATTGGAGTCACCTTAACTTCCATGAACCCAAGCACCATCGTAATCACTGGATACGATGGAAATGCGTCCAGACCTTTAGGATCCGTTGAACTTCTCATGGAAACGGGAGGGATAGCTCACGTGGGGATATTCCATGTTTTGGACATCCACCCCCACTACAACCTATTGCTGGGAAGGCCTTGGATACACAGCCTACATGCTGTGCCGTCCACCTTCCATAGGTGTGTTAAAATCCCTTTTGAAAACCAAGTCATTGTGATCCTACGTGAGAGTCATCCACAGCTTCAGGGGATTCAAAATTCCCCATGCTTTTCAAGTTCCCAGTCCTACGAGGCCAACCCAGGGCAAACCGTGGTCGAGCCACCAAAGCTCACCCTTCAGGTACCTAGGAAGGTTGTACACATCCAGGGGCCGCCCAAGGCTGGACCACTCAAAACACTAACCATCCCAGGAAAATCCAAGCATCCACTATTTCCAAAATCCCCTGGGCAGAAAACCTTATGTGCATAACATGGACGATAGCAAGTTCCAGGATCACGAATTATATGAAAACTTTTCCAAAAACAAAAAATCATGGAACATGTTATTGAACATGGGGTATATGCCGTACAAAAGTCTAGGGGCACAAAATCAAGGTCTCGTAGAACCCATCTTGCCAAAAGCCAACCAAAGCCGACACGGGATCGGCTATACTCCCACAATACTGCCAGAACCACCCCCTGTGACCACTTGGGTCAAGGGTGCCCTGGAGCCTACCCAAGCAGAAACCTACAATTTAGATCTCTTGTTCGGAGTCTAACTAGTGGCGTTTTTCCTTTGTACGTATGATGGAAGATCCCTCAATCAAAAATCCAAAAACATTTGAAAAACTCGAAATTCAAAAAATTGAAAAATCCCAAAAACCAAAAACATTTGGAAAAGATCAAAAACTCGAAAAAAGAGTTGTTTGTATAGTTCCTAAAGTTCTTTCCTTACAAAAATCCAAAAAATTCGAAAATTCACAAAATACCAAAAACAAAATCCTGTATTTAGCAGCTCCTGATAAAGGTTTTGAAAGAGAAAAGAATTTCAAAAAGAAAGTCCTCTTCATAAGAGGACCAAAATCTTCAAAACCCGCAGAAAATCCAAAACAAAAACCAAGCATTTGCGAAAACTGTGCATCAAGTCCAAATTCCCTAGGATTTAGAAGTCTTGAGAATGATCAAGGCCCAGAATTGGATTCCCTCGAGGAAGATCCTACTTCTGAGCTCCCTGAATTTCATAAAATTCTCGATTTTGAAAAACCTTCGAAATCAGTAGGAGGGGATTTTATAGAGATAAACTTAGGGAATGATTTAAAGCCGAAAATCATTAAGGTAGGCACATGTCTGCATGAGCACGAAAAAGCATCATTCATTGCATTTTTGAAAACCTACGTTGATGTGTTTGCATGGACATATGAAGACATGCCGGGTATAGACCCGAAGGTTGTAGAGCATCGTCTTCCCTTAGATTCAGATGCAAAGCCCGTAAAACAAAAGCTTAGGAAGATACATCCGAATGTGCATTCACAAGTCAAAGAGGGTTTAGAAGATCTGTTAAAAGCCGGATTTATAAAACTCATTGCGTATTCTGATTGGTTATCCAATATAGTTATTGTTCAAAAAACCAGTGGGAAAATTCGAATATGCATCGATTTCAGAAACCTGAATAAAGCCACCCCAAAAGATAATTTCCCTTTACCAAACATTGATTTGATAGTCGATAGTACTGCAAATCATGAAATGTTTTCATTCATGGATGGCTATTCAGGATATAACCAAATCAAACTAAGCCCACGAGATCAGGCTAAAACCGCCTTTACAACCCCATGGGGCACGTACTGTTATACAGTCATGCCCTTCGGTTTGAAAAATGCTGGCGCCACGTACCAAAGAGCTATGACCTCGATCTTTCACGATCAAATTCATGAGCTCGTAGAGGTATATGTAGATGATCTCCTGGCTAAGTCAAAAACTCGATGCACTCATCTCGAATGCTTACAAAAGATTTTCGAAAGGCTTAGACTTTACAACATAAAGCTAAACCCTCAAAAGTGCATAGAATCCGGTAAGCTTTTAGGATTTACGGTAAGCCAAAGGGGCATAGAAGTCGACCCCTCTAAGTGTAGAGCCATCATAGACATGACTCCACCCTCCAATCTCACGCAGATTCGTAGCCTCCAGGGTCGCCTAAAGTCCATTCGCAGGTTTATCTCAAACCTGGCAACTAGATGTGAACCCTTCAACAAGTTGCTGAGGAAGGGTACGAAATTTTTATGGGATGACGAGTGCCAAAAATCATTTGAAAGGTTAAAAGCGTACTTAGTTAATCCCCCTGTTTTAAACCCTCCAAAACCAGGAAAACCTCTTCTACTTTACATTTCTGTGCACGCGAATGCCTTGGGAGCTCTGTTAAATCAATACGAGGATGACACTCACAAGGAATGTGCCATATACTATCTTTCGAAAACTCTCCTGGCTTACGAAAGGAATTATCAGGCCATGGAGAAGACGTGCTTGGCCCTAGTTTGGGCCTGCCAGAAATTTTGACACTATTTCCTAGATCATGAGATCTGGATAGTGTCCAAGCTTGACCCAATCAAGCACTTATTCGGAAAACCCATTCTCACGGGTAGATTGGGCAAATGGCAACTCCTTCTAATGGAGTATGATTTGAAATACCATCAACAGGTCTCCATTAAGGGGCAAGCCCTAGCAGACTACGTGGCTGAGTTCCCCCTAGAAGATGCGTATCCCACACTCAATGAAATGCCGGATGAAGGCATATTGCAAAACCATTTTCAAAACCACATTTTGGCTAACTCTTTCGAAAACCAAGTGTGGAAGATGCACTTCGATGGGGCACGAAACCAACGAGGGGCAGGTGCTGGGATCATCCTCGTATCCCCCGAAAAGGGAGAAATCCCCATAGCAATCCGCCTAGATTTCAAATGTTCCAACAATATAGTTGAGTATGAAGCACTCATACAAGGTTTAAAAGTTTCGAAAACTCTAGGGGCAGCATGTATTGAGGTTTTTGGAGATTCCCTCCTTGTTATAAACCAAGTTTTAAAAATTTGGCAAGTTCGAAATGAAAAACTGCTTCCATACCACGAATTGGCCACTCGACTGGTTGAGTCGTTCCGATCGTGCACTCTCACATATGTAGGAAGAGAGGATAATGGCGTCGCTGATGCCCTCTCATCCTTGGGTTCAGCCCTAAGGGTCGATCCCACTTTGGGAACCAGACCCCTTGAAATATGGCACTCACCCACTCCTTCCATACACGATTTGCAAATTTGCCAAAATAACCCTAATTCTGATGAAAAACCTTGGTTTTATGACATAAAGAATTTTCTAGAAAATGGGGGATTCACTGAGGATGCCACATCTAAAGATAAGGCATTCATCCGAAAAATTTCCACCCGATACATGATTTTGGGAGGGGTTCTGTACAAAAAGAGTTTTACTGGCATCTTACTAAGATGCGTCGACCTAGAGGAGGCTAGGATTGTTATGCACGAATTCCACGATGGAGAATGTGGAGGTCATGTCAATGCCAACATGATGGCAATGAAAATACTTAGAGCAGGTTATTTTTGGTCTACCCTGAGAAAGGATTGCCACGATCATGTTAGGAAGTGTCACCCGTGTCAAGTGCATGGTCACGCCATTCATATCCCCTCATCATCACTGCATTCCGTGGTCAGCCCCTGGCCATTCACCATGTGGGCATTTGATATCATAGGACCAATTTTTCCAAAGGCCTCAAACGGACACAGGTTCATTTTAGCAGCCACTGAGTATTTTTCCAAGTGGGTCGAAGCCGCCTCCTTGACAAATGTCCAGGGACAACATGTGGTGGCCTTCATTAGGAAAAACATCTTGGCTCGATTTGGAGTTCCAAGAGATCTTGTGTCCGATAATGGCACCCCATTTAAAAATGAGCGGATGGTCAAGTTGTGCAACAAGTATGGCATAAATCATCACTTCTCATCGCCTTACTACCCTCAAGGCAACGGCCAAGCCGAAGCCACCAACAAGACTCTCATCAGCATTGTTGAGAAAACCTTAGAGAAGGGTAGAACATGGCACGAGAAGTTGGATGAAGCCTTATGGGCTTATAGGAATTCCATCCGCACTCCCACAAATGCCACGCCTTTTGAGTTGGTTTACGGCACAAATGCCATTCTCCCCATCCATACACATCTGCATTCATTTCATACATCCGTTGCACTCGACCTCCCCCTAGAGACGCTTCAGCATGCTATGATGGCCGAACTAGATCTATTAGATGAGAGGCGACTCCTTGCTATGGACCATGCTCACGCATACCGGCAAAGGATCGCCCGACATTATGAGAAACATATGAAACCTCGCCACTTTGAAGTGGGAGAGCTCGTTTTGAAAATCATCCACCATCGTGGCCCACATCCACTTGGAAAGTGGCGGCCCAAGTGGGATGGCCCTTACGTCGTGCGTGGAACCACCACAAACAATTCTTATTGGTTAACCGATGTCGAGGGTAGGAATTTAGCAGATCCCATAAATATTCAGTATTTGAAAAAGTATCACGTATAGGGTCTGAGTTAAATTCCCATTCTGCAAAAAAATATTTTTGGGAAAATCTATTTTGAAACTTCGAAATCAAGGACTCAAGGTGAGTTGTGTAAACCTGGATGAGAGAATCGACATTTTGTGAAAAAGGTAGAGCTTTTCAAATATGTGGTTGCATTTCAAAATCCTTCTTTTTACAAAGAAAGGCCTAGTTCAATATAGCAAGATATTTACAAGTAGTACGTGCTATTTCTAAATAGGCTGATCTGGAATGGATCGAGTATGACCTTGGGATAAGTCTTCCCCTCTTCTCTTCTCCTTCCAAAAGGAAAACTTGGCCAAAATAAAGGGAAATTCCCGCCAAAATCTCTTTCCAAAGAAAGAAACCTGAATCAAAAGAAAAAAATTGATTCTTCCATGGAAAAGAGGGATTAAAGAAAAAATACTCCCAAAGGGAGGCCCTCTATGAAAAAAGAAAGAAAAAGGCCAAAAAGCTCAAAAGAGCAGTTTTCCGCCTTCTCTGCCTCAAACCATGGGACACTTCAGAAGGGACCGTGGTACTTCTTTCCCATCCCTACGACTTATCCCAAGCGAAACAGGGTTCATTTCAGGGAATCCTAAAGTAAAAATAGGTTTACTTAACTTGAATTTCATCTTATTTGAGAATTCGACGTTTTAAGTAAGGAGTAGGAATTTTAAAAATGTAGCTTGTTTTCTCGTAAAACCTCTGCTAGTTTAGCAAGTGTCGAGGCTCAAGTAAAGGCAAACACGAGGAGCTGAAGGTCCTTAGGATCAACGGTTCAAAAAGGTTTTTTCCTTCTAAAAATGAATTTTCCAAAAACTCGAACATCGAGCATACGTAAGGCCCGCTCACTTGGAGCAGCAGGTCTTCATAAAAGTCTCAAAAGTTCGACCATATGATTTGGTCTCTAGGAGATCGCCCTTTCTAACACCTCATCCATATCATGCACCTTTGCATATCCACGCATGAACATTTCATATGTGATCTCCACTTAGGGTTAGATCCATAGAAAGTCCCCTTTTGGCAAAAAAATCCCCTCCTATCGGGTTTTTAAAAGAAAGGTTCTTTTTCTCAAAATTTGGGACGATCCCATATTCTCAAGAACAAATCTGGGAGAAAACAAACAGGGGTGATATCTTCTTCGCCATTATCCAAATCAATTTGGACAATGCCAAAGAGGGGCATCTGTAAACACCCCAAAAACCCAAATACTTTTCAAAACCAAATGCCTGGTTGGAAAACCAGTTCAAAAGATAAGTTTGGAATTTTCGAAAAAACTCAGGAACTCAAAACATTTCAAAATTGTGTTTTCCAAACTTGTTTGAAACACGAAAAATCTTGAAAATGGACGAAAGTCCTATTTTTACGAAAGACCAGACGAACAGATGAAGCCTGGCTCAAAACAGTCGCAAAAGATTCAAAAAGTTCAAAGGTCAAGCCCAGCCCAATGAAAAGTGAATTTCGAGGACGAAAAAGAAGCCCAGGCCACAAACACGTTTCAAGCCTAAAGCATCAAAGGCCAAACCAAAAGCATCTCTGAAATCACGGAAAATCCAAGTCAAAAACAAGAAGAAACAGTCGAAACAGAGTCCAGAAAGACGAAAAGAAGCTCGGATGATGAAAATGGGAAAAACCCAGCGTAAGACGGAATCTTGATGAACTCAGGACCCGCACGAAGCATCCGGCTTGAAACGCCAGAAAGGACTGAAGAAGAGAAAATTTTGGATCAAATCTGGATCCAAAAATCCAGATCCAGATCCAAGATCCATATCCAAACGAAACTTGGATTGGATTGGATCCAGATTTTAGAAACCAACAAAGGATCCATATCCACACAAGGGGCCTATAAAAGGATGTGAGTGGGCTGGCTTTGAAGAGGACGAATTTCCAGCATTTCACGTTGATAGTTTGGGGAGAAGAGAGAGAGAGAGAGAGAGAGAGAGAGAGGAAGGTCAACAAAAGGGGCTGGCCTTCCCCTCTTATTTTGTAAAATCGTGGGTGGATCTTGTGGGCTGCACTCAAGTGCAAGTTGAAGCATTTCACGCCTTGTATGTTGCTGGAAATGAAGAGAAACCTGGCGGCATTGGATGGGCTTTCTTCAATGGAGATTGACTACGTTGGAAACGAGATCAAATGGGCTGATAGGTTGTCAAGGTAAGCCCCTAAAATCCTGCCCAAAGCCCCCTCTTTTCGTACCTCTCAATACCACCTAAGCCCTAGAACATAAAATGTCAAAAAGTCCAGCCGAGATGCTGGCCGAACTTCACTAAAGGAACGATCCTAGTTCTACCTAAGACTACTCTTATCTAGAACCATACCCAGCTCGGCCATTGGCTGGCCAAGCTCACCCTAGATCCCTCCCAGCCAAACCATCTAGCACTAAACCACCTAAACTATTTCCTAAACCAAAACTACTCCTAGAGAGCTAGCCAAAACCGAGTGTCTAAAACACTCGGTTCCTTCCTTTGGACGAACCCATTTTCACCTATCTAGTTCGGCCCATGCTAGCTGAGTTCATTATAGGTTTTTCCCTAAACTAAATCCATTACCTAAGTTAGATCCTAACCAAAAGAACTAACCTAAACCTACCCAGCTCGGCCACCCTTTGGCCGAGCCACTTCCTTAGGATCTCATGTGAGATCAAACACCCAACACCAGCCCAAGCTCGGCCACCCTTTGGCCAAGCATTGCCCTAGAGCTTACCTTAGGGTTTCCCCTAAGATCACTCACTATCCCTAAACCAATCTCGACCCATTGTGAGACGAGTATCCCTTCGCATCTCGCCCGAACCACTTCCTTAGACATCCCCTAACTCGACCACTAGCTGGTCAGGTTTTCCCCTTAGAACCTTGAGCTAACCTTCAACCAAAACAAACCACCTAGACCTAACTCAGATCCGTTAGTTTTTCACCCTAGATCTATCATATCTAAGCCCGAAACCCATAGTGCATTAGCTTGTCAATCTAGCCCAGGTCACGATCTAGGATCAACCTTCTACGCAGCTGGTCATCTTGCAGAGGAAAGTCCATCCAACGGCTATATCCAAGGTCAGGTTTCGTTGAAAAAGGAAGCCCAAGCAAACAACGAGTAAGTGCTCGAATCTGGTTCTTTACGTTGTTTCAAATTCAATTCAATTTGATACGGGGTTGTAATAACGGAGCGTAGTCTCCCCCCGAGATGTAATATTATGGTTTGAAACACGAATCACACACGTACACTCGAGCCTTTCCGCTCTTATCTGCACACCTTTTGCACACAAAACGGGCCTCAACAGCCCATAGGATATAGCTCTATTTATATACATTCAGCTGGGTTTTAAGGTTCAAGTCGCGTGAGTTGTCTTTCATTTTATACACTCAAAGCACTCACTCACAATTGAGCCTTTCCACTCTTACATATACATACGTATTTCCCCTTTCAGTTGGGTTTTTAAGGTTCAAGTCGTGTGAGTCGCCCTTTCAATTTATACACTCAAAGCACTCACTCACATTGAGCCTTCTCGCTCTTAAGATATAGCTATATATATTTTCCCTTCCGCATCTAAGATATAGCCATATTTCCCTTTCTGCTATTTCCCTTCTGCTATGTCTTTAAATTCCGGGTTTTCCCTTCAAGTTGTGTGAGTTTGCATTGCATATCCGCCACACTCGAGATAGGGAGCATACTTGCATCGAACCAGATTGGTCAAATCGTGTAGTACTTGCCTTAAATCGAGCACTGGATGCACACGACTACACGCCAAAATCGGCTAAAACCCGAGAGACATAGGAGCGCATAGATCCCATGTATAAAAATTGCAAAATTTGACAAAACCAATCGATAAAACACTTTCAAGTTTTTCAAAAAGAGTCGTGTTTGTGTAAAATCGAGTTTTCCTAAAGCGTACAGACTGACCCTTGCGCGCCGGTGCAAGAAAGTCTGCGACGAAAAGAACCCACTTGTCCACAGTCGCCCCAAAAGTCAGATATTTTCAAAAATCACTTCGCTAGTTTTAGAAAGCTAGCTGGCACGCCCTTTTTAAAGCGACGGAAGCACGAAAAGATTCGCTTCAGGCCTAAGAACCCGGAGACGAGGATTTTCCATGTCTATAGGGTGGTTTAGGGGTTTAGGGTTTAGCTACGTGGGTTGGTTTTGGGGTGAGGTTTAGTGAGGTGGGTTAGGTGATTAGGCTAGGATTAGGTTAGGATTAAGGTAATTAGGCTAGGATTAGGGGTTTTGGCTTAGGATTGGGTTAGGGAGCTCCCTTTGCATAACCCATAGACTTCCTTGCATCATGTTGGTGCAGCCCTAGGTTAGGTTTTGGCTAATACAAGCTTAAACCCGTCCCAATTAGGCTAACCCACATGATTAACCCCAAACTTGACACACAAGTCAAGCTTAATTACAATTACCCTCAAATCTTATCCTCCCCATTCTCTCTCATGCCCATAATCCCACGTGAATTTCAAGTGGGCCCCACCTCCATTTATGAGAAGGTGATGTGGGCCATGGATGTGGATATTGGGTTGGATCTCTGGATCCAAATCCAAATCCAAATCCACACATAGGTTTGGATTGGGATCTGGATATATATGGTCCAGATCCAATCCAAACTGAATTCTGACTCCTTCAGGCTGTGTTCGAAACGAACGGTTTGTGCGGGGTTTGACAGCATCAGTACTCCGTCTATGTTGGGTCTTCGCCAACATGGTCGTCCGCTTCTGTTTTCACCTTCCGGAGATGATTTCATATGATTTCTAATTATAACAGGGTCTTGGACGTTCGAGATCCTGGGGGTGGATTCAACATGAGAGTTGTTGTGCCGGGCTCGACATGTGCTCCGGTTCCAGGCTCTCTTTGGCTCTTCTGGTCCCGCTTTGATCAAGCCAAGCCGCTTTGTGGGGTTTCAAAACATATTTTAAAAGGTTTTTAAAACATATTATACATATTTAAAACATATAAAGTTTAAAACATATGTACAGGGTTGCCTGGAAGGCTCCTGGGTTTCTAGACTCAAAATAGCCCTTTGGGGCTGCTTTTACAAAACAAGGTGTTTTGAGAAGTTCGTGGGATTTTGGGGTGTTTACACAATTCTCTTTGGGTTTTACATTACAAGTCGTGTGAGTTGTCTATACATATATACACTTGCAATTTACATTACGCAATTTCCCTTAAGCATTGTCTTTCAATTTCGGGTTTTCTCTTGGAGTTGTGTGAGTTTGCATTGCATATTCGCCATACCACGAGCTAGGACGCATATTGCATCAAAGCAAACCCCATACTCCCGTGCAAAAATCGCCCAACTTAGGTCACTTGTGCACACACCTAGTTGGCCTAAATAGCATAAAATTGAAAGACATAGGTACGTGCAAATGCCACGTGAAATAAAATTTGCAATCATACAAACAAAACCCAAATCAAACACTTCGTATATTTTCAAAGAGGTTACTTGTTGAAAAAACAACTTTGCCAAGCATACAGACTGACCCTTGCGCATCGGTGCAAGAAGGTCTACGATGAAAAGAGCTCACTTCCTCACAGTTGCCCCAAAAGAGTCAGATTTCAAAACTTATTTTGCTAGCTTGAGTTAGCTAGCTGGCATGCCCTTTTTCATAAAAATGACTTAGACACACAAAAAGGTTCACTTCGGGCCTAAGAACCAGAAGTGAGAATTTTCTATGTCTACAAAAATGTTTTCAAAACTCCTAAATTTTGAAAGTCAATTTAAAGCCTTTATGAACCTTTAAATTCAAAAACCCCAACTTTTTAAAGTTCAAGTCTTTTTGGGAATGTTTCAAAATAAAGGTGTAAACACCCCGAAATCCCACGAATTTCTCAAATTCATCTGGTTTTTGTAAAAGCAGCCCCAAAGGGCCATTTTGAGTCTGGAAACCCAAGAGCCTTCCAGACAACCCTGTATATATGTTTTAAACTTTATCTTTCAAAAACATACAATATGGCTTTTAAAACCTTTTTAAAACATGTTTTGAAATCCCGAAGTGGCTTGGCCCGATCAAGACAGGACCAGGAGAGCTAAGAAGAGCCCGGAACCGGAGCACACGTCGAGCCCGGCACAGCAACTCTTGTATCTGATTCACACCCCCAGGATCTCGAACGTCCAAGACCCTGTTCTTATCAAAATATCATTTGAAGTCATCTCCGGAAGGCAGAAACGGAGGCGGACGACCATGTTGGCGAAGACCCAACGTAGACGGAGTACTGATGCTGTCAGACCCCGCACAAATCGTCCGTTTCGAACCCAGCTCGAAGGAATCAGAGTTCAGTTTGGATTGGATCTGGACCATATATATCCAGATCCCAATCCAAACCCACATGTGGACTTGGATTTGGAGTTGGATCCAGAGATCCAATCCAATATCCATATCCATGGCCCACATCACCTTCTCATAAATGGAGGTGGGGCCCACTTGAAATTCACGTGGGATTATGGGCATGAGAGAGAGTGGGAATGGAAAATATCAAGAGTGTTGTAATTAAGCTTGACTTGTCTGTCAAGTTTGGGTTTAATCATGTGGGTTAGCCTAATTGAGTGGGTTTAAGCTTGTAATTAGCCAAAACCTAACCTAGGGCTGCACCAACATGATATGGTTAAAGTCTATGGGCCATGCAAAGGGAGCTCCTTTACCTAAACCTAACCCAAAACACCTAATCCAAGCCTACCCCCCTAATCCACCCCTAATCTGAGCCTAATCACCTAACCCACTTCCCTAATCCCGGCCTAATCCCAACCTAATCACTTAACCCACTTCCCTAATCCTTCCCTAAACCTAGGTTAATTTCCCTAATCCTAGCCTGAACCTAGCCTAATCACCTAACCTAGCTCACTAAACCTCACCCTAAAACCCAACCACCTAACCTAGCCCTAAACCCCTAAACCACCCCTAGCCCACAATCTACCCAAACCACTAGTTTTCAAAATATCTGGCCCAACCCTTTCCAACCCACCTTATCTACATACCACCCTACCTAAACCACCTAACCACTACCCCAAACCCAGCCCTAACCGACCTACCCATCCCTATTTAAACCCCCCCCCCTTGGGGGCGGGTTTTGCTAGCTAGTGGCTTCACCAATCCCAGCCGGGTCCCTTCCTTCCCCAAGTCCCACCATCTCCCACCTGCTCCACCTACACCTCCACCTGCTCCACCTACACCGCCACCTGCTCTCCATCCCACCACCATCTCCTAGCCGGACGCCACCACCATCTCCCAGCCGGACGCCACCACTTGCTCTCCATCCCAACCACCCGGCTTCTCTCTTCCATCCACCGCCTCTCCCCATTCGGTAAGTACCCCCCAATGCTACCTAACTCCTTCTCTACTCCCTCTCCATTCCTAGCCACCCACCATACCATCATCTCACCTACACATCAGCCCTTTGCTGCCACCATTATCCCTTAGCCGAACCTAGCACAACCTAAACTACCGGCCACTACCTAACCATCCCATCTACATCCGGCTACCCTATAAGACTCCCATTCGGCCTTCCCTTAAATCCCCTTTAGGTCCATACTCCCCAACAGTCTAGACTCTCCTAGTGACCCTACACACTTACTTGGCCCAGCCCTTTAATCGCCCACATCAAGGCGACACCCATTTGCAGCCGGCCACCTTCGAGGCGCCTATCCCGCGCCCCACTTGCAGGCAGCCAGCACCCTTTGTCATCCACCCACATGGAGCTCCAGTTTGCAGCCCAAGGCGAAGGCCAAGCCCACGCTCAAGCAAGGCCTCTACGGACCAGCTACTCGTAAGTGCCTAAACTCGGTCTTTAGTTGTATACTTGCTTGAGATTCAATTTGATACGGGGTTGTAATAACGGAGCATAGTCTCCCCCCGGTTGTAATAACGTGGCTTGGCACACCCACACACGTGCACTCTCTTAGTTGTGCACGATTTTGAACACACACGGGCCTAATCAGCCCCTAATACATAAGTGTATATATATACTTTCATTTTCGAAGGGTTTTTGCTTAAGTTGGGTGCGTTGTCTTTCAATTCAAGCACTCACACACATTGAGCTTTCGCTCTTATTTGAAAGACCCAAGTAAGGGCCGACCTATACTATTTGGGTTTTATTTCATGTCGTGTGAGTAAGTCTTTCAATTCAAGCACTTTCACACACATTGAGCTTTCGCTCTTATTTGAAAGACCCAAGTAAGGGCCGACCTATACTATTTGGGTTTTATTTCATGTCGTGTGAGTAAGTCTTTCAATTCAAGCACTTTCACACACATTGAGCTTTCGCTCTTATTTGAAAGACCCAAGTAAGGGCCGACCTATACTATTTGGGTTTCATTTCATGTCGTGTGTGTAAGTCTTT
The DNA here is from genome assembly GCA_036023115.1 of Brasenia schreberi. Taxonomy (NCBI): domain Eukaryota; kingdom Viridiplantae; phylum Streptophyta; class Magnoliopsida; order Nymphaeales; family Cabombaceae; genus Brasenia; species Brasenia schreberi. The sequence continues at coordinate 4,831,564 of JAYKKT010000048.1, forward strand.
CAATTCAAGCACTCTCACACACATTGAGCCTTCGCTCTTATTCCCAAGACCTTAGTAAAGGCCTTATTGCAGTTATATTTGGGTTTCATTTATGTCGTGTGTGTAGTACTTCAATTCAAGCACCCTCACACACATTGAGCCTTCGCTCTTACTCCCAAGACCTTAGTCAAGGCCATACTGCAATTTATATTTGGGTTTAATTTCATGTCGTGTGAGTAAGTCTTTCAATTCAAGCACGCACCCACATTGAGCCTTCGTTCTTATTTGCAAGACCCGAGTAAGGGCTCATATACATGTTCTATATACATATCTCCCTTCGGCATTTATATTTCAAGTCATTTCCCTTCGGTTATTTCCCTTCAGTTATTTCCCTTCAGTATTGTCTTTACATTTCGGGTTTTCCCTTTGGAGTAGCGTGAGTTTGCATTGCATCTACGCCATACCACGAGGTAGGACGCATATTGCATCAAAGCAAGCCCCGCTCGAATTCGCCCACGTAGTGGAGTGTTCATAACACACAAACTAGGTGGCCCGAAAAGGGATAAAAGAAAAGACTTAGGCACGTGCAAATCCACGTGATCTAAAACATGCAATCGCATTTTAAAGACCCGAAATAGACACCTCGAACCGCTTCGTAGACTTTCTCTCCAAAACTCGATTTTTGCAAAGCGTACAGACTGACCCTTGCGCATCAGTGCAAGAAGGTCTGCGACGACAAGAGCTTACTTGCTCACAGTCGCCACGTTTAGAAGTCAGTGTTAAATATATCTTCGCTAGCTTAAGTAAGCTAGCTGGCATGCCCTGTTTGCATATATAGGCCTTAGACACACGAGAGGATCCGCTCCGAGCCCTGAAAAAGGCAGAAGGGGCGGGGATTTTCACGCGTCTACAAAAGGTTTTAAATTCAAGTTAAAAGCCCATAGATTGCAAAGCAGATCAAATGAACAGGTAAGATCCAATCCAAACCCAGCTCGAGACCAAGTCAAAAAAGCGAATGGTGGACCAAGCCTATCCTCTCCATATGCATATCATCTTCAGATAACAAAGCATATCAAAGAAGATATGATGATCGAATTGGATAAGAAGATCAAATTGGATAAGAAGGTCGAAGATGGATAGGACCAAGATCATGGACTAGATAAGCTTCGCGAGATGGATCAAATCAAAGAGGGCAATCCAAGTTTGAACACAAGGCCAGGATGATTGTATCAAGTAAAATGGGTTAGAAAGGTTGCAAGAATCACCAAGGTTCACCTTAGGATCGAGCCACAACAATTCAAGTTCATGTCATGCTTAGCCGGTCAAGAGAAGTGCATCCAAATCGAACCAAGATCATGATGGATCCAAATCAGAGATATGGTTGGGATAAATCATATTTCATCAAGTGACATGGTTTGAAATATGGCAATTAAAGCATCACTATGATCAAGCCAAGTTCACATCATGGGTCGGCCTGGGTGCACCCGATGGAGCCGAGGCCGAACCAAATAGGTCCATGGAACCAGCCCACATGGGGCTAGTCCATTCCATCACAAAGGGGACCACCACGTGGACCAAGGAGCTGGACATTGAGTTGATCCAACCCGCTCCAAAGAAGGGCCTAGAACCAGCCCCTTGGCCTATAAAAAGGGCCAAGGGGGGGCGGGTTCCATAACTTGGAAGGCTTTTATCTCTCATCATCTTGGGGCTAGCTAGGAGAGAGAGGGGTTGGTTTTGGGCTGAGAAAGAAGTGCTACACAATCAAAGTCGTGGGTTGCAAGAAGCTTAGGAAAGAGGGAAAGAGAGTGGGGTAGTGTTAGCCATTGAGTGCAAGTGAGTTGAGAAGCAAAGAAGAAGGAAGAAGGTCGAATTCCACTCTTGGAATTCCGGTAGATTGGATGCAAATTTTGTAAGTATTTCATCTTTTGTTCTTAATCCTTTTTTACAGTGATTCAATTGAAATGGGGTTGTATTAATGGAGCATTGTCTCCCCCCCACGTTGTAATAGTGATTAGATTTGATAAATTTCCATTATCTTGCTGAATTTTCACACACACACGCACTCTATGTGTTTGATTATGCGATTCTACCCCAATATATTCTATAAACACTCTATACTCTCTACCCCCTCTATGCTTAAGCTTATACAGATAATTTCCATTCATTTCATTTCAGCACTTTAATTCGTGGAGTTGTGTTGTTCCAATTTTATTTTGGGTGAGCTTGCATCACGTATGTTCTTAAAAACCTGAAACTGAACTTTCGCATATCTACACACGTTGTTTGCTATATTTTTAATTCCCGAATCTCTACTTAAATTAATCTAAAATTTTGTCCACTCATTCTAAATACACAATGGCACTTTAATAAAATTTTCAAGAATTTTAGGGATGTGCAGCTACGTAATTAAAATTTGGCAAAATCGAGTTAATACCTGTCTATTGTCTAACATTCTGTTTTCTTGCAATAGAGCTTGGGTTTTCAGCCCATAACTCTATCTTTCTGCATCTAAATTAGATGAATTTTAATTCATTAGAAAGCTGACATCCATAGCTTTCCAGAAAGATCAAATTTACCAAATTTGGAACTCAGATCACCGAGATAAAGGCTCATCTTTAAGTCTTTATATTTCTGTGATAGGACAGTTCCGGGTACGTGAGCAGAGGTACTTCATTGATTTAATTCTACTTCAATACTACTCCGAATTAAGATCTGTAAAGTGCTACAGATCTTCACATCACAGGCTAAGTCTTTTAAAAATTTGATGATTTTTGGAGGTCTGTAAGACAATGAGATTGATTCGGAAAACAAAGCTTGAAAACAGAACATTTTGTTTTTCAGGACTTGTTCATTTCAAAGCCTTAATTCAAAGTGCACTCATTCCTTTTTTGAAAACACCACATCTTCACGAGAATTAGAGTCTTTTACCTATAGTTTTAAAATTTCTAAGCGCTTAGGCTGACCCTTGAGTATCGATTCAAGAAGGCCTAAAGCGAAAAGAGCCTGCTTAGCCACAATCACCAAAAAGTTAGATTTTATTAAAACTTTGCTAGTTTTTGCAAACTAGCCGTGTAGATAAGAAATTATCATTTCAAGTCTCTACATAGGCTTGGAGTGAAAATTTTGTGTCTACACTTGCCTTCATCAAGCCATGAGCCTTGGCTAGGGTGTGGTCCATGGCTTGGATTGGTCATCATCTTCACATAGCTCGGTTCTTGTAGACGCGCGAAAATCCCCGCCTCTTCTGCCTTTTTCAGGGCTCGGAGCGGATCCTCTCGTGTGCCTAAGGCCTATGTATGCAAACAGGGCGTGCCAGCTAGCTTACTTAAGCTAGCGAAGATATATTTAACACTGACATCTAAACGTGGCGATTGTGAGCAAGTAAGCTCTTGTCGTCGCAGACCTTCTTGCACCGATGCGCAAGGGTCAGTCTGTACGCTTTGCAAAAATCGAGTTTTTGGAGAGAAAGTCTACGAAGCGGTTCGAGGTGTCTATTTCGGGTCTTTAAAATGCGATTGCATGTTTTAGATCACGTGGATTTGCACGTGCCTAAGTCTTTTCTTTTATCCCTTTTCGGGCCACCTAGTTTGTGTGTTATGAACACTCCACTACGTGGGCGAATTCGAGCGGGGCTTGCTTTGATGCAATATGCGTCCTACCTCGTGGTATGGCGTAGATGCAATGCAAACTCACGCTACTCCAAAGGGAAAACCCGAAATGTAAAGACAATACTAAAGGGAAATAACTGAAGGGAAATAACCGAAGGGAAATAATCGAAGGGAAATGAGTCTTTAACACTCGGGCTCTTCGTGCTTGCCCTTGTTTGAGTCTTTAACACTCGCTTATCTAGCGGAGATTTTATAAGAAAACAAGCTTCATTTCAAATTCCTACGCCTTACTCGAAACGTCGAATTCTCAAACAAGATGAAATTCAAGTAAGTAAGTCCTATTTTTACTTTAGGATTCCTCGAAATGAACCATGCTTTAGCTTGGGATAAGCCAGGGATGGGAAAGAGATACCACGGTCCTTTCTGAAGCGTCCCGTGGTTTGAGGCACAGAAGGCGGAAAACCTGCTCTTTTTGAGCTTTTTGGCCTCTTTTTCCTTTTTTTTCATAGAGGGTCTCCCTTTGGGAGTATTTTTTCTTTAATCCCTCTTTTTCATAAGGGAATCGATTTTTCTTTTTGAAGTCTGGTTTCTTTCTTTTGGGAAAGAGACTTTGAATGGGAAATTCCCTTTTGTTTTGGGCCTTTGTTTTCCTTTTGGAAATAGAAGAGAAGAGGGGCGGACTTATCCCAAGCCTACACTCGATCCATTCCAGATCAACCTATTTAGAAATAGCACGTACTACTTGCAAGTATCTTGCTATGTTGTACTAGGCCTTTCTTTGTAAGAAGAGGATTTTGAAATGTAACCACGATTTTGAAAACTCCACTCTTTCACAAGTGCGAATTCTCTCACTCAGGGTCACACGAGTTTGCCTTTGCACCTTATTCACATGTCTCAGGGCAACTATCCCTTAAATTTTTGAAAACTGGAATTTAGTCCAGATCCTACACATGATACTTCTTTAAGTATTGAATATTGATAGGATCTGCTAAATTCCTACCTTCTACATCGATCAACCAATACGAATTGTTCGTAGTGGTTGCTCGTACAACATAGGGTCCATCCCAGTTGGGGCGCCACTTGCCTAGGGGGTGTGGGCCACGATGGTGGATGGTTTTTAAGACCAGATCTCCCACTTCAAAGTGGCGAGGTCTCATGTGTTTGCTATAATGTCAGGCTATCCTTTGCTGGTATGCATGAGCATGATCCATGGCAAGGAGTCGCCTCTCATCTAGCAAATCTAGTTCGGCCATCCTAGCATGCTGAAGTGTCTCTAGGGGGAGGTCGAGTGCTATGGATGTATGAAATGAATGCAGTTGAGTATGAATGGGAAGAATGGCATTTGTGCCATAGACCAACTCGAATGGTGTGGCATTCGTGGGAGTCCGGATGGAAGTCCTATAAGCCCATAAGGCTTCATCCAGCTTCTCGTGCCACATCCTACCCTTCTCTGAGGTTTTCTCAATAATACTAATGAGAGTCTTGTTTGTGGCTTCGGCTTGGCCATTGCCTTGAGGGTAGTAGGGCGAGGAGAAGTGGTGAGTTATGCCATACGTGTTGCACAACTTAACCATCCGCTCGTTCTTGAATGGGGTACCATTATCAGACACAAGGTCTCGTGGAACCCCAAATCGAGCCAAGATATTCCTCCGGATGAAAGCCACCACATGTTGCCCCATTACATTGGTTAGGGAAATGGCTTCCACCCACTTGGAGAAATACTCCGTGGCTGCTAAAATAAATCGATACCCATTCGAGGCCTTTGGAAATATTGGGCCTACGATGTCAAACGCCCACATGGTAAATGGCCAGGGGCTGACCATGGAATGCAATGCAGATGATGGGATATGAATGGCGTGCCCATGCACTTGACATGGATGACACTTCCTAACATGATCGTGACAATCCTTTTTCAGGGTGGACCAAAAATAGCCCCCTCTAAGTATTTTCATCGCCATCATGTTGGCATTAACATGACCTCCACATTCTCCATCATGGAACTCATGCATTACTATCCTAGCCTCCTCTAGGTTGATACACCTAAGCAGAATGCCGGTAAAACTCTTTTTGTATAAGACCCCACCCAGAATGGTGTATCGGGTCGAAATCTTACGAATGAATGCCTTATCTTTGGATGTGGCATCCTCGGTAAATCCCCCATTTTCTAAAAATTGTTTTATGTCATAGAACCACGGTTTTTCAATAGACTTTGGGTTGTTTTGGCAAATATCCAAGTCGTGTGTGGATGGATGGGGCGCATGCCATATTTCCAAAGATCTGGTCCCTGAAATGGGATCGACCTTCAGGGCTGAACCCAAAGAGGAGAGGGCATCGGCGATGCCGTTGTCCTCTCTTCCTACGTGTGTGAGTTTACACGACTGGAAGGATTGGACCAATCGAGTGGCCAACTCGTGATATGGAAGTAGTTTCTCATTACGTACTTGCCAAATTTTTAAAACTTGGTTTATGACAAGGAGCGAATCTCCAAAGACCTCAATGCATGATGCCCCTAGAGTTTTCGAAATCTTTATGCCTTGTATGAGTGCTTCATACTCAGCTATGTTGTTGGAACATTCGAAATCTAAGCGGACTGCTATGGGAATCTCGCCCTTTTCAGGGGAGATTAGGATGACCCCAGCACCAGCCCCTCGTTGGTTTCGTGCCCCATCGAAGTGCATCTTCCACACTTGGTTTTCGAAAGAGTTTGCCAAAATGTGGTTTTGAAAATGGTTTTGCAATATGCCTTCATCAGGCATTTCGATAAGAGTGGGATATGCGTCCTCTAAGGGGAATTCAGCCACATAATCTGCCAGGGCTTACCCCTTAATGGAGATTTGGTGATGGTATTTCAGATCATACTCCATTAGAAGGAGTTGCCATTTGCCCAATCTACCCGTGAGAATGAGTTTTTCGAACAAGTGCTTGATTGGATCAAGCTTGGACACTATCCAGATCTCATGAACTAGGAAATAGTGTATGAACTTCTGGCAGGCCCAGACTAGGGCCAAGCATGTCTTCTCCATGGCTTGATAATTTCGTTCATAAGCCAAGAGAGTTTTCGAAATATAGTAGATGGCATACTCCTTATGGGTGTCATCCTCGTATTGAGCCAATAGGGCTCCTAAAGCATTTACATGCACGGAGATGTATAATAAAAGCGGTTTTCCTTGCTTTGGAGGATTCAAAACAGGGGGATTAACCAAGTATGCCTTCAGTCTCTCGAAGGACTTTTGGCATTCGTCATCCCATAAGAATTTCGTACCCTTCTTCAACAGTTTGTTGAAGGGTTCGCATCTAGTTGCCAGATTCGATATGAATCGGCGAACGGATTGTAAGCGACCCTGGAGGCTACGGATTTGGGTAAGATAGGAGGGCGGAGCCATGTCTATGATGGCTCGACACTTAGAGGGGTCGACTTCTATTCCCCTTTGGCTCACCATAAAGCCTAGAAGCTTCCCTGATTCTACCCCGAACACACATTTTTGAGGGTTTAGCTTTACTTTGTAAAGCCTAAGCCTTTCGAAAATCTTTTGTAAACATTCGATATGGGTGCATCGGGTTTTGGATTTTGCCAAGAGATCATCTACATACACTTCTACAAGCTCATGAATTTGATCATGGAAGATCGTGTTCATGGCTCGTTGGTATGTTGCGCCGGCATTTTTCAAACCAAAGGGCATGACTGTATAGCAGTACGTGCCCCATGGGGTTGTGAAGGCGGTCTTACCCTGATCTCGTGGACTTAGTTTGATTTGATTATAGCCTGAATAGCCATCCATAAATGAAAACATTTCATGATTTGCAGTACTATCGACTATCAAATCTATGTTTGGTAAAGGATAATTATCCTTTGGAGTAACAAGGGGAGTTTATGACCCCCTGAAGCTGTGGGTGACTCTCACCTAAGATCACTACGACCTGGTCCCTAAAAGGGATCTTAACACACCTGTGGAAGGTGGATGGCACAGTGCACAAACTGTGTATCCAGGGCCTTCCCAGCAACAGGTTATACTGGGGGTGGATGTCCAAGACATGGAACACCCCCGTGTGTTCGATCCCTCCCGTTTCCATTGGGAGTTCGATGGATCTTAAAGGTCTAGACGCATTCCCATCGTATCCAGTGATAGCGATGGGGCTTGGGTTCACTGAAGTCAAGGTGACTCCGATTTTGTATGCCACATGAAGTGGAAGGATGTTGAGCCCTCCTCCACCATCGACTAGGCACCTGTCCAAAGAGTAGTTCTTTAGAACCACCTCGATATGCAGGGCCTGGTTATGGGTTTCGTAGGGTCTATCTACATCATCTTCCGAAAAAGTGATGGGCGATTTTGCTCCTAATAAAGCCACTTGGGCAGACAAGGATTCCGGACTTATGTTCGAATCAACCTTGGCCCTTTCTAGAATTTTCTCTAATACAAGTCTATGCCTAGGCGAGGTTTTTATAAGCTCTAGGATAGACATGTGAATAGGAATCTTTGAAAGGTGGTTTTCAAAATCATAAGGATTTAGGATGACTTTGTCCTTATCTGCTTTTGGCAGACCACTAGGGATACATGCTTTTGAGGGGCCAGGCACACTGACCACCTTTTGAGCACCTTGAAGGTGCGGGGGTTAGTAGATCCTCCCAGATCTAGTGACTTCCCCCACGTCCAGCCTAGGGTTTGCGCTAAACTTGGCTCTAAGGATGAGCTGAGGAGAACCTTGGATTTTCAAAACTGGCTTTACCGGGGTTTCCACTTTTGGTGGTCCCCGAATGACGACTTGGGCGGGCCTCTTGTATAGTACAAGGATGGGCGCACAAGTAGGTCAACCAGGTTCTGGCTTTCGCGCTAGTTCCTTGGAAATGGTGAGGGTACATACCTCCTTTCCTTTTCCACTGCCACTGGCGTGTTTGGAAAAGGGTTCCTTGAAGATAGCTTGAGGTGGCTCAGGTTCCGCAGTGACCTGGAGCCGGCCTTCTGCTATCAAGTTCTCAATTTTATTTAAAAGAGAGAAGCAGCATTTGGTATCATGGCCTTTGAGCCGATGATACTTGCAAAATCGGTTTAAATACCCCCCTTTGGAAGTGACTCCTTCGGGGATTTCAGGGAGTTCTATCATGCCCTGGGCAAGTAAGAGGTCTAGGACCTCCGACACAGGTTGCCCTAGCGGAGTATACTATCGTTTTTCAACCGGTTTTTGAAAATTACGTTCCCTCTTATTTTCTAATTTTTCAAAATTTTTGGAAGTGCCCGCCATGCCTGGATCCACCCGGACATTGGCGATTTTATGGGGCTTTGCCCCTTTGTCCATCGTGGGCATCCCATATGCGATGGGCTTTTCCAAACGGGCTTTCAGAACGGCACTTCCTTTCCACAAGTGATCGTATGTCCCTTTTCGCAAGTTGGTTTCGAAAAGGGAGGCCTTTTTGATCAACTTATGGAAAGTTGAAATTTCTTGGAGCGAGAGAAGGGTTTTTAACTCACTTTTAAAATTATCCAGGATGAGCATTACTGCGCATCCTTCGGATATGGGCTCTCGCACTTGGCCCAAAAGCGACCTCCATCTTATAATGAAGGCATGTACGTCTTCGTTCATGCCTTGCTTTGTATCCCTTAAGGTATTCAGGGTTGGCGTGACTTCTACGTTGTGTGCAAATCTTTGCATGAAGCAGTTCGCTAACTCTTCAAAAGTAGCGAACTGGCTTAAGTCGTAGGAAGCCAGCCATTTGGCAGTTGTGCCTTTAAGGGATAAAGGGATCCAATACACCCATTTCATCGAGTCCTTTTTCCTCTTATGGGCTCGACGCGAGAAAAGCTGCAAGTGAGACCTAGGGTCTCCCATGCCATCATACCGATGGAAGTTTGGTATTTCATCGTCACTGTCTGTTTCGTAATCCATAGGAAGGAAATCAGACAGGGCGTAGTTTCTTTTCTCTTTATTCTGCCCTTTTAGCAACTGTTGTAGGGCTTTACGGTCCTTTTGTGTGAAAGACTCGTGGTATTGGTTGCCTTCTATTACGGAGGCCTCTTTTTGCTTGCGAGGTTTTTCAGATTTCTTTTTAGGCCTTTGTTCACCGTTCGATGAACATGAATCGCCTACTTCAGCCTCTTGGCTGAGAGCATCGATTTTGGATGCAATATGCGTGGGCGAATTCGAGCGGGGCTTGCTTTGATGCAATATGCGTCCTACCTCGTGGTATGGCGTAGATGCAATGCAAACTCACGCTACTCCAAAGGGAAAACCTGAAATGTAAAGACAATACTGAAGGGACATAACTAAAGGGAAATAACCGAAGGGAAATGACTTGAAATATAAATGCCGAAGGGAGATATGTATATATAATATGTATATGAGCCCTTACTCGGGTCTTACAAATAAGAGCGAAGGCTCAATGTGGGTGCATGCTTGAATTGAAAGACTTACTCACACGACATGAAACTAAACCCAAATATAAATTGCAGTATGGCCTTGACTAAGGTCTTGGGAGTAAGAGCGAAGGCTCAATGTGTGTGAGAGTGCTTGAATTGAAGTACTACACACACGACATAAATGAAACCCAAATATAACTGCAATAAGGCCTTTACTAAGGTCTTGGGAATAAGAGCGAAGGCTCAATGTGTGTGAGAGTGCTTGAATTGAAAGACTTACACACACGACATGAAATGAAACCCAAATAGTATAGGTCGGCCCTTACTTGGGTCTTTCAAATAAGAGCGAAAGCTCAATGTGTGTGAAAGTGCTTGAATTGAAAGACTTACTCACACGACATGAAATGAAACCCAAATAGTATAGGTCGGCCCTTACTTGGGTCTTTCAAATAAGAGCGAAAGCTCAATGTGTGTGAGTGCTTGAATTGAAAGACAACGCACCCAACTTAAGCAAAACCCTTCGAAAATGAAAGTATATATATACACTTATGTATTAGGGGCTGATTAGGCCCGTGTGTGTTCAAAATCGTGCACAACTAAAAGAGTGCACGTGTGTGGGTGTGCCAAGCCACGTTATTACAAGCGGGGGGAGACTATGCTCCGTTATTACAACCCCGTATCAAATTGAATCTCAAGCAAGTATACAACTAAAGACCGAGTTTAGGCACTTACGAGTAGCTGGTTCGTAGAGGCCTTGCTTGAGTGTGGGCTTGGCCTTCGGCTTGGGCTACAAACGGGAGCTCCGCGAGGGTGGATGACAAAGGGTGCTGGCCGGCTACAAGTGGGGCGCGGGATAGGCGCCTCGAAGGTGGCCGGCTGCAAGGGGGTGTCGCCTTGATGTGGAAAATTAAAGGGGCTGGGCCAAGTGAGTGTGTAGGGTCACTAGGAGAGTCTAGAGTATTGGGGAGTATGGACCTAAAGGGAGTTTAAGGGAAGGCCGAATGGGAGTCTTATAGGGTGGCCGGATGTAGATAGGATGGTTAGGTAGTGGCCGATAGTTTAGGTTGTGATAGGTTCGGCTGAGTGAGAATGGTGGCAACAAGGGGCTAATGTGTAGGTAAGTTGGTGGTATGGTGGGTGGCTAGGAGTGGAGAGGGAGTAGAGAAGGGGTTAGGTAGAGTTGGGGGGGTACTTACCGAATGGGGAGAAGGTGGTGGATGGAAGAGAGAAGCCGGGTGGTTGGGATGGAGAGCAAGTGGTGGCGTCCGGCTGTGAGATGGTGATGGGATGGAGAGCAGGGGAAGGTGCAGGTGGAGCAGGTGGGAGATGGTGGGACTCGGCTGGACTTGGGGAAGGAAGGGACCCGGCTGGGATGGGTGAAGCCACTAGCTAGGAAAACCCGCCCCCAAGGGGGGGGTTTAAATAGGGATGGGTAGGTCGGTTAGGGCTGGGTTTGGGGTAGTGGTTAGGTGGTTTAGGTAGGGTGGTATGTAGATAAGGTGGGCTGGAAAGGGTTGGGCCAGATATTTTGAAAACTAGTGGTTTGGGTAGATAGTGGGCTAGGGGTGGTTTAGGGGTTTAGGGCTAGGTTAGGTGGTTGGGTTTTAGGGTGAGGTTTAGTGAGCTAGGTTAGGTGATTAGGCTAGGTTTAGGCTAGGATTAGGGAAATTAACCTAGGTTTAGGGAAGGATTAGGGAAGTGGATTAGGTGATTAGGTTGGGATTAGGCCGGGATTAGGGAAGTGGGTTAGGTGATTAGGCTCAGATTAGGGGTGGATTAGGGGGGTAGGCTTGGATTAGGTGTTTTGGGTTAGGTTTAGGTAAAGGAGCTCCCTTTGCATGGCCCATAGACTTTAACCATATCATGTTGGTGCAGCCCTAGGTTAGGTTTTGGCTAATTACAAGCTTAAGGCTAACCCATATGATTAACCCCAAACTTGACACACAAGTCAAGCTTAATTACAACCCTCTTGATATTTTCCATCCCCACTCTCTCTCATGCCCATGATCCTACGTGAATTTCAAGTGGGCCCCACCTCCATTTATGAGAAGGTGATGTGGGCCATGGATATGGATATTGGATTGGATCTCTAGATCCAAATCCAAATCCAAGTCCACGCATGGGTTTGGATTGGGATCTGGATATATATGGTCCAGATCCAATCCAAACTGAACTCTGACTCCTTCGAGCTAGGTTCGAAATGGACGATTTGTGTGGGGCCTGACAGCATCAGTACTCCGTCTGCGTTGGGTCTTCGCCAACATGGTCGTCCGCCTCCGTTTCTGCCTTCCGGAGATGACTTCAAATGATATTTTGATAAGAACAGGGTCTTGGACGTTCGAGATCCTAAGGGTGTGAATCAGATACAAGAGTTGCTGTGTCGGGCTTGACATGTGCTCCGGTTCCGGGCTCTTCTTAGCTCTCCTGGTCCTGTCTTGATCGGGCCAAGCCACTTCGGGGTTTCAAAACATGTTTTAAAAAGGTTTTTAAAAGCTATATTATATATTTTTGAAGTACAGAGTTTAAAACATATGTACAAGGTTGTCTGGAAGGCTCCTGGGTTTCCAGACTCAAAAATGGCCCTTTGAGGCTGCTTTTACAAAACCAGGTTTGTTTAAGAAATTCGTGGGATTTCGGGGTGTTTACAGTTCTTAGCCTTTGTTTTGTATTTAGCCCACTTATTAGTCATGGCTTTGATCATATGTTGCCTTGGGCCAGATGATGAAACTATTGGGCTTGACTTGAATTAGATCTAGTCTCGCTTGACTAGGAATTGGATCAAGCCTTGTCTTGTTTGGCCTTGAATGCATCCCTTTCTTTTGAATTAAATTGAGATCTAATTTATCTTTGAGTTGAATTGGATCCGACCGGATTGGGTCTTGACTTTAGATCTGCTTGTCTCAAGATTCGATCGAACCTTGATTGGGGTTTGGATCTAGTCCTACTTGGTCCTAAGTCCTGCTTTTAATCAAACCTTGATTTGAATCAATTTTTCTCTTCAATTAGGTTGAGATCTAGTTTGGCTTGGGTTGAATCTTGCTTGATTGGGTTTGACCTAGCCCTACATTGCCTCCTTGCTTGATATGGGTTTGCTTGCCTTTTTTTTCATTCATATTTTCTCTCGGGGAATACGCCTCCTGCAGATTCGAGCTTTGCTCCAGCTTTGGATAGATCAACTTCCTTTTTGAAATTTTAGGTATCCAAATTGGTTTACAAATCCAGGTTTCCAAATTTTCCCCAAAATATTTTGAAAAGTGATGCTTGGAAATTATGAAAATTGTGAGAACACTTTCAAATCATGGATTTTCAAATGTAGGGTGATTTATTCGAAAAAAATTTAAGGTATTTACAACACTTTTCCACATCATATGGGTAAACATCCATATTTGAGGAAATGTCGACAGACATGCATAGTTTAGGAATTAGGTAGAAATGTCCAAAATGAAAACAGTGCTGGAAAATTTGCATATTCTAATTGTTGAAAGAAAAAATATGACTATTTTGAATAATGGAAAAAAGTACAACATATTCTAATTGTCCGACAGCTAGAAAAAATAATTCACAATAGTCAAAAATAACTATTTCTCTATTCGGATTGTTATAATCATATTCTAGAATTTTTGCAATAATTGGAATAAGGTACCATCCCATATGGGGATCTTTTTGCTTTTTTTTCTCTCTCCCAATGACTTGTTGAACCAATATAATACCGATGGATATATCCTATAGAGAGGTTTTTTGTTTATATTGAAAAACTACAGGCATAGTAATAGTCGACTTGAAGGATCGATAGTTGAAGTGTACATAATGGAATAAATGACATATTTTTGTACACAATATTTAAATAAATAAAATGACACAAAAGGGAATATACTAGTTAGATTGAATAAAGCCTAATTGGCACCTAGTTTATTAAGTTGATGAAATGAAGAAAACATGTTAATTCATCATTTTCAATACATCAAGTTTTGATGATTTTAGATCGTAACTATAGTGAAGAGTAGTTTTTAACTTGATTTTTCTACTTAAATATGACTTATTGATTTATATACACTAGATGTAGAAGATAACCTTGTACAGTCAATATCCAAATAATGATGGAAATGTGATCCAACAAAAGCTACATGAAAGGTTAGTGGATTGGTTTGAAGATTATGTAAGTATATTATATTTTTCATGATAGTTAAATTATTTGAATATAATATATAACCAACACTTAGATATATATATATATATATATATATATATATATATATATATATATGCACAAGTATGTACTGATGATGTTCATGAGGATATTTATTTCTTTTTAGATTATATTGTACGATATGAATCATTTTATATCAATTGTTATCAGTTTGACATTTAAGCACTATAAAGAATTTGTCATATACAAAATAATGATGTTGCAATAAAAGGTGGCAAGAGAGGTAAGCATTATATAGTTTTAAAAACATTATTGAAGTTTAGTATTTGTGTAAACCTTCTTGCTTAATTGACTTTGATATGATATGAAAGACGGGTGGAAAGTAAATGAAAGAAAGTTCACATCAATATGTACCTCTAAGTAATTACATCATAGTGAACTATATATATTTTTATAGTAAGCAATTCAAATATGCTATTTAAGATGCCAAAGTATATAAGATTCGGAGGTAGTTTACCATTAGATGTCAAGAGATAGATACGAACTATCAACGGAAAATGTATCAAACAAAGGCACATCCATGCTTGAGCAATACATAGAAGTTGTAGATAATAATCATTTTTCTTGTGGTTAATAAAATTTACATGATGATACACTCATATCATTGAAAGAGAGAAAACTAAAAAAAGTTAGTTAATAACAGTTTGGTTTAAATGCATGTTTTCTTGAAATTAATGGTATTATATTTTTTGCATGTTTATATTATTGTAGTTAAAATTACTTATATATTAACTTGTAGAGTGATGATCCTAACATATATCATATTTTCCTTGAAATTAATATTATTATGCTTTGGTATGCTTATGTTATTATAGTTAAATTTGTTTACATATGAACTTGCATAGTGATGATCCTAACATATATCATATTTTCCTTGAAATTAATATTATTATAGTTTTGGTATGCTTATGTTATTATATTTAAATTTGTTTACATATGAACTTGCATAGTGATGATCTTAACATATAGTATCATTGTCTTGTAAAGAAAACTTGCCTCCAAAATTACATCAACATAAAAAAAAAGTCCCCAAATGATGGGTTGGGTAGTGATATGCATTCAAGTATGTGATATTGTTTATGATTAGTGCATTTATTATTATAATTTATATTAGTTTTATTGCAATCTTTTGTATATAATGTACAACAACAACTAAGCATTTTCCCATACTACATGGGTCAGCTACATGGATTCTTTGTTTCTAGAGAGCCCTATCATATGTCATACTAGTAGTTAACTCAATATAAACTAGATCATTTTTATTGTTTCTTTCCAATACTTTTGTGATCATCCTCTCCCTCTTTTAACATTTTCACAATCTAGTTTTTCATATCTTCTTACGGGAAGGTCACTAGATCATCTTTCTACATGTCCAAACCATCTTAAATGATATGTAAAGTTGATAATATTAAAGATATCGTGTCACATATAACACACAATGTCACAACTACAAAACCAAATGAACATGAATGATGATCAAGTAATTTTTTTTATTATTGGTGATCTTCTTGTTAAAGCAATTAACTTTGAAGTGTGATTATTTTAGTTATCAAGAATGGAGAATGAAATTGATGATTTGGTTCACCTTGTAATGCACGCATTTAGTTTAACATTACAACAATTATAGGCATTGAAACATGTTTTATATGTTGTTTGCTTATGTTATTCATGACTTAGTTATTTACTTATTCTTTTGATTTTCAACCCTTGTTGTAACTTACTTACTATATTTGTGTAACAATGTAGTGGGACTAACTACTTTACCCACATTCATCCATGATGTGGGAACCTTCTCTACAATTGATTCATTACAAGTCACAATAAATCGAAACAGCAAACAACCAGAAAAAATTTATTTTTGGTTGTTCGAAGACCAATAGTGCTTATTGACAAGTGACAAAATAAACTCAACAACAATTTTATTCTGAGTGTTAATAATAGCCATATAAACATAACAATAGTTGGATTAAAGTTAATCCTGGTTGTTGTCAACATATGTAACTAGTTTGTGAACCACCAAAATTAAGGGTTCTAATTTAGACCAGTAAATAGCAAGACACACTTTTTTCAACTGTCATGTATGTTATACCGACTGTTGTGAATAGTCAAAAAAGGAGTTCAACTGTTAAACTACTTTCAATTATCATTGAACTATTTCTAATACAATTTTCACTAATTCCTCTGTGTGCATAATACATAAAAATAATGATAATAGAAAATAAATAAGACAAACATGAAAGCATCAAACAATTAATATTGTAGTTATTTGTTTAAATATATACAAAGTACAATCACAAAGAATTTATGTACATTACAAAATATAACACATCAACCTAATCTAATATAATATTGATTCAACCTATTTTTGATGTGATTTGCCTCGAGGCTCTTTGTACCGTGTACAGATGCGGGGCAAGGAAGCTAGTCCTAGATAATAAGATTTGTATCGTTACTTAAAATATTGAGACAGTCCCGATTCTATAGAAAGTAGACCCAAAACCAAATCGAATGGCCCCTGATTCTAAGCCTAACTCCACATTCACTTTCACTGGTTATGGTTCCAGACATTTGGTTTTACTAGTTACGATTCTAGCCAATCCTTAGCCTGGGTGGTTTCAACCCGATCATGTCTAAACTACCTGTAGACGCGCGAAAATCCCCGCCCCTTCTGCCTTTTTCAGGGCTCGGAGCGGATCCTCTCGTGTGTCTAAGGCCTATATATGCAAACAGGGCGTGCCAGCTAGCTTACTTAAGCTAGCGAAGATATATTTAACACTGACTTCTAAACGTGGCGACTGTGAGCAAGTAAGCTCTTGTCGTCGCAGACCTTCTTGCACCGATGCACAAGGGTCAGTCTATACGCTTTGCAAAAATCGAGTTTTGGAGAGAAAGTCTATGAAGCGGTTCGAGGTGTCTATTTCGGGTCTTTAAAATGCGATTGCATGTTTTAGATCACGTGGATTTGCACGTGCCTAAGTCTTTTCTTTTATCCCTTTTAGGGCCACCTAGTTTGTGTGTTATGAACACTCCACTACGTGGGCGAATTCGAGCGGGGCTTGCTTTGATGCAATATGCGTCCTACCTCGTGGTATGGCGTAGATGCAATGCAAACTCACGCTACTCCAAAGGGAAAACCCGAAATGTAAAGACAATACTGAAGGGAAATAACTGAAGGGAAATAACCGAAGGGAAATAACCGAAGGAAAATGACTTGAAATATAAATGCCGAAGGGAGATATGTATATAGAATATGTATATGAGCCCTTACTCGGGTCTTGCAAATAAGAGCGAAGGCTCAATGTGGGTGCGTGCTTGAATTGAAAGACTTACTCACACGACATGAAATTAAACCCAAATATAAATTGCAGTATGGCCTTGACTAAGGTCTTGGGAGTAAGAGCGAAGGCTCAATGTGTGTGAGAGTGCTTGAATTGAAGTACTACACACACGACATAAATGAAACTCAAATATAACTGCAATAAGGCCTTTACTAAGGTCTTGGGAATAAGAGCGAAGGCTCAATGAGTGTGAGAGTGCTTGAATTGAAAGACTTACACACACGACATGAAATGAAACCCAAATAGTATAGGTCGGCCCTTACTTGGGTCTTTCAAATAAGAGCGAAAGCTCAATGTGTGTGAAAGTGCTTGAATTGAAAGACTTACTCACACGACATGAAATAAAACCCAAATAGTATAGGTCGGCCCTTACTTGGGTCTTTCAAATAAGAGCGAAAGCTCAATGTGTGTGAAAGTGCTTGAATTGAAAGACTTACTCACACGACATGAAATAAAACCCAAATAGTATAGGTCGGCCCTTACTTGGGTCTTTCAAATAAGAGCGAAAGCTCAATGTGTGTGAAAGTGCTTGAATTGAAAGACTTACTCACACGACATGAAATAAAACCCAAATAGTATAGGTCGGCCCTTACTTGGGTCTTTCAAATAAGAGCGAAAGCTCAATGTGTGTAAGTGCTTGAATTGAAAGACAACGCACCCAACTTAAGCAAAAACCCTTCGAAAATGAAAGTATATATATACACTTATGTATTAGGGGCTGATTAGGCCCGTGTGTGTTCAAAATCGTGCACAACTAAGAGAGTGCACGTGTGTGGGTGTGCCAAGCCACGTTATTACAAGCGGGGGGAGACTATGCTCCGTTATTACAACCCCGTATCAAATTGAATCTCAAGCAAGTATACAACTAAAGACCGAGTTTAGGCACTTACGAGTAGCTGGTCCGTAGAGGCCTTGCTTGAGCGTGGGCTTGGCCTTCGCCTTGGGCTGCAAACGGGAGCTCCACGAGGGTGGATGACAAAGGGTGTTGGCCGGCTGCAAGTGGGGCGCGGGATAGGCGCCTCGAAGGTGGCCGGCTGCAAATGGGTGTCGCCTTGATGTGGGCGATTAAAGGGCTGGGCCAAGTAAGTGTGTAGGGTCACTAGGAGAGTCTAGAGTGTTGGGGAGTATGGACCTAAAGGGGATTTAAGGGAAGGCCGAATGGGAGTCTTATAGGGTAGCCGGATGTAGATGGGATGGTTAGGTAGTGGCCGGTAGTTTAGGTTGTGCTAGGTTCGGCTAAGGGATAATGGTGGCAGCAAAGGGCAGATGTGTAGGTGAGATGATGGTATGGTGGGTGGCTAGGAATGGAGAGGGAGTAGAGAAGGAGTTAGGTAGCGTTGGGGGTACTTACCGAATGGGGAGAGGCGGTGGATGGAAGAGAGAAGCCGGGTGGTTGGGATGGAGAGCAAGTGGTGGCGTCCGGCTGGGAGATGGTGGTGGCGTCCGGCTAGGAGATGGTGGTGGGATGGAGAGCAGGTGGCGGTGTAGGTGGAGCAGGTGGAGGTGTAGGTGGAGCAGGTGGGAGATGGTGGGACTCGACTGGACTTGGGGAAGGAAGGGACCCGGCTGGGATTGGTGAAGCCACTAGCTAGGAAAACCCGCCCCCAAGGGGGGGGGGGTTTAAATAGGGATGGGTAGGTCGGTTAGGGCTGGGTTTGGGGTAGTGGTTAGGTGGTTTAGGTAGGGTGGTATGTAGATAAGGTGGGCTGGAAAGGGTTGGGCCAGATATTTTGAAAACTAGTGGTTTGGGTAGATTGTGGGCTAGGGGTGGTTTAGGGGTTTAGGGCTAGGTTAGGTGGTTGGGTTTTAGGGTGAGGTTTAGTGAGCTAGGTTAGGTGATTAGGCTAGGTTTAGGCTAGGATTAGGGAAATTAACCTAGTTTTAGGGAAGGATTAGGGAAGTGGGTTAGGTGATTAGGTTGGGATTAGGGAAGTGGGTTAGGTGATTAGGCTTAGATTAGGGGTGGATTAGGGGGGTAGGCTTGAATTAGGTGTTTTGGGTTAGGTTTAGGTGAAGGAGCTCCCTTTGCATGGCCCATAGACTTTAACCATATCATGTTGGTGTAGCCCTAGGTTAGGTTTTGGCTAATTACAAGCTTAAACCCACTCAATTAGGCTAACCCACATGATTAACCCCAAACTTGACACACAAGTCAAGCTTAATTACAACCCTCTTGATATTTTCCATCCCCACTCTCTCTCATGCCCATGATCCCACGTGAATTTCAAGTGGGCCCCACCTCCATTTATGAGAAGGTGATGTGGGCCATGGATATGGATATTGGATTGGATCTCTGGATCCAAATCCAACTCCAAGTCCACATATGGGTTTGGATTGGGATCTGGATATATATGGTCCAGATCCAATCCAAACTGAACTCTGACTCCTTCGAGATGGGTTCGAAACGGACGATTCGTGCGGGGCCTGACAGCATCAGTACTCCGTCTGCGTTGGGACTTCGCCAACATGATCGTCCGCCTCCGTTTCTGCCTTCCGGAGATGATTTCAAATGATATTTTGATAAGAACAGGGTCTTGGACGTTCGAGATCCTGGGGGTGTGAATCAGATACAAGAGTTGTTGTGCCGGGCTCGACATGTGCTCCGGTTCTGGGCTCTTCTTAGCTCTCCTGGTCCTGTCTTGATCGGGTCGAGCCGCTTCGGGGTTTCAAAACATGTTTTAAAAGGTTTTCAAAAGCTAATATTATATATTTTTGAAATATGAAGTTTAAAACGTATGTACAGGGTTGTCTGGAAGGCTCCTGGGTTTCCAGACTCAAAATAGCCCTTTGGGGCTGCTTGTATAAAACCAGGTTTGTTTAAGAAATTCATCGGATTTCGGGGTGTTTACACTACCTTAGTATAATAGTCCTCTACTTAAGGTTTATTGTCATGGAGACCCTGAGGGTATGTTTGATTCACGGTACCAAGCCTTTGGTATTAGAACTACAGTTTGAAGCCCACATAGGATTGGAACCTATAGTAAGGATCATCATAGTTCCTTATATGATTTGCACTTAGAACTGATATTCAAAATCATGGTTTTGTGTTTGATTTGATCTTGAACCTGGTACTCGAGTTCCAACTTTGTACAACTAGTTTTACATTTGATAACTATCATTCATATATATATATATATATTGACTGATCAACTATTTCAATTATAACTACAATCGACAATCATAATTAGAAATATCATATGTATGCTTTCAATCAATCCTTTTTGCATTCCTTTGAAATTTGGGGAGAGTCTCTCTGTAAACACCCCGAAATCCCACGAATTCCTCAAAACAACCTGGTTTTGTAAAAGCAGTCCCAAAGGGCCATTTTGAATCTGGAAACCCAGGAGCCTTCCAGGCAACCCTGTACATATGTTTTGAACTTTGTATTTCAAAAATGTATAATATAGCTTTAAAAACCCTTTTTAAAAAAACATGTTTTGAAACCCCGAAGCAGCTTGGCCTAAGCAAGACAGGACCAGAAAGCTAAAGAGAGCCCGGAACCGGAGCACAAGTCGAGCCCGGCACAGCAACTCTCGTATCAAATCCACCCCCAGGATCTCGAACGTCCAAGACCCTATTATCGTCAAAACATCATTTGAAGTCATCTCCGGAAGGCAAAAACAGAGGCAGACGATCATGTTAGCGAAGACCCAACGCAAACGGAGTACTGATGCTGTCAGGATCCGCACAAACCGTTCGTTTTGAACACAGCTTGAAGGAGTCAGAATTCAGTTTGGATTTGATCTGGACCATATATATCCAGATCCCAATCCAAACCCATGTATGGACTTAGATTTGGATTTAGATTCAAAAATCCAATCTAATATCCATATCCATGGCCCACATCACCTTCTCATAAATGGAGGTGGGGCCCACTTGAATTTCACGTGGGATTATGGGCATGAGAGAGAGTGGGGGAGGTTAAGATCAAGTGTGTGTTGTAATTAAGCTTGACTTGTGTGTCAAGTTTGGGGTTAATCATGTGGGTTAGCCTAATTAAGTGGGTTTAAGCTTGTAATTAGCCAAAACCTAACCTAGGGCTGCACCAACATGATGTGATTAGGGTCCATGGGTCATGCAAAGGGAGCTCCTTCATCTAATCCTAACCAAAAACACCTAATCCTAGCCTTCCACCCTAATCCGGTCCTAATCCTAGCCTAATCACCTAACCCACTTCCCTAATCCCGGCCTAATCCCAACCTAATCACCTAACCCACTTCCCTAATCCTTCCCTAAACCTAGGTTAATTTCCCTAAACCTAACCTAATCCTAGCCTAATCACCTAACCCACCTCACTAAACCTCACCCTAAAACCAACCCACCTAGCTAAACCCTAAACCTCTAAACCACCCCACCTAAACCTAGCACACAACTTGCCCAAAACCCCTTGTATCTAAAATATCTGGCCCTACCCTAATACTAGCCCACCTTATCACCACACCACCACCCCTAGACCACCTAACCACTACCCCCAAAACCAGCCCCACCGCCCTTCACAAAAGCTATAAAAAACCCCCCTAGTGTGCGGGTTTTTCAGTTTTTGGGTCCTCCATTTCCCAGCCGATCACCATCATCCTCCACCTGCTCCACTCCCAGCCGGCTTCTCCGCCTGCACCACCACCTGCACAACCACTATGCTCCACCTGCTCCACCACTCCCCAGCCATCCGTCGCCATCCTCTTCATCCAGTCGAACCAGCCACTCCACCACACCTGGCTGCTCCTTAACCACCCGCCGCCTCCCATTGTTCGGTTAGTACCCCACACTCCACCTTACTCCTTCTCCACTCCCTCTCCACTCTCAGCCACCCACCATACCACCACATTACCCTAATACCAGCCACTTGCCGCCACCACTCCCATTCGGCCAAGCCTCAACCAACCTAACTACCCGCCACTACCTAGACACCCTAGCTATACCCGGCCATTCCATTGAACCCCCTAAGACCTGCCCACTCTACCACACCACATCCACCACCACCTTACCCCATACCCTAGCTAGCTTCCTTCCATCCTCCACCAATAGCCACCTGTAAACACCCCGAAATCCCACGAACTTCTTAAAACAAACCTGGTTTTGTACAAGCAGCCCCAAAGGGCCATTTTTGAGTCTGGAAACCCAGGAGCCTTCCAGACAACCCTGTACATACGTTTTGAACTCTATATTTCGAAAACATACAATATAGCTTTTAAAACCCTTTTAAAACATGTTTTGAAACCCCGAAGCGGCTTGGCCCGATCAAGACAGGACCAAGAGAGCTAAAAAGAGCCCGGAACCGGAGCACACGTCGAGCCCGGCACAACAACTCTTGTATCTGATTCACACCCCAGGATCTCGAACGTCCAAGACCCTGTTCTTATCAAAATAGCATTTGAAGTCATCTCCGGAAGGCAGAAACGGAGGCGGACGACTATGTTGGCGAAGACCCAACGCAAACGGAGTACTGATGCTGTCAGGCCCCACACGAATCATCCGTTTCGAACCCAGCTCGAAGGAGTCAGAGTTTAGTTTGGATTGGATCTGGACCATATATATCCAGATTCCAATCCAAACCCATATGTGGACTTGGATTTGGATTTGGATCCAGAGATCCAATCCAATATCCATATCCATGGCCCACATCACCTTCTCATAAATGGAGGTGGGGCCCACTTGAAATTCACGTGGGATATTGGGCATGAGAGAGAGTGGGGATGGAAAATATCAAGAGTGTTGTATTAAGCTTGACTTGTGTGTCAAGTTTTGGGTTAATCATGTGGGTTAGCCTAATTGAGCGGGTTTAAGCTTGTAATTAGCTAAAACCTAACCTAGGGTTGCACCAACATGAGGTGGTCAAGGTCTATGGGCCATGCTAAGGGAGCTCCTTCACCTAAACCTAACCCAAAACGCCTAATCCTAGCCTAAACCCCTAATCCACCCCTAATCTGAACCTAATCACCTAACCCACTTCCCTAATCCCGGCCTAATCCCAACCTAATCACCTAACCCACTTCCCTAATCCTTCCCTAAACCTAGATTAATTTCCCTAATCCTAGCCTAAACCTAGCCTAATCACCTAACCTAGCTCACTAAACCTCACCCTAAAACCCAACCACCTAACCTAGCCCTAAACCCCTAAACCACCCCTAGCCCACAATCTACCCAAACCCCTAGTTTCCAAAATATCTGGCCCAACCCTTTCCAGCCCACCTTATCTACATACCACCCTACCTAAACCACCTAACCACTACCCCAAGCCCAGCCCTAACCGACCTACCCATCCCCTATTTAAACCCCCCCCCCTTGGGGGCGGGTTTTCCAAGCTGAAACCCTCACCTCACCCAGCCGGGCCCTCTCCTTCTCCCATTCCCTCACCTAGCTGGGACCACTCTCCATCACCTGCCCGCCTGCTCCACCAGCACTACCTGCACCGCCACCTTCCCTCTTCCACTCTCCATCACCTCACCCAACCGGACGCCACCACCTTCATCCAACCGAACCAGCCGAGCTCCCATCCACACCCGGCTTCTCTCTTCCATCCGCCACTTCTCCCCATCCGGTAAGCACTCTCTAACTCTACCAAAACCCTTCTCTACTACCTCTCCACTCCTAGCCACCCATCCTATCATCATCTCAGCCCTTTTCCACCACCCTTTTCACTTAGCCGAACCTAGCATAACCTAAACTACCGGCCACTACCTAACCATCCTATCCCATTCGGCCTTCCCCAAGGTGTCCCATTCGGCCTTCCCACAAACTCCCCTTTAGGTCCAGGTTCCCTAAACACTCGACTCTCCTAGTGACCCTAAAAACTCACTTGTTCAGCCCCTTTAACACCCCACATCGAAGCTACACCCATTTGCAGCCGGCCACCTTCGAGGCGCCTACCCCGCGCCCCACTTGCAGCCGGCTAGCACCTTTGGTCACCTATCCTCGCGGAGCTCCCGTTTGCAGCCCAAGGCGAAGGCCAAGCCCACGCTCAAGCAAGACCTCTACGGACCAGCTACTCGTAAGTGTCTAAACTCGGTCTTTAGTTGTATACTTGCTTGAGATTCAATTTGATACGGGGTTGTAATAACGGAGCATAGTCTCCCCCCGCTTGTAATAACGTGGCTTGGCACAACCACACACGTGCACTCTCTTAGTCGTGCACGATTTTGAACACACACGGGCCTAATCAGCCCCTAATATATAAGTGGGTATATATACTTTCATTTTCGAAGGGTTTTGTTTAAGTTGGGTGCGTAGTCTTTCAATTCAAGCACTCTCACACACATTAAGCTTTCGCTCTTAGTTGAAAGACCCAAGTAAGGGCCGACCTATACTATTTGGGTTTCATTTCATGTCGTGTGAGTAAGTCTTTCAATTCAAGCACTCTCACACACATTGAGCTTTCGCTCTTAGTTGAAAGACCCAAGTAAGGGGCCGACCTATACTATTTGGGTTTCATTTCATGTCGTGTGAGTAAGTCTTTCAATTCAAGCACTCTCACACACATTGAGCTTTCACTCTTAGTTGCAAGACCCAAGTAAGGGCCGACCTATACTATTTGGGTTTTATTTCATGTCATGTGAGTAAGTCTTTCAATTCAAGCACTATCACACACATTGAGCCTTCGCTCTTACTCCCAAGACCTTAGTAAAGGCCTTATTGCAGTTATATTTGGGTTTCATTTATGTCATGTGTGTAGTACTTCAATTCAAGCACTCTCACACACATTGAGCCTTCGCTCTTACTCCCAAGACCTTAGTCAAGGCCATACTGCAATTTATATTTGGGTTTAATTTCATGTCGTGTGTGTAAGTCTTTCAATTCTAGCGCGCACCCACATTGAGCCGTCGCTCTTATTTGCAAGACTCGAGTAAGGGCTCATATACATAATCTATATACATATTTCCCTTCGGTTATTTCCCTTCAGTCATTTCCCTTCAGTATTGTCTTTACATTTCGGGTTTTCCCTTTGGAGTAGCGTGAGTTTGCATTGCATCTACGCCATACCACGAGGTAGGACGCATATTGCATCGAAGCAAGCCCCGCTCGAATTCGCTCATGTAGTGGAGTGTTCATAACACACAAACTAGGTGGCCCGAAAAGGGATAAAAGAAAAGACTTAGGCACGTGCAAATCCACGTGATCTAAAACATGCAACCGCATCTTAAAGACCCGAAATAGACACCTCGAACCGCTTCGTAGACTTTCCTCGAAAAACTTGATTTTTGCAAAGCGTACAGACTGACCCTTGCGCATCGGTGCAAGAAGGTCTGCGACGACAAGAGCTTACTTGCTCACAGTCGCCACGTTTAGAAGTCAGTGTTAAAAATATCTTCGCTAGCTTAAGTAAGCTAGCTGGCACGCCCTGTTTATATAAATAGGCCTTAGACACAAGAGAGGATCCGCTCCAGGCCCTAAAAAGGCGAGAGGCGGGGGATTTTCCTGCGTCTACAGAGATTGGCATGCCCGGTGGGACGTGAGCCTTTCAAAAATCGAGTTTTAAGTTAGAAGCTTGCGAAAAATTTTGTTGAAAAGGTCTCATTTTTAACTTGTTTTCTTTGCTTGTACTTAGGAAATTTTGAAAAAGCTTGAAAAGCATGTCAAAATCCAATCCAAGTGAAGTGTCGAGCCAGGGCTCATGCGCATCAAGTTCTCACTCTCGGAGGATTTTCAAAAACAAAATAAAACTAGATGAAATCGAGGACCTGAGAAGGGAGTTTGAGGCCAAAATCGATGCTCTCAGCCAAGAGGCTGAGGTAGGTGATTCATGTTCATCAAACGGTGAACAATGGCCTAAGAAAAAATCTGAAAGACCTCGCAAGCACAAAGAAGCCTCCGTAATGGAAGGCAACCAATACCACGAGTCCTTCACACAAAAGGACCATAAAGCCTACAGCAGTTGCTGAAAGGGCAAAATAAAGAGAAAAGAAGCTACGCCCTGTCTGATTTCCTTCCTATGGATTACGAAACAGACAATGACAATGAAATACCGAACTTCCATCGGTATGATGGCATGGGAGACCTTAGGTCTCACTTGCAGCTTTTCTCACGTCGAGCCCATAAAAAGAAAATGGACTCGATGAAATGGGTGTATTGGTTCCCTTTATCCCTTAAAGGCACAGCTACCAAATGGATGGCTTCCTACGACTTAAGTCAGTTCGCTACTTTTGAAGAGTTAGCGAACTGCTTCATGCAAAGATTTGCACACAACGTAGAAGTCACGCCGACTCTGAATACCTTAAGGGATACAAAGCAAGGCATGAACGAAGACATACATGCCTTCATTATAAGATGAAGGTCACTTTTGGGCCAAGTGCGAGAGCCCATATCCGAAGGATGCGTAGTCATGCTCATCCTGGATAACTTTAAAAGCGAGTTAAAAACCCTTCTCTCGCTCCATGAGATCTCAACTTTCCATAAGTTGATCAAAAAGGCATCCCTTTTCGAAACCGGGCAAAGCCCCATAAAATCGCCAATGTCCGGGTGGATCCAAGCGTGGTGGGCACTTCCAAAAATTTTGAAAAACTAGAAAATAAAAGGTAGCAAACCTTTCAAAAACCGGTTGAAAAATGGGAGTATACACCGCTGGGGCAACCTGTGTCGGAGGTCCTAGACCTCCTACTTGCCCAAGGCATGATAGAACTCCCTGAAATCCCCGAAAGAGTCACTTCCAAAGAGGGGTATTTAAATCGATTTTGTAAGTATCATCGGCTCAAAGGCCATGATACCAAACACTGTTTCTCCCTTTTAAATAAAATTGAGAACTTGATAGCAGAGGGCCGGCTCCAGGTCATTGCGGAACCTGAGCCACCTCAAGCTATCTTTAAAGAACCCTTTCCCAAACACGCCAGTGGCAGTGGGAAAGGAAATGAGGTATGTGCCCTCACCATTTCTAAGGAACTAGTGCAAAAGCCAGAGTCTGGTCGACCCACTTGTGCGCCCATTCTTGTACTATACAAGAAGCCCGCCCAAGTCGTCATTCGGGGACCACCAAAAGTTGAATCCCCGGCAAAACCAGTCTTGAAAATCCAAGGTGCTCCTCAACTCATCCTTACAGCCAAATTTAGCACGAACCCTAGGTTGGTCGTGGGGGAAGTGACTAGATCCGGGAGGATCTATCAACCCCCGCACCTTCAAGCTGCTCAAAAGGTGGTCAGTGTGCCTGGCCCCTCAAAAGCATGTATCCCTGGTGTTCTGCCAAAAGCAGATAAGGATAAAGTCATCCTAAATCCTTATGATTTTGAAAACCACCTTTCAAAGATTCCTATTCACATGTCTATCTTAGAGCTTATACAAACCTCACCTAGGCATAGACTTGTATTAGAGAAAATTCTAGATAGGGCTAAGGTTGATTCGAACATAAGTCCGAAATCCTTGTCTGCCCAAGTGGCTTTATTAGGAGCAAAATCGCCCATCACTTTCTCGGAAGATGATGTAGATAGACCCTACGAATCCCATAACCAGGCCCTGCATATCGAGGTAGTTCTGAATAACCACTCTCTGGACAGGTGCCTAGTCGATGGTGGAGGAGGGCTCAACATCCTTCCACTTCATGTGGCATATAAAATCAGAGTCACCTTGACTTCAGTAAACCCAAGCCCCATCGTTATCACTAGATACGATGGGAATGCGTCTAGACCTTTAGGATCCATCAAACTTCCAATGGAAACGGGAGGGATCGAACACACGGGGGTGTTTCATGTCTTGGACATCCACCCCCATTATAACCTGTTACTGGGAAGACCCTGGATACACAGTTTGTGCGTTGTGCCATTGTAAACACCCCGAAATCCCACGAATTTCTTCAAAAACAATCTGGTTTTGTAAAAGCAGCCCCAAAGGGCCATTTTGAGTCTGGAAACCCAGGAGCCTTCCAAACAACCCTGTACATATGTTTTGAACTCTATATTTCGAAAATATACAATATGGCTTTTAAAACCTTTTTAAAACATGTTTTGAAACCCCGAAGCAGCTTCGCCCGATCAAGACAGGACCAGGAGAGCTAAGAAGAGCCCAGAACCGGAGCACACGTCGAGCCTGGCACAGCAACTCTTGTATCTGATTCACACCCCCAGGATCTCGAACGTACAACACCCTGTTCTTATCAAAATAGCATTTGAAGTCATCTCCGAAAGGCAGAAACGGAGGCGGACGACCATGTTGGCGAAGACCCAACGAAGACGAAATATTGATGCTGTCAGACCCCGCACGAATCGTCCGTTTCGAACCCAGCTCGAAGGAGTCAGAGTTCAGTTTGGATTGGATCTGGACCATATATATCCAGATCCCAATCCAAACCCATATGTGGACTTGGATTTGGATTTGGATCTAGAGATCCAATCCAATATCCATATCCATGGCCCACATCACCTTCTCATAAATGGAGGTGGGGCCCACTTGAAATTCACGTGGGATATTGGGCATGAGAGAGAGTGGGGATGGAAAATATCAAGAGTATTGTATTAAGCTTGACTTGTGTGTCAAGTTTGGGTTTAATCATGTGGGTTAGCCTAATTGAGTGGGTTTAAGCTTGTAATTAGCTAAAACCTAACCTAGGGCTTCACCAACATGAGGTGGTCAAGGTCTATGGGCCATGCTAAGGGAGCTCCTTTACCTAAACCTAACCCAAAACGCCTAATCCTAGCCTAAACCCCTAATCCACTCCTAATCTGAACCTAATCACCTAACCCACTTCCCTAATCCCGGCCTAATCCCAACCTAATCACCTAACCCACTTCCCTAATCCTTCCCTAAACCTAGATTAATTTCCCTAATCCTAGCCTAAACCTAGCCTAATCACCTAACCTAGCTCACTAAACCTCACCCTAAAACCCAACCACCTAACCTAGCCCTAAACCCCTAAACCACCCCTAGCCCACAATCTACCCAAACCCCTAGTTTTCAAAATATCTGGCCCAACCCTTTCCAGCCCACCTTATCTACATACCACCCTACCTAAACCACCTAACCACTACCCCAAGCCCAGCCCTAACCGACCTACCCATCCCCTATTTAAACCCCCCCCCCTTGGGGGCGGGTTTTGCAAGCTGGAACCCTCACTTCACCCAGCCGGGCCCTCTCCTTCTCCCATTTCCTCACCTAGCCGGGACCACTCTCCATCACCTCCGCCTGCTGCACCTGCACCGCCACCTTCCCTCTTCCATCCACCACCATCCCCCAGCCGGACGCCACCACCTTCACCCAACCGAACCAGCCAAGCTCCCACATCTGGCTGCTTCTCTTTGCCTTCCACCGCCTCTCCCCATTCGGTAAGTACCCTGCACTTTACCTAGCTCCTTCTCTACTCCCTCTCCACTCCCAGCCACCCACCATACCATCACCTTACCTACACAACAACCCCTCGCCGCCACCACTCCCACTCGGCCAAACCTTAGCCGCCCCAGCCATTTGCCCCCACCTAACTCCCCTCAACTACACCCGACCACCCTATTAGATTTCCTAAGACCTGCCCATAACACTCCCTTACACCTACTATCCCCACTATCACCTAGCCCCATCACCTAACTAGCTACCTTCCCATATTCCAACCTTAGTCATCCTAGCAGCCCGCCACCACCACATCTTCCTAGTCGGCCACTCCAACCGACTATTCCTTCATTCGGCCAGTCATCACCATTCCCCTAGGTGTCCCATTCGGCCTTCCCCATAAACTCCCCTTTAGGTCCACTTTCCCTAAACACTCGACTCTCCTAGTGACACTAAACACTCACTTGGTCCAGCCCCTTTAATCCCCCACATCTAGGCGACACCCATTTGCAGTCGGACACCTTCGAGGCGCCTATCCCACGCCCCACTTGCAGCCGGCCAGCACCTTTGGTCACCTATCCTCGCGGAGCTCCCGTTTGCAGCCCAAGGCGAACCCCAAGCCCACGCTCAAGCAAGGCCTCTACGGACCAGCTACTCGTAAGTTCCTAAACTCGGTCTTTAGTTGTATACTTGCTTGAGATTCAATTTGATACGGGGTTGTAATAACGGAGCATAGTCTCCCCCCGCTTGTAATAACGTGGCTTGGCACACCCACACACATGCACTCTCTTAGTCGTGCACGATTTTGAACACACACGGGCCTAATCAGCCCCTAATACATAAGTGTATATATATACTTTCATTTTCGAAGGGTTTTGCTTAAGTTGGATGCGTTGTCTTTTAATTCAAGCACTCTCACACACATTGAGCTTTCGCTCTTATTTGAAAGACCCAAGTAAGGGTCGACCTATACTATTTGGGTTTAATTTCATGTCGTGTGAGTAAGTCTTTCAATCCAAGCACTCTCACACACATTGAGCTTTCGCTCTTATTTGAAAGACCCAAGTAAGGGCCGACCTATACTATTTGGGTTTCATTTCATGTCGTGTGAGTAAGTCTTTCAATTCAAGCACTTTCACACACATTGAGCCTTCGCTCTTACTCCCAAGACCTTAGTAAAGGCCTTATTGCAGTTATATTTGGGTTTCATTTATGTCGTGTGTGTAGTACTTCAATTCAAGCACTCTCACACACATTGAGCCTTCGCTCTTACTCCCAAGACCTTAGTCAAGGCCATACTGCAATTTATATTTGGGTTTAATTTCATGTCGTGTGTGTAAGTCTTTCAATTCCAGCACGCACCCACATTGAGCCTCCGCTCTTATTTGCAAGACCCGAGTAAGGGCTCATATACATAATCTATATACATATCTCCCTTCGGTTATTTCCCTTCGGTTATTTCCCTTCAGTCATTTCCCTTCAATATTGTCTTTACATTTCGGGTTTTCCCTTTTGGAGTAGCGTGAGTTTGCATTGCATCTATGCCATACCACGAGGTAGGACACATATTGCATCGAAGCAAGCCCCGCTCGAATTCGCCCATGTAGTGGAGTGTTCATAACACACAAACTAGGTGGCCCGAAAAGGGATAAAAGAAAAGACTTAGGCACGTGCAAATCCACGTGATCTAAAATATGCAATCGCATCTTAAAGACCCGAAATAGACACCTCGAACCACTTCGTAGACTTTTCTCTCCAAAAACTCGATTTTTGCAAAGTGTACAGACTGACCCTTGCGCATCGGTGCAAGAAGGTTTGCGACGACAAGAGCTTACTTGCTCACAGTCGCCACGTTTAGAAGTCAGTATAAAAATATCTTCGCTATCTTAGGTAAGCTAGCTGGCACGCCCTGTTTGCATACATAGGCCTTAGACACACGAGAGGATCCGCTTCAAGCCCTGAAAAAGGCGAAGAGGCGGGGATTTTCGCGCGTCTACAGAGATTGGCACGCCCGGTGGGAGGTGAGCCTTTCAAAAATCGAGTTTTAAAGTAGAGGTCTTGCGAAAATTTTGTAAAAAGGTGTCGTTTTAAACTTGTTTTCTTTTGCTTGTACTTAGGATATTTTGAAAAAGCTTGAAAAGCATGTCAAAATCCAATCCAAGTGAAGTGTCGAGCCAAGGCTCATGCGCATCAAGTTCTCACTCTCGAAGGATTTTCAAAAACAAAATAAAACTAGATGAAATCGAGGACTTGAGAAGGGAGTTTGAGGCCAAAATCGATGCTCTCAGCCAAGAGGCTGAAGTAGGCGATTCATGTTCATCAAACGGTGAACAAAGGCCTAAAAAGAAATCTGAAAAACCTCGCAAGCAAAAAGAGGCCTCCATAATGGAAGGCAACCAATACCACGAGTCCTTCACACAAGAGGACCGTAAAGCCCTACAACAGTTGCTAAAAGGGCAGAATAAAGAGAAAAGAAGCTACGCCCAGTCTGATTTCCTTCCTATGGACTACGAAACAGACAGTGACGATGAAATACCGAACTTCCATCGGTATGATGGCATGGGAGACCCTAGGTCTCACTTGCAGCTTTTCTCACGTCGAGCCCATAAGAAGAAAAAGGACTCGATGAAATGGGTGTATTGGTTCCCTTTATCCCTTAAAGGCACAACTGCCAAATGGCTGGCTTCCTACGACTTAAGTCAGTTCGCTACTTTTGAAGAGTTAGCGAACTGCTTCATGCAAAGATTTGCACACAACGTAGAAGTCACGCCAACCCTGAATACCTTAAGGGATATAAAGCAAGGCATGAACGAAGACGTACATGCCTTCATTATAAGATGGAGGTCGCTTTTGGGCCAAGTGCGAGAGCCCATATCCGAAGGATGCGCAGTAATGCTCATCCTGGATAATTTTAAAAGCGAGTTAAAAACCCTTCTCTCGCTCCAAGAGATTTCAACTTTTCATAAGTTGAAAAGCGAGTCAAAAAGGCCTCCCTTTTCGAAACCAACTTACGAAAAGGGACGTACGACCACTTATGGAAAGGAAGTGCCATTCCAAAAACCCGTTTGGAAAAGCCCATCGCATATGGGCTGCCCACGACGGACAAAGGGGCAAAGCCCCATAAAATCGCCAATGTCCGAGTGAATCCAGGCATGACGGGCACTTCCAAAAGTTTTGAAAAATTAGAAAATAAGAGGGAACGCAATTTTCAAAAACCGGTTGAAAAACGGGAGTATACTCCGCTGGGGCAACCTGTGTCGGAGGTCCTAGACCTCTTACTTGCCCAGGGCATGATCGAACTCCCTAAAATCCCCGAAGGAGTCACTTCCAAAGGGGGGTATTTAAACCGATTTTGTAAGTATCATCGGCTCAAAGGCCATGATACCAAACGCTGCTTCTCTCTTTTAAAAAAATTGAGAACTTGATAGCAGAAGGTCGGCTCCACGTCACTGCGGAACCTGAGCCACCTCAAGCTATCTTTAAGGAACCCTTTCCCAAACACGCCAGTGGTAGTGGGAAAGAAAAGGAGGTATGTACCCTCACCATTTCCAAGGAACTAGCGCAAAAGCCAGAACCTGGTCGACCTACTTGTGCGCCCATCCTTGTACTGTACAAGAGGCCCGCCCAAGTCGTCATTCGGGGACCACCAAAAGTAGAAACCCTGGTAAAACCAGTTTTGAAAATCCAAGGCTCTCCTCAGCTCATCCTTAGAGCCAAGTTTAGCGCGAACCCTAAGCTGGTCGTGGGGGAAGTCACTAGATCCGGGAGGATCTATCAACCCCCGCACCTTCAAGGTGCTCAAAAGGTGGTCAGTGTGCCTGGCCCCTCAAAAGCATGTATCCCTAGTGGTCTGCCAAGAGCAGATAAGGACAAAGTCATCCTAAATCATTATGATTTCGAAAACCACCTTTCAAAGATTCCTATTCACATGTCCATCCTAGAGCTTATAAAAACCTCGCCTAGGCATAGACTTGTATTAGAGAAAATTCTAGAAAGGGCCAAGGTTGATTCGAACATAAGTCCGGAATCCT
This sequence comes from Brasenia schreberi, assembly GCA_036023115.1. Taxonomy (NCBI): domain Eukaryota; kingdom Viridiplantae; phylum Streptophyta; class Magnoliopsida; order Nymphaeales; family Cabombaceae; genus Brasenia; species Brasenia schreberi. Next base: position 4,865,314 of record JAYKKT010000048.1, read on the forward strand.
TGTCTGCCCAAGTGGCTTTATTAGGAGCAAAATCGCCCATCACTTTCTCGGAAGATGATGTAGATAGACCCTACGAAACCCATAACCAGGCCCTGCATATCGAGGTGGTTCTAAACAACCACTCTCTGGACAGGTGCCTAGTCGACGGTGGAGGAGGGCTCAACATCCTTCCGCTTCATGTGGCGTACAAAATCAGAGTCACCTTGACTTCAGTGAACCCAAGCCCCATCGTTATCACGGGATACGATGGGAATGCGTCTAGACCTTTAGGATCCATCGAACTCCCAATGGAAACGGGAGGGATCGAACACACGGGGGTGTTTCATGTCTTGGACATCCACCCCCATTATAACCTGTTGCTGGGAAGGCCCTGGATACACAGTTTGTGCGCTGTGCCATCCACCTTCCACAAGTGTGTCAAGATCCCTTTTAGGGACCAGGTCGTAGTGATCCTAGGTGAGAGTCACCCACAGCTTCAGGGGATCATAAACTCCCCTTGTTTATCAAGCTCCCAGGCCCATGAGGCTAACCTGGGGCAAATTATGGTTGAGCCACCTCGGCTCGTGTTGAACAACCCTAGGAAGGTTGTATGTGTGAAGGGGCCGCCCAAAGCAGGCCCCCTCCCGACTCTAATCCTCCTAGGAAAACCCAAGTGTTCCCTATTTCCAAAACCCCTGGACAAGAGGCCATACGAGCCTAATATTGACGATAGCATGTTCCAGGACCACGACTTGTATCCCATCTTTTCAAAAAACAAAAGGTCGTGGAACATGTTATTGAACATGGGCTACACGCCCTACAAGAGTCTAGGGGCACAAAACCAGGGTCTCCTAGAGCCCATCCTGCCTAGGGCCAACCCAAGCCGATATGGGAACGGCTATATTCCCCAAATACCGCCGGAGCCACCCCCTGTGACCACCTAGGTCAAGGGTGCCCCGGAGCCTGTCTTAGAAGAGACCTACGATTTAGACCTCCTATTCCGAGTCTAACCCGTAGTGTTTTCCCTTTGTAGGTATGACGGAAGATCCCTTTTTCTAAAAATACCAAAAACAATTGAAAAACTTAAAATCAAAAAATCGAAAAAACAAGAGAAACCAAAAACAATGGAAAAACAAAAACTCGAAAAAAGAGTGCTTTGTATAGTTCCAAAAGTTCTTGTTTTACAAAAACCCAAAAAAATTGAAAATTTGGAAAATACCAAAAAGATTTTGTACATAGCTGCTCTTGGTAGGACTTTGGCAAAAGAAAAGGATTTCGAAAGAAACGTCGTCTGCATAGCCAGACCAAAAATTTCAAAATCACTTGAAAATCCAAGTACAAAACTAGGTCATTTTGAAAACCACGCATCAAGTTCCCTCGGGTCTATAGCCCACGAGAATGATCAAAGCCCAGAAGTGGATCCCCTTGAGGAAGATCCCACTTCTGAGCTCCCAGAATTTCATAGAATTCTCGATTTTGAAATACCTTCCCAATCAGTAGGAGGAGATTTCATAGAGGTGAACCTAGGGGATGATTCCAATCCAAAAACCATCAAAATAGGCGCATGCTTGCATGAAACTGAAAAGTTAGCATTCATTGCATTTCTACGAACCTATTTAGATGTGTTTGCATGGACGTATGAAGACATGCCGGGCATAGATCCCAGCATAGTCGAGCATCGTCTTCCCTTAGATGCAGGTGTAAAACCCATAAAGCAGAAGCTTTGGAAAATATACCCGAATGTACACACGCAAGTCAAAGAGGGTTTAGAAGATCTGCTAAAGACTGGATTTATAAAAGCCATTGCGTATTCTGATTGTTGTCAAATATCGTTGTGGTTCGAAAAACCAATGGGAAAATTCGAATATGCATCGATTTCAGAAACCTGAATAAAGCCACTCTAAAGGATAATTATCCTTTACCCAACATAGATTTGATAGTCGATAGTACTGCAAATCATGAAATGTTTTCATTCATGGATGGCTATTCAGGCTATAATCAAATCAAACTAAGTCCACGAGATCAGGGTAAGACCGCCTTCACAACCCCATGGGGCACGTACTGTTATACAGTCATGCCCTTTGGTTTGAAAAATGCCGGCGCAACATACCAACGAGCCATAAACACGATCTTCCATGATCAAATTCATGAGCTTGTAGAAGTGTATGTAGATGATCTCTTGGCGAAATCCAAAACCTGATGCACCCACATCGAATGTTTACAAAAGATTTTCGAAAGGCTTAGGCTTTACAAAGTAAAGCTAAACCCTCAAAAATGTGTGTTCGGGGTAGAATCAAGGAAGCTTCTAGGCTTTATGGTGAGCCAAAGGGGAATAGAAGTCGACCCCTCTAAGTGTCGAGCCATCATAGACATGGCTCCACCCTCCAATCTCACCCAAATCCGTAGCCTCCAAGGTCGATTACAATCCGTGCGCCGATTAATATCAAATCTGGCAACTAGATGCGAACCCTTCAACAAACTGTTGAGGAAGGGTACGAAATTCTTATGGGATGACGAATGCCAAAAGTCCTTCGAGAGACTGAAGGCATACTTGGTTAATCCCCCCGTTTTGAATCCTCCAAAACAAGGAAAACCGCTTTTGTTATACATCTCCGTGCATGTAAACGCTTTAGGAGCCCTGTTGGCTCAATACGAGGATGACACCCATAAGGAGTATGCCATCTACTATATTTCGAAAACTCTCTTGGCTTATGAACGAAATTATCAAGCCATGGAGAAGACGTGCTTGGCCCTAGTCTGGGCCTGCCAGAAGTTCAGACACTATTTCCTAGATCATGAGATCTGGATAGTGTCCAAGCTTGATCCAATCAAGCACTTATTCGAAAAACCCATTCTCACGAGTAGATTGGGCAAATGGCAACTCCTTCTAATGGAGTATGATCTGAAATACCATCACCAGATCTCCATTAAAGGGCAAGCCCTAGCAGATTACGTGGCTGAATTCCCCTTAGAGGACGCATATCCCACTCTTGCCAACATGCCTCATGAAGGCATATTGCAAAACCATTTTCAAAACCACATTTTGGCAAATTCTTTCGAAAACCAAGTGTAGAAGATGCACTTCGACGGGGCACGAAACCAACGAGGGGCTGGTGCTGGGGTCATCCTAATCTCCCCTGAAAAAGGTGAGATTCCCATAGCAGTCCGCTTAGATTTCGAATGTTCCAACAACGTAGCTGAGTATGAAGCACTCATACAAGGCTTAAGGATTTCGAAAACTCTAGGGGCATCATGCATCGAGGTCTTTGGAGATTCACTCCTTGTCATAAACCAGGTTTTAAAAATTTGGCAAGTACGTAATGAGAAACTACTTCCATATCACGAGTTGGCCACTCGATTGGTCCAATCCTTCCAGTCGTGTAAGCTCACACACGTAGGAATTGAGGACAATGGCATCGCCATGCCCTCTCCTCCTTAGGTTCAGCCCTGAAGGTCGATCCCATTTCAGGGACAAGATCTTTGGAAATATGGCATGCGCCCCATCCATCCACACACGACTTGGATATTTGCCAAAACAACCCAGAGTCTATTAAAAAACCCTGGTTCTATGACATAAAACAATTTTTAGAAAATGGGGGATTTGCCGAGGATGCCACATCCAAAGATAAGGCATTCATTCGTAAGATTTCGACCCGATACACCATTCTAGGTGGGGTCTTATACAAAAAGAGTTTTACCGGCATTCTCCTTAGGTGTATCGACCTAGAGGAGGCTAGGATAGTAATGCATGAGTTCCACGATGGAGAATGTGGAGGTCATGTTAATGCCAACATGATGGCAATGAAAATACTTAGAGGGGGCTATTTTTGGTCCACCCTGAAAAAGGATTGTCACGATCATGTTAGGAAGTGTCATCCGTGTCAAGTGCATGGGCACGCCATTCATATCCCTTCATCTGCATTGCATTCCGTGGTCAACCCCTGGCCATTTACCATGTGGGCGTTTGACATTGTAGGCCCAATATTTCCAAAGGCCTCGAATGGGCATCGTTTTATTTTAGCAGCCACGGAGTATTTCTCCAAGTGGGTAGAAGCCATTTCCCTAACGAATGTAATGGGGCAACATGTGGTGGCTTTCATCTGGAGGAATATCTTGGCTCGATTTGGGGTTCCACGAGACCTTGTGTCCGATAATGGTACCCCATTCAACAACTAGCGGATGGCCAAGTTGTGCAACACGTATGGCATAACTCACCACTTCTCCTCGCCCTACTACCCTCAAGGCAACGGCCAAGCCGAAGCCACAAACAAGACTCTCATTAGTATTATTGAGAAAACCTTAGAGAAGGGTAGGATATGGCATGAGAAGCTAGATGAAGCCTTATGGGCTTCTAGGACCTCCATCCGGACTCCCACGAATGCCACACCATTTGAGTTGGTCTATGGCACAAACGCCATTCTTCCCATTCATACTCAACTGCATTCATTTCATACATCCATAGCACTCGACCTCCCCCTAGAGACGCTTCAGCATGCTAGGATGGCCGAACTAGATTTGCTAGATGAGAGGCGACTCCTTGCCATGGATCACGCTCGTGCATACCGGCAAAGGATAGCCCGACATTATAGCAAACACATGAGACCTCGCCACTTTGAAGTAGGAGATCTGGTCTTAAAAACCATCCACCATCGTGGCCCATACCCCCTAGGCAAGTGGCGCCCCAACTGGGATGGACCCTATGTTGTACGAGCAACCACTACGAACAATTCGTATTGGTTGATCGATGTAGAAGGTAGGAATTTAGCAGATCCTATCAATATTCAATACTTAAAGAAGTATCATGTGTAGGATCTGGATTAAATTCCAGTTTTCGAAAATTTTATAGGGATAGCTGCCCTGAGACATGTGAATAAGGTGCAAAGGCGAACTCGTGTGACCCTAAGTGAAGAGAATTCGCACTTGTGAAAGAGTGGAGTTTTCAAAATCGTGGTTACATTTCAAAATCCTTCTTCTTACAAAGAAAGGCCTAGTTCAACATAGCAAGATACTTGCAGGTAGTACGTGCTATTTCTAAATAGGCTGATCTTGAATGGATCGAGTGCAGGCTTGGGATAAGTCCACCCCTCTTCTCTCCTATTTCCAAAAGGAAAACAAAGGCCCAAAACAAAAGGGAATTCCCCATTCAAAGTCTCTTTCCAAAAGAAAGAAACCAGAATTTAAAAGAAAAATCGAATCTCTTGTGAAAAAGAGGGATTAAAGAAAAAATACTCCCAAAGGGAGACCCTCTATGAAAAAAAAAGGAAAAAGAGGCCAAAAAGCTCAAAAAGAGCAGTTTTCCACCTTCTATGCCTTAAACCACGGGACGCTTCAGAAGGGACCGTGGTATCTCTTTCCCATCCCTAGCTTATCCCAAGCTAAAGCATGGTTCATTTCGAGGAATCCTAAAGTAAAAATAGGATTTACTTACTTGAATTTCATCTTGTTTGAGAATTCGACGTTTCGAGTAAGGCGTAGGAATTTGAAATGAAGCTTGTTTTCATATAAAACCTCCGCTAGATAAGCGAGTGTTAAGACTCAAACAAGGGCAAGCACGAAGAGCTCGAGATCCTTAGGATCGAGGCTCAAGACAGTTGTCCCTTTTTGTAAATAGCTTTTGTAAATAAGTTTTGAAAATCGAACATCGAACAGCATAGGATTTGCTCACTTGGAGCAATAGACCTTGTAAGTCTCTAGAGTTCGACCACATCTGGTCTCTGGGAGGTCGCCACTCTTGGCACCACACCCATGTCATTTGCATTCCACGCATGGTACTTAAATGAACATGATCCCATTTTAGGACCAGATTCCATAAGTAAACCCCTTTGGCGTGATATCTCCTCCTACCAGAGTTTGTAAATTGAGATTTTGCTAAAAATGGGACGATCCCATATTCTTCATGGCTAGATCTAGGTTGACATTAAAAGGGGTGTTTGTCATCTTTGCCCTTATCCAAATCTATTTGGACAAGGCCAAAGAGGGACATCTGTAAACACCCTGAAATCCCACGAATTTCTTCAAAAACAATCTGGTTTTATAAAAGCAGCCCCAAAGGGCCATTTTGAGTCTGGAAACCCAAGAGCCTTCCAGACAACCCTGTACATATGTTTTGAACTCTATATTTCGAAAACATATAATATGGCTTTTAAAACCTTTTTAAAACATGTTTTGAAACCCCGAAGCAGCTTGGCCCGATCAAGACAGGACCAGGAGAGCTAAGAAGAGCCCGGAACCAGAGCACACGTCGAGCCCAGCACAGCAACTCTTGCATCTGATTCACACCCGCAGGATCTCGAACGTCCAAGACCCTGTTCTTATCAAAATAGCATTTGAAGTCATCTCCGTAAGGCAGAAACGGAGGCGGACGACCATGTTGGCGAAGACCCAACGAAGATGGAGTACTGATGCTTCGGTTATTTCCCTTCGGTTATTTCCCTTCAGTCATTTCCCTTCAGTATTGTCTTTACATTTCGGTTTTCCCTTTTGGAGTAGCATGAGTTTGCATTGCATCTACGCCATACCACGAGGTAGGACGCATATTGCATCGAAGCAAGCCCCGCTCGAATTCACCCATGTAGTGGAGTGTTCATAACACACAAACTAGGTGGCCCGAAAAGGGATAAAAGAAAAGACTTAGGCACGTGCAAATCCACGTGATCTAAAATATGCAATCGCATCTTAAAGACCCGAAATAGACACCTCGAACCGCTTCGTAGACTTTTCTCTCCAAAAACTCAATTTTTGCAAAGCGTACAGACTGACCCTTGCGCATCGGTGCAAGAAGGTCTGCGACGACAAGAGCTTACTTGCTCATAGTCGCCACATTTAGAAGTCAGTATAAAAATATCTTCGCTAGCTTAGGTAAGCTAGCTGGCACGCCCTGTTTCCATACATAGGCCTTAGACACACGAGAGGATCCACTTCAAGCCCTGAAAAAGGCGAAGAGGCGGGGATTTTCGCGCGTCTACAGCCATCCACCTTCCACAGGTGTGTTAAGATCCCTTTTAGGGACCAGGTCATAGTGATCCTAGGTGAGAGTCACCCATAGCTTCAGGGGATCATAAACTCCCCTTGTTTATCAAGCTCCCAGGCCCATGAGGCTAACTTGGGGCAAATTATGGTTGAACCACCCCGGCTCGTGTTAAACAACCCTAGGAAGGTTGTATGTGTGAAGGGGCCACCCAAAGTAGTCCCCCTCCTGATCTTAACCCTTCTAGGACGATCCAAGCGTTCCCTATTTCCAAAGCTCCTGGACAAAAAGTCGTATGAGCACAATATGGACGATAGCATGTTCTAGGACCACGATTTGTACCACGCCTTTTCAAAAAACAGAAAGTCGTGGAACATGTTGTTGAATATGGGCTACACGCCCTACAAGAGTCTAGGGGCACAGAACCAGGGTCTCCTAGAGCCCATCTTTCCTAGGGCCAATCCAAGCCGATATGGGATCGGCTATACTCCCCGAATACCGCCGGAGCCACCCCCTATGACCACCTGGGTCAAGGGTGCCCTGGAACCTACCTTAGAAGAGACCTACGATTTAGATCTCCTATTCCGACTCCAACCCGTAGTGTTTTCCCTTTGTAGGTATGACGGAAGATCCCTTTTATAAAAATACAAAACATTTGAAAAGCTCAAAATCAAAAAAATCGAAAAAGAAGAAAAGCCAAAAACAATGGAAAAACAAAAACTCGAAAAAAGAGTGCTTTGTATAGTTCCAAAAGTTCTTGTTTTATAAAAACCCAAAAAAATCAAAAATTTGGAAAATACCAAAAAGATTTTGTATATAGTTGCTCCTGGTAGGACTTTGGCAAAAGAAAAGGATTTCGAAAGAAACGTTGTGTGCATAGCCAGACCAAAAATTTCGAAATCACTTGAAAATCCAAGTACAAAACCAGGTCTTTTTGAAAATCATGCATCAAATTCCCTCGGGTCTATAGCCCATGAGAATGATCGAAACCCAGAAGTGGATCCCCTTGAGGAAGATCCCACTTTTGAGCTCCCAGAATTTCATAAAATTCTCGATTTTGAAAGACCTTCCCAATCAGTAGGAGGAGATTTCATAGAGGTGAACTTAGGGGATGATTCCAATCCCAAATCCATCAAAATAGGCGCATGCTTGCATGAACATGAAAAGTTAGCATTCATTGCATTTCTATGAACCTATTTAGATGTGTTTGCATGGACGTATGAAGACATGTCGGGCATAGACCCCAGCATTGTCGAGCATCGTCTTCCCTTAGATGTAGGTGTAAAACCCATAAAGCAGAAGCTTAGGAAAATACACCCGAATGTACACACGCAAGTCAAAGAGGGTTTAGAGAATCTGTTAAAAGCCGGATTTATAAAACCCATTGCGTATTCTGATTGGTTGTCAAATATCGTTGTAGTTCGAAAAACCAATGGGAAAATTCGAATATGCATCGATTTCAGAAACTTGAATAAAGCCACTCCAAAGGATAATTATCCTTTACCAAACATAGATTTGATAGTCGATAGTACTTCAAATCATGAAATGTTTTCATTTATGGATGGCTATTCAGACTATAATCAAATCAAACTAAGTCCACGAGATCAGGGTAAGACCACCTTCACAACCCCATGGGGCACGTACAGATATACAGTCATGTCCTTTGGTTTGAAAAATGCCGGCGCAACATACCAACGAGTCATGACCACGATCTTCCATGATGAGATTCATGAGCTCGTAGAAGTGTATGTAGATGATCTATTGGCAAAATCCAAAACCTGATGCACTCATCTCGAATGTTTGAAAAAGATTTTCGAAAGGCTTAGGCTTTACAAAGTAAAGCTAAACCCTCAAAAATGTGTATTCGGGGTAGAATCCGGAAAGCTTCTAGGCTTTATGGTGAGCCAAAGGGGTATAGAAGTCGACCCCTCTAAGTGTCGAGCCATCATAGACATGGCTTCACCCTCCAATCTCACTCAAATCCGTAGCCTCCAGGGTCGTTTACAATCCGTTCGTCGATTCATATCGAATCTGGCGACTAGATGCGAACCCTTCAACAGACTGTTGAAGAAGGGCACGAAATTCTTATGGGATGATGAATGCCAGAAGTCCTTCGAGAGACTGAAGGCATACTTGGTTAATCCCCCCGTTTTGAACCCTCCAAAGCAAGGAAAACCGCTTTTACTTTACATCTCTATGCATGCGAATGCTTTAGGAGCCCTATTGGCTCAATACGAGGATGACACCCATAAGGAGTATGCCACCTACTACATTTTGAAAACTCTCTTGGCTTATGAACGAAATTATCAAGCCATGGAGAAGACGTGCTTGGCCCTAGTCTGGGCTTGCCAGAAATTCGGACACTATTTCCTAGATCATGAGATCTGGATAGTGTCTAAGCTTGATCCAATCAAGCACTTGTTCGAAAAACCCATTCTCACAGGTAGATTGGGCAAATGGTAACTCCTTCTAATGGAGTATGATATGAAATACCGTCACTAGATCTCCATTAAGGGGCAAGCCCGTGCAGATTACGTGGTTGAGTTCCCCTTGGAGGACGCATATCCCACACTTGTTGAAATGCCTGATGAAGGCATGTTGCAAAACCATTTTCAAAACCATATTTTGGCGAACAATTTTGAAAACCAAGTGTGGAAGATGCACTTCGATGGGGCACGAAACCAACGAGGGGTTGGTGCTGGGGTCATCCTAATCTCCCTTGAAAAGGGCGAGATTCCTATAGCAGTCCGCTTAGATTTCGAATGTTCCAAAAACATAGTTGAGTATGAAGCACTCATACAAGGTTTAAGAATTTCGAAAACTCTAGGGGCATCATGCATCGAGGTCTTTGGAGATTCACTCCTTGTCATAAACCAGGTTTTGAAAATTTGGCAAGTACGTAATGAGAAACTACTTCCATATCACGAGTTGGCCACTCGATTGGTCCAATCCTTCCAATCGTGTAAACTCACACACGTAGGAAGAGAGGACAATGGCATCGCCGATGCCCTTTCCTCCTTGGGTTCAGCCCTAAAGGTCGATCCCATTTCAGGGATCCGATCTTTAGAAATATGGCATGCACCCAACCCATCCACACACGACTTGGATATTTACCAAAATAACCCAAAGTCTATTGAAAAAACCTAGTTTTATGACATAAAACAATTTTTAGAAAATAGGGGATTCGCCGAGGATGCCACATCCAAAGATAAGGCATTCATCCGTAAGATTTTGACCCGATACACCATTCTGGGTGGGGTTTTATACAAAAAAAGTTTTACCGGCATTCTGCTTAGGTGTATCGACCTAGAGGAGGCTAGGATAGTGATGCATGAATTCCACGATGGAGAATGTGGAGGCCATGTTGATGCCAACATGATGGCAATGAAAATACTTAGAGGGGGCTATTTTTGGTCCACCCTGAAAAAGGATTGTCACGATCATGTTAGGAAGTGTCATCCATGTCAAGTATATGGGCACGCCATTCATATCCCCTCATCTGCATTGCATTTCGTGGTCAGCCCCTAGCCATTCACCATGTGGGCGTTTGACATCGTAGGCCCAATATTTCCAAAAGCCTCGAATGGGCATCGATTTATTTTAGCAGCCACGGAGTATTTCTCTAAGTGGGTGGAAGCCGTGTCCCTAACCAACGTGCTAGGGCAACATGTGGTGGCTTTCATTCGGAGGAATATCTTGGCTCGATTTGGGGTTCCACAAGACCTCGTGTCTGATAATGGCACCCCATTCAAGAACGAGCGGATGGTTAAGTTGTGCAACACGTATGGCATAACTCACCACTTCTCTTCGCCCTACTACCCTCAAGGCAACGGCCAAGCCGAAGCCACAAACAAGACTCTCATTAGCATAATTGAGAAAACCTTAGAGAAGGGTAGGACGTGGCACGAGAAGCTGGATGAAGCCTTATGGGCTTATAGGACTTCCATCCAGACTCCCACGAATGCCACACCGTTCGAATTGGTCTATGGCACAAACGTCATTCTCCCCATTCATACTCAATTGCATTCATTTCATACATCAATTGCACTCGACCTTCCCCTAGAGACGCTTCAGCATGCTAGGATGGCCGAACTAGATTTGCTAGATGAGAGGCGACTCCTTGCCATGGATCATGCTCGAGCATACCGGCAAAGGACAGCCCGACATTATGGCAAACACATGAGACTTCGCCACTTTGAAGTGGGGGATCTGGTTTTAAAAATCATCCATTATTGTGGCCCACATCCACTCGAAAAGTGGCGCCCCAAGTGGGATGGACCCTATGTTGTACGAGCAACCACCACGAACAATTCGTATTGGTTGATCGATGTAGAAGGTAGGAATTTAGCAGATCCTATCAATATTCAATACCTAAAGAAGTATCATGTGTAGGATTTGGATTAAATTCCAATTTTTGAAAATTTTAGGGATAGCTGCCCTGAGACATAAAAATAAGGTGCGAAGGCAAAGTCGTGTGTCCCTGAGTGAGAGAATTCGCACTTGTGAAAGAGTGGAGTCTTCAAAATCGTGGTTGCATTTCAAAATCCTTCTTCTTACAAAGAAAGGCCTAGTTCAACATAGCAAGATACTTGCAAGTAGTACGTGCTATTTCTAAATAGGCTGATCTGGAATGGATTGAGTGTAGGCTTGGGATAAGTCCTCCCCTCTTCTCTTCTATTTCCAAAAGGAAAAACACGGCCCAAACAAAGGGAATTTCCCATGCAAAGCATCTTTCCAAAAGAAAGAAACCAGAATTCAAAAGAAAAATCGATTCTCTTATGAAAAAGAGGGATGAAAGAAAAAATACTCCCAAAGGAAGACCCTCTATGGAAAAAGGAAAAAGAGGCCAAAAGCTCAAAAGGAGCAGTTTTCCGCCTTCTATGCCTTAAACCACGGGATGCTTCAGAAGGGACCGTGGTATCTCTTTCCTATCCCTGGCTTATCCCAAGCTAAAGCATGGTTCATTTCGAGGAGTCCTAAAGTAAAAATAGGATTTATTTACTTGAATTTCATCTTGTTTGAGAATTCGACGTTTCGAGTAAGACGTAGGAATTTGAAATATAATTCATTTTCTTACGAAACCTCTACTAGATAAGCGAGTGTTAAGACTCAAACAAGGGCAAACATGAAGAGCTCGAGATCCTTAGGATCGAGACTCAAGACAGTTGTCCCTTTTGTAAATAAATTTTGTAAATAAGTTTTGAAGATCGAACATCGAACAACATAGCATCTGCTCACTTGGAGCAATAGGCCTTGTAAGTCTCTAGAGTTCGACCACATCTGGTCTCTAGGAGGTCGCCACTCTTGGCACCACACCCATGGCATATGCATTCCACGCATGGTACTTACATAAACATGATCACATTTAGGACCAGATTCCATAACGAATCCCTTTGGCGTGATATCTCCTCCTACCAGAGTTTGTAAATTGAGATTTTGCTAAAAATTGGGACGATCCCATATTCTTCGTTGCTAGATCTAGGGAGACATTGAAAGGGGTGTTTTTCATCTTTGCCCTTATCCAAATCAATTTGGACAAGGCCAAAGAGGGGCATTTGTAAACACCCCGAAATCCCACGAATTCCTCAAAACAACCTGGTTTTGTAAAAGCAGCCCCAAAGGGCCATTTTGAGTCTGGAAACCTAGGAGCCTTCTAGGCAACCCTATACATATGTTTTGAACTTTGTATTTCAAAAATGTATAATATAGCTTTAAAAACCCTTTTTAAAAAAACATGTTTTGAAACCCCGAAGCAGCTTGGCCTAAGCAAGACAGGACCAGAAAGCTAAAGAGAGCCCGGAACCGGAGCACAAGTCGAGCCCGGCACAACAACTCTCACATCAAATCCACCCCCAGGATCTCGAACGTCCAAGACCCTGTTATCATCAAAACATCATTTGAAGTCATCTCCGAAAGGCGAAAACAGAGGCGGACGATCATGTTGGCGAAGACCCAACGCAGACGGAGTACTGATGCTGTCAGGCCCCGCACAAATCGTTCGTTTCGAACACAGCTCGAAGGAGTCAGAATTCAGTTTGGATTGGATATGGACCATATATATCCATATCCCAATTCAAGCCCATGTATGGACTTAGATTTGGATTCAAAAATCCAATCCAATATCCATATCCATGGCCCACATCACCTTCTCATAAATGGAGGTGGGGCCCACTTGAATTTCACGTGGGATTATGGGCATGAGAGAGAGTGGGGGAGGATAAGATCAAGTGTGTGTTGTAATTAAGCTTGACTTGTGTGTCAAGTTTGGGGTTAATCATGTGGGTTAGCCTAATTAAGTGGGTTTAAGCTTGTAATTAGCCAAAACCTAACCTAGGGCTGCACCAACATGATGTGATTAGGGTCCATGGGTCATGCAAAGGGAGCTCCTTCATCTAATCCTAACCAAAAACACCTAATCCTAGCCTTCCACCCTAATCCGGTCCTAATCCTAGCCTAATCACCTAACCCACTTCCCTAATCCCGGCCTAATCATAACCTAATCACCTAACCCACTTCCCTATCCTTCCCTAAACCTAGGTTAATTTCCCTAAACCTAACCTAATCCTAGCCTAATCACCTAACCCACCTCACTAAACCTCACCCTAAAACCAACCCACCTAGCTAAACCCTAAACCTCTAAACCACCCCACCTAAACCTAGCACACAACTTACCCAAAACTCCTTGTATCTAAAATATCTGGCCCTACCCTAATACCAGCCCACCTTATCACCACACCACCACCCCTAGACCACCTAACCACTACCCCCAATACCAGCCCCACCGCCCTTCACAAAAGCTATAAAAAAACCCCCCTAGTGGGCGGGTTTTTTAGTTTTTGGGTCCTCCAATTCCCAGCCGATCACCATCATCCTCCACCTGCCCCACTCCCAGCCGGCTTCTCCACTTGCACCACCACCTGCACAACCACCGTGCTCCACCTGCTCCACCACTCCCTAGCCATCCGTCGCCATCCTCTTCATCCAACCGAATCAGCCACTCCACCACACCCAGCTGCTCCTCAACCACCCGTCGCCTCCCATCGTTCGGTTAGTACCCCACACTCCACCTTACTCCTTCTCCACTCCCTCTCCACTCTCAGCCACCCACCATACCACCACCTTACCCTAATACCAACCACTTGCTGCCACCACTCCCATTCGGCCAAGCCTCAACCAACCTAACTACCCGCCACTACCTAGACACCCTAGCTATACCCGGCCATTCCATTGAACCCCCTAAGACCTGCCCACTCTACCTCACCACATCCACCACCACCTTACCCCATACCCTAGCTAGCTTCCTTCCATCCTCCACCAATAACCACCCTAGCAAACCACCACCACCGAGCCTCCCCTAGCAGTCGGCCACTCCAACCGACTGTCACCTTTTCATTCGGCCAGCCACCCGCCAACCTTAGGTGCTCCCTTAGACATTCCCTTAAGTTCCCTTAGTGCCATATTCCCTAACCTTATCCTCTCTTAGTGACCCTACATACTCACCTTAGCCCATGCACAAAACCAACCCTTCGCTAGGCAGCCGGCCATCTTTAAGGCGCCTCTCCCACGCCCCATTTGCAGCCGGCCAGCAGCCCCTCTTGCCATCCAACTCCGTAGAGCTCCCTCTTGCAGCCCAAGGCGAAGGCCAATCCCACGCTCAAGCAAGGCTTCTTCGGACCAGCTATTAGTAAGTGCCTAACTCGGTCCTTAGTTGTATACTTGCTTAAAATTCAATTCGATACGGGGTTGTAATAACGGAGCATAGTCTCCCCCCGCTTGTAATAACGTGGCTTGGCACACCCACACACACGTGCACTCTCTTAGTCGTGCACAATTTTGAACACACACGGGCCTAATCAGCCCCTAATACATAAATATATATATATATATATACTTTAATTTTCGTAGGGTTTTTGCTTAAGTTGGGTGTGTTGTCTTTCGATTCAAGCACTCACACACATTGAGCCTTCGCTCTTATTTGAAAGACCCAAGTAAGGGTCGTGCTATACTATTTGGGTTTTCATTTCATGTCATGTGTGTAAATCTTTCAATTCAAGCACTCACACACATTGAGCCTTCGCTCTTATTTGAAAGACCCAAGTAAGGGTCGTGCTATACTATTTGGGTTTTCATTTCATGTCATGTGTGTAAGTCTTTCAATTCAAGCACTCACACACATTGAGCCTTCGCTCTTATTTGAAAGACCCAAGTAAGGGTCGTGCTATACTATTTGGGTTTTCATTTCATATCATGTGTGTAAGTCTTTCAATTCAAGCACTCACACACATTGAGCCTTCGCTCTTATTTGAAAGACCCAAGTAAGGGCCGTGTTATACTATTTGGGTTTAATTTCATGTTGTGTGCATAGTACTTCAATTCAAGCACTCACACACATTGAGCTTTCGCTCTTATTCCTAAGACCTTAATCAAGGCCATACTGCAAGTTATATTTGGGTTTCATTTCATGTCGTGTGTGTAAGTCTTTCAATTCAAGCACGCACCCACATTGAGCCTTCGTTCTTATTTGCAAGACCCAAGTAAGGGCCCATATACATACCTTATATACATATCTCCCTTCGGCATTTACATTACAAGTCATTTCCCTTCGGCATTGTCTTTACATTCGGGTTTTCCCTTTGGAGTAGCATGAGTTTGCATTGCATCTACGCCATACCACGAGGTAGGACGCATATTGCATCAAAGCAAGCCCCGTACTCTCGCTCGAAATTCGCCCCATGTAGTGGAGTGTTTATAACACACACCTAGGTGGCCCATAAAGGGATAAAAAGAAAGACTTAGGCATGTGCAAATCCACGTGATCTAAAATCTGCAATCGCATTCTAAAGACCCGAATTAAACACCTCGAACCGCTTTCGTAAGCTTTTTCTATCCCAAAACTCGGTTTTTAAAGTGTACAGACTGACCCTTGCGTATCGGTACAAGAAGGTCTGCGACGACAAGAGCTCACTTGCTCACAGTCGTCACGTTAGAAGTCAGGTTCAAATATATCTTCGCTAGCTTAGGTAAGCTAGCTGGCACACCCTGTTTATATAAATAGGCCTTAGACACAAGAGAGGATCAGCTCCAGGCCCTAAAAAGGCGAGAGGCGGGGATTTTCCTGCGTCTACACTCTCTTTACTCGAAGGCATTTTTGGGTGTTGGGCATTTATAACAATAAACATATCAACAACTATACCTTTTGTTTACCATTCAAAAATAGAATCAAAACTTATGAAAAATAAATCAGCCTTAAGAAAAAATACACTCTAAAATGGTATTCATAATTGTCTCCAAAATGAATACAAATATCTTTAAAGCATTTTTTAAGTTCACAATAACTTCGAGGATAAAACCAATTATAACTTCTAATTACAATTACAAGTTTAAGTCCAAAATAAAGTCCTTCCAAAAAGTATCAACCATTACATTATGTGAAGCCTTTATCTCTTATTGATATCCTTCATACATCAAACTATTCCACGTAAAAGAGTTAGTAATAATGAAATAAAAGTCATAATAATACCAAATAATACAAAAGTAACACAACAAAGAGAAGTAATATAATTAAAACACATCAAGTAAACCAATACAATAAATTACCTCTATATATTCTAAAAATTAGCTACATCATGAGCCAAATGATCCTTGTAAACAATTTGAGATATCAAAGTTAGTTCAACAATATAAATAAGAAAGAAAAATGATAATATTGAAATTCATAATTAATATTTTAATAAACTTACTGTTTGAATAGTTTTTCTATATAATGTTTGTTAATAAGTCTCTTAGTACACTATTACTATCATGTTGTGCATGAAAATAACCATGAGTAACTTTATTGTGGGTTCTCGTACGTAATTTCTTTTGTCATTATTGCTTTCACATTCTTCGAAATAAACAATATTTGACTTGTGTATAAGAATAAAATTACGTAAAACACATGCAACTATTACAATTTGCACTTGTATATGATATAGGTATGAAACTTGAGTTTTTAGTATAGAAAATCATACCTTCAAGACTCCAAATGCATGTTCAACCATAGTTCACAATAAAGAGTGCTTATGGTTGAACAACTCTTCTTTTACATGGATAGAATTAGCATTAAAAGCAATAAATTCATATAAGTGTTATCTATATTTTGGGTACGGAGTGATAAACCCAATTATTATGAGATATTCTTCTTCGGTAAGATAATATTTTCTTATAAAAGATTATTAACATCATTAATATACATACCATTTTTTAATAGATATATTACCTTCTAGCACCACCTGTGGATGAATAGCATCATCAAGTGCACTTTGAAGCACTCGAGCATCAGTTGCACTTCCTTTCCATCCCATATACATATAATAAAAGCGCATATCAAACCCAATAACACTTAAGACATTTTATGATATTATGTCCTTTATGTTATAATAATGTAATTGATCACTACTTGGTATAATTCATGAACATGTATACAATCACCCCCAACCAATCCTATAGAATGATGATAGTATAATGAATTATGCATGTTATCAATGATATATATATATATATATATATGTATATGATTGTCTATGGAAAAACAATTATACCTTCAAATAAGAATAAAATCTTAATTCATTTGCAATCTTTGAAGGTATCTCTTTGTTGTCTCGATATATATATTCTTGTGCAATATAACAAATATTTGCTATAACTTTGTTAAAATACTTGTTTATTGGTTGACATGATATGTAAAAAACATACCATGTATTGCGATTATATGCTCATTGACCTAAGATCCATAACATCTTACAAACCTTGTCTTCTACTAATACTTTTTATGCATCTTGTAGTAAGTCTCTGTCACGTAAGATGTTACATAACAATATACAATTTTTGATTGCGTACGTAAGAGCAAACAATTGAATAATCAGTCTTTACAATATATTCTAAGAAAATTTGAACCTTTTCTAATATAACTAGACATGAGTGAACGAGGTTGATGATGTGCATGTTTATATAAATATAAAAACATCAATATGCACTCCCATAACTATTTCTTCTAGAGTCATTCTTACTTTCTTTTAACAGTAACATTTAACCATAAAATAAATTACCAAATGAACTATATCATACCAAGCACATATAAGAATATTCAATAATGGAATCAAAACTTCATTTAAGCACATATGAGACTAAGAATCAACATATATTTAATGATTGAGAATTGGGTATTTAACGAGTAGTTTATTTATTTATTTTACTTATTAATTCTACGATATTTTACCGTTTTAAACCGGAAAAGAAAAGAAACTTTGAGGATCTCCCTACAAACTAAAACCCCAGAAACTGAGGTTTTAATTTTTAAACTTGTTGGCGTGCGCTCTCTCTCTCTCTCTCTCTCTCTCTCTCTCTCTCTCTCTCTCATGGCGCCGGAGAAGCAACTTCTCTCAAAGAAGCGGAAGCGAAACCCTACCCCTAATGCCAACGCCAGCCTCCAGAAGAAGGAAACGATTTTTCTTCCCAAGAAGAAGAAGAAAAATATCAAACAGGTAAACTCCAACCCGCCTCATGATAAGCAGAAGTACTTCGCCACTGCAGCTTCGAAACAACCATCGTCCGTCAAGAAGCAATTCCGTAATTCGGACAAGCCCTCGGAAGGAGGAAAACCGGCGAGAAAGGAGGAAAGTCGAAAATCCACCTCCAAGGTGTCGAAAAATTCGACCTTTTATTATTTTCTTCTTGGTGTTTATGGTTTTTGGAAAGCTGGACTTCGTCCCTGCAAATAATCCTTGTGTTGAACTGTTTCCTTAGGAACTGACGGAGGAAAGAAAGAAGAAGAGAAAGCCTAACTACGCACTCCAACATGTAAATTTCGATTTTTTTCACTTTTTTCTCCCTTGGTTGTATTAACATTAGTCTCCAAATGATTTTCATCATCTTCCTTTTGCATATGCTTGATGGTATCTCTTCTTATTCACGTAGTTCTTTAGGTTTCTGATTTGATTGGTGAAATTTTCTGTACCCATATGGAGTTCAGGAACTTGCGTTGCTATGGGAGAAGATGCGTCGTCGTGATATTTCGAAAGAAGAACGGTCTAAGTACCAAATCTGTCCATTTTCTGTTTTCTTTTTTTCTGGGCTGCGTTGTTTTTGTGTTGATCAGTCTCTTACGTACAAAGTAATACAACAGGCTAATAACTGATGCACTGAAGAAAATGAAAGGAAAGATTCCGGAAATCGCAGGCTCTCATGTTTCCTCCCGTGTTTTGCAGGTTAATCTATGCCCATGGGCAGCTCAACTTTGCGCTTTATATTTGAAATTTGTGATAATTGTGCCCTTTTTTTGTTCAACTCTGGAATTATGGTGGCTTTTGTAATTTATACTGTCATGAATTCAAGATACGCCTACGATAACTTGGTGAAATTTAAATTTTCAACTTCTATTAGTTTGTTAACAGTGGAGCTCACATGCAGACTTGCATCAAGTACTGCGAACCATCGGAAAAGATCAGCATCTATGATGAGTTACGGCCACATTTCCTTACCCTTGCCCGCAACAAATATGCTGTCCATCTTGTCAACAAAATGCTGGATAGTGGTAATTATGATGATTCGGCTGTTCGATTCAGTAGAATTTGTTTCTTGCATCGTATAAGCCGTCTGAAATGCCCTTTGTGTTTCACCCGTTACAGCCAGTAAGAGCCTGCTGGATGCGTTCGTTTCTTCCCTTTCAGGACACGTGTTGTCACTTCTTCGTCATCAGTTTGGCTCAGCAGGTATCCATTTAATTTAGATCACTACTGATGTTTATGAATACTGCATCCGAAATCAATTCCCCCAGACTTTGCTAGCCTGAAACAAGAGTAACTTAGCAATAGTGCCCCTTGTTGTGCTCAAAAGTTGAGTTTCTATAGCTTTATGCAATTTTTGTTATGTAAATGTATCTGTGTTATATGTTCATGATATGATGTGGCTGCCACTGGTTGCATATTGGAAAAATTTTCCCAAGCATGTAAGTTTTATATGGTATTTTCGTTTCACTGGTGGAAGGATTGCTTATGCTTTCAGAGGATCATGAGTTCTATGACCATACACAAAAACATAATGTGTCTTAAATTGTTCATTTTGTGAGGTTTTGCATATTCCCCATGCTGTAGTACAATAGCACCTTATAGTGTCTATATTTTTACATGTATATGACAAGTTAGTAAGGATTTCATGGGAAAGATAGGATACTCAAAATCTTGCAAGATTACCTCCCAAAGGAATTCCTCGGAACCAAATATGGGGCATTTGCTGTTATCATAACATGCTATAGTGTTTTACTGAACTCAAATCAATATAACGCATTTGGTTGTAAACCAACATTGTAATAATCGTATTGGTGCCTGTATCACATAGGGAACTGATTCACGATAGTCATGTCATATCGTACGATACTCATGTCATATCATACGATACTGAATGATATGCCACATTTAATCCTATACTATGTTGATTGGATACGGGTACGGACCGTACGGTACCAATACTCAGTACGAGTATGGTATCGATACTTGATATGGGTATGGTATCCCATATGGGTATGGGATACGTGAATTTAAGAAAACCTAAGGTACAAGTATGTCACTATTAAAATATATTAAAAAAATAGAATAGGAAAAGATAAATTTAGTCACTATTTTCATAATTAACAACTATAAAAGTTAAAAAGATAAATTTAAGTAATTGTATCATATCAAAACAAGAACATTCAACAACTGGCAAATATATCAAATCTCATGTGTCTAAAATAGGAAGTAATAGATGGTAAGATATTATCAAAATAGGGAACCATGCATAAACACAAGCATACTAATTTTTAGATTACACATGTTATGAAAATAATGAACCACAGGATACAATAAGAAGAGATGCAAACATATGTAGCATTCACATGGTAATTTTTATTTATCACATTAATTTTTTATTTTCTTACTGCGTGAATCTTCATATCAACAATCTTTCTTTCCTTTTCTATTGATTTTCTTTCTTTTTCTATTGATTCACATAGTCATATAAGGTTTTCTCACGTGGAACTGATATTAAAGTTGCCTTGCCTCTTGTTTCTATGACTCAAGAACACCAAAACAGTCTGATAAAAAAAGAGACCGTTGTCCATTGTTTTGTGAGAGAAAAATAGAGAGCCAATTCAATGGAGAAAAGAGATATATGATATCGTGAAAGGAGAAGATTAGGGATTTTACTGTTTTAATTTGAGTTTTGGATATATTTCATGGATTGACCCTATCCATTCTTCAAAATAAGTACCCAAGTACCGGTACACATACTAGTACCCAATGGCATGCTTCATAGATAATGTATAATAAGAAAAAATCATAAAACATTTATAAAAAATAGAAAATTTGAAATTAAAAACAAAAGATAACAAATTGTTAGAAAACACAATTAGAATTCAATTAATAAGTAATAACTAATAAGCAATTAAGGATTGACATGCAGTGGTATTTCACAATCAACATTACAAGAGTAAGAAAGTTAAAGTTGTTAAATTACAATTACAAACTGAAACTAACATGTCGGCTCAAAATTAAGATTACATTTTACAAGACAAGTACAAATTACAAAGTTCAGACTTCAGAGTGTAATTTCAATATTTCATTCCACAAAACGTGGATCATAATCAATAAATGTATCATAAGCATTATAGTCAGGGTCACTATCATTATCATCCCCACCATCACCATCATCTCACTTATCTTTCTCCATAATTGGGTCTTCCAATCTAACGCCTTTCATATCATCATCACCAATCCTCTATTGCTCTCTAGTTTTCATCCTCTAAATCGATGGGAGACTCTTTTTTTTCAACTCAATCATTAAGAATATCAACATTTTCGTAGCTAAGTGGGTCATATGGCACTTTTCTTGCCCTTCTTGCATTTGTCTACAAAGGAAAAAATATCAACCACTAAACTTTTGTGACTCCCTAAATTCAAAACTTTATTTATGAACAATATCCACCCATAATTTATCCCTCAAAGTACGATAAGTAGGAACCTTATAACTTGAGCCTACACTAGAAATAGCATTTGTCAAGCCTTAAAAGGAAAATGAATTTGCAACATTAAAAGGAAGACAATTTAAAAACTCTATATACTTCATATCTACTTTCTCAAATACCTCCTTTAAAACAATAGTTGATCTATGTTGAAAAAAAATGAATGTATTTCATTGTCTCTAGAACCTCCTCTACCACTGCTCTCTTGCAGTGGAACAAGAACCAACCCTACTGCTATTACCACTAGAACCTAAACACTTTCCCTTATCTCTCCTTCTCCTTATTTTCTCAACTATCTTCTTCTCTTTAGTCATACCTTAAATTTCATTACCATATATTTCTCAAGAAGCATCTTAAGGCATCTCAAGTGTGATTTATGCTCTCTCTCGTAATCTTTTTCTTTCCTTTATAGCTTTCAAAACTTATTGAATTTTGTTTGTACCGTATTGTAACACGTATCATTTTTCTCCATGAAACAGGAGTATCGTATCGTAAATTTAAAAAACATTTTTAAAATAAAAAAATAAAAAAATAAGGAAAATTTGTGTTGCAACTTTGAATTTTTCTAATTTTTGTGCAAGGTAGCTAGAGTTTGTCAGTCTCCAGTATTAGTTGATTAATGTTGCACATCTCAACCTACATATAAGGCAATGTTGTGTAACGCCTAAGGATGCAATGCATATTGTAACCTTAAAAAGCAAAAATTGCTACAATATGAGTAATATGTGTGGAATATCCTATGTTATGAAGGCCATTTGCAATTTGGTGCAGTGTTATATTGCAAATGACGTTCAATGTAATGTGTGTGAATATGTAATGTATGGCATTAATGATAAATTGCAACAGTTGGATAATGTATCACCAAAGAAAGTTTCTTAACTTTTAAGGTTACTATTTTGGTGGTCTCCTTCTATGGGTGTTGTGCTTCTTTGATCACTCAGACATAATTTGAATCTTAGTGTATTTGAGTTGTTCCATTCAAAACTGTGCTCGTGGTCACATTATTGATACTATTTAGATATGTTTGTAACAACAGTTGGATTTGTCGCAAACTGTGTGCAATCGGCCCTTAAAGAGGATGGCAAGTATGAATGTTCAGCCATCAAGTAGGGCGTATCGCACGTATGCCTCCATATTGTGCAATATGGCCTGTATCGTGCGATATAGGGCGATACTTATACATATTACGATATAATCCTTGTACATGATATGTCCCATATCATACGATATGGGGCAGTACGCATAGATATGTCAATAATGGCTGGCCCAACCCTGGCCATGATGGACCGAGAAACCCGGGTTGACCCTTGTCTCATCATGGGCTGGCCCATATAAATAAATATTTTATTACATATATATAGTTTTTTATTGCATGTATATATATCTATACATATATATGTACTATATATACATATGTATATGTATGTACTATATATATACATATGTATATACATATATATATATTATATATTATATATATAGCTTTTTCAATTACATATGTATTTTTTTTCTATTACATGTGTATATATATGTATATGTAGATATATGAATGTATATGTTATTATGTATACACACATATATAAGGTTTTTATTATATGTATATACATAGTTTTTTATTATAGTTAAGTTTGAATTTTAAGTAGATATGGATCTGGCTCAATCTAATATCTGATAGGCCTGTGGCCTTGTGGGCAAACCCGGTTCGGCCTGCATCGGCCCCTAGGGCAAGACATGCATTTTTCTAGCCCTGCTTCTAATATGGGCCAAGATTTTCTGGCCCGGCCTTGCTTTGCATTTTTCCATAGTTGAGCCAGGTCGGCCTCCCGGGCGTGGCCCATTTTGACATTTCTAGATACACATAACACTATCGAGCACCCAATGACGAGCACTTATATATTTTTTGGTTCCCATAAGATGGTGTTTCATGCGAGAAATACCTTCATTCTTAACCTTGTTATAGAATATGCATATATTCACAAACCTATTGTCTTCGTACACCGAGATACGTTACTTCCACACTAAATCGGAATGTTCGAACGTCATCAAGCCAAGCAATGGTAAACCACAAGAAAAAGGCTTTATAAAGGTGAGAAATCTTGAAATTTATGAAAATCTTTAATTTTTAAGTGAAAAATCGGGTGAAAAAGGATTATAAATGAAATGGAGTATACCATGGATTTGGCAAAAAAAAACTATGGATTTTCACGGGTTCAGAAAAAAAACTTGTGATTTTCTATGAAATCAAGTAAATTAAAGATAGAGAAAAGGTTTGAGAGCAAATACAAGCGGCATGAAAGGGTTTGGTTGCAAGTAGAACATCCAAAAAAACTTGTGGATCCCAGGTTTATACGTTAAGAGAAATCGACGTCGACTCGTACGATATGGCACAATAAATGGGAGAAAACGATAAACTCGTATCGTACGATATGATATGGTTTTTACAACAATGATTAAAATCACAAAGTTTTTCATATAATTGTTGAATGGGCCACTAAGTCCAATATTTGCTGCTAATTGCTCTATATGACTGCTAACTCCACCATATGAGTCATTATCATGATTGTTTTTTCCATTAAATGCATTACACTTCTAATTTCTATTATGTCAATTTACTGGGGATGCCTTCATAATACTTATGCTTTTGTTTATCTAAGTAATTCATTTAACATAGATTTTGTGTAAATAACATATAATTATGTTATGTTCTATGTATTTTATTTCTTAATAATATGTAAAACACATTTGATTTTGTTTTGGACCCTATGAGAATTTCCTAGTTGCTTAACTTGTTATCATTCTTATCTCTTCTATTACATGTAACTATTAAAGGATTATTTGTTTAAAGCAATCAATTAATTGATGAAGTATATTTCTTCTTTTGCCTAATTCTCTACTCTCATAATTTATTATGTATTATTGTTATATGTACAATGTATGTTTGTATGATAAGTGTTGAATTCTCTATTGTCAATATTTTGGTGCAATTTTATAACATGTATTGTTTATATTTGACTTGTATCTATAAATGTTTTATGTGTGATTTATTTTTCAATAATTAATTATATTTTTTGATCTTTTAATGATGGCATGCTAAATATTCTATATCCCCAGTAACGCCATATTAGGCTGAAGGGCTATATCATCTGCTATCTCTTTTTTTTCACTACAAGGGGAGGCCAAAGCCCAACACAAACACATGTATGCACCCACCCAGGAATCGAACTTCCTACCTGCAGTGGAGGTGGTGTTGGAAAGCCTTGCAATTTGAGCTAATTCTGAGGGTGCTATGCTATCCACTATTGATAGCATGCAACCTTGGTTTTCATTATGATATATGCATCTTTACTTTCTCTCACTATGTTGGATATTCAATAAGTACTTAAATCCATCTGCTAGAGTTGTTGCATTTTCACATACGTAAAACACATGCACGCTGTAGGTGCTAGCTTATAGTTTTATTCTCATTGTTGACCGATTTCTCCTTGGGTGTAGTGGTTGAGCATGCATACAGGCTAGCCAATACTGGTCAGAAGAGGGGGCTGTTGCTGGAGCTATTCTCCACAGAGTTTAGGCTGTTTAAGGGTTTGAGTTCCATAAGTGATGGAAGGTATGCCTATTAAGTGCATGAGCGCCTTCCTTTTCCATGCTATTTAATTCAGTTATGTTGCCCTTTGAAATCATCCTAGTGTTTTCAGTTCAAATATTAACTCAAAATGCAATTGCCTTACTTGAACTCCCAAAAGTGCTACTCCCTGAGGATGATATGTTCTGTTGAGTTCTGGGTTCATTTAACTCTTAACTTTTGGCATTGAGGGAACTTTGATGATGAAAAACATGGACATGGAAACGTCTTAGAACAAATCTTTTGTATCTGTGGTCTTTGCTATTTCCTTAGTTATATGACACCTTTGTTGGATATGTACTTTTGCTTTATTTAATCATAATGCATGGTCCTCTTTTTTGTTCCTTCTGGATGTATGAGTATTCTAGATGTGAAAATTTACTTTGAAGTCTATGTAGAGACTTGAAATAATTTTTCACAAAACTACGTCGTACGCGAGCGTGCCAGCTAGTTTTACTTCAACTAGTAAAGTTGTATTCTGACTTCTAAAGCAATTGTGGGGAAGTGAGATCTTTTCGACTTAAGCCTTCTTAAACCGGCGCTGAAGGGTCAACCTAGATGCTTTGAGGATCTATTTCAAGTTCAGTGTGTTTTCAAAATTCACTCTCAATTGTCACTACTTAGCCAAACTCGTGCACTTGGCTTTTGGAAGAAATTTCAAAGTTCTGAAAAACAGAAACTGGTTCTGTTTTGAGAACTTATTTTCGAATTTTTCTTGATATCTTCTCAATCTTCAAAAATCATGAAAATTTTACAATGAACAGAGACTAATATGGATATTCAGGAACTATTTTTATTTTGATTTTATGTGCTCTGAATTTACATAATTAAATCAAACATTGACCCTTGCTCAGACATTTGGGACAGTTGTATGATAGAAATACATAGGTCTAGTAAAACGTCCGTATCTCGGTGCACATAACTCTGATCTTTATGAACTTAGTCTTGCTGGAAATCTATGAATGTCAGCTTTCCAATAAGACCGATTTCAATAAAATTGGTTCACTGTAGACAAAGTTATGGGATGATAATCCAAGCTCTGTTGCAGGAAACAAGGGTATGACAGGTTCTGTTTTGATTTTAACGATCTGTTCCGATTTTAATTACATAGTTGCATGACCCTAAAATTCTTGAAAATTTTAACAGAGTGGGTTTGTGTGTAGGTTGGGTGTGCAAAGCTTCAGATTATTCGAAGCAGGGATCAATGAATTAAGAATAAAACAACAGATGTATGCAGGATGTTGAAAACAGATTTTCAGGTTTTAAAACATGTATGAATGCAATCCGTCCGAATGTAAAAGATAATTCACAGCAATCAAAGTGTAAATGACTGAAGGAAATGAAGTAAAATATGTTTATAGCTTAAGCATAGAGGGGATTAAGAGATATAAGAGATTATATCATATAGAGAGGTAGAAGGAACTTCAAATCAAACACATAATAGGCATGAATCAAACGAAATTTGGACAGCATAACATCTATCTATTACATCAATGAATGGAGTCGGCTGCTCCTTAATTACAACCCCTTTAATTGAATGAAAATAAAGAAGAGATCAAAGCAAAGAAGAGGAAAGAATTGGGAGAAATCCTTGGCTATAGATGAACATGGTTTGGGGTGGGCAGCACCTCCAAACTCCTCCTTCCTCTCTCTCTCTTGCTATAACTATTCCTCTCTCTAGGCTCTCTCCAATGCTCCTTCAATGCTGAAAACCCAGCCCCAAGGCCTCTATTTATAAGCCTCAAGGGGAGGGGCCTAGAGCCTTCCACGGTTTGGATATGGATGTGCTTTTGAAGCCCAAGCTTGATCCGATTCCTAAAGGGCATTGATGGCCCCGTGGAACTCATGGTGGTCCCCTTTTGTCAAGGTGAGTGGAACTAGGTCGGCCAAGGTGCAGCTTGGTGCGTTTCTTGGTGCAACTTTTGGAGCCCTTCCATTTCGGTCCGATCCAAGGTTGGTCCATTATGCACATGGGCTGGGAGGGTGGTCCCCTCTTAGCCATGTGGGCTTGGTGCAGCCCACATGAGTTGCATCCTTCCTTGAACTTGAGTAAGTGAGCTAAACTCACCCTAGTGCCCCTTACTCACCCATAGTATCTTGACTTGAGTCTTGACTTAGGTATGGTCTAGCCCATGGTGGTTTTGACTTCCTTAGCTCACTCAAGACTTCCTTTGTCTTGCCTCATGCTTGATAGGTGAGTACGATCCTTGCCTTCTTCAATTTTGCTTCGAAATCGAAATATCGATTGTGCCTTGACCCATTCCTTGCTTAGCCTTCTTTCTGAATCCTCGACGGGGCTTTTGCAACTTCATCCTTATCCCCTTTTGAACTATGCCTTATTCCATCTTTGTTTAAATCAACATCTTTTTAATTTTTTAAAACTTGATTTTGTAACTTCAAGTTTAAAAACATTTGATTTCAAAATATTGTTTTTCGTATCTTATGAAATTTGCAGGCTGTATTTAAATCATGGATTTTAAAACAAGCTTATTGTTTCGAAAACTCTAAAACATGCTTGGATATATTTTTGAAAATATTTTAGGGTGTTTACATATGCCCCTCTTTGACATTAATGAAAATTTATTTGGATAATGGCAAAGAAGAAAACACCCATTTGATTTTCTTCCCAGATTCATTCTTGAGAGTATGGATTTTCCTTCATTTCATAGCATCCGTTTTCTTGGATATTTTGTGGAAGGGATCTTAGCGAAAGGGGACTTGGATTTAAACAAAGCACTAGTCCTAGGATGATCATGCATGACTGACCTTTTGATGGATGTATGCATGTATGGTGTGTGATGTAAGTGAAGTGTGTTTAGAGACCTATTCATGAGGTTTATGAGCTTGAGGAGAAGCCTATGAATGCCTGTTGTCCTAAGTAAAATAATCCCCATATTGTTTCTTTTTTATGTTTCGGGTTTTCAAAATTTCTTTTCAAACGGGAACTCCCTTTTGGTTTCTATCAAAAGGATTTTCAATTTCTTACACTTCCCCTCATTCGGATTTTAATACCCACTATTTAGCAGAGGTTTTGTAGAAAATTTTGAATAACATTTTAAAATTCAATTTCCCACACAACAAAGTCTAACTCTCAAACAAAATGAAATCCAAATAAATAGGTCATATTCCTACTCTGGGATTTTAATGGTAAATCTCTTTCCATTAGGATAAGTTGTGGGAGATTTGGGGAAGAATTCACTATGGTCCCTTATGAAGCTTCTCGTGGTATAAGGCAAAGAAATTTTTGATGGAAAATTTGCTCTTTTGAGTTTTGAGTTTTTTTGTTTCTTTTCTTTCGAAGGGAAGATCTCTATTTTGAAGGGTTTTTTTTTTGGAAGACCTATATATTGGAGGTTTTTGTTTTCTTTATTTTCTTTTGATTTTGGAAGACCTCTATATTGAAGGTTTTTGTTTTCTTTCTTTTCCTTTGATTTTGCCAATTTTCCTTTTTGGAGAGAAATGAAGTGGAGAAAAACTCATCCCTTTGGATACTCGATTCAGCCAAGTATATCTCATTTCCTAATAGCACGGATCATTTGAAAACATTTTGCTATTTTGAACTAGGCCTCATTTTATAAGCCAAAGATTTTTGACATGTTACCAAATGATTCTGAAAACTCCACTTTTCATAAAGCATCAATTCCCTAATTTAGGGTCACATAATCCATTTTGATCATTCTTTCAAAAAATTCAAAGGAAACCCATTTTAAAATCTTTTCAAAGAAATTTAAAGTAGAACCTATACATAATATTTTTTTAAGTATTGGGCATTTATAGGGTATGCTAAATTTCTTTCCTCAACATCAATCGACCAATATGCATTATTTGTGGTTGTCCCTCTTACAACATAGGGATCATCCCACTTGGGCCGCCACTTACTAAGTGGATGTGGGCCATGATGGTGGATAGTTTTCAAAACAAGATCTCCTACTTTGAAGTGGCGAGCTTTCATGTGCTTTTCATAATATCGGACTATCCTTTGCCAGTATGCGTAATCAAAATCCATGGCAAGAAGCCTTTTCTCATCAAGTAGGTCAAGCTCAGCCATCCTAGCTTGTTGTAGGGTATATATGGGCAAATCGAATGCAAGAGATGTATGAAATGAATGTAATTTGGCATGAATCAAAACCATGTGGGCGTTTGATATCATAGGACCAATCTCACCTATTGCATCCAATGAACAAAGGGGTGTTAGCAAGGTTGGATGATTCGGTCTCCACACTTGTTACATTTGTGGCCTCATATCCTTCGTCGGATTTTGGGTTCGGTTTGGTTTTTCGAGTATTGTTTTTCTCCCTATGTACCCAAGATGACTTTTTATGGGAACGATGTGCCTTGGCCTTTTGGCTTAGGGCGTCAATTTTCCTTTCAAGTTTTATTTATCTTTTTCTCAAAGAGGCAATTTCTTCTTCTCGAGTTTTAGAACATTTCTTTGAGGTTTTAGAAAATCGATTTTGGAAGTATGATGAGTCCTTGACATATTTTCAAAGGAATCATTCAATCTTGACATTATTTTTGAGAAAAAATTGACGATTGTACAAATAATGGATTAAGCACTAAAATTTTTGAAAAGTGAATTTAAAAAGCAATACTAAGTCAATCAATTCTCAAAGACACAAGTCCCACTGGGCATGCCAATTCTGTAGATGTAGAAATTTACTCCGAAGTTTATGTAGACTTGAAATTTTTTTTCACAAAACTACGCCGTGCTCGAGCGTGGCAGCTAGTTTTACTTAAAACTAGCAAAGTTGTATTCTGACTTCTAATGAGGCGATTGTGGGGAAGTGAGATCTTTTCGACTTAGACTTTTTTGAACTGACGCTTAAGGGTCAACCTAGATTCTTTGAGGATCTATTTGAAGTTCGATGTGTTTTCAAATTTCACTCTCAATTGTCACTACTTAGCCAAACTCGTGCACTTGGCTTATGGAAGAAGTTTCAAAGTTATGAAAAACAAAAACTGCTTCTTTTTTTATTTTTCAGAACTTATTCTCTGATTTTTCTTAATAGCTTCCGAATCTCCAAAAATCGTGAACACAGAGACTAATATGGAGATTTAGGAACTATTTTTATTTTTATTTTATGTTCTGTGAATGCGCACAATTAAATGAGACATTGACCCTTGCTCAAGTATCACTTTGTGTTTGGTTGTATATTCTTGATAGGCTCAGACATGACATTTTCTAGAATGCTGCTGTAACAGGTTAGTAGATTTAATTTCTAGGCATGGTCTTCAAAAATCTTCAGTTTTAGAGCACATGTCTTCTGCACTCCAGCCAATACTGAAAAAGGAAATAGTGGATCATTCTATCGTCCATTCCGCACTAATGGAGTTTTTCAGCATTGCTGACAAGGTAATGCTGTAATAGCTCTTTGGGACTTACTTTTGCTTCACATGGAGATGCTTAAACATACTCACTGTTCTCATGCAAGTGGAACTTCCTTGCAGGCTCGTGCTAAAGATGTAATTCAGCAACTGTGTGGACCAACTCTGATTCGAATTATTCACAGTAAAGATGGATCCAGGATTGGTGTGCTTTGCATCAAACACAGCACAGCTAAGGTATTTCTGTGAAGCTTCTGCCTTGGCCGTTGACAACTTGACTTGTATGCCTTTCCTTTTCCTTGCCCCATTTCCTGTTTCTTTGCATGGTTATTCTTTTGTATGTCGACATGTTTCCAAACAATACTGGATTTCTTGATTCATTCCCTACAACATGCTGATAACTGATATAGATGCTTCTTGTGTTGTCAAAACATTAACATTCTAATGTTGCAAGTAGATGTCTGAACTAGATAAACTCTCTTTCAGGAAAGGAAGAAAGTTGTTAAAAGCATGAAAGGACATGTACAGAAAATAGCTCTTGATCAATATGGCACCATGGTAAATTCTAGTTCTTCTAGCTCCTTGAATCATTTGCGGTGTTCTAATATTCCAGCCAAATTTATAGGCTTCTGACCTAAAGTGCATCTTTTCACACAAACACACACATATAGATGAAGACAGAAGGAGAGAGGTAGTGGTCTGTGCTCAATTGAGCAAGGTGCGCAATCCTCCGTTTTGCATGGTTCCGCTGCTTCAACTATTGTCTGCAGTCTTTTACCACCTTTTGCTACTCCTCCATTATCTAGAAACCACCTCCACCAAACAAAACTATCATTTCACTATCAATACTACTTAAAAAACCTAAATATTTGTATATATAGGTGGTTTTGGTGGTGACATGGTGGTTTTGACCGGAAATGGTGGTTTTGAAAGGTGGAGTAGTGGAAGGTGGTGGAAGTCCAAGGGTGGTCTTTGAAGTGGCGGAACCGTGTGAAACAGGGGATTAAGCCCATACTTGATATATATATATATATATATATATATATATATATATATATATATATATATATATATATATATATATATATATATATAAGGATTTTGTCAGTGGTGTATGTGGATTTTGTCAGTGGTGTAT
This sequence comes from Brasenia schreberi, assembly GCA_036023115.1. Classification (NCBI taxonomy): domain Eukaryota; kingdom Viridiplantae; phylum Streptophyta; class Magnoliopsida; order Nymphaeales; family Cabombaceae; genus Brasenia; species Brasenia schreberi. The sequence continues at coordinate 4,897,379 of JAYKKT010000048.1, forward strand.
GTGATATCATGATCTAGTGCCTTCTGTGTTCCTTTCATCATTCTAGTTGTTGTTTCCCACAAGTTGACATATCTAATACGAGGTTCAGTGATCCTTATCAAACTCGGAAAGCTGGAACGGCACCATTTTGTTGATTTTGGCACTAACCTTTCCTCTTTTTGTAATTGTGTTCTTAATAAATGTTACTTGTTGTCGAAACACTTGAAACATTTGGGTATAGAATTCCAGTAGACGTAGAGATTAGGTAAAAATTGTGCAATCACGTAAAAGATAGCTGCAGGTTTAACAAAAGGTAGGAGTAATAGTATATTTCCTTTTCTTTCATGATCATATTGCGGGTTTTGCTATGACCCTTGGTTCCTTGAGTGCTTGAAAGTCATTCCAAAAGAAGTCTTATTTGGCAGTGCCTGATTTTCTTGTGTAATGGCTTCGTTGGGTCCTCCCTGTGCATGTCGGTGTCCGTGCACGTGTTAGACGCCAATCCCAAAAGCATAAAAGGAAAAGTCTCAGTTTTTAGTTTTGGTGTTAGTGAGTTTTCTTGCCTTCATTTTGTCTAATCGTGTTTTCCTCTTTGCAGGTCCTTACCAGTGTTTTATGTGTAGTTGATGATACAAAACTTATTGCCAAAGTTAGTATGCAGAAATGATGCTCTCTTTATGCAAATGGTCGACTATTTTCTTGAGTCTTGCCTTATGTTGACACTAATGCTTATACTTTTGACGTGATGTCAGGTGATTATTCCGGAACTACAATCAGGACTGAAAGAGCTCATTTTGGATAAGGTTGTTTATGTTTCATTAAATTCCTTAAACTTTGAAAATCTGATGGAAGACAAGATAATAGTAAAATTATGAGCATTAATTACCTGTTCTTTGTGGTGATACTATCAGAATGGAAGACGACCCCTGTTGCAGCTGCTTCATCCTTACTGCTCACGATATTTTAGTCCAGATGATTTAGCAGTCTTCAACTTATCAGTTCCTTCTCTCTCTGCTGTTGAGGCAATGATCCTGAAAAAAATACATTATTCATGATCAATTTTCCAAGTCAAGCTACTTTTAGCATATAGGTGACCGAATCATGCAGTCTCCTCCAGTAATATGCTTTCTTTACATTTCTAGGATGAAAAATTTTCAAACACTGAAACGGTTGAGGAATCTGAATCTTTGAGGATAGATCAATCTAGTCACGTAGCCATTGGTAATGGAGAACAGGTAACTGAGATTGCTGAAGATGCTGGCTCTGCTTCTAAAGAAAGTAATAGTTTGGAAGACAAGGGGAAAAAGGATCCTTCCTTGCGAAGGTTTGAGATCCTGATTAATAGTGGGCTGGCAGAGGTTTGTCTTCTTTTCATGAATTGGTTGCCAAGGAATGCATTACCTAGATGTGTGTTACTAGTACTAAATCTCATTTCATCATATGCAGAGTCTTGTTAATGTTTGCATTGACAATGTGGCAGAATTTTTGCGGTCAAATTTTGCAAAAGATGTGATATATGAGGTAATCAAACATCTGTAAGATGGACTTGAAATTTCTTGCTTGTGATGGTCTGTATCCACAATCCATATAATTTTCAATCCATTCTGTGCTAACAATGGCGGATCTAATCTTTTAAGATGAGGGACAGCCCATAGGGTGGGGAAACCTTGTAAGTAGCCAGATTAAGCGGTGGTTTTATGTCTTCTGTCAGTTTCTCAAATTATGGGCTTGCAAGATATTGAGATGTACCTTTTCTACTTGTCTACCCAAATTCATGATTGGATCGCAAAAACATTGTAGATGAATCAGAGTTGCTGCTCTCTTTGCTTGTTCATTTTCTTCCATTCATCTGAACAGTATTTAGCTGACTTATATCTTAAGAATAAATTTTCCCCGGTTCAATATTCTTGCATCTGCCAGAAATCAAGATGGTCCACTTCCTAATTTTGCTAGACTATAATGTAGTCTACCACTTCATTTTCATAAAGCACAGCTCTTGCCAGTTTTTAATGGCAGGATTTTCATCTTTGTAGGTAGCTGTTGGTGGAGCTGGGGGTCTTCTATGGCAGAGCTTGGGGGACAAACTGGATGCACTTCATCTAGCCATATCACAGCTAGGTGCTGAACCAAAAGTGGACTCACAGGAGCATGTGTTTGAGAACTTCCATTCCAGCAGGATCATCAGAAAATTGGTGTTGGATTGTCCTCGCTTTGCTACTGCTCTGTGGAAGCTGGCATTGAAGGATAAGTGCAAAGACTGGGCTCAGGGCCACAGGTATGGCAGTTTACCAGTTTTATCCTACTTTAAAGGGTAACTGCTCCACTTTCGTACACAAACAATTCAAGCAACCTGGCCTTCTGTGCTTGTCAGCCTGAGTGGTTTGGAGCTCATCCTAAATATCTATTACCTCATAAAATGTAAATTTTATACATCTTATCTCCATTGACGAAGAATTCCTATCTTTGGGGATGAGATGGAGTTGTCTTTTAGTTCGTCCAAAACTTTTCAGGCATTTGGATGGGAAACGTTGCAGTCCCACTTGCTGTGATTTTTATTTATTTTACATTTTCCACTGAATTTCTTTGTTACTTGTGTTTTGGTTTTGTAGTTGCAAGGTTGTTTCTGCATATGCGGAAACCTCAGATGGGAAAGTGAAAAATCTAGCCAAATCTGAAGTTCGGTCACTGATAGATTGTGGTCTTCTTAAGGTTACGGAGGCCAAGAAGGCTGATGTTCATGGTTAAGTACCAGGTTTAAAAATGGAGTTACAAGTTAAGTGAACGTTCACATACAATATCGGAAGATCTGTGGTTATTTGTATCAGGTACTTGATAATTTTAAGTGGGGCCTATGAAGCGTTTCCTGATGTTCAAAGCCATATGACATGCCTAGGACAGATTTGGTTCGAGATATGAATTTTATGTAAATGTTGAGCTTGGTTTTAAGCTTTTGTAGCCATCTGAACCAAATGGTAGGTTCGGAACAATTTTGGTTTATGATGTAATATGGAATTTTATTTTCTGGTAGTTGAAGATTAGCGCACATGCACCGTATCTCTGCATCCCTTCTGCGTCTCAGAAAAAGGATGAACCATAGGTTCGCTACTCCTTATTTTCTACTTCTACGCAGGGACATAAAGGCAATTAGTAGGTCAAATACTTATGGGATCTTGAAGACTCGACGAGTTTCATATGTTAGTTTCAACTTACGGAAAAAACACGTGTCTCACTTGGTACACCATTGTCTCAGTATTTATGCGTTGTGTGCTTCATCCTTCACTCCAACATGATGGCGTTTGGCAAAGCCGGCTGAAGCTGTCTGGTTGCCGGAGTTTGATGTAGCGTCTGTATTTTGTCCAATTTTTAGGTATACTTGTAGCGGAAATGGTGTGTCGTTTGAGGTTTTCTCACAACGGCTTTTCGAGAGAGACTTTTTTGTATTTTTTATATATTTTTCAGTGTATGCACTGTCCTTATTTATAGAGCACTTCCTGATCCATGTCTCTCGGTTTTTCAGTTGGGTTTTTCTCATCCAGAGTGTCCATATCCGGACTGTTATCGAGTTTTTTGGTAACGGCCCGGTGGTTATCTGGCCCTATTTATAACTCCAGACACGGTAACGGTCTGGATGACCAGTCCAGTTGTTACCGTGCTGAGTTGCCGAGAATGACCATTCTGTAACATCTCTCACTTAACCATTCGAGCTAAGTGCATTGACATATTGGTTTTCCTCTCACTTTTTCAGGGTTTACCTAGTAATGTCAATTTATGATTGTTGCTGCAATCATTACCCGTTGTGTGGTTATTTCCCTATACAATAATCAAACATACCTCAAACTCATGTTTGCAACATGTTTTGAGAATAGTTCCTCTGTTTTGCCTTTAGTCAAGGGGTTTGCCAACATATCATTTGTTGGCATGTATGAGATGAATATTTTCTTTCTTATAACCATATCATGAATATAGTGGTATTTAATCATTATATGCTTGCTTTTTTAGCAATCAGCTCCACTCTTGATAAGAGTAATTGTTGCGTTGTTATCACAGTAAATGACAATTGTCTCGTCGGTTATTTCTAACTTCAAATCACGTATGAAGCGGCTTATTCAGGCAGCACTCGTTTTTGTCATACAACAAACTACATACTCAGCTTCCTGTGTATGCAATGCTACACAATCTTGTTTCTTTTATGCCCAAGAAACAACACCACCTCCAAATAAGAATATTTGACCCGAGGTTGATTTGCTGTCATCTTTGCTCTCAGCAAAGTCAGCATTTGAGTATCCTACCACTTTTAGTTCATCTGCTTGAAAACATACTTTCAAGTCTCTTGTTCCTTTCAGATATCTTAAAATCCTTTTTACAACTATCCAGTGTTGTCATCTAAGATTACTTTGATATCTACTTACAAGACCAATAACAAAGCTGATATGAGGTCTTGTACATAACATAGCATACATCAAACTATCCATAGCTTATACATAAGGAACATTAGACATATCGTCTCCTTCATCAGGACAATCAACCTTACTAATTTTAACCCCTTTTGTAACAGGTGTATCAACAGACTTACATTCACCCATTTTGAACTTCTTAAGGATATAGTCAATATATCTCTCTTGACTCAAGCATAAGAGTCTAAATTCTCTATCTCGAGAGATCTTTATACCCAGGATATAGGATGCTTCCCCCATATCCTTCATTTTGAACTTTGAGTTTAACCATAACTTGGTTTTGACAATCATCTCGTCGTCATTTCTAGTCAACAATATGTCATCTACATATAATGATAGGATGACAAAGTGGCTCCCACTGTTCCAGACATATACACAGTGATCAAGTTTATTAGCCACAAACTGAAGTTCTATAATGATATTTTGAAAAGTCAAATACCATTGGCGATGTGACTGTTTCAGGCCATATAGGGATTTTCTCAACCTATTTACTTTATCTTCTTGGCCTTTAACCACAAATCCTTCGGGATGCTGCATATATATGATTTCATCTAAATCTTCGTTTAGAAATGTTGTCTTTACATCTAATTGATGTAATTCCAAATCATAATATGCAGATATTGCTAGGATTATTCTTATGGATACAAATTTTACAACTGAAGAATATGTCTCAATATAATCTATCCCCTCTTTTTGCGAAAAACCCTTTGCAACCAACCTCGCTTTAAACTTATCGATTGAACCATCGACCTTGTATTTCCTTTTCATAACCTATTTACAGCCTATGACTTTCCTTTCTTTTGGCAAATCAGTCAATTTCCAGACTTAGTTTTTCTCAATGGATTCAATTTCCTCATCCATGGCTTTCCCCAAGTTTGATGCTTCCGATGAGTTCATAGCTTGCTGATAAGTCAAGTTATCAGTCAACTCATCTAAATCCACCGAATTACATACTTCTTCTACAAGATTAGTGTGATAATCCTTTAAGTAGGATGGAGTGACTCTTGACCTTTTATGTCCACTTAAGGTTTCGATTGTTTTGGAAGATTTTCTATGGGCTCAAAAGATGATTGATGTAGGTCTACTAGATCATCAATACATTCATCATTGTTTTCTAGGATGCCATTCTTAGTATCTTTTAAGAATTTAATATCTCTACTTTCAATTAGTCTGTGGTCCTTATGATAAAATTGATATCTTTTTCAACCTTTTGGATATCCAATGAATATACATCTTAAGGACCTACTGTCTAGTTTATCTCTAGACTGATCAAGGATCTTTACATGTACAATAGATCTCCACCTCTTAAGATGACCTAGGTTGGGTTTTCTTCCAAATCACATCTCATATGGTGTAGTGAATACAGTTTTACACGGTACTCTATTGAGTATGTAAACCGCTGTACTTACCGCTTCTACAAATATCCTTGGTAGAGAAGCATCGATTAACATTGACCTTGTCATATTCAACAAGGTTCTGTTGTATCTCTCAACTACACTATTTTGTTGAGGTGTCGTGGGCATTGTATTTTGCTTTACAATACCAAAGTCTTTACAGAATTCAAGAAATTCTGTAGAGTTATATTCATTACCTCTATCTGATCTTAAGACTTTGATTGAATGCCTTAATTGGTTTTTCACTTCCTGCTTATATTATTTAAAAACATCGAGTGCCTCAGATTTATGTGCCAAAAGATATAAATACATATATCTAGAGTAATCATCGATAAAGGTTATAAAATAAACCTTTCCACGATGTGACTTTACTCTAAATGGTCCACATAAATCCGTGTGAATGACCTCCAACAGAGTTGTTGCCCTTCTTGATTCCTTGTCATTTTTTCTTGTATATAAGCTTCACACTTGTTGAAAGTATTTTCCTCAAATCCAAGCAATAAGTCAAAGTTGGATAATTTTCTCGACTTTTTCAAACTTATATGCCCAAAGCATTTATACCATATATTCACAACAACATTAAAGGCTCACTCAATATAAATAAAAGAACTACCAATTTCATTATCACTTAACTTAAACAGTCCATGCTCTACATCAAATTTCCCAAAGAATAATATTTTCTCATGTTTTCCCATAGTCACCTTGCCAAGAATAAACCTAACCTCAAAACCTTTCTTTATTAAGGCAAGGACCGAGACCAGATTGCGTCTTATAGATGGCATAATTAATACATCAATTAATACAATTGGTTTGCCTTATACATAGATTCTAAAGGACCCAATACCCAAAACATTCGAGAAGGTGTTGTTACCCATGTACACTCGATGTTCACCTGGTTTGTATTCCTTCAGATCCATTGCCCCTTCCTTGGTCTTTGAGATGTGTTTGATAGCTCCGGAGTCTATCCACCAACTTGTCACTGGGCGGTCCATATACAAACATTCTCATATTACGCAGATTATATCCTACTTCTCTGACTGTTCGCGTTATGGGTTGTTTCGTCTACCTTTCTTGTTGCGGCAATCCTTCTTGTAGTATCCCATCTTTCCACAGTTGAAACACTTGACCTGAGAAGCAGTTTCCTGTGATTTCTTAAAATTTTAATTGTCATTCTTGCCAAACCTCTTCTTTGGTTTATTTTCTACTGATTGGGTTTGGAGCTAGACCTTATCTCATCTTTTACCACTAGCAAATTTCTTTTCTTGTTTTTGTTTATATGTTCTTGATCTAGTTTCTGGGACAATTCCGAAAGGTTAATCTCCGACCCTAATCTGAGGGCAGTGGTGACCATGTTCTATGACGGGGATAGACTGTTTAGGATTGTTGGTATTTGCATTAGTTTTGGGATGATTGATTTTACCACGGCTAGGTCCCGAGCCATTACTAACATGTGATTTACATGTTCTACTACATTATCTCCTTATCTCATTTTGAAGGAGTTGTACTTTTGTAGTAGTAAATGCACATGTAATTTGGTAGTTGTCTCATACTTAGCTGTTATTGAATCAAACAGGTCTTTTGGCGGCCTCATATTCTTCAAAGACCCTAATAAAGTCATCCTCCATGTATGTTAACATGATTGTACTTGCTATTGTATTATCTTTTAGAAATGTTTTATACATTTCTATTTGTTGCTCAGTTGCGTCTGGCGGTGGCAGACTCATGGTTTCCTTTAATACATACTCAACACTCTTAAGTGCTAGAGCAAGTAGGATTCTCCTCTTCCATGTTTGGAAGTTCAAACCATTCAATTTTTCGGTTTTTGCCAATTCAGATACACATATTCTTGAACTCATTTTTATGTGTTTGACAATTATAACAATTAGACGGTCTAAAAAAGAAAAAAACAATAAGCAACAAACACACATAGCAAGAACCCTGTTAGAACGATGCATAATATTATAAAAATGAGCTAAAAATAACTTATAAGCAACTTCAGGTAAATTCACAATTTTCTCAAAAAATTCTGCCTTTGGCATTTTTCAAAAATAATACCAAGGGTAAAACTATAATTTTAACTATATGTTCACTTTTGGAATTTTATGAAAAGCCTAAGGACATACTCGTAAAATTACTTTTTGGTATTTCAGTAAAATTCATAACTGATCGGGGTTAAATCTTTAATTTTAACCCTCAACCCGAATCAATAATTTTCTCAAAAGTATAGGGACAAACTGGTCTTTTGACACAATGGCAGAAAAGTAATAATTTAAACCCAGAAGGGCAATAACATAAAACAACAAGCCGATATTTTTGTAATTTTCACAAACTGTTGGAGGGTAAAAATGACTTTTCGCTCAATAAGGGCAAAACAGTCTTCTATCTAGGGGCAATTTTGTAATATCAGAAAATCGATCGGGGCAGATCAAACTTTTTAGTCCGCTGCCAGAGGTGGTTTTTACGAAACTATCGGTGGTTTTCCAAAACCGAGGGCAATTTTCAGGTTTGTTTAAACGAAGAGAGAGAGAGAGAGAGAGAGAGAGAGAGAGAGAGAGAGAGAGAGAGAGAGAGAGTGGGTTCGATCTCAAAGAGGGAGAGAGAGAGTGTCTTGCGGCCCTGTGTGGCGGTCGTCACCGGTCGGCGTCCTGCTGTTTCTTTTTCGAGCCTGCAGTCGGCAACTTGTTTTTCGCTGTGTATGGCGGTCGGCGACCTGCTGTTTCTTTTCCCAACCTACGGCCGACTGCCTTTCCTTTCCTTGGCCTTTCGGCCATCTGTGGTCTGCAACTTTGGTCTGGCCTTTCGGCCGACTACCGTCTGCGGCTTTGGTCTGGCCTTTCGACCGACTGCCGTCTACGGCTTTGATTTGGCCTTTCGGCCGACTATCGTCTGTGACTTTGGTATGGTATTTTGGCCGACTGCCGTCTGCGATTTTGTGCTGTCGCCTTGTCTTCAGCCTTTCCTTCTTTCACTCATTTTTTTTTTCTTCTTCTCCCACTTTCTGTTTTAAATAGTAAAGCATACCTGTGTGTGTATTTTTTTTGTAGGGTCAACAACGAGGCCCTGATACCAGTGATGGCGTTTGGTGAAGCCGACTGAAGCTGTCTGGTTGCCGGAGTCCGATGTAGAGTCTGTTCTCCGTCCAGTTTTTAGGTACACCTGCAGTGGAAATGGTGTGTCGTTTGAGGTTTCCTCACAACGGCTTTTCTAGAGAGACCTTTTTGTATTTTTCACATATTTTTCTGTGTATGCACTACTCTTATTTATAGAGCAGTGCCTGCTCCACGTCTCTCGGTTTTTCAGTTGGGTTTCCCTCATCCGGTTTATTCATATCCGGACTGTTACCGAGTTTTCCGGTAACGGTTACCTTGCCTTTAACTCCAAACACGGTAATGGTCTGGATGGCCAGTCCAACCGTTACTATGCTTAGTTGCCAAGAATGGCCACTCTATAACACAACATGCATTATGTTAGTAGGGTTACAAGAATAATAAGCAAAATGAAAGCCAAATTTACACGGTGCTGGAAAAACTAGTAGAAATTCCAAGGGAAATAGATTCACTATTTCTTGAAGATCTATGATTTTGTGTTCATTTCTGCTCTTTTATATAATTTGGTGGTTTCCTTAGTCTCTGATACGATTAGTTGCATGCCTTCTGATTGAAGCCATTTTTTAGGAACAGCTTCATGAAACTTGGCCTCATGACCATCCTCGGGATGGTCATGCGTGCATCTTGTGAAGTACCACAACAGTTGGTGGTTAACTATGTTCTCATTGTAGCTTAAGATGGCGTCTATGACTTTAGAATGATGCGTTGATTAAGTGGTTTTACAATTACACTTTAGAGGCCTTTCACCAATGTGTATACCCTCCAACAAAAGGCAAATTTATGGCTTCCCATGAAAGAAGAAAACTGTAGAGAAGTTTCCGTGGTATCTTTTTTGGAATATAGTGTTTGGGAAGCAATCTTGAGAAAAGTTTTCATGGTCTTTTTCTGAATTCTGTGTAGACGTAGATTTCTATCCAATGTCATTTCTTGACATAAGTTGATAAGAGAAAGCCAGATCCACTACCCATACTTTGTAAAAGGCCAAAGGCTGGGTCGTTTTTGATGTAGATCTGACTTGAAAGTGCAGCTCCATGTTTGGTAAACAAAGAGAAACTTAGGGTAGTAAAGCCATCCAAATGGGAAAAGTATGGTGCTTGCCGAGTGGAGAAAAGGAAACGATAATGCTAATCCTCATCAGCAGTTTATTCTTATTTAAGTCATAAAGCATAGTCTAGTCAGAGGCATTATCACATAAATGTGTCCCTTAGCCATTCACACTTGGATAGCAAATCTAGGTTGGCCAAAGTGAACTCTGAAAACAAAGGCACTTGAAGTAGCCATTAGATCTTCTAGGGTTCGTGTATTTGCATTATCCATGACCACTTCTCTTAAGAAACAGGACATTGCACGCTCCAAAGTGAAAGGGCTTTGTGATGATGTAATAATCTCCACTTGTCTCAAGAAACCGGAACATTGTATGCTCGAATCTAGCAATCAAAAGAGAGGCACCGAGGGCCAGAGCTGCTGCTGTTACTGCTTTAGCTGCTTTGACAAGTATCTGAGAATAAGATCGACCTGATCTTCTATGCGTGCTCTTCTAGCACCGGAACCTCTATGACCAAACCAAATGAATAGTCGGCGACTTATAATCATGCATGAACACTCCCACAGTTCGCCCACCTTAAATGGTTGAATAGACGGTTTACCCGAAAATTCTAGATCTGCGAATTACATGGTGTGGTACCATAACCTAAGTACCGATCTTCACATGTAGAAATTTTCACATAAAACAAGAAAGGAATTACATTTTGCATCTTTAACTAGCATGCTCAAGTTACGTTTGAAACTTAAACACACACAACCCACCTTGTTAACTCATCCAATCTAGAACATGGGAAACTTGGCATCACTAAGCTTATCAATGGTTCGCATAGAATGAGGAACTGATGGATTTGAAGAAGATAAGAAATAATGGACAAAATACCACAGAAATTGATCAGTGGTTGGCTAGAGAAAGGTTGAAGATAAGGAGGGATTTGGCGACAATGTTCTCTGCAAAATGGAGATGATAATGCAGATTTGGGGTCCTAGATTTTCATGCAACTCAAATTCGCCAACCTTGTGCATCTCAATCAGGTGAAGTAATGGAGGCCGAAGGTTGATTCCATCACAAATTGGGCTTCCAAGAGAGCCTTCAAGATGAGAGAAAATTCCACCTCAAGAGTAATAGACTACAAACAACAACTAAGCCTTTTCCTATACTAGACGGGGTCGGTTACATGGATTCTTTGTTTCACAAAGCCCTATCATGTGTCACGTTAGCAGTTAACTCACAATAAGCTAGATCATTCTTTATTGTTTCTTTCCAACACTTTTGTAGTCGTACTCTACCTCTTTTAATACTTTCCAAATTTAGTTTTTCATACCTTCTTAAAGGTTCTTCTTTTGATCTTCTTTCCATATGTCCCAATCATCTTAAACGATATTCTCTCATTTTATCTTCTATTGGTGCCACTCCTAATTTGTTTTTAATAACCTCATTATGTATACGGTTTTTTCTTGTATGACCACTCATCCATCTCAACATCTTCATTTCTGTCACAGACATCTTTTGTACAAGTTAATGATTAACTGCCCAACACTCAGAACCATAAAACATGGTAGGTCTAATTGCTCTCTATAATATTGACCTTTTAACTTTAATGGTATCTTCTTATCACAAAGACAAAGAATACCTGATGCTCCTCTCTATTTTAACCAACCTGCATTAACTCTATGCGTAAAATCTCTATCAATTCTTCCATCACTCTGAAAAGTTGACCCTAGATATTTAAAACTTTCCTTTTTGGGGGATGTAATGTGTGTCAATTTTATTTTTTATGTACTCTGAAGTAACCAAATGATCAAACTTGCATTCCATATATTCTGTCTTTGTTCTACTAAGTCGGAGGCCTTTGCTTTCTAATGTTTCTCTCCATAGTTCCAATTTTCTATTAACTTTTTCCTTAGACTCCTCCACTAATACAATGTCATCTGCAATTAACATATACCAAGGTACTTCATCTTGAATATGTTTTGTTAACTCATCAATCACCATTATAAATAAGTATGGACTTAAAGTTGATCCTTGATGTAACCCAATATTAACTTCAAAGAAGTCTGTCATTCCTTCATGAGTCCTCACACATGTTTTTGCACCATCGTACATCTCTCTTATAAGGTTAATGTATGTCAATGGGATACCTCTTTTTTCCAAGGTTCTCTAAAGAATCCCCCTCGGTACCCTATCATAAGTTTTTTCTAGATCAATAAATGTCATGTAAAGGCCTTTCTTTTTTGCTCTAAAATGTTTCATAAGATGTCTCAAAAGGTGAATCGCTTCAACAATAGATCTGTCTGGCATGAATCCAAATTGGTTCTTTGTTGTACTTGATACTTGTCTTAACCTATGTTCAATAATTCTTCCCCACAATTTCATAGTATGGCTCATTAACTTGATGCCTCGATAATTCGCACAATTCTGAATGTCTCCCTTGTTCTTATATATGGGTATAAGTATACTCGCTCTCCATTCTTCGGGCATCTTTTGGTTTCTCCATATTTCATTAAATAGTCTTATGAGCCAAGTGATTTTTATTTCTCCTAGTATTTTCCAAATTTTTATAGGAATATTATGTGATCCTACCGATTTATCACCCTTTATATGTTTAAGAGCCTCTTTGACTTCATTCTTTTGAATACGCCGGTAGAAATTGTGGTTTATATACTTTTTTGATTTGGCTAACTCTCCTAAGCTAATACTAACATCTTTATTTTCATTAAAAAGCTTATAAAAATAGTTTTTTTATCTATTTCTTTTATCATCATTTGTCACTAGATTTTTTTTATCATCGTTTTTTATGCATCTAACATAATTAAGATCTTTAGTTTTCTTATCTCTAGCCCTAGCTGTCCTAAAAATATCTCTTTCACCCTCTTTTGAGTTTAGTTTTTTATATAAATCCTTCCAAATTTTGGCTTTCGCTTCCTTATAAGCCTCTAAAGTTTCACTAGTTTTCTTAGCATGATATAATTTATAACATGCCTTCTTTACCTTGATTTTATTTTGCACTACTTCGCTCCACCACTAAGTTTCTTTTTATACTGGTACACCTCCCTTAGATACACTTAACACATCTTTTGTCACTTTCCTAATATATATAGCCATATTATTTTACATATCACAAGGTGTACCAACATAATTCCAAACACCTCCTTGAAGAACTTTCTGTTTAAATATATATTCTTTCTCGTTTTTGAGCTTCAACCATTTAGTCCGAATAGCTTAATGCACTCTATTCTTCTTTGTCCATTTTTTTATTTGTAAATCCATAACTAAAAGTAGATGTTGGGTGGTTAACTTTCTCTTGGAATTACCTTGTAATCTTTACAACACGCTCTATCTTTTTTCAATAAATAAAGTAATCAATTTGTGTTTGTGATAAGCCACTCTTATAAGTAATTAAATGTTCATCTCATTTTTTGAAGATTGTATTGACTATAAAAAAACAATAAAGAATGATCTAGCTTATTGGGAGTTAACTGCTAACATGGCACATGATGTAGCCGACCCCGTCTAGTATGGGAAAAGGCTTAGTTGTTGTTGTTGTTGTTGTTGTTGTATTGACTATAAAGAAATCAAATGCCATAACAAAATTTAAAATCTCCCTACCTTCCTCATTTATATCCCCAAAACCAAAGTTTTCATGAATACTTTGATATCCTAATGCCTCTTTACTGTTAATTTAAGTCTACCTAAATAAATCATCTCTTTGTAAAATCCTTTGAATCACCTTATATAACTCTTCCCAAAAAGCTGTCTTTATACTATCTTCTAGTCTTACTTGGAGTGCGTAAGCACAAACTATATTCAAAACCTCTGCTCCTAACAATAATTTCAACGTCAAGATTCAGTCACCATATCATTGTATGTCTACTACACTATCCTTTAAATCTTTATTTATGATAATACCAACTCCGTTTCGAGCCTTTTCCTTACCTAAGTACCATAATTTAAAACCTTTATCCTATATCTTCTTTTTTTTTTTCTCCAACCCACCTTGTCTCTTGTAAACATAGAATATGAATCTTTCTCCGAATCATAGTATCTACCACCTCCATTAGCTTAGATATTCTAAGAACCAATACGAATCTTATTACCTAGGACTAGCTTTCTTACCCCCCGTATCCGTCCATATTGAAAATGTGGAGACCCTCTCTATAAATTATTCACTACATTCGAGCGACAATGTAGCGATACTAACTTCTTTATTCACACATCCATGATGTAGGAACCCTTTCTGCAATTGATTCACTACATTCATGTGAAAATATAGTGGCTCTTGGTTACTTATCACTACATTCAGGCTCTGCAGTGCGTCGCTAGATGGGGACGCTCCAAAGCAATGCTCATAATTTGTATAATCCATGGTATAAAAATCTGACAAAGTTTTACGTTAGTTATCGGAAGCCTAACATAACCCTCCTCCTTTATCCGGGCTTGGGACCGGCAATGCAAGAGTGATCCCTTACATGAGCGAAGAGAAAGACTAAATTCATAAATTTGGAATAGCTGAAACCTCCCTCTGATATCGACTTTAAGCAGTGACAATCTATAAAAGATTAAGTGGGAAGAGAGAGTAACAACATAGAGCAAAGAAGGTTTAGGGAAACAGAACCATCTGATAATATCAAGACGCTTCCTCCTCTTATTATGAAGTTAGTATGAACCAAAAGCTTACATTTATACAAGAAATAAAAGAATAACAGAATTCACTTACATCTCACACAAATAACATTCACTAATTCTATTGAGATCTTTTCAGTAGCAGACGCTACGATAGTCTAATTGCAAATAATAAGCCAACATACATTTTCAATAAGCATCAACCACCATAACGGTTCTTGAGGTTTTCTGGAGGTACATCTTCCCTGATCCCTGACGTTCTCAGCCAAAGTCGGATGGTCTTCTGATCACCAAGATACGTATTGTCTAGAAACTTGTCATAATCTTCCTGGCCAAGGTTCTTCACCGCCAGCACACTGCAAAGAATGTTTAGTCGTATGATCACATGTTACGGACGAGTAAATGAAGCACACGGGAACAGAACTTGGTAGCTCTGAATTAAGTTCAACTAAAAATTTGTTAGCCAAGAATATCGTTACTAGAAGTAGAACAATATGGTCCATCTTTATATTGCAGATGGAGTTATCATAAAATTTGTGAAAATAAGAGCATTTATAATAAATATCTACCAGCCTTGAAGATACTAAGGCATGGTAAAATATCATCATGCCATATTTTCTAACATTGTGGCGTTGATGTCGTTAAAAGACAACTTTATCATCCTCTTAAATAATTCAGGTTACCACAAAAAATGTCAGAGAGCCTTCTCATAACTTAAGCATTCTATTACGTCACATATCAGTGAACATATGAGGTACATAACGGTTACAGAGAGAGACCATATCCTAGCAGTCAATATCTTCATCGAGTAGGGTGGCTTTGATGCCTAAAATATCATTGCACATTATCATTATCCTTCTCGTTATCAATTGACATAAATATTAAGCCGAAGAAGATACACTACAAAAGGTGCCAGAAGCCTGATATCTTCATTTTATGGAGCATAGGGCTAAGCAATAACATGAAAGTGTTTGCTGTATCCAACCATAGATCCCCTCATGTTTATCCTCAGCAGAGATAAAACCATTTGGTAAACACGATTAAGTGAAATCATGTGGAACAAAACTTGAAGTGTAAGTAACATGAGAAACGTGATACCGTCTGGCAACAAAAGAACAGAATTCAGGCAACAGCCAGTTACATGGTTAACGATTTCATTTAACGAATTTTTCAGTCATTATCTGCTCTTCTTTATAATCGTGTGAAGTCTCTTCTCAAGAGTCATTCGCTTTGTTAGGTATTGTTTGTTATGTGAGCCACTTCCTCGATATATATGTACCTCAATATTTCTGTCATCCTCAAGTCACAACTCTTGAATAAATGCTGGAAATTTCCATTATTTTGAAAATTATCCAACAGTATATTCATTTGAGTGGACAGAATTTGGTCTCCCATGTGGACAAGTTTGATCACTTGGGAATGATTAGTTGTTGTCATCAATCCAAAGCATTGTGGGCTACTTAATTACATGGTATCATAGCCTTAAACTAGTGTTCCATTACTTGTTGCCATTGAGAATGACTTAATTCAAATGGCTCGAGTCGTCCAACAGGGATACCTTGATGAAGTGTAGGGTGTGCTAGAGAACCTAGGCCTCCATTCTTTGAGGGTATTACGTGAGAGTTGGGGTCCTTGTGAATCCAATTGAATGTATCACAGTGAGGATTGGTCATGAATGAGGCCTTAGCTGCCTTCTAGATCTCTTTCCGAGTTTCCTCAAGTTTCTACTAAGGTTAGAGTTTGATTCAGTTCAAAACCTCAAAAATGACCCATCAACTCGAGAAAATCGGATTGGCCATTGATAGTTTGATTAGGTCACAATATTTTGATCATATCTCTATTGATATAACTCCATTTGATATGGAAACTAGACACAGGAAATATAATGAACCAAAAATCAACCTATTTCAATAAGAATTGGATTTTTTGTAATTTTCTCATACTTATCGAGATTTAGTTAGTAACCTTTTATAAGCCTTCATGACATACTCAACTTGTTTTTGCTATAACTCCCTTATCGGAATTCTTCTGATGTAGCTTTTTTCTTAGTGGATCATAGCATTTATAACCTTTTTGGGTTTTGTAATCTAGGACAGATTCTAGTAGGTTGATAATGGTAAGTATGATTGTTGCAACTTAATATAGAACCCACGAGGAAAAGCTGTGGAGAATGAAAGGGGAATCTTTATTGACTATAGAATAGGTCTACGACTATGAACTACAACAACAACAACAACAACTAAGCCTTTTCCCATACTAGACGGGGTCGGCTACATGGATTCTTTGTTTCCACAGATCTCTATTGTGTGTCATGTTAGCAGCTAACTCCCAATAAGCTAGATCATTCTTTATTGTTTCTTTCCAACACTTTTGTGGTCGTCCTCTACCTCTTTTAATACTTTCCAAATTTAGGTTTTCTAACCTTCTTACAGGTTCTTCTTTTGATCTTCTTTCTATATGTCCAAACCATCTTAAACGATGTTCTCTCATTTTATCCTCTATTGGTGCCACTCCTAATTTGTTTCTAATAACCTCATTATGTATACGGTCTTTTCTTGTATGACCACTCATCCATCTCAACATCTTCATTTCTGTCACAGACATCTTTTGTACATGTTGATGATTAACTGCCCAACACTCAGAACCATAAAACATGGCAGGCCTAACTGCTGCTCTATAATATTTACCTTTTAATTTTAATGGTATCTTCTTATCACAAAGAATACCTGATGCTCCTCTCCATTTTAACCAACCAGCATTAATTCTATGTGTAACATCTCCATCAATTCTTCCATCACTTTGAAAAATTGACCCTAAGTATTTAAAACTTTCCTTTTGGGGAATGCAATGTGTGCCAATTTTAATTTCTATATCCTCTGAAATAGCCAAATGATCAAACTTACATTCCATATATTCTGTCTTTGTTCTACTAAGTCGGAGGCCTTTGTTTTCTAATGTTTCTCTCCATAGTTCCAATTTTCTATTAACTTTTTCCTTAAACTCCTCCACTAATACAATGTCATCTGCAAATAACATACACCAAGGTACTTCATCTTGAATATGTTTTGTTAACTCATCCATCACCATTATAAATAAGTATGGACTTAAAGTTGATCCTTGATGTAACCCAATATTAACTTCAAAGAAGTCTGTCGTTCCTTCATGAGTCCTCACACATGTTTTTGCACTATCATACATGTCTCTTATAAGGTTAATATATGTCAATGGGATACCTCTTTTTCCAAAGTTCTCCAAAGAACCTCCCTCGGTACCCTATCATAAGCTTTTTCTAGATCAATAAATATCATGTGAAGGTCTTTCTTTTTTGCTCTAAAATGTTCCATAAGACATCTCAAAAGGTGAATCGCTTCAATAGTAGATCTACCTGGCATAAATCCAAATTGGTTCTCTGTTGTACTTGATACTTGTCTTAACCTACGTTCAATAATTCTTTCCCATAATTTCATAGTATGACTCATTAACTTGATACCTCGATAATTCGCACAATTTTGAATGTCTCCCTTGTTCTTATATACGGGTATAAGTGTACTTGCTCTCCATTCCTCGGGCATCTTTTGGTTTTTCCATATTTCATTAAATAGTCTTGTGAGCCAAGTGATTCCTATTTCTCCTAGTATTTTCCAAACTTCTATAGGAATATTATCTGGTCCTACCGATTTACCACTCTTCATATGTTTAAGAGCCTCTTTGACTTCATTCTTTTGAATACGTCAGTGTTGTCCGTATCGCACCGTATCGTACGATACGGTGCGATACGCCACCACGATACGATACGGGCCCCCGTATCGCAGGTGCGGGCGTATCGCACGATACGGTGCGGGCGATACACCCTGGGACCCTTATAAAGGGTCCCGACCCAAGGGAAACCCGCGATTTTTCGCGGGTTTCCTCTCTCCTTTTGGGTTCTTCAAGCTCCCTAAGAGTCGGTTTTCGCCTCCTTGGTGTTCAAAGCTCTAAAATCGTGCCCTACGGTGTCCGTCCAAGCCTCCAAACTCGGATTTAGGTATATTTTTAATGTTTTTTTCCTTTTTTTCCTTTATATTTATTGTTTTTTATGTTATTTCGGGTTTTTTTTTTGAATGACAAAATATGAAGTTATTAAGTGTGTGTATATGATTTTTATTGCATTCATGAAGTGGGAGACACTCGATTTGAGTGTTATTTGAAGATTGGGGGATTTACGAAGTGCTTTTATTTTCAGGTTTTTGTTTGAATTAAAGTACTCCATTGAGATGGCAGGAAGGGGTGGTAGAGACTCTCATTCAAAGTCTGATGATCCGGCATGGCAGTGGGGTATACCAGTTGAGGGTTCAAGGTTAAAAATCAGATGTTTATTTTGTGAAAAGGTGGTTAGTGGTGGAATTTCAAGGTTGAAACACCACCTAGCAGGAACCAGGAAAGAAGTTGCTCCATGCACAGGCAGAGTTAGAAGTGTGCCAGAAGGTATTAAATGGCAATGCTTGCAGATGATTGAGAGCATACAGGAAAGGAGACAACAAAATGATGATTTCCAGATGTGTGAAGAAGTTGATGATGCTACTGCCACTGGAGTTGGATTCACTGATAGTTTGCCTTCAGATGCTAGAACAGATATTGGTAGTAGCAGTTCGTGAGCACCTAGCAGAGGAAAGAGGGTTGCATCTGAAGACTTTGGAGGTGGCAGAAGAGGAAGTTCAGGAAGGAGTAGAGGAAGAGCTTCTTCTTCTAGCATACATTCGTTCTTTCCTCCTTCTACTACACCTGGTGCTCAGCCAAGAATTCGTGCTGCTATGGCTTCAGAACAACTGCACGATCAAGCAGACCTTGCAGTGGGCAGATGGTTTTATGATGCATGCATTCCATTTAATGCAGCAAACAGTTTTCATTTTCAAGCAATGGCAGATGCAATTGCTAACATTGGTCCAGGATACAGGATGCCCTCTTATCAGAAGTTGAGAGGGAAGATATTAGATCAGACCGTGATTGAAGTGCAGCAATACTGTTCAACTTTGAGACAATCGTGGAAGGAAACAGGATGCACTATCATGGCAGATGGATGGACCGATAGGCGAGGAAGGACATTGCTAAACTTTCTTGTATATTGTCTTAAAGGACTCATGTTTTTGAGATCTCTAGATATGTCAGAGGAGAGGCACACTGCAGAGATCCTACGAGAGGAATTTGATAAGGTTATACAAGAGGTTGGGCTAGAAAATGTAGTCCAATTGATTACAGATAATGCAGCTAACTACAAAGCAGCCGGAAAGGAGTTAGCTGATATTTATGGGACTTTCTACTGGACACCATGTGCAGCCCATTGTTTAGATCTCATCCTCGAGGACATCGGTGAGATGGATGAAATAAAGGCAGCAACTGAGTGTTGCCAAGATATTACAAAATTTATTTACAACCATGCATTTGTTTTATGTATGATGAGGAGATACACAGAAGGTGCAGAGCTTCTTCGCACAGCTGCAACTCGGTTCGCAACAAACTTCTTATCTGTACAGAGTATTATGAGACAGAAGCAAGCTTTAAAGAGAATGTTCTCCTCAGATGAGTGACAACAATTTGCAAAGTTGCCACAAAATAGAAGGAACAGAAAGTTAAATGAGATTGCAGAAATGGTTTTTAGAAGTTCATTTTGGAATGCATGTATCAGATTATTGAAAATTACTTGTCCTTTAGTGAAAGTTTTGAGATTGGCTGACTGCGAGGAGAAACCATCTATGGGCTACCTTTATGAATCCATGGACAGGGCAAAAGAAACAATCAGAAATAACTTTAATGGAAAAAAAAGAGATTATGTGCCCGTGTGGAAAATAATTGATAGTAGATGAAATAAACAATTGCATCAGCCTATTCATGCAGCAGCCTACTATCTAAACCCATCATTGAGGTACTCAGCAACCTTCAAAAGGGACGGTGAGGTTAATCGAGGAATCATTGAATGCATCGACAGATTAGTCCCTGATGAGAGCATAGTAGATGCGATACATCGAGAGATGAAGATATATGATAATGCTCTTCACTTGATGGGTTTGCCTGTTGCAATTCGCAACCGCTCTACGATGCGTCCAGGTACATTGTTTATTTTCATATTTAAGTTGCATCTTACATTACTGTGGATTATTATGTCTCTAATGTTTATATTTTTTTTACAGATGTTTGGTGGAACAGGTTTGGAAGTGATTGTCCAAACCTTAGAGATTTTGCAGTTAGAGTCTTAAGCCAAACCTGTAGTGCAACAGGTTGTGAAAGAAATTGGAGTGTTTTTGAACACATCCATACAAAAAAGCGCAACAGGTTGGAACACAAAAGGCTTAATGATTTGGTTTATATTCGTTGTAACATGCGCCTTCGTGAAAGGTAATGTTGTATTACTTTCAAATTTTCAATTCGATATTATTTAACTTCAGTTTTCAATTGTTAATATTACTTACTAATTGTTTATCTTTGTTTGTGTCGTAGGCAATTAAAAAAAGTAAATAGAGAAGAAAGTCAGTTCGATCCAATAAGTTTGGATAATTTTGATATATTAGAAGATTGGGTTATGGAAGACACTGAAGAAAATGCCCTCCTAACAGAAGAAGACGTTGCCTGGATTAATTTGGAAGGAGCGCAACAACATTATGGAGATGAAGAATTTGATTTTGAAGAAGAAGGTGTGGGCGTGGCTGATGATGATGAGGATCTGCAACAAGGAGAAGATGAAGATTATTTAGTTGATGATCCTGATTACAATTTGTAAAATGTAACATTATATGTAACTGTAGTGTACTGTAAAGTGTAAACTATGTCTGTATTTTATTTTTTGGATTCAAAATATATAAATTTGGATGCAATTGTTCAATGTTGAATGCTCAATCTGTACTAAACTTACATTATATGAATTTAAAGCAATTATCAGATTTTTCCTGATTTTTTCTTGATTTTTTTTCGATTTTTTACTATTTTTTATTAATTTTTAATTATTTTTACATTATTTTAATATTAAAGTACGATACGATACGATACGATACGATACGATACGATACGATACGCCCGTATCGTGGAGCCCAGCGATACACGATACGATACGCGTCAGACAACACTGGAATACGTCGGTAGAAATTTTGGTTTATGAACTATGAACTATGAACTACAAATTACAAATTAAGAGCCTATATGGTTTATGAACTATTTTGGTTTAAGAGCCTCTACGACTATGAACTATAACTACAAATTACAAGAAACAAATGGAATAAAGGAAAGGAAAAAGTTGGCATGTGATGATCATTGGATGCTCTTCATGATGGGGCAGACTCCTTATTATAGTTGATGGTGATTGGATATGACCATGGATAAAGAACTTTGCATAAGCTCTGCTTAGGTCGTCTACCAAATGCTAGGCTCAAGATCGAGCTCAAACCCCCATCTTTAAGCTCGAGATTGGCTCCATATATATTTGAGTGGCTCTGGCTTAGCTTGTTAGAGCTCAAGTATGGATTAAGCTCTAGTGTACTCATTTTTTATTAATTTGTTTCCTTGTTTATTTTATATTTCATTGTTGGCAATCTTAAAAGGGAAATAGCCATTAGGCCTCCCTAGCATTAGCTCCCGATTCTTACATTATAAAACATAAAGATAAAGATATATAGAAGTGTACAACTCCCACAAGATGCTTACAATAATATTAAACCTTGGGAAAAAAGCCACCCTAGTAGTAAGTTGTGCCTTGTGAAGCAAGAAAAGCTTGTCATGCCTTGTATGTTTGAACATCCAACTTTTGTAAGTCTAGCAAATGTTCTCAAATTGCATGTATCCGTCGTCATTTTGCTGAACTCTAGGATGTGACCATCTAAAACGTAAAAGTATCATAGATTTTAGCTTACTATCATATCATTCATCTACCATACTATAATATTTATGATACTATTATTCCTTATTTTTCAAAGGGAGTGATCTCCTGACGTTCTCTTCTAATGCCACCAAAGAGTTGGGATCCTACTAGCAAACACATTTTCCAGGCAACTAGAGCTTTGATAAAATAAGGATAAGATAGTGAATCTCTAAAGGGGGTGAATCAACTATTCTACTCTCAAAACGGAGGACTCAAGAAAGATGAGATAAGTCAAAGATAGCGATATGTTCTACAAGAAAAACTTTGGGCTCAATAGATGGAGAGTCAACTAAAATAGAAATATCATGTGAAGACCAAGTAGATGGAATCTAAGGGGCATCGGTGGACTCATAGGCTTGGTGGATAGAAGGATTGTTCATATAAAAAATAACAATATGATTTTACCAAGGGAATTTGACACATTGATAGTATGTGGGGATATAGTTTTGACGTCATGTATCCAAAGTTGCCCCAACAAGAAACTATAGGAAGTGGGACATCCATAACATAGAATAAACTCTCGCGAGCAATAGATCCTACAACTAGATCAAGTACGATAACACCTTCAGAGGTGATGAGATTCTCATCACATCCAACTACCTCTGGAGTCAAATGGTTCTTGGTGATACTTATCTTTTAGGCAATCTGGAATGTAAGGATGTCCATTACTCTATCTCCTTCGACAAGATATCTGGGAAGGAAGACGCCATTAACTTAAAGAGTGAGGGAAGATCGTGAAGAAAAATGAACTATGGAATATCCTCATCAAAGTGAGTGGAGTTTGAGTACGAATAGGGGACGGGAGGGAGATTAGGCTCTGTAACAAAGTAGTATTGGGGATCTAACAAGGTATCCTTATGCTTTGGTGATACATGAATCAATTTCAGAATAGACATGCTTAGAGGGGTTTTGACTAACTATTTCTCTGGGTTATACTCTCGGGTTGGCTCTTTAGCTTTGGCCTTCTCTTCGGTAACTGAAATTCTAGGTGATATGACAACTCCAGTGGCAGGGTCATGGAAGGTAGGTTCCACAAGGTGGTATGACTAGAAGAGACGACCAATTTTAGTCATCTCAACAAAACTTTGCGTAGCATAGGATTGTGATAGAGTTTGACTCTACCAGGTGTAGGATCATAGTGGGATACAGGAATTGTGACACGAACAACTTCCTTAGAGTATCGGGCTCCATAAGGATCCACTCAATGCTAACCCTAAGAGTGGACCATTGGTCTGGTTTATGAGTCAATCTAGTGATTTTCTTGGGCTAAAAAATGTATTATGCAAGGATTTGAGCTACTAGTTTAGGAGAAGGTAGGGTAGGATGGGTCGGTCATATGCCTCAGTTCCACTTTCTCTAGGACATCTTAAGGTGCATGAAGAGGACACCTGGACTATTGGCCATGAGATTAATATACGTAGGCTCCACGACAAAAAAAGTAGGAAGAAGGCGCATATAGTGAAGTGGCCACTCAAGTGTATAGAAAAACGGTTTTTGAAGACTCTGATGTCTTGTTTACCTTGGTTTGAATCAAACCACCAAATACATGTAGGATATCGTGGTCAATAAGGTCTTGGACTCAGTTCTTTCAGATCAGGCAATCCTTAGTGCGAGCATGGCTCCTAAGTCTAGGACACAACCATTAGGCCCAAGTGGTATTAGATTAGCGAGAACTTTGTGTAAGTCATGGTCTAGGATGGTCTGTAAGACAAGGGACAACCTAGAGGCTTGAACTTCCTATCAGGTCCCATGGGATCCTCTTGTAAGGTTTTGACTCTTAGTTAGCTCTAAGGAGAAAGGTCCTGGGTCTTGGCTCATCCTTTTAGTTATTCTTTCATACTTCTCTAGGCATTCTAACTTTAGGTTTATCAAACTTGGTAAAATTGTTGCATGGGCTTTAGGCTCAGGTTTCCTA
The DNA here is from genome assembly GCA_036023115.1 of Brasenia schreberi. Taxonomy (NCBI): domain Eukaryota; kingdom Viridiplantae; phylum Streptophyta; class Magnoliopsida; order Nymphaeales; family Cabombaceae; genus Brasenia; species Brasenia schreberi. The sequence goes on from JAYKKT010000048.1 coordinate 4,921,775, forward strand.
TCCTTGAAATGCCTGGTTGAGAATATAATTATAGACTCTTTTTAGGATTCAATTCATATCATATAGTATTTTTTGTGCATTTTTCGAAGGCCTCCACCTTGCACATGTCTATTATTGACTTCAAATTATCATTGAAATTCTCACATACATGACAATCTTGTCATATATAAATTTTTGCATCTCAGTCATGACATCTTTGAATATGATAATAAAAGAATGTGCATCCTCATCTCTTCGTTGCTTCATCTTCCTCGCAATAATAATAGCAGATAGGGGCTCCATGTCATCACAATGGACTCAAAGGTCTTGTACCTAACTATGCTCAAGGTTGAGAGCCGCATAGAAGCTTCTCCTTCTAGACTTCAAGGAAAGACCTAAATCATCTTCTTATACATATACTTCTATTTAGATGTCTTGTAAAAATATGGTGATATGGATTCAAGATCACCTAAACCATTGAATTTACGAAACTCCAAGTTTTCACCCCATCATCATTGCCTTGTGGGAGTAGCGGGCAGGTGCTGCTCTGATTTCAAATCCAAAGGTCAATTGTTCTCCCAGTGGCAGGTAAGCTCCCAATCGATGCACCCAAGAGAGGGCTATTAGAAGCAGCAGTACCGCCTCATGAGAGTAGTGGCTTATTTTGTAAGGCAGCTTGGGTTCACATTCATGGTCTCCCGATCGAGCGAGAAGTCTTTCATTGCTTCGGCAGGTGACCCTGTGGAGATCCTTGAAGTACTAGAAAGTACGCTCATCCAAATCAAACAAGAATAACACAGATATATCAAATTCTTTCTTGTCTTCCCTCTTCATTTCCTTCTTTAATTGTTTCACAATATAACTTAATTCCGGGTCTTCCTAGGGCTACGGGTAAACATTCTGGGTTTTCCATCCCTAAACTCAGACTTAGATTCCTCTACAACCTTGTTTCCCTCCTTTTGTCTTTTTGCTTTGTTTCTTTCGCCTTTTCTGGCGTCTTTTTAGATTTCATACCTCTCATAGCAGGCTACATTTCCTTCTATGCTCATGGTCTTCTCACTGCCAAGCGAGGAGGCATGAGACTCAGGTCAAGGTCCCTAAGGGTCGACTCTTTTGAGGTCTTAAGCTGACCTTTTTTTTCATAGAAAAGATAAACGATGTTCTCTCATTTTATCCTCTTTTGAGGTCCAAACCATCTCATTTTATCCTCTATTGGTGTCACTCCTAATAACTCTTAAACAAATTAGGAGTGGCACCAATAGAGGATAAAATGAGAGAACATCGTTTAAGATGGTTTGGACATATAGAAAGAAGATCAAAAGAAGAACCTGTAAGAAGGTTAGAAAAACTAAATTTGAAAAGTATTAAAAGAGGTAGAGGACGACCACAAAAGTGTTGGAAAGAAACAATAAAGAATGATCTAGCTTATTGGGAGTTAACTGCTAACATGGCACACGATAGGGATCTATGGAAACAAAGAATCCATGTAGCCGACCCCGTCTAGTATGGGAAAAGGCTTAGTTGTTGTTGTTGTTGTAAAAGATAACTCTTCTAGGTCCTCAACATGGGGATTATCAACATGAACTTCTTTCACGTTTGGATCTAACTCATGGACAGGGAAATCAGTCAGACCATCATGGCGCTTCCTTTGTTAACCCATGAATCTGGTGTAATAGGAACAGATTCCATCATTCAAAACAAGCTCAACCAAGATTCCACAAAGCTCAAAGAAGTCAGATATGTGCACAAGTGAGAGCAAGATATAAGTAGGAATAAAAGCATACGTAAGTGGTCCCAAAAGAATCAACCAGATCTACTGGAAACTCGGTGGTTCAAAGGCAACTTAGGTATTCCGAACCAAGAAGTTCGTCATAAAAAAAAAACTTGAGTGAATAAATATTAAGAAGTGCATCCTAGAAAACAAGTAAACAAACTCAAGATCACAAATACTACATGGTGTGTCAAACAGTAAGGAAAATAAAAGTGTAGAAATCTAAGCAAGTAAAGAAAGTAAATAAGAAAGAAAAGAAACCTACGAGAAATGAGGTGGATCTCGAAATCCTAAAGGAAACCTTCAAATGGTATAGGTCCATCCGGGCTTCACACGAACGTCCTCTTGTCTAGAAGTCAAATCCTTAAATGCATATCAGCTACGAGTGCAACACTAATCATAGTGTTTGGCACAGAGAATGACCGGGGATGAGGAGGAATTTGGTGACAGCATTCTCTCCAAATGGAGATGATAATACAGATTTACGGCTGACTTCCACGCAACAGTAATTCCTAACTTTTTGGATCTCAACCAGGTGGAGTATGTAATGGAGACTAGGAGTTGATTCCATCACAACTCAGGCTTCCACACACAACCTCGAAGATAAAATTTCAACGAGAAGAGGAATAGACCAAATGTCATAACTTTGGAAAAGTTTAAACGTCTCTTCCAATGCCGAGTTTAACCAGTGAGAAGCTTCAAACGATGCCCTGCAGATAAAAGATAAAGCGCTAAGAAAAAGAGTACCGACATAGAACAAAGGGGGTTTAGGGAAACCGAACCATCTCACAATTTCGAGATGTTTCCTCTTATTATGAAGTTAATACGAAAGACAAATTTATAATTAGAAAAGAAATGAAAGAATACTTCACCCAAAAAAAGAAACAAAAGAATAACACCACCCACGTACTTCTCACACAAATAATATTCATTAATTCCATTTAGATCTTTTCAGTAGCAGATACATCGATACTCTAATTGAAAACAATAAGCCAACATACAGATTCAATAAGCATCAACCACCATAGCGGTTCCTGAGGTCTTCGGGAGGTTCTTCTTCCATGATCCCTGAACCAGTTGAAGCCAAGTACTGTCGGATGGTTGTCTTCCGATCACCAAGATATGTATGGTCTAGAAAATTGTCACAAGTTTCCTGGCCAAGGTTCTTGGCTGCCAGAACGCTGCATTAAATGTTTTGTGATGACATGTTACAGACAAATAAGGAGTGAAACTGTGAAACACAACATAGCTTGATGGCTGTCTTTTGAAAATAAAAAGTTCAACTAAAAATTTGGTACAAAGTAAAGCCATGGTTCATTTATTGTATCTTGGAGAGAGTTATCATAAAGAAACTAATGAACATAAAAGCATTTAGAGTATATATATCACCAGTGTCGAAGATAAATACGGCATGGTAAAATATCATCACGCCATATTTTCTGAACATTGTGTCGTCCATATCGTTCAAAGAGGACTTTCTCATCTCCTGAAATGATTCACGTTACCAGAACAAATGTCAGAGAGCCTTCACAAATAGCATGAAGCATTCTGTTATGTCACGTATCAATAAACATGAGGTACATAACCTTTACAGAGACATACCATATCCTAGTCAATATCTTAATCAAGTCAAGTGGCCTAACATGTCATTGATCATTATCATTGTTCTTCTCATTATCAACTGCCATAATTATTATATCAGAGACACTACAAAAGGTGCCAGAAACCTGAAATTGTCATTTTATGGAAGATAAGGCTAAGCAATAACATAAAAGAGCTTGCTTATCTGACTCCACAGGGTCCCCTCATCATCCTCACTAGAGATAAAACCTTACAGTAGACATGGTAAAATGAACGGAGAATCATGTATGGAAAAAATTTCAAGTGTAACTGGCACGAGAGAACTGATCCAGTCAGGCAGCACAAAAACAGAACTTAGCCAATTCCATAAGTGGCTTCCAGTCCTTCCCTCTTGTTCCAAGTATTAGCCTCATGTATCATATAGCTGTGAATTGTTTCATCTGTCTCCTTGATGATTTATGGTCCATTTGAATGGCCTGCTTCATGATTTGTATGGGATGCGAGAAGTTATAAAACAGGGATAGGACTTTGATCAGATTGCACAAGTGAAAAGACAACACATAGGATGACGGAGGCAAGGACCTTGTATTTATTAGCTAAAAGAAGAAGATAAATTAGAATATCCATAGTGTTTGGTGGGTTATAGTGCAAAATATCAGCAGCTTCTGACTCTTACGTGATTGACAGAATTCAGAGCAAAAATCTGTGGTGCTAACTTGAGAGCTAGCTGATCGCTTTGTAGAGAAAATAATCTTTATTGAGGTGAATCAATCATTACAATTGTCGGTACTCCCAAGCAATCATTCCTAAACTGGCCACACGGTAGCTGCTACTGGTTTCTTCTCTCTCTTTTTCACACAGATTAGGTTTTCTAATCCTTATTAGAGTCTTATAACTTGAAAGACTATTTTCCCTTGATACTAAATAAAGATTAAAAACATAAGGTTAAAAACGTAAGTAACTAGACTTATGGAACTTGTCCAAACATAACATTTCTCAACACGCTTCAGGTATCAGCAGTTACCAGATGCAAGGCAGAACCAATTCAATAAATATTCACGATGAAAGATTAGAATATCCACAGTGTCTGGTGGGTTATAGTGCAAAATATCAGCAGCTTATGACTCTTACATGATTGATAGAATTCAGAGGAAAAAACTGTGGTGTTTGACTTGAGAGCTTGTTGATAGCTTCAGATATCAGCAGTCACCACATGCAAGGCAGAACCAATTCAATAAATCTTCACGATTAAAGATGCTTCACCAGAATTTGTCACACTTGGGTCCTTGACTGGGAAATAAACCAAGACAAAACATCTTGTTGGCAACTTATGGCAAGTTATGGCTGTTGAACTATCAAGGCGATGTTTAAGTGATTCATCAGAAGTGAAGAGGCATAGAGAGCACTGGTGGAGCAAAGCCCCATTCAAAGATCCCGGAAAAATTTAAAGGGCAACTCAAATTCTGGATCATCTAAAAGGAGTAGGAAAGGTTCTAACAATCTCCATCCATCTTGGGGCATGGGACCTCCAAATCACAAAGTCACCAACCATCTTCATTGGGCAATGAGCAGAGTTGTCTCAACAATGTCAATGTGTCCAAGTCTTTTTCCTAACATGATCAAAACAAAACCTTCATGACTTTAAAAAAGCAAGGCATATTTTTTATTTCATTTTAATAGTGTTGATATCTTTGCCTATGTAAGGAATCACCCTTTCATGGCCGGTCCCAAGCCCGGAAAAAGGAGGAGGGTTATGTTAGGCTTCCGACAGCCAGCGTAAAACTTTGTCGGACTTAACATGGATTCTACAAAAAAAAAACAAAGAATCCATGTAGCTGACCCCATCTAGTATGGGAAAAGGCTTAGTTGTAGTAGTTTAGTAGTAGATTTTAATAGTGTTGATATCTTTTCTTGGTACTCACGCTGTAATTTCTCACAACTTCTCACTGAAGCTCAACCTGACTGCCTCCAGGATGACCATACTCAAACAACATTAAGCATGAGTCTCTTATTTTATCTTATAATAATGTTGTACCAACTTTTACTTCAACTTTTTCTCTAATTGCCACATCACGGTATTTCTTGGTACCACCACAAGTAAACCTGAAGACCATTATTTAAGCCACTGGTTTTGCCATTGCTTGATAATATTTACCTTCCAATTTGAGTGATCTTAACACAGTTTTTCTCATGATATTACTAAAAGATACTTATTTCCAATAATCCACAATTCAAATAGCATCAAGATCTTAGGAACAATTTGTTCTCTTGCAAAGAAGAAAAGGGTGTTCTCCAAGCAAACATTGTTGAAGACCTTTACCTTTACACCTGATACGAAAATATTCTTCATCACTATACCGAGAACACAAAACCTGTAATATGCAAAAGTAAATATTACAAGCACGACTTCAAGATCACCATGACCATAAAATCCTTATATAATCCTGTTCTGTAGCTGCAGCAACAGAGATAACTAATGCAATAGGAAGAACGGGAAGGTATCATGATTTCTAAACTTACTGCTGCTGAGGCTGAAGGCTTTCCATCAAAATCTTCAGGAACCACCTGGTATCAAATGATTTAAATTTTCTAATATGAATAGTCGACATTAAATTGGTACAATTCACTGAATAGTTGTCTCTAGAGGGGAAACGTGTTAACTAACCGCAAGTACAACTTACAGCTAAGAAACGAAATTCATGCTCTCTTTCAATGAAGGATTTGATCTGCATAGATCAAATCATGTAAATATAGCTGCACTGGCAATTTTTTACGGAAACAATTTTAAAACGACATATGTTATAATGATCGGTATCATGGAATTCTAGCAATCCTAAAGTTAGAAGATGATTGGAAAGTTTCTTACTCACAATTTTAAGCAAGAACAATAAAAACTAAGCATGAATCACATATGAAGTATGGAGCAGATAAAAATGTGCATATGTATTTACCTCTAGCTTGCTTATTTCAAAGACAGTAACCATAAGAGTTTCGACATGACAAGGTTCCACACTTAAGCTAGATATCTCCTGCATCGTGTGTACATGATGAGTCAATATTCCTTGAAAATGACAATACCCGTGTATTAATCAATCGAATATTGCAATCGTAACCCCTGTTTCCGGTCTTGCTATTCCTCGCTCAAAGAAAATAGGAGCAACATGGCCAAAGACACGCCGAAACCCCCGCAACACTGCAACTCTGAAGTTTTTGAGATGAGGAAATGTACCCCGAGCACTTCTTTCTGGTTTTACAAGTAGCAAGCAGGCAACGCAAAAAGTTAAAGGAAATCTACGAACCTTAATGCAAACAGCGTCAATGATCTCTGTGCTGAAAGAAAGTCAGGAAGTTTCTATAATTTACATAGGACTATCGTCATACACAGAGAGAGAGAGAGAGAGAGAGAGAGAGAGAGAGAGAGAGAGAGAGAGAGAGAGAGAGAGAGAGAGAGAGAGAGAGGTCTCACCTGAGAGAAGAGATCCGAATCCACAGATAGAGAGGTAACCATCCGGAGAAGCAATAGCTTCGAAGTCGGACGGATCGTTCATCTCAGTGAAGGAGGCAGAAACAGCAGAGACAGCCATTGGTGAGCACGTCACCATTCGATCTCTTGACGTCCCGGGTAATCGTTCATACACTGACCTGCCGATGCAGCCGCTAAGAGCAAGTTTAGTAACGGGGTTACTACCCACGTTGATAGCCGACCCAAGCCCTCTAAAACTTTTAGGATATGAGATCCCCGTCGGCCGAGGGAGGAAGAGAGAACGCCATCGTTCTGCGGAGGCAGCCGCCGGAGGCATCATCTCAACCATTACAACCTTTATTGGAGACTGTGGACCGTGTAAATGTTCGGACATAAGCAATGAACTTAGTTCACAATTGAGTAATAAACTCATTTGCAGGAAATTGCGAGTTCATGGGTTAAGTCTTAGTCACTCGTCCCACCCTGAGAAAGTTTCGTTAGAGGCCCTAACCTCAATAATACCTAAACTATTCTTTACTAAGCGCACCCCCCCTCTCTCTCTCTCTCCCATAGTCTTACACACACTTAACCACCACCGTGTGGGAGTAGCGGGCCTTAACGTAAGTGTCTTTTAGTAAGTTCATGGGGGCAGTAAGCCCATGGAGCGGTTTAAAGTAGTGACTTCTTTACAAGATTTCCTATGATAAGCCTTACATATAAGGGAATACCTTGTTTTGCAAGGTCACCACTGTCTTATGAGAGGAAAGCAAGCACCTTATAGTAAATAATAAATACCTTATATAAAAAATAAGGGTGGAGACGCACGCGCACACGGACGTGGTTTGTGGTGTGTGCCCACACGCACCCTTCATCTAGAAGCTTCATGGCATGCACACGCCAGACGATGTAAGGGCGGAGACGCACGTGACGGGCAGTCATCATGTGACGTAAACCTCCTTTGATGCACTTTTGTATATACATGAGTCATGTATAGTCCAACCCCTATAGATAGAGACATACAGTAACTCGAGTTGTATTGGGTCGGGTTGACCATGTACTTGGGTTAGGGGCTGACTAAGCTTGGGTTAGGCCTAACTAGGTGTGGTTTTCCAGCCACTAGCAAGACATTAACCCCAGCTGACTCTATAAATAGGGCTAGGCAGCTAAGGGTGTGAGAGACATTCATTGAGAGAGTCAAGTGAGTAGTCTTTCACGAGTCCTCTTGGTTAGTTGAGTCAATCCTAGCTAGGTAGGAAAGAGTTCCTACACGTCCTGGTGAGATCCGGATAAGCTAGGGTCTTCCATGTGTTGTGTGAAGTATAATCTGAGTAAGGTCAGCCCAAGTGTGAGTGAATGTCTTGTACAATAGTGAATCAAGTGAATAAAGATTTTGTTCCTTCACAAACTTTGTGCATGAGATGTCGATCCAGCGTGTGTGTGTGTGTGATGGTCGTTGGCAAGTGAAGGGAACTTTCCCAGACAATTGAAGTGTAGCTGAGTGTCGTTCAATCCAGGCCAGCAACAGCGTAGAAAGTGACAGGATGAAGGAGTCGGTGGCCGATCCCTTGCCATAACAGGTGAATTCACATCCGTGAGATTCCGGTTGTGAAAAATTGTCTGTGACAGTTTGGTATGAGAGCGTAATCGCTTGATTTAACACACTGTAATCATGAGATTAAATCACACAAGTGATTCGGAGCATATGTGAGTTCTGTAGAAAATTTTGCCAGATATTCTATGGAATTTCAACAGCAATTTTCAAATCCGAGTTTTATTGATAGATCTGAGAGAAGTAACAGTTGATTTACTTCAATCAGATGTGGATCTATCTTGTGTTGATAGATCTAGCTCAGATCTAAAGCAACACGAACAGATCGGGGCAGAGTTTGAGTGTTCTTCACAAAGAACCGTGTCAAAAAAATATTTCAGGCAAGAATAAGTCTATGCGATCTGTAACTTGGATGTTCTGATCGAAACCTTGAGGAATTTAACTCTCAACGAGTGGATCTCACCTTGAACAAGAGTGTTTAAGGTAGATCAAGGAAAGGATTGAACAGATCAGAGCAAATCTGTCCAAGAAGTTCCAGAAAAAAAATAAGACAGTAGAAGAAAATTCAGAACTTGGAATTCTGATGTAATTTTGTGGTTTAAAGTCTATTTCTTACTTGATCAGACTAATAATTTTGTTTCTTGGTGAAGATTAAGTAAGACCAGGTCCAAAATATCACGGATCAGCCGTGCATCACGAAAATTTGAAGAATCCTTGTTGGAATCAAACCGCAGAAAAACTGACGCAGAAGTGTATAAAAAATCTGCAGATAGATTTTCATCGTTTTGAATAGTTAGTTTGAGTGGGCTAGAGTGTTCGGATTTGGATGAAATTTTGTATGGTGGTTGACTGTAAATCAGACTGTATCACAGAGTTTTGAATTTGTTAATTCAGTATCTATAACACATCATATCATGTCTATAAGTTGTCGGAAAACTAGCTGTGGAGAAAATACAATTGTTGTAGTTTCAGTCCGAGTGTTTGTAATTCATGCAGAGTTAGGTCCTGTTTGTGTGTAAGTCAGCCACAGAGGTGTAACTGAAATTGACACTCACCAGGAATGGGCAAAGAATGGAAGGAGGTGGCGGAGGAGGCCAGTCCTTCGCAGATGACTCAAGTTCAGCTGCAACAGAGCCACGATCAGTTAGCTGTTCAGGTTGGCCGGATGCAAAAGTAACCAGTCTAGCGTTCCATACACTCGGAGGTCGCCCGACAGCAGGAACTTAGTTCGGTTCCATCCGTAAGTTTGTGTGAAACGGCATGCAATACTAACCTTGCTTGTCTGAAATTGAGAGTTCTAGAACCGACGCCATTCAGAGGGGTTCGGGATAGGAAATCCTTAGAGAACTTCTTATGGGACTTAGAGAGATATTTGAGTGTCTCAAAAGTGGTCGAAAACAGTCATGTGCTGGTTGTCACTCTCTTTTTGAGGGACGATGCGAAGGTGTGGTGGCGCACGAGGGAAGTTGCTACCGCTTGTGGTGGTGTTGCACTCCCTATGACTTGGGAGGAGTTTCGCAACAAAATAAGAGCTCAGTTCATGCCTACGAACAGTAACCATCAGACTCGGGAGCTTTTCATGAAGCTCAAGCACATGAGTACTCTCCATGAGTACGTGCAGAGATTGAGCTCTCTTTTGCTAGACGTTCAAGACATGACCGAAGTAGACAAGTAAGCCATCTCAGTCATGGAGGGTTTTGTAGATCTTCGAGCCACGAAGAGTGACGAACCTACAAAGAAAAAGGATAATAAAACCAAACAAGGGAAGGGTAAAAACAAGAAATGGAAGAAGAAAGAGGGTTGAGCCGAGGGTTCCAAAGACAGTTCGAGTAGATCCAAAAAGGGGAAGAATGGCCAACATAAGGAAGTCAAGGCACCAGACACTTGTTTCATTTGCCAAGGGCCCCATCTTATGAAGTTTTGCCCTAAAAAGACAAAAATTGTTGCCATTCTCACCGAAGAAGAGACGACAGGCGCTAGCTCTAGCACCAATGCCCAGGCCGCATCCTTCCAACTCTTGGGTGCGGTGTGCGTGCGGGACAAACCGCGCTGGAGCCTGGTGTTCGTAGAGGCGCGTATAGGTGATGCTATGGTGCGTGCGCTATCGGACACAAGCGCCTCCCATTCTATCATCTCCACAGCGTTAGCCACCCAGTGGGGGTTGAGACTAGAGCATTCCGAACAGAGGTTGAAGATGATCAATACAAATGTAAACAAAGTGGCTGGAATAGCTAGGGCTTACCATGTCCAAGTTGGGTGTTGGAACGATAACCTGGATTTCATAGCCAGCACACCCTGACGATTTCAGGGTTGTGCTCGGCTGTGACTTCTTTCGTGAAGCCAAGTTGATGGCCGCACCACACCTTGGTGGATTGGTGTGCATGGATCCGACTCAACCTAGGTTCGTGCCACAGGGTGACTCGGGTAAAGCTCCCAACCTTTCGACTTGCAGGGGATATTTTTATCAGCTATGCAAATCAAAACCGGTCTTCGTAAGGGTCAATCAACATTACTCGCGGTTTTGAGAGAGGACGAGAGGGATGTAGGGGAGAAGAGGATTTCACCAGAGATTGAGCAAGTGTTGCTCACCTTCCAAGATATGATGCCACCAGAACTCCCTAAGAGTCTACCACCTAGGCGGACTACCGACCACGAGATTGTGTTGGAGCCGGAGACGAGAGCGCCGTCCAAAGCCACCTACAAGATGAGTCCTCTAGAGTTAGAGGAGCTTAGGAAACAATTGGGGGAGCTCCTGGAAGTAGGGATGATTCAACCATCGAAGTCACCCTATGGTTCGCCAATACTTTTTCATAAAAAGTTAAATGGTTTCCTACATATGTGTATAGATTACCAGGTACTGAACAAAGTGATGATAAAGGACCGTTACCCAATCCCATTAGTAGCTGTCCTTTTTTATCGTCTCGAAGGAGCGATTTGGTTCACGAAGTTGGACCTTAGATCAGACTATTGGCAAGTAAGGATTGCACCTGGGGATGAGGCTAAGATGGCTATAGTAACAAGGTATGGGGCATACGAGTTCCTCGTGATGCCTTTCGGGCTCAAGAACATACCCACAACCTTCTGTAGACTGATGAATGAGGTATTGGCAGGATTTATCGATGAGTTGTTGTCGTGTATCTTGACGACATTGTGATCTATAGTCGGAGTCTAGAGGAGCACGCCCGACATCTCACTTCAGTGTTTGAGAGACTTAGATCACACTCTCTTTTCGTGAAAAGAGAGAAGTGCAAATTTGCAAGGAACACCATTACATTTCTTGGGCACATCATAGGCAGAGGAGAGATCCGTATGGACCCCAAGAAAGTCCATGCTATTGAGGGATGGGAGACTCGCAAAGACATTGGAGAACTACGGAGTTTCCTTGGGTTAGCGAACTACTACCGGAAGTTCATTTGAGATTCCTTGAAGATAGCTGCACCCTTGATCGAGTTACTGAAAAAAGGAAGAATTTGGGACTAGACAGTGTATAGAGTCATTTGAGGCCCTCAAAGCCTTGATTTGTTAGGAGTCAGTATTGCATCTTCGAGACTTCAGTAGATCCTTTGAGGTACATATAGACACGAGTGACCGAGCACTCAGAGGTGTTCTTACCCAGGATGGACATCCAATATCTTTCGAGAGTCGAAAGTAAAAAGAAGTGGAGACTCGGTATCCTGCTCATGAGAGAGAACTGCTGGCAGTCATCCATTGCCTTTAGATCTAGAGAGTGTATCTTCTCGGATCCCACTTCTCGGTCCTCACGGACAACATGGCGAATACTTTTTTCAAGACTCAGAAGAAGCTCAACATACAACAGATACATTGTCTTAAGACTTTGGAAGAGTATGATTTCGATTGGGTATATAGGTTAGGCAGAGAGAACGTCGTAGCCGATGCCTTGAGTCGAAAAAGGGTAGAGACCCTTAGTGCCATTACTAGAGTACGTGGGGAGATGATCGATCAGGTGAGGCAGGTTATTGACCAGGATACCTCGTATATGCACGTTATGAGTCAAGTCAAATCCGGTGTGACAGATAGGTATGAGATTAGGGATGGCTTGGTTTGGACCAAGATATGTCAGTTACTCATACCCGAAGCAGGTGACTTGAGGTGAAAGCTTATGCGCGAGGTACACGATGCTGAGTACGCAGGACATCTCGGGGTAGAGTGTACATTCATTGTTTTAGCATGTGGGTATTACTGGCCACGCATGGTGCACGACGTTGCCAACTACATACGGATGTGTCCCACTTGCCAACAGGACAAAGTAGAGTGTCAGCGACCAGTTGGGTTGCTCTAGCCTCTTTCGATTCCATAGAGACTATAGAAATCAGTGTCCATGGACTTCATTTCAGGTTTGCCTCGAGTGGATGACTTGGAGATGATTCTAATTGTGGTAGATTGTTTCTCGAAGTACGATGTCTTCATGCTCACACCACGAGAGTGTAGTGCGAAAGAGATCGCGTGTCTGTTCTTTAGGAATGTGGTCAAGCATTTCGGGGTACTGGAAGAGATAGTGAGTGACCATGATGCTTGCTTTACCAATCAGTTTTGGATTGAGTTGTTCAGACTGATGGGAACACATCCCCTATTCTTTTCAACACAACACCCACAAACCAATGGATAGATTGAGGCTTAACGCGATGCTTGAGGAGTACCTACGCTACTACATATCTGCCAATTAGAGGAACTGGGTGTTGCTCTTGGAGGTGGCTCAGTACAATTATAATTCCCACAAGAGCTCGGTGACAATGAAGAGTCCCTTTGATTTCACGCTGGGATGACAACCATTAAGACCCTTGGAGTTAGTATAGGGAGATGGAATGGGGAATTGTCCAACAACCTTACGTAAGGTACGTGACAGGCAGACCCTGTATCAGGAAGCGAGGTCTTCACTTGACAGTGTCGGGGGTCGAATGGTGAAGCAAGCGAACAAGCATTATAGAGACATTGAGTTTGAGATTGGAGACCAGGTTTGGCTTCGGATACCTGAGTATATCCGAAAGCAGGTGTATAAAGGTAGTCACATGGGCCTGAAGCCGAAGTATGATGGACCGTTCAAAGTGATATAATGGGTAGGCAAGGTTGCTTGCAGACTAGACTTGCCAGATCGACTCAAGATCCATCCGATCATCCATGTATCCCAAGTGAAGAGGTACTTCGAGGACCCACAGAGGCTTCATCGTAGCCCACCACCGTTAGTGAAGCAAGATATATCAGTAGTCGAGGCAATGTCAGTGCATAGGGTACAGGGCGCAGGACCATGATGGCAGACACAATATCTTGTGAGGTGGATGGGCAAGAGCACGGACGATGATTCGTGGGTGCCCAGTGCACAACTTTGGCAATACGAACATTTGCTACGTGAGTACCACACGACCTTAGGGACGAGTCCAGATTCCATTAGGGGAGATGTCACAGACATGATTTTGTGGCGCACACACATGCGCACCCTTCATTCGAAAGCATCACGGCATGCACGCGCCAGACAACATAAGGGCGGAGACGCAGGTGTCAGGCAATCATCATGTGACGTAAACCTCCTTTGATGCACTTTTGTATACACATGAGTCATGTATAGTCCAACCTGTATAGGTAGAGACATACACATGATGTAACTCGAGTTGTATTGGGTCGGGTTGACCATGTACTTGGGTTAAGGGTTGACTAAGCTTGGGTTAGGCCTAACTAGGTGTGTTTAGGTTAGAAAGAATATAGAATATTCTTTCCAACCACTAGCTGGACATTAACCCCAACCGACTTTATAAATAGGGCTAGGCAACTAAGAGTGTGAGAGACATTCATTGAGAGAGTCAAGTGAGTAGTCTTTCACGAGTCCTCTTGGTTAGTCGAGTGAATCCTAGCTAGGTAGGAAAGAGTTCCTACATGTTTTGGTGAGATCCAAATAAGCTAGGGTCTTCCAAGTGTTGTGTGAAGTGCAATCTGAGTAAGGTCAGCCCAAGTGTGAGTGAATGTCTTGTACAACAGTGAATCGAGTGAATAAAGATTATGTTCATTCACAAACCATGTGCATGAGATGCCGATCCAGTGTGTGTGTGTGAGTGAGGGTCGTCGGCAAGTGAAGGGAACTTTCACAGACAATTGAAGTGCAACTGAGTGTCGTTCAATCCAAGCCAGCAACAGCAACACAGAAAGTGATAGGATGAAGGAGTCGGTGGCCGATCCCTTGCCATAACAGGTGAATTCACATCCGTGAGATTCCGATCATGAAAAATTGCCTATGACAAGTTAAGCCATAGTCACTCGTCCCACCCTAAGAAAGTTTCGTTAGAGGCCCTAACCTCAATAATACCTAAACTATTCTTTACTAAGCGCACCCCCCCTCTCTCTCTCATAGTCTTACGCACACTTACCCACAACCATGTGGGAGTAGCGGGCCTTAACGTAATCATGTAGTGGCTTTTAGTAAGTTCATGGGTGCAGTAAGCCCATGGAGCGGTTTAAAGTAGTGACTTGTTTCACAAGATTTCCTATGATAAGCCTTACACATAGGGGAATACCTTGTTTTGCAAGGTCACCACCGTCTTGTGAGAGGAAAGTCTAAACACCCTAAAAATGGTGATGTTTTTCAAAACACGTAAGTTTCAAAATCTAGCTTATAGCCTTCTCAAACCTTAAAAAACTCAAAATTTTAAAGCTCAAACCTTTTGGGAAATATTTCAAAATAAAGGTTTTAAATTCAAGCTAAAACCCCATGGATTTCAAAGCAGATCAAAACGGACAAGTGAAATCTAATCCAAAAAGCCAACTCGAGGTCAAGTCAAAAAGTGAAGGATGGGCCAAGCCTGTCTGGATGAAAGCTAGATTGAAGATCGAACCCTATGTTCATATCGAAGCAAGTTCAACTTCAAAAAGGCGAAATGAAACCAAGACCATGATGAAGCCATCAAAATCAAGAACCGGGCCTATCAAAATAAAAATCAGTATCTGCTTCAAAATCTAAGATCGACCTCATAAAAAACAAGCTTGAGGCGAGACCAGACGAATCAAATCAAGCATCAAATGAAAGGTCCTGAAAGCAAACATTGACCAGTTAAAAGGGTTGAAGAAAACCCAGGCTAAAATCGAGTCACCGAGGAACTGAAGCCCGCTCGACTGTTCATTTTATGCCCCAAAGAAGGACTCAAAAGAAAATTTTTGAATTGGATCTTAACCAAAAGATCCAAATCAATACCCCACAAGAAGACCCCAAAAATTTGGATTAGATCTGAACAAAAAAAAACCATTCCAAACTCAAAGTGAGGTCCCACTAAAAAAATTGGATCGAGTTGGACCCAAGGATCCAAACCCAATCCAATGATACACCCTTTGCCTATAAATAGGGCCAAGGGGGGGTTCACGTGAAGGGATTTGAGAAGTTGGAAAAAGCTCATTGAGGAGAGAGAAGGAGTGGAGCATGCAAAGAAGGGTCCACGTGAAAAACTTGGAGGCCAAGGAGCAAAAACACGTGAAGGCCGTGGAGCTTGGCAAAAGTGGCTTGAGCTTGGTATTGGTCATGGAGCAAGGTGAACTTCACGTGAAGTGCCTTGGAGCTCAAGCAAGGGTTTGATCAAGAGTGGAGCCCGTGGGTTGGAGAAATCAAGAGGCCTACCAAAGGTGGAGTTCATGTGAGTTGGCTTGAAGAACCTTGGAGCACAAATAGCTTGGCACGGCTTGGAGCAAAAGGAGAAGAACCTTGAAGTTGGTTGAGTGGAGCCTTCGGAGCTCGTGCAAGAAGGTGGAGGTAAGCCTAAACTTAGGGTTTTGCTTGGGGCCATGAAGGAGCTTGAAGACGAGTGACTTAGGACCAAGGTGTTGCACATTGGCTAAGTTGGAGCCGAGTGGAAACCTTAGAGCTTGGAGCACCTTAGAGCCGAGTGGAGCCTTGGGGTCTTGAAGCTGGCCGAACTGCACCAAGGAGGAACATGAGTAAAGCTTGGCCACGAGGGGCTGCACCTTGGAGGACCCGAGTGGAGCAAGGTAAGCCTAAACTTGAACCTTGAAGCAAGCACGAGTGGAGGCTTGGCCGGCTTGGAGAAAAGGAGAGGTTGGAGCAAGGCGTGAACTTGAAGGTGGCCGAGTGAAGCACATGAGCAAGGCGTTGGAAGCTTGAAGTCATGGAGCTCAAGGTCTTGGCCGTTTAAGCTTGGAGACGCCTTGGAAGCTTGAAGGCGTGGGCTCCACCAAGGCTGAACAAAGGGGCTGCACCAAATTCAAAACGTGGGCTGACTTGCGCTGCACCAAGGCCGAACTGTGAACTGCACCAGGACCGAGTGGGCTAGCTTTGACCGAACAAGGGTGAAGGCTTGGAGCTTGAAGCCGAGTGGAGCAAGGGGGGGCTCAAGCCAAGGCTACACCAAAGGCTACCTTGGACCGAACCTAGAAAGAGAGGAAACTTGACCAAGAGAGAGAAGGGGCTGCACCAAAGAGCAAAGTGGTGGGAAAAACTTCTAAGTGTGTTAAAACTTTGTTTTTAAGCAATTTTTCTCCATTAAATTCAATTCGAAAAGGGGTTGTATTAATAGAGCGAAGCCTCCCCCATGTTGTAATATTGGTGGATGAACACGATCACACCCACGAGCACTTGAGCCTTTTTGCTCTTAACTGGTGGATGAACACGATTACACCCACGTACACTTGAGCCTTTTTGCTCTTAAATTGGTGCATGGACAAGATCACACCCACGTGCACTTGAACCTTTTCACTCTTAAATTGATGCATTGTCACGATTACACTCATGTGCACTTGAGCCTTTTCATTCTTTTAAGCTAAATATATATATTTCAATTCGCGTGAGTTTTACTTTCATGAAAGTAGAGTGAATGCACTTTCAATTCGCGTGAGTTTTACTTTCATAAAAGTAGAGTGAATGCACTTTAAATTCGTGTGAGTTTTACTTTCGTGAAAGTGGAGTGAATGTACTTTCAATTCACGTGAGTTTTACTTTCGTGAAAGTAGAGTGAATGCACTTTAAATTCGCATGAGTTTAAATTCGGATGTAGAGTGGGTACAATTTCAATTCGGGTGAGTTTGCATCATCATTCTCGAAAACCCAAAACATAATTTATAGCATCTCTACATCCGCTCATTGCGGCAAATTTCTCAACACTCGCTCAAAATCACGCTGAAACTAGGCCCACACACTCCACACATCTCAGGCCAAAATAAATAAAACTTGCAAAAATCTTAGGATAGTCCAACCCCGTAATAAAAATTGGCAAAGAGTGCACGAATAGAATTCTTTTCAGAAACATGAAGCGTTCAGTTAATTTGAAGTAAAAACTTATTTGAAAATCGAAGTTCCTAAGTACTTAAACCGACCCTTGAGCATCTGTTTAAGAAGGTTTAAAGCAAAAAGAGTCTGCTTGCCTACAATCGCCAAAAGTCAAAAAAACGTTTAAAAATCTTCGCTAGTTTGTATAAGCTAGCTGGCACGCTCACACAAGCGTAGGCACGAAAAGGTTCACTTCGAGTTGGCACGAAAAGGTCCACTTCGAGTTTTTTAACTTGGGAGTGGAAATTTTCATGTTTACAGAATTGGCACATCCGGTGGGACCCGGGTTTTAAGCGAATTTCAAATCAAACAAGTAAAACTTCAAATCTTTCCACAAAAGTGTTTTCAAAACCTATGCACCAAAAATTTTGCAAGCAATGGATGAGAAGCCAAAGAAATCCTCGTCGAGTAACTTAAAGCAGTTTTTCAAATCATCTAAAGCCCAAGAAGAGCTAGTTGCTATCAAAGAAATTTTTAGAAAGATGGATGATTTAAGCCATGAGATTAAGGCACATCGACCACATAGCAGCTCGTCTCGGGCACATAGAGATCATGAAAGGAAAACTGATCCTAAACTCGATGAAGGATATGAGGCTAGAAATGAAACCCAAGGGTGGATCAAATTATCCATTCCCAAGCCTCCAAACCCTCCAACCTCAAAACAAAATCCAAAAAAGATTTTCCTACTTCAAAAACTCAAAAAAATCTAGAAAATTTTCAAAAACACAAAAAAATTGAAAAACAAAACTTTGAAATTCTGAAAGCTAGAAATGAAATCCCTAATTCAGGGCACACAAACATAGTGGAGCATGAAATCCATACCCCACAAGTGTCACAAAGAGGACGAGAGTCACATAAAGGTAGGATTTGAAAAGGAACGCCTCGAAAAGCAACGGAAGCTCAAAACAGAGTCACCCGAAGACAAGGCTTGCTCTCACCACAAAAAGGTAGACAAGCTGAAAAGAGGTATGCCTGAAACCCATCCTCCTCTAAACTCTCCTCTTGATATAGGGTCATCGGATGCATTGAATCACACTCATGCACCCACAAACCCACAAAATGTGTCCGAAAATGAGGATTTTCAAGGTGCGCCAAAAGTCCTGCACCACAAAAAAGAATTTCAAAAATAAAAACCAAATAAAGTTCAAAATATGGGAGATCCTAAGGCATGCATCAACATCCTAGAAACCTCTACCATGAATGAACCCGCTTCCTCGAGCCTAGTCTCGTACCCTGAACCCAAGCTTAGGACCATAAACCCAAATAATCCATCCCTAAGGGCACCAAGAGTTGCATCTAGGGAGCATGTCAAAACCCTCAAGGGACCGATCATGGCTTCCCTTGAAAACCATATCTCCCAACCCAGGATTGTGTGGAAGCACAAGTCTTCCACCACCCCAAACTCCAAAATAAAATGGGTATATACCCATGATATAGATGATTCAATGTTCCAAGGGCATGAACTTTATAAAACCTTTCCAAAAACCAAAAAGCCTTGGAACATGATCTTAAACATGGGGTATAAACCCTACAAGGGCCTAGGAGCCAAAAATCAAGGTAGGCTAAAACCCAACCTACCCAAAGCCAACCCAAGTCGATATGGATTGGGCTACAGCCCACCCATACCCCCTGAGCCACCACCTAAGACCACTTGGGTTAAGGGTGCTCTTAGAACCCACTAAAACCGAGACCCCATGGCTTAGACCTTTTGATTAGAGTCTAATTCATGGAGTTTTCTTTGTAGGTTTGACGGAAGATTCCTCCTTTTCAAAAATCCAAAAAAAATAGATATTCTCAAAAACCCAATTGAAAACCTTCAAAATCCCAAAAACATTTGAAAATCTGAAACTTTCAAAAAAAAATCTGTTTCATTCCCCCATTCTTTATTTGGAAAAAGTTTCAAAAAGAAAGCCTTTATATTGGTCCTTGAATTTGTATGTCAAAAAAGACAAAAAAAATTGAAAAATTTCAAAAACTCCAAAAATAATGGCCATGTACAAAGCCCATTTTCGAATTTTTCAGAAATTGTCTATATTCCCCAAATACGGAATCATCCAAGCTTGATATAACCCCTTTCTCTTGCCTAGAGCTTCCTCAAAACTAAAATGCTTGAGAACCATCAAAGCAAGGAGGAAAATCACCTCCAAGCTTCCTGAAATTCGTAAAATCCTTGACTTGGAAAATTTGGGTATTTTTAGAAGTGAGTCTAACCCATAGTGTGTGCATATTTACATGAGCATCATGCATTGCATTTTGAAAATCCATACTTCCATATCAGGTCTAGACATCATGAAATCGTCTACCCCTAGAATTAAGGGTTTATGTTAAGCCAAAGGGGCATTGAAATCGACCCCCTAAGTATCGAGCCATCATAGGCATGCCTCCATATGAATTAAAATTCGAAACCTTCAAGGTTGATTCCAAAAATGCCAAAAAGATGCTAAAACTCTCAATAAGACTTTTGAAAAAGGGTAAAAAAAAAATTTGAATGATAATTTTTAAAAAGGATTTTGAAAAGATTATGATAAATCCTCCAATTTTCAAAAACCTCCAAAGCATTACAATTCATGTGAATGCATTGGGTGCTTTACTCAATCAATATGAAGATGATATCCATAGAAAGTGTGCCATTTATTACATTTCGAAAAATCTATTTGGCATGCGAAAGAAATTATCAAGCCAATAGAGAAAGCGTGCTTAGCCTTGGTATAGGCTTCCAAATTCGAGACATTATTTCCCATGTCATGAAAAAGGAATAATGTTGATTCATTCAAGTACTTATTTGAAAAACCAATCTTAATGGATAGGCAAAATAAATGGCAGCCCCTTTCAATGGAGTATGAGTTCATCCTCAAGACTCCATTAAGGGATAAGCCCTACATCGTGTGGCTGAAGTGCCTCTTTGAGACACATTCCCCATACTTGATCAAATGCCCCATAAAGGCATATTTTCCAAATGAATTTTAAAAACCATGCTTGGACAAATTGTTTCAAGAAAAATCAAGCATGGGAAATATATTTTTCGATCAAGGGGCAGGTATCGAAATCATCTTCATATCTCCCAAGAAAAGTTTTAGAAAGGGAGGATTTTCCAAATTTGCTTCTTCAAAAAGATCAAGTTTCGATTGAAACAATTTTAACCCTACATATGACTTTGAAAAGAAAGATTTTCAGCATCTTGTTGATATAAAAACCTTGATGAGGTTAGGATAAATACATGACTCACACAATGGAAAATATGGAGATCATGTCAATTCAAATATGATGGCCATGAAGATCACTTAGGGCTGGTTATATTTTTTTCATCCTTAAACAAAAAGTGTCATGATCATGTTAGAAATGCATAAATGTCAAATGCATGGACATGTCATCCTATCGTTCACCTAGAATTCCCTTTGAAAATCCATGGCCCTTCACCAAGTGGCCATGTGAATCATTCATTTTCATCAAACTAGGGGCATTAAAAATGCATCCCCTAGAATACCTTCCATGAAGAATCAATTTCATAAAACATGTATCTCCATCATATCATGTGGAATACATTTCATATTGTCATCATTTTCATAAAGCATGTATTTTCATTGAATCATATGGACTGCATTGTTACATATCATACATCATATACACCTCATTCACCCAAAGAGACCCAAAAAGGTGGCAGCCCAAGTAGGAATGTCTCCATGTCATAAAAAGGGCAACAAAAATCAATAATACATGTTGATATTTTGTTATTGTGGATAGAAATTTAGTAGACCCCGAAAATGCTCAATACTTGAAAGGGTCTATGTTAAATTCTTTTAAAAAGATTTTTAAAATTGAGCTCCTTTGAAACTTCTTGAAAGAAGGATCAAGGTTGATTGTATGACCCCAAATGAAGGAATTGAAGCTTTACAAAAAGTAGAGTTTTCAAAAACAAATTGGTGACATTTAAAAAATCCTTGCTTACAAAATGAAGCCTTGTTCAAAATAGCAAAATATTTTCAAATGGTAGATGCTATTAGGAAATGAGATGATCTTGGTTGAATTGAGTAACCAAAGGGATAAGCTTTTCCCCCATTTTACTTCTCTCTCCAGAAAGGAAAATTGGCAATATTCAAAAGAAAAGAAAAGAGAAAGATAATACAAAAACTCCTCGAAAAAGAAGTCTTCCCCGAAAAGAAAAGGGAATACAAAAACTTCTTAAAAAAGGAGTCTTCTCTTTGAAAGAAGAAAGGAAAAAGAAAAGAAAATGTAAAAACTCCTCGAAAAAGAAGTCTTCCCCAAAAAAAGGGAATACAAAAACTTCTTCAAAAGAGGACTTCTCTTGAAAAAGAAAAAAGAAAAAGGAAAGCCAAAGCTCAAAATAGCAATTTTTTCGACTCTTTGCCTAAAACCATGGGACGCTTTAGAAGGGACCGTGCTAACTTTTCCCCATATCCCTACAGCTTATCCCAAATGAAAAGAGGTTCATCAATGAAAATCCTAGAGTAGGAATAGAATCTAATCATTTGGATTTCATTTTGTTTGAGAATTAGACATCGTTTTGTGGGAAATGGAACTTTGAAATATTTTCCAAAATTTCCTACCAAAAGCCTCTACCAAGTAGTAGGTGTCAAAAACCCGAATAAAGGAAAGTATGAAAAATTGGAAGTTCCTTTAAATGGAAGATAAAAGGAGTTCCTTTTGAAAAAAAAATTTTCAAAAACCCAAAAATGTCAAAAAGACATGGGATAAAAACCTGTTTGGAGCAGTCGGCCTTAAAAGGATCTCTTTGGGCTCAAAAACCCAAAAATGTCAAAAAGACATGGGATAAAACCTACTTGGGGCAGTCGGCCTTTAAAGGCTCTCTCCAAGCTCAAAAACCAAAAAAAAAAAAGACTCCCAAAAGCTCACCTCGCTTACTCATTCATGCATTCAAAAGTCATTCATGCATAATCATGCCTAGGAAAAGCACCCCATATAGGAAAAGTCCCCTTTTAGCTGGAAATCCCCCTCCTATGATCAAAGAAAAAGGAGTTTTATAAAACGAAGGATGATTCATTCTCAAGAAAATTTGGGAAGAAAATCCATCAACGGTGTTTCTTCTTTGACATTATCCAAATACATTTAAATTAATGCCAAAGAGGGGCATCTGTAAACACCCTAAAAATGGTGATGTTTTTCAAAACACGTAAGTTTCAAAATCTAGCTTATAGCCTTCTCAAAACTTAAAAAACTCAAAATTTTAAAGCTCAAACCTTTTGGGAAATATTTCAAAATAAAGGTTTTAAATTCAAGCTAAAACCCCATGGATTTCAAAGCAGATCAAAACGGACAAGTGAAATCCGATCCAAAAAGCCAGCTCGAGGTAAGTCAAAAAGTGAAGGATGGGCCAAGCCTGTCTGGATGAAAGCTAGATTGAAGATCGAACCCTATATTCATATCAAAGCAAGTTCAACTTCAAAAAGGCGAAATAAAACCAAGACCATGATGAAGCCATCAAAATCAAGAACCGAGCCTATCAAAATAAAAATCAGTATCTGCCTCAAAATCTAAGAATGACCTCATCAAAAACAAGCTCGAGACGAGACCAGACGAATCAAATCAAGCATCAAATGAAAGGTCCTGAAAGCAGACATTGACCGGTTAAAAGGGTTGGAAAAAACCCAGGCTAAAATCGAGTCACCGAGAAACTGGAACTCGCTTGAAAAACTGTTCGTTTCATGCCCCAAAGAAAGACTCAAAAGAAAAGTTTTGAATTGGATCTTAACCAAAAGATCCAAATCGATACCCCACAAGAAGACCCAAAAAATTTGGATTAGATCTGAACAAAAAAAAATCATTCCAAACTCAAAGTGAGGTCCCACGAAAAAAATTGGATTGAGTTGGACCCAAGGATCCAAACCCGATCCAATGATACACCCTTTGCCTATAAATAGGGCCAAGGGGGGGTTCACGTGAAGGGCTTTGAGAAGTTGGAAAAAGCTCATTGAGGAGAGAGAAGGAGTGGAGCATGCAAAGAAGGGTCCACGTGAAAAGCTTGGAGGCCAAAGAGCAAAAACACGTGAAGGCCGTGGAGCTTGGCAAAAGTGGCTCGAGCTTGGTTTTGGTCATGGAGCAAGGTGAACTTCACGTGAAGTGCCTTGGAGCTCAAGCAAGGGTTTGATCAAGAGTGGAGCCCGTGGGTTGGAGAAACCAAGAGGCCTACCAAAGGTGGAGTTCACGTGAGTTGGCTTGAAGAACCTTGGAGCACAAGTAGCTTGGCACGGCTTGGAGCAAAAGGAGAAGAACCTTGAAGCTGGCCGAGTGGAGCCTTGGGAGCTCGTGCAAGAAGGTGGAGGTAAGCCTAGACTTAGGGTTTTGCTTGGGGTCGTGAAGGAGCTTGAAGACGAGTGGCTTAGGACCAAGGTGCTGCACCTTGTCTAAGTTGGAGCTGAGTGGAAACCTTAGAGCTTGGAGCATCTTGGAGCCGAGTGGAGCCTTAGGGTCTTGAAGCTGGCCGAACTGCACCAAGGAGGAACACGAGTAAAGCTTGGCCACAAGGGCCTGCACCTTGGAGGACCCGAGTGGAGCAAGGTAAGCCTAAACTTGAACCTTGTAGCAAGCATGAGTGGAGGCTTGGCCGACTTAGAGAAAAAGAGAGGTTGGAGCAAGGCGTGAACTTGAAGGTGGCCAAGTGAAGCACATGAGCAAGGCATTGGAAGCTTGAAGTCTTGGAGCTCAAGGTCTTGGCCATTTAAGCTTGGAGATGCCTTGGAAGCTTGATGGCGTGGGTTGCACCAAGGCCGAACCAAGGGGCTGCACCAAACTAAAACGTGGGCTGACTTGGGCTGCACCAAGGCCGAACCGTGAACTGCACCAGGACCGAGTGGGCTAGCTTTGACCGAACAAGTGTGAAGGCTTG
Organism: Brasenia schreberi; assembly: GCA_036023115.1. NCBI lineage: Eukaryota > Viridiplantae > Streptophyta > Magnoliopsida > Nymphaeales > Cabombaceae > Brasenia > Brasenia schreberi. The sequence goes on from JAYKKT010000048.1 coordinate 4,946,254, forward strand.
GAGCTTGAAGCCGAGTGGAGCAAGGGGGGGCTCGAGCCAAGGCTGCATCAAAGGCTACCTTGGACCGAACCTAGAAAGGGAGGAAACTCAACCAAGAGAGAGAAGGGGTTGCACCAAAGAGCAAAGTGATGGGGAAAACTTGTAAGTGCATTAAAACTTTGTTTTAAGCAAATTTTCTCTATTAAATTTAATTCGAAAAGAGGTATTAATGGAGCGAAGCCTCCCCCCATGTTGTAATATTGGTGGATGAACACGATCACACCCACGAGTACTTGAGCCTTTTCGCTCTTAACTGGTATATGAACATGATTACACCCATGTACACTTGAGTCTTTTCGCTCTTAAATTGGTGCATGAACACGTGCACTTGAGCCTTTTCGCTCTTAAATTGGTGTATTGTCAAGATTACACCCATGTGCACTCGAGCCTTTTCGCTCTTTACACTCACATGCACTCGAGCCTTTTCGCTATATATATATATATATATATATATATATATATATATATATATATATATATATATATTTCAATTTGCGTGAGTTTTACTTTCGTGAAAGTAGAGTGAATGCACTTTTAATTCGCGTGAGTTTTACTTTCGTAAAAGTAGAGTGAATGCACTTTTAATTTGCGTGAGTTTTACTTTCGTAAAAGTAGAGTGAATGCACTTTAAATTCGCGTGAGTTTTACTTTCATGAAAGTAGAGTGAATGCACTTTCAATTCACGTGAGTTTTACTTTCATGAAAATAGAGTGAATGAACTTTAAATTTGCGTGAGTTTTACTTCGGATGTAGAGTGGGTGCAATTTCAATTCGGGTAAGTTCGTATCATCGTTCTCAAAAACCCAAATCAGAATTTATAGAATCTCTGCATCCGCTCATTGTGGCGAATCTCTCAACACTTGCTCAAAATCACACTGAAACTAGGACCACACACTCCATACACCTCATGCCAAAATAAATAAAACTTGCAAAAACCTTAGGGTCGTCCAACCCCATAATAAAAATTGGCAAAGAGTGCACGAATCGAATTCATTCAGAAACACTGAGCGTTCGTTAATTTGAAGTAAAAACTTGTTTGAAAATCGAAGTTCCTAAGTACTTAAACTGACCCTTGAGCATTGGTTGAAGAAGGTTTAAAGTGAAAAGAGTCCACTTACCTACAATCACCAAAAGTCAGAAAAATGTTTAAAAATCTTCGCTAGTTTGTGTAAGCTAGCTGGCACACTCGCGCAAGCGTAGGCACGAAAAGGTTCACTTCGAGTTTTCTAACTTGGGAGTAGAAATTTTCATGTTTACAGAAAGTATTTACCTTTTAGTAAATAATAAATACCTTATATAAAAAATAAGCACCTTATAGTGTCAAGAAAGACTTTCTTGGTCTCGTCAGCCCCGTAGTAACTTATGATCATATGGATCAATTGTTTCATTTTCACCACCTCTACAAAGAGGGGGAACAAAGATAAGATCTTATTGTCAATTGAAGTTTTCATTGGGCAAAAAAAGCCCAATTACTAATTGGAGACAACCCCTTTGTCACCCAATTTACACACTAGATTCTCCATTTGTACGTTTCAAATAAGTAAAAAGGATATAGATGCTAGGGTTGAGCAAAATTTGGTTAAAATCAAACTGAATCAGATCGAATCCAAATTCTTAGTTAATTCGGTCTATTTTTAAAGTTGGTTCAGAGTCAATTTAACAAAATTAAGAATTTTAGTTATCAGCTTGGATTCGGTTATGAGAGAGAATGTACCAAATACACCATGTTTTGTTCCTAAACTCCTCCCCCTTCATCCAAAAACCCTATTTGGTTTTCCCATCTCTCTTGTCATTGCTCTCTGAAGAACATGATGTTTAATGAGATCTCTATCACTTGTTAGTCTCTCCCTCCTTCACATCAAGTAGTTACAAGCCTTCACCCTTCCTTCCTCTTCGTCAAGCAACGTCCATGTTCTCTAACTAGGGTTTTCATTGTATCATGTCACCTACATCTTTCATTAGACTTCGATGTTTGTTATTTTCTATTAGGTCATCCACGCTTGTATCTATGTAAGTAAGGGGTTCCTGATGTGTCATATTTGTGTATGATTATCTTTGTTATTGTCTATTAGCATCATTTGATTCTTGATCTGTTGTGTTGCAAGATAAATCTATGGTAACTCTAGTGGCTCACAAAAATAGCTTTGTTGTTTCCTTGTAGCTTCTAATATTATTGGTTCATTCTTTAACATGTTTTCTTTCTACTTTTGATGTTAGGTACATCTATGACCCTCCAACCATCATGAACTCAACTATGGTTGTATATTTGGGTGTCTTTATAGGATCCCCTGTCAGCTTTCGTTGGAAGTTTTGGGGCCTCCTCTTGAAGACAACCCTTTTTGTTTGTAACTATGTAAAGTCACCCCAACTGAGTTGTAGCGTATAATGGAGACATGTAACTCTCATCCTATTTAATAAAGTTATCATTTGTACTCATTGCCTTTACCCCTTTGAGAACTCAAAGAACTCATGCAAACTTAGTGTCTTGTTTTCGCACTACACCCGAACTTAAGTGAAAGTTGGCTTAACTGATTTCAATTGAGCGTTGGTCACATGTCAAATCTTTTGGCCGTGACAACTTTGGTATTAGAGCATGGTTTGGCTAGAAGTCGGTACTTGGAATTGACAGATTGTTGACATTGGCATGACATAAGCTTTGGAGGTGCATGTGGATGCTTTACCACCAGTTCAGGGAAAACATCGATGGAAGAAAGGAAAGGGCAAGAAAGGCATGTCTAATGCAGACTTAGACATTGTCACAATTTTTGAGTCCCGGTTGTACAGGTTTGAGGAAGAGTGTGCCTCCTTAAGGCAATCATTGATGCAAGTTGCAGCTGACAATAACATTCTAAATGTGGAGTTGTTTGACAGTGACACATTCCTATGGAATTATGCACGTAGTCGTGAGATCATTCAAGACTCTTTTGGCTCGATTGATGGAGGTCGAACGAAAATAGAATTTTGGTGGGGGAGTCAAAGCCCCATGTTGAAGGTGAAGGGTCCGAAAACTTATACAGGCACAAGGAATGGGAAAGTGATTGAGAATTTCCTATGTCACTTTGATATGTACATTAAGGCTTAAAATCTTGATGATGAGGAACAAAAGATTGTAACAGCCTCAACTTTTCTTGACGACGATGTCTTTCTTTGGTGGCATTGAAAGCTTGAGGAGATTGAGAATGGTGAGTGCGAGTTGGGAATGTATGAAGCTTTTAAGGAATTAAAGGACATTTTCTATCCTGTAATGTTGAGGAGGTAACTAATTGAAAACTCTCTAACTTGAAGCAAACATGTTCAATTCGTGACTACATAAAAGACTATTAGTCATTGATGTTAAGTATCAAGACTATGATAATGGAAGACCGTATCTTTCACTTGATAAACAACTTGAAGCCTTGGGCGAAACAGGAGATTCACTGTGGGAACCCGTAGACGCTGTCTGGAGCTATAATGGTTGTGGAACGACTAGTGGACAACTGTAGAACTGATGCCAAAAAACTCTTCAAGAAGAATTTTGATGAGAAGAAGGGTTCTAAGAAAAAAGATGGAGACCATTGGGACAGTCAGGGTGCACCGACAAAGAGGCTTAATAACAAGAGAAAGCCAAAGGGTACATACAAATTGGAGTGTTGGATATGCGAAGGCCCGCACAAGTCGGTTGAATGCCTGAATAGAAATGAGATTGGACGTATAAATGCTATGCAACAAGAATTAGTTGGGTCACGTATATGAGCTCTCCAACGGATGAATATTATAAATAATACTAAGGCACCAGTTTTGACGGCACCTCTACGCAAAGCCTTAATGTACTTGGATGTTTTTGTCAATGGTACAGTCACAAAAATAACTATAGACATCAGGGCAATGCACAACTTTATCATGCTAGTAGAGGCAAACCATTTGGGTGTGAAGTGTGTTAAACAAGAGGGTCTGATGAAGATCATAAATTTGGTACCTATGAAGACAGTGGGTGAGGCATAGTTAGTGTCAATCCAAATTGAGAATTGGTAAGGTGTGACCAACTTCTCTGTTTTCCTGATGAATGATTATTAGTTGATTTTGGGGCTAGAGTTCTCGCAGAAGTGTTACGCGGATATACGACCGAAGTGAGACTTTATAGCTTTGCTTGAAAGAGACTCTCCATATGTGTCCAAAGTGGAAACAAGATCAGTGGAGTCTTAAAATGGCTCAACCAGTGTTATATCTGCGCTTCAACTTAAAAAGGGTTTGAGGAAGGGTGAAGAGACATATCTCGTAGCAATTCGGACTGAAGAGGAGGATAGGGCACCCAACATGGGGGCACCCCCTGAATTTGATGGAGTGCTAAGGGAGTTTGATGATGTGATGCCCGAAAAATTCTCGAAGCAACTTTCACCTTGGAGAAAAATTGATCATCAAATTGAGTTAGAGCCTAGACCTAAACCGTTGAACATCTTGTCTTACCGCATGTCACCGGTGGAGCTGAAAGAGCTAAGGAAACAACTAGATGAGATGTTGGCGGTCGGTACCATAAGACTTTTGAAAGCACCCTTTGGCGTGCCCGTTCTCTTCCAGACCAAGTCCGATGGATCAAAACGGCTTTGTGTGGACTACCGTGCCCTCAACAAGCTAACGATGAAGAACAAATATCCCCTTCCTTTGATTGTGGACTTGTTCGACAAACTTGGATAGGCACGAGTCTTCTCTAAGTTAGATCTACGTTCGGGATACTAGCAGCTGCGGAACATTGAGGGAGACGAGGAGAATACTACATGCATAACTTGTTATGGTGCATATGAGTTCTTGGTGATGTCGTTTGGACTGACTAATACTCTGGCTACGTTCTCAGCTTTGATGAACAAGATATTTTATCCATTTTTGACCAATTTGTCATCGGTTACCTGAATGATATAGTAGTGTATAATGCTTCCATGAGTCAACATATTCACTACCTGTGGATAGTCTTCAAATTGCTGCAGGAGAACCATCTCTATGTCAAACAAGAAAAGTACCTATTTGGATAGTCTGAAATAGACTTTTTGGGCTATGTGATTGGCAATGCGAATGGACGGGAGGAAGATCGAAGCTATCAACGACTAACAACCTCCAACTAGCTTGACATGCTTGTGTTCTTTTCTCGGTTTGGCTAACTACTACCGACAATTCATTAAGGGATACGTTGCTCTCACAGACCCCTTGATGGATATCTTGAAGAAAGGTCAGACATCGGACCGAACGGAGTCATGCCAAGAAGCCTTTAACAAGTTGGAGGTAGTGATGAGGGAACTTGTGTTAGTCTTGCCGGATCACAACCAACCGTTCGAAGTACAAACAAATGCTTTAAACTTTGCCTTAGGCAGGGTGTTGATGCAAAATGAACATCATATTACCTTTGAGAGTTAGAAGCTCAAAGACGGTATTCAGTTCATAAGAAAGAGATGACAAAGATGGTACATTGTCTTCGGGTACAAAGACACTACCTCTTGGGGAGTCACTTTAATGGATAGATGGATAATGTGGTTGTGAGTTATTTTCTAACCCAAAAGAAGTTGACAGCGAAACATGCACGCTAGCAACAATTTCTGGCTAAATTTGATTTCACATTGCTCTAAAAATTGGGTAAAGCTAACTCAGTGGTAGATGCACTGAGTAGAAGGGCAGAGTTGACTGCTCTTTAGGGAGACAGTGAAGCTTCAATGGTGCATGTTCAAAGTGACTTGGTTGAACGTATTCATGTTGGCCTAGAGGCAAATAGGATGACAAAACAACTCAAAATGTTAGTCAATGAGAGTATGATTAGATGATTTGGGGTTGAAGATGACTGACAAGAGAGGATAGGCTATGTGTGCCAAGGATGGGGAACTTAGGAAGAGACGTCCTAAAGGAGTGTCATGATTTACCTTGGGCTGGACACCTAGGTATGGAACGAACACGAGCTTTATTTGAAAGAGCCTATTACTGGCCCAACATGGGAGACGATGTCGTTGCGTACGTGCGGACTTGCCTCATTTGACAACAAGACAAGGTTGAAAACCAAAAACTGGAAGGACTCTTGGAACCACTACTGATTTTGAGCCAACCATAGGAGAGTGTATCCATGGATTTTATCTTAAATCTACCTAAGTCAAGTGGTTGTCAATCCATCTTGGTGGTAGTGAACAGGTTTTCTATGTATGGGGTGTTTGTGGTAGCCCCGTTGAAGTGCATAGTTAAATGCACAGCAAAACTCTTCGTCAAACATGTGGTGAAGTATTAGAGAGTCCCTTCCAACATAGTTAGTGATTGGAATCACACCTGCACACATGAAATCCTCAAAGCGCTTAGGCTGACCCTTGAGTATCGGTTCAAGAAGGTCTAAAGCAAAAATATTTTGCTTAGCCACAATCGCCTAAAGTTAAATTTTAAACTTTTGCTAGTTTTGAAAACTAGATGGTACGCTCGTGCATAAAAGTACATTTGAGAAGTTTATTTCAAATCTCTACATAGGCTTGAAATGAAATTTTCATATCTACAACAAGCAACTTTTGGTAGGAGGTCTTTCAGTTGTTGGGTACAGAGTTATTATTCTCAATAAACTATCACCCACAAACAGATATCGAAATGAAAAGAATTAATGCCTTAGAGTGTTATCTTTGATACTATGTGCCAACCAAAACGGACTGGACTCAGTGGATGGATCTTGTGCAATTTTTATACAACTTACAGGTTAGCGAGTCTACTAGCAAAAGCCCCTTTGAATTGGTCACGGGACAACAACCCCAAACTCCTCACTAACTGGCAGCAAAGTACATAGGCAGGGTGCAGGTGGCATACTCATTTGTGACGAACATTCAAGATAGGAGTGATCTAGCACACGTGCTCCTTGTGAAGGCGGATAAGCGGATGAAAAACTAGACCGACATTAAACATCGCGTTGCCATATTTAGTGTAGGGGATCACATTCTCGTGAAACTCTATCCTAAACACTCAATATTTTCGTGGGCATCATGCGACGTTGATCTGCAAGTATGACGAACCTTATAAATCATTAAACAGGTAGGAAACTAGGCATACAAGGTGGATATGCTAGGCCATATTCGGACGCATCCTGTCTTCCATGTGAGTAACCTAAAGGCTTACCATGCGGAGTTAGAAGATCAACGGTGCAACAGTGCAACACGGGCACTAGCTTACTTAAGGACCCCAGGGAGTAAAGAGGTGGGAATTGATCCTGGTACCATAGTTGGATGACAAACCAGTTATCTTATTAAGTGGAAAGGACTTGATGCGGACTAAGCCACTTGAGAGAAAGAACGTAAGTTTTGGTACTACCGGCACATTTCAACATTGTCGTGGACATCAATGGCTTTGGTAGGAGAGAATGTGACCCTCTAACTACCGTGAACTTGATTATGATTGTATTTCTAGGCCCCCTTGTGGGATTTCCTGACAGCTCCCGTTGAAAGTTTTGGGGCCTCCTCTTAGAGACAACCCTTTTTGCTTGTAACTATGTAAAGTCACCCCCAACCAAGTTGTAGCATGTAAGGGAACACACAACTCTCATCCTATTCAATAAAGTGATCATTTGCACTCATTGTCTTTGCTCCTTTGTAAACTCAAAGAACTCATGCGAACTTAGTGTCTTGCTGCTATGTTGCGCCCGAACTTGAGTGAAGGCTAGCTTAACTTGTTTCACTTGAGCGTCGGTCACGCGCCAAACCTTTTACCCATGAAACATCTATGTTAGGGTAATGCTATGTACCAATGGCACTATTGGTAAAGGCTAAGCATTTCTTGCTTCTTAAATGGTTTCATTAATGGTTCATATTATTTGACAAGAATGGTGGTTTATGGCTTTAGTCAAAGGAGAGAGGAGCCAACCTCAGTTAAAGAGATACATTTCATATTATTTGATACATATGATGTATAAAGTAGCATGAATCAGGTAAGTAAAATGCATTTAGATAGTCTTGATTTTGATTTAACTTACAACAGACAACAACAACAACTAAGCCTTTTCCCATACTAGACAGGGTCGGCTACATGGATTCTTTGTTTCCACAGATCCCTATCGTGTGCCATGTTAGCAGTTAACTCCCAATAAACTAGATCATTCTTTATTGTTTCTTTCCAACACTTTTGTGGTCGTCCTCTACCTCTTTTAATACTTTCCAAATTTAGTTTTTCTAACCTTCTTAAAGGTTCTTCTTTTGATCTTCTATCTATATGTCCAAACTATCTTAAATGATGTTCTCTCATTTTATCCTCTATTGGTGCCCTCCTAATTTGTTTTTAATAACCTCATTATGTATACGGTCTTTTCTTGTATGACCACTCATCCATCTTAACATCTTCATTTCTGTCACAGACATCTTTTGTACATGTTGATGACTAACTGCCCAACACTCAGAACCATAAAACATGGCAGGCCTAATTGCTGCTCTATAATATTTACCTTTTAACTTTAATGGTATCTTCTTATCACAAAGAATGCCTGATGCTCCTCTCCATTTTAACCAACCAACATTAATTTTATGCGTAACATCTCCATCAATTCTTCCATCACTCTAAAAAATTGACCCTAGGTATTTAAAACTTTCCTTTTGGGTAATGCAATGTGTGCCAATTTTAATTTCTATGTCCTCTGAAGTAAAAAAATGATCAAACTTGCATTTCATATATTCTGTCTTTGTTCTACTAAGTCGAAGGCCTTTGCTTTCTAATGTTTCTTTCCATAGTTCCAATTTTCTATTAACTTTTTCCTTAGACTCCTCCACTAATACAATGTCATCAGCAAATAACATACACCAAGGTACTTCATCTTGAATATGTTTTGTTAACTCATCCATCACCATTATAAATAAGTATAGACTTAAAGTTGATCCTTGATGTAACCCAATATTAACTTCAAAGAAGTTTGTCGTTCCTAAATGAGTCCTCACATGTTTTTGCACCATCATACATGTCTCTTATAAGGCTAATATATGTCAATGGGATACCTCTTTTTTCCAAGGTTCTCCAAAGAACCTCCCTCGGTACTCTATCATAAGCTTTTTCTAGATCAATAAATATCATGTGAAGGTCTTTCTTTTTTGCTCTAAAATGTTCCATAAGACGTCTCAAAAGGTGAATCGCTTCAATAGTAGATCTGCTTGGCATGAATCCAAATTGGTTCTTTGTTGTACTTGATACTTGTCTTAACCTACGTTCGATAATTCTTTCCCATAATTTCATAGTATGACTCATTAACTTGATACCTCGATAATTCGCACAATTTTGAATGTCTCTCTTGTTCTTATATATGGTAAGAGTGTACTTGCTCTCCATTCCTCGGGCATCTTTTGGTTTTTCCATATTTCAATAAATAGTCTTGTGAGCCAAGTGATTTCTATTTCTCCTAGTATTTTCTAAACTTCTATAGGAATATTATCTGGTCCTACCGATTTACCACCCTTCATATGTTTAAGAGCCTCTTTGACTTCATTCTTTTGAATATGTCGATAGAAATTGTGGTTTATATACTTTTCAGACTTGGCTAAATCTCCTAAACTAATACTAACATCTTTATTTTCATTAAAAAGATTATAAAAATAGTTTTTCCATCTATTTCTTATATCATCATTTGCCACTAGAATTTTTTCATCCTCGTCTTTTATGTATCTAACATAATCAAGATCTTTAGTTTTCTTATCTCTAGCCCTATCTAACGTAAAAATATCTCTTTCACCCTTTTTTGAGTTGAGATTTTTATATAAGTCCTCCCAAATCTTAGCTTTTGCTTCACTAATGGCCTTTTTCGCTTCCTTCTTTGCTTTCTTATAAGCTTCTAAAGTTTTACTAGTTTTCTTGGCATAATGTAATTTGTAACATGCCCTCTTTGCCTTGATTTTATTTTGTACTACTTCACTCCACCACCAAGCTTCTTTTTGTGCCAGTACACCTCCCTTAGATACCCCTAACACATCTTTCGTCACTTTCCTAATATGTATAGCCATATTGTTCCACATATCACACGGTGTGCCAACATAATTCCAAACATCTCCTTGAAGGACTTTCTGTTTAAATATATCTTCTTTCTCGCTTTTGAAGCTCCACCATTTAGTCTAAGTAGCTCGATGCACTCTTTTCTTCTTTGTCCATTTTTTTATTTGTAAATCCATAACTAAAAGTCGATGTTGGGTGGTTAAGCTTTCTCCTGGAATTACCTTACTATCTTTACAACACACTCTATCTTTTTTTCTACAAATAAAGTAATCAATTTGTGTTTGTGATAAGCCACTCTTATAAGTAATTAAATGTTCATCTTGTTTTTTGAATATTGTATTGACTATAAAGAGATCAAATGCCATAGCAAAATCCAAAATCTCCCTACCTTCCTCGTTTATATCCCCAAAACTAAAGTTTTCATGAATCCCTTGATATCCTAATGCCTCTTTACCGACATGTCCATTTAAATCTCCTCCTAAACAAATCATCTCCCTTTGTGGAATCTTTTGAAACACCTTATCTAACTCTTCCCAAAAAACCGTCTTTATACTATCTTCTAGTCCTACTTGGGGTGCGTAAGCACAAACTATATTCAAAACCTCAGCACCTAACACTAATTTTAACGTCATGATTCAGTCACCATATCATTGTTTGTCTACTACACTCTCCTTTAAATCTTTATTTATGATAATACCAACTCTGTTTCGAGCCTTTTCTTCACCTGAGTACCATAATTTAAAACATGTATCCTCTATCTCCTTTGCTTTTTCTCCAACTCATTTTGTCTCTTGTAAACATAGAATATGAATCTTTCTCCGAATCATAGTATCTACCACCTCCATTAGCTTATCGGATAATGTTTCGATATTCCAAGAACCAATATGAATCTTATTATCTAGGACTAGTTTCCTTACCTCTCGCATCCATCCATAATCAAAATGCGCAGACCCTCTCTGAAAATTTTTCACTACATTCGGGTGGCAATGTAGCGGGACTAACTTCTTTACCCACACCCGTCCATGATGTGGGAACCCTCTCTGCAATTGATTCACTACATTCGGGCGAAAATGTAGTGGCCCTTGCATACTTCTTACTTCATTCGGGCTCTACAGCACATCGCTAGGCGGGGACGCCCCAAAGCAATGCTCATAATTTTTGTAATCCATGTTATAAAATCTGACAAAGTTTTATGCTGGCTGTCGAAAGCCTAACAATAAACTGAATTTCATATCACTTTATAAGATAGAATCCAAATTAACCAATAAACCGAATTAATTGAACCAATTTTTTGGTTCTATTCAATTTGGATGTATAAGTAATTCAAGTCGGTTTCAATTAGTGAATTTTAATAGGAATCAATTATCATTTTAATCAATTTGGATTAGTTATTGAACCAAACCAATCAATACTCATCCCTATCACATACTAATAAACGAACAATCAAATCAAAGATTATGTCCTTTTGTGGGGGTAAAGAATAGAAAATAAAATGATTAATCTTTTTATCATTTTTCTTAATCTTTCAAGAAGATTAGATCTTCACAAAAACTTATTTTAGAACTTAATTCATTCTCTAGTTCACTTCTACTATTTCGATTTGTGACATAGTGTGTTTGCACATCTCTTCTTGAGAAGAGATATTGCCAAGGTGTGTTTCTGTGGGAGAAGGAAAAGGGGAGATATAAGGAGAGGTTAAGATGAGAAGAGAGGAGAGAAGCTTGCCGATCAAATGGTGAGAGGTAGTGAGACAAGAGCCACCACAAATAGAACTCTAACAGTGATGAAAAGAAATGTTGGAGAAAGAGGAAGATTATAAAGTTGTGCAACAGTAGAAGTGCACAAGTGGTGGATGAGGAGAAGAGAGAGTAGATAGCAAATAGGAGGAGGAAGAGGGGAGTTGTAAATAGGGACAATTTGGGAAAGAGGGTGTGTCCTCTGTAATTTAGGATGTGCATTTAGTAACTATGAATTTTTTTTAGATCCAATGCTACATGGTTTCCCAACCCCAACAATTATATAGTACAACTTTTATAACAATCGTACTGCCGCATTGTGGCTGGTGCCCTCTAACATATTGATTGTGAGGTTATCATTTGAGAAAGAAGGCATCAATTTTTTTTACTCTTTTTCTAGTTAGTATTCTTCTAAAGGACTCTTCTTTCCTAGTACATCTCTATGGTTGGCATCTTCATGAGTGTAAATATCCCAAAATGTTTTGCAAAAACATATTCAGTCATGTTTCAAAATAGTAGGCTGGTGTTAAAAAAATCCACGATTTAAATATGGCCTACGAATTTCAAAAAATATCAAAAACAAAGTTTTTGAAATTTAAAGTTTTAAGTTTCAAAATCAAGTTTTAAAAATGTAAACAAAGATGAAATTAAGATTGGTTCAAAAGAGGATAAGGATGAAGCCCGCCAAAGATCCTGAAAGAAGGCACGATCTTAGGGCCAAAACGGAATCGAAGCATCCCAATCCAATCTCAAAGCAGCAACAAGAAGGCAAGGACTATACTCATGCACCAAATGTGGACCAAGATGAAGGACCTAGTCTTCAATGGGCTAGAGAAATTGAAACTAAGATGGGCTAGGCCAAATCAAGAGTCTAAGACAGGGGCAAAGGAAGACCAAGGGCCGGACCAAGCCAAGCCACTTCATCAAGTATGGCACCAAAGGGAACAACCTAGTCGGGCCACACCCGATTGCACTAGCCGGCTGAACCCACCTTGGCCGACCTTGACCAAACCCACCCAGCTGCATCAAGGCTGGACCGAACCCACCTTGGCTGACCTATGACCAAGGGGGACAAATACAAGTCCACGTGAAGTATGGTGGCTAGCAAGACATCTTTGGAGTTGGATAAAGAGTGTAGGTGAGATGACTAGATCCAGAAGGATCTATCAACCCCCACACTTAGCTAAACAAGCTAGGAAGAAAGTGGTCGTTTTGCCCAGCCCTTCGAAAGCATGCATCCCTAATGCATCTCATGGTATGGATAAGGGTAAAAGTGTTGTGTTAACCCCATATGATTTGGAGCTTCATCTTTCAAAACTTCCCATAAACATGTCTATTTTAGAGTTGATACAAACCTCACATAAACATAGACAAGTCTTAAAGGGAGTCTTAGAGGGAATCCTAGAGAAAGCCAAGGTTAACACTTCCATAACTCCTGAATCTCTATCCTTCTTGGTCTCCCCATCTTTGCCAAGGCTCCAATCGTATTCACCGAGGATGAATTAGAGAGACCAAATACAACCCACAACAAAGTTTTGCATATAGAGGTGGTATTGAATCACCACACTCTAAACAAATGTTTGGTTGATGGGAGAAGAGGTCTAAACATTCTTGTTCTTCATGTGGCCTTCCAAATAGGAATACACATTTCTAAGCTTAAACCAAGTCCCGTCGTTATCATTGGATACGATGGCAACTCATCCCACCCCTTAGGATCCAATGAGTTACCCATAGAGGTAGAAAATATCCCACATACGGGGTTGTTTCATGTCTTAGACATAAACCTCCATTACAACTTGTTGTTAGGGAGACCTTGGATACATTCCCTCTGAGTCGTCCCTTCAACCTTTCATAAGTGCCTCAAGTTTTCACAGGATAGCAAAGTAGTTGTGAATCCTTGAAGATGACAACCCAAATCTCAAGGGAGTACAAACCTTTCCTTTCATATCAAGTGATCCATCAAATGAGAGAGCCATGAAGACGCCCAACTCACCCAAAACAGTGTACCCCCTAGGAGAGATCAAGACTCATAAAATTGTCCATCTCCTAGGAACCGGCAAGCATCCAAAGCCACCCACTCCTAGAGTCATGTGTATCCTAGGGAAACCAAAGCCTTCCCTCACCCAAACCTTCCAACTCTTAAACAAACCCTAGTCAACTCGTGTACATGATATGTTGTGGATGATACACTATTCCAAGGCCATCCTCCTTATAAAAACTTTTTGAAACTCAAAAAACCTTGGTAGGTTAGAATCCATCATACCTTTGCCTAACCTAGGTCGACATGGATTGGGATACACCCCATCCATACCCCCTGAGCCACCACTTAAGACCAATTGGGTCAAGGGTGCCCTAGAGCCAACTAAAACTGAAATCTATGGCTTAGATCTCTTGTTTAGAATCTAATTCATGGTGTTTTCTTTGTAGGTTTGATAAAAGACCCCTTTTTAGAAAAAAATCCAACAAAATTATATATTTGAAAAAACCAAAAAAATCTAAAAAACTTTCAAAGTCCAAAAACATTTGAAAAATCTGAAAAATCTAAAAAGAAGGTTTCTTGTGTTCATCCTTCTAGCATTTGTGTGGAAAAAGCCAAAAAAAATGAAAAATCTGAAAATCCCAAAAAGAAAATCTTTTACATTCATCCTTCTAGCTTGTGTTTAGAAAAAGGTAAAAAAATTAAAAAATGTGAAAACCCTAAAAATCTTAGTTATGTACAAACCCCAAATTCGGTTTTTATAAAGCTCGTGTACATAATTAAACCAAAATCGTCCCATACCCTTGTGCATAACTCTTCTCTCTTGCATGATACTTCCTTAGAAATCAAAGCACTTGAGAGTGATCAAAGCAAGGAGGAAGATCCCCTCATCCATGAGGAAGATCAAGCCTCTGAGCTTCCTAAATTTCATAGAATCATTGACTTAGAAAAACCTTCAAATTCCATAGAAGGGGATTTCGTAGAGGTCAATCTAGGGAGTGAGTTTAGCACAAAGTGTGTCAAAATAGGTACGTGTTTGCATGAACATGAAAGTGCATCATTCATTATAGTTTTGAAATCTTATGTAGATGTATTTGCATGGACCTATGAAGACATGTCGGCTTTAGACCCTAGGATTGTAGAGCATCATTTATCCTTAGAACCAAATGCAAAACCCATGAAACAAAAGCTTAGAAAATTCTATCTCGATGTTCACTCCCAAGTAAAAGAGGGTTTAAAAGATCTTTTAAAAGTCGGATTTATAAAACCAATTGCCTATTCTGAATGGCTTTCAAATATTGTAGTAAGGAAAATTCATGTTTGCATCGATTTTAGAAATTTGAACAAAGCCACTCCAAAAGATAATTTTCCACTTCCAAATATTGATTTGATAGTGGATAGCACTGCAAATCATGAAATATTTTCTTTAATGGATGGGTATTCGGGTTATAACCAAATCAAACTAGCACCAAAAGATCAGGTAAAAACTGCTTTTACTACACCTTGGGGCACATACTATTACACGGTTATGCCTTTTGGTTTGAAAAATGCCCGTGCCACATACCAAAGAGCCATGACTACTATTTTCCATTATCAAATCTATGAGCTCTTGGAAGTATATGTGGATGATCTCTTGGTAAAATAAAAACCCGATGCACACACACAAAATCTTTGCAAAAAGTTTTTGAAAGACTTAGGCTTTATAATGTAAAACTAGACCCTCAAAAATGTGTTTTTGAAGTAGAATTGGGAAAACTCTTAGGGTTCATGGTTAGCCAAAGGGGCATAGAGGTCGACCCCTCTAAGTGTTGAGTCATCATAGACATGCCTCCACACTCCAACTTAACTCAAATCCGAAGCCTCCAAGGTTGACTCCAAGCAATTAGGAGATTCATCTTCAACTTAGCAACAAGATGCGAACCTTTCAATAGACTTTCGAGAAAAGAGGTGAAATTTGATTGGGATTTGGATTGCGAAAAAGCTTTTGAAAGATTCTAAACTTATTTGGTAAATCCTCCGATTTTAAAACCTCTAAAGCAAGGAAAACCTTTATTGCTTTATATTTCCATTCATATGAATGCATTGGGTACTTTACTTACTCAATATGAGGATGATAGTCTTAAGGAGTATGTCATTTACTACATTTCAAAAACGCTATTGGCATATGAAAGAAATTATTAAGCAATGGAGAAAACGTGTTTGGCCTTGTTTTGGGCTTGCCAAAAATTTAGACATTATTTCCTAGATCATGAAATTTGGATAGTGTCTAAACTCGACCCTATCAAGCACCTCTTTGAAAAGCCTCTGGTCGCCCATGGCAGCTCCTCTTAATGGAATATGCTCTGAAATTTTATCACCAAAACTCCATTAAGGGACAAGCCCTAGCCGATCATGTGGCTGAGCTATCCCTTGAACACACATATCCCATACTTGATGAAATGTCCGATGAAGACATCTTTGCAAATGAATTACAAAACCATGTTTTATCAAATTATTGTAATAAAGATCAAGTATGAAAAATGTACTTTGATGGGGCAAAGAATCAACAAGGGGCAAGCATGGGAATCATCCTCATATCCCCTGAGAGGGGAGAAATCTCAATGGCATTTCGACTAGATTTTTCATGTTCAAATAATATGGCTGAATATAAAGCACTCATACAAGGCCTAAAAGTTTTGAAAAATCTAGGGACATCATGTATTGAAGTCTTTGGAGATTCTATGCTTGTTATAAACCAAGTTTCGAAAATTTAGAAGTCAAAAATGAAAAACTCATTCCATACCACGAATTGGCCACCCACTTGGTCGATTCTTTCAAATTATGCACACTCACTCACATAGATAGAGAGGATAACACCATAGCTGATGCCCTCTCCTCTTTAGGGTCATCTTGAACGATTGACCCTACCATAGGCACTCGATCTCTAGAGAACCTACATTTGCCCACTCCATCCACCCATGATTTAGAGATTTGCCAAAATGACCAAAATCCAAATGAAAAACCTTGGTTTCAAGACATTAAAAAAAAATAAAAAAATAGAGGATTTCCCGAATTTGCTTCCTTTAAAGATAAAGCTTTTTATTCAAAAAATTTCAACCCGATATGTGATTTTTGTTGGGGTTCTTTATAAAAAGAGTTTTACCAACATCTTGTTAAGATGTGTTGATCACGATGAGGCTAAGACCATTATGCATGAATTCCATGATGGGGAATGTGAAGGTCATGTCAATGCAAATATGATGGCCATGAAAATACTTAGAGCGAGTTATTTTTGGTTCACTTTAAAGCAAGATTGTCATGATCATGTTAAGAAGTGTCATCAATGTCAAGTGCATGGAAATGCCATTCATATTCCCTCGTCCACATTGCATTCCATCGTGAGTCCATGGCCCTTCACCATGTGGTCATTTGATATCAATAGACCAATCTCACCCACTACATCCAATGGACATAGGTTTATTTTGAGAGCCATTGAATATTTTTCTAAATGGGTTGAAGCTACCTCCTTGACTAATGTCCAAGGAAAACATATAGTGGTATTCACTAAAAAAAATATCTTGGCTCGATTTGGAGTTCCAAGAGACCTAGTGTCGGATAATGGTACCCCATTAAAAAATGAGAAGATGGAAAGGTTATATAATACCTATAGCATTACTCAACACTTCTCATCGCCCTACTACCCTAAAGGTAATGGCCAAGCCGAAGCCACAAACAAAACTCTCATAAGCATCATTGAAAAAACTTTAGAGAAGGGTAGGACATTGTATAAGAAGTTAGATGAAGCCTTATGGACTTATAGGACTTTCCGTACACCCACAAATGCCACACCATTTGAGTTGGTTTATGGTACAAATGTCATACTTCTCATTCATACCAAATTGCATTCATTCCATACATCTCTTGCACTCGATTTGCTCATAGAGACCCTACAAAAAGCTAGGATGGTTGAACTTGATTTACTTGATAAAAAGAGGCTCCTTGTCATGGATCATGCACATGCATACCGGCAAAGAATAGCCCAACATTATGAAAACTATATGAAGGCTCATCACTTCAAAGTGGGAGACCTTGTCTTGAAAATCATCCACCACCGTGGCTCACATCCACTTGGTAAGTGGCAGCCCAAGTGGATGGTCCCTATGTTGTGAGAGGGACAACCACAAATAACGTATATTGGTTGATTGATATTGAGGAAAGAAATTTAGTAGACCCTATAAATGCCCAATACTTAAAAAATATTATATATAGGGTCTATATTAAATTTTTTCGAAAAGATTTTAAAATGGGTCTCCTTTGAACTTCTTGAAAGAATGATCAAAATGGATTGTATGACCCTAAATGAGAGAATTGATACTTTATAAAAAGTAGAGTTTTCAAAATCATTTGGTAACATTTCAAAAATCTTTGGCTTATAAAATGAGACCTAGCTCAAAATAGCAAAATATTTTCAAATGGTACATGCTATTGGGAAATGGGATGTTATTGGCTGAATTGAATATCCAAAGGGATGAGTTTTCTCTATTTCATTTCTCTCCAAAAAGGAAAATTAGCAAAATCAAAAGAAAATAAGAAAGAAAATAAAAACCTTCAATATAGAGGTCTTCCAAAATCAGAAGGAAAAGGAAAAACAAAAACCTCCAAAATAGAGGTCTTCTCTTTGAAAAAAAAGAAAAGAAAAAGCCAAAGCTCAAAAAGAGCAATTTTACATCCCTTGGCCTTAAACCATAGGCCGCTTTAGAATGGACCGTGGTAACTCTTTCCCGAATCCCCTACAGCCTATCCTAATGAAAAAAGGTTCTCCAATAAAATCCTAGAGTAGGAATATGACCTACTTATTTGGATCTCATTTGGTTTGAGAACTAGACTTTGTTGTGTGAGAAATTGAATTTTGAAATGTCATTCAAAATTTCTTACAAAACCTCTGCTAAGTAGTGGGTATTGAAACCAAGTAAGAGAAAATGTGAGAAATTGGAAGTTTTTTTATAGAAACTAAAAAGGAGTTCCCGTTTGAAAAGAAATTTTGAAAACTCGAAACATCAAAACAACATGGGATTATCTCTCTTAGGGCAGTCGGCCTTCATAGGTTTCTCCTCAAGCTCATGAAACTCATGAATGAGTCTCTAAACACACACTACACTCCATTTACATCACACACCATGCATGTATGCATGCATACATACATCAAAAGGTCAACCATGCATGATCATTCTAGGACTAGTGCTTAGTATAAGTCAAGTCCTCTTTCGCACAAACCCCTTCACAAAAATTCGAGAAAAAGGATGTTGTGAAACAAAGGAAAGATCTATACTCCCAAGTCAAGTTTTGGGAAGAAAAATAAAAAAAGAGTGTATTTCTTCTTTGCCATTATCCAAATAAATTTGGAATAATGCCAAAGAGGGGCATCGGTAAACACCCGAAAATGTTTTGTAAAAACATATTCAATCATGTTTCGAAATAGTAGGTTGGTGTATAGATGTGAAAATCTCACTCCAAGCCTATGTAAAGACTTGAAAAAAACTTTTCAACACTACTTCATGCGCGAGCGTGCTAGCTAATTTCCAAAAACTAGCAAAATTATGAATATGGTTTTGCGATTGTAGCTAAGCAGGATCTTTTCACTTTAGGACTTCTTCAACCGATTATCAAGGGTAAGCCTAAGCGCTTTAAGGATTCCAAGTGAGCAGGTGATATTTTAAATTCATGTGAAAATAGGGTGTTGACAAGAATAGACTAGTACACTTGGTTTTCAAGTTTAAAAACAAGTTCTAAAAACAGAAATTGGTTGTCTTCAGGACTTGTTTTGAGTGACTTAGAGACCTCTACAATTCATGAAAAATTTACAAGATAGAGCCTGGAATGTGAAGATTCTAAGATACTTTTTGCTTTTGAATTTGAGATTTGGATGATGTAGAATTAAATCAATAAAATGCCTCTGCTCAAACACTCGGAACTGTTCTGTCACAAAAATACAGATACTCAAAGACAGGTCTGTATCTCAGTGCTCAGAGTTCCAAATTTAGTGTACTTAGTCTTGTTAGAAATCTATAGATATCGCTTTCCAATGAACCAAGAATCACCGATTTTGGACAACTGCAGACAGAGTTATGGGATGAATACCTAAGCTTTGTTGTAGAAAAACAGAGTTAACGAACAGTTTTCAGAAATTTCCCTGATCTTGCACAACTTTTAATACATGGTTGCACGGCCCTAAAATTCTTGAAAATTTTATTACAAGTGGGTTTGTATTGTAGATTCAGTGTGCAAAATTTTAGAGTGATCAGATAGGGGTTCAGGAATTAAAAATAAAATAATCAGTGTATGCAGTGACGCTGAAAATCAGATTTCTGGTTTTTATAACATACGTGATGCAAAACTCACCCGAATTAAAATGCAACAACACAAGATCCCAAATTAAATTGCTGAAGGAAAATGAATTGAAATATATCTATTAGCTTAAGCATAGAGGGGATTAGAAGATATAGAGCGTTTATAACATATAGAGAGGTAGAATCAAGAACACAAACAATTAGAGTGCATAAGCAAGAAATGGAAATTTCAGCACATCTACTTCTTATTACATCATGGAGGGAGACAAAACTCCATTAGTACAACCCCTTTTGAATTGAATATGAAGAAGAGATGGAGATAAATCAAGGGAGAATGATACTTACACAGATTACCCAAAAATTGGCCTCTAATGGTGGTGCACAACTCTCACCTTCCTTCTTTTCACTCTTGCTTTCTCACTCAAACTCTCACTAGCACTTGGCCTAAATCCTACACTCTCTTCCCTCTCTAAACTCTTCCCTATCAGCTCACAATTTCCCACAAGGTAGCCTAAGGTGCAGCACTTCTTCAAATTGCTCAAGATGTCAAGAGATGAAGTTCACGCCCCCCCTTGGCCTCTATTTATAGGCCAAGGGGGCCCCTTCTAGGCCTTTCCTTGGGGCGAGTGATCTAAGATCCAACCCAACCCCAAAGTGCTCCATCTTCACGTGAATGAGTGGTCCCCCTTGGTCAAATATGGACCAGTCTCATGTGGGCTAGTTGTTGGTTCAAATCATGCACACCTAGCCATGGTTGGCTAGGTCCTAGACATCTCCAAGTGCAACCGGTTGCCTTCAACTTGAGGTGGCTTGTTCTATATTGGCTCGTCACATGTGATCAAGGCTAGGTAGGGTTTTCAATTATTGTTTTAGCCAAAGGAGGTAGAGTAGACATGGCTAAGCTAGTTTCAACTTGGTTGAGTTAAGGCATTTGATTCAAACTAGGTTAGGTTTCATGTTTAATTCAAGTGAATCAAGTCTAGGACTTAGTTGAATTTGGTTGGGTTAGGTTTGGTGAGGCTATCCACTTGACTTGATCTTGGATGAAGACGTGCTTTGATTCAACATGATCTACTCCCTTGCTCCACGGCTTGACCTTCGCGAACTCGATCCTGGCTTGAAGCGGGTTCCAACCGTTGCCTTAATCTTCGCCTGATTTATACAAATCTTCTAGGCCTTATCCTTTTAGCTTTAATTTGAAACCTTTTAAAATCTTTATTTTAAATATTTAAAACTTTCATTTTAAAGCAAAGGTTTTAAAACAAGTCGGCTTTCGAAGTTGGGAGTGTTTTCAGAAAAATTTAGTTAGGGTGTTTACAAGGTGTTAAAAAAATCCATGATTTAAATACGGCGTACGAATTTCAAAAAATATCAAAAACAAAGATTTTGAAATTTTAAGTTTTAAGTTTCAAAATCAAGTTTTAAAAATATAAACAAAGATGAAATTAAGATTGGTTCAAAAGAGGATAAGGATGAATCCCGCCAAAGATCTCGAAAGAAGGCACGATCTCAAGGCCAAAATGGAATCAAAGCATCTCAATCCAATCTCAAAGCAGCAACAAGAAGGCAATGACCAAACTCATGCACCAAATGTGGACCAAGACGAAGGACCTAATCTTGAATGGGCTAAGGAAGTTGAAACCAAGATGGGCTAGCCTAATTCAAGAGTCTAAGACAAGTGCTAAGGAAGACCAAGGGTCGGACCAAGCCAAGCCACAACTTCATAAAGTATGGCACCAAAGGGAACCACCTAGTTGGGCCACACCCGATTGCACCTAGCCGGCTGAACCCACCTTGGCTGACCTTGACCAAACCCACCTGACTGCATCAAGGATGGACCAAACCCACCTTGGCTTACCTATGACCAAGGGGGACCACTACAAGTCCACATGAAGTATGGTGGCCAACAGGACATCTTTGGAGTTGGACCAAGAGTGGGGCTCCAAAAGCCCATCCAACCCAAAACTGTGAAAGGCTCTAGGCCTTCCTCTCTTGAGGCCTATAAAAAGGGACCTTGGAGGCTGGTTTCCGGCATTGGAGGAGGTGAAGAAAGAGAGGGAGATCTGCAGGAAAAGAGAGAGAGAGGAGAGGAAGAAGGGGTTGTCTCCTCCAAGATCCTCCTCGTCCAATGCCAAGAAAGGTCTAATTGCAAGGTTTATTTATCAACCCTCATTTACTTTAATCTCTTCTTACTCTCATTCAATTAAAAGGAGTTGTATTAATGGAGCAATTGTCTCTCCCCATGATGTAATAGCTAGTAATGTTGTCTATTTCATTTCTTTAGATTCACGCCTATTATATGTTTGATTTCAAGTTTCTCCTACCTCTATATACGATATACTCTCTTATATCTTCTAATTCCCTCTATGCTTAAGCTATAAATATATTTTAATTCATTTCATTCAGTCATTTACTTTAAATTTGTTGTGATTAGTCTTTTAATTTTAGACAAAATGCATTTATTTATGTTTTAAACACGAAAATCTGTTTTGAGCATCCTGCATTTGTCTGATGTTTTATTTTTCATTTTCGTCTCTTTGCTCCAAATGATTTGAAATTTGATACACCGGATCCTCACACACAATCCCACATATGATAAAAGTTTAAAGAATTTTAGGGTCGTGCGTCCATGTAATTAAAATTGGGGAAGATTGGAAAAATCCATAATTAAATTTGTCAAACTTGTGTTCCTACAATAGAGCTTGGATTATTATCTCATAACTCTGTTTGTATTGAACCAATTTCAATGAAACTTATCTCATTGGAAAGAGAACATCCATATCTTTCCAACAAGACCAAGTTCATAAATATCGGAGCTCTATGCATCGAGATATAGATGTTTCTTTAAACCTTTGTATTTCTATAATAGATCAGTTCTGAATGCTTGAGCAAAAGCATATTCTTGATTTAATTCTGCATAATCACAATACAAAAAAATAGAATAAAAATAGTTTCAGAATCTTCATATTCGTGTTTCCTCACTGTAAAATATTCGTGAATTTTGGAGATTTAAAAGCTATTCAAAAAATTCTGAAAACAAGTTCTTAAAATAGAAACAGTTTTTGTTTTTCAGAACTTAGAAAAATTTTCTTCTAAAGACCTAGCTCACGAATTTTGGTTAAGTCTTTTGGGTTTGAAAAGTGAATTTCAAAAATATATCTGATCAAGATCAATCCTCAAAGCGACTGGGCTGACCCTTGAGCGTCGGTTAAAAAAGGCCTAAGTCGAAAAGATCTCACTTCCCCACAATCGTTGTTTAAGTCAGAAAATACAACTTTACTAGTTTAAGTAAAACTAGCTGGCATGCTTGCACACGACGTAGTGTGTGAAGGCGTATTTCAAGTCTCTACATAGACTTTGGAGTAAAATTTTCATGTCTACAGTGAGCAAAGTTTTTAATGGTAGGTTATCGTTGCTATATTTAGCTTGTATCATTCAGTAATGCTCTTTGCTTTAAAACTCAAATGACAATCCAAACTCAATTCTTTAGAAATGTTTCTTTTCGGTCAACAAATGGTGACTTTAATAATCAGCATTTGTATTAACAATAATAACCTCAATGGAGACCTATTATCCTTTACATCTTCTTTTACACGTGTGTTATCTGTATCGCACCATATCATATGATATGGTGTGATACGTAACATATCATGGGACACGATATGATACACAATATTGTATCTTATAATATACAATATCATGCTACAATGCGTATCATATGATACAGGGCGATACGCCCACCTATCCGAATAGAAACCTGCATTTCTATGGGGTTTTTGGCTTTCGTTTGCATCTTCAAACTCCTCCAAGGTGACTTTTAGCTAGGGTAAGGCATCTCCAACTACTTTCAAGGGTCTCAAACATCATCATAACTTGGACAATGGCAACAACAATATTCTGGTGGTTGTGGTATAGGTTTTTTTTTCATTTTTCTCTTTGTATTTAGTGTTTTCTTGTGTTATTTGTTTTTTTAATAACAATATATAAACTTATGAAGTATGTGAATATCCTTTCATTGTATTTGTGAAGTAGGAGACACTCTATTTGAGTGTTTTGGTAGTTTATCAAGTGAAGATTAGAGATTTATGAATTATGAATTATTTTCAAGTTTATTAAGATTGAAGTGTTAAATTGAGATGGCAGAAAGGGGTGTTAGGGACTCCTAATCTCGGTCCGATGATCCAACATGACAGTGGATACAATATTCACCAATACGGATCTTATTATCTCTTAACTTTTGATAAGATGACATCTTATACCCTAGACCATGATACGTATCGTGGACCAAAATGATACATGATATGATAAGCTATGAATAACACTCGAGAAAAACATTGACCTCTACAAATCCTCCTTGAGGATTGTTGGCAAGTTCATGTTGGAGAAGTTATCAACCCTTGTTCTTTGATAAGATATCAAGAAAGTTGAGTGTCAACTACTCTTTGATGGAGTCACCAAGGAGATTATGTGTCCTTTTTTCATGACCCAAATGTCCATAATACCCACACTAACTTTGGATCTTCTCTAGTGTAATTGGTACTTGTATTTGACCCAAAGATCTTTAAAGTCTTCTTTTGAACAAGTGTGACATCAAATAATACTTTTAACTTTCCCAATCCAATTTTCAAACCCTAGCTATTCATATTCATCTCACTCATTTGAGTCACCTCGACTCAACCTGAACAACACCATTGGAGGCCAACTCAAGTTTCATCAAACCTGACCCTGAGAATGTGGGGCCCAATAATGTCATGGTGAGTAGAGGAGGCACATCCAAATATGGTTGTCAATCTCTCTATGATATTTAAATGGCATTAGAGATTTAACTAGAGCTTGCTTTATGCTATTTCTATTTAAAAGTCATTTAATTAAGTAGGACAATTGTCTTCAATAATTACTAGTATAACAAATTGTGAAAGGTAAGAGAGCCCAAGATTCAATATGTGTTTGCCTTTAGGGAATACATAAATGTCTAAGTAAAAGGCAACTAAAACATGTTGAGATCTAAGTCTGGTTCTCACAGTGCGAAAAGCACCATCCCTTACTTGGAAGAATTGGGCATGAGGTTGTAGACACTATATGATACCAAATTTGACATCTTGATGCAAAAAATGATGGAATGGCAAATGAAGTTTGACGTGATGATATTTGCCGCTTACCAAGCTCCTCCATAGGCCATTACCAGCCTCTGGTCGCCCATACAACCAACATGTAAGCCTTCCAAATGACCAACCAGCCAGTTGTTCACACGGCCATCCCACCAGCCCATGCAAGCCACCATTGATCGCTTACTCTCACACTAGTTACCACATTGCCATACCAAGGCGTAATCAGATTCTGATTCAACCATTAGCTCTTCTATCACTAGTAGCTCCCATGAAGATCAGAGTTGCTGATGTCAATTATCAAGAAGATGGCTGTCTCTTATGGCCAGTACCTTATCAACCTCTTAGAGCTCTTAAATAAGTACCTCACACTATGCACCAACTGAATCAATGCAAACGTATCGCAAGGTAGAACTTTCAAGAGGCGATTGGTTGTCAAAACAAGCAAGAAATATCCTCGTTTCGAGCTGACTCATCCGATTCAAATGAAGGTATCCAGAGAGATTCCTATGCTCTTTTACAGATACTAAAAGATGTGACTTTATAAGGTTGCTCATGCACCTTATTAGTATCATAGGTGATGAAAAGGTCTTGGTCGCCTTCAGTTGCCTTTAGGGAGATGCATGGCCGATGTGAGAAGATGCTTCGCTACTAACCTTCTTATTGATCCTTATGCCGAGATTAAAGAGTGGAAACAAGATGGTATCTCAAAGGAATATTGAAACAAATTTGAAAAGCTAGTTTTTATGGTTTCACAACTTGGAGATCGAACTCTCTTATACCAGTACATACTTGGGTTGAAAGAAGTTTGTGCTTTGAGGTTCTTCGATTCAAAGTGGAGCACATGCAAGAAGTCTTTACTGTGGCCAAGCTCTATGATGAGAAGATTAGAAGCCTGGCATACTTGGACACACTCTAAATTTTCTAAGGCCACATGCGTTAAAGTTATTTTTCGAGCAAGGCAACAACAATTACTGAGGAATCAGCTAGAAGAGATCGTTTTACCTTGTTTTAACTTGAGGAATGTAGAAAAAGAGAATTAATGTTTTTGAGTGATGAAAAATGAGAACCCAACCATGAGCACAAGACTTAAATATTTCATGATGACTTATGAAGATGACAATTCCAACCACTATGATACGTCAAACAAAAAAGAGGGAGAAGATTCGTATCATGCGTTTAATGGAGCTTCTTCTATGCTTTCACATGTTTGATCCAGTCAATCAATGATGTGAAAGTTGGTGTTTTGATTGATTTAGGATCCACTTACAATTTCTTCAAAGTTCATTTGTTAAAGTTATTAGGTGTTCTTATGAGTCGACGAGTTCTTTTAATGTTAGTTGGTAAGGAAAATATAGTACCTTGAGACCAAGTGTGCAAAAACATCATCATAACCATACATGGGTTTGATGCCATCATAGACCTGTATCTGATTGTCATTAAGGGAGTTGATGTCATCTTCGGTATGTTATTGTTGAAGAAAATTAGGGGTACATTTTGAGATTATACCAAGATTGTACATTATTTTTACTTATCAAGGTCAATCTCATACCCTAAAGACTAAAAAGGTGCCTTCCATAGTTAAAGCCAAGCCCAAGCAAGCCTACGGCTTGTCCGCATGCTAACTGAGTTATGTTATTGGGTTTTGCATCTATCCACATTGGTTGACTCCCTCTTATAATCTCTAGACAAGGCTAACTGACATACAGTCCTCTTGGTCAATTCATTGACCATGGCACACGTCCAGCCCCTTAGCAGGTCACCAAGGCCCCGGTGAAGCCTATCTCCTAAAGGTGACCCCTTCTCTTCAATCTGACCCCAAACTTGATTGCGTGAAGCAAGTTTGGTCCAAGTTTTATGTTGTTTTTGCTAAACCTAAGGGTCTTTCTATACCCCCTACTTGTGACCATCCAATTGTTCTAAATGGAACCTTTATATATTATGTGTCAAGCCATATACAATAGGCCTATTCATAAAAAGACATTATTTAGGATTTCATTCATCTAAAAGACTTGGTTAATGAGATAATGGAGTAAGAAATTATCCTTCCTACTTCTAGTGTTTTCTCTTTGTGGTTCTTATTAGAAAAGAAAATTGATAGATCTTGGAGATTTTGTATTGATTACCATGCGCTTAATGATACATTGAGCAGTAATTGGATGAATTACATGGGGCATTTTACTTTTCTGAGATTGATTTGGAAGTTAGTTATCACCAAATTCGTATAGCATTTGAATATATATTAAAAAAAAAGACTAAGTAACACACTCATGTCTGTCTATGAATTCTTTGTTTTGCCTTGTGGCCTTACTAATGCTCTCATCACTTTTGAAGGATGTATAAGTGAGTCTTTCAAGAGTATTCACCAACCTGTTTTGGTCTTCTTAGATGACATTTTTGTTTACTTTAGAGCATGAGACAATCATCTTATGTATCTCATGTTTTGACTATATTTTACCAAGATCACTTGATTAGCCATGATGCCAAACAAATCTTTTGAATTGGAGTATGTGCAGTGTGTAAGAGATATTGTCACTAGACTAATCTGTCAAAGATTGAAGACATGAAGTCTCTTTGGGGTTATCTTATTGGTACTTTATTCATGCCTATAATTTTCTTGCAAAGCCTTACTCAAACTTATTAAAGAAAAACTCTTTCACTTGGTTTCCAAGAACCCAAGACAACCTCATGCTTGCTAAACATGTAAGAGACATCAACACGAGCTCAAATTTGTAAACCTCAAAAGAAAGGTATTGGTCAACTCTTCTTTACAGCCGCAGTACTTTGTCCATGGTGATCTTCGTTACAATGGCAAAATTTTGCTTCCTAATAACTTCATTTTAAAGCATGTCATAACTTGCACATAAGGAGACATGGGAGAGTTTCTACAACATACCAATAAATCATATCGACTTTTTATTGAAAAGGAATAACAAATCTAATTGTCAAATTTGTTAGAAAGTATAAGACTTCCAAAACCCAAAAATGATACTTTTACCTATTTTATCACAAGCACGAAAATCAATTTTCATGAACTTCATTGAGGCATTATCTCCTTTCAATGGGCATCAAACCTTATATATTCAATCAATTAACTAAGTATGCTCACTTCAAACACCAAAGATGTTAAAACCTATATAAGATCAGCAATGACTGAGATACTATACTCAGTATTTCTTTTGAAAGGAATATGTGTCAATAGAGAACCAAACTTTTGTTTAGTACAACATATCATCATCAAGTTGATAGCCAAACCAAGATCGTACGTCGCACTCTAAACTTATCTTTGCTGTCTCATTGTAGGTAAGCCGAGTGCATGGTTGCATCTTCTTACAATACTAACTGTCATACCTAATATTACTCCTTTTAAGGCTCTTTATGGATATGATGCACTTTCCTCTATTGCATATAAGCATGCTAGTGCATTGTATAAGAAATTAGACATCCCCTTGTGTGAACAGGAAGATATTTTAAAGAGAAGAAAATATTTCATTGAATATAAGTGCATAAAGGCATGTTTTCATAAGGGCCAACTCAAGAGATAGTTCTATGTTGGAGAGCCAACAAACAGAAGCATAACAAACAGAAGCATGGCAGAGATGATGCAACCGACTGAAGAACACATTAACTCAACCCAGGCTGACCAAGTTAGGAGTACATTGGAGAACAAACCATGTCCCATCAAAGATGAGCATGAGAACGTGGGGGCCATGTGATGACATAG
Organism: Brasenia schreberi; assembly: GCA_036023115.1. NCBI lineage: Eukaryota > Viridiplantae > Streptophyta > Magnoliopsida > Nymphaeales > Cabombaceae > Brasenia > Brasenia schreberi. The sequence continues at coordinate 4,975,104 of JAYKKT010000048.1, forward strand.
CAAGTTGAGGAGGCACATTTAGATATAGTTATCGATCTCTTTTTAAAGCTTAGATGGCATTGGAGATTTAATTAAGGTCTGGTTTACGTTATTTATCATTCATAGGTCATTTAATTAACACAATTGTCATCTATATTTGCAGGGTGTAAAGAATCGTGAAAAAATTTAAATCCCTTATGAGGGAGGAATGTGTAGAGATTTCCTAGCTTTTGGATAGACTCACTTGTTAACTTCTCTCTAGCTCTCTCTTCTGGTAGCTATAGATTTCTCACTCTACTTTCCTCTTGCTTTCTGGTGTGACCAGGATCTTACTTCAAGATATAGATCAAATTTATATCCAAATACAGATTCATTGAGATCCAAAGTCCAACTCAAATTGAACTAACCAAAAGAAGTCAAAAAGGAGTCTAAGTATGTGAATTTAATTATACAAGGTTTCTACCATTTGAATATGAAGTTATGCAAAAACAACTAGAATATTTACCTTAGTGAGCTAATTATTACTATAAGAGTACACATATCAAATATGAGCTTCTAAATAGACTCCATCTTTTATAATTGAAGTAGATCTTGAAATATAGCTTGATTTTGTTCCGAAAAGGCCAAAGGAAGATTACTTTCTTTTTGGGTAGCTATCAAGTCCTCTTAGAGATCAATTGCCCTCTTCCTGAATTACTATTACGTTAGCTGTCTTATTTTTTGGTAATACTATTGATTTGTGCTTTTCACTCGAATGCAGTAAGAAGTAAGGAAGGGTCACTACATTTTCGCCTGAATGTAGTGAATCAACTGTAGAAAGGGTTCCTACATCATGAACGGGTGTGGGTAAAGAAGTTAGTCCCGCTACATTGCCACCCGAATGTAGTGAAAAAATTTTAGAGAAGGTCTCCGCATTTTGATTATGGGCGGATGCGGGGTGTAAGGAAGTAGTCCTAGATAATAAGATTCGTATTGGTTCTTGAAATATCGGAACATTATCGGGTAAGCTAATGGAGGTAGTAGATACTATGATTCGGAGAAAGATTCATATTCTATGTTTACAAGAGACAAAATGGGTTGGAGAAAAAGCAAAGGAGATAGAGGATACAGGTTTTAAATTATGGTACTCAGGTAAAGAAAAGGCTTGAAACGGAGTTGGTATTATCATAAATAAAGATTTAAAGAAGAGTGTAGTAGACATACAACAATATGGTAACCGAATCATGACGTTGAAATTAGTGTTAAGAGCAGAGGTTTTGAATATAGTTTGTGCTTACGCACCCCAAGTAGGACTAGAAGATAGTATAAAGACAGTTTTTTGGGAAGAGTTAGATAAGGTGTTTCAAAAGATTCCACAAAGGGAGATGATTTGTTTAGGAGGAGATTTAAATGGACATGTCGATAAAGAGGCATTAGGATATCAAGGGATTCATGGAAACTTTGGTTTTGGGGATATAAACGAGGAAGGTAGGGAGATTTTAAATTTTGCTATGGCATTTGATCTCTTTATAGTCAATACAATCTTTAAAAAACGAGATGAACATTTAATTACTAATAAGAGTGTCTTATCACAAACACAAATTGATTACTTTATTTGTAGAAAAAAAGATAGAGCGTGTTGTAAAGATTGTAAGGTAATTCCAGGAAAAAGCATAACCACCCAACATCGACTTTTAGTTATGGATTTACAAATAAAAAAATGGACAAAGAAGAAAAGAGTGCATCGATCTATTCGGACTAAATGGTGAAACCTCAAAAGCGAGAAAGAAGATATATTTAAACAGAAAGTCCTACACCCTGTGATATGTGGAACAATATTGCTATACATATTAGGAAAGTGGTGAAAGATGTGTTAGGGGTATCTAAGGGAGGTGTATCGGCACAAAAAGAAGCTTGGTGGTGGAGTGAAGTAGTACAAAATAAAGTCAAGGCAAAGAGGGCATGTTATAATTACATTATGCTAAGAAAACTAGTGAAACTTTAGAAGCTTATAAGAAAACAAAGAAGGAAGCGAAAAAAGCCGTTAGTGAAGCAAAAGCTAAGATTTGGGAGGACTTATATAAAAAACTCAACTCAAAAGAGGGTGAAAGAAATACTTTTAGAATAGCTATGGCTAGAGATAAGAAAACTAAAGATCTTAATTATGTTAGATGCATAAAAGACGAGGATGAAAAAATTCTAGTGGCAAATGATGATATAAGAAATAGATGGAAAAACTATTTTTATAATCTTTTTAATGAAAATAAAGATGTTAGTATTAGTTTAGGAGATTTAGCCAAGTCAGAAAGGTATATAAACCACAATTTCTACCGACGTATTCAAAAGAATGAAGTTAAAGAGGCTCTTAAACATATGAAGGGTGGTAAATCGGTAGGACCAGATAATATTCCTATAGAAGTTAGGAAAATACTAGGAGAAATAGGAATCACTTGGCTAACAAGACTATTTAATGAAATATGGAAAAACCAAAAGATGCCTGAGGAATGGAGAGCAAGTACACTTATACCCATATATAAGAACAAGGGGGACATTCAAAATTGTGCGAATTATCGAGGTATCAAGTTAATGAGTCATACCATGAAATTATGGAAAAGAATTATCGAATGTAGGTTAAGATAAGTATCAAGTACAACAGAGAACCAATTTGGATTCATGTTAGGCAGAAATACTATTGAAGCGATTCACCTTTTGAGACGTCTTATGAAACATTTTAGAACAAAAAAGAAAGACCATCACATGATATTTATTGATATAGAAAAAGCTTATGATAGGATACCGAGAGAGGTTCTTTGGAGAACTTTGGAAAAAAGAGGTATCTCATTGACATATATTAACCTTATAAGAGACATGTATGATGGTGCAAAAACATGTGTGAGGACTCATGAAGGAACGACCAACTTTTTTTAAGTTAATATTGGGTTACATCTAGGATCAACTTTAAGTCCATACTTATTTATAATGGTGAATGGATGAGTTAACAAAACATATTCAATATGAAGTACCTTGGTATATGTTTGCAGATGACTTTGTATTAGTGGAGGAGTCTAAGGAAAAAGTTAATAGAAAATTGGAACTATGGAGAGAAACATTAGAAGGCAAAGGCCTCCGACTTAGTAGAACAAAGACAGAATATATGGAATGTAAGTTTGATCATTTGGTTGATTCAGAGGACATAGAAATTAAAATTGGCACACATTGCATTCTCAAAAAAAAAGTTTTAAATACCTAGGGTCAATTTTTTAGAGTGATGGAAGAATTGATGGAGATGTTACACATAGAATTAATGCTGGTTGGTTAAAATGGAGAGGGGCACCAGGTATTCTTTGTGATAAGAAAATACCATTAAAATTAAAAGATAAATATTATAGAGCAGCAATTAGGCCTGCCATGTTTTATGGTTATGAGTGTTGGACGGTTAATCATCAACATGTACAAAAGATGTTTGTGACACAAATGAAGATGTTGAGATGGATGAGTGGTCATACAAGAAAAGACCGTATACATAATGAGGTTATTAGAAACAAATTAGGAGTGACACCAATAGAGAATAAAATGAGAGAACATCGTTTAAGATGGTTTGAACATATAGAAAGAAGATCAAAAGAAGAACCGATAAGAAGGTTAGAAAAACTAAATTTGGAAAGTATTAAAAGAAGTAGAGGACGACCACAAAAGTGTTGGAAAGAAACAATAAAGAATGATCTAGCTTATTGGGAGTTAACTGCCAACATGACACACGATAGGGATCTGTGAAAACAAAGAATCCATGTAGCCAACCCCATCTAATATGGAAAAAGGCTTAGTTGTTGTTGTACTATTGATTTGAGCTTGCAGCTAGAACCGGTTCATGGGCATCCTTCAAAACTAGCCTTTGTTGTCCCCCAACAAGTACATCACCATATCTCGTCGACAAAACTCCAAGCAATTCCTACCTATCCTTCAGAAATAACCCCTCAAAAAAACCCAGCCGTTTGAATCTTTTAATTAATCCAGACCATCTAAAGCCTAGCAAACCTGGAACCACTACAGTACATCTGAACATGGCAACAATCGAGGCTAACGCTCAATTTCTATCGTAGTGAACCAGAGTCAGAAAGCAAGCCAGCATTCGTTGGCCGGTTGCAGGATTTCTCAAACCAAACATGTCAATCGGGGAGCCATACTAGACGCCCTTCAACATGGTACAATACACTCACGTAGCTCATGAAGAATCACCACAACCCGACTTATATTTTGCCACTGGATTCCACTGGTGCAGAAACAGAATCGCGTTCTACCAACCATAGCTGCCCCACCTAATCGGAATCCCTCTAGCCAGACCCATATCCACATTAGATCCAATGACTTCACTAAAACCGCACTCTGCCTGACTTGTCTCTTTTGATCTAGCCCTATTAAGTTGAAGAAACCCATTTCGATGGGTTTCCTGATGTTACAAGTACATCGATTTCCATAACTCACTTTTGGATAGGAAAGTCAGTCTTGTGCATGCTGGAGACATTACTTTCAATTGAATTTAGACCCAAACCACAACTAGGTAATCATGTGCGGCTTCCACACTCAAGGCCATCGACAAGACGCGGTTCAGCAACCCACCAGCTACAGTTGAAGGTTGGGCTTTTAAAAACAGTTTTGAAATCATTCAAGCTTAACGGGAACATAACTATTAAAGCTCAAAATTTAGAGACGTTCCATCTTCAATTCAACCACAGGTCACATTTTTGTTACCCTTTACCGGAAGGCGTTCGGCTTATTTCAAGTTAGGCCACAAGTTAACAGCAATATTCATCATCTTACGTTGCTTAGGAAAACCCCAAAATTGTAAAAAAATGGAACCCTTATGAAGTCCATCTTACGTTACGTAGGAAAACTCCAAAATTGTATACAAATGGAGCTCTTATGATGTCCATCATCTTACGTTGCTTAGGAAAACCCCAAAATTGTATACAAATGGAGCTCTTATGATGTCCATCATCTTACGTTGCTTAGGAAAACCCCAAAATTGTATACAAATGGAACTCTTATGAAGTCCATATTTCCAAATATTCCATTGACAAATGTACAAACCGTAGTTCTTGAAAAGAGCCCAACAAAATGCATAGCATTTTACAATATTTCTTTCTTTTGTCGAACTACATCTTATATGTTTTGTCGAAATTGCAATAGATAGGTGATGGAACATCCGGTTATCCAACAAAAGTCATAACTGGTATACGAGCAAGTCTAAACAACTAAACATAGTAACATGAAGCAGAAAAAAAATTACTTGATAATTTATAGCTATAATCGATATTGTCCACCACCTCAATTTCAAGATCTTTCAGTAAAGAAGAAAGACATAAGCCACAGTGATTGGAAGCAAGAACGTTTTTGAAATATAGAAATGAATCTTCACCCGCAAAACAATAAGCATGATAAAGAGTCGAAGACATCAAGACTGAAAAGTTTAGCGATAAGGATACAACAGGAAAGCATGATTCTTCTTCTGCGTGCTCAGAAGATTCTGTGAATAATCACTAGACTCAGACGTCCAGACATAATTAAAAGATCTTTATCACTGCGAAACGAATTCAGGATCAACAGAGAAACGAAAGAACTGTTCCAAACGAATCAGAAAGGAAGGCCATAGTTTTAATAGCAGCAATTTTATAAAAGTCCCTCAGAAAGTGAATGTAGTTTGAAGACAATCAACATGGCATCAGATTCTGTCCGCCCGTCTGCTGTCAATCATCATGGAGAATTGCTCAACAATGCACGAAAACAAAGTTTTTGACCCCAAAGCAAATAAAAGAATGAGTTGGCATGCCAACCAGAAGATTTGTGCATAATAATTCGCAATTTCCCATCAGCATAGCCAATCATCATTGATGTACCACGACACTTGAATACCATGCGAAATTTTAAAAAGAAAGGGGAGAACAAACGGAATAAAAATTCATAAATATCAACAAAGCATTTGTGATGGAAGGTCAAGTGAGCGTCAGATAATAAGCGGAGTTCAATCTACATCACAATTCAGTGTGTAGGATAATATATACATCACATGCCCCCATAATCTTTCCATCGAGGTCAAGTCAAACTCTTTTAAATGTGCATAAAGGGTCATAACAAAAGCTCATATGCAAAGCAGCAACGTAAAGAGGTAAAGATTATAGGGCATTCCAATCAGCAGCCCTATGAGATCCTTTTATTGGCAAAAAGAAGAGGTTAGACATGTTAACAAGAAGGAAAGTTCAGGAATTATAGAACTCAAATAGAAAGAGGGCATGTTAGTATGTTCCACAAGAAGAAGCCCCACGTATCAATCAGGAGACATCTAGAAAAAGAACCCTTTCATTCATAGATCCATGTTAAGAGAAACTATTCCCATATGTTGCTAAAGAAAATTAGGACCAAACTAAAAAGAAGATATGTGAAAACCGCTTTAGAACAAGACTGTAAAAGGAATTCCGCCTGATGCACAACAATCTTAGAAAATCTAAATGGGGAGCCAATGTAGATGTAACCGTTTGACACCACTGACAACGACTAAATTACAATATGCTGGTAAGACCACCATTAGATATAGGCATCGGTTTTATCCCATCAGCAATGCAGCAGTCTGCATGTATCAAACTGAAAGTGTACCGACAAGTAGGTAAACAATGCTAATCTAGATATCCAAAGCACAGTTCGCTCTAAGATCGGTAAGTTTACTTAATAAATTTCCAGCGTAAAAAGAGAGAGATTAAATCTATAAGCTTTCCTAAAAACATACGACATACAGAGGAAGAATATAAATTAGGCACACATAACACCCAAATTGTGACTCCTCGTGCTCTTAGACAGTGCAGGTGTAGTGACCCAACAAAAGTAAACGGCCCTCAGCTATGACCAATTGATACTTATACTAAAGGGATGAAAAGAACGACGGCCCACATATAAATAGCAAAATCTTATAAATTTTAACAATTCTGGAATTATTGAAGGTGGTCACAGTATGAATAAGCAGCATTCAGGTCCCCTCAGTATATTAGAAAATTGTTCATCAACTAATCAGTATTAGCATGGACAAAGAAACATCATTAGGAACCTGCAACTGAATGCAAAAGACCACCAATAACTCTTGATTTTGCTCAATGTTAATCGGATGCCAAACAGATAAAAGGGAACAAAAGCACAAACGGCACACCAAGAAACACAGTCAAACACAAGAACTAAAAAACGAAAAGAAAAAATCAACTCGTTTTCTTTATGAACAAAAGACTACAATAACTCTTGATTTTGTTCAATGTTAATCGGATGCCAAACAGATAAAAGGGAACAACCGCACAAACGGCACACCAAGAAACACAGTCAAACAAAAGAACTCAAAAACGAAAAGAAAAAAACGACTCGTTTTCTTTATGAACTGGTTTTCCCCATCCGAAGAGAGAAACGGAAACATTCAAACTAGAAAATGAAAGAAGGTACAGTGCTCTAGGGTTTTCTCTCAGACAAATGCCTCGAATGTCATCACAGAAGATCGGACTCGTCATCTTTTTCTCATCACTCAGAAAACCCACACCGCAAATGTCACCTCCCTTTCGGAAATACCAACCAGAACCTAACACCAGGAAACGGCAAACGCACAGAGAGAGAGAGAGAGACGGGGTTGTTTATGGGGGTTGAAAACCTAGGGTTTACGATGCCCTAATAAATAGAGAAACTTACCACGATCCGATGGTGACGGCACAATGAACAGTAATCGAGTCATTCATCCTGACCGTTTAAAGTATCATGCTTCTAGGGTTGGATGGTATCGGTGCTGGGCCTCACTAGAACCCAACCCCGAACAGTAGCCGGAAGGGATCCAGTGAGGGAGACCAATCAGTTTCCTAAATCGGTTTTCCGAACACCGATTGTTAGGTCGGATCTACAAAAAAATCAATCCAAATCTAAGGTAAATTGTAGGTAAACATGGCCGGTTACAATTTTCATCGCTGCTGGAAAAAGGATATATTCCGGTGTCGATTGAACAATTCGACTGTTTATAACGGTAAGAACAAATTATAAGATATTATGATTGTTTTAACAATCTATTTTAATTATTTAATGATTTCAACTATTTTCTTTGTATTTAGGTTGTTTCATAACAGTGGAAATAACTTTCATCCATGCATTATTTTTTTTCTTTTTCTCTCCCACGGTTTTGTGTCTCCGCCCTGGCCTCTCTCTCTCTTTCTCGCCATTTTTCTCGCTCTCTCTCACAAATTTAACTGCCCCTGCCTGTACTCTCTCCCTTCCTCATTGGAGATGTCATTGGTTGTCATACATATGGGTTCTCTCTCTCCCTCCCTCTTTCTCCCTTCATACCATTGTTTTTTTGGTTCGATAGGAGGGAATCATGATAAAAGTGTTTATGCGGCATTGTTGCATATAATGAATGGTACAATAAGATGTCTTGTTTCTCATTTTGGAAGAAAATTTCATGTGTTGTTTTTCAAGCTTTGTATTGAGCATTTTTCAATCAATGGCAAAGTTGCATATAGAGAATGTACCCCTCCTCCTTTGATATGGGCTTGGAACAAGTATCAATGGAGCATAACACTCCCATAAAAGGTCAATATCCTAATGGTGATGCATATATGATTCAGCCAAAGCTACATGAAGGGTTTTTGCATTGGTTCTAAGATTTGTAAATATATTATGCATTTTTTATGATTAGTTAAATTATGTAACCACCATTTATATATATAGTATATGCACGTGTACATACTATTGATGTTCCTCTATATATTTATTCATTTAGTATAGGACCTTCAAATTCTGGTGAACGATATAAATAATTTTTTATCCATAGTTATAAATTTGGAATCAAATTACGAACACCAAAGTATTTGTGGTGTAGGCTCTGACAGTTCTTACTTGATGTAGTGATCATTCTTAAATCGTACCCCTAAATAACCCTAGAAAAGCTAGATAATGTTTTATTCTCTATACATGTTCAGCATTCCTCGGCCTCTTTTTGAACTCAAAATCTAACTTCACCTAAATTAATGTTCTAGAAAATGCAACTTTTCATTGATGCTTGTCCACGACCAGTTTGGCACACAGACTAATCGGCTAGATTTGTCCCCTAAAAGCAGGAAGGCATGATAGTTTGTCCCATCATGCTCACGTTATGTGGAAAACCAATGAGCTCTATCTTTCTCTCTAATAAAGCGAGTTCTTTTCACTTGCAAGAATGGTCTTTTGTTAAAAGCCATGTTGGGTATATAATGATTCAATCTATAAAAACTCAAATAATCATCAACATCCGAAAGCATACTCTAATTATCGCAAATTTTGAAAGAAAGAATCATGATGGAGCCGTATACAGTACAGTAGTTTGGAACAAAATGACCCCTTTGAGTTGTTCGTTGTTTCATTTTGTATCGTTCGGTTGAGTGATTCTTTGGGCTTATTTCAATGTAATTGAAGTTCAAGAATAACCTGATATTTTTCTTGAATAGAACAAAGTGTTTGAGTAATGTTGAAATATTTGTTGTGAATCAAGTTCATCGCCCATCAGTACCTTTTTTTTGAAAGTGATGAAACATGTCCATAATAAGCATCATAGTAATTATGAGAGAGGTTTGAGTATCAATGCACTAATAAGAACAAGTAAAACCAATTCTAGGAGCAACATAAAACATCGATATGTTTTTATCCATAGTCAACTTGTTAATTTTGAAGATTAGATAAGTTTTTGTATTTATTGACTTTTGTTAGTGATCTAAAGCAATTAACTTTAAAGTGTGATTGTTTCATATGTTGAGAATGGAGAATTATATTGACAATTTGGTTTAGTACTACAAACACAAGTATTGAAAACATATTTTATATGTTCTTTACTTATATCATTCATAACTTAGTTATTTACTTGTTCTTTTGATTTTTATTTGTCAAGAACCACATAATCTCAAAGAGCCTCGAGATCAATCATATCAGAGATAGGTTGAGTCAATAATGCATTAAAATAGGTTGATGTGCTTAATTTTGTAACGTTAACAAACTTTTTGTCTTTGTACTCTTCATACATTTGAACAAATACTCTATGTATATTTGAATAAATCAATAAAATATTTATTGTCTTCTACATATTCATAATTATGTGATTCATTTTTCATTGTCATGGTTTTAATGAATTATGCTTATCCAAGAATTAGCAATGTTGAGTTCGAAACATGTCAATATATATCAAAAACAGGTAATAGATGGAAACTTATTCCGACTCTTATGAACAATCATAATAGCAAGTCAAAACAGTAAAAAAATCTTATTTCCAGTTGGAAATGTTTTTTTTCTATTGGGCCTCTAGTTACGTCTATTATATACAATCCGCATAAACTTAATTACTAGAATAAAACTTATTTTTACTGATGTTGGATGGATTTATTCTAACTGGTGTTGAGTCTATTCTTATTATGTTGGATCCGCAAGCAAAACTAATGCTTGGGTTTTTGTTCAAGGTGCATGAAGAGGAGGCGCTTGGGTTTTCGTGTGAAGCACATAGATTCAATTCTTGTGGCCTACCTCCAACCCATGTTGATGTTCTCCACTTAAGTTGAGCCTTTGAAATGATAATTTCATGTTAGCAACAAGTTTTATATTTGATGCACAACAAAACTTGGAATTGTAAGCACAAAAAATCGAGGCCTAGTTCTCTTAGAACCACAAATCAAACACAACCTACAAGGTGGAGCCAAAATGGAATCAAGTGGCCCCAGTTTTGAGTCAGGTTCTGATTTCAGCTGGTTTTTGGCTCAGTTTGGTTCCAATTGGAATCTCATGGCCAGTTTCAACCATGTCTATGTAGGTCATGATAGATGTATGGGAAGTATCAACCAGGTAACTCTTTACTTTTCTTTATTCCTTTTGTTGAAACATCAGCCCCGAGCATCGGTGCAACATGAGAGCACTTGTGAAACATGTATGAGTCGACCTTAGACATGGTTGTGCAAGTTGTGGTTAAATGCATTTTTTTTCTTCTGTAGCCCGTAACTAATGCCAATGCTCATCATTCTCCTCCATGGTGTTCTTTCTTTCATGTGTTTCCTTAAATATGTCCAATGCGACTAATTAGTTGCTAATAGCTTCAAGATAGTATACACTACGAAATGCAGACTTCATATTAACGTGCTTGATAACGTATTAAAAAAGCATAATGTACTCGTGAGAGAGGTCACTCTGTCTAGGGCATAGCTCCCTCGATTCTTTTTGCGAGACCCCAATAGTAAAGATTCATGTTTGTGGACTGAAATTTGATCATTGAATGATGGATGTGGAGAAATTTTTTTCACTATGAAAATTTACCATTTGCTTCAACGCTCAACTCTCAAAATAACTTGTCAGACCACTAAGCATATATTTGTTTTGCTTTTAAATAATATAAATAGTTTTTTCCTATGGTAATTTTTTTTGTAAGTTTAACGCTTTGTGTTTCAAAATATATAAAAGATATTCTTATTACACTCATATCTATAAAAGTAAAGTGTGGATGTACTATATATATATATATATATATATATATATATATATATATATATATATAATATCTAATATAAGGAGGGAGTGAGAGAGAGAATGTGGTAAATGCACACACATGTCTATACTTCACATTTAATGTACATTTCTATTGCAGGATTGATATACATACATCCTTTTTACTATGCACACATCCCTTTTTACTTAATTTTCAAAATACCCTTAGTCATTTTAAGTATTTACCAAATTACCCTTCACATAGAAAATCCTACTTAAAATAGGAGAAAGAAGAAAAAAAAGATAAGAAATACCGATTCGAAGGACGATTTGTTGATTTATTGAGGTATGTTGTGGATTTAATTTTTTATTTTTAAGTTGTTTGAATGATTTTTTATCTATTTCTCATTGACAATGGGTTTTTTGGCTTGAGACACACTCGAGGCATTCTCCCCCACATACACTTGGTACATGGGTCCCTCTTAGTGGGAGACACGCTTGAGGCGCATCTTCTGCATAGGGAGATACGATGTCTCTTGTTTCAATTTGACTAAGATATAAGACATGAGTAGAAGGTCGTAACATCACCACTTTATCTACAAGACACAACATTATATCATACGGAGGGTTCTCCTATAAACAACACGAAGAAGGAGGCATTGTGGCAAAAACTGTCCTTTTAGGTTATGAGGAGTATATATCAACCTAAGAGACTGAGATTAATATTACAGAGAGGATATATCAACCCTTGATATGCACGGATTACTCCTTAGCTTTGAATATCATATTGTTTGTAAGATATGCAGGAACATGCAATTTCTAACTTTAGAGAAATTTTATATTCAATATCATTACTTACTATTCCAACTGATATTTACACATAATACGAAAAGCAATAATTGGCAAAGCATGACCTATGAAGAGGATGGATGTGAGGCTCAATAATTGAGTTGAGATTCAATATAGGAGTGGGTTGATTGGACAAATGAATTTGATATATAAAGTTATGGACTATGCATTATTGATTGATTTTATCTAGCATTAGAAACTAAACATAAACAACTTTCACATGCTATGTGATAATATAACTATCACATTTTACGATATCTACGAGATACTTTGTCTTTCAATAGAGGGACAACTTATTGCCTTACTATAGGAGATGATAGCTATAAGTAAGAAAAATATTCTGACTGATATATTGGGATGAGCATCGATGAAATAGTGGTAGAGATTAAGTCAAAGGGCATTAAGCTTGATGTGTTCTAAATTATCTTTTTAAGAATGAGAGTTAGTAACGAAAATAAAGTTTTATTATATTTGTTGCATCAATTAGGTTATACATTATATTAGGATAAGTCTAGAGATAGAGTGTCAATACCAATCATTATTTATTAACACATGATCTTTAGAGGGTTGACAATTATGATTAGGATGTAATAACATTAGTCTATTTATACAGACAATTAGGAAAGACATTTAGAATAGAAACACAACTTAGTAGACATACTTCTTTACTCCAATTAAGAACTTTTACTTTATTGCTTGCTATAATATTTTTCATATAATGATTTTTCATAATTTAACAAGTTATATGGTTTAATTATAGATATGGATTTATTAGTATTTCTCAGTTTTTAGAGTTAAGATGAGACCAAAATGATTGGATGGAGAACCACAAGTAGACTGGTAGATGAAAAATATCTGTCATAGACAATCTCCTATTGATTGGCTTACTAAGTACCATAAATAATTAAATTTGATGACGACAAAATAAGTATTTTGTGAAACGGTAACTATGTTCTTAATTTTTTAATTAAATACAACCTTTATGTTATATATTCTTATATTTGATTTTATCCAATATAGATTGACTGACAACCATATAGTTCTGTAAAATACTCGGATTATAATACATAAGTTATCAAAATATCATGAATGTACTCATTGTGTAGATGTTGTGAAACCTTATATGCCAGATCATATAGTTTGACAATTTGACTGTCGTGAAGGCATCATAATTACATCGATAAGGCCCTCTACTATAAATAGACATACAAAGCCCCATGGATATAAGGTACAATATGACTCATGTGATGCTACTTGAGAGGCACAATGATCATATTGTTTTAAGCTTGAGCACTCTAGCATCCTATCATTGTATCCTCATGAGTGCAATAAGTGTACATGAAGTGGTACATTGCTCGAATGCATCAATTTATTTTGAGAGATCCTATCAATTAGTTGCATCCGACTTTAGCTAGGCAATATGATACATCATTCTTCATACAAGTAAATGAATAATTGTATATAAGTAGTATTTCTAACTTTATCTTGCTTTGATTATAATACTAACTTTTCTTACACTAATGTATTAACACAATACATGATACACTTGTACAACCTTTAATACATTCAAAGTATATGTCACGACCATTATCAGGTTACCTTGTGTTATTGGAGTTGTTAGAGACATATGAATAATAATCAACGAGCATACTAGTTGACCATATATGAGGATGATATTGATGATGTATGATATTTTGGTATGAGACTTATAATTAAGATGTTTTTTATAATATTTAATACATGTATATGCATATGACTTTTATAATGAAATAAATTTTGTTTCTTCACTTTTTGCCTCTCAATATAAAAACTATAATGAAATCACACTCTCATTTAAATTAAAAAATAATTATATATACAAACTATAAATAATATCTAATCATCATTCCTAATGTTGTATATAATATCATCTCTTTGTACTCTCATTTCTATATACAATTTGATATGTTCATGAAGTATACCAATTCTCAATGTTTTCATGTCAATATCGTTGTCACCTAGGAAAGATAAGAGGCATTGAAGTGTCATTGGTCATGTGCATATGTGAAAAAATATTAACACAAGAGAGGATTAATCCCTACTTCGATAAACAAAATATCTAAATAACATAATCAAATTTTATATATTATAATTACTACTAAAAGATACCATGTAATATGATGATATCACATGTACTACATATCTCTCAAAGCTGATTGTTGAGTATGTTACACTAACGACAAAAATATTGTTGACCATCTCATAGATAGGATTACCAATGCTACATTCAATCGACTAACGATAACAAAACACAGTTCTGGCATGAACATCCAATAATCACTAGGACATAACCCACCTTTCATGTGTACAATATGACGAACAACAACATCAACACTATCAACCTCCATAAAAACTTGTGAATATGTGTCATGCCTACATGCCACTTCCTTTAAGTACTCTCTAGGAGCTTTATGCCACAATTCATTCCTTTGTCCCAAAAGTATACCAATGACTCAATATCTATAATTTTTATCTCCAATAACATTCACCCAAGCATTTATAAAGATGCCTATAAATCACAATATCATTACATGATTGTACTCTCTTACAATCAAGTCAAGAGTGTGTCATGATACTCTTCTCTAAAAGTTTATTACAAGATCTTCGATCACATCAATGTAACACATGGTTGTAGTTTGTGATTTTCAAATAACTTTTGATTCTATAATTTGCAATTATCAATGGATGTAGTTGTTTTCAAATTGTAACAAATCTCTCAATTGAGCTACTCATGAACCCTTTCAACCTTGTATGTACTTTCTATCATAATAAGTTTTAAATTAGTAGATGATATATGCATTAATAACCAAATTCATATACTTTTTAGTTATATGAGTATCATAATAAATCACCCTATCTGCCATACCGAGATAATTCTCTTCTTATATGGGTCCATCCATTCCTCTTTAATGTAAAAGAGTAGAGTAAAACAATTTTTGCACTTCAGTTCCATTACTTTCATTGCTTTCTTGTAATTGCTCTTATCTGATAAGTGAATGACCTTCCTCCAACTTACATCAAACTCATTCACCATCTCTTTATTTTTTATCAATTTGGTAATAAATGTCTTAATATTTTTTACTATATGTTGTATACATAAAAAAGTGACTCGCATCCAAACATATTATTTAAATAACATTTACCAAAGTTAGATCATAATCATTACAGATGGCATGTGGAAAGTTTGGAGTGAATAACTGTTTTATACACCTTAACACAAAAACAGAATTATCTTTCTTTTTTAAATTCATAAAAGAGAATGCTACAAAGAAGTTCTTGGAGGTTGATATTAACCCAATAACCTCAAGAAAATATATCTTTTACCGGACATTATGTATAGGTAAATATTAGAAATTAAAAGTGAAACACTTAGATGTTTGTCTTATATATGTTATCAAAATTCAATACCCATTAAAATGCACATAATAGTTGTACAGAACAAGGATGTGCAAATATAATATCACTGATAATATTTATATATGTGATTTTATAATGTCACATATGATATCAGTGAGTATCTAGATCATGTAGTAGTTATTGTACAACATTTTAAGAACATCTATCTTCTTAATTTTCATTTGTGTATTCTAAATATGCCTTATTGTAAACACCCAAAAATTTTCTCAAAATAATTTGATCGTTTAGAAAATTTGCCTTTTTAAGAAAAAAATCACGATTTTGGGTCTTTTAAGGGTTTTTAAATAAAGACACCTTAAACAAACTCATTTCCACACCAAAATTTTGTGGCAGCCTCAAAATAAGGGTAAAGGGCACCCCTCTCAGAAAAATCAAATTTTGACAAAGAGCCAAAAAATGATTGCTTTGCCCTCAAGCCCAAATATTCAAATGATTTCATCTAAAGAAATGATGATTTCAAACAATTTTCTTCAAAAACAAAATAGAAATGAGACATTGGGAACCAAAGCCAAAAATATTTATGACAAATTTACCAAAACGTTGAAATTCAAATCAAATCAAGCCTAAAAAATTCACCCGATTGAGCATAGTCCTACTCTAGGACCCTACACCTATCAAGGGTTAAAGTGGTTTGAAACCCTACACCCAACAAAAGGTTAAAGTGGTTGAAACGGTAAAGACCAACTCACGGGGCGAAAGCAAGTTGCCCATAACAAACAAATATTGGGAATGAAACTCAGTTGTTCTCAAAGAAAAGAATATTTGAAGATTTTGACAAAACTCAATATTTTCAAATATATTTCAAAATGAAATGGTTTTAAATAAGAAAATATTTGAAACTATAAATAAAGATAAAGATGAATCATCCTCGTCAAAGATTCAGCAAAGATCAAGGCAATAGTTAAAGCAAGCTCACATCAAGCAGGGACCAAGCTCAGGTGGGCCCAGACGAAGCAAGATCGTCTCGGCCGAGCCCACTTACCCCGACCGATGGAAGCTCACCTAGCCTGGGAGTAGTTAAAGACGGTATCTGGCTGCACCAAATGAGATTAAAGGCCACACCCGAAGATGCCTCACATCATGAGTCAAGCCAAGCTCATATCAAATAAGGCTTAAGGATGCCCAAGAATTGATTGGATGAACCACAACCGAATGAAGCCAACCAAGGCAAGACCACATGGGAGTGAATCAAGCCCACGGTTGAGTCAAGGTCCATTCGGCCATGATTGGGTATACCTAGCCAACTAAACCCACATGGGGTTGTTCCAACACTCGATTAAATGGGATTACAAAAAGGTGTCCACGTGATGGACTTAGGGCCAACCAAATGGATCAAGACATGGGTCAAGGAATCCATGCCCAATCCGAACCAAGGAAGGGTCTAGCCCCTCCCTTGGCCTATAAATAGAGGCCAAGGAGGGAACGTTTCCAGCATCTTAGAGATTGGAGAAGGAGCTTCCCAAGGCTGGAGTGAAGTCTAGGAGAGAGAGAGGAGCTTCTACAAAAAGAGAGAGAGAAAATTAGAAAGAGAGAGAAGAGAGAAAAGACAGATTCGGTGAAGAGGAAAAAGGGGACGACCTCCTTCTTGAAACCGTGTAGCCTTGTAGGGCTGGTAAGTTAGCATTCTTCTTCCATTGATGATCTTGATTCTCTTCATTATATTCAATTTGAGAAAGGGGCTGTATTAATGGAGCTTTGTCTCCTCCCATGTTGTAATAGCAAGTAGAAATATTGCCCATTTCGTTTTATGTTTATACACTCTACTTGTTTGCTTTCTTGATTCTCTATATCTCTATATTCTACAAACTCGTATAACTCCTAGCCCCCTCTATGCTTAAGCTAATATATACATTTATATTCATTTCCCTTCAGTAATGTGCTTCAATTTTGTTGTGAATGCCTTTTAAATTCGGATGGATGCATACATATAATTTCTAAAACTAAAACTTTGTTTTTCTGCATCCTATATGCATCGATTGCTTTATTTTTCATGGCTAAACTGTTATCCGAATGATCTGAATTAAGATACTGAATCTACATATACAAACTCACTAGAAATAAAATTTTCAAGAATTTTAGGGCCGTACAGAATCGTGAATAAAATAAGAAAAAATCGCTCAAGTTCAGATTCTGTTTTTGTACAGCCTGTTTTTCTGCAATAGGGCTTGGGTAAAAGTCCCATAACTCTACTTGTACTAAACCAAAATTGATAATATTAGTCTTATTGGAAAGCTGATATCCATAGCTTTCCAATAAGACTAAAATCATATAATTTGGAGTTGTGTGTACTGAGATATAGAGGCTTCTTTAGGCCTATGTGTTTCTATAACAGAGTATCTTGAAATACTTGAG
This sequence comes from Brasenia schreberi, assembly GCA_036023115.1. Lineage (NCBI taxonomy): Eukaryota > Viridiplantae > Streptophyta > Magnoliopsida > Nymphaeales > Cabombaceae > Brasenia > Brasenia schreberi. Next base: position 4,993,224 of record JAYKKT010000048.1, read on the forward strand.
CAGTGGTTTATCCTAGATTTAATTCTGCAAATCCACAGTACCAAAGCATAAAGTAAAAATAGGTTTAGAATCTTTACATTCCATTCTATGTTATTTAAATTTTTCATGAATTTTGGAGATATGTGAGTTATAAAAAAAAAATTGGAAATCAGCTTTGAAAACAAAACCAATTTTTGTTTTTCAGAAATTGAAAACCTACAATCTCTAGACTAAGTGCACGAGTTTGATTTGATTCAAAACCATCTTTCAAAGTGAATTTTGGAAACATACACCAACACAAATAAATCCTCAAAGCGTCTAGGCTGACCCTTGAGCATCGGTTCAAGAAGGCCTAAGGCGAAAATATCTCGCTTAGCCACAATCGCCCACGAAGTCAGAATTATACTTTGCTAGTTTTAGTGAAACTAGTTGGCATGCTCGCGCATAATCGAAGTAAATTGAGAAGTTTGTTTCAAGCCTCTACATAGGCTTTGGAATAAAATTTTCACATCTATACTTGTTATACTCACATTTGCCTCATCAACCCACTCTAAATGTGTCAAAATATGTTTTAATTTAAAATATCTTTTTGTAGGGTCCTTTGTCACATTGTACTCAAAGTCACTCAATCTCCCAGCAAAAGCATGCCCTTCAGGTTAGAAGCCTACAAGGTGGTTATGTGTCGCATTCACTAAATTCAACTTTCAATAATCAATAATCATCGACTACACTCTCTCTTCTCAAAAAAAATCCACCTACTATTTTCAATATCAATACTTTCACTTGACTTGTATTTACAACTCCTTTTACAACTAAGTTGTATCTTACTTGTTGCGCTTTTACTCTTCGAAAGAAGAATAATAATAACAATTTTATGTATTCTCTTAACATTTCTTACATACTCAATAAGTTCATTTCGACTCTTAAACATATCCTCTATCGCAAACACAAGTCAATAGTTAAGTGCACAATCCTTGCAATTAATAAATTATTTTTCTACTTTATCGACCAACTAGTCAATGAATACATCATCAGGTATAATATAATAACTTTAACTCTCCTTAGTCTTGACATAGTAAGCACTTTGACGAGTCATCATCATCTTCAAATCAATTATATCATAAGTACTTTTGCTCGAATTGTTTGCCATTATACAACATATACACATATATAAGGTTCAAAACATAACACAAAAAAGGAGATCCTTTTTCAAAGAAAGACGTGTCTGCTGCATTTCCCTAAAGAATGATACACAATAGAAGGAGATGTGATTGAGGCAGGCCTAAAAAATTCAAAAAATAAGACATACCTACTAAAGTACAAAGATATTACTGAGAATCAACTTTTCAAAATTAGGAAAAATTTAAAAATAATCTGGATCAAACATCTCTTTCTCTTTATTTGTGTGACATCTGATGTTCATAACAAAATAAGAGCATCAATCGGCGTGCGCATGAACGGCTTCTCTCTCACACACTATATACATATATTCGTGTATGTGAGTGTGTGCTCACTTGTAGAGGCAAAAATGTATTGCAAGATCCGGAGACGCACGTGCTTTTAACTTTGGCCCACCCGAACAAAATTTCTTGGTCTGCCATTGGTAGCAAGACAACGTCAACTCCCAATGCAGGATCACTTGAAGAACTAATTTGTTTATGTTAAGCCCCTCCAATCGCAAAAAATGTTTTCTCTTCGTCCTCAAATCATCTCAAGACAGTTGCACCATGGCCGCTTCGAGTTCAGTGTGGAGAATTCTCAAATTGAAGAGCCCGAAACTCTCCTTGCTGGAGACCTGTTCCAGCCTCAGAGAACTAAAGAGAATCCATGCCTATATGATGAGAAGCGATCTTATAGATGACACATTCTCGGTCAGCAGATTGCTCTCCTTCTGTGCAATCCATGTGAATGGCTGCTTGGATTATGCGAATCAAGTTTTCTCACAAATAAAGATCCCAAATCTCTTCATCTATAATGCCATGATCAGAGGGCATGCTTCTGGAAAGAATCCACAACTCTCACTTCAATTCTACACCCGACTGTTGCGACAAGGCCTGCAACCAAATAAACTTACATTTCCATTCTTGGTAAAGTCATGCACCCACTGTGGGTCTCTGCAGACAGGGAGGCAAGCCCATGCCCAATTAATCCGATTTGGCTTCGAGTTCGACGTCCATATCCAGAACTGTTTGGTTCACATGTATGCTTCTTGTGGGGATTCGGAAACGGCACGGCAACAGTTTTACAGAATTAAGCAATTAGATGTGGTTTCTTGGAGCTCCATGATCGCTGGTTACAACAAATGCGGAGACGTTGACTCTGCAAGAGAACTATTCGACGAAGTGCCTGAAAGGAACGTAGTTACATGGAGCATAATGATTTCTGGTTATGCTCACAATGGCCACTTCGACAAGGCACTGGATCTGTTTCAGAAACTCCAGGATGAAAATGTGTGCGCCAATGAAGTGGTCATGGCTAGTGTGATCTCTTCTTGTGCTCAACTTGGTGCTCTGGAACATGGGAAGAAAGCACACGATTATGTGATCAGAAAAAACCTCACTACAACTTTAGCTCTTGGAACTGCTCTTATCGAGATGTATGCAAAATGCGGGAGCATAGACCGAGCACTGGAAGTATTTCATGAGATGCCACAGCAAGATGTCCTCAGTTGGACGACTATGTTGTTTGGTCTTGCCATGAATGGCTATGCAACAAGATCAGTTAAGTATTACTATGACATGCTGAAGGTGGGGTTGAGACCGAGAGACATCACTTTTACTGCTGTTCTATCAGCTTGCAGTCATGGAGGATTGATCATGGAAGGTTTCAAAATTTTCCGAAGCATGAAGGGGGAGTACGGAATTGAGCCGAGGATGGAGCATTATGGATGCATGGTGGATCTGCTTGGACGCGCGGGAAAGTTGTACGCAGCTGAGCAGTTTATCCACCGGATGCCAGTTGAGCCGAGTGCACCTGTGTGGGGTGCTCTGCTTGGTGCTTGCAGAATTCACAAGAACGCGGAGATTGGAGAGAGAGTCGGCAAGATATTGATGGAGTTAAGACCTAATCATAGTGGGTACTATGTCCTCCTGTCAAACATCTATGCCCGGTCAAACCAATGGGGAAACGTAGCTAAATTGAGGCAAAAGATGAAAGAAATTGGTGTGAGGAAATCACCAGGTTTTAGCCTGATAGAGCTCAATGGAGTGGTTCATAAGTTCACAATTGGAGATGATTCTCATCCACATATTGTGAAAATCAAAGCAATGTGGGAAGAAATAGTGAGAAAAATACGAGCTGCTGGATACATGGAGGATACCTCAGATGTGCTTTTTGATATAGATGACGAGGAAAAAGAGAGTGCACTGTTTAGGCATAGTGAAAAACTTGCAATAGCATTTGGTCTAATGAGCTCAAGTCCTGGGACTACCATCCGGATTGTTAAGAACCTCCGGGTCTGTGAGGATTGCCATACAGCATCAAAGTTTGTATCCAAGGTCTATGAAAGAGAGATGATTGTGAGGGACAGAAATAGATTTCATCACTTTAAGCATGGATCTTGTTCATGTAGGGATTACTGGTGAGTGTGATGAAACCATCAGTCAGCGCTCTTCGTGGAGGATAACTGGATTCTGACAAAGAAACTTAGGTGTAATTTATTACTGTAGACATTTTTTGCAAAAGGTGGAAGGTTAAACATGATCATCAAACTCAATGTGCTGGACCAACTGATTCACTTGCTGAGTGGCGGATCTACATTAAGCTGAACCTGAAATTTGGAAATCAAAGGAAAACTATAGATCATAGTTCAATGTGTAGCCGCAACACATAGCCCCACCTTCAATACTCAACAGTCCCCGGCTATTTGCCCTACCTACAAATGTTTCTCGATCTACCACTGTGTTGGCATGTGGTATGGTATGGTTTGGTATCAGCTGACATTGTACAGTAACTTTCAAAGCATATTTGAAGCCAATTGTGAATTCTTTTTTTTTGTACTTTTGTCTTGTTTAATCTCAGATGTCATCATTCTCCGAAGTATGACATCAGCCATGTATTTAACGATGTTTAACCATTGAAAATTGTAGGCAATATATTTCCATAAAGTTCAACTATCAAATGCTACCATACAACCTATTTAATGATAAACTCATCTAATTCATGGGTCAAATGCCAACAGTCATACATACTACACACACATACATGTATATATGTGTGTGTGTGTGTGGGTGTGTGTGGATGTGTTTGTATGTGTTTATGTCTGTGTGTGTTCAAACTAGATATGCATGTTTAAGTTGTAATGTAATCTAAATATATATTTTCTATTGAAAGCATACCACCTCAAAGTGCAATATTACAATATTTCTTTCTCTGTTGGTATAAAATAATAGAAGGTGCATAGTTTTAACACTATATTTACTTTGGATCTAAGTAGCCAATAGCATGCTAGAGTGGATGAAGAACCGCTATAGTGGGCTTCCCTCCAAGGCGCTGTTAGCACCGCTAACAACGCTATAGCGGCCCATTATAGCTGTTTTAACATACATAATGTTTGGGTCAGATTGATCCAATATCCATCAGATCGACCCAAACCCACTAAATAAAAAGAACTAACCCTAAACTTCCCTCTCTCTCCCTTTCTCTATTTCTTTCTCCGCCTTCGCCTTCTGCCGCCTTCTCTCGTAGATTCTTTCTCTTTCTCCGCCTTGTTTTTAAGTTCAAATGGGGCGAATAGCTCATAAATCTTTTTAGGTTGGGGCACACTATTGTGCATAGTGCATGGATTAATGTATTGTACGCTAACCTCAGCTCAAGCTAATTCCGTCAATGGTTTGTTGATCATCGTTAATATGGTACACTGTTCATCAAAATGTTTGTGACCTATCTGCAAATGCTTCATCAGGGATCATGCTGATGATTACTGTGGATCATTCTCACTGTAACTAGATCCTGCCTGAGACTTACTACCAATTTTCCTTGCTAATGTTTTTATCTGGTGAAACACATTATTAAAAGATGAAGGCAATGAATGATCATCTAGAGTGTGCTCACTGTCGCTAACTGGTCAAGCAGTTTGAACTGGAACCGGATCGAGTCCGGAACCCTCTGAATTCTGAATATGAGACACCACTTAAGTTACAGTTCTGCCTATCAAGAAACCACACAGGAACCAGAAGTGCCCGTTCTCCACTTTAATTTAATTTTCTTTTCATATGTATATATATATATGAACAAATTAACTAACATGTAGAAATTGCATTTTGTCTTGGTGTATCAAGGCTACTTACTGCATCTAATGCATCAAGATTCAAGAATCCGATTGCTTCTCGTCTTTTGAATTTTCTTCATGGATTGCTATGTAACTTATTTTTCAATCTAATGTTCTTGTTCCTACATCTATGCTTCTACATATGTACCTTAACTTTTTTCTTTTTGGCAACATGATTAATTAGTACATGCAAACTGTTTTTCATGTTTACTAATGGTTGTGGACAATTTTGGAGCAAAATGTGTAATGTGCATACAAGCTCTGAAGAGTAAGAGATGGGTGAAGCTTGGTGACACCATATTTATCATACTTGAGCAGATAAATAATTATACATTTTTTTCTTTTAATTCCTTTGCTTAATGTATAGAATAATTTTGTTATATTTATGTTTTTGTTTTCTAATTTAATGTTAATAATTCAATATGCATATGTCACATGAAATTTATTATTTGTTTCCTTAGAAGTTAGAAGTATACAACAACAACAACTAAGCCTTTTCCCATACTAGATGGGGTCGGCTAAAGAAGTTAGAAGTATAATTTTGTTTATTTAGTTTGATTCATATTTATGAAAGAAGTGATTGTGTTTCTTGATATTTCTTAGAAATTAAAGAATCCATTATATATATATAATTTTTTAATAATAAATAAAAGTGTACCACTAAGTCCACTATATAAGGGTCGACCACTAACCGCTATTGATAACATAGCTTCAGATGGGCATTGCAGAGCTAGGCAGAAAATCTCAACCATGCTTTTATTCTTAAGGCTTGCTTGCTTGTAGTTGGCCAAAGGGAACAAACTTTTAAAAGTTTATCATTCTCTGTGAAGTGATCTCCTTTTACTTTGTAATGCAATAAATCAAATGTATCATCCTGTAGCTCGCGTTTTCTGAATATGAGCTTGGATGAACTCTTCCTGTTTTTACATGTATGGTTTTATGGACATAATAGTATGCCTGACAATGAACGGATGCTTCTGTTGTTTATTGACTGTCTCTTTTGCTTTTTGAGAGTTTGGATAGTCTTTATTTGCTTTGAACATGAGACAAGATACAGCAACAAACAACTAAGCCTTTTCCCATACTAGATGGGGTCGGCTACATGCATTCTAAGTTTCTACATAGCCCTATTATAATTTATAGGATCCATAATAAATAAGTTCGATAAAGTTTTACGCTGACTGTCAGAAGCCTAATGGAACCCTCCTCCTTTATCCGGGCTTGGGACCGGCCAGGTATGGTTGAACATGCTAAGATATTCAGTTAAAATTTTAAATAGCTTTCTGAATTGTTTCTGTGAATTTCTATATTCTTTCAGTTGAATAACTGCAGTATGGTTGTGTTTGAGTGTCATAATTGTTGCCTATGTGTTGGATATGCTTGCCCTACCAATTGTAAATCTTAGCTGGGATCTTCACCGTTCCAAATGCCATCTCATTTCATTGATGTTTTTCACTACTTTGGCTACATTTGTAGTACATACCTCCTGATGTTGCGAGCATGACAGGTCTGATCGAGCCACTGTGAACAGCTCAGCTGGTAGTTACCAGGATATAGAAGTGTGTAAGGACAACTATTGCATGTTCTTCCAAAATGGTTGGCAAATTTTTGTTGAGACACATTCATTGCAGTATGAAAAATTTCTTGTTTTCAAGTACAGAGGTCTTTGCCTGCTGGATGTTAAGATATTTAACAGAAGTAGAAGGGAAATGTCTTATAGACCACTTCTATGAGATGATATGGATTCTATTCTATACCAGTCAAAAAGTTGAAGTACTCTGTTAGATGTTCGTAGGCATATTTCTCTAAGGTGCCAACGGGCATCCATAATAGGAGTGCTGTCTCCGGTGGAAACCTGAGGTTGAGAAAAGCATCTAATTCTGCTAAGAGCCCTGTTGCAAAGGTATAAACCATGTGAAAAGCTGATTCTCTTCATATACTTATCTTCAATTCTTATCTTAGTATCCTAAGATGCATTTCATGTTAATGTTTCCGATCAGAAGACTTCCCTTGAAGGTTTGGAGCTTGCGAGATTGAATATCAACCCTAGGGATGATGTTTTACTGACATCTGAGGACTCAGAAATCTCTTGCAATGATGATCTGAAACATAAGAAAGTACAGGCGAGCATTTATAACAGAAAATATCTCATGGTAAATCTATTTTTTAGCTAGGTAACTTATTCTCTCTCTTGTAATGTTATTGATGAGGATCTTTTCATTAGATCCAAAAGGCCTGGCTACAAAAGTCAGTTCAAGTGAACCACTTCAACTTCAGTATAAGATTGTGTGACAGAGAAGAGCTGTCACAAATAAAGAAAGATAGTCGGCAATTAAAGTAGAAAATACCTTTAATTCAGACCTTCCTTGCTGTAAAATTTTGATGAAGCTATATCATTTTCTTTTCCCTGGTAAATAGCGTGATTTTTTATCTACCTTTAATTGCTTTGAGAGGAGTTTCTCCTTTCCATCATTCCAGGCTCTTAGGGCTACTTGCTTCCACTGAGTTCTGCATTTACCAGGTTTTATGATTTCAATGCTTGTGTAAAGTTTGTAATTTGACCATTATAGCTTATTTCTTCCTTGCATTGATTTCCTTGGTTTGGGTTTAGACCAAATGCCTGATATTAGAATATTATCATCGCTTTTTGAGAATCTATGAGACATGATTGTTGGTATGTTTGGTTGTGTATGTGCCTTACTACCATTGGGTAGAAGAGTTCAAAAGAACCATAGAAAAAATAGAAGGGTGGTGCGCCAATTAGAAACTTATTTATTTTAAAAAAGAAGATTGTGTGCCAATAGCTTCTGGAAACATAGTTGCCATTAATTCCTGATAGTAGGATTTGCTTTTCCATGTAGCCGACCCCTATGGGAAAAGGCTTAGTTGTTGTTGTAGTAGTAGTAGTAGTAGTAGGATTTGCTTCCTCTCCACTTTGGGAATTTACCCAAATCAATAGATAACTTGGAGCACGTCTGCTTTGCCCTGAAAACTGAGGGATTCTTGTTGGAAAAAAGATTCACGGAGCTACATGAACATGAATCCACTTTTAAAGCTATAACATGAAACATCCTTTTACATTAGGAGGGATTAATTCCAGCTAGCCTGCACAGTGTATGCAAAAGAGCGCGCCCATGGAAAACAAGTATGCAAACACAATCTGATTCCAAAAGACTATTCACTTGAACACAATCTCATAATAGTAGGAAGAAAAGAAGAGCTGTGGGTCCTTCCAGGCTTCCGAGAATGTGTTCCTGCTCCGCCTAAAGGGTCCAACTCCTTATTCTGCTTGGTGTCTCAAGGGTGTTCCGTACTTGCTTTGATGAATCAGGATTACCGCTTGGGCTAGGTGATCCCTTCTTTGGATGGTACAGTCAGCTCCTAAGAGATGCTCGCGCACCAGAAATGGTTGACCAGCTTATATGCTTCTTTAGGAGCGAAAGAAAGGTAGGGAAAAGGAGGACCTGAAAATAAAAGAAAATGTTTTAGTGCATAATGATAGAGTTTACCAGATTCTGGCCTATGTAACAAATTAAGTATAAAATGGACCAGTAGGCCAAAAATCTTGAAAGTTGGTGATGCGTAAGGACAAATTATGTTGCAATTTATGTGCCAATTTACAGCTCAAGATCATTAGTCTAAGTCAACCAACTAAATAAACAAGTTGGGTGTTGTACCACACGGTATGAAAGTGTCCCGGCCTAGGGAATTCAACTCAAGAGGTTGACTACACTATAAGGAACTTGAACATAGTATGGGTGACTCTATTTTGATCGAAAGGTGACAAGCATGGGTCAACCTATATAGGTAGGCATGCGGTCGGACTTTATGATCCATATGAATGTGATGTAAAGTTTTCCCTAAAATGATGCTCAAAGATGCAAAATGTATATGGGTGGGAAGACAAGGGTTTAAAAAGCAAGCTGTTTTTTTATTTATGTGGCCTTTAATAGAATCAATTTATGATTCATATTCACACTACCTCCTGTTCAAGAATATATTTTTAGTGTTAGTTTTAGTAATTTTGATGTTTTAGGTATTATTGCAATTGTTCGTAGTATTAAGGGCATTTTGGTTATCTTCTGTTTTTACAACTCATTATATAAGTCGAACGTTTTATATTAGAGTTAGGAGTATGATTAATAGAAGGAGAGAAAGAGAGGGGGACAACCTCCATTGGAGGGCCTACACCCTCATCCAATATCCCATTTCACTCTTCGTCTTTTATGAACATTTTTTATTATTGATTATCTATTGCACTTATCACGAATTCCAACATGATATCAGAGTCTTTGTTCGATAGGAACAGTGGTTGCGAGCAAGTTTTACAAGAGGAGACAAAGAAGAAGCTTAGGGATTTGAAGATGGAAAACGTTATGAAGGTGATCTTTTAGTTAGCGTTGATGGAATCTAGCCTAAGTTGGAAATAGGTGCGGAAGAACTTGTTTGGACATCAAGATGCAATTTACTCTGGCTACATATGCTACACTAGAATCGTAGATTTTGTGCCTCTTGATATTCAGTCTATTGGGTACCGTGTATTCTTGGGTCACAAACAATATTTTGTTTCCTTCTGTGTGGGTGGCGGAAAAATGTAGTGGTATGCATTTCACAATGAACCACCTAGTGATGTTGATGCTCCCAATGGTAAAAAGGAAAGATCGCTTGAGATATTAGGGAAATGGTGTGACAAAGTTGTAGATTTGATCCTTGCAACATATGGAGATATGATCCTTCGTCGTGACATATATGACATAATTCTAGTTCTTAATTGGAGTAAGGGTCGTGTGGCTTTACTTGGTGATTCTATTCATGCTATGCAGCCTAATTTGGGACAAGGTGACTACATGGCTATTGAGGTTACAATGATACTAGAGAATATAAAGATATCTGGTAGTTTCGAGATTGAATATTATGGGCAGAGTTGTGATGCCCAGGGAGCATTTGAAGGTGGAGAATTATCATATGGTGATGGTGCTTGTGATTGTGGATTTCATCATATGTGACTGGAACTGTCCAATATCTATAGTGTCTTATACCTTCTTCACTTGCTGGTGAAGCTACTGAATTTTACTACAAGATGACAGGAGTACAAGAAGAAGATCTTGGTCGAGTGTTCACTACACACTACTTCTAAGATGGGAAACAACAAGTTAGTGGAGAGATGGTGCTGGATGTTGAGGGAAAGCTGTTTATTTTTGCAACAAATAAATGAGCAAATACAAAAGAAAGAAGATGTCCAAGAAGGAAGGTGGTGGGTTGCCAAAAGTAATGATGGTGGCCGGCCCATCATTATTTGGAAAAAAAGACTTATTTAAAAAAAAAAAGATAATTTCAAATTTTGAATATCAAATGCGGGAGCTTGAAAAGTAAGTTACAAATTACTTTCCTAATTTTGTGAGAAAACAAACAAAAAAGGTAGTTATAGAAAGTTATTTTTCCTGAATTTATAAGAAAACAAACCAAAAAAGCAATAATGGAAGTTATTTTTCTGATTTTGTGGAGAAGGAAACCAGAAAATTAGTTATGAAAGATAACTTTTTTGAATTTTATGAAAAAAATATAACAAAAAATGAAGGATTATCCCCATGATTTTAGGAAAGGAAAGTCTTAACTACTACCCATCATTTGCATAAATAAAGTGAATGTAGAGAAAGGAATGATGGAAAAAAAGGTAGTTAGTTACCTAGTGGGCCCACTCATCTTAAATATTGTGGGATGTGCTAAGAAAGGTGCTCTAAATTAGAAGGAAAGGTTGTTATGGGATAAAGTTGGTAGAAAAAGCAAAATAAAGTTTTGAAATTGGAATTGCTGATTGAATTCGAGTTTACAATTTCAAACAATAACAACTTCCCAGATTTTTTGGAAGAGGATCCTATGTAAAAGAAAATGAAATCTCGAGTTTGAGTTCACGTTAGTAGGAGTTGTCCTGTTGAAGATTAACCACACTGTGAGAAAAGATTCCCGCCTAGATGAGAGAAATCTACAGTTGGCAATTGTAGGATGCCCAAATGTGGGCAAGTCTACTCTTCACAGTGCATTGCTGCAAGTTGATCGTGTGTTGGTGGGGCCTAAAGTTGGTTTGACAAGGGACTCAGTAAGAGCGCAACTTTAGTTTAGAGGAATAAGGATATATTTGGTAGATACTGCAGGTTGGCTACAAAGAACAAAACAGGAGAAAGGACCTATTTCGTTGAGTATTGTGTAGTCAAGAAAGCACCTTATGAGGGCACATGTTGTTGCTCAGGTTCTTAATGCAGAAAACACAACTGACCTTGGTAATGTATGCAGATTTCGAATATACAGGTTATGTCAATGGTGATGCACGTGAAAATTGGTAGCGATCATGAATGACTGTGAAAAAGGGTGAGTCCAATTCGTTTGATATGTAGGTTGTTAATATGTTAAAAAAGGATGTTGAAATTGAAGTGAATGCTAGTTTAAGACTATGTTGCATAACAATACGTAATGCAGCAAGAGTCAATGATGAAGGATGTTGAAGATTGTAGTCATGAGGACTGCAAAAATGTTTTTAGTTGCAGTTAGTGAGGTTTTAGGAATTTACAGCTATAAAAGTTACTGGAAAACAACTATGAAGGCTGTTGAAAAATTATTTCATCCATGAAGCTGCTGAAAAATTATTGCAGCCATGAAGTTGATGAAGTTGTTGGAAAAGGACAACTATAAAGGCTGAATTTAAGAGTTGTTGTAGTAAAAAAGCAACTGAAAATTGTCGCAGCTATAAAGTTGTTGAAGATGAACAACCATGAAGGCTGAGTTGAAAAATATTGCAGCCATGAAGGTTGTTGAAAAAGTGTTGTAACAAAAAAGGTTGCTTGAAAATGGACGAGGCAGTAAAATTTAGAAAAGATGCATAAAATATGAAGTAGTACATGGTGAATGTTTTCTTATTTGGTCAAACAACAAAAATGCACATAGAAGAAAAAGATAGAGTACAAAAAATCAGTCTTTTATCATAAAAATTAAGACATTGAGTTGCTGAAGTGAATAACCAGTAGGGTTGGAAAAAACTACTACAGTCACCATAAAGGGGCGCAGACCGGCTAGTATGAGCATAAATATGTATTCTACTATTAGAGTGATAGAGAGGGGATACCCAACCAACACACTGACAACAATCACCATGTAAAGAGGTACTGAAAAAGCCATTTGAAGTGTGTATGGTGGAGATAGCACCTCCTACCATAAAAATAAGTTTTCTCAAGAGAAGGAAAAAAACACGAGTTTTGAAGTGTTATGCCTAGTCACTTCATTGAGAAGAAAGAAGAAAAGGAGTGGTAAACACTCATAGAAGGGTCATGCGCTACCAATGTGTTCTTAATTGTTTAAGTTGATTTAAAGAAGCCTTCGAGAGATCATTGGTGAAGTGTAGTGAAGAAAAAATCAGTTTCTCAACAAGTTTGGAGTTTGAAGTATCTCACTCCCAACTTGAGGGGGGTGTTGAAGAATATGCTTTTTAGTGTCAGTTTTAGTAATTTTGATGTTTTAGGTATTATTGTAATTGCCCGTAATACTAAGAGTATTTTGATCATTTTTTACAACCCATCATATAAGAGCTAGACGTTTTGTATTAGGGTTAGGAGTCTGATTAATAGAAAGAGAGGGGGTGCAACCTCCATTGGAGGGCCTGTCCCTTCCTCTAATCTCTTATTTCACTCTTTGTCTTTTATGAATATTTTTCATTATCGATTATTCGCTACAACGAATTCCAACACATCCTACTTCACAAAGATTAGGAGAGATACGACAAATACCAACTTGATAAGTACAAAATTTTCTTCTTGTTTTAATTTCAAACACATTGATAAAGGTATGAACATGCTCCTAATTTATGCATAGATGCAAGCCATCCCTAAAAGCATACATCCCATCTCTAGGACAATTCACTAATCTTTAACTTCTTGGAAAACACTCAATTTTAATTTCCCCATAGAGGCTCTCACACACCACACTCTCATAAGGTCAAGATTCCTGCCTAGTGAATGAGAAGGGGTTAATTTAATGGCCTTTAGTATGTCTACCGAGCATCCAAAGGTTGGAATTTAAACTTAGATTTGGATTCTTGGAGCTTGAACTTGAATTCTTTATTTGATTTTTGGATTTTCCTCCTTGAGTTCTAGAGTTCTCCTGTATCTCAATTTCGATATTAGAGTTCTTAAGAGCTAAAAGGACTTATGTTTTTTTCATTTTTCATGCATATTGATGAGAGAAATTTATTCATACTTTATGTGAGTGTAACTGTACTCCGAAGCATAGTAATGGGGTGCACATGCACAGAGGAGAGTGTTTTCCTTTCTTTCTTGTCTGTGTGTGGAGAAAACCATGTAGGTTGAGGTCACAAAGAGAGTGTGTCAAAAAAAAAGGAAGTGTTAGAGGGCCGTAGTTGTGGAAGAGTCTAGGTAAGGGACAATGGAATAGTGTCTAATCCTAGAAAGGCAAGGATCTCAAGTTCAAAAAACAAAAGCCAAGTCCGAAATTCAAGGTGAAGTCTTTCTCGTGCTAGGGCACTTATTTACCTCTAATAAGGGGTCTCAAAATTTCAAGATAAGTCTTTGAATTTATACAAGTCTTTCAAATAGGTATTTTTATAAATCATGAAGTAGATTTATGATTTTTTTTTATCAAGAAATGCACTAATCTGCCGACTTGGTCTCAAATCCTGTTTATTTTGACGAAAATATCTTTCTAAAAGAATCTTGAACTCCTGCCATCATGCTGATGATCTTCATGTATTTTATTGCCATATTTCATGAAAATATGAGGGAGATCCATGCTTTTGTATCAGACTTAAATTTTGTCCCAAAATCTTCTTAAAATATGACATCATCATGATAATCTGATCATATCTCATCAACTAAATTTTTGTTTTGTGCAATTATTGATCCCTTGGAAATTAATCTTTTCAGGTTATCCTTAATCACATTATTTCGATCGATGTTTGACGTGTTCCATAATTTTCATGTCTCGTCAATTCTCTGTCAAACATTATCTAATATTTTGTATTTTCACAATTCAGTGTCTAATCCTACTACTAAAAATTAGAGTCAGCATGTGGTTCTTGGAATATACATTCTGCACCCATTTGCCAATCAACCCTCAAAATCTCTGCCATTTTGAATGATACTATGGTTTTTCATGAGTTTTATAAGTCAGATGCATTTTCCTCTTCACTATTGTCTTAGTCATAACCTATAACCTATGCTTGCTTCTCTTGATATGATACTTGGAGTTCATATAAAATGCTTAACATATGTCATCTCATTGACGTGATTTATCTGCATCATGTACTACAGATCTTGAACTCCGCCCATGTAAGGGATCACCCTTGCATTGCCAGTCCCAAGCCCGGATAAAGGAGGAGGGTTGTGTTAGGCTTCCGACAGCCAGCGTAAAACTTCGTCGAATTTCTACAACATGGATTACAAAAATTATGAGCATTGCTTTGGGGCGTTCCCGCCTAGCGACGTGCTGCAGAGCCCGAATGCAGTAAGAAGTAAGCAAGGGCCACTACATTTTCGCCTGAATGTAGTGAATCAATTGCAGAGAGGGTTCCCACATCATGGACGGGTGTGGGTAAAGAAGTTAGTCCCGCTACATTGCCGCCCGAATGTAGTGAAAAATTTTCAGAGAGGGTTTCCGCATTTTGATTATGGACGGATGCAGGGAGTAAGGAAGCTAGTCCTAGATAATAAGATTCGTATTGGTTCTTGGAATATCGGAACATTATCGGGTAAGCTAATGGAGGTGGTAGATACTTTGATTCGGAGAAAGATTCATATTCTATGTTTACAAGAGACAAAATGGGTTGGAGAAAAAGCAAAGGAGATAGAGGATACAGGTTTTAAATTATGGTACTCAGGTAAAGAAAAGGCCCGAAACAGAGTTGGTATTATCATAAATAAAGATTTAAAGGAGAGTGTAGTAGACATACAACGATATGGTGACCGAATCATGACATTGAAATTAGTGTTAGGAGTAGATGTTTTGAATATAGTTTGTGCTTACGCACCCCAAGTAGGATTAGAAGATAGTATAAAGACAGTTTTTTGGGAAGAGTTAGATAAGGTGTTTCAAAAGATTCCACAAAGGGAGATGATTTGTTTAGGAGGAGATTTAAATGGACATGTCGGTAAAGAGGCATTAGGATATCAAGGGATTCATGAAAACTTTGGTTATGGGGATATAAACGAGGAAGGTAGGGAGATTTTAAATTTTGCTATGTCATTTGATCTCTTTATAGTCAATACAATCTTCAAAAAACGAGATGAACATTTAATTACTTATAAGAGTGGCTTATCACAAACACAAATTGATTACTTTATTTGTAGAAAAAAAGATAGAGCGTGTTGTAAAGATTGTAAGGTAATTCTAGGAGAAAGCTTAACCACCCAACATCGACTTTTAGTTATGGATTTACAAATAAAAAAATGGACAAAGAAGAAAAGAGTGCATCAAGCTATTCGGACTAAATGGTGGAACCTCAAAAGCGAGAAAGAAGATATATTTAAACAGAAAGTCCTTCAAGGAGATGTTTGGAATTATGTTGGCACACCCTGTGATATGTGGAACAATATGGCTATACATATTAGGAAAGTGGCGAAAGATGTGTTAGGAGTATCTAAGGGAGGTGTACCGGCACAAAAAAAAGCTTGGTGGTGGAGTGAAGTAGTACAAAATAAAATCAAGGCAAAGAGGGCATGTTACAAATTACATTATGCTAAGAAAACTAGTGAAACTTTAGAAGCTTATAAGAAAGCAAAGAAGGAAGCAAAAAAGGCCGTTAGTGAAGCAAAAGCTAAGATTTAGGAGGACTTATATAAAAAACTCAACTCAAAAGAGGGTGAAAGAGATATTTTTAGGATAGCTAGGGCTAGAGATAAGAAAACTAAAGATCTTAATTATGTTAGATGCATAAAAGACGAGGATGAAAAAATTCTAGTGGCAAATGATGATATAAGAAATAGATGGAAAAACTATTTTTATAATCTTTTTAATGAAAATAAAGATGTTAGTATTAGTTTAGGAGATTTAGCCAAGTCAGAAAAGTATATAAACCACAATTTCTACCGACGTATTCAAAAGAATGAAGTCAAAGAGACTCTTAAACATATGAAGAGTGGTAAATCGGTAGGACCAGATAATATTCCTATAGAAGTTTGGAAAATTCTAGGAGAAATAGGAATCACTTGGCTCACAAGACTATTTAATGAAATATGGAAAAACCAAAAGGTGCTCGAGGAATGGAGAGCAAGTACACTTATACCTGTATATAAGAACAAGGTTCAAAATTGTGTGAATTATCGAGGTATCAAGTTAATGAGTCATACTATGAAATTATAGGAAAGAATTATCGAACATAGGTTAAGACAAGTATCAAGTACAACAGAGAACCAATTTGGATTTATGCCAGGTAGATCTACTATTGAAGCGATTCACCTTTTGAGACGTCTTATGGAACATTTTAGAGCAAAAAAGAAAGACCTTCACATGATATTTATTAATCTAGAAAAAGCTTATGATAGGGTACCGAGGGAGGTTCTTTGGAGAACTTTAGAAAAAAGAGGTATCCCATTGACATATATTAACCTTATAAGAGACATGTATGATGGTGCAAAAACATGTGTGAGGACTCATGAAGGAACGACAGACTTCTTTGAAGTTAATATTGGGTTACATCAAGGATCAACTTTAAGTCCATACTTATTTATAATGGTGATGGATGAGTTAACAAAACATATTCAAGATGAAGTACCAAAGTTCTCCAAAGAACCTTCCTCGGTATCCTATCATAAGCTTTTTCTAGATCAATAAATATCATGTGAAGGTCTTTCTTTTTTGTTCTAAAATGTTCCATAAGACGTCTCAAAAGGTGAATCGCTTTAATAGTAGATCTGCCTAGCATGAATCCAAATTGGTTTTCTATTGTACTTGATACTTGTCTTAACCTATGTTCGATAATTCTTTCCCACAATTTCATAGTATGGCTCATTAACTTGATACCTCAATAATTCGCACAATTTTGAATGTTTTCCTTGTTCTTATATATGGGTATAATTGTACTTGCTCTCCATTCCTAGGGCATCTTTTGGTTTTTCCATATTTCATTAAATAGTCTTGTGAGCCAAGTGATTCTTTTTTCTCTTAGTATTTTCCAAACTTCTATAGGAATATTATCTGGTCCTACTGATTTACCACCCTTCATATGTTTAGAGCCTCTTTGACTTCATTCTTTTGAATACGTCGATAGAAATTGTGGTTTATATACTTTTTTGATTTTGCTAACTCTCCTAAGCTAATACTAACATCTTTATTTTCATTAAAAAGCTTATAAAAATAGTTTTTCCATCTATTTCTTATATCATCATCTACCACTAGAATTTTTTCATCATCGTTCTTAATGCATCTAACATAATTAAGATCTTTAGTTTTCTTATCTCTAACCCTAACTATCCTAAAAATATCTCTTTCACCCTCTTTTGAGTTGATTTTTTTATATAAATCTTCTCAAATTTTAGCTTTTGCTTCACTCACGGCCTTTTTCGCTTCCTTCTTTGCTTTCTTATAAGCCTCTAAAGTTTCACTAGTTTTCTTAACATAATGTAATTTGTAACATGCCCTCTTTGACTTGATTTTATTTTGCACTACTTCACTCCACCACCAATCTTCTTTTTATGCCGGTACACCTCCCTTAGATACACCTACCACATCTTTCACCACTTTCCTAATATGTATAGCCATATTGTTTCACATATCACAGGGTATACTAACATAATTCCAAACATCTCCTTGAAGGACTTTCTGTTTAAATATATCTTTTTTCTCACTTTTGAGGTTTCACCATTTAGTCTGAATAGCTCAATGCACTCTTTTCTTCTTTGTCCATTTTTTAATTTGTAAATCCGTAACTAAAAGTTGATGTTGGGTGGTTAAGCTTTCTCCTAGAATTACCTTGCAATCTTTACAATATGCTCTATCTTTTTTTTCTACAAATAAAGTAATCAGTTTGTGTTTGTGATAAACCACTCTTGTAAGTAATTAAATGTTTATCACGGTTTTTGAAGATTGTATTGACTATAAAGAGATCAAATGCAATAGAAAATTTAAAAATCTCCCTACCTTCCTCATTTATATCCCCAAAACCAAAGTTTTCATGAATCCCTTAATATCCTAATGCCTCTTTACCGACATGTCCATTTAAGTCTCCTCCTAAACAAATCATATCCCATTGTGAAATCTTTTGAATCACCTTATCTAACTCTTTCTAAAAAGTTGTCTTTATACTATCTTGTATTCCTACTTCAGGTGTCAAAAAACAACTAAAATAAGAAAAAAATAAGAGATTTGATAAGAATAACAAAAAGAAGAGCGGTCAAACTTATAAGAAATCATAAGAATCCGCTTCTCTAATAAAGTGCTTCAACTGTAAGAAAATGGGACACTACAAACGAGAATACTGTAACAACAAAAACAATGGTAAAAACAACTAATAATGTGGCCTAACAGAGAAAAATACATAATCTGCATCATTTTTGAGCGCCTCTATATGGACTACCTGGTGACTAGTTGGTGGATCAATTATTAAGCGACCCAACAAATCTCAAAGTGCAAAGAGGGAGTGATGGATCTGAAGGGATACAAACATGGATCCTTAGGAGTTTTTGTACAAGGCATACCAATAGTGCTTCCTAATGTATTAATTATGCCTTCTATCATGCACAATCTTGCATCAGTACCTGCCTTTGTAAAAAAAGGGTTTTAACTCAAGTTTGTCTCAAGCAAAGTTATTGTGTGAAAACATGATAGGATAGCTTTTTTGGTTTATTTGATGTTGAGCATAATTTATTTAAACTGAATATAAATGAAAATAAAAGTTATTCTGCTTATATTGATTGTGTCTATGAGATTGATGTGAATCTATGGCATAAACGCTTGGGGCATATAAGTTTGAACAAGTTGAGAAAGTTAACCAAGTTTAACTTATTGCCTGGTTTTCATGAAAATACTTTCAATAAGTGTGAGACCTATATACAAGAAAAAATAACCAAAAAATCATTTTCTAAAGAAATAATTAGGTAAATAATCCTATTAGAAATTATTTACACCAATTTATGTGGACCCTTTAGGGTAAGATCTCATCGTGGGAAGGTACATTTTATAACTTTTATCAATTCTTATTCGATATATATATATATATATATCTTGGCACATAAGTCTGAGACACTTTTGATATTCAAAGAATATAAGAAGTTGAAAATCAATTAGAAAAGACAATCAAAGTCTTAAGGTCAGACCAAGGTGGCGAATACACCTCTACAAAATTATTGAAATACTGTAAAAACTTTGGAATCGCAAAATAAAATATCATGCCCAGAATACCTCAACAAAACGGTATAGTAGAGAGATATAATATAACCTTATTGAATATGACTAGGTCCATATTAATAGATGCTTATCTACCGAAGGTATTTTGGAGAAAAGCGATAAGTATAATTGTGTATGTACTAAATAGAGTTCTATGTAAGGTTTATTCTCTATACCGTATGAGATGTAATTTGAAAGAAAACCAGACTTGAGTCATCTTAGGAGGTGGGGATTTGTCGCATACGTGAAGATCTTTGATCAGTGTAGGGATAAACTAGACTCCTTGAGATATGTATTTATTGGATATCCTAAAGTTTCTAAGGGATATTGGTTTTATCATAAGAATCATGGATTAATAGAAAGTACAGAAAGTAGAGGTGTTAAATTTTTAGAGGGGACTAAGAATGACATCCTTGAGAATGATGATGAATATGTTGGTGATCTAGCAGATCTGGAGCTATCATCATTTGAACCCATAGATAATGATGATTCTTCTGAACAAACTGAAACTTTAAGTGGACATCACTCTTTCCTACTTAAAAAATTAGCACACTTACCTTATAGAGAAAGCATACAATTCAGTAAATTTAGATGAGTTGACTGATAACTTGACATATCAACAGGCTATCAACTCATTTGAATCATGAGACTCGAAAAAGGTCATGGATGAGAAAATTGAATCCAATGATCAAGTCTACAAACTGGCAGATTTGCCAAAAAGAAGAAAAGTCATACATTGTAAATGAGTTTTGAAAATAAGTATAAATTCGATTAGACTATCGACAAATTTAAGACAAAGTTAGTTGTAAAGGGATTCTCGCAAAAAGAGGAGATAGATTATTTTTAGACATATTTTTCTGTTATAAAATTTACATTCATTTGAATTATTCTAGCTATTTCAGCATATTATGATCTAGACTTGCATTAGTTAGATCTAAATACCGCTTTTCTAAATGGAGATTTAGATGAAATCATCTATATGCAATAGCTAGAAGAGTATGTTGTTAAAGGCCAGGAAAATAAAGTTTATACATTGAAAAAATTCTGATATGACCTTAAATAATCACCTCATTGATGGTATTGGGCTTTTCAAAATACCATTCTAGAACTTGGGTTTATGGATAATGAACTTGACCACTATGTATATGTTTGGAAAAGTGGGAGTCACTTTCTCATTTTATCTTTATATGTAGATGACATATTGTTAACTAGGAATGACAATGAGATGATTGTCAAAACCATATCATGGTTAAACTCAAGGTTCAAAATGAAGAATATAGGAGAGGCATCCTATATTATAGGGATAAAGATTTCTCATGATAGAGGATCTAACCTTTTATGCTTGAGTCAAGAGAGATATATTAATTATATCCTCAAGAAGTTTAAAATGGGTCAGTACAAGCCTGCAACTATACCCATTGGGAAAGATATCAAACTAAGTAAAGTTGATTGCCTTGGAAAGGGAGAGAACAAGCCTAATGTTTCTTATCCATAAGTTATGGGTAGCTTGATATATGTGATGCTTTGTATAAGACCTGATATCAGTTTTGTAGTTGGTTATATGAGTAAATATCAAAGTAATCTTGGTTGGCACCATTGTGAAAAAGATTTTAAGATATCTTAATGGAATAAAAGACTTGAAACTGTATTTTCTAACAAATAAACTGAAAGTGATAGGATACTCAGATGTTAGCTTTGTAAAGAGAAAAAATGACAACAAGTCAACCTCTAGTTAAATATTTTTATTTCAAGGTGGTGATATTTCTTGGAATTGTAAGAAACAGGATTGTGTAGTATTACATACACAAGAAGCTGAGTATGTTACTTGCAGTATGACTACTATGAGTATCGTTTGGATAAGCCGCTTCATACATAATCTGAAACTAGATATAGCCAACGAGCCAGTTGTCGTTTATTGTAACAATAATGCATCAATTACTCTTATTAAGAGTGAAGCTGATAGCTCAAGAAGCAAGCATATAATGGTTAAATATCACTACGTTCATCATATGCTAAAAAGAAATGAAATATCTATATCCTATATGCTAACTACTGATATGTTAGCTGTCTCAAAAGAACTTTTTATAAAATATGTAACTCACATAGGTTTGTTATATGCCTAGAGTATAGGTGTAGAAATACACTTTGTTGATTGTTATGCAGATAAAATATATTAAATATGGAAAAACCACATAACAGACAAAAGTTACAATTTACTTGCAACTAAGTAAATCATACAAAACTCCACCCATGTAAGGGATCACCCCTGCATTGCCGGTCCCAAGCTCAAATAAAGGAGGAGGGTTGTGTTAGGCTTCCGACAACCAGTATAAAACTTTGTCAGATTTTTATAACATAGATTACAAAAATTATAAGCATTGCTTTGGGGTGTTCCCGCCTAGCGACGTGCTGTAGGGAATTAATTGGAGAGAGGGTCTTCATATTTTGATTATGGACGGATGCGGGGGATAAGGAAGCTAGTCCTAGATAATAAGATTCGTATTGGTTCTTTGAATATCGAAACATTATCTGGTAAGCTAATGGAGGTAGTAGATACTATGATTTGGAGAAAGATTCATATTCTATGTTTACAAGAGACAAAATGGGTTGGAGAAAAATTAAAGGAGATAGAGGATAAAGATTTTAAATTATGGTACTCAAGTAAAGAAAATGTTCGAAATAGAGTTGGTATTATCATAAATAAAGATTTAATGGATAGTGTAGTAGACATACAACGATATGGAAACCAAATCATGACATTGAAATTAGTGTTAGGAGCAAAGGTTTTGACTTAAATCATCTTGAGCAACTAGTAATCTTTCTCTTTTATTTTTGTTCATATGTTCTTGCTTAATTGCCAATTTTAACAGGAGTTTAGTAAGGATAAAATCTAGAGTAAGTGCAAGTGTTGTAGTTATCATGTTCTAGGATGGTAGAAGATTATTTAGACTTGTAGATATCTGCATTGATTTAGAGATGACTGATTTCACTATAATTAACTCCCTAGCCATTACCATCACTTGGTTAACATGTTCAATTATATTATCATCTTCTTTCATTTTATAAGAATTATATTTTTGAAGGAGTAGTTGGACATGCAACTTAGTTGTAGTATTATATTATATAATTCAATATTCAAATAATTCTTTAGCGGTCTCAAACTCTTTAAAGACCCTAATCAAGTCATATTTCATTTAGGTTAACATTATAGTCTTGGCTATAGTATTATCCCTTAGGAATATCTTATACTTATATTTCTCTTCATCTATTGCAACTGGATTAAGGGGTAAAATTGTTTCCCTGAGTACATAATCAACTTCCTCTAAAGTAAGGACCAATGAGATTCTTCTTTTTCTTGTTTGAAAATTTATGCCATTTTATTTTTCTATCTTTGCCAATTCAGAAACACAGATTCTGAAAGTCATTTTTAATGATTTAGCAAAGACAACAAATAGAGGGTCTGTATAATTTTAAATAGAAAATATAAAACAAGCATCAAATGAATGAATGTAAGCCATTTCTTAAAGAATCATCAATAAAGATAGCCAGTCACTTAAATGTTGTATCCACAATGTTTAAGTACTTAATTATAAATACTTTTAGGCTCTAAACAATAGTTTATATAACAAACATGTACCTTTTAGAACAATAAAACTAACTCACAACATTTTCAGATAGTATAAGGGCAAAAAAGTATTTTTCTCAAGTGGCATAGCCGATAATAATGGAAAACAGTCAGGGACTATTTGATAAAAACACCTGAATATCGAGTCATGTAAATCAACATATTGATTAGGGATAAAAATGTAAAATTATAACTTGGTATTTCATAATTTTACAGACTAACGGGGCAAAAACAATATTTTCTCACTATAAGGGTAAACCAATCTTTTCATTTGAAAATATCTAGACATTATCATAATTTTCTCTATGGTATTTTCATGATTTTTAATTTCGTACAGGACAAAGCCTTGGGCAGTTTACAGTCCGCGGTGGATATAAACAGAGGAGACAGAGAGAGAAGAAGAGAGATGTTTGCAGAGAGAATCAAAAGGGCAGGAAAGGAGAAGAGGGAGGGAGAGAATCAGAGGGGGCGGAGAAGGAGAAGAGGGGGAGAGAGAGTGGGGCCGTCAACCTCATGGAGTCTCTTCTTCTTCCTCCATCGGTAGCCTTTGCCGCCTATTTCTTCCCTTAGCGGCATCCCTGTCGTTTGTTTCTTCCATTCATCTTACTTTTCTCTGTCTTTGTTAAGAGGAGAGAGGAATCATTATCTCTCAGTTATTAGCCTCAGGCCGTTACTAAAAGGATGACTTCCAGTTGTAAACCCGCGACCTGTCTTAGGCCGCCTCTCATGAGGTGACTTCCGGTTGTCGTTTGCTTTAGGGAGTTCTTCTGACCCTCCTTTCCATTTTTTTGAATAAATAGAATTCATCTCCCTTTTCTTTACTACAGAAACTGCTACCTTAGGGAGACATAGAGGCCTCGCAACAGGCTTTGTACCAATGTTGATCCGAGATACTTCCACTTGTAGCTCGGCAGTTCTCAATAACACTATAGAAGATGCGGAAGCGGTATCCCTACAAGAAAGTAGGAGAAGAAGAAGAAGAGCATAAAGCAGAAAGTGAGAGTGGTTTCATATTAGCAGCAAAGGGTTTTCTCATGAAGATTGTTTTCTTTTTCAGTGTATGTTTTTTTTTGTTTTTCATTGTATAAATGCTTGTCTTTTTCTTCTTGTGAGTTTTTCTCTCTGGGCTTTCCGTTAAAGCCATTTCATGTTCATCCGAGAAATGCTTTTAACTTTTCAAAAAGCAAAATAGTTTTTCTATAAATCTTATCTTTTATAAAAAGGCAACTCATGAAATCTAGGAAGCGGGCGCTTCTTCCCGCATTTCATGGTTGTTATTGGGACCGATAGTAGCCACTAATAACTTACAGTCCCATCTACACATGCATGTTTGGCACAATTCATTTTAAGTCAAGTCAAAAGCATGGTTTCTTTCCAATTCAGTCACCTTAATCAATTTGAGTATCCGGCATCCACTCAACAAGCAAGGAAGGTTTGGTTAGGTTCACTCTCTCTACGAAGGTTCTCACGGGTCACATTCTTAACAAAGTTCACATATGACTAGTCAGTTTACTTGAATTTGTAAGATCTGGCAGTTGTTTGGCTCGCCTATAATTGGAAAGTCATCAACCAGTTCAAGTTGCATTGCTTGATGCATAAACTATATATGTATATATATGCATATCATGTTATGCATATATATCACATGTATTTGGGAATATCTCATGCAAAGTTGTAAATAACATATATTATTTTGGCATGGTTCATATAAATACCCATATATCTATTATATAGACATTGTAAGCATCATACGCATTCGGAGCATATCATTCATTCATACATGAGAATTGTACATAATATATACAATATATGTTATTTTGGTATAATATATATAATATATCATCATCAAATTCATGCAGACACCATAGAGTAGTTGCCCCGCCCCCTCATTTGCTGAAAGTTTTTGAGAACGAAGCCATTATGAAGATAAATTCCAATTGCTCTAGAGTAGAGAGTAGGATATCCCTCTCCAAAGCATGGAAGATACGCAGGCCCAAGCCTTCTCCAATTTGAGCTTCCCATATACGCAGACACCAACTGGACCCCCGCCTCCTAGGATTCCTAGAAGACCAAAGACAGGCTAGCCAACTCTTTGAGAAATCCTAGGACGTGTAGAAGAAGCTAATTGCGTTTGAAGATTCCTCTATATTTTCATGGCCCCACCAACGCGAGATTCCGTGCTCTCTACCTTGCCCTCCATGCTTATAGTCGAGAGCCTTTCCTTAGCTGATTTCTCCCCTACCCCTTCACAGAAGCTCTCCCATGCATTGAAGTCTAAAACTATTGAAAACCACCATCTTGAGAGCGCACTTGTATTTAGTTTCATGAGAAACCAATAAGAGAGTTTTTCCCCTTCTATCATCTTTTCCATTCTCTCTCTCTCTCTCTGTGTAGTTGCTGCAATCTCCAGGGATACCAGTTGCAAAGTATTTCAAGGCGAACTTCGACGACAAGGGTCTAAGCCCAACTATGGCAGATCAAGTTCCTTTTAGTCACAGCTGAAGACGACTGAAAGTATCAATCCCTCTCTCCATCCTCTCTAATTGTCATGTAAGCCTGCATCACTCGGTTCATATCATTCATACAATCTGCATTACTTAATTCACATTGCATCTGAGATGCTGTGAAAGTTATCCGTCTATTGCCCAACAGCCACGAAGGCCTCTTCATGGCCGTCGTAGGAGAGGGGTTCAGAGGGTTGATTAGAGGGGGAAAGCGAACGGGAGTGAAGGAGGGGAGGTCGCCAAAGTCATGGGTATACCAGGGTTCGACGTATGAGAGCCTGAAGTGGGCAATCGGTTCATCCGACGATGGTGAATCGATTGTGGGTTGTAGGGATGGAAACGGCCACAAAATGCCATTTCTGGCGTTCGAATTGGCGGCCAGCAAGGACTTTGACTGGAGATGTCGGGTCGGGTCCCTACCGTGTCGTGCCCATGAGCTATGACACTAGTCCACACGCGAAGTCAGTGTTATTGAAAGGGACACAAATCCAGGTCCGGGCCGTGTCTGAGTAATCTGGTTGAGGGTCGTTAACTTAGCAGTACAGATCTAGATCTGTTAACTGGGTTCAAACATAACCAAAAAGGATTTAAATTGGGTTTTGGGGTATTTTGAGCCCATTTGAGTCTGATTAATATTATATGAGCATCAGGGTTTGACGTAAGAGAGCATGAAGTGGGCAATCGGTTCTTCCGACGATGGTGAACCGATTGTGGGTTGTAGGGATGGAAACAGCCAGAAAATGCCATTTCTGGCGTTCGAATTGGCGGCCGGCAAGGACTTTGATTGACAATGTCAGGTCGGGTCCCTATCATGTCGTGCCCGTGAGCTATGACACTAGTCCACATGCGAACCCAGTGTTATTGAAAGGGACACAAAATCCAGGTCTGGGCCGTGTCTGAGTATCTGGTTGAGGATCGTTAACTTAGCAGTACGGATCTGGATCTGTTAACTGGGTTCAAACATAACCAAAAAGGATCTAAGTTGGGTTTTGGGGTATTTTGAGCCCATTTGAGTCCGATTTTGATGTGGTTTGATCACTAAGCCCATAATTGAATGTAGATTGTTAATAATATATTTTATCATTTCTTGCATCATGGGTGTCACCGGAGTCGAAAAAAATGGAAAGAGCACCAGGGTTCGACGTAAGAGAGCCTGAAGTGGGCAATCAGTTCTTCCGACGATGGTGAACCAATTGTGGGTTGTAGGGATGGAAATGGCCAGAAAATGCCATTTTTGGCATTCGAATTGGTGGCCAGCAAGGACTTTGACTGGTGATGTCAGGTCGGGTCCCTACCGTGTCGTGCCCGTGAGCTATGACACTAGTCCACACGCGAACCCAATGTTATTGAAAGGGACACAAATCCAGGTCTGGTTCGTGTCTGAGTAATCTGGTTGAGGTTCGTTAACTTAGCAGTACGGATCTGGATCTATTAACTGGGTTCAAACATAACCAAAAAAGGATCTAAATTGGGTTTTGGGGTATTTTGAGCCCGTTTGAGTATGATTTTGATGTGGCTTGATTGCTAAGTCCGTAATTGAATGTAGATTGTTAATATTATATTTTTATCATGATTTAAGGATTAAATCAAGATTATTTAATTAGATAATTATCATAAAATTTGGATCTATATAGAAGCAATAAGTAGATGGATGTATTCCCTATCTATATGCATACTAGAGATAATTCTATTTTCTTTTAAATGATGAATGAGAGTATGTAATATTCCTTAATACTTTGAAATGATTATATATGTACTAGTTTATTAAATATGATTGAAAATACTTTATTTATTATAGTGATGCACCGCATGAGTGTTTGTGTGTGTAAGGCAAACAATATCGTGTTTGAATGTACTTTTTGTGCCAGTATGGGATGTCATTAGATGATAGATGGTTGTACCTAATAGTGTTGGCTCATAGGTTATTTATGTACCGAGTGATGTGTTGAATTGACTACTTCATGATGCTAGTTCAACTTGTAGTTTGCATTGGGCAACTCATACTCTATTTATTATATGACATGCCTAAGTTGGAGACATGTGTGACTAGTCCATAAGAATAGTGAGTTTTTTTAAAAAGCGAGTTTGATATTGAATATAGGTATGTGATTTTAATATTTAAATTGAACATATGATATGACTAATATGGTGATATGAAGCTTGGGAGGTGACCATAGGTGAATCTTTTGGATATGAGAGGTGGAGGTGGCCTTAAGTCAACATATATAAAGATTTGGTAGGCTTAATTGTGTGAAAACATGACTCTACAGGTGTGGTATCCATATACTATTGTTTTGTAGATTGAAAGGGTTAGACTTGACTAGCGGGTGATAGGATCATTAAGGTCCTCATCTTAGCATGCTGAGGGCACCATTAGAGGCCATATATGGTTGGACATAAGGAGTGTTTATGGGACTCTTAAGGCATAGGTGGTGGTTAGACCCGTAGAGGTCTTGATAACAAAACTAAATATATATTTTTGTTGGTTGTCTAATTATACATATATATTTACAATGATGGTTATGATTTAAAATGTGATATAGATTGATATATTTATGTGATGTATACAACAACAATAACAACTAAGCCTTTTCCCATACTAGACGGGGTCGGCTACATGGATTCTTTGTTTTCATAGAGCTCTATCATGTACCATGTTAGCAGTTAACTCACAATAAGCTAGATCATTCTTTATTGTTTCTTTCCAACACTTTTGTGGTCGTCTTCTACCTCTTTTAATACTTTCCAAATTTAGTTTTTCATACCTTCTTATAGGTTCTTCTTCCGATCTTCTTTCTATATGTCCAAACCATCTTAGTCGATGTTCTCTCATTTTATCCTCTATTGGTGCCACTCCTAATTTGTTTCTAATAACCTCATTATGTATATGGTCTTTTCTTCTATGACCACTCATCCATTTATGTGATGTATAATTTAAAATATTAGGTGTGGTTGTTGTGGAGAGATCATATCTATGTTAGTACTCATATTTTATCTAATATTAGAGTACCTAGTCTTTAAAGGTGTTGAGACGATAAGAGTGTTTGGAGGGTAGAACATGATGGTTCACATCTATGATAGGATTTGATAGGTTGTATATATAGCTTGACCTTTCTTGTTGAAGAACATAAAATTTGGTAATTCAATGAACCCCATTACTATCTAATAAATGTAATTAAAGGTGATTTTTACTGTATGAAGCTTGTGTTTAGGTATTTGAATAGTGTTAATGTTAGACTTTTCGTTCACGTCACTCTTGAGGTCATGAGTCATATCGGATGAGTCAAAAGATTGTTGACCGTTTGTCAGGGTCCACGACTTGAGTTGTGATATATATCCATATTTCAGATTCTATTCACATGCATGTCCTTAGCCTATCATTATTTTTCTAGCTTTCATCACCACTAAGATGTGTATTTGCCTTCCTTTATCCCACATCAGTTGCATGCATCATGTGTCTGCTGTGCAAATCGACACTGCATCATTCTCACAAGCATCTAAATTTAGTACTGCACTGCATCTGCTTGCGTTGTGCTTCGAGCCGCAACCCTCAACCTATCCTATCACCAACAACCCCACTTGGTCCAACCAACCTCGCAGCCTTCACTAGCTCTCTCAATCCACACACCAACCTTTAACAAGTCTCCAACCGATTCCCCTAATCTATCTCATCTTAACCTATTGTAGCCCAACCAAGAACCGTTCCCTAAACCCCAATCAAAACAACACAACCAGTCACTTTGCTGCTAGTTATCTCCCTTCCAGGACCATTGCAATAAAACCCTACCTGCCACACCAATCATCAAACTTTATCCTTTCAGCCCACACACCCCTTGGCTGAACCAAAATAAGTCCCCAAAACCAATATTTCATTACTCGATTGCCCCAAAACCTAGTACTTCACCTTAACCCAGTCCCAAAAGCCTTGCATTAAAACCCTAAATTCTCTACCTATCTTGCATTCGATCTAAATTATCGCCTACTTAACTTAAGAAAACCATAACTCGATTTAGCCTCATTTCCATCTGCCGTAGCCTACCTAGCTGCCTATCTTCACAAACGCCATACCCTAAACTCATGTCCATGATCCAGACCCCGCCTAGATCACATACGGGCTCACGTGGTAAGCAAAACTTGCTCAAACCCACCCAGTTGACCTAACTGGGACCTAGCTTAGTAGCATACCCAACTTCACACTTATACCTATCTTAGGGTCCTAACACTTCACAAGCTTATCACCTTCCTATCAGCACCTCTTTCGTAGACACACACATTTGAATGTTTACAACTATATTCTTATTTTAGACCAATTAGGAGCAACCCCTAGCACTAAATAGTTGACCCTTATCATTGTAATCCCTGACCAATCCCACTTATTGAAAAATTCATTGAATCATATTTCATTCGATTAAAGATATTGCATTGTCTCAAAATTTACATGTACAATTCCTTTTGGCATGCCCAATGAGACCTGAAAGGTCTAATAGCTGTTTTAGTGGTCTTATTATTTTGTGTTGACTTATAGTGTTTGAATTAATTTGCAAGGTATCAAGTTAATGAGCCATACTACGAAATTATGGGAAAAAATTATCGAATATAGGTTAAGACAAGTATCAAGTATAACAAAAAACCAATTTAGATTCTTGTAAGGCATATATACTATTGAAGCGATTCACCTTTTGATACGTCTTATAGAACATTTTAGAGCAAAAAGGAAAGACCTTTACATAATATTTATTGATCTAGAAAAAGCTTACGATAGGGTACGAAGGGATGTTCTTTGGAGAACCTTACAAAAAAGAGGTATTCCATTGACATACATAAACCTTATAAGAGACATGTATGATGGTGCAAAAATATGTGTGAGGACTCATGAAGGAATGACATACTTCTTTGAAGTTAATATTGGGTTACATCAAGAATAAACTTTAAGTCATACTTATTTATAGTGGTGACTTATGAGTTAACAAAACATATTCAAGATGAAGTACCTTGGTGTATGTTATTTGCAGATGAAATTATGCTAGTAAAGGAGTCTAAGAAAAAGGTTAATAGAAAATTATAACTATGGAGAGAAACATTAGAAAGTAAAGGCTTTCAACTTAGTAGAACAAAGACAAAATATATGGAATATAAGTTTGATCATTTGGTTACATGAGAGGACATAGAAACTAAATGATATACATTGTGTCCCCCAAAAAGAAAGTTTTAAATACGTAGAGTCAATTTTTCAGAGTGATGGAAGAATTAATAGAGATGTTATGCATAGAATTAATGCAAGTTGGTTAAAATGAAGAGGAGCATACCATATTCTTTGTGGCAAGAAGATACCATTAAAGTTAAAGGATAAATATTATAGAGCAATAATTAGACCCTTCATGTTTTATGGTTCTGAGTGTTGGGCAGTTAATCATCAACATGTATAAAAGATGTATGTGGTAGAAATGAAGATGTTGAAATAGATGAGTGATCATACAAGGAAAGACCGTATATATAATGAGGTTATTAGAAACAAATTTGGAGTGACACAAATACAGGATAAAATGAGAGAATATCATTTAAGATAGTTTGGATATATAGAAAGAAGATCAAAAGAAGCACCTACAAGAAGGTATGAAAAACTAGATTTTGAAAGTATTAAAAGAGACAGAGGATGACCACAAAAGTGTTTAGCTTATGTTGAGTTAACTGTTAACATGGCACATGGAAACAAAGAATCCATGTAGCCTAACCCGTCTAGTATGGGGAAAGGCTTAGTTGTTGTTGTTGCATTTGAATTGGAGTTGCTTATATATATCTTGCTCATATCGTGCTTGGTTCTTCTTATATGCATCTTTGTGTTGGGTTATATTGTTTTTCACATATTATACATTGTGTGCCACTAAATGCTCGTGGTAGAGTTAAGTGTAAAATTTGTTAGAGTATTGTGAGGTCATTGCATGACTTGACCATCTAGTATGGGAAAAGGCTTAGTTGTTTGTTTGTTATTGTGAGATCATTGAATCTTAGTGGATCAATATGGCTCTATCCTTCAAGGTGGATAAGGTATATAAATCTCGCCATACTTGCTCAATGACACACTTGTCACTGCATTGTCTTGCTTGAGCCTTGTGCGAATCTTTGCTTGAACATGAATTTTTCCCTTCTTGCGTCGTAAGCATCATATTGTTATCCCCAAACTTGACAAAAGGAGCAAGCTCAAAGCCAATCATAGTGAGTCCTAGCGATCGCATGCACCTAGCGAAAATCATTGATCATATGAGTCTGACTCCAAGTTTGAGTCTAGTAGTTCTAGTGATTCCGACTGACTCTACATGGTCTTCTCCTGGGTTTAGGCATAGAAAACTTCAAGAGAAGCAAGACTCACGAGATACACCTCATAAGCATACTAGATTTCACTACTTAGAGACAAAGGAGTTTGATTCACCTAAAAATGCTAGGACAATGGGTCTTTCACTAAATATGAAAATATGAGTCCAATCTCCAGTTGGTCTAGTGAATTTGAATCATGGGAGTCTTACTACAAGTTTAACATCAAGTTCATAAGCCCAAAAGAAAAGATAGCCTACTGCAAGAGAAAGATCATGAAAATTGCAATGATGCAAGAAGAGGCTAGGAATAGAGACAAGGAGAAGAAAGAAAATTGGAAAAGAAAAGAAAGAAAAAGGCAGAAAATTCATCTGTGTATAGATCATATGGTACATCCTCAAAAGGTGATTCTGAACATAAGCTGAAAAGGATGAGGTCGATTTGTTTATCAAGGTGTATAGATCATATGGTACATCCTCAACTAGACTCATGCATCCACTGGGTATTACATAGAGCCATCTAGAGAGATATTTAAGAGTCATGTGAGTATGCAGAGGATTCATGCAGTTCTATATGTCATTATATCAAGGTTTCAAAAGAAGTTTTAAATGACACAGTAGATCATTTGGAATCATCTATTGCATGTGATAATGGTAGTTTTTTACTAGATGAGCATGATTGTGATTCGCCATCTTATTCTTTCAATGAGCATCAAATGTGTGTCCTGGTCTTAGATTCTTGTGATCCTATGAGAGAGGATGACAATGATGAATTGATTGAAAATAATCATGAGGATGTATTGTAATCTCTCTCTCTCTCTATGTTTTTAAGGTTTCAAAACAAAATCCTCATAATGCAAAATTTGAAAGTTTCTCTTGTGATGATGAAAAATCTGTGATGATCATGTAGAAGCCATTATGTTCTTTAATGATTTGATCTTACCCTCATATGATGATTTCATGATGATCAAAGTCAAATTGAAGCAAAAAGGCATTCGGGATTATCTTATGAGGATCATGTTCCATACTGCAATTGATTTTTATTCATGTCACTCGATAATTTTTATTACCCTATTGATGATGTGACCTCAAACGGTGGAAT
Organism: Brasenia schreberi; assembly: GCA_036023115.1. Classification (NCBI taxonomy): domain Eukaryota; kingdom Viridiplantae; phylum Streptophyta; class Magnoliopsida; order Nymphaeales; family Cabombaceae; genus Brasenia; species Brasenia schreberi. Next base: position 5,026,393 of record JAYKKT010000048.1, read on the forward strand.
CATAATGTTCATAGATGATCTATCTCCACATGAATCGTTTGATGATTTAAATACCATAATGATTTGATTTCTCTTAATGAATTTGGTTTAGGGCATAGGACTCATCATTCATGTTTGAACTTTGGATCCATATCACATACACTGCGTTGCAATGAAAATTTGACCTCTCATGTTTCGCAAATAAATCTAGGGCTATGCAAAAGTTTGATCTCACATGTGCAATCGATTTGACAAATTTGATTTTTGGCCTAAATATTATCATGCATTGCTCCTCCCATATTAGAATTGGGTAGCTATGCTTTGATCAAATTGAAAACAAGATGTGTACATGTTCCATATCATCACAAAATTCTCATGCTCTTCTTGACTCAAAAGCGAACTCCCAAGGAGCATAATCCTTGATGCTCTTACTCTTCACACCGGCCATTGGACACACCTTCACTTTTAGCCCCTCTAGGTATGTGTGGTTTCCTTGTTGGATATCATCATTGAGAAAATAAAAAAATCCAAAATCTCCAAAAAATGAATAAATAGATATATAGGAAGAGAGAGAAAGAGTTTGGATATGCGCACTGCGTTTCATGCATACCAACCGCTCTCATGCCACGCTCATTGCCCTTCTTTTGGTTATTTGTCATTCTCCAATACCGCCAGTGACTACAGCTGTGGTCATTGCCAGGACTACATTTTTCGCCATGCTACTTTCACACACACACATACATTTTCCAAATAGACAAATTGTTGGCAATTAGGAACAAGGTGGTTGTGCTAGTGGCAGCCACTGCCACTGATGTGGCAAAGGGGTGGAGGATAATTAGAAGGGGTGGAGGATAACTAGAAGCCGGATGAGGACGGGCTGATAGGGGGAAGTGGTAAAATAGGTCCAGTGCACATGAAACTAGTGTATATATTAAGAGTAACAATCCTTAAACTTTTGCGTTCACACGTGTGTACCAGGTACCGAGTGTGGGGAAGCAAATAAATGAGTGTGGAGACAAGGTAACTTGATTGAATTAAGGTCACTTGAGATGGGAAGTAAACATCAAGAGGTGAATGTGGAAGTGGGTCCTCTATTTCATCGGAAGCACCTCTCTTCCTTCCGACATACACCAACAAACAGTATGCAGTCAAGCACATTTACCTATTAAGAACTCAATACCTGATATTTTGCACAGGGCAATAGCTTACTTGGCAAGGCTCGACTCACAAGCAGGAGTTCTTTACCCGGGACATGCTTGTGCGCGCGCACACACACAGAGAGAGAGAGAGAGAGAGAGAGAGAGAGAGAGACGTGCGACGACTTTTTCCGAGAGTCACAAATGATATCTTTCAGGACAACTGGGGATAACAGCCAGACTTGGTAATTCTCAAGATGATTTGTAACCAAACTTGGTAATTTTGAAAATGACTTGTTAGAGAGAGAAAGAGGGAAAATTCTAGAGAGAGAAAGAGAAAAATGGGGGAGAGGACGATGGGGAGGGAATGGGGGAAGAGGTGTGGCGTGTTTCGGTTCCAACGGCCAACTTAACAACTTTTTTCCAACTGGTTGGTTGGCCGCCAACTCGATTTCGCTGCGTTGTTTTGGGGAGAAAGGTCAGCAATTCCCTCTCTCTCTCTCTCTACGCCCCCACCATATTCCATATTGTTGCCTATCATCCTTGATTTCTTTTTTTCCCCATATTTTACATACAATCAATCAAGATTCTACAGAAAGCCACAAAGGGCCATCCGTCTTCTAGAATCGAAAGGAGAGGCCTGCATCATCGTATTTGTTCTCCTCGAATATTTTCCTGATTCGATGATGCAGGCTCCAACTCAATGATCTATCCCGCTATTCACTTTTCCTAGAAATCTCACGGTCTGTGATCATTTCTGAGTCTCCGATTTTCGTAGCTCCCCTTTTCTCGCTTTCTGATGTTGGATGTTTCAAGATTTCATCTGTTTGTGCCTTTTCTGAAGTGTCGGTGATTTTTTGTTTGATGGGGAGTTGCTCAAAGGGGCCATTGTGGGATACTAGATCTTCTTTTCTAACTTCATTGGAGGAGGGAAGAGAGTGAGGATATTTGGGAGGAGGGAGTTTGAGATTTTGCAGAACGATCAGGTGGAGATGCAACACAATTTTCTCACAACAATGAGGAGCCTTAAATTTGTTGACGGGTGCAAGGGAAACCAGGTTTATGCTGTGAACCCTGGTGATAAGATTCAACAGGAGCCTCGATCGAACTCGCTTCGATGCAAGTCCCATACTCGTAGCCTTTCCACCGTCGATTCAGTTCTTCCTTATGGGTAACATGATGCTTTGTCAGCTATTTGTTTGATTTATATATCTCTTTCTTTTTCGTTTTCTTCATGATTTATCTAATTTCTTCTTTATCGTGTCAATGTAATTATGTTTTTTTGGTTACTATGACAATGTAATTTCGTCTGTTTGAAATGAGACGCGTGTTGTTTGTGCGTTAAATTCATTAGAAGAAATAGCCTGTATATGTTTCTGATTTATGATATTTTGGAATGGCAGTTTGCCTATTGCGGACCTGCTAGAACCTTCCATCGAGCCCCATTTAAAGTTTGTGGACTTTGTGGAGACCTTGTCCAGCATTTACGCAAAACTTGTGGATGCGTCGGATGAGGAAAAGTCTGATTTATATATAGAAAAATCTATTGTTGTGAAAGGCATATCAGATCCCAAATTGTTAAGGCGTAGCTTGCATGCTGCACGGCAACATGCTATAGATCCTCATAGAAAAGTTGTTCTTGCCGCTTGGTTGAAGTATGAGAGGCGGGAAGATGAACTAGATGGTGCATTGGCTATGAATTGCAGTGGAAGAATGATAGAATGCCCGAAGGCAGCTCTGGTTGAAGGCTATGATCCAGGTTGTGTATTTGATCCTTGTAACTGTAGAAAATCACCACATAAATCCAAACGGCACTTAGATCCTTATTTGGATGGAGTGGTTGGAATGGACGGCACATATGAGGAGGAGGTTGAAGAAGATGATGAATGTTCTACTTCTGATGCTGATGATGACGACTATGTCTTTTTCTGCATAGGGGATGAAGAAATCCGCTGCATTCGCAGAAAGATAGCAGCACTCTCCATGCCTCTACACACTTTGCTATATGGTTGCTTTAGGGAGTCTTCTAGAGAAATGATCAATTTTACACACAATGAAATATCTACAACTACCATGAGAGCTGTAGATAGATTCAGTAGAACAGGCAAATTAGATCATTTTACACCAGATATCATTCTCGGTCTCTTGAACTTTTCAAATAAGTTTTGTTGTGAGCATATGAAATCTGCATGCGACAAGTATCTGGCCTCTCTTGTATCTACTGTAGAAGATGCACTTATATTTGTGGAGTATGCTTTGGAAGAAAATGCATATTTGCTTGTAGCATCTTGCTTGCAGGTCTTCTTACGAGAACTTCCGAAGTCCTTGCAAAATCCGGACACAAGAGAACTCCTTTGTAGCCCGGAGGGCAGAAAAAGATTAGAAATGGTGGGTCATTCTTCTTTTGCTTTGTATTATCTCTTAAGTCAGGTTGAGGCTGCTGTTGAGGCAGGACATATTTATTCTTCAGTGGGTGCTGCAAGGGCCAAATATAAGCGTGGTCATGTATATTCAGCATACAAGATTATGAACTCCCCTTATTTCTGATTATAAACCAGTTGGTTGGATGTATCAGGAAAGGTCTTTGTATTGTATTGGGAAGGAGAAAATGATGGACTTGGTTTCTGCAACCGACTTAGATCCAACTCTTTATTTCCATACAAGTACCGCGCTGTTTCTTTCCTGGAGGAGAACAAGATTGGATCTGCCATTTCAGAAATCAATAAAATAATTGGTTTCAAGGTTTCTCCAGACTGCCTTGAATTAAGAGCCTGGTTCTGATTGCCATGGGGGATTATGAAGGACTCAAATGAGATGCTGTGGCAATTTTGACATTGATCCAAATTATATGATGTTCTATGGGAATATACATGGTGATCGCTTTGGTAGAACTCCTCCAACCCTGTTGCTCAGCAGTGGAGCCAGCTGATTGCTGGATTAGTTGATGAATGTATAAATTGTTGGTCTATATATACTATTTCTGCTGTTATTATATATTGTTCCTTTTTATTTTTGAAGTTGTATGTAGGCGTCATTTATGTGGGCCTGAATTTATATCTTTTTCTGTATCATGAATGCAACTAAAAACTTAGGGAACTCCTTTCTTCGCCATGACCTGTCTAACAAAGGCATGTTTGTGGTGTACAGACCTCCCTCTCTCTCTCTACTGTTGTGTTCTCTGATTATTATTATTATTATTATTTGTTATTTGTTGTTATCATTATTATTATTGTTATTATTATTATTATGAAAAGAATAAAGGAGATCTTCATTGTTTGAAAGAAAACTAACAATATTATTCCTAACTATCAAAGGGTAATATTGGTCATTTTGGAAAAAGGGCTCTGAACATAAAGATGATGTGTCTCTTGTAAATAACTAAGACAACTATTATTGTTATTACATTATTAGTATGACATGCTTTCTATATATTATCCTTGACAACATATTTTGCATTAGTCTGTCTTCCCTTTTCACCAGCCAGGCTCTGCCTAGCCTTTAAGGGTCAAGTAATGCATCATCTACTAGGAACTTTGACTACATGATTCCAAATAGAAGGCACAGTTCACTGGTAGCATTGAGAACCTTTAGTTTCAGCTTTCTTTATGTGAAAGCATCTGCCGGAACCAATTCAGTTCCTGAATGATGACGATGGTTGACTCTCATTTGACCATTTGGTCCTCTACATCATGATCTTTTCAGTTTCATGAATTCTGCACCTTGCATGTCGCTGTGGTACAAACTCTGGTCATATTTTAGTCTTCTATTTTTTGATGACGAGTTCCATGGTGGTGTTCAGAATGAACTCCTCCGTACATTCTAAATGGTCTTAACCTGCATCCAGGTTAGTCAGGAACTGAATTTTGTTACCATTTGAACTGAAATTTCAAATGTGTCATTACGAACATGTGTTCTTTTAAGCCAAGTTATTCAATATTGTATAAGATACATTGTATCACCAGATACTTCTGAATGGTAACAATTGCTTTAGAAGAACATGAGAATTCAACATGAAACCTTTTCCGTCATCAGCAAATAAAGGAATGCATGCTATGTCTGGTTTTCAAGAATAAACACGTTGTCCTTGGTATCTACATTAAGTTTTATTTTGTAGTCATGAAGTTTTCTTAATCCATTAATTGAATTGAGCAGAGCAAATGTGAGCAAGGAGATGACAGGAAACATGAGAAGAGAAACCTTCAAATCATTTTCTTTACCAGCACAAAGCTTCATGTTTTATTCATAACATTGGCAGTAGTTGCATTGAACAGAACAGAATATTGATACCTCCGATAATGTGACAGAGCAACAGAGAACACGTTATCTGTTGGTTTTGCTTGTCATAGTGTGATCTGGGAACTGACTATGGGAACTGACTATCTTTATGGGCCTTGTGCATCTACTTTGTGGTTGGCATACTAATGCATTGAGGTGATTCTCTTTGGATATTGGGTTCCTGAACATTTTGATGCCCTGGAGACTCTTGTCAGAATTCAGGGTCTAATTTTAAACTTCGGGTAGGTTTTACATGGTATCCTATTGAAGAATTCAACATATGATGGTTTCTTTGCTGGACTGAATTGATTCTGTTGGTTTCTTGTGGATACATCATGTTTTTGTTCTGTATCTCAATGATTTCAGAGCCAAGCACCCAAAGATTTGCAACCGATGTGGTCTGAACCACTTGGTTCATCAGGTAGGTTGCGTTAGTGGGAATATGAAGTGCTACCATAAAACCTTTTGGAGCATAACTATCCAATGAAAGGGCCGAGACTGAGAATTAGGTGATTACCTAGATACCTGAATGTATTTCATGAGGTTCTCATGAAGTTGTATAGAGTGACTATGGCCCGATTATTAGCTGTTCATATGTTGAGACTAAAAAGACCTTGTTTTCATATCTGCGTTAAGATAGATAATGCTATCGAGAAGCTAGTGTCTTGGTATTTCGAGACAGCACATGCCATAAAATTTAAAGGACTAGAAAATTGGAGAAACCTTAAAAAGCTAGTTACTTGTTCTCTGAAGCGTGAATTCAGTACGTGAATTCAGTACGAAACATCATCATGATTATTCGATTTTTCACTTTCACAAAAATGATTAGCCATTCCTATTTATTTCCAGACTATGCAGTTTCTCATTACTTGTGTAAATTCCTGTAGAAAATTTGTGGTGCTGCTTATCTTTAACTTTGAATTTTCATCTTTGGATAATGTTTCTTTTCCACTTAGGTTAAATTGTCAGAAGGCAGCAATGCGTAGCTTGCGCTTGGCTCGTAACAGTTCAAACTTTGATCATGAACGGCTTGTTTATGAAGGCTGGATTTTGTACGACACTGGCTATCGCGAAGAGGCATTGGCTAAAGCAGAGGAGTCCATCTCTCTGCAGAGATCCTTTGAAGCCTTTTTTCTCAAGGCATATGCTTTGGCAGACACAAATTTAGATCCATCATCATCATCCACTGTCATCCAGCTTCTTGAGGAGGCTCTCAAATGCCCGTCTGATGGTCTCCGTAAAGGACAAGTTAGTACAAACCACAGGACTTTGTGTAGGAAATTGGGCTGTTTGTCCAATAGCTCACTTATCCTGATTTCTCTAACAATTGTTGTTTCTTCAGGCCTTAAACAACCTTGGAAGTGTCTATGTGGATTGTGGTAATTTGGATCTTGCTGAAAATTGCTACATAAATGCTCTTAATATCAGGCATACAAGAGCACATCAAGGTCTTGCACGTGTATATCATCTTAAAACTGAAAGAAAAGCAGCCTATGATGAGATGACAAAGCTCATTGAGAAGGCAAGAAACAATGCATCAGCGTATGAAAAACGTTCAGAGTATTGTGATCGAGATTCAGCAAAGAGTGATTTAAGTATGGCCACACAGCTAGACCCATTGAGGACATATCCCTACAGATACAGAGCTGCAGGTAAGCTCATTCACCTGCAACCGGGAGGATTTGTTTTTTCCTCAAATTTCTTTTGTCGAGCACTGGTGTTTGAATCACCTCAAGTTTAAAAGTTACCAAATAGTGTTGATTATGATAGTTATTCATTGTAAATAATTAGGCCTTATGAAAGATGTAATAATTGTTTACTGGTCGTGAAAAGATCTTGTGTATATCTGATGGCTTGACTTCCAAGTTTTTGAAGTTCTGGGTTAAGGAACCTTTTTTGTTCATCGGGTGGGTGAAGGAACTTACTCTACGGTATATATTCCAATTACGGAATGGCTTTTATCTTCATAGCTAGTCACTAGTAGAGAATAATACATCATTTCTGACAGGAATTATTTGAGGGCATCTTCTGTATGGGTCTCCTTGGCTGCAGAACAAATCTCCAATTACCTTTTTCAGTGTTTGCTATTACATTGAATTCATATGGAGTACTGACTTTATTCTCTTTTGTTTTCAGTTTTAATGGATGACCATAAGGAATTGGAAGCCATTGCGGAACTTTCCAGGGCAATTGCATTTAAACCTGACTTACAGTTGCTCCACCTCCGAGCAGCCTTCCATGAATCGATGGGCGACATTGATTCAGTGTCACGTGATTGTCGTGCCGCTTTATGTCTGGACCCTAATCATTCTGACACAATTGATCTGTACAATAAAGTCCGTCTCCGAAAGTGAAGAACCCCTTATATGTTCTTGGAAATTCACTATGGGTAATTCAGTTCAGCTTGCTTTGTGCCCAACATTGCAGAACTGAGGTGTGACTTTGTAGGTAGTGCCGTGCTGTTTCACCTAAGAATCTGTTTGATTAATCCAGGGATAGTGCTGTTGTTAGCTCCCTGATGAAGCACTCAGTGTAAAATGCTCAAGGATGTTGGTCGTGTTGGCCGGTTCAATCACCAACAAGGTGGTCGATGACAATCTTGACGATGATTGTAGAAATGGTGGAAAGAATGATGGACGATGTTTGTGGTACAATGAGCTGCCCTGTATATTTTTCCCTCCCATATGTTTATTCTGTCATTGTTGCCGATTTTCGGTGAGATGATTCAGAAATACATTCCACAATTATTTAACCAATGTATGATGACCTCTCATGTTACCGAAATACTGTGTGTGTGTGTGTGTGTGTGTGTCAAACAAATCACATTTTCTCTGGGTATTTGAAGGTGTCTTTGGAATGGACTGAACTTGAAGACGGTTCAAGTTTTCTTACTCAAATTTCTCATATGTAGATCACTTTCATGACGTGGCTCACGATCTCAAGGCATGATATTAAAAAAAATCATATTTAGATAATTTTCACTAAAATCTAAATAAATCACATACCAGCTTTATACGATTTAGAATATGAACAAGAACACACCAATTTACATTAATTACAAGAGTACTATCTTTCTAGAAACATTTAGTGTTCTATCCATCTAAGCATCTCTTGCACTGCAATTCGATCTCAAGAATTCAGTTGCAACTTTCAGTTGTTACCACGTACTATGTGGATACGGTGCTTCTTAATAAGGTCACTCGAAGAGTCTACATTTTCATTTTGTTACCATGGGAGACTGAAGACTAATACACTTGTGCGCACACATGCACACCTAGGGAATCAAACTCACCATATGAATGAGTATAGTTGAGAAGAGATAATAAAAAGATGATATATGGATGGAGGAAGAGGATGTTGGACTTGATAATAGTGGTGGTGATAATAACATCCCTTCTCATGCTAAGACTGAGGTTGATAGTAGTATTTTTTTATCAATTAAGGAAAAAAATGTTGTTGAAGAGGTTGGTAGAAGAGGAAAGAGTAGAGGAAGATCTCATTTGCGCATACAATTATTTTTTCCTCCTATTATTATACCTAGTGTTGAATTTGGAATTCGTGCTGCTATAACTTCAAAGCAATTGTATAAGTAGATAAACCTTGCAATGAAGAGATGGTTTTATGATGCATGTATTGTCTTTAATACAACAAATTTCTTTCATTTTTAAAAAACGGTAGATGCTATTGCTAACATTAGTCTAGGGTATAAGATTTCCTTTTATAATGAGTTGAGAGGAAGTTCTTCAAGTTCAAGACTATTGTTTGACTTTAAGGGAGTGAACTTTTTAGTTTTAATTTTTACTTATTATTTTTGAAGATAATTAAAAAAGTTAAATTTAAGTAGGTATGATAATTAATTTGATCTAATAACTCTTGATAATTTTGATATCTTAGAGGAGTACATTATGAAAGATAATAAAACAAATACATTTTTAATTGAAGAAGACATTCAATGGATCAATTTGAAAGGAGCACAACAATATCAGCAAGGTAATGATGATATTGACTTTGCTATTGAAGATAGTGATGATCTTGAATAAAGAGGAGAAGCAAATGAAGATTATTTAGTTGATGATCCTGATTACAATATGTGATTCTTTTTTTCTAATTATGAAAGTCATAATTTTTCTACTTGTTTAATCATAAAGTTGTATTGCTTAAGTGCTTATATTTTGAATTGAATTAATGGTCAATGATGAACGTTTACCTAATTTTCCAATTATAGAAATTATTTAGAATTGTCTTGATTTTTTAAAACTATTTTTAAAAATTTTATGATACGATAAACCTATCTTATGGAGAAAAATGATATACGATACGGTACAAATAACATTGATTGAAACTATTGATGTACATCACTTTATAGTATATTAAAGATAACAAATACCTTTTCATCACCTATGGGGCCAATAAGCTTGCATGCATGTACCAACTTATAAAGTCACATATTTGAATCATCAACATAAGTATCTCTATTGAGATCGTCCTTTTGTACTTGATGTATAAGCTCAAAGTGGAGAGCTTCTCACTCATTTTGTCATGTTGTGGCCTCCTAAGCTTTCCACTAACCTACATGATGGTAGGTATGATGAGTATTTGAACCTCGTGTAGGATCCTCGCCAGAGTCCTTAGGTCAGATGTGCAACAGAGAGTGGGAGGGTTGAAGGAAGACCCACGCAATAAAGCAGAAGAAGAAAGGAGAGAGAGATGGGTTACGGTTGCCCTCAGAAAGATTTCTAGGAAAGATCTTCTCTCATTTTTTGTTTTGTCTTTCACTTTATTCACTATTGTATTTATAATGGAAAAACTTTCATTAAAATAGGCTTCGTCTTCTCGGTCTTACCTTTCTGGGCTTTCCATTACAAGCCTTTATTCTTATCCGTAAGAAAGTGTAATGTATGTGTTTTAACTTTTTTCATTTTAAAACAGATAACGCATCAATGAAATCCAGAAAGATGGCATGTCTTCTCATATTCCATGGATTTGTTGCTGAAAATGGCCAAATCCTACGTTACATCTCACACTTGCCATTTGAGCTAAACTTTATGACACTATTTCTTACCTCTCATTTTTTTGTGAGTTTTCCTAAGTTGTGCCTACTATGATTGCAAGTGTAATTGCAAGCAATACATGTTGTGTGGTTTTTGTATACAACACGTTGTTTCCTACACAACAATTATCATCGTGTAATTTAATACACTTTAAATAAATCTCAAACTAATGTTTACAACATGCTTTGAGAAAAGATCCTCTGTTATGCCTTTAGTGAAGGGGTCAACCAACATATCATTAGTTGGTAGATATGATATATATCTCATTTCTCTTAACCATATCATGAATATAGTGGTACTTAACTATTATATGCTTGATTCGGGAACTATCAACTTCACTCTTAATCAGAGTAATTGCTACATTGTTGTCACAATAAATGACAATTGACTCATTGGCTATATACAACTTTAAATCACGAATAAAATAACTTATCAAAACTGCACTCATTGCAACCATACAACAAGCAATATATTCAACTTCTTATGTATGAAATGCTACACATCCCTTTCCTCATAAGTCCAAAAAACATCTCCACTAAATAAAAATATTTGTCTAAAGGTTGATTTGCTATTATTTTTGCTCCCAACAAAGTCAGTATCTGAATATCCTATCACTTTTAGTTCCTGCTTGAAAATACAATTTCAAGTCTTTTGTTCCTTTAAGATATCTTAAAATCCTTTTCACAACTAACGTTGCAAACTAGGATTACTTTGATATCTACTTACAAGACCAACAACGAAGCAGATATCAGGTGTCTTATACACAACATACCATACACAAAGCTACCAACAACTTCTGTATAAGGAATATTAGGCTTGTTATCTTCCTAACTAAGACAATCAACCTTTCTTAATTTGATCTCTTTTGCAACGGGTGTAGTTACAGGCTTGCATTTAGCCATTTTAAATTTCTCGAAGATATAGTCTATATATGTCAAGACATAAGAGTTTAGATTCTCTATATCGAGAGATATTTATTTTCACAATATAAGATGCCTCTCCCATATCCTTCATTTCAAACATTGAGTTTAACTATAACTTAGTTTTGACAATTATCTCATTGTCTTTCTCAGTTAACAATATGTCATCTACATGTAACTATAGAATGACAAAGTGACTTCCACTATTCTAAACATACATAGTCAAGTTTATTAGCCATAAACCGAAGTTCAATAATGACATTTTGAAAAGTCAAATACCATTGACGAGGTGACTGTTTACGATCATATAGAGATTTTTTCAACCTATATACTTTATCTTCTTGTCCTTTAACAATGTATCCTTCTGGTTGCTGTATATATATGATTTCATTTAAATTTTTACTTATAAAAGCAATTTTTACATCTAACTAATGTAAATCCAAATCATAATATACTGAAATTATCAAAATTATCCTTATGGATGCAAATTTCGTAATAGAGAAATATGTCTTAACATAATCTATTATTTTCTTTTGTGAGAATTCCTTTGCAACTAACGTCGCCTTAAACTTGTCGATAAATCCATCAACTTTATATTTTTTTCAGAATCCATTTACATCGTATGTCTTTCCATAATTTTGGAAAATTAGTGTAAACACCCAAAATTTTTACCTTTTAGAAAATTGACTATTTTTGGTAGCTTTGGGTTTTTAAATAAAATGCATCAAATGAGCTCGTTTTGGTATCAAAATTTTATAGCAGCCTCAAAATGATGGAATATTTTATTCCTTTTAGAAAAATTTGAATTTGGACAAAATTTTATAAAAATAACGATTTTGCCCTCAAGAACCAATTGAAAAGATAAACAAATGAAAAAGGTAACATTGAGAATCAAACAAAAAATGTTTGCAAATTATAAATTTATGAAATTTCAAAACCTCTAATATTCAGAAATAAATTAAATCAATCAGACCATAGAAATTTACCTTATTGAGAAGGGTCTCATTCCAAGACCTGATACCTAGGGTTAAAGTGGTTTGACACCTTATACCTGTTGAAGTGGTTAAAGTGGTTCGATACCCCACACCCATGAGAAGGGTTAAATGGTTAAGGTGGTTATAGACTTACTCACGGAGCAAAAGTAGGTCACCCTTGCAAACAAAAACTGGGAATGAAACCCAATGCTTTTCCAAAGTAATATTTAAAGATTTCATTAAATTTGATGTTTTTAAATATAAAATGTTTTTTTTTATAAAGTGTTTGAAACCTGCCATATATAAAACTCAAACTGTATGGAGGTAAATTCTTCGAAAAGAGGAAACGACATAAAAAGGCAACGACCGAGCACCTGCCAATTTCGGTGTTGTTGGGTAAGGTAACTTGTCATTCTTTTAGGTACAAAAAGAAGGAAGGTCGGCGTCTAGAAAGGAAAGTCGGCATTCAAGAAGAAAAGTCGACGCCGAGAACGGAGGGTCGGTATCGAGAAAGGAAAGTCGGCATCTCGAAAGGAAAGTGGGCATCATCCACGCAAGACGAAAGTGCTCGATTTGGCAAACCACTAAGATCAATTTCAAAGGCCAACATACTTCCATGAATGAGTGAAGATGATGTGGCTCGATTTCAAATTCCATACACTCTTGCCTAATCCTAAATGAGCTCAGCGACACAAACAACATTGTGATATGGATTTGAGAAAGTCAGCCAACCTTCCAAGCCCTGGCCGAATTCAGTCACCAAGGAAGATCAGTCGACCGATTTTAGCAAGTGCAACCAACTTACCTTCAACAACACCTAGCTCGATTTGGAAGGACATGAGTAGCTTTCTCTTGCCCATTCCAGAAGCCCATAATAAGGCAAGTTGCTTTATCAATAGCTGTAGATGATAGGCAACCTGTGGCCTATAAAAAGGGGCTTAAGAGGTCTACAAATCATCAGCCACCAATCAAGAAATCCATCGTTTGCAGCAATAGAAATTCTAGCTCGGTGGACAGTCCAACAAGAGAGAAAGAGAGGGAGAGAAAGAGAGAAAGAGAGAGAGAGAGGGAGGGAAAGAAGAGAGGAAGAGGCCGCTGCCTACCTCCGAACGTCTACTACAGAACCTCCGCCACTGGTCGCCACAGGTTGCTCTCTTTTCTTTGTTTTACAATAAATGAAACATGCTAAAATTCAGGAATTGAATATTCTAGTGAATGTATTGATTCGAATGACATCCCTTCAATGTTTTTCTTTCTAATTCTTTTTACTCCATGTCATGATTGAAGATCATAAACCTCTTTTTTTCAACGGATTAAAGCTGATCATTAACCTATAGGTTCGTTTAAGTCGAAACTAGAACACACACTTTTTTTGAAAATCTGAAAATTTACAGTCTGCACTATGCATATGACTGATCAAAGATTTCTCTGTAATTGTCTACTACTCCAATCAAGTCGATATTTGGCTTGTCTAAACTAGACATATACAGGACATCTGGTAAAATTTTCAGAATTTTAGGCTTTATTAAACATCATCAATTAAATCCGAAAATATTTACAAAAACTAGAACAGATTCTGGAAAGTCAACAATTTCTGCAACATATGTATGTTATTTCTTAAATATCTCTGAGTATATTGAGCCAAATCGATTGAAAATGGTCTCTTTGGAAAGATGACATCCATTTGCAACAAGACCAATTTCATAAAAATTGAAGGTCTGAATACCTAAATATCTCAGTTTTTATGAACCTCTGTTGTTTTGGTACAGATCTGTTTCGAGTACCTAAATGATGTTTAGTTCTAGATTTAATTATGATACTGTATAGCATTAAAATACAAAATAAAAATATTTTTTGATTCTGTACATGCATGTCTACTTTTTGCAAAATTTTCAGAATTTTTCAAAACCCAGAAGTATTTTAAAAAAATCAGAGAACAGGTCTTTGAAAACAAAACTAGTTTCTGTTTTTCAGAAGCTGAAATTTTCCAAAGTCAAGAACTAAATCACAATTTCTTTAAACCTTTATTTTTTTTCGAAATTTAACGGATTTCAAATAATTTTCCAAGCGTCTAGGCTGACCCTTGAGCATCGGTTCAAGAAGGCCTACGTCGATAAAAACTCACTTGTCCACAATAGTTTAATGAAGTCAGAAATCAAATATTTGTTAGTTTGAGTAAACTAACTGGCATGCTCGTGCACACAACATAGTCTCAAGAATTTCTTTTCAAGTCTCTATAGGTTTGAAACAAAAATTCATGTCTATAATTAGCCAATTCCCAAACTTGATTTTTGTCAATGGATTCAATTTCCTTATCCATAGTTTTTTCCTAGTCTAACGATTCAGATGAGTCAATGGCCTACTAATATGTCAAGTTATTAGTCAACTCATTTAAATCCATCAAATTTCACACTTCCTCTAAAAGATAAGTATGATAATCTTTTAAGTAGGATGGTTTGATCCTAGGTCTTTTATGTCAACTTATAATTTCAGTTTATTGAGGAAAATTATCATTATCTATGCATTCAAATGATGATAGATCTAGATCTAGTAGATCATCAACACATTCATCATCATTCTCAAGGATGTCATTCTTAATCTCTTCTAAGAATTTAACATCTATGTATTTTGTTAATCCATGGTCCTTGTGATAAAACCGATATCCTTTAGAACCTTTAGGACATCTAATGAAAATACATCTCAAGGACCTACTGTCAACTTTATTCCAAAACTGATCAAGGATTTTCACATGTGGGATAAATTCCTCCTAAGATGACCTAGATTTTGTTTTCTTTCAAATCACATCTCATATGGTATAGAGAATGCAACCTTATAAGATACTCTATTTAGTATATACATTACTGTACTTACCGCTTCTCTAAAAAATACCCTTGATAGAAAAACATCTATTAACATATAGCTCATCATATTTAGTAAGGCCTTATTATATCTTTCTGCTATACCATTTTGCTGAGGTATCTTGGGTATTGTATTTTCTTTTGAAATATCATATCAAAGTCTTTATAGTATCTTAAATTTTTTGTAGAAGTGTACTCTCCACCTCGATTAGATCTTAAGACTTTGATTGTATCACCTAGTTGGTTCTCAACTTCTGCTTATATTCTTTGAATACCTAAAATGTCTTGGATTTATATGCTAAAAGATCTATATATGTATATCTCAAATAATCATCGATAAAGATTATAACATAAACCTTACCTCAATGTCCACATATATCAGTGTAAATGACTTCTAATAGGGTTGTTGTCCTAGTTATGTCTTTTAGAAATATTTTTCTTATCATTTTCTTTTATATATAGGCTTAACACTTACTAAAAGTATTTTCTTAAAAACCAGACAACAAGTCAAAGTTGGATAATTTTCTTTAACTTTTTCATACTTATATATCCTAGGTATTTATGCAATACATTCACATCAACATTAAAGGCAAAATCTATATAACCAGAAAAACCATCATTTTCATTGATGTTTAATTTGAAAAATCAATGCTCCACATCAAACAATCAAGAGAAAGCTATCATTCCAAGCTTCCTCACAATTACCTTATTAGGTACAAACCTGACTTCAAAACCTTTCTTAACTAAGGGAAGGATCGAAACTAAATTGTACCTTATAGATTGTATGATTAATACATCGATTAATAGCACCGGTGTGTCATGTATATATATCCTAAAAGATTCAACCCTAAGGACATCTAAGAAAATGTTATTCCCCATATATATACGATGTTCCACTGGTTTATATTTCTTTAAGCTCCCCTTCCTTTCTCTTACATATATGTTGCACTTGAATCAATCCACCAACCATTTACTGAGCAATCCATATAAAGGCATTCTAAAACCACACATATTATGTCTTACTTTTCCGTTTAGCCATGTTGTTGGGAGTTCCCACTGTTAGTCTTTTTATTATGATAATCTCTCTTGAAGTGCCCTATTTTTCCACATTTGAAGTACTTGACCCAAGAAGCGGTTTCTTGCGATTTCTTAAAAAATTGTCCGCCTTTCTTACTTGGCAGCCATACCTATGGCCTCGTCATTGACTCGGATGAATTTTGAGAGAAGAGTCGCATTCTTCTTCGTCTTCTTGAGAGACTTCCCATATTGAATGTGGGGCCTATGTATAATTTTTATGAAAGAGTGTCTTTCTTTTTTAATAAGAGATGGTAAACCTGAAACAACGGAACAAAGAATGCCAACTCCTCTATTTATTTTCTTAATTATTATTTTCAAACATTCTACTTAATCCAATTTAATGAAATAGCATTGAAGTCCTTGTCTTAATGAACATTCATTTCAAGTGGCAAAATATCATCTAATGTTGTGATTAAATTCCTACCTAGTTGTGCTCAAGGCGATAACCCTCCTAGCAATGTTCTCGACTCAACTCCCTGGGCGTCATACCTGTTTCAACCTCCCATTGTAACCCCAAAAAGAAGTTCCATCCTAGTTGTTTTAGTTTCATTTAGTGATTCAAAAGCAATCATTTGGCTCTATAAAATTCAAAACTTATGAAGGATTATGCAGTTTTATCTCCTCATAGATATTCATGGGACTCCTTATACAACAATGTGGTAAGAGTGTGATTACTACACCTCATTTTTCTATTCACACATTGTATTCGCCTTTTGTTTCCAAACTACGCTTCCCATTACTCTACAGTATCTCTCCCTCCGTCTACGCCTCTCTCCCAACCCCTCTTGCACGTAAACCTTAACCCACCTCTCAAACCCTCTTTCTTTGCTCTCAATCTCTCTTTGTACTAATAAGATCGCCCTTCAAAATCATCTCTCCCTATTTGTGTTCTTACTCTCTCTTTATTTAAATATGTGTCGAATTGTGGTGAAATTTGTTCCATTAGTCAGATGAATAGGACATAGTTTGTGTATCTTCAGTAAGAGAGTGACTACTCATGAAGTGCATGTTTGATAAAGAGCTAGACACATATGAGAAGCATCTCTTGAGGGTGCCAACATTTGAAAGGCCAAAGGGAATATCATAGTAAAAACAATCTTATGCTTGTCTTTTACACATAATTTAATCTAGTTATATGCCCAATACTAATCCAAAAAAGAAAGCACACCATTTGAAGTTGTGTTGTCAAGTATTGTGTCTATGTTTGACAAAGGAAAACCATCTTTGTGAACACCCAAAATTTCCTTGAACCTCAAAATGAGATATACTTCCAAGCCCCACCACAATAATTTCGAACTTTTACAAAATCCAAAAAAACAACCATTTTACCCTAAAGGTGGTATTGGCGAAATTTCATTGGTTCAACTATGATTTCTTTAAGAAAGGGGTTGTAGAAGTCAAAATGAGGCATTTTACATCCAAAATAAGTGTAAATACAAAATCTTTATAAAATAACTATTTTACCCCTATAAAATATTTAAATTAAGAAGACAAAAACTAGAACAAACATGGAGGACAAAAAAGCAGAACCTTAGAAACTCTAAAGACTCAGGTTCAACCGAGAAAGATCCTACACCAAGTGACCCTACACCTATTAGAAGGTTAAAGCAGTCTAAAAAGGTTAAAGAGGTCAACCCACAAAACTGAAAAGGTTAAAAGCGTTACCACCGACTACCAAGAGTGCCACCGCTAGACACCACCTGATACCATCGAACAACACCTCACACGCCACCACATGCTGGAAAGCAGCACCCACACTTTGGCGTGCATGCACAAAATATAGGTCCCACGCGCCAATGCGTGCGCCAATGAACTTCTTACATTGTCTAGCTCCTCTAACTCTCTTCCCACATGCCACACGTGTGCAACTTCTCATCCCACGTGTGGATGTCCCCCAACAATTGTGCAACATAGCTAGTCCCTTGATGGATTAGATTTTGATTCAGATCAAGTCCAATAACTTGATAAAAATCTGGTTTGGTTTGGTGCCTACAAATAAGATACTTTAGTCATCCAAAAAAAGGGGCCCAAGAGTGAGAGACCTAGCCAAAGAGGATGTGAGAGAGCTCATTCCTAGTCCAAGAAAGAGTTTATCCAAGGAAGAGAGATAAAGGGAGAGATATGGAGAAAGAAGGCTTTAAGCCACCCCCCTTGACCACTTTTCTTATTCCATTTCTATTATAAGCTTTTAGTTCTTGCCTCCAACCATTATATTTCAATAGTAAACAACCATTTTTCGTGGAATATCATTACAAAAGGGAGGGATGCCACAATCCGAAGATGCGAAGAAAAGGGGTATAGGTGAGAGGAATTCGCTAACTCAACTTTTATGGTATATCTTATATGTTCTCATCTTTTTTATGCTTATATATATTATATCTCCTCTTTCCTTTCTTCGGTGGATTGATTGCCTCTAACTCAACTCAAGAAGCCATAAGACGGACATAATATCTATGATTACATTCGATGACATGAGTATGTAATTACTCTTATGGTAGATTAATCACTCATAAGTTTATGTTGGAGAGGACATTAGGCTATGATCACATATATTTCTCAAGCAAGCAATCCTCTTAAAGAGAGATCAAAATCATTTTACAAAAAATACATATTCTAAAATCACTCCTCCTAAGCATGTATACTGATCATTGAGTGCCAATTCGAGAAGGTGTATGTCGATAAGAACTTATTTTCTCATAAATCACCGAATAGTTAGATAAATCTCTTTACTAGTTTGAGTAAACTTGCTAACATGCTTTTCACATCTTTTACAACATTTAAGTCCATATAAGACCGAAAAAATTTGTTTATAATCTCTTCGAGTAGTCTTATTCAAATTTCTAAAATCATTATAGACTTTGAACTTTCCATTGGGTTTCTTGATTGTACTATATTGGATAACAAAGTAGAAATGTCAATAGGCCTTATGAGTGTGGCCTTAATCATCTCTTGGAAACACTCTTCAACTTGCAAGTAAATTTAGGCTGATTTTCCTAAGTTCTTATATGATTGGTCCGAAAGACTTACCTAGGATGAGAAGATGTTCATTCACGATTACACTTAGAACCTAGAAACTAAACTATAGAAGGAAAACCTGAAATTTGAGGATGTTTTATGTATTTTTATGTGTACCTCCATTATATAGAGTTGTAGAGGTGGTTTAAGGGGAGTTGAGTTCTATTAGCTTCCTTTCTTGATGTAAAATCTTTTTTTACCACTAATTGTTATTTTAATAGGTTTATCCTAGGCACAACCACTACTTACCCTTGTCATCAATCTTTCCACTTTCATGGGTCTCTTCGGTTTTCTTCTGGAGCTCTTTGTAATGGATCAATTTTAGCATGAACACTCTCCTCCTAGAACTCAATTATGAATTTATTGAGGAAATAAGTCATAATATATTGTTTGAAGCAAAAAATCTTGATGCAACTTTCAAGCACAATCACTTGAGAATATTATTTTGCCATGAGGTGTTCAATAGCTGCTTTATAAAAGGAATTCAAATTCCCATTTGTCTTCTAAAGTTAGCTTTGTAGATTGCTTATCCTCATTTTTCTCTCTTCCTCTACTCATTTTTCATAGATTCACTTACTCCTATCTCTCATTCAATACTACTTCTTGCAGCTCCTTTTGAGGATGGCCTAAACAATTTTCAAATTTAATCTTCTTTGCCCTTAACTAGGGAAGAATTTGTTGATCCTCGATGTTTTAATCTTATTTGTTCTTGTCTATCCATTGACAAACTTTACATGAACTAGCTTAATCAGGTGAGAGAGAGCACAAATCCCAACTCCAACTTGAGTAGGGCTTCTATGAAATATCAAGGATATTGCTCTAGTCATCCACTTTGACAGTAAGCTATCACATTCATTCTTGGTCTTGTGGGTCTCTCAAAATAATGAATTCTAGTTCTCATTTGGGATGATGTCTCCAATACAGTACTGGGCATGTGGGTGATTACTAATTTTCCTATTGATGGTGTTTAAAGGCTATTTGGTTTTAGCCAAAAGTTCATTGTTCTAAAGTTTACATTAGAATTGTATTTGGGATGACTTTATTAGAAGTACATAAAGATAAGACTTATATCTAATGAAGAGAGCATCATGCTTTTTGATGCTATGATTTTGTGAATTTATTGCCTACATTTACATAACCAAGTTGAAAAGAGAACTCTCTTAATGTATTTTTGCAATAATACCTAGGTCAAAACTACCATTGACCTCTTTCTTCCCAACAACGAAGTATAATTCAATGATTTTTTCTCTCAAAGCACTTTAGAAGGGTCCTCCCACTTGATAGGTGGCCTGCTATGGTTCCTCCTACTATAGGTTCGTTTTATAGAATTTAGAAAATTTAACACATACAACCTATTATTAAAATCTGCTTTAGAGGAGCCTTATGTCATCTCTCAATCCTAATGATTCCTTTTGAGGCAATTGTGTTGAGGCTTCTTTCCATCCAATGTTGACAATCACAATCTATTCCATTTATACTTTGGGCAGCTCACATCACAACCGTGATACATCAAATTGACAATTTCTGTTTTGTAGATATGAGAAAACTTTTGTACCAAGGATGCTGCTATTTGGGATGCTCGAATAATTTTTAGTAAGAATACTATCAAACCTTACTATCCTCACAGCTTGGCTAAGTACTGTAAACACTTAAAATTTTTCTAAAAAAATATTGTTTCAAAAATTGGTCTTAAGAAGTCAATTTCAAAGCACATAGAGTGGTATCTTAAGTCTTGATTTTTCACAAAATTGAGCTCTCACAAAAATCAACTTGAGATGGTTTTAAGAAGAGAAAAGAGTATGCAAGCTTGTCTTATTGTAAGTCAAATTTGATAGAGCCACCAGATCCACCTTGAAAGAAAACAAATAGAGATTGTGTTCATGAAACATATCCATGTCCACTTCACCAATACATTTAAATGGAGATATTACAAGGAAAAAAAGTGGGGTCCAACTTGAAGACTTGGTAGCAGCAATACAACATCACAATAGACCCCAAAATTCATCCATGAGCCCAAATAAACCCCTCCTAAAAAAGTCCTAGCCTAGTTGCACCTATTCGGTTCTACCTGCGCTCTCAGATGAAACCTTGTTTCTTTATGCGGCCGGCCTTCCACCTAAGTTGAGTTGAGCCAAAATTATTTTACATGTATCCATGTATCCATGAAGTTGTATTAAAATTTTTTTATATATTGGATACATAATATGGGTCAACTTTTATTATGCATACCAAGTGTATGATGAAAGCATGCTATGTACATATGAATTTTGAAATATATGTATGCATTTATGCACATATAATGTACTAAACATGGGTTTTACATGCATAAATGGGACTTCAAACTATATATATATATATATATATATATATATATATATATATATATATATATATATATATATATATATATATATATATATATATATATGAGGATGTTATTTTCCATATAAGTTATGTATTCAAAGCTTCATTATTGATGAAAATATGCATGGATTGCTCAAAATAGTGAAAAAAGATTGAGAAAATCCCTTTGCTTTTTATCTTACTATTTTTGTGCTCAAAAAGATTCTTATACTCTTATATATTTTAGAAACAAATATCTGTTTTTATTTACATAAGTAAACTAATTATGGTTTTACATGTATATTTATGCAATTAAATAAATTATATACATATGAGATTTAATTAAGGAAAACTTCATATTGGTACCTAGTGGTATACTAACAATACACTTCAGTACCTTGAATTTCACATCCTCAAACTTAAGGCACTTAAGATTGAAAAACTCCTCGTTTCAATGCCTCAGGACTCACACTATTAGCGATTGTCTAATATGGTGGATGGAAGCATGTGTTTGTTGCTGATCAACATCCATGTCAATTGGATAAATGAATCGTAATCCATTTTAGATTTGGTATCCAATATCCATGATTTCATGGACATGCAAACAAAGATCCATAGTAGGTCTATGTGTTCATTCTCCCCCAAATGCAAACAAAGATCCATAGTAGGTCTATGTGTTCACTCTCCCCCAATTCTTAATCCTTAACTTCCTTTACTACCATCTCTCTCTCTCACACAGGCTTCATCTTCTAACCAACTATGAGCTTCAACTGATAGCTTTTCTGATATCCATGATTTCATAGATATGCAAGCAAAGATCCATAGTAGGTCTCTATATTCATTCTCCCCAATCCCTAATCCCTAACTTCCTTCAATGACATCTCTCTCTCTCACACAGGGTTCATCTTCTAACCAACCATGAGCTTCAACTCGTAACTTTTCCAAAATCCATGATTTCATGGATATGCAAACAAAGATCCATAGTAGGTCTATTTTTTCATTCTCCACAATCTCTAATCCCTAACATTCTTCATTGACATCTCTCTCAAACATGCTTCGTCTTCTAACCAACTGTGAGCTTTGACTGATACTTTTTTTGATATCCATGATTTCATAGATGTAGACATTGAAATTTTCACTCCAAGTCTATATAGAGACTTGAAACAAGAATTTCAATTTCACTTCGTGTGCGAGCGTGTCAGCTAGTTTTTAAAAACTAGCAAAGTGTATAAATCAAATCCGACTTAATTGGCGATTGTGGCTAAGTGGGTTCTTTTCGCTTTAGGTCTTCTTGAACCGACGCTCAAGGGTCAGCCTAAGCGCTTAGAAATTTCAAGTGCATAGGTGATAAACTCCAATTCACGTAAAGATGAGGTGTTTTGCTAAGAAAACAATGGGTGAACTTTGGTTTCAAACTTGAAAATCAACAAGTTTTGAAAAACAGGAACTGGTTCTGTTTTCAGAACTTATTCCATAAATTTTCTTGGTGGTCTAAGGATCTCCAAAATTCATAAAAATTTTAGATACTATAGCCTGATATGTTGGGATCCTAAAGCACCTTTTACTTTGAATTTTGGGATAGTAGATTTGCAAAATTAAATCAGGAAATGGATCTTACTCTACAGTTTCAGGATATTGTATGATAGAAATACAGAGGCTCAAAGAATCCTCTATATCTCGGTGTACAAAACTCCAAATATTATGATTTTAGTCTTTTAGGAAAGCTATGATGTCAGATTTCCAGTGAGACTAATTTCATCAAATTTGAATTCCTACAGACAGAGATATGAGACTTTTACCCAACCTCTATTGTAGAAAAACCGATTATACAGAAAATAGAACTGGGTTTATCCGATCTTTTCCAATTTTGTTCACAAGGTTACACGATCCTAAAATTCTTGCCAATTTTATTTCTAATGTGTTAGAGTGTATAGGTTTTATACCTAAAATTTTAGAGCATTCGGATCACAAATTAAAGAATTAAAATTAAGGAAATCAAGGTATGCAGATGTTAAAAAACCAGAATTTTGTTTATAGAACATACATGAATGCAAACTCACCCGAATTTAAATTGCAACAACCCAACAACACAAAGCAAATTGCTAAAGAGAAATGAATGAAAATATGTATCTTAGCTTAAGCATAGAGGGGATTAGAGAATATAGAGTGTTCTATAGAATATATTGGGGTAGAATCACAAAATCAAACAAATAGAGCGCGTAAGTATGAATAAAAAATTTACAGTACATCTACTTCTTATTACAAATTAAAGAATTAAAATTAAGGAAATCAAGGTATGTAGATGCTGAAAAACCAAAATTTCGTTTATAGAACATACATGAATGCAAACTCACCCGAATTTAAATTGCAACAACCCAACAACACAAAGCAAATTGCTAAAGAGAAATGAATGGAAATATGTATCTTAGCTTAAGCATAGAGGGGATTAGAGAATATAGAGTGTTCTATAGAATATATTGGGTAGAATCACAAAATCAAACAAATAGAGCGCGTAAGTAAGAATAAAAAATTCACAGTACATCTACTTCTTATTACAACATGGGGGGAGACAAGGCTCCATTAATACAACCCCTTTCAAATTGAATAATAAGAAGAAATGTGTATGAATCAAAAGATTAGAAATACTTACAGAATTTCTATAAGAACCGAACCTCCAAGATGAAATTCGCCCACCTTGCCTTCTTTATTCACTATCTAACTCACGATTTCTCTAAGTGGAGCAACCCTTAGCCCATGATCTACCCAATTGCCCTCTCTCTACACTTCCCTTGGCAGCCCACGACCTACCTAGGTGTAGCCCTCCCTTGGAAGCTCTCTCTCTTGCTGGCCCTTTCCCTCTTTACTCCCAAGATGCCAAGCTCTCAAAGATGCAATTCACACCCCCCCCCTTGGCCCTATTTATAGGCCAATGGGGGCTGCTTCTAGGGCCTTCCTTGGGGCGGGCCTTACATGGCCCATATCCAGCCCCAAGGTCCAACTATGTGGTCCCCCTTTGGATGATATGGACCAGCCCCATGTGGGCTGGTTCTTGACTCCATTAGGCACGCCTAACCCTAGCTGAGTGAGTCAAAACATGCCCAGCTAGGCTTGATCAACTCCTTGTGTAGCTCGCCTTCACTTGGCTTGATTCATGTTGATTTGTTGGCTGGGTGTAGCTTTGATAATCCTTCAAAATCGGCACTCCCAGATCCAATCTAATTCATTTTGTAAAGTCGGCCAGATTTGGCTCTTGAGTCGAAGTAAACAAGTCCATCTTCATCTTATCCAAATGGCACCCTTGATCTTCATATCCAACCTGATATGCTTTGTAACTTGAGTTGGTCCATCCCTTCACTTTCGAACTTGATCTCGATCTTGAACTGGATTGGGTCTTCACCTATTCGTCTGATTTGCTTTGAATCATTTGGGCTTTTTAACTTAATTTTAAAACCTTTATTTTAAAGTCTTTCTAAAAGATTTGAACTTTTCAAAAGGTTTTAAATCATTTGAATTTTTGGGATTTGGGAGTTTAGAAAAATTTTTAATTTTGTGTGTTTACAATGGATATGCAAATAAATTCCATAGTAGGTCTATGAATTCATTCTACCCAATGCCTAATCTGTAACTTCCTTCACTGACATCTCTCCCTCAAATAGGCTTTGTCTTCTAACCAATTGTGAGCTTTGATTGGTAGTTTTTCTTCAAGTATTCCTTCTCTCCCAAAAATCCCTAATTTCTTCAACCTTCTCTCTTACGTAGGTCTTCATCTTCTAACCAATTGTGAGCGTTGATTGGTATCATTTTCTTGATATTCCTTCTCCGCAAGTGATGAATGTGGTAGGTAAGTAGGTCTCAGTCTTCCTTTTCAAGTGCTAGTGTTTCTTCATTTATTTGAAGTAGTCAGCATGCATTCTATTATAATAAATAACATCAATATCATCGATTTGGAGTTTCATTAACAAAAGTACACTTATTTGTGTAAAAGTTTATGGTTTTTTGTATTTTTCTATATGAAGTAATGAAATATTTATTATGGCACCTCGTGAAATGATGCTTTTGACTTTAGTACCATGTATTTTGTTATCATATTAGTACCTCATGATCATATTAGTTTATATATACTAGTTTATCCTTTATGATGTTTTTATGCTAGTGTTGGCTAGAAGAAATGAAGAAGACATATTGTGTATTTATTGGAAGAGTTTCGGGCAAGTACAATTGTTGGGAAGATTGTTAAAGCCAAATAAACAAGTATAAAAAAGTTTGGTATTGTTCATTTCATTGTGAAGATGATGCAGATGTTACATTTAGAGTATTTGTTGATGAAAACTTATGGTGTGACAAGTTTCCTATACAAGTTTAAGCTTAATGAACATCTAAATTTTCAAATGTCGAGAGACAATGGGACACCATTTATTTCATTGTCAAAGTAATGTTAGCAAAACAAAATTGTGTGCCTTGTTACATTTGATTTGGAACGTTGTGTATTTAATTGTACATTTCTATCTTTTTATTTTTGAATTATAGGTATAAATTTGGGTGACTGATGTGAAAAGCAATGAGAAGTCTCTCAAGAGTCAAATTGAAGAATTCCCATAACAATAAACTCTGCTGAAGATTAGAAGTGCAAAAGATATGCTAAACTAGAGATAGAACTTAAGAAATACTGAAGCAGGAAGACCTTAGAATAGAGAAATATATTATGTATAAGCATGTATTAACTTCAATGTTGTTGAATGTAGTCTGTTATAGTGCAAAGGATATATCAATCAAATCTTTTATTTCGCTTTATTGAAAACAATGTATAAAACACCTAGGAGAATTTCACTTATAATACCCACATTACACTTATCATACTTACAAGCATTCACTTATCACACTAACATTTCAATTATCACTCCTATGAGTATTTCTAACATCAATATTAAACACCATACATCCCACATAAACTATTAAAATATGGCCTGTGAGCATTGCACAAATATGAAACACGGGGTACCACATCAATATGTCTAACACACTTTATGCAATGACATCAAACTTACAACCATGCATCATTATTCAGTTATGCATAAAACAATAACATATTACAGGGTAAGGATTAACTTTATCTGGCTATTATAGGCCAATGATAGAAGTATGGTTTCAAATAGAAGTATGATTACATCCCATAAAAGTATGATTTCAAATAGATGATATCATTATTCGGTCATGCATAAAATGATAATATAGCAATTGGTTTGATACACTTTATTTGGGCCATTATAGGTTAACAAACAAAAAAAATTGTAGGTGACTGTTGTAGATCTCTTCTTGGTGAGCTTGGTTCTTCTTTGCCCCTTGCCTATAAATGACGATGGAGGGACTGATGTTACTCTTGTAGTGGATGTCTATCATGAAATATTTTCTAGTGGTAGATAACTACAACTAACCCTCAACCTCTTACTTCTTCTACCATAACAAACCTATAGATTACAATGCAAGAAAGAACATTATGAGTACAACTATATTAAAAATCAGTGAAAATGTTACAATAATTCTATATGCAAGAAAACTAAAACCTACGAAGTAGAGGAAGATGTCTAAACACCCAAAAATGTTTTCAAAATAAAAAAAATTCATCTTTTAGAAATTTTGCTTTTTTTGGCAGCTTTAGGCATTTTAAAGGTTTTTCAAATAAAAACACCTTAAACGAATTTATTTTCACCCAAAAATTTTGTAACAACCTCAAAATGATGATATATGACATCCCTTTAAAAAAATCAAATTTGGACAAATTTTATGAAAATGAATATTTTGCCCTCACGACCAAATTGGTAGGATTCTACCTTTTTAACGATTGCCTTCTAGGGAGAAATGATTTTAAACAAATTTTCTTTAAAGAAATAAAAGAAAAAGAAAAAATAGGAATGAAACCCAATGTTTTTTAAAAATAATATTTGAGGATTTCATTAAATTTGATGTTTTCAAATACAAAAATGTTTTCTTTAAAAAATGTTTGATACCTTACTTGCCATATATAAAACTCAGACTGAAAGGAGGCAAATTCCCCAGAAAGAGGAGGTGGTATGGACCAAAAAGGCAACAACCGAACACCTGCCAATTTTGGTACTGTTGGAGAAGGTAACCTGTCATTTTTAGTTTTAGGTATTAAAAAGGAAAGTCAACATTTAGAAAGGAAGGTCAACATCCAGGAGGGAAAGTCAGCGTCATCCAAAAGGGAAAATGATACTCGACTTGGCTGTGATGTTCAATTTGGCAAATCACTAAGAGAAAACTTACCAATCTCGATACAGATGAATCAGATGACTTGCCATAAGTGGCTTTGGTATGTAGTTTGGTAACTTACCAAGTCTTACAAATTTCAATATGGAAAATCATACGACTTGCTATAGGCAGCCTCGATACATAATTTGCCTATTTGAGCAGGATTGGAGAAAGGTAACTTGCCATTTTAGGTGAGCTATTGGCTGACCAGTTCTCTGATTAGATATATTTACTTATCAAAATCATAAGCCAGCAAGATGATGAATTAGGTACTTCACCATTTTCATGGACTCAACGGCTTCAGAACAGGCACAAAATGGATTACAGATTTAAACTAAAAAATCCTGAAAAGAGAACTACAAGAACAAGTTAATCAAAGGAATACTTCAGAAAAATAAAATCTTTGAAGTGGGCAATGATGAACTTGCCAAGGCACTATCGAATTCTACAATATTAAGGGAGCAACCTTCCCAGTTTTCAAGTGATCTCAACAACCTACCACATGAGGCCTCACCCGATTTCATCTTGACGCCTTACCAAATTCAGCATAGAAGTTCCCAAATCCAAGAGGACCGATTATCTTCCAGTTCTTGGTGCATTGAATCAAGTCCAAGAGGACCGATTATCTTCTAGTCCTTGGTGCATTGAATCAAGTCCAAGAGGACCGATTATCTTCTAGTCCTTGGTGCTTTGAATCAAGTCCAAGAGGAAGCAACCACTTACCTTTTCAAGCAACTCCTGTCCCAACTTCTGGTGCATCTCGTGCCACTTCCTTGCAACAATAATCGTTAGGTTCTTATGGTGTTGTTGCTGCTGACCTGATTCATAATAGAACGGTCCCTCTTGAATGTCTTCCTAATGACATGACTTCCTTAAATCCAAACGTGTGTACGAACTGGGAACCAACACATCTTGGTGGACCTAGTTTCTTGGCCGAACCCACTTGGTTGAACCCAGTTGACTGAACCCACTTACCAAAAGACAACAAACAACCAGTTTGGAAGGTCCATATGCAACACTTCACTTACTTATCCAAGGGAGTAGCTTTTGGCAAGAATGACCGGCATTCACTTTCCAAATGCAGCCATCTTCAATAAGGAAACTTGCCTTATGAAAATTTGCAGTGCAAAGAGGCAACCCTTGGCCTATAAAAGGGGCCTCAAGGGGCTGCAATTCATCAATCCGAGTTCAATCATCCATCATCCCACGACCCAAGCAAGAAGGAGAGAAAGAGAGACAGAGAGAGAGAAAGAGGGAGAGAGGAAGAAGAAGGTGGGCTGCCAGTAACTACTGGTCATCTTCCAATCCTTCCGCTACAGGTCCATTCTTCCTTTATCTTTTTATAATTATATCTCCTCTTTCATTAAGCTTTATGGGGTTGTAATTAAGGAGCTCTTGTCCCCATGATGATGTATTAATCAAGGTTCATACACTGCCCTGTCTCTCTTTCATTCATATGTTATTTGTTATATATTTTAATTTCGATTCTTTCTACTCCATAACATAATATAAGATTATAGACCTATTAATCCCCCTATGCTCAGGTGGTATTTATTTTGGATAGTTGTGGATTAAATTTTAATTCAGATGAAAACACATGCATAAATCTGAAAACCAAAAACCTGTTTTTCTATACTCTACACACGTACGATAAACGAATTTTATTTCAAGATCCCATACTTCGAATGTCCCAAAACTTTGTACATCTAATATACATGCACCAACACACTTTTAATAAACTTTTCAAGAATTTTAGGCTTATAAAACATCACCAATAAAATCTGATAAATTTTATTAAAATCAAAATAAATTATGAAAAACAAGAGGCTCCTGCAACAGAGGTTGGGTTATTACCCAATATCTTTGTATACAGTGAATCAATTTGATTGAAAATGATCTCATTAGAAAGCTAAAATCCATAGATTTTCAACAAGACTAATTTCATAAAAATCAAAGGTCTGATTATAAAAGTACAATAGTTTTTCTAAACCTCTAACTTTCTAACACAGGTTTGTCTAGAGTTTGAGTGGGGTATATTTTTAGAATTAATTATATAAATCTACAACACATCAAATAAAAATAAAAATATTTTCTAAATTTGTACATCAAAATATGTTTTTTGTAAAATTTTTAGAATTTTTGGAGATTCAGAATTGTTCCAGAAAAATGAGAAACTTGCCTTTGAAAATAGAACCAGTTTCTGTTTTTAAGACTTGAAATACTTTTAAGTTAAGAACCAAAATCATGATTTTCTCAAGCTTTTGAAATTAGAATTTTGCTTTTGAAAACTTAGTGGATCTTGAACAATTTTTAAAGTATCTAGGTTGACCCTTGAACATCGGTTCAAGAAGACCTACGTCGAAAAGAGCTCACTTATCCACAATCGCTAAATGAAGTCAGAAAATTAATCTTTGTTAGTTTGAGTAAACTAGCTGGTATGCTCGCACACACGACGTAGTTCAGGAATTCAATTTCAAGTCTCTACATATACCTCAAAATAAAAATTCACGTCTACAAGATGCATTGAAAAATATGTTTGCATATGATGAATGAGGCTCTATAAGTTGGTCGAGAAGTAAGGAGAGGATTGTTATAGTAGATACTATTTTTAATGCTAATTTTTTAGAGAAATATAACATATTTTTTAGGATGACTATACCTTTAGTTAGGGAAATAAGAATGGTACATAGTGAAGTTAGGCTAGCTATACCTTATATATGATGCTATAGATAAGGCTAAATTAAAAATACAAGCGAATCTTAACCGCAAGCGGTTACTTCTAGCGAATGTTTGGAAGATAATTGATGCATGTTAAAACTAGAAAATGCATTAGGATTTGTATGTGGCTGCATATTTTCTTAATCCCTCTATTAGATTTCCTCGCAACGTTTTAGAGGATGAAGAAGTTAAGAAAGGGGTATTGGTTTTTCTCTTATACATTTTTAGGCTTTTAAAGTGAGGAGGTAACTCTAAGTCCACTATGGGTTTTCTCCACTCGAGGCAAATCTCACTACACCTTAACATTTATATTTACATCTGCCTATTCTAGTCATTTGTTTAGCATGCCTTAGGTATTTTTGTAATTTTCAAAACATCAACATTACTCTTTTATACATAATTTTGGTACCTTCACTTGATCTTTTTGAAATAATATGTTTCAAGATCTCACGTACTGGAGCCATGTGATGCAGGTTGCTTGAGTCACGCATGAATTGCTTTTGAGAGTGTTTAAAAAGAAAAAAGAGGATTTATATTGTTAGCAGGAATGACCTTAGAAATATGTTTAAAAATCAAGGGTGTTTTACAAAACCTCGGAAAAGATTTGATAAATTTTAAGAGTTGACTTGAATCTCTTTATTAAATCATTTTTTGCTAGCAAATGATTCTCTCCTTTATCAAATTTTTTTATCCTGGTGAGGCTATAATGTGACTCATGATATTTTCTCTCAAACACCGAAATCCTGAAGCAATAATTCATAAAAAATTGAGTTGCTTCAAATCAAGTTTCAAAATCAAACCACAATTCTAAGAGCCTTATGTGGTGTTTACTTCTTTGACATCAATCAAGTCATACTATGATTGATGCTAAAGTGGAACATCTATAAATACCCAAAATATCATCCTCTAAAGCAAAAGTTTGTAATACACAATTAAAGACTAAATTGTAAAACTTTCTTTAAAGAATCCACTATTCATTTCAATCAAAAGATAAAAATGCATAGATATATCATGAATTTGCTCATAACATCATTGACAAGGATACAACATTATCAATCAGTTTTTTATAGTAGTTACACAAACTTGTTCAAGAAAAATAAAAAAGGTCAATAAGATACAAATACAAAAAATTCAACAAAGAGAATGATACAAATACATGAATCAAGCTCCCATGATACACATATCAAGTTCACAAGATACTACATGTAAACACCTTTTTTTTTTTTTTTTGCAAAAGTTTTCCTTTACAAGAAAAGTTGTAGTCGTTGGTCTTTTAAGTTTTTTTTTAACAAAGATACCTTAAGCAAGCTCATTTGTAATCCAAAATTTTGTGAGAACCTAAAAATGAGGGTGACTTTGAGCCCCACAAAAAGAAATCGAATTCTGACAAAAACACAAAAAAATGATTATTTTGCCTTCAAGGTTGTACTAGAGAAATTTGACTGTTTCAAGTGTATTTCTTTCAAAGAAAGGGTTGAAAAAGTTTTAAAAAGGCATTCGGAATCAAAATAAGTTTTACTGTAAAACATTTATAAAATGATCATTTTACCCATAAAGAATATTCAAATTAAAAAGAAAAGAATAAACAAGCTTAAAACATGAGGAGATGGAGTGGGACCTTTGAAGACTCAAGTTCGGTGATGGCTCAAGCCCCATGCAAAGCATCAAGTAAAAAGTCTAAAATACCCCTAACCAAGGAAGATTCAACACTGAGCTATGCTACGCCCATTAGAAGGTTAAAGCAGTCCAAAAAAGGTTAAATAGATCAACCCACTGAGTGGAGAAGAACAAAATTGATGATACAAAACAAAGAAGTGAAAAGTCTAAAATACCCATGACTAAGGAAGATCCTACACCAAGCGACTCTACACCCATCATAAGGTTAAAGTGGTCTACAAAGGTTAAAGAGTCACACAAGGGTAAAAGCACAATCGTAAGCTAACATGCATGCGACCGCGGGCCTCCCGTGCCACTATCATCTACCATGGACTACTCATAAGTCGTCACGCGAAACTAAGCAACAAGCATAGGGCCCACCACATGCTTGGCAGGACCCCTTGGCAGATGGCGGCCCCCCCTAGTGCCTTGTGGCACCCCTGGCCAGTGGGGAATGCCCCTGCATGCCTTCCATGCAAAATGTCTCTCACATGATCAAACCTTCTCTAAATGTGCCAAAACCGTGCACAATTGTCCCTAACATATGACACATTAGTCCATATGTCCTCACATGAGAGCACCTCTAGATGGATTGGATTTGGGTCTAGATCAATTTCAACAATCAAAATAGATTCGATTCAAGAAAATGCTTATAAAAGAAGGATGTGGGTGACCAAGAAAGGGGATTTCAACCCAAGAGTGATAAACTCAACCAAGGAAGCAAGAGAGTTCATTTCCAGCCCAAGGAGGAGTTCATCCAAGAAAGAGAGAAAGGGAGGTAGCTACAGAGAGAAAGCATCAAGCCATCCTCTTCTATCTCTTTTTTTGTTTGTTCTTGTTGTAAGCTTGGAATTATTGTCTTCAACCCTTTGTAAGCTCAACAATAACAACCATATCATGAAATATCTTTACAAAGGAGGGTCATACCAGTCCAAAAGTGCAAAAGGAGAGGGTTATATGTAAGAAAAATCTACTACTTTTGCAAGATCTCATTTCTTCTACCCCAATACACTCTATATTTTATACGTTGTCATATATTCTATACTTATGTATTATATCATCCCTTCTCCTCTTTCTTTAGGATTGTAAACACCTCGAATTTTCCAAAAATCAAAACTCTCAAAAACACAAAAGGCTCGTTTGAGCCAAAACGACAACCTGTTTTAAAATGTGAAAACAGGTACAAAAGGCAAAAGGAAAGCCCCGGCAAGAAGAGCAAATCGAGCCCAGAGACTCAAAAGCCACCCCCTGTTTAAAAATGGAAGAAAAAAGAGCCCGTTTAGAGA
This sequence comes from Brasenia schreberi, assembly GCA_036023115.1. Taxonomy (NCBI): domain Eukaryota; kingdom Viridiplantae; phylum Streptophyta; class Magnoliopsida; order Nymphaeales; family Cabombaceae; genus Brasenia; species Brasenia schreberi. Next base: position 5,059,948 of record JAYKKT010000048.1, read on the forward strand.
AAAGCCAGACAGAAGGGTAAAAATATAATTTGGATCAAAGGAAAAGCGCAAAGTAGCTCTAAAATGTAGAAAGAAGCCTAGTACCTGAGGAAGTCGACAGAAGTCTGAGACACGTCCTGTCAGAATGAAGAACGGAATTCGTGCGGCAATCTGAGTTTGATATCAACAGGAACCGGCCAAAAACCAAAACGGCGGACCGAAACGAACTCCGAAAAAGTCCTGAAAAGCAGAACACCGATTGGAAGAAAGACTTGGGGAAGACCCAGGCTAGAGTTGGGCGTCCGATAAATCGAAGCCCACTCGAAACCGATTGTGAAAAGCACCAGAAAACCAAGGAGCAGAAGAAAAGTCTGGATTGGGTCTGGACCCAAAAATATCCAGATCCCAGATCCAAATTGTGTTTGGATTGGATCTGGATCTCAAAAATCCAAGATCTAAGATCCAAACCCAAATAAATATTTGGACTGGATTTGGATCTCAAAATATCCGAGATCCGCGATCCAGAACCAAATAGGGTTTGGATTGGATCCGAATAGCCAGACCCAAATCCAAGATCCAATTAAAACCTCTATAAATAGAGGTGAAAGGGCTGCAAATTTTTTTTCATGCCTCTTTGCTTGGGTAGGAGAGAGAGAGAGAGGGAAAAGTCAACAAAGGGGGCAGGTTTCCCCCTTTGCCTTTTGTAATAGGTGGGCTGGTTTTGTAAGCCAAGAAGCCTCTCCATTTCACGCCAAGCATTGGTTGCTGCTCAAGTGGATCCGGCAGCCATGGATGGTCCACTCGTTGTGAAGAATTGTTGCGTGGAAACCACTAAAATCGTAGCCAAGGTGAGTTCCTAGAACCCACCTAAACCGTTCTCCCGTTTGCCTTTTGTAATAGGTGGGCTGGTTTTGTAAGCCAAGAAGCCTCTCCATTTCATGCCAAGCATTGGTTGCTGCTCAAGTGGATCCGGCAGCCATGGATGGTCCACTCGTTGTGAAGAAATGCTGCGTGGAAACCACTAAAACCGTGGCCAAGGTGAGTCCCTAGAACCCATCTAAACCGTTCTCCCCTTTGCCTCTCTAAACCACCTAACTCCCTTGAGAAAATCCAGCAAGTTCAACCAAACATATGCTGGCCGAACCTTGCAAAAATCGCACCTAGACTCTACCCAAAACCGTCCCCACCCAAGCCCATACCAAGCTCGGCCAATAGCTGGCCGAGCTCACCCTAGGTTTGTCCTATTGGGTCCCCAAATCCCAACCTAAACTAAATCCCAAGCTGCTCAGCTCGGCCACCTTTGGCCGAGCCATTCCCTTTAGCAACTTCATCCCAAAATCTCAACCTAAACTAAACCCAAGCTGCCCAGCTCGGCCACCCTTGGCCGAGCCATTTCCTTTAGCAACTTCACCCCAAGTCCTAACCAAAACTAACCCTAAGACTTGCCCAGCTCGGCCACCATTGGCCAAGCCATCTCTTTAAAACTTCACCCTAGTTCCCACCTAAGACGAACCCTCAAGCTTACCCAGCTCGGCCACCATATGGACGAGCATCCACTTAGGGCCTTTCCTTAGAACTTCACCTAGGATCAACCCCAAAACACCAAACAAGCTCGGCCATCACTTGGCCGAGCATTCCTTTAGGACCCTTCCCAAATCCGCCCATGGACCATCACCCAACTCGGACCCTAGCTGGTCGAGTATCACCTTAGGACTTCGACTAAAACCCTACCTAAGCCCTTTACCTTAGAGCTGACCTTAGATCCCCTACACCTTGCCTTAAGTTCGCTCGAATCCCACCCAAAACCATAGAACCTTCGTGTGTCGACATAGCCTAGATCGTGAACTAGGACCAAAAACTCCACGCATCAGATCGGTTCGCAGCGAGAGGTCCATCCAACGGTTATATCCAAGGTCGGATCCCATTGATAAAGAAAGCCCAAGCAGACGACGTGTAAGTGTTCGAATCTGATCTTTTACATTGTTTCAAGTTCAATTAAATTCGATACGGGGTTGTAATAATGGAGCGTAGTCTCCCCCCGAGATGTAATATTGTGGTTTGAAACACAAATCACACACGTACACTCGAGCCTTTTCGCTCTTATCTGCACACTTTCGCACACAAACGGGCCTCAACAGCCCATAGGATATAGCTCTATTTATATACATTCAGCTAGGTTTTAAGGTTCAAGTCGTGTGAGTTGTCTTTCATTTTATACACTCAAAGCACTCACTCACATTGAGCTGTTCCGCTCTTACGTATATATACGTATTTTCCTTTCAGCTGGGTTTTAAATTCAAGTTGCGTGAGTTGCCTTTCAATTTATACACTCAAAGCACTCACTCACATTGAGCCTTCTCGCTCTTATATATATATCTATATCTCTCTTCTCCTGCGTTTTACAGTTCAGTTGTGTGTGTTGCATTTCAATTTATACACAACACCCACGCACACATTGAGCCTTTTCGCTCTTAAGATATAGATATATTTAAATTTCTGCAATTTACATTCAAGTCGTGTGAGTTGCATTCAATTTGGATTTTCCTTCTGCTAAGTCTTTAAATTTCGGGTTTTACATTCAAGTTGTGTGAGTTGCATTGCATACTCGCCATACTCGAGCTAGGTTGCATACCTGCATCGAACAAACCCCGAACAAAATCATGCAAAATGCCCAACTTAGGCCACTGGATGCACACACTCCACGCCCAAGTGATTAAAATTGAAAGACTTAGGGTCGCCCAAGCCCAGTAAAAGCAAAAACTCGCCAAATGCATGATTTCCAAAGTTTTCAAACACCTGATCATTCAAAAATTGATTTTTTTGTGTGTAACTTGTTCAAACGAAGTCTCTAAACCATACAGACTGACCCTTGCGCGTCGGTGCAAGAAGGTCTGCGACGAAAAGATCCCGCTTGCTTACAATCGCCTTTCAAAAGTCAAATATTTTAAAACTACTTCGCTAGTTTGAGTAAGCTAGCTGGCACGCCCTAAAAGCGAACGTAGATTGCGAAAAGATTCACGCTAGGCCTAAGAAACCCAGAGTTGAGGATTTTTCGTGTCTACAAATTTGGCACGCCCGGTGGGACTCGGGACTTAAATTGATTTCAAACAAACAAGTTACACTCAAAATTTTCGAAAAAAAGGTGTTTTCCAAAAATCGTGTATACTTAGAAAAGTTGCAAAAAATGGAGCGAAAACCAAAATCCTCGTCGAGTAAATCAAAAGAGGTTTTCAAAACTACCAAAGAATGAGAAGCACTAGCTGATATATATGAGTGATTTTCAAAAGAATGAAAGTTTTAAGCGAGGAGCTTAAAACCCATAAATCCCGTAGCAGCTCTTCTTAGGCGCACAAAAATTGTGAAAAGAAAACCAATTTCAAAATCGACGAAGGAATTAAGGTAAAAGGCCAAACCCTAGAAAAGGGCGAGACTTCCACTCCCACAAATCCAAAATTCAAAAATTCCAAAGAAAATTCGAAAAAAGTTGTTTTTGTTTTAAAAAATCAAAAAAATCTTGAAAACTTTCAGAAAGACAAAAAAATAAAAAAATCAAACTTTGAAATTTCGAAAAATTCAAATGAAATTCCTAAATCTAGGCACACACACAAAGTGGAAAGCAAAATCCACACCCCACAGAAAAACGAGAGTGAAAAACAGGTAGGTTTCGAAAAGGAACACCTCATGAAACTCCGGGGGCTCAAAACAGAGTTACTTGGGAAAACGGCCTGCTCTCACCATGAAAAGGTAGACAAGCCACAAAGAGGTATGCCTGAAACTCATCCTCTTCAAAACTCTCTTCTTCATATAGGGTCATCAGATGCATTGGATAACCCCTCTGCACACACAAAACCACGAAATGTGCCTAAGTTAGAGAATTTTCAAGGTGCGCCAAATATCCCGCACCAGCCAAAAGAATTTCAAAAGCAAAAACAAAAACAAACTCAAAAAATGGTAGACATGGAGACCCCTAATGCATGCATCGACATCTTAGGAGCTCATAACCCTGCCATAGAAAAAACAACTTCTTCGAGCCTAGTTTGTACCCTGGAACCAAGATTAGAGCTTTGAAACAAAAAAATCCATCCCTAGGGGCACGACGAGTTGAACCTAGGGAGCAAATAAAAAAATTCAAGGGAGCAAGCTTGTCTTCCCTTGAAGAAAAATTCTCCCAAAAACAGGTTGTGTGGAAGCTCAAGTCTTCCATCACCCTGCAATATCCAAAGTTCCTTAAGGAACCAAGCATGGCCTTCCTTGAGGACAAAATCTCTCAATTCGGGGTTGTATGGAAGCACAAGTCTTCCATCACCCCAAAATATCCAAAGTCTATCGAGGGACCAAGCACGGTTTCACTTGAAGACAAAATCACCCCAAAATATCCAAAGTCTCTCGCTCTTGAAGACAAAATCATCCCAAAATATCCAAAACTCCTCAAAGGACCAAGCACGGTTTACTTTGAGAAACAAACCTCCCAAACCAGGGTTACATGGAAGACCAAGTCTTCCATCACCCCAGAATCCAAAATCCCAAAATCCAAAAGGGTATATATCCCCGACATGGACGATTCCATGTTCCAAGGCCATGATTTATACAAAAACTTTTCAAAAAACAAGAAGTCTTGGAACATGATTCTAAACATGGGATATAAACCCTACCAGGGCCTGGGAACCCAAAACTAAGGTAGGCTCGAACCTGTCCTACCTCAGGCCAATCGACAAAAGTATGGATTGGGCTACAGCCCACCCATACCCCCAGAGCCTCCACCTAAGGCCATATGGGTCAAGGGTGCCCTGTAGAACTTCTAAAACCGAAACCCATGTCTTGGACCTATCTGATTAGAGTCTGATTCATGAATGTTTTCTTTGTAGGTTCAATGGAAGATCCCTACTTTTGAAAAAACCAAAAAAATTGGATATTACCAACAAAAAAAAAAAAAAAAAATTGAAAACCCTCAAAATCTCAAAAACATTTGGAAGAATGAAAATCCCAAAAAGAAATTTTGTTTCGAAAGCATTTGGCCATGTACAAAGTCCATTTTCAAAAAATTATAAAAAAAGCTTTTTCAAAAATTGTATATACTCCCAAAACCCAAAAAAATCCAAAAACTGGTCTTGAACACCCCTTTTGCCTAGAGCTTTTTCAAAATGAAAAGCTCGAGAATCACCAAAGCCAGGAGGAATGAAAACCTCCTAACTTCCTGAAATTCGCAAGATCCTTGACTTATGCAAAGATTGGGGATTTTTAGAAACAAGCCTGACCCATAGTGTGTGCATAAGCATCACACTCTGAAATCATTCATGTGCATAGAGTCTAGACATCATCTTAGAACTCGAATTCAGGGTTTTGTAAATCCAAAGGGGCAATGAAAGTAGACCCCCTAAGTATCGAGCCTTCATAAGCAAGTCTCCATACGAATCAAATCCAACACCTTCAAGGCAAATTTCAAAAAGAAATGAGAATCTCGAAAAAGGGTTAGCATTTCACAAAAGCCTTTTCAAAATTCTTTTGATAAAAACCTCCCAAGCATTGCAATTCATGCATTGTCTGCTTGACTTGATCAAATGAAGATGTTGTTCATACTAAATGTGCCATACATTTTCGAAAACTCTTTTGGCATGTGAAAGAAATCACTAAGCCAAAAGAAAAATCGTGCTTGGCCTTGCTATAGGCCCTAAAAATTCGAGACATCATCTCCCATGGAAAGGTGAATGATTCGTTAAAGCACTCATTTGAAAAACCTATCTTAAACAGGTAGGCAAAATGGCAGCCCCTTTCAACAGAGTATGAGTTTCAAGACTCAAGACTCAATTAAGGGACAAGCCCTATATCGTGTGGTTGAAGTGCCTCCGTGAGACACATTCCCCATACTTCATCAAATGCCCCATGAAGGCACGAATTTTCAAAATGAATTCCAAAAACCCTGCTTGACCAAAATCAAGTATAGGAAACATATTTCAAATCAAAAGGGTTGGTATGAAACCATCCTCATATAAAAGGGAGGATTTCCCAAAATTGCTTTCTCAAAAGGGATCAAAATTTCGAAAACTTAACCCTACATATACTTTGAAAAGAAAGATTTTTAAAACTTCAGGTTTATATGAAAACCTTGATTGTGTTTGGATAAGAACATGAATCTCACGATGAAATATGGAGACCATGTCAAAATCAAAGCCCAATGACCATGATGATCACTTAGGGTTGGTTGTGTTTTCCATCCTTGAACAAAAAGTAGCATGATCAGTTTAGAAAGATCGTGGAAATGCAGGGACATGAACATACCATCGTCCATCTCAAAAAGTCTTTTGAAAAGCCATGGCCCTTCATCATGTGGCCATGCGAAATTTCCCTCAAGCTAGGGGCATTTTTAAATATAGCCCCTAGACACCTTCCATGAAGAAACGAATTTCATAGAATGCATCTCCTTCTTGACTTGTGAGATACATTTCATATGTTCACTCTTGCATAAAATCGTGTATTTCCATTTTGAATCACATGGAGTGCATAGCATGCATCATATTCATATCATACCACCCCAAAGAAAGCTCAAGAGGTGGGCAAACCTAAGTAGGAATGTCCCCATGTCTTCAAAAAGGGCAACAAAAATCGAAAATTTGTTGATGTTGTGGGTAGAAATTAGCAAAACCTGAAAAATGCCCGAATATTCATAGGGGTTTATGTTAAATTCCTTTTTCGAAAAGATTTTGAAAAATCGAACTCCTTTGAAACTTCTTGAAAGAAGGATTGAAGTTGATTATATAACCCTGAATGGGGGAATTTATACTTTTCGAAAGGTAGAGTCTTCCAAAAACAAATTGGCGATATTTCAAAGAACCCTAGCTTACAAGATTAAGCCTTGTTCAAAATATCAAAATAGTTTCAAATAGTAGATGCTATTAAGAAATAGGACGATCATGTTTGAATCGAATAACCAAAGGGATAAGCCTTCCCCCATTCTACTTTCTCTCCAAAAAGGAAAATTGGCTGTGTTCAAAAGAAAAAGAAAAACGAGAATACAAAAACTCCTCCGAAAGTGGTCTTCCCTTCATAAACAGGGAATACAAAAACTCCTCCGAAAGAGGTCTTCTCGTTCAAAAGAAAAAGGAGATATAAAAAAGCTCCTCCCAAAGAGGTTTTCCCTTAATAAACAGGGAATACAAAAACTCCTCCAAAGAGTTGCTCTCCTTTAAAGAAAAGAGAGATTAATGAAAAAATACTCCCAAAGGGAGACCCTCTATGAAAAACAAGAAATAAAAAGCTAAATCTCAAAGAGCGATTTTCCGACTCTTTACCTAAAACCACGGGATGCTTCAGAAGGGACCGTGGTATCTCTTTCCCGTATCTCTACGACTTATCCCCAAGGAAAAAGGTTCAAATTTACGAAAATCCTAAAGTATGAATAAAATCGGCTTATTTGGATTTCATTTTGTTTGAGAACTCGACTTTGTTTTGTAGGAAATGGAACTTTGAAATGTTTTCCAAGTTTTCCTACCCAAAAAACCTCTACTAAGTAGCAGGTATTGAAACCCGAATGAAGGGAAGTATGAAAAATGAAAGTCCTTTTCGATACAAGCTAAAAGGAGTTCGTTTTCAAAAAGAAAATTTTGAAAAAAATCCACGAATATCAAAAAGAGAAGGGTAGAACCTGCTTGGAGCAGACAGCCTCAAAAGGCTCTCTCCAAAGCTCGAAAACCCGAAAACATCTAGAAGACATGGGTAAAACCTGCTCGGAGCAGCCTGCCTCAAAAGGCACTCTTCGGGCTCAAAACCCCCAAAAAAAAATGTTTTTCTCATGCATGCATCCAAAAATCGTCCATGCATGATCATACATAGGGAAACCTAGGAAAAGTCCCCTTTTGCTAAAAATCCCCACCAATGGTAAAAGAAAACAGGGTTTTGTGAAATAAAAATGGTATATTCTCGAGAAAATTTGAGAGGAAAACCAAAATGGGGTGTTATCTTCTTCACCATTATCCAAATCAATTTGGATAATGCCAAAGAGGGGCATCTGTAAACACCTCGAATTTTTCAAAAATCAAAACTCTCAAAAACACAAAAAGCTCGTTTGAGCTAAAACGACAACCTATTTTAAAATGTGAAAACAGGTACAAAAGGCAAAAGGAAAGCCCCAGCAAGAAGAGCAAATCGAGCCCGGAGTCTCAAAAGCCACCTCCTGTTCAAAAACAGAAGAAAAAAGAGCCCGTTCAGAGAAAAGCCCGACATAAGGGTAAAAATGTAATTTGGGTTAAAAGAAAAGCGCAAAGCAGCTTCAAAATGCAGAAAGAAGCCCAGTACCTGAGGAAGTCGACAGAAGTCTGAGACACGTCCTGTCAGAATGAAGAACGGAATCCGTGCAGCAATCTGAGTTCGATATCAACACGAACCGGCCAAAAACCAAAACGGCGGACCGAAACGAATGTCGAAAAAGTCCTGAAAAGCATAACACTGATTGGAAGAAAGACTTGAGGAAGACTCAGGCCAGAGTTGGGCGTCCGATGAATTGAAGCCCGCTCAAAACCGACTGTAAAAAGCACCAAAAAGGACTCACCCACATTGAGCCTTTTCGCTCTTAAGTATATATACATATTTCCCTTTCAGCTGGGTTTTAAATTCAAGTTGCGTGAGTTGCCTTTCAATTTATACACTCAAAGCACTCACTCACATTGAGCCTTCTCGCTCTTATATATATATCTATATCTCCCTTCTGCTGCGTTTTACGGTTTAGTTGCATGTATTGCATTTCAATTTATACACAACACCCACACACACATTGAGCCTTTTCGCTCTTAAGATATAGATATATTTAAATTTCTGCAATTTACATTCAAGTCGTGTGAGTTGCATTCAATTTGGGTTTTCCTTCTGCTAAGTCTTTAAATTTCGGGTTTTACATTCAAGTTGTGTGAGTTGCATTGCATACTTGCCATACTCGAGCTAGGTTGCATACTTGCATCGAACAAACCCCGAACAAAATCGTGCAAAACACCTAACTTAGGCCACTGGATGCACACACTCCATGCCCAAGTGATTAAAATTGAAAGACTTATGGTCGCCCAAGCCCAGTAAAAGCAAAAACTCGCCAAATGCATGATTTCCAAAGTTTTCAAACACCTGATCATTCAAAAATCGATTTTTTGTGTGTAACTTGTTCAAATGAACTCTCTAAACCGTATAGACTGACCCTTGCGCGTCGGTGCAAGAAGGTCTGCGACGAAAAGATCCTGCTTGCCTACAATTGCCTTTCAAAAGTCAGATATTTTAAAACTACTTCGCTAGTTTGAGTAAGCTAGCTGGCACGCCCTAAAAGCGAACGTAGATTGCGAAAAGATTCACTCCAGGCCTAGGAAACCCAGAGTCGAGGATTTTCCGTGTCTACAAGTATATTGACTGCTTCCAATTCAATTTAAAAAGCCACAAGAGGGATATAATTGTCACATTTACATACGATAACATAAGTATGTAATCACTCTTATGGTTGATTAATCGCCTATAAGTTTGTGTTATGGGAGAGCATTGGGCTATGATCACATATATTTTTCAAGAGAGCAATCATCCTTGAGAGAGATCTCTTGGGATCTATATGTAGATGAGTTCTTCCCTGAATGAGCATAAGTGCTCAATAAAATTCTTTGAATGATTATTAAATCATTAAGGTTCTAATCGGATGCATTATTATTTTCTATAAGAAAATTTTTACAACTGCATAGACCTTCTATGATCACCGAATTTTTCAGCCACCATCTCTAAGCAAAATATTCTCGAATATTGTTTGTACACATATTGATTACAAATTTTGGATATGAGTGAGATTGATAAAAAAATAAGTAAGGATGAAACCCAACACAAAACCGAACCTGTCTGTGACAAAAATATTACGACAGATGTTTAGTAAAACTATCCTAACTCAGTCCATATGTATCAAAATACCTCAAGAATAGTTTCGTCAGAAATCTAATATCCATAGCTTTCTAAATTGATAATTTTCATAGAAATTAAAAGCCTACATACAAATATACGAGTATTTTATTGAGACTTTTCAAAAGACAATTTTGAGTTGAAATTGTTTTGAAATAACTCTGGATTTTGAATCACTCTTGCTAAGTATCTAGGTTGATGCTTGAGGGCTGGTTGAAGAAGTCCTATGTCGAGAAGAACCTACTTTACCATATCGCCGAATAGTGAGGTAAATATCTTTGCAAGTTTGAGTAAACTTGTTGGCACGCTTACACACGATTTTTGCAAGCAAAGTTTTAAGTCCATACCAGACAAAAGAATTTTCTTTACAAAAATAAAATGGCACGCCGAGTGGGACTTAGGTGTTAGAGGAGTAATTTTGATCCGACTAAGCTATTTCAAAACAAGTTGATTTTCAGGTCTTATTCTAAACTCTTTTCAAAACTTTGCTATAGGGCCAAAACTAGCATACATCATGTCAAGTTCGAAAAGTTCCTTTAGAGATGTGTCAAGTGAGACCTCCTCAAGCTCTACAAATTGGTTTTCGAAAACAACCCAAAGCTCTTTTAAACCACTATCTCAAGCCTAAGAGAATAGTATCACCTTTTTAAAAAGAGAATTGAGAGAGTTACAAATTGAAAGGGAGGTTACTGCCCTAAGCTAGGAGGCCGATGTAGTCGAGTCATGTTGTTACCATGAGAAATAACCTCAGGTTCATAGGAAGACAAACCATGCCTGGAGAACAAAACCGACAACAAAATTTGATGAAAGATATAAGCTCGCAAAATTAGCAAGTGTTAGGATTGATCCATCACTTCCTAATACCCCTTCCTCTACTAAAAGTTCCCAAAAATGTATATCTAGAAAACCAAAATATTTAGAAAATATTCAAAAATTAAAAATAATTGAAAGTGAAAATTCAGAAAAGAGAAACAAAAGAAAAGGAGTCTATATTCCTAGGCACACATGTGGAGAGGGGCATCAGGTCTTCTTCACTTAAGTCACCCTAAAAATTTCAAAAACATACGGGTTTCATTCTCTTGAGCACCACTTTACACACTCCAAAGGTTTTTTCTCCAAAAGAAACAAACACAGAGAAAAATTAATGTTGCATGAGTCTATGGTTGAAGAATGGAGGTCAAGATTGAGCAAAACAAAGGAAGCTCGAAGCCATGCATAAGGTAGAGCCACCTCGGCACTCCCACAAGAAAGCTTGCTCTTACCATGGGAAGGTAGTTAAGCTCGAAAAAGGTATTCCTAAAACTCATTCCCTTTAAAACTCCCTACTCGATCCTCCATTTCTTCGTATAGGATTGATAAATCATTCACATGCATTTCATGCATCAAATCACACTCATGCACCCACAAACCCACTGTCAAAAAATGCGGATTTCCAAGGCGCGCCGAAAGTTCTGCATCAATAAAAAGAATTTCAAAATAAAAAACAAAACAAAATAAAATTCAAAACTTGGTAGACATGGTTACTCCTAAGTCACATATCAATATCCTAAGTACACCTAACCCTACCATGCATAAAAAAATTCCTTTGAGCCTAGGTTTGTATCATAAACCCAAGTCTACGACCATGACTCATCTAGGTTCCATGCATTCTTCAAGTCCAAATGAGACCATGAACCTAATCCTGGCTCAAGCCCACATTATATGTGATAAGCTTGAAGCTTCCCTTGCTGGGTTTGGTCTCCTTAAAGACCATTTCCTATCCTCTCTTATTGTGTCATGAGAGTATGAGCCTTTGGGCTCCCCTTCCCTATGAGTGCACCACATTCTTTGTGTGTGACCATATCCACACCTACGCCAACCTTGGACTCATGTCCAAGTCCATGCATGCCTAATGTATCGGTCTTGCCTTCCCATAACCTCTACATATCCACTAAGGGATCAACACAATTTTTCTTGAAACCCATGCCTTCCTATCTAGCAAGGGATCAACCATGTTCTCCCTTGGCATTACACATGCACTTAATCATCCACCCCTAGGGGCACATTGGATTGTACCTAGGGTCCATCATAAGAATATCAACTATTCCATACTTCGGGTGCATATCCTTGATGCACCTGAACCCCCAGATCCTCCTTGGACATGATGCCAACTCTAAGTTTTGTGTATTGTGTATAAGTTATCTTCAAAATATTAAAAATCTGGAAAAAAAAGAGAAAAACCTAAACACAATTTTTTTTTCAAAAGAAAACCTCAAAACCGTTTGTCAAAAGGATGCCAATCCTCTTAAGGATGAGTTGGGTGATGTGAATCTACATGAACTTTCTCAAATTCAATAAAATATTGGATTTAAGCAAACACTCAAGTTCTCTAGAAGGTGACCCCTTAGGGGTTAACATAAGAGTCAATCTAATCCTAAATGCATCACAAGCTAGGGTCGTATCATGCATATTTCTAGGTCATGTAAAAAATCAAGATGTCCAATGACATAGTTGTGTATGAGTCATTCATGCATCTCACTTAATACCTTTCATCACATGCTACAATATGTGTTGTCCATGGTGTGTGAATGCTCATGTCGTCCATCTCCTCCAAACTAGGGCATGTACCTTGCATTCCTTAGGCACTTTTCATGGAGACATGAATACATTAATTATTTCATTGAGCATGTATTCCATCATCTCCTATGGGAATACATTTCTACATTGCATGCATCCCATGAACATCATTCACCCCTAGAGACCCTACAACAAGCTAGACTAGTCGAGCTTGACTTACTTGATAAGAAAAGACTCCTTGCCATGGATCATGCAAAGGATAGCCCGACATTATAAAAAACACATGAAGACTCACTACTTTAAGGTAGGATATATCATGTTGACGAGTGTAAACACCCTAACAAAAATCCAAATAAAATATGGTACATTTGAAATCCCATGATTTGAAGATTATCTCAAAATTTTGATAATTTTCAAGCATCACTTTTAAAAAGAAAACATTTTTGAAAAATTTTGAAGGCCAAAATCCTAAGATTTATAAAGTGATTCAAAAAATCCAATTTTTCAAAAGAAAAGCAAATCTATCCAAAGTCAGAGTGAAGTCCGAATCAGAAAGAGCTATATTTCCTGAAAGAGGATATGGACGAAATTAGAAAGCAAGCATATCCAAATCAAGCAAGGAGTCAATTCAGGGTTAGAGCAAGCCCAAACAAAGAGGACTCGATCCAATCCCAAGCTAAATTAGATCTCAACCCAATTGAAGGCAAAAATTGATTCAAGGCATGATTTAATTCAAAGCAAGATTCAATCTAAGATGAGTCAGATCCCAAGGCTCCATTCAAGGCGAAGTTAGATCCCCAAGCCATGACTAAGGATGTGCTTGGGCAAAGGTGGTTGAGTGACTCAACTTAGGCACCTTACCTAAGGCCACAAATGGAGGTCAAGTTGACCAAGGCTCAAGCCAAGTTAAACAAGATGGGGTGGCCGATCCAAGCCATGGACCGAACTATGCCGGGTCAAGCAAAATGGATGGGCTCGACCACATGGGTTGCACCGAAGGCTACACCAACCCACATGGACTCAAGGGAGTGGTGAGACCACTCTCCAGCCCCACATACCCCATGTGCAGCCAAATAAATCTAGAAATTTTCATGGATCAAACCCAAATCAGGTCTTGCATTTGAAACACCAAAACCCAACCCATGGAAGGCCCTAAAGGGCCCCCTGAAAACTATAAATAGTGGCCTTGGGGGGGCTGGATTGGTGGAGGAAAATCAAAGAGAGAAGTCCAACAAATAGAGAGAGAGAGGAAGAGAGAGGAGGAGAGGAAGGAATTGCCCCTTCCAGGAGGAGCCGAATAGCCATCTTCCACCTTCCAAGCTTCAGTTCTAAGGTTGACTCTTCCCTTTCTCTTTCTTTTCATCCCTTAAGCCTTTAAATTTCATTTAAAAGGGTTGTCATTAATGAGCTTTTGACTCTAATTTGATGTAATATTCGAGGGGAGATGCTATCTAATTTTAATCCAAGCTCGTAGGTAAGATTGCCTTCCATGTTTTTGGTTTATAGTTTATTCTACCCCAATATACATTGTAAGATCTTATACGCTCTAATCTCCTCTATGATTAAGCTATATTAATAATTTTCTTTGATTATTGCACTACCTTATGATTGAAATTGCTAGAGATGATGATTTAATTTGGTAGAATTCGATCGGATGAACCCATTAATTTCTTAAAACTAAAAAACTTTATTTTTTTGTATTCTCCATCCGTCTGATTTCCTATTTCTCCAACCCTACTTTGCGATTGAAACACGTTGAAACTTGGCATACCCATTCTATACACAAGCTCACTCTTCATAAAATTTATAAGAATTTTAGAAACATTTAAGGTTGTGAATAAAATTGTGTAAAATCGAATAGAATCGGAACAAAGTCTGTCAACACTACACATCCTACAACAGAGGTTGGGTAAAAGTCGCTTAACTCTATCTTTAGTAATCCAAATTGCCTTAAAATAGTCTTATTGGAAAGCTAATATCCATAGCTTTCTAACAAGATTAATTTCATAAAACTCCAGTATCTATATGTTGAGAAATAGTCACTTCTTTAAGGCCCTTTGTTTCTATCATAGGTTCTATCTTGAATTTCAGAATAAGGGATTTCACGTATTTAATTCTACACATTCACAACACTAAAAATTAAAACAAAAATATTCTAAGAATCTTCTCTAGACCTATTTTAAATAAAATTTTGAGAATTTTTGAAGATTCGAAGACTACCAAAAAATTAGGAAAACTAGTTCTTGAAAATAGAACTAGTTTATATTCTTTTAGGATTGAGGTTGATTTTCAGCCAAGGAATAAACTCATAATTTTTAGAAGTTTTCTTGAATTTGAATTTAGTTTTTCAAAAGCATATAAGATCTTAAAACAATTTTCAAGCGCTTAGGCTTACCCTTGAGTATCGGTTCAAGAAGTTCTAAGGTGAAAAGAACTCACTTGTTCATAGTTGCTAAGAAGTCAAAAATCAAATTCTGCAAGTTTCAAAAAACTTGTTGGTATACTCGCGCACTTGTATTTGTGAATTGAGTTTCAAGTCTCTTCATAGGCTTTAAATAAAATTCTCATCTACAATGAGCATACACCAAAGTGGTCCACATCCTCTCGAAATGTGGTGGACAAATTGGGAGGGTCCCTATGTCATAAGAGGGCCAACAACCAACAATGCATATTGGCTAATTGATGCTGAGGAAAAAAACTTGGTAGATCATATAAATGCCCAATATGTAAAAAGATATCACGTTTAGAGTCTACCATTAATTCTTTTGAAATGATTTTACAAATGGATCATATTTAGTTTCCTCAAGAGGGGACTAAGTTGAGTATATATCTCTTAGGTAGGAATTAGCACTCTATAAAAAGGTGGAGTGTTTTCAAAATCATAAAATAACATTTTAAAAGTCCTTATTTTACAAAACAGAGCCTAGTTCAAAATAATAAAATATTTTCAAGTAGTAGGTGCTATTATGAAAATATGGCACACTTGGTTAGACTGAGTAACTAGAGGGATAAGTTCTATTTTATTCTCTTCAAAGAAATGGGCAAAGGCCCAATACCTCGAAATCCAAAATAGGAAAATAAAAAATAAAAATAAAAAATAAAATAAAAAATAAAAAAATTGTGTTTCTTAATTTCAAACTTTTTAGGTGGCGGTCGACCTACCTATATAGGTCTTGTCATTACCTTTTTCAGATTTCTTTTATTTAAACATTCCATTTCTTTTACTTTCTTCCTAACTCCATCGTTTCAAGGGGTGGTGTGAAATGGAGGAGCTTATAGTTAGTAGACTAACCAATATACGTGTGTTTTGTGGGTCAGGATTATGGGAAGGTGTAGAGTTTGCAACAGCAAAATCTTATTGGTAGAGAGCAATTGAGGAACATTCGTGTAGTATATGGGGAAGTAGCATTAGGTTAATGAAGTGATGTCTTTCTACACATCTAAGAGGCGGTCAAGTTTTAAGTATCATTCTGAACCTTTCACTTTCAAAAAGAACATCCTTTGGAAAAATAATTGGGCGAGGAACTTCAAGTAATATGCATGGACGAATGAGAGCACTTAGGGCAGCCAGCCTTCATGAAATCTCCTAAAGAGGGATATCTATAAACACCCAAAATATCGTCCTCTAAAGCAAAAGTTTGTAATACATAATTAAAGACTAAATTGTAATTCTTTCTTTAAAGAATCCACTATTCATTTCAATCAAAAGATAAAAATGCATAGGTACATCATGAATATGCTCATAACATCATTGACAAGGGTACAATATTATCAATCAATTTTTTATAGTAGTTACACAAATTTGTTCAAGAAAAATAAAAAAGGTCAACAAGATACAAATAACAAATACATGAATCAAGCTGCCATGATACACATATCAATTTAACAATATACTACAAACATGTAAACACCTAAAATTTTCCAAAAAAAAATTGTTTTTTTCAAAAGTTTTCCTTTATAGCGAAGTTATAGTTGTTGGTCTTTTAAGGATTTTTTCAACAACGATACCTTAAGCAAGTTCATTTCTAACCCAAAATTTTGTGGGAACATCAAAATGAGGGTTAATTTGAGCCTCACCAAAAAAATCAAATTCTAAAAACCCAAAAATGACTATTTTACCCTTAAGGTTTTAGAAGCGAAGTTTCATTGTTTCAAATGTATTTCTTCCAAATAAGGGGTTGCAAAAGTTAAAAAAGAGCATTTGAAATCAAAATAAGTTTTAACCACAAAACATTTACCAAATAATCGTTTTACCCCTATGAAATATTTGAATTAAGAAAACAAAAAAAATAAAGAAGCTTAAAATATGGTGGAGAAGGAGCAAGACCTCAGAAGACTCAAGTTGAGTGATAACTGAAAACCACGTAAAGCATCAAGTAAAAAGTTTAAAATACCCCTGACCAAGAAAGATCCTACACCAACGAACCCTACATCCATTAGAAGGTTAAAATAGTCCAAAAAAGGTTAAAGAGATCGATCCACGGAGTGGGGAAGGACAAAATCTATGAGGTAAAAAGTCTAAAATACCTCGGAGTAAGCAAGATCCTACACCCATCAGAAAGTTAAAATGATCTAGAAAGCTTAAAGAGATCAAGCCATGCAGCAGAAAAGAGTAAAAACACCATCATTGACTACCATGCGTGTGACCACGGGCATCCCATGCAGCCACCATGAACTGCACACAAGCCACCACATGTCAACAAAAAACAAGCGCGGGCTCACTACGTGCTTGGTAAGACCCCCCGACACCTGGTGGAACCCCCTTGGCCCCTGCGTGCCTTCCATGCAAATCGCCTCCCATATACTTAATCCTTCTCCAAACATGTCAAAACCGTGCATACTTGTCCCCAACATATGGCACATGAGCTCATCTGCCCTTCCTACATGAGGGTACCTCTAAATGCATTGGATTTAGGTTTGAATCGAGTCTAACAACCCAAAAAGATCTAATTCAGGAAAATGTTTATAAAATGAGGATGTGAATGATCAAGAAAGGGGATTACAGCCCAAGAGTGATAAGACCAACCAAGGAGGATGTGAGTGACCTCATTCCTAACCCAAGGAGTAGTTCATCCAAAAAAGAGAGAAAGGAAGAGACCTAGAGAGTGAAATCCTTAAGCCATCCTCTTCTAGCCCTTTTCTTGTTTGTTCATATTGAAATCTTGGAGTTATTGTCTCTAATCCTTTGTAAGCTCAATAATAACAGAAATTTGGTGGAATATCATTACAAAGGAGGGTCATATCAGTATGAAGGTATAAAAGGAGAGGCTCATAGGTAAGAAGAATCCACTACTTTCGCAAGATCTCATTTCTTGTATCGCAATATACTCTATATCTTATACGTTATCATATATTTTATACTTATGTATTATATTATCCCTTCTCTCCTTTCTTCGATGTATTGATTGCTTCCAATTTAATTCAAAAAGACATAAGAAAGACATAGCTACCACATTTATATATGATGACATGAATATATAATCACTCTTATGGTGGATTAATCACTCATAAGTTTGTTTTATGGGAGGGCATTGTGCTATGCATATATTTTTCAAGAGAGCAACCCTCCTCGAAAGAGATGTGTGGGGATCTATATGTAGATGAGTTCATCTCCGAACGAGCATAAGTCCTCAATAAATTTTTTTGAATGATCACTAAATCATTAAGGCTCTAACCGAATGCATCATTATTTTCTATAAGAAAATTTATATAGATTTCAGCATATTGTATGATCTTTGAATTTAATAGCCACTATATCTAAGCAAAATATTCCAAAATTTTGTCTGTGAGTGGTAAACATACCGTCCAATATCTAGTAAAATTTTAGCAAATTTTAGACTTGAGTGAGATTGATTTAAAAAATCAGTAAAGATCGTACTCAACCCAAAACCAAAATTGTCTGTGACAAAAATCCTGCGACACATGTTTAATAAAACCATCTTAACTCAGCCCGTAGGTATCCAAATACCTCAAGAATAGCTTTTTAGAAAGCTATCCATAACTTTTTAAATTGATAATTTTTATAGAAATCGAAAGGCTATGAATAGAGATACGAGTGTTTTACTGAGAATTTATATCTTAGTCATAAATATTGTCTAAATTTTGAGAATAACATTCAGTTATAAGTTTTTCTCACATTTTTATTTGATCTCAAAAAACTCAAAATACAAATAAAAATTTACAATAAAACTTTATACCTAGTTCTTACTCAAGTAAAATTTTTGAGATTTTTGGATTCCCATAAAGTAGCTAAAAAATATAAACTCTGACACTATAAAAGAAAACCAATTCTGTTTTCAAACAACTAGATCTTGTTTGGCTAAGTTAAATCGATGTCCTTCTGAAAAGGTAGTTTTGACGAAATTATTTTGAGAAAACTCGAATTTTGAAATCACTCTTCCTAAACATCTAGGTTGACCCTTCAGCATCGGTTTAAGAAGGTCGATGTCGACAAGAACCTACTTTCCCACAATCGCCGAATACTTAAATAAATCTCTTTGCAAGTTTGAGTAAACTTGTTGGCACGCTCATGCATGATTTTTGCAAGTAAAGTTTTAAGTCCATAACAGACCGAAAAAATTTGTTTACAAAACACTCTACTATTATTACACTCCTGCAAAAAACAACCAATATAGTCCTTGCAAACAAAGAACAACAAACAATCAAGAATGATTACAAAAATGAAATGTTTGGAAGTCACCCTTATTGCACCCAACTAAGCAACATCCATAATCCTGCAAGCTGGCACAATCCTACAGTCAACAGAGAATAAAAAACGGATAGGAATAGAACAATCAACTGGAATAACTCTATAAAAAAAAGGCTTGGAAGTCCTTATTACAACCTCATTTCTTACATGGATAAAGAAGGATCTCCTACAAATAGGATTGGTCACTCTCATGAAAAAACAGCCAAGAGAAACTATAAAAAAGGGACTCATGCAATCAGAAATCTATTAGTTGTTCTATGAGAAAATCCTTGAAAAAAAGAGTGACCAATTATGAGAAAAAGGGAAAAGATGGCAAATGGCTCCCTCTATCAACAACCTCTTCGATTTTTCTATGTATTAATCGATATGTAAAGATTCATTTTGAGCCATTGAAAGCATTCATCTCTTTTATTGAGTGTTTACCTGCAAAAATGAAGGAAGGCAACATACGGAAAATGATCTAAGCATAATAGTTTGTACATCCTCTCTCTCTGAAAAACACAAAGAGCCTCATCTCCCTCTCTCTACAAATTGCAGAGAGCCTCTCTCACTCTCATGCTTGATTGCAAAAGACCCTTATAACTTTAGGAGGCATAAGTGTGATAAAGTTATTTTTAAAATTTTTTAAACACCTTATAACTTTTTAAATGATACTCGTATCCCTAAAAACAAGAGGAGCGCATGGGTATGGATTGTGAAAGATTGATGTGTGGAATCTATCAAAAAGTAATAGCCATTAATATTGATAGATAATATACATTCTAAAGCCTCAATCATACAATACTTGTTGGTAGAGATAGAGATAAAGAAAAACAAAGAATGTGGAGATGAACTCAACCCTGCGTCCCTTCGCTGCACTCAGCCCTACTTACTGCACTCCGTCTTTCTCTTTCTTTCTTTCACAATGTGGTTTCCTTGTTAATGGAAGTGGTATGTTTTGAAAGATAAATCACGAAGGAAGTCGAAGAACAGCTAATAAGGGAAGCGACTGAAGAGGAGAGGAGATCCGGACCCCACGCTACAATAAAATACCTTGTATATATGATCCTTAGAGTGCAATACACCCCTTGTCATTATGATATAGAGAGATACCATATAAAAAATCTTATCAATATGTACCATATCACATGTTTGGTGTCGGTTGATGTACTACTAAAATGCTTGACAAACTCTCACATAAGAAGGTGCCATATATATAATTTGAAAGGCACTTTACGGAAGGCATGCTATATTTAGAGGTAGAAGCCACTAAAGATCTAGGAC
The DNA here is from genome assembly GCA_036023115.1 of Brasenia schreberi. Lineage (NCBI taxonomy): Eukaryota > Viridiplantae > Streptophyta > Magnoliopsida > Nymphaeales > Cabombaceae > Brasenia > Brasenia schreberi. The sequence goes on from JAYKKT010000048.1 coordinate 5,080,364, forward strand.
ACGCATGTGCATACACACAGAAATATGTGTATATATGTATATGTATATATATGTGGGCATATTTATATATCAAATGCTATAAAAATCATGAGTTGAAGCCTGCCAGGTGAATGTAGGTTGACCTGATCATTCGGTACTCTTTTCATTTTAGGATATATGTTAGATAATATTAATAAAATATATCATATGTATGACCCTTAGAGTGCGAGATACCCCTTGTGATTATGATATAGAGGTGTGTCATATATAAAATCTTGACAATAGGTACTGTATGGTATGTTTGGTGTCAATTGATATACTGATAAAGTGCTAGACAAACTCTAGCGTAAGAAGGTGCTATACATATAATTTGGAAGGCATAAGGCATGCTATATTGAGAGGTAGCCACTAAAGATCTAGGACATAGTGCATACACACATAAATATGTGTGTATATATATGTATATATATTTATATATCAAATGCTATAAAAATTATGAGTTGAAGCTTGCCAAGTGACTGTAGGTGGAACTGATCATTCGGTACTCTTCTCATTTTAGGATATATGTTAGAAAATATTAATATTGTCTTGTTTTAAAAACATGATGAAATTTCAGATTCCCCCATATGTAGTGGGTAATAAAGCAACTAAGGAAGCCATGTAGACATCCACAATGACAAAGGAAGCCTGATTATTCATGGCCATTGATCATCCCGAGTGAATTCTCTGATTTGGGGTCCAAAGTTCTTGCATAAAAGTTGGACAGATTGGCAGACCTGCCTAAACAAAGGTGTTGCGAAGTTGTACGGTCAAGGAGAAGTTTGTCAAGTTGTATCTTCTGTTCTTCTCTAAAAATCCAGCAAAACACACAAATACTAAATTCAGTTGCTGCTTTGTATATATAAACTCTACCAATGCTAATCCAAAGAAGACCAAGGAAAACAGCTTGAAAGCAAGCCACAACGCAAAGAACCGAGCGACTAAACATGACTAACTCTTCTTCCTCCTCCTCCTTTGTGGCTTTTCTCTTCCTTGTTTTTCTTGTGTCTGTGTCAGCGCAACCAATTTCGTTGCCACCAGAGATGGATAGTTGTGGTGATGCAATCAACGCAATCAGTGAGAACTGCGATAGCCTACAGAATGGCGGAGAGCCCGACAACCGGTGCTGCAAGATCCTCATTGGCATGTCCAAATCGTGCTTGTGTAATATCATCATTCAGTGCAATATGCTCTCATCACTTATCTTCACACCTGTTGGTTTCTAATCTTATTAGGTGCACCGCAAGAGTGCAACTTTCCCTTAGACTGTCAAGGTTATATATATATATATTATTGAGAGAGAAAATCACGGGTTTTGAATGAGACACTAATGTAACTTTCTTTACTTCTTAGCTACGTTGCATCTTCCTCCCAATTCTCCTTCGTTAAAAATATTTGATGCTACTAAGATGCAAGAACCATCAACATCACCATTGCCATCATCATTGCTGCCGGAGCTAGCGGGATCACCCTTGTCATCAACAGACTCCATGTACCAACCTAGTAAGGGAACCAGTCTGAAGAAATACAGTTTGACAACAACAGTTATCTTCATGGGAGCTATTTCATGGATCGTGGCATAGATCCCTGTTTTTCATGTCAACCAAATGATCATCCATTACAACAACAACAACAACTAAGCTTTTTCCCATACTAGACGGGGTTGGCTACATGGATTCTTTGTTTCCACAGATCCCTATCGTGTGTCATGTTAGCATTTAACTCCCAATAAGCTAGATCATTCTTTATTGTTTCTTTCCAACTCTTTTGTGGTCGTCCTCTACCTCTTTTAATACTTTCCAAATTTAGTTTTTCTAACCTTCTTACAGGTTCTTCTTTTGATCTTCTTTCTATATGTCCAAACCATCTTAAACGATGTTCTCTCATTTTATCCTCTATTGGTGCTACTCCTAATTTGTTTCTAATAACCTCATTATATATATGGTCTTTTCTTGTATGATCACTCATCCATCTCAACATCTTCATTTCTGTCACAGACATCTTTTGTATATGTTGATGATTAATTGCCCAACACTCAGAACCATAAAACATGGCAGGCCTAATTGCTGTTCTATAATATTTAACTTTTAATTTTAATGGTATCTTCTTATCACAAAGAATACCTGATGCTCCTCTCCATTTTAACCAACCAGCATTAATTATATGTGTAACATCTCCATTAATTCTTCCATCACTTTGAAAAATTGACCCTAGGTATTTAAAACTTTTCTTTTGGGGAATGCAATGTGCCAATTTTAATTTCTATGTCCTCTAAAGTAGTCAAATGATCAAACTTACATTCTATATATTCTGTCTTTGTTCTACTAAGTCGGAGGCCTTTGCTTTCTAATGTTTTTCTCCATAGTTCCAATTTTCTATTAACTTTTTCCTTAGACTCCTCCACTAATACAATGTCATCTGCAAATAACATACACCAAGGTACTTCATCTTGAATATGTTTTGTTAACTCATCCATCACCATTATAAATAAGTATGGACTTAAAGTTGATCCTTGATGTAACCCAATATTAACTTCAAAGAAGTCTGTCGTTCCTTCATGAGTCCTCACACATGTTTTTGCACCATCATACATGTCTCTTATAAGGTTATATATGTCAATGGGATACCTCTTTTTTCCAAAGTTCTCCAAAGAACCTCCCTCGGTACTCTATCATAAGTTTTTTCTAGATCAATAAATATCATGTGAAGGTCTTTCTTTTTTGCTCTAAAATGTTTCATAAGATGTCTCAAAAGGTGAATCGCTTCAATAGTAGATCTGCCTGACATAAATCCAAATTGGTTCTTTGTTGTACATGATACTTGTCTTAACCTACGTTCGATAATTCTTTCCCATAATTTCATAGTATGACTCATTAACTTGATACCTCGATAATTCGTACAATTTTGAATGTCTCCCTTGTTCTTATATATGGGTATAAGTGTACTTGCTCTCCATTCCTCGGGCATCTTTTGGTTTTTCTATATTTCATTAAATAGTCTTGTGAGCCAAGTGATTCCTATTTCTCCTAGTATTTTCCAAACTTCTATAGGAATATTATCTTGTCCTACCGATTTACCACTCTTCATATGTTTAAGAGCCTCTTTGACTTCATTCTTTTGAATACGTCATTAGAAATTATGATTTATATACTTTTCTAACTTGGCTAAATCTCCTAAACTAATACTAACATCTTTATTTTCATTAAAAAGATTATAAAAATAGTTTTTCCATCTATTTCTTATATCATCATTTGCCATTAGAATTTTTTCATCCTCGTCTTTTATGCATCTAACATAATTATGATCTTTAGTTTTCTTATCTCTAGCTCTAGCTATCCTAAAAATATCTCTTTCACCCTCTTTTGAGTTGATTTTTTATATAAGTCATCCCAAATCTTAGCTTTTGCTTCACTAACGGCCTTTTTCGCTTCCTTCTTTGCTTTCTTATAAGCTTCTAAAGTTTCACTAGTTTTCTTAGCATAATGTAATGTGTAACATGCTCTCTTTGCCTTGATTTTATTTTGTACTACTTCACTCCACCACCAAGCTTCTTTTTGTGCCGGTACACCTCCCTTAGATACCCCTAACACATCTTTCGCCACTTTCCTAGTATGTATAGCCATATTGTTCCACATATCACGGGGTGTGCCAACATAATTCCAAACATCTCCTTGAAGGACTTTCTGTTTAAATATATCTTCTTTCTCGCTTTTGAGGTTCCACCATTTAGTCTGAATAGCTCGATGCACTCTTTTCTTCTTTGTCCATTTTTTTATTTGTAAATTCATAACTAAAAGTCGATGTTGGGTGGTTAAGCTTTCTCCTGGAATTACCTTACAATCTTTACAATATGCTCTATCTTTTTTTCTACAAATAAAGTAATCAATTTGTGTTTGTGACAAGCTACTCTTATAAGTAATTAAATGTTCATCTCGTTTTTTGAAGATTGTATTGACTATAAAGAGATCAAATGACATAGCAAAATTTAAAATCTCCCTACCTTCCTCGTTTATATCCCCAAAACCAAAGTTTCCATGAATCCCTTGATATCCTGATGCCTCTTTACCGACATGTCCATTTAAATCTCCTCCTAAACAAATCATCTCCCTTTGTGGAATCTTTTGAAACACCTTATCTAACTCTTCCCAAAAAACTGTCTTTATACTATCTTCTAGTCCTACTTGGGGTGCGTAAGCACAAACTATATTCAAAACCTCTGCTCCTAACACTAATTTCAACGTCATGATTCGGTCACCATATCGTTATATGTCTACTACACTCTCCTTTAAATTTTTATTTATGATAATACCAACTCCGTTTCGAGCCTTTTCTTTACCTGAGTACCATAATTTAAAACCTTTATCCTCTATCTTCTTTGCTTTTTCTCCAACCCATTTTGTCTCTTGTAAACATAGAATATGAATCTTTCTCTGAATCATAGTATCTACCACCTCCATTAGCTTACCCGATAATATTATGATACTCCAAGAACCAATACGAATCTTATTTTCTAGGACTAGCTTCCTTACCCCCCGTATCTGTCCATAATCAAAATGTGGAGACCCTCTCTGAAAATTTTTCACTACATTTGGGCGGCAATGTAGCCGGACTAACTTCTTTACCCACACCCGTCCATGATGTGGGAACCCTCTCTGCAATTGATTCACTACATTTGGACGAAAATGTAGTGGCCCTTACTTACTTCTTACTGCATTCGGGCTCTGCAGCACGTCGCTAGGCGGGGACGCCCCAAAGTAATCCTCATAATTTTTGTAATCCATGGTGTAAAAATCCGACGAAGTTTTACGCTGGCTGTCGGAAGCCTAACACAACCCTCCTCCTTTATCCGGGCTTGGGACCGGCAATGCAAGGGTGATCCCTTACATGGGCGGAGTTAAATGATCATCCATTAGAACTGTAAAAATCATTTTGAATCCCATTTATACAAAATTGCTTTGTGATGTTATCAAAAACTCAAATCTCAACTACTGAATGTACATGTCTATGATTGATGGATGCTGCTCAATGTTGTGATTTGTTACTTGAAGTTTTCATTCTACTGTTGATAGACGCTGCTTAATACATGATGGTCATGCGATTCTCAATGACATGGGCATCCCTCTCAACAATTTATAAGATGTGTTTGCTAGCAGATTAATACATATTGAGATAATCAACAGTTGGCGGACATCTCTCGCAACATCATGGACATCCATCTCCACAGTTTATGACACGCTGCCACATACATATTGAGGAGTATTAGCGATTACTGGTTACTTTTCTACTAAAGAACCATACCATTCAGTGGTATTGCAAAGTGAATATATATATATATATATATATTTTTTAAAATAAACTTAAATGCTTCTTGTAAATTGTTGAGTGATGCATTTATGATATAACCATCCATAAATGTTTCTTGTGTGCCCTTTTGCTTATAAAATGCAACCTGGTAAACTCCAAACAATTGATCACATGCAGTTCAAATATCATGACATTAGTATGATCTCTAGACTTATTAGAGCATTCAAGTGATCAACATAACGTTTCTAGCATGTAACAACCCCCCCTCTCTCTATGTACGTATGTATGTTTGTATATGTGAGTGTAGTATCCTTACAAGAATACAAGGTTTCTATTATGGTGATGTTATCCAACAAATGGTGACTATTTGGTTGTATTCTTTCCAAAAACTAGCTTCTAGTTTGGTGTTAGATAATGTTCTCATATGATACCTAAACTTATGCGCAATATTAGTATATGATCTACATATCCTACATCTGCCTTCTTCTAGTACTAACTATTAATGCCATTTACCCTTCTGTTAGTGCTTACATGTGTGTCCTCTTAAATCCAAATTTCTTGCTGCTTTCAACTAGAATTTCGTTGGCAAATTATCTTCACAGTTGGCACCAATCACATATAGTGATAAAAAAGGCATTTGATTCCATGAGCCAATAGATTTTCCACTGTGCCACTCATATAACTTATTTCTGAAGATGAAATGCAGTTTTACCTGTACCTGTAGAAATGCTCTAAATCACATGTTATCTACCCTTTGCTTCAATTGGAAGAAAAATAATTTCCGAAGATTTTCCTATGGAAGTGGCCTCAAGATATCGGAAACATTCACATTGAGTTGCAATTTTTTATGCTTAATAATGTATTAGGAGTCACTGCTCCAAGATCCACCTTGATGGTCGGTGATTAGTAAGGTCACTTGGTCTCGGCCCATTTTCTCACCAACAAAACAATTGCACCAATTGTACATAAATGAATCTAATATTATTCCGAAAACACCAAGATTATATAAATTGAAACATGGAATGACACATAAAATATATTATATGAACTGAATCATACATGGAAATTTAACATATATTATAACTAATTTTCCTTCACTTTTCCTTCTACTTCCTCCTCATGCTCCTCTTTCTATATTCCTCGTGATTTGCATTCTATACCAAATCTTTGTTTTCTCTCCAACTTGAGTTGCTTCTTCTACTATCTGTGTCTCTCCCTCTCTCCAAAAAAGCATACACACATCCTACCTTTATACCCATTTTTCTTGTTCCTCCCTTGTGCTAATTTATTAGTGGGTTCAACTGTAAAATATGGGCAATGAACTATGGTTGAACTAGCTATTCAAAGTTGGCTTGGTATTCCGCTATAGTTGATTATCAATTGCGTTTGATATGCTTTCATAAGAATGTCTTACATTTTGTGTAACAATCATATAAAGAGAAAAGGTAATAATAACTGTTGCACTAGTTATCATAACATCGTACAAACTGTAAATACCATATAAGGAAAATGATAGCAACAAAGTCGGTAAACTATTGAAATTACATATAAAGCCGAAACATAAGATGATGTTTCCCTACCTAATATATTTCCCCCTTCCGTGCCATGATAGTCTAACAAATAAATATTGTTATAACTTGTAGAAAGAAAGTGTCAACAATAAAGTATTGAAAAAGTCTTGAGTAATAAGAGAAATCAAGCGTTAAATGAATTGCTCATTTCCATATACAAAAAGTTTGATATGGATAGTGTTAAATGAAGTAGGTGTAGCTTACATATATGTGTTTGTATGCATGTACGTATATGCATGCCCTGGGTATCAAACTCATGAGATGGCATCTTTCTTTCGTCATAAAACCTAAGTGGTGTCAACTACAATAGAAATGGGTTTGGACCGGGTCAAGCCCGTACCACACACACTTACCTCTGAGGATTAGCAGTTTGCAGCAAAAGCAGTCCATGCAATGCAGGCTTCTCTGCACTACGAATCACATCTGGGAATGTTTTTAAATCTTAATTGACCCTTGAGATTCCTCTCTTTTCTTCTTTTTCTCGGGTTCTGTTCTTCACGTTCTTCATGAGACAAAAGAAAGAAGCTTTGACGTGTGCATGTGAATGGGGTTATCTGATTCTCATATTTTTTGAGAGAGAGAGACGCAACACAAAAATCGCTTGTCCCTCCTTTTCTTGGTCCTTTCTTTCTCTTTCCTACTGTGTTTTACTCTCTCCCCTACTTTACCTTCGTTTCTCTAGAAAGTAGACAGTTTCATTTTGTTCTTTGCTGACACCGAGAGATTTCACAGCTGTTTCCCATACCCACTGCAAGATGCAAGCGGGCACACACACAATCCAAAACAAATATGACTTTGATTAACCGGTTCCACAACAAAGAATATTAATATATTCAAATATAGATTCTGGCAACCTAAGTCCAAATCTCCTATATAATATGGTCTAATGAATATATCAGGTACACCTAATTAGTTATGTGATTTATATGGATTTGAATAAGAACTTAAGATCTAATTAATTTTGTTTCATTTTGGCATATTTATTTTGTCTGAAAATTTCATTTTTCATGAAGGCGTCAACCTTGAGTTATAAAACAGTAATCCTTTTTCCTACACCCTAAAAAGATAAATTATGTTTCTCTGCAGCAATAATATGGTTTTGTTACAGCATAGTGGTCATTCTCGGCTCAGGTAACGGCTGGACTAGCCATCCAGTCCGTTACCTTAGGATAGGGCCAGATCGATAACGGATGATCGTTACCGGGATTTCCGTTACAAGCTCCCAAACGAGAGAAGCCGCAGGCGGACAAGCACGACGAAGGGGGAGCACCTATCTATAAAGGCAAGAATTATAGACACACTATATATAGTAAAAATACAGAAAAAAGCAAAAGAGACAGAGAGTTATCTTCGTTTGTGCGAGAACCCTGCATGGGAACCTCGTATCCATCATCATCTTCATATTCCGCTACATCTGAACAGGAGTTGCTCACTGAAGAAGAGGGTGTCACCGGAATTCGTCAAACACTATAAGAAGGAGCTGCAGGCCTTCATCAGAATCCGACGAACCAAGAAAGAGGTACTCCTCTTCATACATTGATATCAGGGCCTACATCCCTGCAAAAAAAAAAAAGAGGGAGAGGATCAATACAAAAAAAAAAGGAAAACAGACAGAAAGAAAAAAAAATCGTAGGGAGAAATAGCGGCAGTCGATAAAGGCGCAGAAGACAGAACAGCCACAACCAAGGCCGAACGATCGAAGACGTAACAGCCACAACTAAGAGCCAAAGGCAAAACCCTGAGGTGGAGGCCAGCAAGAGCCAAAGGCAAAAGCCCGAGGCGGAGGCTGGCAAGAGCCAAAGGCAAAAACCAGAGGCGGAGACTGGCAAAAGCCGAAAGGCAAAACCCAGAGGCGGAGGCCGGCAAAAGCCATTGCCAAAACCACAAAAACAGAAGTGGCAGGCCGGCAAAAGCTAGAGCCAAAACCCCAAAAACAGAAGCAACAGGCCGACAAAGCTAGAGCCATAAAATCGCAAAGCCAGGGAGACAGGCTGAACGGTTGTGGAAGGAAGACACTAGGGACGTCGACAGCCGACGAATAGTTAGAGGAAATCACCGGACAAAATCCCTCCGGCCACCCCCCTGCTATCTCTCTTCTCCCTCTCTCTGTTTTCTATACAGACTCTCTCTCTCTCTCTCTCTCTGTGTAATAAATGTATTGAGAGAAAAAAAATTTAAAATCCGCGATTTTCTAAAAAACGGCTTGGGGATCATGGCCAAAAGACTAAACTGCCCCTGTCCGATTTTGGATATTATGCAGTTGCCACTGGAAAAAATTACCCTTTTGTCCAAATATTTTCGGGTAAAAAGACTGTTTTGCCCTTAGTGAGCAAAAGGTTTGTTTTACCCTTTGACTGTTTGTGGAAATTACCAAATACCGAGATAGTACTTTACGGTTTTACCCTTTCCGGTTCGGATAATTTCGATTCTGCCATCTAGTCAAAAGACAGATCTATCCCTGTTCTTTTGAAAAATTACAGATTCGCCTTGAGGGTTAAAATTATGATTTTAACCCCAATCAGTTGCAAATTTTACAGAAATACCAAATAGTAATTTTACGAGTTTGTCCTTAGGATTTTACAAAATTCTAAAAAGAGGATAAATAGACAAAATTACAGTTTTGTCTCTTGGTATTCTTTTAGAGGCATAGAGGCAGAAACCCCCTTAGAAAATTTTTAAAAGGATTATTTGCTACATATCATGCATCACTTTAACATGTCTCTTGCTATGTGTGCCTTTGTTTTTGTGATGGTTTTTTTTTTAGACCGCTTGATTATTATTTTTGTCAAACACTTAAAAATAAGTTCTAAGATATGTGTGTTCGAACTGGCAAAAACAGAAAAGTTGAACGGTCTCAACTTCCAGACATGGAAGAGAAAAATTTCCTTGGCTCTAACACTAGAAGGTGTAGAGTATGTTTTAAAGGAAATCGTGTGTCCTCTACTGCCAGACGTAAGTGAGCAACATTTAGAAATGTATAAAACATTTCTAAAGAACGATACCATAGCAAGAGCAATCATGTTAACCTACATGGAGGATGACTTGATTAGGGTCTTCTAAGAATTTGAGACCGCAAAAGAGCTGTTTGATTCATTAACAGCTAAATATGATACAACTGCAAAATTACATGTGCAATTGCTATTATGGAAATACACTTCCTTCAAGATGAAAGAGTGAGAAAATATAGTAGAGTATTTAAATCACATGCTGGTAATGACTAGAGACTTAGGCGTAGCAAAATCAATCATCCTCGAACCGATGCAGATATTAACTATATTGAACAGTCTACCTCCATCCTGGAACATGGTCACCACTACCCTAAGACTAGGGCCAGAAATCAACCCCTATAAACTAGCAATAGAGCAAGAACGTATGCTCAAGAACAAAAAAGAGAAATTGCTAGTGGTTCAAGATGAGTTAGCATCTAGATCCAAATCCAATAAAAAAAAAACCAAATAAAAAGTTTGGCAAGAATAACAAGAAAGGCAGTCAAAGATTTAAGAAATCGCAGGAAGCCGCTTCTTGGGTCAAGTGTTTCAACTGTGGAAAAATGGGACACTACAAAAGGGACTGCCGCAACAAGAAAGGTTGAGGAAACAACCCACAATGCGGACAGTAGGAGAAGCAGGATATAATCTGCATGATTTTAGAATGCTTGTATTTGGACTTAAAGGATTATCACACTTATCTTGTGCAGGAAGTGTGTAATTCGGTAGATTTGGATGAGTTAGCTGATAACTTGACTTATCAGCAAGCAATGAACTCATCAGAAGCAACAAACTGGGAGAAATCTATGGATAAAGAAATTGAATCCATTGAGAAAAACCAAGTCTGGGAATTGGTTGATTTGCCAAAAGGAAGGAAAGCTATAGGCTGTAAATGGGTTCTAAAAAAGAAATGCAAGTTTGATGGTACAATCGACAAGTTTAAAGTGAGGTTGGTTGCAAAGGGTTTTTCGCAAAAAGAGGGGATAGATTATGTTGAGACATATTCCTCAGTTGCAAAATTTGCATCCATACGGATAATCTTGGCAATATTTGCATACTATGATTTGGATTTACATCAGTTAGAAGTAAAGACAGCTTTTTTAAATGGAGATTTAGAAGAAATCATATACATGCAATAGTCTGAAGGATTTGTGGTAAAAGGCTAAGAAGATAAAGTATATAGGTTGAAAAAATCCCTATATGGCCTGAAACAGTCACCTCGTCAATGGTATTTGACCTTTCAAAATGCCATTATAGAACTTGGGTTTGTGGCTAACAAACTTGATCACTGTGTATATGTTTAGAACAGTGGGAGCCACTTTATCATCTTGTCATTGTATGTAGATGACATATTATTGGCTGGAAATGATAATGAGATGATTGTCAAAACCAAAGCATGGTTAAACTCCAAGTTCGAAATGAAGGATATGGGGGAAGCATCCTATATCCTGGGTATAAAGATCTCTCGAGATAGATGATCTAGACTCTTATGCCTGAGTCAGGAGACATATATTGACTATATCCTCAAGAAGTTTAAAATGGATGAATGTAAGTCTGCAGATACACATGTTGCTAAAGGGGTTAAATTAAGTAAGGTTGATTGTCCCAGTGAATGAGACAATAAGCATAATGTTCCTTATGCACAAGTTGTTGGCAGCTTGATGTATGCTATGTTGTGTACAAGACCTGATATCAGCTTTGTTGTTGGTCTTGTCAGTAGATATCAAAGTAATCCTGGTTGGCAGCACTAGGTAGCTATGAAAATGATTCTAAGATATTTGAAAGGAACAAAGGACTTGAAACTGTGTTTTCAAGCAGATAAACTGAAAGTGGTAGGATACTCAGATGCTGACTTTGCTGGGAGAAAAGATGATAGCAAATCAACCTCAGGACAAATATTCTTATTTAGAGGTGGTGATGTTTCTTGGGCATGTAAGAAATGGGATTATGTAGCATTGCATACACAAGAAGCTGAGAATGTTGCTTGTTGTATGGCTGCAACTAGTGTTGTTTAGATAAGCCGCTTCATACGAGATTTGAAGTTGGAAATAACAGTCGAGCCAGTGGTTATATATTGTAATAACAATGCAGCAATTACTCTTATTAAGAGTGGAGCAGATTGCTCGAAAAGCAAGCATATAATGGTAAAATACCACTATGTTCATGATATGGTTATGAGAAATGAAATATCCATCTCATACATGCCAACAGAAGACATGTTGAAAACCCCTTAACAAAAGGCATAATAAAGGAACTCTTCTCAAAACATGTTACAAACATGGGTTTGAGATATGTTTGATTGTTGTATAGATAAATAACTATACAATGGACTATTGTTGTATAGGTAAATAACCATACAACGAATGATTTGTTGTGTAGGGAAATAACCACACAATAGGTTCTTATTGCAAAAGTAATCACGAATTGACATAACTAGAGAAAACCCCTGAAAAGTGGGAGGAAAACCAGTATGTCGATGCACTTAGTGGCCATTCTCGGCTCAGGAAACGGCTGGACTGGCCATCCAGTCTGTTACCTGAGGATAGGGTCAGATCGGTAATGGATGACCGTTACTAGGATTTCCGGTAATGGTCATCTGTTACAAGCTCTCAGACGAGGAAAGTCGTAGGCAGATAAGCACGACGAAGGGGGAGCACCAGTCTATAAAGGCAGGAATTACAACACTCTATATACAGTGAAAATACAGAAAAAGCAAAAGAGACAGAGAGTTATCTTCATCTGTGCAAGAACCCTGCGTGGGAACTCGTATCCATTATCATCTTCATATTTCACTGCATCTGAACAGGAGCTGCTCACTAAAGAAGAGGGCTTCACTAGATTTCGTCAAACACTACAAGAAGGACCTGCAGGCCTTCATCGGAATCTAGCGAACCAAGGAAGAGGTACTCCTCTTCATTAAGGTTCTTTGTTGCTTGTTGGTCTATAGATGGTAGAAGTGAAAGGTTCAGATTTGAGCCCCAGAGGACTTAACATTCTAATTCGGTTCAGGAAGTTGGTAGTGGTCGATTTGCAAAGCTTTATGATATTAAAATAGTTATTGCAGATCATTGAAACTTCATGAAGACTCGGCAAATGAAGAAAAAGATGGTTCCATCTTGATTGCAAAATCATGAAATCAAATTGCAATGTCCTGCAATCCTTTTCTTAATAGCATGAGTGGAGATGGAATTGATTTCATTTAGATACCAAAATTCAAGCTTGTTGTCTTATTGCCACTTCCTACCAAATGGATATCTTTGCTGCAAGCAAGCATGAAAAAGAAATCTTGGAATTCTGTCAAGATTTTACGGTTTTCTTTCCTTTAATATATAATGAGGAAACTCTTTCGAGATAAATCCTAGTTGAGAGCATAATTGCGAGTGTCTCATATAGACTCCCTCTAGTCTGACTCACCTTGTACTCCAGGAATTGTGTCTAAGTTCCCAATAGTGCCTACATCTTCTTATGCCATTGGACATTGATACGTTACCAGCAGGTAGTGGTTCATCTAGTCTCCTCCTCATTCTTTTTTGATTTGTGTATTGGCTTTCTAATAATTTGATGCCACATGTCCTATTGGTCAGTCTGCACCCACAAAACTGAGTTTCCACTTTATACATCCACATTCATGCTTAGGTATATCTACAAAAATAATTTTGTCGAAGAACATAATTTCATAAATACCATGTCCAGTTTGTAGGACTACAATTTCTATTCCTCACCTTGATCTCCTTCAATTTTGATTGTACTATAGGACTCAAAGCAATATCACATTTAATCATGTCCTCACTATATTTACAATATCTAACCATGAATAATTTTGACAACGTACAAAATAAAGATATAAAAGAGACCATTCATCACTTCACATAAAAAATAATAAAAAGCAACAATGATAATCATAATACTTAGTCATCAACAACCTTCTTATTGTCTATGAGAAGTATGATATTCACCACATGTTAGGCTCATTTTGATCAACCATGCATAAACAACCTCTTCATGAGGCATTGTTTTCAACTTCTATACATGATATTCACATCATTTATCAAGCATGTGGTTGCAATATGCCATAATTTCCTCTTATACTTGAGCCCCTTTCCCTTCTACTTGGCTTTTAGATTCTGTCAAAGGTGATTGAGAGATATGCAATGCTTCAACCTAGGCATAACCTATCATATTGCCTCCTATCTCACCTAAGATCACCTTCTAAAGGAAAGTAGAACCCAATATAACTTTAAAACCCAAACTATATATCATAAACTGATATTGAAAAGAAGGATGAAACAAACAGAAGAAACAATCCCTAACGTTTGAAGAAACCATTTCTAGCTTTCTTTGTATTCAATGTCAACTACTGCAAGTGTCAATAAATAAAGACCATTGTTCCAATCTAATTCAATTGTAGGTAGTAGGTCCCCTCTAAACACACATTTCAAATGACATCTGACCAACAAATGGTTGAATGCCTGATAAATAACCTTGCTTTTGTGCATCAAATCAAAGATACATATAAACAAATAAGAGAACTAGCTCTGGTGGAATGTGATGGAAAACTTTAGTCACTGATTGACTCTAAAAATATCAATTAGCAAATACCGAGTTATGTTTTGATTTTACAACTTCTAGGGTTGGTCACTAATACCACATTACAATAATCTCTAATTCTCATATATTGCATTCTAAGCATTCCTGAGATCTCCTCTACTTTTTTTGCTCTATAACATTATTGGTATGATATATGTGCCTTCACCTTTCTTTTAATTTGTACTTGCATTGCATATGCTGACCTTGTTGGGTTATCATATATGTCCTCCTTATACTTGTCTGCTATGTATGCTATGTATCGACAATCGACTAGATGGTTTCTAAAGTCATTGGTACATTTATGTTTTTGCTTTCCATGTCTTTATTTATAATATTTTTGTAACTCTATACCTTGAATGGTAGATGTAGAAGCCAAAATTATTCTTCACATACTTGTAATCAAAGTTCCTTAATACACACCAATCTCTCAATACATTCTTGTATACAATATAGTTTCTGAAACACATTTCCTAACATATATGTTTATCCTTATCTCTCATGAAAGTCTACTCCTTATCACTGAATATCCTCCTCATTTGACCCTAATGGGTTTTCATCACTTACATGAGGAGATAAATGATGTGTGGGTATTTCCATCAACATCCTTATCTAAGTCTTCATCCTTTAATTATACTTCTTTTGAATTCAATAGGTACCAATCATGATTTTCATCCTTATCATAATGTCTTGCATTATGTTGTACCATGTACTCCCCTTATGAATATGATTGTACATCCTCAACCTCCTTAGATGTTGCATCTTTATTACCTTCTATAGATGTCTCTTCTCTTTCTTGTGATTTAGATAACTATTCCTCCATTGACTGCTCTTCTCTAAACAAAGTCAACATCAATTGCCTCTTTTTCCTTATCTCCTCCCAATTCCTCTTTATGCTTAGACTTATTATCCATAACTTTATCAATGTCTGCCGACTCCTCCTTTGTTACCTTTTCTTTTGTCTACAAAAATAATGTTCAACGCATCAAAAAGTCATATATTATAATTGGATAATGTCACTGCTTGCATGTAGTCTAAGCATTTTTTGAATATGATCATCTATATACAACTCAACTTAGACTTCCCAAAAGTATCGTGAAGCTTATACCATATCATAAAGGCATTAAATCCCCTCTCTAAGAAACCTTGAACAAAACACTTTAAATTGAAATAGTCTCCATCAATCTGAACTATTGATATCAATCAACCAATGTAAACCATCTCTGGATCATACTCCCATTTTCTACTATAATGTAAGAAAAGGGTGATAAACTTTATGAATTACATAACAAATGAATGGAAATGAATGTCTATGTCAACTAAAGTAAAAGATAGGTATATCATCTTATATGTGAAAGAGTAAAAAGAAAGAAAGCTAAACAATATGCTACTTTTAACAAATAAAATAAGAAAAAGTAACTCATATACTTCACATGAGGTACAAACATGATAGTAAAGTACATGGTACTAAAGCAAAAACCATCATTCTGTGTGGTATAATAACAAAAATTTCATTGCTTCATGTAGTAAAAATGCAAGAAACCGTAAACCTTTACATAAATGAGCATACCCCTATTTATGAAACTCCAAATTGATGATATTGATGTTTATTAGAGTAGAATCTATGGTGACTACTATCAAATAAACAAAGCAATGCTATAAATCAAAAAGAAAGACAAAGATATGCTTACTTACCACAGTCACCCCTTGAGGGAGGACGAACATTAAGAAAATGCTACCAATAAAAGCTCATAGTTGGTTAGAAGATGAAGCTTGCATGAGAGAGATGACATTGAAAGAAGTTAGGGATTAAGGATTAGGGGAAATAAATAGGCCGACCTACTATGGATCTCTATTTAGATATCCATGAAACAATGGATATTGGATACCATATCTAAAATAGATCATGATCCATTTATCTTATTGACATGGATGCTGAGTTAACAACATACATATACTCCCATCTACCATGTCGGATGGTTGCTAATAGCATCAACCTCAGGGTACCAAAATAAAGAGTTTTTAAACTTAAGTCCTTTAAGTTTGAGGAAGTGAATATAGGGTACTGATATGGATTTTCGATATAATATATCTAATCCTTCTGAGCCTAAACCAAATTCAGACCCTTTGCCCCTAATTGGACTTAACTCTATTTTGACCCTACTTGACCTACCTCAATCACTCGACTTTGGCATATGGCTTGAGACATTTGGATGCTAAGTCAATTTGACTCATTTAACCCAAACACCTAGGCCTAGCTGACCCACTATGGTTGATTGATAATGTCATGGACTATTCACAAAATGTGCAAGGCATCTTGGATCTGGTTCAAGTCAATGTCAAGAGGCCTACAGGCACCCAACTCCAGGTGCATATAACCAAATGAAGCCTTGGTTCAACCCATCAGACCAAATGGAATCCTATTTTTAGGAACATTTACCATTGTTTTTATCTCTTTCGGGCTATAAACAAATATTATAAATAGGTCATTGTAATGATCTCTCATATCTCAAGGCTCTATCAATAAGGCATTGATTCCAAGCTTTGTGCCCATCGTCTTTGCCATTTTCCTTCTTATGTTCCCTGGTGCATATCGTGAGAGATGAACCAAAATAAAAGGAGGTTGACTAAAGTTTTCTTGGAGGTATCCAAATCATACAATCACCTTAGCTTATTTTCTTAATCAATTTAGGTTGCATGCATTATAGTCAATCTTTCAGCATATACACCAATTGATACTTCTTGTTCTTTTATTTCTCATATTAGTTCTTTAATGCATGTAAGCATATTATTTTTTGGTAAGTGTTCTATTATTATTATTTCCAGCATCATAGGTACATACTAATCTTGCATGATTAGTATACATCTTTGCATATTAGATAATCTTGCTACATATTCTTGCATAATCAATCAAATTGTGCATCTGATGATTTCTTGCATAATCTTCCATATTAATTGTTCTTGCATATTAATTGTTCTTGCATATTAATTATTTTTGCATATTAGTTCTTTGATTAATCGTATTAGGTACTCTTACATATTATGAACTTTGGCATGTAAATTTGTTGTGCATGTTATTCTCATAGTTGATTTCATGCATATTTTATTCTTCACAAACACATTAGGATTTCATACATACTTGGTTCTTTACAAGCCTATTTATTTTCTGTATAAAAGGATTTTTTCCATAATAGGATCTTCTACACGATAGGATTTTTTGTTCATTAGGATTATTTATAAAGCTGAACTCTTGTATATTTGATTCACCAGGATCTTCTTGCTTTTGTTCCTCACGCATTACCCCAAAGGCCTTTGACATGGCCAGGCAACTTGCAGTCCATCAACCTTGGGGTCATATATTCCTCAAACCCTAGTTGGCTAGTCCATGGGACATATTGGCACCTTAGCTAACCTATCCTCCCTTGATTTGACCCACTTGAGCCTAACCAACCCTAAGGCCTACCCTACCGTGTTCTTAAAGACTTTTTTGATGCGTTTGCAAATCCTAAAGGCCTTCCTCTACCATCCACCCTTTGACCACAACATTATCCAGTACGAAGCTCTCAATGATACCATGGTGAAATATAAATCCCATACCTGTGATTAAAGAGTTACTTGATGAATTACATAGAGCATACTATTTTTATAAATTGGGTTTCTACGACGGTTATCACCAAATTAATGTGGCACCCAAAGATGTCTATATGGATTTGCCACCCCATCCCCTATGGCATGTGAGCATGGTAATGCATTGCAGGAGAAAGTCAATGTCTCCTTATACAAGAGAGATGATACTTTGAAGAAATTAAAGAAGAAAAAAATTGACTCTAGAGTACTTGAAGGCTCAATTTGACAAGGGTCAAATCTAACATGAATTTAAACTTGGAGACTCACATGATTCAAGTCTCATCATACCAAGCCTCAAATTCAAATTAATTTTGTGGTCTACAAGTCAAAGTTCCTTTTTAAATATTGCAGTATACAAGTCAACCTATGAGTTCACATTACCAAAGAATGTAAATATTCATAGTGTGTTTAATATTCTTGCCTCAAATCATACATAAGACCACACCCAAATAAAAGTTTTCAAGGACTAACACAAGAAAAGTATGGTGGAGATGATGTAATCTTTACTTAACCCATACCTGCCCTTATGTAGCTGAGCTTATGAAGTCATTATGTAGATGTTTCAAAACACGATCATCACTCTACAACGCAAGGAAGAGGCCAGCCAAGTTGGAACTGAATTGAAGATCAAATCTAACTCAAACCCAATTGGTTTTGGAAATGTGGGCCCACATGATTGCATGGTGAATCAACATGTCATGCCCAAGGCTGGAGAATAAACATATTAGTCCAAATTGATTTTTTTTAAGGTTTAACTAGGGCTTGATAAAGTTTAATTGATGTTTTATAGCCATTTAGTCTAGCAGGACAACAAGCTTGTCCATTGTGGGGGCAAAATGAATTGTGGAATGTCTGAAATGGCCTTAGTCTATGAAAGGCATTTACCTAGACGGATTTTAGCATATTTTGAATGTAATTCCTACCCCCATCTAGTATGGGAAAAGGCTTAGTTGTTGTTATTGTTTGTTGAATGTAATTCCTAGCTTTGTTTCTCTGTTTAATCTCTCTTCTTCTTCCTCTAATCATCAATTCTCAACTCTCTTTAGGTTTCTCTCAATCGATTAACTGAAACTACATTGGTTTAAAAGAAGCAATCTACCAACCAGTTAAGGTTAGTTGTTGTCTTTATCCATTAATGGGTGCCACTCCTAAGTTTTAAATTTTCCTTACACTTCCTTCAGGTCTACTGTACTAAAGTTATGTTTGGTTCAAGTTCATCAAAGAACAAAATTTAGGTATGTTTCAAAGTCGAGACACATTTAATTTATATGAAACTTTTGCATTTTGGTAGCCTAGGAATTAATTTTGCAAGTTGATATTGTTGTAGATTTTAGATCTAAATCAGAATCAAATTTAGAAGTTGATATTATTGTTATCGAGGAATCATGTTAATGAGTCATATTATGAAATTATGGAAAAGAATTATTGAATATAGGTTAAGATAAGTATCGAGTACAACATAAAACTAATTTGGACTCATGACAAACAAAACTGCCATTGAAGCAATTCATCTATTGAGATATTGTAAACACTCAAAATTTTCTTTGAAAATTTTTACCTTTTAGGAAATGAGTTATTTTTGGTAATTTTGGGTTTTTGAATGAAAAAGGTACCAAACGAGTTTGTTTCATCATCAAAATTTTATGTAACCCTTAAAATGATGAAAGAGTGCTTATCTTTCTGTAAAGTTTGAATTTTGACAAAATTGGATAAAAATGACGATTTTACCCTCAGTACTGGAAAAACAGGATTTCGTTTCCTTAAAATATTTTTGTTGCAAAGCATGTTAAAAATTTGTCATTTGAAAAGAAATAGACATAAAAAAGATAAGTTGACACCTGAAAAGGAAGGTGGGCGCCCAGAAAGGAAAGTGGGCGTTAAAAAGAGAAAGTGAGCTTCCCATAAAGGAAAGCTCATATTTGGAAAGAAATCAATTCCAGAGGGGAAACTTGGTATCACCAAAGGAACTGAAAGATGGAGGCAGGAACAATGGCTTCTGAGGAAAAAGGTTTGGTATCGAATACATTTGGTAACATATCCATGTTATGTTTGGTTGTTAAAAGAAGGCAGTTAGTGTGTTGATCTGTATCGGTTTTGCATTATGACCTGTTGCTGTTATGTTATTTTGGTGTTGAAAATAATGTTAGTGTTCCAACACTCAGGGAGGGAATCCAACGAGCATGAAGGTTGGTTTTCAAAAACGTAACATAGGTCACTCACATTCATAGTGGGCAGGCATGTAAGATGGATTTACATAATCACGTTCATATAGGTAACAGGGGACTGCTTAAATAGATTCAGTTGAGATCATTATGTGAAATTATCGGTCCCCTCGAAGTGAACATTTACTAATAGTGTTTGTTTATACTGTGTGTTCATGCTGAACTTCTGAATTAGCTTGTTATATAATAAGAATGTTCTCACCAAAATGAATTTCGAGGTTCTGCTGTGCTGCGGCTCCACCTTGTTATGTGCAGATCAATACAATCAAGTTGCTGTAACAGCAACGAGGGAACAGGTAATGGAGGCTCATCATCGATCCATACATTCAAAGGGAGAGCTAAGGAGGACATTCAAAGCTCAATCCAGTGCTTAGACAATACATTACACAAGCTGCAGAATCAACAGAAAATAAGATAGACTCGACTCAAATGATGATTGTTCCTCGCTTGGTTCAAATGATGCAGAAGCAGAGTCTGAGGAATGCATCATTGTTTCAGCTCAAGAATCACCCTCTGAAAATCTCGATTTCAAGGGGAGGCAAGTAACAAGACGCCACAACCAGTTCACACAATCCATCCTTATGCCTTCCACCAGAATCCTTAGGCAGGAGTATGACCAAGTTTGAAATAGCCATCGAAGAAACAGTTCTAAGGCATCTGCAAAATCAAACAAACGCAACAAGTCAGGAAAGACTGTTGTTGCAGAGTATGCCTTTGCATTAGGCTTCAAGGTATGGCACTCGAGTTGTCTATGCTGCACCCATAAAAACCATCAACAACCAAAAGTACAGAAATTTCTGTGGAAAGCTTGATGCGGGCTTTCTTAATGGAGACATCAGCTTAAGACCTAAGGCTTCATGCCTTATCAGGACAGTTGAAATTCTTAGATCAATGTTACATAGAGGTGCTGATATCATGCGAGACATTGAATGGGTCATAACTAATGAAGTGCATTATGTGAGTGATGCAGAACGCCTGATAACCCAGAGGATAGCAGTGATATCATTCTAGTAAAAGGATATCATGAATATGCTCCACAAAATCGAGAATGTAAGGAACATTTGGTAAATGGCTAGATGATGGTTTGGATAAAAGGGAGCTACGGATTTACTCAAGAAAATGTCTTTGGACACACCACTAAAGCCTTCAGAGGTTCCAGAGGCCACAAAGAAGTTTTCTGTTCAACATAATGGTGGTGAAGCTGGAAATAGGCCAATTCCTCCTGTTGATCGGTCTACTACGCCTGTTCCTTCCGACTTTATGGACCCAACGCATCTGCAATATGCACAGAGTGCTGCTGAATATGCAATGACATGGCATCTGCGAAGGAGTTCAAATAATTCATGATCTCAATTACTAGGCCTATGACAAAGAACCATCAGTTCATAATGGAGTCAGGATAACTTATCTTGATAAGGAGGTTGATAGCTCATACCAACTGCACGAGCATCATGAACGAGTTTGTAGACAAGTTTAACACCATGCATGACAAGTCAGCAGCAGCAACTACAGCAATCAGAATTTAACATTACTGATGTTAAGACTCCAGACACAGAAGACCTCATTGAGACATGCCGAAACATTTGAAGCTGACGTGAGGGCCCTAATATCTGTGTAGGAAAAGGAATACAGATTCTCCTGCCAAGTACTTTGGAGAAGACCCAGCTCATTGTCCTTCTGAGCTAATAAAAACAACTTTGGTAAGTAAAATTGACCCTAGGTATTTAAACTTTCCTTGTGAGGTACGCACTGTATGCCAATCTTAATTTTTATGTCCTCTGAAGTACCCAAATGATCAAACTTACATTCCATATATTCTATCTTTATGCTACTAAGTCGGAAGTCTTTACTTTCTAACGTTTCTCTCTATAGTTCTAATTTCTTATTAACTTTTTCCTTAGAATTATCCACTAACACAATATCATCTGCAAATAATATACACTAAGGTACTTCATCTTGATTATGTTTTGTTAACTCATCAATGACCAATATAAATAAATATAGAATTAAAGTTGATCCCTCATGTAACCCAATATTAACTTTAAAGGAATCAGTCATTCCTTCATAAATCCTCATACATGTTTTTGCACCATCGTTTTTGTCTCTTATAAGATTTATGTATGTCAATGGGATACATCTCCTTTCCAAGGTTATACAAAGAATATCTTTTGGCACCCTATCATAAGCTTTTTCTAATCAATAAATATCATATGAAGGTTCTTTTTTTTGCTATAAAATATTTTATAAGATGTCTCAATAGGTGAATTGCTTCAATAATAAATCTATTGGCATGAATCCAAATTGGTTTTATATTGTACTCGATACTTGTCTTAATCTATGTTTGCTAATTTTTCCCATAATTTCATAGTATGACTCATTAATTTGATACCTCGATAATTTGCACAATTCTAAATGTCTTGTAAACACCCAAAAATTTTTCAAAATAAAAAATTTCTCATCTTTTAGAAATCTTATTTCTAGTAGCTTTGGGTTTTAAATAAAAATACATCAAATGAACTCATTTTGGTATCAAAATTTTCTAGCAACCTCAAAATGATGATATATTTCATCCCTTTCAAACAAAACAAATTTTGACAAAATTTTATGAAAATAACTATTTTGCCCTCAGGACCAAATTGGCAGGATTCTGCCTTTTAATGATTGTCTTCTAAGGAAAAATGATTTCAAACAATTTGTTTTAAAGAAACAAATGAAAAGAAAAGTATTGGGAATGAAGCCCAATGTTCTAAAAATAGTATTTGAAAATTTTATTAAATTTGATGTTTCCAAATATAAAAATATATTTTTTTTAAAATGTTTGAAACCATACTTGCCATATATAAAACTCAGATTAGAAGGAAGTGAATTCCCCAAAAAGAAGAGGTAGTATGGACCAAAAAGGCAACGACCAAACACCTGCCAATTTTGGCACTATTGAGCAAGGTAACCTGTCATTTTTTAGTTTCAGGTATCAAAAAGGAAAGTCGACATTTACAAAGGAAAGTCGACACCCAGGAGGGAAAGTTAGCATCATCCAAAAGGAAAAGTGATACTCGACTTGGTTGTGACGTTCAATTTGGTAAATCACCAAGAGAAAACTTACCAATCTCAGTACAAATGAATCAGATGACTGGCCATAAGTGGTTTTGGTATGCAGTTTGGTAACTTACCATCTCAGGCAAGCTATTGAGTTGGCTAGTCCTCTTATTGGATATGTTTACCTACCGAATTGTAGCCAACAAGCTTGAGGTAAATTGTTTTATATCAATGCATCAGTTATTTTCCTCACTTTCTAAGGTCAAAGAATCATCTTTCATAAACATGTCTACAACTGCCAATGAAGAAACTACGCATTGGGATGAATTTGATGAGAAACAACCACTTCTTCCCACATGATTCCTATATGAACGCTAGGTTGATTTGGTTACTGAAATGAACAAGGCATATCATAGAAAGTGCTTACCAAGGAAAATAACTTTTGAGGATAATGAGGAAAACGTAATTTGATGAGAATGGGAGGGCCTGATATCAAATAGAATCTTAATATACTACTTGAAGCACAAGATGGATGAAGATATGGGAACTCCAAAAAGGAATCACATTAAATTTCCAGAATCAAGAGGAAATTGCATCAGGTCTCACATGAGCGTATCAATGAGAAAATCATATCGAAGAAGAGGAAAGTTTCTTCCAATGACATAAGTAACTAACCATGAAGAAACCTCAAAAACAAGAGGAACCTAGTTGCACTTGCCAAGTTCAACGACTTAAGCAAATCCTGACCAATTTTAATAGGTAGACAGTGATGATGGAAGGTCAGCCTTGGCTATGGGTATCAACCAAGCTCAACCACAAGAGGAACCCAGTTGCACTTGCCAAGTTCAGTAACTTGGTCGAAACCAGCATGCCATGAACACGAGGATAATACGACTAGGTAATCTGTTGAACATAGTCAATAGAAGTTCAGTTCAAATATCATCGATTGGTTCATCAAGCTCAATATAGCCACATCCACTTGGCCAAACCTACTTACCAAAAGACAACAAACAGCCGTTTTGGAAGGTTCATATGCAACACTTCACTTACCTTATCCAAGGGAGCAACTTTTGACAAGAATGGCCTGCATTCACTTGCCAAATGTAGCCATTTTTAATAAGGCAACTTTCCTTATGAAAATTTGCAGCAAAGAGACAGCCCTTGACCTATAAAAGGCCTCAAAGGGACTGCAAACCATCAATCCAAGTTCAACCAATCATCCAGTAAGAGGGAGAGAGAAAAAAAGAAAGAGAGAAAGAGAAGGAGGAACAAAGGAAGAAGAAGGCACCGCCAACCACCTGTCGTCCTCCACCTTCCACCACAGGTCCATTCTTCCTTCATGCTTTCATAATTATCTCCTTTTTCATTGAACTTTATGGGGTTGTAATTAAGGAGCTAAGGTCTCCATGATGATGTATTAATCAAGGTTCATATATTGCTCCATCTTTCTTTCATTCATATGCTATGCGTTATATATTTTAATTTTGATTCTTTGTACTCCATAACATAACGTAAGATTATAAACCCCTTAATCTCCCTATGCTCATATTATAATTAGGATTTTATTTATTATTTTATAGTTGTAGATTCAATTTTGATTCGGACGAAAACACAAGCACGCATATGAAAATATGAAAAACTTGTTTTTCTGTACTCTGCACATGTTCGGTAAATGATTTATCCTTCATTATCCTCTACTCTGAATATTTCAAAATTTTGTATGTCTACTGTACACATATAAACACACTTTTTATAAAATTTTTGAGAATTTTAGACTTGTTAAACATCACCAGTAAAATCAGAAAATTTTTATTAAAATTAAAACAAATTCTGAAAAACCATAAGTTATTGTGATATAGGTGGGGTTATTTCTAAATATATTTATGCACAATGAACCAATTTGATTGAAATGGTCTCATTGAAAAGTTGAAATCCATAGATTTCCAACAAGACTAATTTCATAGAAATCTAATTATAAAAATACAATAGTTTTTCTAAACCTCTAACTTTCTAGTATAGGTGTGTCCTGAATGTCTGAGTAAGATCCATTTTCGGATTTAATTATATAAATATACAGTATATAAAATAAAAATAAAAATATTCTCTTAATCTTTGCATGAAAATATATTCTTTGTAAAATTTTCAGAATTTTTGGAAACCCAAACTATTTCAAAAAAATCAGAAACTACCCTCTCAAGCAGAACCAGTTTATGTTTTTCAAGACTTGAAATATTTTTAAGTTAAGAATCAAAATCACGATTTTGTCAAGCTTTTAAAATTGGAATCTTGTTTTTGAAAACTTATCAGATCTCGATTAATTTTAAAAGTGTCTAGGTTGACCTTTGAGTATCGGTTCAAGAAGGCCTATGTCGAAAAGAGTTCACTTATCCACAATCGCTACACAAAGTTAGAAAATCAATCTTTGCTAGTTTTAGCAAACTAGCTCGCATGCTCGCACACACGACATAGTTTGAGAATGTCGTTTCGAATGTCCACATACACTTCAAAATAAAAATTCACATCTACATGTCTCTCTTATTTTTATATATAGGTATAAGTGTACTCGCTCTTTATTCCTCGGGCATCTTTTGAGTTCTCCATATTTCATTAAACCCAGTAAGCCCCATCTCTCCTAGGATTTCCTATACTTCTATTGGAATATTGTCCAGTCCTAGAGATTTACTAATTTTTATATTTAAGAGCCTCTTTGAATTCATTCTTTTGAATACGCTGAAAAAATTATGGTTTATATACTTTTGTGATTTGGCTAACTCTCCTAAGCTAATACTAACATTTATATTTTTATTAAAAAGCTTATATAAATAATGTTTTTCACATATTTTTAAAATTATCTTTCACCATTAGAATCTTCTCATCCTTATCTTTAATGCATCTAAAAAAAGTAAGATCTTTAGTTTTCTTATCTCTAGCCTAAACTATTCTAAAAATATCTCTTTTACCTTCTTTTGTGTTAAGTTTTTTATATAAATCCTCCCAAATTTTAGCTTTTGCTTTACTAATGGCCTTTTTCTCTTCTTTATTTACTTTCTTATAAGCCTCCTAAATTTCACTAGTCTTCTTAGCAAAATGTAATTTGTAACATGCCTTCTTTCCCTTGATTTCATCTTACACCACTTCACTCTACCACCAAACATCTTTTTATGATGGTATGCCTCCCTTAGATTCATTTGCCTAACACTTCTTTTGTCACTTCCCTAATATGTATAGTCATATTATTCCACATATAAGAAGGTGTACCTCTATAATTTACAAGCATCTCCTTGAAAAACCTTTTATTTAAATATATTTTCTTTCTCACATTTGAGGCTCCACTATCTAGTTCGAATAGCTCCATGCACTCTATTCTTCTTTATCCACTTTTTACCTACAAATCCATTATTAAAAGTCAATTTTAAGTAGTTAAGCTTTCTTTTTGAATTACCTTGTAATCTTTACAACATGATATATCTTTTTTCTATAAAAAAATAATCAATTTGTATTTATGACAAGCCACTCTTATAAGTAGTTAAATGTTTTTCTTATTTTTTGAAAATTGTATTGGTTATAAAGAGATCAAAAGCAATAGCAAAATTTAAAATCTCCCTACCCTTCTCATTTATATCCTCAAAACCATAGTTTTCAAGAATACCTTGATATCATAATGCATCTTTACTAACATGTCCATTTAAGTCTCGTCGTAAACAAATTATCTCCTTTTGTGAAATTATTTGACCTTTTCAAAAAGCCTTCTTTATACTATTTTCTAACCCTACTTAGGGTGCCTAAGCATAAACTATATTCAAAGCTTTTACTCCTAACACTAATTTCACCATCATAATTCGGTTAACATATCGTTGTATGTCTATTGCATTATCCTTTAAATCTTTATTTATAATGATACCAACTCCATTTTGAGCCTTTTTCTTCCCTTAGTATCGTAATCTAAAACCTATATTCTCAATCTCCTTTGTTTTTTCTTCAATCCACTTTGTCTCTTACAAATATAAAATATAAATCTTTATCTAAATCATAGTATCTACCACCTTCATTAACTTGTGAGTCAATATTCTGATATTTTAAGTAACAATATGAATCTTATTATGTAAGACTAGTTTTCTTACCTCCCTGTATATGTTCATTCTAAAAATGTGGAGACCATTATTATAACTTGTTCACTATATTTAGGTAATAATATAGTGGGACTAACTTCTTTACCCACACTCGTTCATGATGTGAAAACTCTCTCTGTAATTGATTCACTATATTCGGGGAAGATGTAGAGGCACATACCTATTTTTCAATGTATTTGGGCCCTGCAGTAGGATGGTAAGAGAGAATGCCCCAACACAATACTCATACTTTGTAGAATCCATGATGGATAAGTTCGACCAAGTTTTATGTTGGTTGTCGAAAGCCATGCAACCCTCCTCCTTTATCCGGGCTTGGGACCGGCCATGCAAGGGTGATCCCTTACATGGACGGAGTTCTTAAATGATTTTCAAAGATTCTTAAAATTCTTCAGGAGACTTTATTTTCAAGATATTTTTCTAAAATCCATCGTTTAATTCCTTGGTTAATTTTTTCTTGGAATTAAGAAATTTGATTCTTTTGAATTTGTATACTTTCAAAATTTTAAAAGAGTCAAATTTTTGAGGAGCCTATAAACCATCACCCAACAAGGACAGAGAAGTTCCAATAGAAGTCTATTGGGACCCCATTTGTAAATTTGAATTTCTTGTTTCTTATTGATATATCTTACGAGACTACAAATTTTTATATTAGAATTTTGGATTGGTTTTTCGATTCAAGCTCCAAAGGTTACAAGTTTTTGCCTCAGAATTGGTATCAAACAACCAATTTAAAATATTGTTTCCTAATGATGGGTTCTGGTGGCATGAGGCTGAGCACAATGATAGTTTGAAAAAGGGTCCTAGGGCATACTACTTCATACTAGTGGTTGAGGGAACTTGGTAAAGTTTAGAGAGGGGAGCAGTTGAATGGTAGAAGCAAGTCAACATGTTGTAGTTCCACTAGGGATCACAATAAGCTGAAAATTGACAGGTGGTTCGCAATGAGGAGTAGGAGATGTAGAGCTTCTTGTGGAGGATTAGATCTAGTAAGAGGAGATATGTAAGCAACTAATATTGCACAAATGATATGGAAATTCTTTTCTTCATAGCTTGTCACATGTATAAGACTAGCTGGGGTATTGGTTTTGGCTTGAAAGAGATTTTAGAGGCTCATAAGGGTCTATTTACTGTTGAGGGTCATAAGAGCCTCTATGAGATCTTAATAACATTATAGCATGCTCAATTAGCTCTTAGCTTAGCTATGTTGGGTTCTTTAACCATCTTTGTAGCCCATCATATATATTGAGGGAGTTCAGCTAGATGATGCAAGCTTTTGTCAATTTCTACTACAATTTGTATGGTGACTACATTGTAGTGGGCAATCTATTGATGAATTGAGTTGCATCAATGGGGATAATGCTAGTAAGGTTGCAAAGAATTGAATGGAAGTCGAGGAAGATAAAGGCTCCCAAAGAACTCATCGCACAAGTCCACCTAATTTCACTCAATTCTATGAAGAAGAAATGAATCAAACAAAGAACTCTAGAACTTCAATGATTTTCAATATCATAATCAATTTAAGGAGAAATGAGCATATTATAGGCCTAGGTCCACAACATATAGAGAGTCTACTCGTAGTTGTCCAAATTAGCAATTAAATGATTAATTGGAGAGTATTTTTCTAGATTACTAAGAATAATAAATGTTTAGTCATAATTAGATAGAATAAGTTCATGTAGCCAAGTTAGTATAATGCCTTGGGCATTTCTCTACCTATGATTCTGTTAAAAGCCTTTAATTTTTAATGTGTTTCTCATCATGCCTCCAAAATGTTAGCTTAGTCTTTTTTACCTCTTGCCCCCATCTTCTTTTATAATAGAGACTAGGCATGGTAATCTCTATCCACCAGCCCCATTGCTGAGCTAGGTGAATCATAAAAGATGCACAAGTGAGGCAGGGTAAGGTTTAAGGTAAATTCATCATGCCCATATATAATCATTGTAATTTAATAATATAGAATATTATAAAGTATAACCTTTTACATAAAATATATGATACAAACTCATTTTTTCTTTTAAAAGAAATTACTTTTGTAGCTGAAGTGGGATAGGGTGGAGGGGTTATATCAAAATGGGTGCAGGCCTGGTGCGGGCACAGTGAAACCCACTCCATTGCCATCCCTACTAGAGAAATGTGCTAAACTTGACATTGGATTTTATGGATCATCTCAAGGAATAAGACCAACATATAGAATGTAAGACATGCAAGTGGTGCATCCGCCGTCATGAGCTTTTTTTTGTCAGGAGTGTCTTTTGGGTTGTAACACCTACATAAAATAAATGCAAAATAAAATAGCAGGTTTGAACCTTTCAGTATTTTATTGTTTCATCATCGAAGCATTTTTCCTTTCTTCAAGTAATTTGGGCTTAGAGTCAAGTGAATTTGGTTACCGACAACTGTTGATGAAGTCAGCAACTACCTTTTCAATGTATCATTTTCAAAAGTGAAATGTAGTATTTATGAAGTTAACGACTATTATTAATCGATGTCGAAACTCTTGGCCTTCATGAATATAAACTCCAACTAGAAGGATCAAGATCAAGATTGACAAGCTAATTGCCTCTAAGGGTGTTTGATTAGGAGGACTGGGCCTACAGAACTAGAACTGTTGCCCAATTTACCTCGTAATGAAACACGGGCCTTGACACGGTAAACCCGATTGTAAAGCTCACCAATGGCTCACCTGAGAGGTGTGCCCCACTGGAACTGGTTGTACATTGACAGTTCTGCAGGCCCACCGTCATAATCAAACACCTCCCTTGGAGTAGTAACTACGAGTCCTAGCTGGGTATGAGCCAGACCGAGAAGGAAAGTCGATTCGCTTCCCATCCTTATGAACGCTGCTGACCCCATGTTCGAGATAACTGGAATATCTGACGTGGCAAAAATGGCTCCTTTCCTGCCAGAAGATCCAGGAGCGGAGTCTCTGCACACATGAAGTATCCCCTCGGATTCTTTTTCCTTTCCTCTTCTTTTCACTATGGCTTCCACATTTCTCTCCTCAACTGCATCACCTCCAAAACCAAACTTTTATTTTCACTCGTCTTCTTTTATACTACCTTCTTTTTCTCACAACATTCTTACAACCCATTCTTTCACCACCAAACTCTTTTCATCACCCAAAAAGGCAACCAGGTTAAATGCCGTTCGTGGAGAATTTCCACAAGAATTAGGCCATCTTTTGAGCTCTACCGGATTGGATGATAAGTGGTTTCCTTTGTTGCTGCCCTTGGTTACACATGGACTCGATTTGGTTCAGACTATTGAAGTCTTACCAGAGAGTGATAGGTTTTGGATTCTGTCTTTTGTTGGTTTGAGTTGGATTTACTTGACTGCAAGGCCTGGGGTCTTGGTGGGTGCAATTGACGCTTATGTTTTGGCGCCTCTTCAGGTTGTTACTGATAGCATTTTGGGAAGGAGGAATTTGAAGAGAACCGATTTTGTATTGGGGGATAAGATTGGGGAAGGGACGTTTGGTGTGGTTTATTATGGGGCTGTGGTCCCAAAGAATTCTTCTTCAGGTGATGGCGATGAGGAGCAAGAGGAGTTGAGGAGGAGAGGGAGGAGAGTTAGAAATTCTGAGATGGATGAGAGGTTGAAGAATTCACAGAAGGTCATTCTCAAGAAGGTTGGTAGATAAATTAGGAGACAAATCTCTCTCTCTCTCTCTCTCGTGTTCCCAATTCAAGTGTGAACAACTCTTTCTTTATAGTCTGAAGTCTAAGAATCTGAATGTTTCTTCTGTTTGGGAGTGAACTTTTGTGTTCATCAAGAGAGTATAAAGGGAAAATGTTTCATTGATTCCAACACCTGATGTCCACGTTGGTAATATTATTACGAAGTATTTCAATGTAACGTGTCATTGCGAGTGGGACATTTGGTGGTAAACGGTGACGACTTCTCACGTTTTCAGAATTTCTGCAATCTCCAAGTTCTTGGATGAAAGAGGAACTGCTGTACAAATATCTTGTGCAATTGTGCATTTTACTATCCTTGACTGTAACTCCTCCTTGATCAATGCATATCAGGTCAAGGTTGAAACTGGAGGAGCCAAAGAATGTGGTGACTATGAGGAGTGGTTCAACTACAGACTTTCAAGGGCTGCTCCAGAAGTCTGTGCTGAATTTCTTGGGAGTTTTGTGTCTGATAAAACTCTTTCACAGTTTAGTAAGGGCGGGAAATGGCTTGTTTGGAAATTTGAGGTATTTCAACTTTCCTTGCAATCTCCTATAGACCGATTCATCTATGGTCTTAAAGTTTTTCAGTTTTAGTTTCTATGCTCTGTGTCTAGCAAGCTACTGATCCACTGCAACCACCATAACCGTTCTAAATATAATGCTTAGATTACTTGATTGCACGGGCCATTCAAACTGCTTATACGAATTATACCTCAAGGCCCTCTAGCAATGATTATCCATGCGGCCCATTGACAGAAAACCTCATCAACCCAATCTGTTGATAGCCATTTTTTCAACTTGTCTTGGCCTTCAAGCTTTTATTGTTAATCTTTGTTACAATAACAATGTAGATCTCTCATTGTTTAGTTACGATGATCACGTAACATTGGTACAATAAAAATGCTCAAATTTTTTAGATAGATATCCGTGTTTTTGGAGATGGCTGACCATTCGAACATGGACCAGGGTGATAGAGACCTAGCTGACTATATGAAAGATCGCAACTTCCCCACAAACTTAGAATCCATCATGTTTGGGCGTGTTCTGAAAGGAATGGATTCGGTCAACAGGAAAGCGTTGATCATCAAACAGATAATGCGTCAAATTATTACCTCTCTCAAAAGGATCCATGATACAGGGATTGTTCATCGAGATGTAAAGCCTGCAAACTTAGTGGTCACCAACAAAGGAAAGATCAAGCTTATTGATTTTGGGGCCGCCACTGATCTGCGGATTGGCAAGAATTACATACCAGATCGTGGGTTGCTCGATCCGGACTATTGTCCTCCAGAGCTTTTCGTGATGCCAGAGGAGACTCCAAGCCCTCCTCCAGAACCTATCGCTGCTATCCTTTCTCCGGTTGTCTGGCAGGTACTTAATTAAATGTAAATGAAAGAGTCTGAAAAATCTGTTACTGCAACACAGTTCGTAAAATTCAAATAAATCATATAGCACATGATCCGTTTCCTACACAGTTTTGCTTTCTTTATATTATTATTATTTACTTTTGCTTTCCTCCCTGTCCAACAAATATTTGACAAGTTTAGCTAACAGACTTTGATTCTGGAGCACGCATTTTTTATTGCATAATGTGAGAACGAGAAAATTGACATCACGAAAATTATACCAGCGGAAATTTGAAAAAGAACACTTTTAGTCGAATAGCGTTTGCATTGCAACCATATTACTGAAATCTGAAAAGATGGACCACGCGCTCTATCTGTGTGTGTGTGAGAGAGAAATCTCACTTATTTATTCTTTTGGACTCAAATCGAATTCCAACATAAGATAATCATGTGTTCTGCAGTTGGACAGTCCCGATCTATTTGCTATGTACTAGACAGAGTTATCTATTTGTTCTTTTGGATTAAAATCCAATCCTAAAGTAAGATAGTGATGTCTTTCTTCTGCAGCTGAACAGTCCCGATCTATTTGATATGTACTCAGCTGGAGTGATACTTCTCCATATGGCAAGTCCCACTCTCAGGTCCACTGCAGGCATAAAGAATTTCAAGTCAGAAATAAAAAACGTTGGCTATGATTTGAAGAAATGGAGGGAGTACACTCGAATGAGACCGGATCTGAGCATACTTGATCTGGATTCTGGTAGAGGTTGGGATTTGGTTACGAAGCTTATTTCACAAAGAGGTTTTCTTAGACGGGGGCGTCTGTCGGCTTCTGCAGCTCTCAGACATCCTTATTTTCTGCTGGGTGGTGATCGAGCAGCCGCAGCTCTTTCAAAGCTGGACATAGCTAGCTTGTGAAGGTATTCGGTGCACCCATATAAGAATTTCACCCTGTTTTTTATAATTTTACAAGTGAATGTCGCCTTCTAAGTATATATTTTTTATGTGACTTCACTTTTCAAACAAGGGAACTAATGCGTGAACCTTGCAGTGACATTGGGAATGATTATTATGCATTTGAGAGAACTTGTCAGTTTGTCATACTGTTGGTAGTCGGTGGTTCTGGTTCAAAGCGTCCAACCTGTTGAAATAACAGTTCCTCGTTTCAACACGAATTCTGCATATACTCTATTCTAGCATTTTTATGTCTCATAAGATCAACTCCATTTCCTTTTCCTCATTCAAGAACGTAAGTAAAACCCAGGGATCACATTCATACCTGCTTTAAGTTTCCTTGACGATGTATTGATAGATAGACATGATGCACACACTCGAACACACAAGAATACATAGAGGCACTGACCGGATGCTATTGCATGCATTGTCTGGAATTCTCAGCAAACTATTTGGTTGGAGATATTGGACAATGATTCATCTCATAAGCATAGTAAGTAGTCTGCTGAAACTTGTGCAAAGCATTGAATAGGTTCCCCCCCAGTGCATAATAAATTGAGAAATGGGATGAGATATGCATTCGTATAGGAAGCCTTGATGAGTAGTGTGTTTTTGTAGGCACATAACGGTATGTTGGGGTTTTGTTTTTTCTTAGGAAATTTCTGTTTCTCGTGAAAAAAAATTCAATGCAAGATGCTAACATTGGAGAAGTATCGTTAAATTTTGGTTTTCATTATTTTTTGGATATTTAATTTATAGGGACTGGTGTAACTGTATGGTTATGTTAATTCTCAAAATAAAATTTCTAAATCACCAAAGGGAGGTTGACTGATTCCACCCGGACCCCAGGATTAAGATTTGGATTCATGAGATCAAGATCCACATTTGCTAGTTCCTTTTGTTTAGGAACAGATTAGTTTGGATTAATTAGAGTTTACCTTGTAATAGGAAATGTAGGATCATTAGGATCCTAATTATCATAGGATTTGTTTTCACGAGAATTTGTTATAGCCCGCTAGATAGCATATCTCAATCCGTATCAAGAAACAAGATCAAGTTGATGAAGTTCAAGATAAAGATATTAAAATCAAGTTAATTAGCGATCAAAAAGATGATTTTTGCCACTCTAGAAGAGATGCTCATGAACAAAATCTTTTGCATAGTAATATGGTGCATATTAGAACTGTTCTTAAAAGAATGAGAAATGCTGAACGATGTGGCAGGTGACATGGTGAAGTGTTGGACCACCCAGAGCAACTCTTGAGGCCATAGTAACTGGGAAGTTAATGCTGTGAAAAGTCACTATATGGTTATTTGTTAGTCAAGTTTATGTAGGAGTCTTATCTACATTAAGGTTTATGTAAATTAAGAATTAGAATTTGGTTATTCAATTCAGGTTTTATATTTTTAGTGACTGAATGTAGGCCTCTTAAGGATTAGGACTGTTATGTCATACATTATTAGGAGAGTGTCTGAACAGAAGTCTAAGTCAGTTATAAAGACTTATTTAATTCATGCTTGGATTGGTTTTTCATAAATCTTTATATTTTCTCTTCTTTTCCTTTCTCCCTTTCTTTCTTTTTCCTAAGTTCTTGTTGAACCCCTGGAATTAACTTGTTCTCTCTCTCTCTCTCTCTCTCTCTCTCTCTCTCTCTCTCGTGTGTGCACACACACAAATACACCATCATAAATTTGTCCAATTTGGTCAAGGAACCAAAACTATTTGCTGCACATAACTTCCTCAATTCTTGTCCATTTTTCGTGCAGATCTATCAAAAAGCCCACAAATGCACCAAGAGCATTAGCTCAAAGGCAGGACGCCCTAACGCCGTTGCTATTGGTGGGAGTTTGACTCCCTGAGGGTGGGTGTTATGGTTTGGCCTCCTCTTGTAGCCAAAAAAATCCCACGGGCTCTTTCCAATGACGCAAGTCTCAATAGTAGTTCCATTGTTAAACTGTGTCCAATTAGTTTTTATATAAATATGTACAAGTAAGCCAGACAGAATTCCAATAATGGCATACCTTTGGATCCTTGTGCTTTTGCAACCATATTATCTGGTGTCAGAGCAATTCATTCTTTGGGCTTCATGCTACGTCTCTAGTAATATATCTTTAATTATTTCAAGATTTAACCACTAAAAGTTGAGTTGAGCACAATATGTGAGCCTTCGGATGGAAGCTCAAAAGGCTTCTCAAAAAGAAAATCAACGTTTGAAGCAAGTTTCCAAAGAGTGGGGATGTGGAGATCGATTGTTTTCATGAGGTAGATGATTAACCGCTAGAAAATGGGAAAACTTATTGGAAGAAAAGTAATCGCTCGAAAGCCCAACAAAGTCAATCAAGCAAGCACTCAGTCGATCAATCGAGTTTCTCATTATTCAACTTGTTTTGTTTGTTGCTTGCTTCTACTTTCTACTCTTTGCAACACTCTGTAAGGTTCATTCTTGAAGAGGAGAGTTGTTTCTCTTTTCCTTTTCTTTCTTTTTTTCCTCTTATTTGGTGATAGTCTTTTCTTTCTTCTCTCGGCTCGGTTGGTTGCAGAGGCTTCTTGAGTTGGGATCATCCCCTGTCATTGATCTCACCGCACTCATGGTCCTTCTATTGAGGCATCCTCAATAGTAACTTGAGATTCTAAGAGATTTATTGAATCGCCTAAGCCTTATAAGTACCCTTTTGAGGGTGCAACTGAGTGCCCTCTAGCACACTCTTAGACCAATCACCCGATTTCTAGAAATATTTGACCCGATTGGGATATCGTATCAATACAAGGTGTACTTATTCGAAGAGAAAATTTTCTTATCACGTTGACTGGATCCGGTTTTGTTCGGTCTTATACAAATGAAATTGGAAAAAGACTATTCTATGGCCTCCAACAATACCAATAATTTCTCCCAACATTGATCCACTCAAACCACCTCATGGAGGTCGAATCCCAAACCCAAATGATGGACAAGGATCAACTTCGACACTAGATGGTCTTTGCTTGGCCAAGGCCAAGCTGGATTTCATTGACCTTCCTTCAAACCGGTTTTCCCTTAACAAGTTTGGCCAATTGAAGACTAATTTAACTCCTACTTTTTGGAGGGACATATGTACGATACAACTCATGAGAGAACATGAACAAATAGCAGAGTTGTAAGTTATTGGGTGACACTTTCGGTTCTAATAATGCATATCCATGATATGCAGGAAAAAGGAACTTCTTTCTAGATTTCGTTAGATGCATTTTTTATAAAGATGAACATTTCAAAATAAAATGGTTTTATTTTATTAAAGTAAATTAAAATCTCTTGATACAAGAATAAAAGCTTTAGCGAAAAGCACATCATGGAAAACACAAGAAAATGAAAAAGTGTTAGAGGATATAAACAAATGAAAAGTTTGTTTATGCATGATGATATACAAAAAATAAGAAAAGTCTTTCATGTTGAACACCCTATGCAGGTAACTAGGAAAATATCACTCTTCACCTTCATCTTCTTTTTCTCCTCTTCTCACTTATGCCTTTTCGCACTGCACACCAAGGTCAAAGTCCGAGATTCACCTTCATTAGTATCAAATCGTCATGGTTCATCCTTGGCATCCAAGATGCGTTGCCTTTGGCTTTAAGTATGCTTCCTGTCAATAATAGAGAAAAGGAAGGTCTATTCTTTTAGAGAGAACATATTGAAACGATTATAACCAAGAACTCGATTTTGTCCCCAAAAGTTTACTTTACTATTTTTTGTTTGTTCTCTACAACAAATTGACAAGAGGCTGAAGGCCACGCTTTTTTAGAAAACCAAGGGCCGAAACCAAGTGTACCCTTAGTTTCTTAATATCAGAAACTAGTAAGTATCACGAAATTGCTAGCCTACACTATAGTTTCGCGAATCGCTAGCCCATGATGTGGTTTTAAGAACTGCTAACAATTTCACATAAAACTTTGGGCAAAAAAATGCAGACTTCAAAATTAGTGTCGGTTTTATGTAAAAAAATCACCATTGTGGCTAGTTAAGTTTTTTGAAATTAGAGTTTTGTCTAGATATTTGTTTGTGAACTTGTGAGATAGCCCTTGTGATTGGTTTTACTATTCTACCCCTTATGTTTTACTATTCTTACCCCCATTATAGTATTAAAATATTGGTATTATAGTGTAACTTGAATTACTTATCTATCCCACTTGTGTCACAATTATTATAGAAATATTTTGAGTTTGTTTTTACTATCAAACCCTTTACTGTTTTTGCAACTTATAGAATTGTCATGTATTATATTTTTACATTTTTACCCTCATTACTTTACAAAATTTATAGGATTGCCTTATAAGAGAATTTACAATTTCATCCCTAAACCTCCTATTGAATTTCAAACTCTGTAGGTGAGAAAAGTTACTCTGTTACCATGAGCCTCCAAAATAGTACCTATAATTTTTATGATATTGCTAACAACTGCCTAGAAATATTTAGAAATCAGTCTATATAGTCTTCTATTATTACAGTTTAGTGTTTACTAGGTTTTATTAGTTGTTTCATGAAATTATATTTAATTCCTTTTACTTATTGCTTGTTTATTGTTTTCTTTTTGAAATATATAGACCCTTTTATTGTTATCTTCACGAAATATCTAAAACTCACAACTAGAATATGTGTTTCTAAATTAGCAAATACTGAAAAACTGAATGGTCTAAATTTTTAAATATAAAAAAGAAGAATTTCATTTGTCTTGACCCTAAAGGGTGTTGATTATGTAATGAGAAAAACAAAAATACTACTTATACCCAATGAAATGGATGAAGGAAAAGAAAAATATAAAACCTTCATAAAGGATGACACAATAGTCATGACTATTATGCTTACATATATAGAGGATGAACTGATTAAAGGAATAGAAAACAACAAAATAATTATTGATTCAATAACAACTAAATATGATACTATAACCAAACTGCATGTCTAATTATTCCTTCAAAAATATAATTATCATAAAATGAAAGAAAGAGATAATGTAGTTGAACTTACACTAAGGACGATTCAGAATCCCTACAAATGTTCCAAATATTAGGACCAAACATTTTGTTATCGATCAAAAGTGGCTGCCTAACTTTGTTGCTCCCAAAGGCGAATCTCGGCCTTGGTCTCCGTGTGTAGTGCAGAAGCAAGGTGTAAGCATGAAGAGGAAGAAGAAGATAAAGGAGAAAAGTGATATTTGTTTGGTTATCTGCAAAGGGTTTTCAATAAGAAAGACTTTTCTCCTTTTTTTATTTATTATACATCAATAAACTTTTTATTTATTTATATATTTTTAGGCTTTTTCATTTCTTTGTGTTTTCCATCCTTATGTTGAGAGATTTCCATTTACTTTCATAAAGGAAAACTTCTTTAGTTTAAAATATTTATCTTTATGAAAAATTCATCTCATGAAATCCGATAAGAGAAC
The DNA here is from genome assembly GCA_036023115.1 of Brasenia schreberi. Taxonomy (NCBI): domain Eukaryota; kingdom Viridiplantae; phylum Streptophyta; class Magnoliopsida; order Nymphaeales; family Cabombaceae; genus Brasenia; species Brasenia schreberi. The sequence goes on from JAYKKT010000048.1 coordinate 5,119,238, forward strand.
TCTTCTCCCCATATTTTATGGATCTACGTTGGATTTCTAAGTTGTAAGTGAATTGTAACTTGTACAAGTTATGTGGTTTTCATAATCAACAAATTTTTTCTTCATAATTAACCATGAATCTATGCATATCTCAAACCCATGTGTGCAACATGTTTAATGAAAAATCTTATGAAATACCTTTATTAAGGGTCAACCAACATATCATTTGTTGGCATATAAGATATAAATATGTCACTTCTTTTAAGCATATCATGAACATAGTGATATAAACCATTATATATTTGCTTATAGAGCTACCACCTCTACTCTTAATGTAAGTAATTACTGCATTGTTGTCACAATAAATGATAAATTACTCATTGACTATATTCAACTTCAAATCAGGTATAAAGTGGCTTGTCCAAATGACACTTATTGTAGTCATACTGTAAGCAACATATTTAGCTTCTTGAGTATGCAATGATATACAACCTTGTTTCTTATACAAACAACAACAACAACAACTAAGCCTTTTCCCATACTAGACGGGGACAACCTTGTTTCTTATAAGCTCAAAAAATAACATTACCTCCAAATAAGAATACTTGACTAGAGGTTGACATATTATCATCTTTGCTCTCAACAAAGTCAATATCTGAGTATCCTATCACTTTTAATTCATTTATTTGAAAGCATAATTTTAAATCTTTTATTCCTTTAAGATATCTCAAAATCCTTTTTACAACTATCTAGTATTTCCAACTAGGATTATTTTGATATCTACTCACAAGACCAATAACAAAGCTAATATCAAGTTCTGTACACAATATAACATACATCAAGATACCCACAACTTATGAATAAGGAACATTAGGCTTGTATTCTTCCTTATCGAAACAATCAAACTTACTCAATTTGATTCTTTTAGCAATGAGTACATGTGTAGGTTTGCAATAACCCATTCTAAATTTCTTAAAGATATAATGAATATATATCTCTTAACTCAAACAAATAAATTTAGATTCTTTATCACGAAAAATCTTTATACTCAAAATATAGGATATCTCTCCCATATCCTTCATTTCAAACTTTGAATTTAACCATGACATGGTTTTGACAATCATCTCATTGGCATTCCCAGTCAATAATGTATTATCTACATATAATGATAGAATGACATATTGGCTCTCACTGTTCCAAACATATATATTGTAGTCTAGTTCAATAACTACAAACCATTTACGAGATGATTGTTTAAGACCATATAAAGATTTTTCAACCAATATACTTTATCTGCCTACCCTTCAACAATATACTTTTATAGTTGCCGCATATAAATGATTTAATTTAAATCACTATTTAAGAATATAGTTTTTCATCAAGCTGATATAAATCTAAATCATAAAATACAAAAATAACCAAAATAATCCTTATAGAAGCAAATTTTACAATAGGAGAATATGTATCTATATAATCTATCTTCACCTTTTGCAAAAATCCTTTACAACCAGCCTCGTCTTCAACTTTTCGATTAATACATCAACTTTATATACAACCCATGATTTTCCTTTATTTTGGAAAATCTGTTAATTCTCAAACTTCATTTTTCTCAATGATTTAATTTTTTTATTCATTATTCTTTCTCAATATAATGATTTAGATAAGATAACTCCGCCCCTGTAAGGGATCACCCTTGCATTGTCCTAAGCCCGGATAAAGGAGGAGGGTTGTGTTAGGCATATATAATGATTTATGTACACTTATACCCATATATAAGAATAAGGGAGACATTCAAAATTATGTGAATTATCGAGGTATCAAGTTAATGAGTTATACTATGAAATTATGGGAAAGAATTATCGAACGTAGGTTAAGACAAGTATCAAGTACAACAGAGAACCAATTTGGATTTATGCCAGGCAGATCTACTATTGAAGCGATTCACCTTTTGAGACGTCTTATGGAACATTTTAGAGCAAAAAAGAAAGACCTTCATATGATATTTATTGATCTAGAAAAAGCTTATGATAGGGTACCGAGGGAGGTTCTTTGGAGAACTTTGGAAAAAAGAGGTATCCTATTGACATATATTAACCTTATAAGAGACATGTATGATGGTGCAAAAACATGTGTGAGGACTCATGAAGGAACGACAGACTTCTTTGAAGTTAATATTGGGTTACATCAAAGATCAATTTTAAGTCCATACTTATTTATAATGGTGATGGATGAGTTAACAAAACATATTCAAGATGAAGTACCTTGGTGTATGTTATTTGCAGATGACATTGTATTAGTAGAGGAGTCTAAGGAAAAAGTTAATAGAAAATTGGAACTATGGAGAGAAACATTAGAAAGCAAAGGCCTCCGACTTAGTAGAACAAAGACAGAATATATGGAATGTAAGTTTGATCATTTGGCTACTTCAGAGGACATAGAAATTAAAATTGGCACACATTGCATTCCCCAAAAGGAAAGTTTTAAATACCTAGGGTCAATTTTTCAAAATGATGGAAGAATTGATGGAGATGTTACACATAGAATTAATGTTGGTTGGTTAAAATGGAGAGGAGAATCAGGTATTCTTTGTGATAAGAAGATACCATTAAAATTAAAAGGTAAATATTATAGAGCAGCAATTAGGCCTACCATGTTTTATGGTTCTGAGTGTTGGGCAATTAATCATCAACATGTACAAAGGATGTCTGTGACAGAAATGAAGATGTTCAGATGGATGAGTGGTCATACAAGAAAAGACCGTATACATAATTAGGTTATTAGAAATAAATTAGGAGTGGCACCAATAGAGGATAAAATGAGAGAACATCGTTTAAGATGGTTTGGACATATAGAAAGAAGATCAAAAGAAGAACCTGTAAGAAGTCTTAAACAATTTTTTCTCATTTTATCCTCTATTGGTGCTACTCCCAATTTGTTTCTAATAACCTCATTATGTATATAGTCTTTTCTTATGTGACCACTCATCCATCTTACCATCTTCATTTCTGCTATAGACATCATTTGTACATAATGCCTCTTAGTAAAGATGGGGTCATCCAACTGGTATATTATGCCTTTGGCATTCATTTCCTCAATAAAGAAGCATATCCAAAACTCTATTAGACTGGGCGGCCAATATCCTGAGTCGTAGGGTGAAATTTTTCGCCAAGACAGGAGAACATCTCTCCCGATTCATCTTGGAGTGTCAAAGATTTGTTTCTTTCCTTAACTAACTAAACTATGCTTTCTATACATCCCTGGGCGTCAGTTTAAGCTTTCTCTCAAAGATTCCATGATTTGTTGACTCCTAATCAAAAGATATCGTTAATATGCAGCTTTTCCAAGAAATTACCTCTTACCAAAAATCAGGATTTGGCTAGCCTATCATTACTATCCTACTTTGGCCCAGCTGGCAAATAAGGGCTACTAAAGGTCAAAAGTTGCCCTTATACAAAATCCTTGACAGGGAGGAAAATTTCTAAGGCCATACAGGCAATCTGTAATTTTTTTATAATGAGGAAATCGTAAAGGGATTAGATCAAGGAAACCATGGCTCCTTGGCTTCATGGCAGTTGAGTTGACATTAGGTCCCCGTACACTTGATTGACCTTAAAAAGTCAAAAAAAAAGTAAGGAGAAGGCCTTAAGCAATAAAGAACTTTACCTCTTTGACAATCTCCGAATCATAACACAGCTTCGATATCCTTCTTGTCAGCACCTAAAACATTCTTCTTGCATTAAAGTTTTTGAAGTTTCGAAGTTCTAAAATAAAATAAGTTTTTGAAATTAATTAGATCAAATTATGGATTTCGGGAGTATTTGATTTCATCACTTTTGAAAAGATTTTGGTTTTTAAGAATTTTTAAAAGGAATGTTTCATACAAGGAAATTTTAAATACAATCTAAACAGAAATTTCATGAAAATTTTAAATTTGGTAAGAATAGAAATTTCAAGTCATACAGATCATTTCATCTAAAAATATGGTCAGGTTTGATTCAGGCCAAGTTAATTAGCCTAGGGAGACTATTAGCATATTTACCCACTTGGCCCCATTAAATTTGAGCTGTGTGTGTCATTTTGGTCCTCCCAAGGGCATTTTCATCCAAGTTTAATGTCCTATCCGAAAATTATCTATTTAGGCAAGTTTTGGATGGATGCCAAAGGTGAAGGTGTGGACGCACCAAGGAAAGTCATACTCGATTGAGGTTGACCAAGCGTGGCCAAGTGAGCTAAAAGTGGGTTCAACCCATCCAAATGAATAACCCAAGGCAGGTACGCGCTAAGGACATTTTGGCATAGTTGACCCAAATTGGACTCTGTGACCATTTTTGGCTCAAAGGAAGGAGGACTATGAGCTTGTCAAATTTAGCAAGTTCTGGTAGAGAAGGCTTACTTCAAGGATGGTGAAGGCCGGCAATTGGGGTGAGGGTGAATTCTACAATTGAGAGGACGCAAGAGATTTCTAAAAGGACACTTGTCGATTCTAAATGCATTTGGATGAATTGGCATTGAGTTTAGCATAAGGCCCCTTAAATGTATGTCAAGTATAGGGATGAGGAATTTTAGCATTAACTATCATAAAGAGGTCGCCTCTTCCTTATTGTCAAGTTCTTCGCCTTCCACCTACCCATCTTCAGCAAGCACATCTACAAATGGGAGATGTAACGCAGGATTTGGCTATTTCCAGCAACAAATCGATGAAACACAGGAAGACAGGCCATCTTCATAGATTCCATGGATGCGTTATCAGTTTTCAAAAGAAAAAAATTAAAACGCATACATTATATTTTCTCACGGATAAGAATAAATGCTTGTAACGGAAATCCTAGAAAAGTAAGATAGGGAAGACGAAGCCAGATTTTGATAGAAGTTTTTTCATTATAAATACAATAGTGAATACAATGAAAAACAAAACAGAAAACAAGAGAAGATCTTCCCAGGAAATCCTTTTGAGGGTAATTGTAACCCATGTTCCTCCCCTTTCTTCTTCTGCTTTGCTATGCGGGTCTTCCTTCAGTTCTCCCACTCTCCACTACGCATATGACCCGAGAACTCCGACGAGGATCCTACACGAGGTTCAAATAATCATTAGTAGTATTAGAGTGAGGTTGACTGGAATCGCCAAAATATACATTGTTAGTGTCTCAAAATCAAAAGAGGAGAGAACAAATGTCGAAAAAACTTTTCTGACGTAAGGATTTTTCCTTTATAGAAAATAAAAAGCAATAGAGGATAGGAATACTCTCATTTGTCCTTTGTTCACAATTAACAAAGAAGTTAATAGAATAAAATGAAGAAGGGAGAAGGAGGAGATACTCTCTGAGACTATCGGAAAAAGGGGGCCGACATATAGTCAGAAACCACCAGTTCAGGTGGCCTGAGACTATTGGAAAAACGTATCAGCATACAATTGGAAGCCACCACTACGAGTGGCCTGAGACTATCAAAAGAAAAAAAAGGGGGCCCAACAAATAGAAACCAACAAGACCCAACAAACACTCGAAGAAGACAATCGGAGGTCTAATGTCATCGTCTCTCAAACCCCTCTCTCTCCTTCGCAACCACTCTCTCCCTGTTATCTCTCTCATTCTCTCGGTTTTCTTTTCTAAACCGAAAACCAACCACGGTTTTAATCAAACAGTGGTTTTTATCAAAAGCACGATGAAAACTGCCTCCATCATGATTTTGAAAAAGCATCGGCAATTTCTTGGAAACTGCCTCGGGCATTCTTTAAAAAAATGAACCTCCATGGTGCAAAATTACAAAAAAGTGTGAGATATTCAAAATGTTTGTTTTGCCTTTAAATGGATGAAAGGATAATTTAGTCTTCTAGTAGTTTGTGAAAATTATCATTCTATCCTCGATCAGATTTGAAAATCACTAAAAGACCTATAATAATTTTCATATTTTGTCTTTGGTCTTTTTGGGTAATTACCAAACCAAACAAAATTACTAGTTTACCCTTCCAACATTAGGGTAATTTTAGTGGTAGGTAATAAAAGAGAAAATATAGATTTATCCCCAGATTGGTTCTGAAATAACAAAATCACATTAAGATTTAGTTCAAAATAGTACCTAGGCACTATTTGAAGTTGTTTTTTGGTATCTCAAATTATTTACGGTTTAGTACATGAATATTTAGCAAATTACGTTTTGATGGTTGACTATTAGCCATCTTATTTATTATATGTTGCATGTTGAATTTTTTCTTTTAGATAATCTTACAACTATTTTTGTAAACAATTAAAAATGAATTATATAATTTGTGTATCTGAATTGGCAAAAACTGACAAATTATACGGTCTAAACTTTGAAACATGGAAAAGACATATTTTGTTGACTCTTACACTCGAGGGTTTAGATTATGTACTTAAGAAAATAATTTTTCTCCCCACTCCTAATGCAAGAGAAGAGAAAAAGAAAATATATAAAACATTCCTTAAAGATGACACAATAGCTAGAATCATAGTGTTGACATACATGGAGGATGACCTAATTAGGGTTTTCGAGGAATACGATACTGCTAAAGAGTTGTTTGACTAAATAACAACCAAATGTGACACTATTATCGAGTTACATGTAAAACTATTACTAAAGAAATACAACTACAAAATGAAAGGAGATAATATAGTGGAACATATGAATCAGATGTTGGTAATCGCTAGAGACTTAGCTGTAGCGAAATTGATCATCCGTGAACCTATGCAAATATCCACTATCCTAAACAGTCTTCCGCCATCATGGAATATGGTTGCCACTGCTCTTAGATTAGGGCCTGAAACAAATATGTTTACCTCTGAAACTAGCAATTAAATAAGAGAATATGAATAAAGTCCAGCTCCAAACCCAACCAGAAAAAGAATAAACCAAATAAGAAGTTTGGCGAGAATACCTAGAACATGAGAAGCTTTTGACGAGGAATTATCCAAAAAGACAATTATAACATAAGCCAGCATAATGGAATCAAGGAATTTAGAAAGCACACATTCAAGATATCAGCGTCAAGAATTGGAAGTATCTACTACTGACCTTCTATCCATCTATATCACTTTTAGATTGTTGGAAAATTGAATTGAGATCCACCACAACCACCTTGATTAGTCTTCAACTACACCGTCCAAGAGTGATAATTTAATGGAAAAGAACCGAGAAATTCATGCAATTGTAAGCTTAAAGCACGTTTTGAGAACGCGTTTCTAAAGCATTATTTGCACCCTTTGCTCATGAGACCATTTCGGGCTTATGCGAACAGCTTTGGCGGATAGAACAAACTTAGGGTCCACATCTGCTCTAAGCGAATAGGATTGAATACTTAATCTAGGAAAATAGGGAAGAATAATTTTGATAATCTCAAAATCTTTAAAATTATCTCATTTTTCATATGAGTTGGGAAGAATAGGTACTTGTAAGAACAAAGACACCTCCTCAATAGAGAGGTTACGACTCACTGAAATACATAACTCTCCGAATATTGTGACTCTTTCAGATACATAACTCTAGCATCAAATACACTAAGTTTTAGTTAAAAATATTTAATTTTAGTTTAAATTTAGGCATATTTTTCCAATTAGTACGCTATATAAGTTGGTAATGTGTTCATAGCTACTCCTTTGGTAGTATTTGACACGTTTAAACAGAAAAGATTAATAAAAGCACAAAAATCATAGGGTAGTCGAACAAAAGCACCAACAAAATAAGTGGTGTAGCAAGGAAAACTCTAAAAAGCGAACATGTCAACCCGAGATTATTTTATCCCATCTCTTGTGAAAGAAATTTATTTAGCTTTTCTTCCAACAGCAATAAATCCACAAGGAGTGAGAAAATAGACATTATTGAACAAATAAAGTTGTTTTGGTAAGTGTTGATGCAGCTGGTGGCATTACTATGTATGTGCTGCAGCGGGTGTCTCCGAGAAACCAATTGGCAAAAGGCCAGAAGTATAAGGCACCCCAGCGGCCTTGATCCAACTGTCTCCGTCAATGAATGCGGACACTGTGTATTGCTGTGCATTATCGGCTGTTATAGTCTTGAGACCCTTCCACTTCACTCTACCGGTGGTGCTCGCACCAGGACCCCTGTTGTCAAACTCAGCGTAGTCGAGTGTTTCAAGGGCGAAGTCTCCGGCCCATGGCTGCCAGCCTTCAGGCTGTATAAGGTCATCCATCCATGACTGGAGGATATAGCATCTAGAGTATTCCTTCCATGGCCGTCCGAGGTAAGTTGGGAGCTTGTTCCTAACTGGGTAGTAGGCTTCCTCTGCTATAAAGGTGCAATTGTGGAGGATAAGGGCCGTGGTTTCACGAGAGTTATTCCTTCCTTGGGCCGTCACAGTGTTTTGTTGGTTGTCCAATGGCTTCCTGACGACGATGAGACAGTTCTGGAAGATGACGGACGAGTCGCCGAAGATGAAGTCGATGGTCCCGGAGACCGTGCAATCGCGGTAGAACTGTCGCTTGGTGTGGGCGTAGAGTGTGTCTTGGTAGCCGTCCATCTGGCAGTTGTAGAAGATGGACTTGTCCGATTGCACCCGGAGGGCCACGGCTTGGTGCTTGATGGCTCCCGCACTGTTCTCGAATCCAATATCTTTTGCAATGAATCCATCACCGATCACACCTGCGAAAACACAAGTTGCATTATTTCAGTGCACCATGCAAGAAGACGCGTACGTACATATCAAGCAATATATAGGAGACTAATGCAAAGTATCCTTAATCGCTAGGTCATCAATAATTAAGCCATAAGATGAACCCAAAAAGACTGGGTAAAGCTTGTTGCATTAGAGTTTTACACTGATTCGTTCCAACCCCTAAAAGATGGCTCAGCTGGATTCTGAAAAAGCAAAACAAAAAGCAAGATGATCATAAATGCACTTACCGACGGTTGCAGTCTTGAAGGTGGGGGTGCCATCGACCCAGTTCTTGTTGTTTGTGATCTTGGTCTTGGTTGGTCCATCTCCCACCAACATTAGGTTGGTCAAGTTTCTGGGGATGACAATCGACTCTTCGTACACACCAGCCTTCACGTAGATGATGTACGTACTGTTATCGCTAGAACGTCTGGCAGCCGTAATGGCATCGCCGACGGTGGTGAACTGGCCGCTCCCATCCTTAGCCACAATCACATCAGGAGTGATGCTTGAGGTAGGAGCCTCGAGCAACCTACGCTTTCCGGCCGGCAACCAAGTCGGGAATCCATCAGATGGAACTGCTGGGGTGGGGATCGTCATGAGCCGCCGGTGGAATAAGCTAGAGATGTCCAGGGAGGTCAAGATCGACGATATCTCGTCGACAATGGCGAGGGTGTTGCTGGTGAGCTGGGTGGCATTTTTCAAAAGGTTCCTCATCTTCTCGCCGACGTCACCAGAGGTGTTTTCGAAGCCATCGAAGCAAGTCTCCTCATAGGTCACAGCGGCACTGAGCCAGACCTTGAGATCTTCCACTAATTCTTGCAGAGAAGCAAGACCGATGGAATTCACATGATCAATAGACTTCTTGAGATCATCAACAGCATAGTCCATGAGCTCGCCACAGTTCTCGACTGCTGCCTTCGTTCTCGGATCAGAGGCAGCTTCTTTAAGCAATGTGGATTGGTTGAGTGCCGAATGGATGTGGTCTATGACAATCTGGAAAGAGAGCTTGACGAGCTCCTTCGGGTCGGTGGTATTGGAGCCGGCGGCAGCAGTGAGGCCAGAGATGCAGGCATCCTTATAGTCAGTAGGTTGACATATGGCGGTGATGGCCCTGTTAGAGGCGGCAACGTTGGCAGTACCGGAGGACGAATCATCAGACGAACTATGGCGGCCCTTCGACACGCCGGTGGCCACCGCAACAACCATGGCCAAGAGGATGAGTGAGGAGACGCCTATGATAATAATGCTTTTTTTCTTATGGCCATCGGACCCTCCATCACCATGATCGCCATACCCTCTAAAAGATGTCATTTCTTTTTTCTTTTGTTCTCCTTGAGAGAATGGTGGGGCTGGAGAGACGCAGATGTGCTGGGGGTCCAGGGTGACCCCTCTCTATAATTCTCCCTTTTATGCTTTTAAGGGGAGAGGTTGAGAATCTGAGGTAACCAATGCAGCTTCTTATAACCAACAAACTAACGGGGCTTAGAACCGAGAGGACCGTTAATCCTACGATTTAGCAGAGCCATTCTTGTGTTGCCTAAGTTTGTTTTGTGTTATTTTAAGTTAAAACACCGGTAACCAAGGCAATCCGTGTTGGGTGTTTTTCGGTTGCCTAGATGCTATTTTGCTCTCCTCACACAAGTTAAAATTAACACCTTTTAAATTCTCTTTTTTTAGGGGTTGGGACAAAAAAAAGAAAGGACGCGGCCGTTTCTCCCACTCATACGGATGTATTCTGCTCCGGGAGAAGGAGAATAGAGAGCTCGAAGCAGAAACCTTACCTTTTCGTCAACAGACATTTGGACACCATTATATGGTCCTAGCTTAGCTCTAAGACAGATTTGATACACACGCGCATACACACACATATATATATATAGGCTGTAGCCTCTAATAAATGTGATGGGCCTTTATAGTATACATAATTGTGCATTATTAAGCATGACATTATATATATACGAAGACATCTTACATGTATAATATCTTTTTGTGTATAATCTTATACAAACATATTCACCGTTCGATATTTGATATAAAAGGTGGAAATATTAAATGTAAATTACAAAATATAATAGTACTTTTAATTCAAATATCAATCCTTGATCTTAAAGATAGAATAATGAAAGTGTTTATTCGAAATTATACACCCTAAGATATTATGCATTTAAAACACTATCAAATAGAGAGATTTGAGGTACAAACATCCCCAAATTCATATTGAGGTTGATTTTTTACATAAATACTTTACTTTTACAAGGTAACTTCTATTACAAAAATACTAAAACTGAACTTCGTTTTTCCTTTCCTTCAAAGGTCAAAGTATTCTCTATTTAACCATCACGTTTTTTAAAGTATGATTGTTTTTCACGTTTTTTTAAGGTATGGTTGCTTTTGGAAGTGTTTCAAATATCAAATTGTTTTTTAGCTGAAGTAAGGTGTACACGCCCTCCGAGTCAAACTTGTGGTTAAAAAGAAACTTTTAGTTTTGCCGTAAAGATAACACTGAAAATAAAACTTGAAGTATATTCTGAAAACGTTGGTCATGTACATATACACACACATCTAAATATATATAGAGAGATGTGTGTTAAATATATACTTAAATGAAAGTTTAACAAGTAACTTGTGTTTTATCATATCATTCCTAGCTCGGCTGAGACTAGCTAACGAGGTGGAGCACCTAAGGAAATTTAGGCAAGGGAATTATGAGCAATGCAGAGCAGGCACCTATTAGGTTCTTTCAGCGCATTTACCATACCCAACCCTCATCTGTTGAAGGTCACCACCACCCTCACTTTTGAAAGCTGCACTGCCGTGAGAAAATAGAACTTCATGCATATGGGAGATTCACAGCAATTATCTGAGGAAAATCAAATCACACAAAGAGTGCATGCATGTTCTTTATGTGTTCATTGTTTAATTAGTGTGAGCACTTTGTCTACAAACTGTGAAGCTTTCTTTGGTATTCTTTATATATGTTCAAACCATATTAAATGATTTTCCCTCATTTTATTATTTATTGTGTCATTCTCAATTTGTTTCCAATAACCTCATTATATATATGGTCTTTCCTTGTGTAACCATTCATCTATCTCAACATTTTCATTTTTGCTATGGACATCTTTTATACATATTGATGATTAATTACTTGATACTAGAAACTATAAAATATAGTGGGTCTAATTGTTTCTATAATATTTGTCTTTCAACTTTAATGCTCTCTTCTTATCACATAGAATACCTAATGTACCTCTCCATTTTAATCAACTTTCATTAATTCTATATATATAATTTCTATCAATTTTTTTATTGCTCTGAAAAATTGATCTTAGGCATTTAAAACTTTCCTTATGAAGAATGTAATATGTGTCAATCTTAATTTTTATGTCATCTGAAGTAACCAAGTGATCAAACTTATATTCCATATATTTTGTTTTTATTTTACTAAGTTGGAAGCCTTAACTTTCTAATATATCTCTCCATAGTTCTAATTTCATATTAACTTTTTCTTTAGACTCATCTACTAAGATCGCCGTCCGGTTTCTCATTGTTCTCCCTCTTTTCCTTTTTGTCTCGCTACGTATGCTGCCTCATCTCTTCTCCAAAGTGTTTCCAATGCTTAAGGATCAGTGAGGGTTACCAAGGTAATGGTGCTCATGCACTATTATGACGAACTACATCGTGTTATCTTCTCTCCCATGGATTTGTGTAGAGATACTTTTAGAATCTCAAGATCTGATCTAATATGTTTGTTATAAAATCCAGAAAAATTATTTTCAAAATCAATGGTCTAGAACTTGAAAACAGATATTAGAAGTGACCAAGAGATTTTTAAACATCCTTAGAAAAATTCTAAAAAATTATGTATTTTGGGTCCTGTCTTCCTAAGTTTTTCGACACACAAGTTTTGTAGTAAGCATATTCACATCTTTGTATTTTGGAAAGAGTACCTCTTAAACTTTCTAGAATAGCTTTTCTTGCAAATTTTTATAGACCAGTTATCTGCAAATATAGGATGATACAATGCTTGCATCACATCTTATAGTTTTCATAGAATAGCTTAAAGTGTTTCTCAATTCTGAAGAAATTTGACAAGAATCTAACTCTATATTTTTTAGAATAAATTATAGATAGAATAATCTTTAATATCTGCAAATCTTGGAACCTTTTGGTGTTTTCAAGATTTTATATATATGTTACAAGTTTGGGCTTCAAAAGCAGGCCTCTGTCAACCGTGTAAAGTTTTTGCTCAGGGTCGGTCTTATTTCAGATCTTGTTCCAATTTTGAATTCTTCTAAATTGTCTACATGTAATGTTATCTTTGACAATTCTTGATGTGGTGATATGACTATAGATGTTTTTGATGATATAATGCTTGATATTCTTGTGGAATCAATTATGACTTTTGATAGTTATATTTAAAATTACTTATATTTGATCAATTTGGTTATGATCATAATGAATTTGAACTCGACCATGAATAGATTATGATGAAATCGTGCCACTCAAAAATCCGTTTGATCCTATTGCTGTTGATGCTGGCCCTTGCTTAAAATTGTGCGGTAATACACTTGACGATGTTGCATATTCATTTGATGAACTTGATTTAGTGTATAAAGTTATTGGATTCCTGAATCTATATCTCATACGATGCTCCTGAAAAATTGGATTTTATCCTTCACATATGTTTCATGACTATATGGATATCTCAAAATCTAATTTGACATTGAATCTTTAAATATTCTTAGATCTTTATTTGATGAAATCAAATTTCATGACATGTATAATTCACTTCTCATCTAGAGTTCTATCACTCATTTGATTACATCAAATCCAAATCATGTTCAAATTTCAAGGCATCCAAAAATTTTCATGTTATTCTTGATTTAAGGGATAAGTCCCAATAAGTGTACCCTTGATGCTCCTACAACTCTCGATCCACCATGGTCGGCCTTTCACTCTAGTGCTTCCAAGTACGCATGATTGTCTAGTTGTATATTATTATTTAGAAAATTAAAAAATAAAGTACTTTAAAAACCAAAAAAAATGAATAATAGAAAAGATTGTGTCATTGTTTCATAGTTTTTCGTGCATTGTTTTTCCAAAATTTATATGCATCATAGGAATATGCATTTAGAATTTTTTAGTCTTTTTTTCTGAAATTGCATTTTTTGAATTAAATTAGAATTCTTCTAGACTCTAATATGATATTAAAATTCTAAATATTGAAAGGACTTATTCTTTGACATTTCATGTAAATTGATGAGATAGACGTATGCTCCTGTTTTACGTGAATACTTGGCTTGTTCTTAAAAGCAAAGATCATGAAGTGTGCAAGCACTGAAGAGGTTATATCCGGGTTGTGTTAAGCCTTCAGTGTCATATAGTGAGTTATGTCAAAAAAAAAGAACAATGTTAGCGGTTGTAGCTAGAAAGAAGTCTAGGTAAGGGAGAGGAAATTATGCCTAACTGTAAACACCCAAGATTTTGCTTAAGAAAAATCTATTTTTGGTTCGTAAAATTGGATATAAATATTCATTTTTAAAACACGTGAATTGATTATTTGAATCTTAGATATTTGAGTGAAAAGCAATTGCAGAAGTTTTTTTAATCCAATTGAGGAGGCCTTGCAGCAGCATGATACTATCAATACTCCCGCCACCTAGGATGAACTTAAGATGGGTCATTCAGGACTGAGTCGAGCTTCTGTTAGGTCCTATTTGATGGGTTTTGAGCATAAGACTTTTCATAAATCCAGTTTTACTTTCTTAGTCTTGTCTATTGTTAAACATTGTTGGCCGTACATCCATTTGACCTAAACATATGTCCTAGTCTCATCGAGTTGAATTTTAGGAGAATCTATTAAGCTACATAAGTACATATATATATATATATATGCATTGATGTCCTAGATATATATGTACATATGGAAAATATATACATATATATAATACTTGGGCTTGATTAAAATAGGTATGCACATGCAAGCTCAAGTGCATGTGCATGATGTGTTTGATGTATAAATTTGATCGAAAATGCATTTTGAAAAGGGTTTCTTCTTCTATATGACAAGTTTTTAGAATCTGAGTTTTATTCAAGGGTTTTGAGAAGTCAAAAATCTAAATTTTATTTAATGAAAAGTTAAAAATCTAATTTATATATTCATGTGTTTAAAAAGTTATAAATCTGATGGCATGTTAAATGGATTTGGAAAGTTATTCTTTGGGAACTAGAATCATGCATGAACTTTAGAAAATCAATTTATAAATTGTGATTCATTCATTTAGCTTGCATAAAAATCTGAATTATGAGCCTATATAAAGATTAATTACTTCTAGAAAGTAAATAGGCTCCCCTAATTGGTCCATTTGACTCATGACTCAACCCCTTCATTGACCTTGAACCTACTTGATTAACCTACATTCATATACCCACATTTGGCTCACCAATAGAGCTTGACTCATACTTTGACTCGTGTGATTTGGATAACCTATACGAAGGTAATGTTGTGGGTTTGGTCAAGTTGTGAAATGATCAAGTTTCTTTTCAAGGTCTTGGTAAGTTTCACATTGATGGCAAATATAATATGTTAGGCTCATGCTAAAGTACAGGACGTCCAGCTATTGCCCCATGACAAAAAGGATCGACTAACTATCATAAAGTCAATGTTGGTAGGTTATGACTCATGTCAAGTGGGAGTCTACTAAGACTAGAAGTAGCAGGATCAATGTAGGCTTGATGTCAAGATGGGTCGACCAATCTTTGGTGCAGCAAGAGAGAGTCTAACCCAATATAAATAAGACCAATCTTTGGTAGTTATTTTTATTGCATCACATCCATAGGCCAGCTACTTGAATTATCAGTATTGCATAAAAAAAAGAAAGTAGCATCATAGTTCTTATTATTTATCCACTCTAGATAGTTTCATAATGATTAGTTGATTTCATTGCATAAAATTATTGTATATTGATTACATAATTAATATTCATCATCGTTATTTATTTGATCTATATAGATCTAATATACTACAAAGCATCCATTGAGCAGTAGATATTGCATGAATATTTGTACCTTAGATCATTGTATTGTAGTTAACACTCATATTGCATTATCATCATAATAATAAGCATATTACTTTTGAATATCTTAGGCTCTACGAATCTTGTCTAGCATACCTTAAATTATGCACCCCGTTATTGGAATTTTTGATGAACTATGCGACATTTTGCATAATCCTTGAAGTGATCAAGCCGCTTGTTGTCTCATAACCAAATCATAGCAAAAAAGCTTAACCTTATTACCCAAATTGTCCCATAAGCCTCACATAGTGTGTCCTCCGTTACCCAACCTACTTGAATTCTCTTTTGTCCAATAGTTATTTAAAACCAACCATAACCTTCTCCTAAAAATCTACATAGGTTTAACCAGGACACAAGTGTGTTTTTGGTAACCTAAATTAGAAATCCAAAAGATCTAAGTCATTCAACTAAACCTGCCCTATTTAGGAACCCAAGCTAGTCATATAGAAGGCCTAAATCAACTCTAAAATACTCTTAGAAAAGTCTACCTACAACCAGATAGCAAACAACATCTTTTATTGCTCACCTCTTCCTAAGTGTGAAAGAATTTCTAATTTCAATTAGCCAAATAAATTGTTAGTGCAAAGGTTGGCCCTTGTCCTGCAGGATTAAAAAACTCTTTGTGAAAAGAATTGATGCATGTCCAATACATTTGGAGTGATTGGAGGTAAGTCCTAAAATTCATTTTCTTTCTTCTCAATATTAAGAAGGCTGTTGTGAGTTATGATTATGCAAAACAGAAATTTGCATACACTAACTCATAGAAAGACAAGGATTTGAATTCAAGTTCAAAAGCCAAAATCCCAATTTCAAGGCCAAGCAAAGTGAAAGTTGAATTAGAAGTCAAATTTCAAGTTCTCTCCATTAGCAAAAGCCATGAAAATCCCAAAGAAAAGATTGAGCTAAAGGATCCCATCTCTAAAAGAAACAAACAGGTTCTCCAAAGAGAGTATCCCCAATATAGAGGAAACTCCCATGTTAGTGTTGAAAATTTGAAGTAAAGCTCAAGTTCAAATCTTTGGAAACACTTTAAAAGGGATGGGAAGTGCATATCCAACGAAACCAAGTAAAAAATCTTTATCCTTCTCTAAAATGTTCCTTGACTTTATGAGAGGTGTGTGAGAACCTTTGACAGATAGATTTAGGTTAAGTATTTCACCAAGAAGCTGAAGTCAAGTGAGTAGTCCTATGAGTGGATCTATACTCTTAAGGGTACTTTGCATTTTACATAAGCCTGAGGTATATGCTTCTTTTATTCAATATGCTTAAGAAGAATATGTTTGATGTTTAAAGGTTTAATATAGCATTTGGGTTAAGGGTTGTAACTAGTTAGCAAATATTTGCCCCACCAACCAAAGAAGAAAGACCTCCAATTTTATTCAATGGTGCTATAGCTATAGCATATCTTAGATATGTGTGAGTCACCTTTAGGACTCACATTCTTGTGGGTGACAAGGTTCATTAAGTATGGAAGATATATTTTGATGGTTCCAAAAGTCATAGAGGGGCAGGTATCGATATCATTCTAATGTCTCACCTAACATGAAATTCCTTTGTCATTTAGGTTAATATTTGAATGTTAAAATATAGTTGAGTAAAAAACCCTTGTAAAAGGTCTCACACTCCTTTAAAGTCTTGGAGTACGAAAATTTGACATGATGATTCACCAAATATGAAAAACACTTCTTATACTACCAAATTGTGCAACAATTAGTCTCACATTTCAACACTACACATTCACACACATAGGACATGAAGAGAACCAGTCTTCAGACAACTTCTTGAGTTTAGCCTCATCTCTCACTGGGAGCCTAATCATTTCACTAAACCACAGGTCGAATTCACCCACCTATGAGTGACAAGCAACCAAGAGTAATTAATACCAAGTTGGCCAAGCTTGATTTCATGAAACCAGGACATTACTAAGTCGGTTGATTTTGCTAAGTATCCAATTGACAAAGATAGAAAACCATTAATAAGTCATCACTTGGTATCTTTGTCTAGGGGGTGTCCTCTACAAGAAAAAAAAATCTCTAGTGCCCTTTTGAGGTATGTTGATTGAGCCGATGCCAACCTAACCATAAAAGAGTGTCATTAGGGAGATTGTGGTGGTGCCTCAATGATGGGAAAGAAAATCCTTCTCTAGAGATATTATTGTTCAAGATCAGGTCATGATTGTTATGTGCATGTTAAGCATTGTCATGAGTGTGAAGTTCATGGTCATATAATTTGTGCTCCTACATCCGAGTTGCATTCAGTGGTGAGTTTATGGCCTTTCTCCAATTGGGCCTTTGATGCTATTGACCCCTACCACCTCATACATCTAATAGTCATAGGTATCTCCAGGTTGCCACCAAATATTTCAATATGTGGGTTGAGGTCATATCCTTATCTATAGTATTAGAACAACATGTGGCTTCATTCATTATGAGAAATATTGTGTGTCAACTAGGACTACTTGGAGACATCAAGTGGGCCAATAGGACCCATTTCAAGAATGACAGTTTCTCAACTATGTCAACACCTAAGTATTACCCAACAATTTTATCATCATACTATCCACATGATAATGGTCAAGCAAAGGCAACCAACAAGACCTTGAAAAGCATCGTTTTGAAAACTATAAGTCAAGATAGAACATGACATGACAAATTACATGATGCATTATGTGCATATAAGACGTCGATTAGAACCTCTTTCAGTGCCACTCGATTTAAGTTGGTGTATGGCATGAATGTCATATTTCCCATGCAAGTCGAACTACTCCCATTGCACATGGCCACATAGCACTAGCCATGGCTCGGTATTCTGCTTCAGTAGAGAAGAGTGACATCTTTTACTACTTCTTACATTTTCAAGAGATGAGTGATTCACCTAGAAAAACACAAAAATCAGTCATACAATGTTTGTTGATAACATTTTCACCCCAATCAATATCAGTATACATAGATAAATCAAAAGACGAGGAAAAAGTTAAGAGTACCTCTTTATTTGTAGAGCTTTTCACATATCTAATAATTCTCATAATAGTACTCATATGAATAGTGGTACGTGCTTGCTGAAATTTACTAGTTGTATGTACTGCATGGGAAATATCAAGACGAGTGATAGTAAGATAGGTAATAACACCTATGAGTTATCGGTAGGGAGTGAGGTCTTCCAACTTTTCTCCATCAGTAAATCTTAACTTAGGACTTCAGGAGTATCAACTATCTTGTTGTTTGTGATACTAGAACTTTTAATTACTTCATTTGTAAATTTAGTTTGAGACATAAAATATCAACGAGTGTTTCTAACAATCTCAATAACTAAAAAATAATTAAAAAGACCTAAATCTTTTATATCAAATTCTTGATAAAGGTTATATTTAACTTCTGCAATCCCTGCTTCATCACTCCCAGTGATGATCATATCATCCACATATAAGAGTAAAATAACAATACTTGCATCGGTCTTTTGTATAAACAAAGTTGTATCAGTATAACAAAATATAAAGTCATGTATATTCATGAATTTTTCAAATCAATCAAACCAAGCCATGGGGGTTTATTTCAAACCATACAACACCTTTTGTAGTTTAAGAACATGATCATGGGGAATATCAAATTCGAGAAGAAGAGTCATATAAACATGTTCAGTTAAATATTCATTCAAAAAGATATTTTTAACATCAAGTTGATATATATCCTAATTTTTAATAGTACTAAGGGTTATAAGAATTCTAATAGTAATCATTCTAGTAATAGGAGCAAAAGTTTCATCATAGTCAATTCCATGTTTTTTAGCATAACCATTGGCTACCAATCTAGTCTTATATCTTTCAATATTACCATTGCCATATGTTTTAATTTTATAAATTCATTGACATCAAATAATCTTTTTATCCTTAAGTTTAGGTACAATTGTCCATGCTTGGGCTTTGTCTGAGGCTCTAAATTCGTCACTCATAACAACTTCTCATTCTGGAATACCCTTAGCTTGAAAAAAAAATCTAGGTTCTTTTACTTGATAAAGAGTTGCAATCAAATTTTTTTTGTTGAGGTTTAAAAGATTCATAGGATACAAAACGTTGAAGAGGTTTTAAAATTCTAGGTTCTAAATGTATGTTATCAGACCCTCTATGTTGTCTAGTATAATGCAATGGAAACAGTTCTATGATGGGTTGTGTGTCAGAAGTTTCATCTTAAACATTAATAGACTCATGAGAAATATCATGATGAACTTCTTAATCACTATTATCGTCTTCCTCTAAATTAAAGAAATCTTAAGAAAAAGATGTTTCATTATTTTTGAAAGATATACACTTACAGTAATAATCATTTTCAAAAAAAATTACATCTTTGGAAACATATAATTTATCATTAATGGGATCAAAACATCTATAACATTTTTTATCAATTCTATAATCAAGAAAAACACATTCAATGGCCCTAGGAGACAATTTATCATTTTTGTCTGTATATACAAAACATTTACACCCAAAAACTCTACATCTTTCATAATAAGGAGAGAGATTATTTAATTTTTCAAAAGAAGAAATATTTGTAAGTTTAGTTGAAGGCATCCTATTGATAAGATATACAGTAGTAAGAGTAGCTTCTGCACATAAAACCTTAGGTACATTACTAGCAATTAACAAAGTTCTACATATTTCTACAATGTGCTTATGCTTCCCTTATCCAAGCCATTTTTTTGAGGAGCTTTAGTGCAATATTTTTTATGTAAAATTTCATTAGTTTCAATAAATGTTTGAAAATCATTTGACAAGTATTCCTCCCAAATCAATTCTAAAAATCTTAATGGTGAAATTAAATTTATTTTTTATCATATTGTAAAAGATTACAAATTTTTTAAATACTTATAATTTATGTTTTAAGAGATATATCTAAGTAAAGTGAGTAAAATCATCTATAAATATTACATAATATTGAACTCATACCTTAAAAACAATAGGAGCAAAACCCCAAATATTAGAATGTATTAATTCAAAAGCTTTGTTAGGTACATAGGTTCTTTCTTCAAAAGAAAGATGATGCATTTTTCGAAGAACATATTCTTTACATTCAAATTTTTGTTCTCTAATTTTTTTTCAACAAAAGAAAATTACAAAGTTTATGCATATCTAAATGCCTAAGTCACTTATGGCAAAGTATAGCATCATGAGCTACATTACAAGATTCAAAATTTGACATAAGTAAACAATCCATTTTGTATAGTCCACTTTCTCTATGACCTTGACCAATCACCTTTTTTGATAGGTGATCATGCACCATACAATGTTTGGATGAGAAAATGATTATAAAATTATTATCACAAATTTGAGCAACCGAAAGTAAGTTTAAATTGAGTTTAGGTATGAATATTACATTTTGAATTTTAAAATTATCTTTTTCAAAATTCTCATTTTTTTCAATTTATAGTTTTTAACTCCGCCCATGTAAGGGATCACCCTTACATGGCCGCTCCCAAGCCCGGATAAAGGAGGAGGATTGTATTAGGCTTCTGACAGCCAGCATAAAACTTTGTTGGACTTTTATACCATGGATTAAACAAATTATGAGCATTGCATTGGGGCGTCCCCTTTTAGCGACACACTGCAGAGCCCAAATGTAGTTAAAAGTAATAAAGAGTCATTACATTTTCGTCCAGATGTAGTGAATCAATGTCCAACCCTAAGATCCATATCAACCCATTCTAAAGCCTAATATTCACTTTAGAACCAAATTCCAATTAGAATCCAAAGTTCATTTAGAGAACCATCCTCCATTTACTATCCATATGATAACCCTTACCCATTTAAGATCTATATCCACATTAGGATCCATACCCATTTTAGATCCAAATCTAGATAGAGTCTCATATCCATTTAGAGACCAAAATCCTCATATAGATTCATATCCAATTAGAATTCAAAACCAATAGAAATAAGAATCCCTTTTATGCTCACATTTCAATTCAAGTGTGTAGGAAATTAATGGTGGTGGTGGAACTTAGCCGGATAGAGATGGCATTGCACGGTAGTGAAAATGACCAGAATTTTGGCTAGTGAGTCGTTTTTCAAGCGAAAGAGAAATGGATATTTGGCAATGAATCGTTTTTCTGGCGAAATAGAAATGGATGTTTAGCAATGAATCTGGTTGGGAACAAATAAGCTTCTCGTCGACATTTTGGTCATAATCTCTACAATAGTAACATACAAACAATATGTCAAAAGTGACCATTGTCTATGATCTGGCTCGATCCACCCATGATCAACAACATTCCTTGTTTCCAATCAAACACTAGGAGGCCCACAATTCGTCGTGCAGTCATCCCATGTTCAGATCTGGCCCAATGGTGTCACGGTCATCCGTGGAAGCAACCTAATCGTGAAACTCACCAAGTTGTGTGTCATCAAGTCCCATATGAGTCTACCACTCCCCCACAAGGACCACTGCCAAAACCACTAGAAATTGTTTGCAACTTTGCTGAAAATATGTTAACTAAAATACTTTCTCTTCGAAGCATGCATAGCTCTATCCTTTAGGCTATTTTGTCGCCCCTGGATTTTACTTTTCCAAATGCAAAGGACACCAACAAATGCCTTGAGGATATAATGAGGAACCCTCACCTTGCCTTGTAAAAGTTGAACTGAGTCTTTTACGACACCGGTACTCTAAGATAATGCCACAAAGTTTTCTAAGGCCCAAGAAACCTTACTCATTTAAGGAAACTCTCTTTACTCAAGGAACATAGGTGAGAAAAGTCATGAAGTTGCAAGGAATGCTTACGAATGTGGGTTCTCCCCCTTTGGTCATAGATTAAGTGCCCTTTTATAGGCATCCAAGTGGTTTTTCAAATGCCCACTATTATGGCTCTAACGGTTGGCTTTATGAGTAAGTATGCCCATTCAGCCTATGTAGTGTAGTAACCTTTCTCCATTTAATTGAAGAGATAGATGGTATTATTTTCCAAACTTACAGGTAAGTAGGAAACCTTTGAGCTGCCCAACTCTCTAATTGTAACTGCAATGTAATTTCATACAATTCTAATTGCATTTTACACCCACTTTCACCACTATCATTTGCAAACTTAAAAACCTTATAGTTTGAATGGAAGTGTCTGGCAATTGAACCTATACTAGTAAGAGTTGGGTTCTCACTTATCCGAATTGAAATAGTAGACAAGTTTTAAACCATCTAATTCATTTGAACAAGTGTGCACAATTTACATATAGGGTTTATGTACTGATGGAATCACTATAAACGTTGACACAATTATAAAGGCCTTGTATCTAGGTATCATCTTCTATGAGTGCTATTGAAGTCTAAGCCCGAGACTCTTAGAAGCGATCACACTTCACACTCATATAGGTAGACTTCATCAAGAATGCCTCTCATAAGAGCATCCTAGTAAAAATCTGCTATGGGTCTATTAAGAGCATAACTCAACCTATTTTTTTACTTTATGGGACTAAATATCTTTATCTTGGGATGGTGAGAGAGGTAGGTACTTTCAATCACACTAATAATATATTTTAACCCATTGAACTCACAACTTGATGTTACTTAAGCTTGAGTCGGGTTTTCATTATCGAAGATTTATTAAGCGGGCTTGATACTCATCCACCTTGATGCTTTTAGCACCAAGTCCATTGTGAGACTCTTTGTCATGGAATCTACAAGATAAAATTCTGACCTTATATAAGAAATAGATATGATTTCATTCTTCATAAGATCTTTTACATAATTGTGTCTCAGATCAATATATTTGGATTTCTCATTTTACACATGGCTATAAGCCTTGGATAATGTACTTTGACTACCACACCACAGTTCATCGCTATTGGAGCCAATGGCATTGACAATATCGTCCTGTCATAAGATAAGTTTTTAAGCCATTCAGTTTCCTTACTTGATGTTGCAAGGGCTATAAATTCAACAGTAGTGGAATCAGCTATACAAGTTTGTTTCTTTGAGGCCCAAGCGACTGCACCTTACCAATTGTAAAGACCCATCCACTTGTACAAGCATGATCTTCTACATAGGTAACCCAACTGGCATCCACATAACCTTCTAAAACCGAAGGACTTCCATTATAAAACAAACTATAATGGAGAGTTCTTTTTAGATATTTCAAGACTCCAGATTGCAAACCAGTGGTCCCTACTTGGTTTACTAGTGTATTGACTTAGACGACCAACCACATATGAAATATCCAGCCTAGTGCTAGTCATTACATACATCAAACAACCAATTAGCCTAGCATATTCTAATTGTGAAATCGGACAACATTATTTGGTATCAAATTTGAATTTGGATCAAACAAAATTGAAACGGGCACATAATAAAAAGCAGTAAGGCTTTTTAATACCTTTTCGACATAATGAAATTGTGACAGCTCGATTTCATCTCCTTTTCTAAAGATTTTGATTCCCAAAATTACCTCAACAATTTTCAAATTTTTCATGTCAAAATTCTTTGAAAGAAAACCTTTTACTTTTCCAACTTCATTCAAATCGGTACCAAATATAAGCATATCATCAACAATACAAACAAATGATGATACCATTGTCATCATAGAATTTGTTATACACACATTTATTTGTTTTATTTATTTGAAAACCATTGGCAAGTACTACTTCATCAAATTTTTGTACCATTGCTTAGGGGCTTGTTTTAAACCATATAAGGATTTGACTAATTTGCAAACTTTATGTTCTTGGCCAGGTATAACAAAACCCTTGGGTTGCTCCATATATACCTCTTCGTCTAATTCACCATTTAAAAAGGTCATTTTAATATCTATTTGGTAAATGGCGAGTTTATGAATTAATAAGTGCTATCAAAACTCTAATCATAGTTTTTCTAGCTATTGGTACATATGTAACAAAATAATCAATTTCCTTCTTTTATTAAAGCCACTAGCAACTAACCTTGCTTTGAACTTTTCAATGGTTTCATCAACTTTCATCTTTTTCTTAAAAAGCCACTTACAACCAATAGCTTTTGAACCGAGAGGGAGGTCTACTAATTTCTAAATTTTATTTGAAAGTATTGAATCCATTTCATCTTGGATGGCTTCCTTCCAAAATGTATAGTCATGAGACCTCATAGCTTCATCAAAAGTCTCAGGATCATTTTCGGCATTTAAACACCATGGAATAGAGTTTAAAATATAATTGCAATGTGTTGAGTCATACCTGAATCGACCATGCACTAACGTCCTCAACCATGTTCACTTTGGTTATAACCGCAACAAGGTTCTCCTTAGACTCGAAACTTTGTTTGTTAATTCTCTTGAAAAATCAAGAATCCTTTTTAAAATGTCTGGGTTTTCCACAATGATAGTAGTGACCCTTTTTTTCTTAGTTTTGGTCTCCCTATCATTTTTGCTTTGAGATTTGTTAAACTCTTTATTTCCCTTTTGCTTATGTTTATATTCAACTTTCTCGGTCACATTGACCTTCTCTTGGGCAACTATTTCTTTAGAACCTTCTTGCTTTTGGTATTCCTCTTCAAGCTTAAGATAGTTCCCAAGTTGCTCAAGAGAAATGTCTTCCTTCTTGTGTTTAAGAGTATTTTTGAAATCTTTCTAAGAAAGAGGAAGTTTGTCAATAATTGAAGAAACAATAATTATATCATCCATGTGCATTTGTGTTGTTTAAAATAATTCAAAATATGTTTGAAGTCATGAAATTGCAACATGACGAACCTTTTTCTATCATTTTGAAATTGATGAAGCGAGTAACAAGAATTTCTTATTTGTGGTGTCTTCACCCATGTACCTCGCTTCAAGCTTTTCCTAGAGGTCCTTCATGCTTCGAGAGTCTTGGAAGAGATCGAACAAAATGTCCAACATTTCATTGAGGATGTAGCCAACGCAGATGTAATCGTCATTGTCCCATTTCTGAAATTGATGAGTCTTCTGTAAGGTTTCATCCTCATTCTCTTCTTGCTTGGGAGTGGACAACTAATATACCACCTTGAGAGTGGTAAGTAGGAAGTGCATCTTTTTCTGCCAACGAAGAAAATTTCATCCATCAAAATGATCTAGCTTGATGAAGTCAGCAGTCATGTCACGTAAAGATGCTATTAAGAGAAACAAGTTCATTGACAACACAAATAGCTAAAGAATGTTGACAACTTTGCTGAAAATACGTAAACCAAAATACTTTCTCTTCGAGGCGTGCATAGCACTATCCTTTAGGCTATTTTATCACCCCATATTTTACTTTTTCGAATGCAAAGGACACCGACAAATGCCTTGAAGATACAATGAAGAACTCTCGGCTCGCCTTGCACAAGTTGAACCGAGTCTTTGACAACACCTGTACTCTAAGATAATGCCGCGAGGTTTTCTAGGGCCCAAGAAACCTTGTTCGTTTAAAGAAACTCTCTTCACTGAAAGAACATAGGTGAGGAAAGTCATGAGGTTGTAAGGGATGCTTACGAATGTGGGTTCTGGCAATTTGGTCATGGACCAAGTACCCTTTTATATGCATCTAAGTGGCTTTTAAAATGCTCACTATTATGATTCTAATTGTTGGCTTTATGAGCCAGCATGCCCATTCAGCCCATGTAGTGTTGTAACCTTGAAGTATGCAACCTTTGAACTGACCAACTCTCTAATTGTAACTACAATGCAGTTTCACGCAATTTTAATTGCATTTACACCCACTTTCAGCACTATCATTTGTAAATTTCTGCAATAAAAATGGCAGCTAGCCTTGCTCCAATACCAAGTATGTTATGGTGATAGTACCTGGCATTGGCTTCCCAAAGCCAACCAGTCCTTGATCACCTTTGTCCTTGGTCCCAATCAAACACACGCACACCACAAGATGCCAATCCTTGTCATGATGTTGAGGCTCCAAAAGGGGTTTTCATTTTATTGATCCGATCGACTACAAGGGGCCTCTGAGGGGATTCCATGTGATTGTTAATGGAGCTGCCCAACAGCCTTGTCCATTGACAGTCCAGCTCTACAAACGGAGATTGAAGACAAAGATGGTGGTCGACCCAAGGGGCATCCCAAAGGCCGGCACCTTGCTCTCCTTTCCAAACTCCCGCCATCCACTCTCTTGGATGCTCTCTTTAAGAATGCCCGAATAGAACACTACACAAGCCAGTTTCCTTTTATATAGGTCCATGGCTCAAGACTCCACCAAGAAACTCACACTGCTTCACTTGGGATGGGACATCTCCATCCGCTTTATTGTCCTTGGATCCACTACTAGACCCATATGGCGTCGCCTTGGCAAGCCACACACACTCGTGTGCCTTAAGGCTCAACCTCCCTTGAGTCCGAGTTGAGTGGCTCCCTTGACGCCGTGACATAATACCAGTTGCAATAAGATAAAAATTATATTTTGAACTGAGGTTATTAGTGCAATAAATTAAAGTTATTTAAATGAAACATTTAAATAAAGTTTTTTAAATTATCAATATACATTAATAACATTAACTTAAATATTAATTACTAATTGACATTAATAGGTTTCCTTAAAGTATTTAATTACAACTTAAATATTAATTTATATTAATAAACTTTCACGTGGTAGAGTGGATTCTATCATCAAACTACATGGTACTAACTGAACTTTTAATGTCATTGGTGCCACGTCAATGCCATATCAATCATGTACCCCAGATATATGTGATAGATATATGTGCCACGTCATAATTCTCCATCAACCACATTAATTGCAGTTTGATAGAAAACAAAGTTGCTTAACTTGATGTATTAAGATCTTTATGGCTCAATAAAGACAAAACCGTTATGTGGTACACTTTGCTTTATTACTTTTTATTCATAATTTAAAAAACTTTGCGTTAGAGACATTAACAATGAAGATACATACTTTGTATCTTTAAGAAGCTTCAAGGTTCCCATTTTTTTTTACTTTTTGAAAAGCTAGTCTCAAGCTTTCATTGAGAACTGTCTAACCGCAACTGCAACGATAATAATGAAGAATATTTTAGCCGCTTTAAATTGTTGATAACACTTACCAAAAGACTCCCCCTAAGACTCTTGACTTGAATGACCCAGCGACAAGCATGAACATAAATAAATTGATCGAGGGAGGCAGATATTTGATTTTAGAAGCAAGTGGTCTAGATCTTTTTGGAGTAAGATTTTAATTATTGTTGGACATGTAATTAATATAGCTTTTACTATTGTTTTGCAAAATGATACTCCTGTAGAGTGTTCTACGTGTATTTTCATAGGTTGAAGTCATCATGAATTTGGATGTAAGCCATAGAATTGGCTTCAAGGTGACCTTGTTTGATGACGTGCCATTGATTTCATGGAAAATCAAATGATTGAAAAATAAGGTAGAGAAGTTTCAACTCTTGGTATGAATGACTTCGTTAACCTTGATCTACATCTTTGTAGATGAGTGACAATTACGATGGCGTATCATGTTGAGATGATGAAGTTCGCGATAATGTCAATGTTGTTAATGCTCCTACTTTTGAGAATATTGATTAGCTTGTTCTTCTACCTAAGGGCTTTTTTAGATAGCACATTCCCTCTACTCGCTACACGTATGATACAGGTTAGTCTTTTACATTTTTTGAAAGGTAAGCAACTTGTTCAAAATCATATGCAGATCAGCTCCATTTCATCCATCGTGGTACATCTCCAAATTGTTTTCAAGTTTTTAGTTTCAAAACCCATTTCCGAGCAATAATAACCATGATCAAACTAGGGATGGTAATGAGGTGAAGCAGGCAGGGCGAGTTTTCACCCGACTTCAACTTATACATTCTTTTAAAAGAATAGTTTATATATATATATATATATATATATATATATATATATATATATATATATATATATATATATATATATATATATATATATTGGAGCAGAACGGAACGGAATGGGCTTACCTTAAACCTACCCTATCTAACCCCACTTGTGTGTCTCATCTGCTTCGCCCACCCCACAACAGGTGGCTTTCTCCCTTGAGAACCCACTCCATGTAGGGGCAAGGCAGGTAGACATTACCAGCCCTAGATTCAACCAACATTCACATTATCTACAGTTTTGAATCCTAGTGGCTTCCTCTAAGTAAATATTTAGTAAGTCATAATTTCTGTGCCCAAGTAGGTACAACTCTCCTGGGTAGGGCATCGTCCCATAAGAACCTTCAAGTGGAAGGTCTCAAGTAGATACCCCTGGTGAGTATCTGGCAAAGGAGTCTGCCTAACCACTGCTTTCCGATCAAAACAAGTCATTTGATCTTTGTCTTAAGGTCATCATTCTTTCAAGTAGCAACATTTTCATGAGCAGAAGGGAATCATTAACCAAACAGTGATTCAACACCATCATCATATCTTGGATTTACTTCAATTGAGGCCTCAGTATAGTGAGCAACATTCTCACAGTAACTTTCTTCTTAATTTCTAATAAGCATTGACAATTTAAGTGATAAACGCCCATGCAGAGTGCAAATACTCCAGCAAACATTTTGCCAAAACAGCCCCAAGCAAACTATATATATTCAGATACAATCTCAGAGATGCCACTACTATTAGAGGCTGAATACTTAATACATCCCTCATGAAGTAAAATCATAAACGAAATTTCCAAACAAAAGATTTTACAGCAGATAGGAGGAACTCCATCTCTCATCACAAACAGCGTTCCATATTTACATCAGAACTCACATTGCTACAAAAAAAAATAGTTACTGGTTCTCCACCAGAAAAAGATACAAAGAACCCAGTAGTTGGAAAGATATTGGTAGAAGACTGAAGAGGGAAGAGAGATCCGCTAGACCTAATGACTGCTACTTCCATTAGAAAAATAAGCCAAGATATAATCAGGGAAAGTGTTGCAGGATAATAGCTGATTACGCAAGCCAAAAGGAAACTGACAGGAAGGAAATAGAAAGCCTTCAAGACTCCAAAACTGCCTCTAGGAACCCACTTTCTCAAACACTAATGATTTGAAGAACCTTCTCCCTAAGCTTTTGGATAGTCTGCAGTATATAGCAATCAAAAAGGAGTCACAGAATCACCATTTTCAACCATCAACTATCATCAAAGTAATGTGTGTTTATATATATATCTACACCTCTCTCTATATATATATATATATACATATATATATATATAGAGAGAGAGAGAGAGGGAGAGAGCCTGGTGAGCACGTGCAAATGAAGATTCAAGCAATGCTCACCGTAGAAGAGCTTCTTGACCACTTGCGAACACAATCAGCAGCCTCCTTAAGATGTGACGGCCAATCAGAACTACAACATGAGTAAGTGGAATTCTCTATTGCCTCTGCAACCCAAAGCTGATTCGTTTGATCCCTTGCTCGTTTAACCAGATTACAGAATACAACCTACACATCAAACCATGCTGTGGGTACATGAAATAGTACAGTGCTACCATAACCTTAACCAATCCTTTTTTTCACAATGGATCTAGCATCGACCAATCACACTAATTGAATTTTGATGGGATCTAGAGAAACTGTTTCTGGAGTCCAGGAATGCGACTGTATAAAGGTGAACCCACACTATAGATGGAGTTTAACAGCCATTTAGACATAGTAATTTAATATTTGGTTAAGGTTTGACAATTAGGGCATGATGAATGCATTCAAAAGTACCTAAAGGTAGACGATCGTGTCCATCGCTAACTTGGAATATACATCGCACTAATACTAAATACTTCGAATGGACTTATTTTAAAGGACAAAATCGTAAAGAATAAGAACCGGCATCACCCAGCCAGCTAAGAACCAAAGCACCCAGAAATGAAGGAAATTTTCGAAGTTCAGATCTCCAAATGAACCATCCACGAATTACTCACAGTAGAACCAGTAAGAGCACTGTTTATTGGTGCACAGATATCAGCATCTATGACTGACAGGGAGAAGCTTATGGCCAGCAAACTGTCCGGAGAGTCTACAGAGTCTGGCGTTGAGCCATCTGTTAAGAAGACCCATTGCTTCTTGTGGTTTCCAGATAAATAAACATCTCCAATGTACACTATCAAACCTGGGATGTCAAACTCACTGTATCCAAATACAACGTTAAAGAGGAATATATATATCAACAAACAAACTTTTCAAGCAGAAAATAGACAACCAAGAACAACAAACTTACCTGGATATAGGAACTCCACCCATGCGTGATAGTGTTGTTGATACCCGAGGTTCAAAAAATGGCCTGTATATGTGAGGGAGATGTCACAGCACTAAAATGATGACAACATAATTATGGAGAATAGATCACCAGAAGATCCTTTAACATATTCAATTAAAAGCAACACAATAAACCAAATGTTAACAAGCTGACATCTAAAATGCATCACGAAGAACTTGCACAGAAGCTCAAGAAAACTACATGAACTTCATCATGAGCCCAGACAGCTGATACATAGTTAACATTTATGTGTGTGTGCAGAGAGAGAGAAAGACAAAGACACAACAATAACAACTAAGATTTTTTCCCATACTAGATGGGATCGGCTACATGGATTCTTTGTTTCTACAAAGCCCTATCATAATTTGTAGATCCATGATAGATAAATCCGACAAAGTTTTACGCTGGCTGTCGGAAGCCTAACACAACCCTCCTTCATCCGGACTTGAAACCGGACATGCAAGGGTGAGTTAGAGAGAAGGGATAATATAGCAAGAGGCATCTGTCATCTTACAAGTGGTCGTAATTTCACTATACTTTCTTGGTTCATGTGCTTTTATTCTTTCTTATTTACATTAACATGACTTTAGTAAAACTTGCTCAATTTTTCAGCCACAAAGCTGCAGAACTGTCCTTGAATACAAGAACAGCATCCAGGGCTGTCAAAGAATTTGAGATGCGTTCATCCTGTTAAGTCAAACATAACTTTGAGTGGAAAACAAGGTCTGGCAGTGCAGGCCTGACAGATTGTTGGTATTTCCTACTTTCTAACAATTAGGAATTTATCTCTGGATGGTAAGCTTTGGGATTTCTCACTATTGCCGGAAAAGAGCATTGGTAAATAAGTTATGGCATTACCATTAGTATCAAGATACTAAGAACCTTTTTCATTTCTGCATTGCTTCTTTCACGGAAAGATGAATAACCAAGAGGTGGTTTAAGATGTTCTTTGAATTTTTCCAGGACTTGAAGCTGACAACAACCATGGTTTTGTACTGGCTCCAGGTCTCAGTAATATTGTATTGGCTCTGTCACAACTAATTCGTTCTCAGATAGTCAGCTCGTGCTGATATCCTACAAGTTCCCTTCTGCTGATCATGGTCAAGTTGGATAAAGTTGCTTATACAAGCCTGGATTATAAGAGATATTACAGAAGAAAGAAGGAAAGAGAACTTCGTGGTTGTTTCAGTGGGACTAACCAAACCGAAGTTTTGTTCACTTAATTATGTTCTCTCATGCACAGGGGAAGGTGAATAAGTGCATAGAGAATCATGGTTACCATGGTCCTGCAGCAACTGCCACCAAACCTTATTCGTGAAGCCAAAAGATACACCAGTTTTCCTTCAAGCAGTTTCTATAGCATGTAAGCAGTGATAAGAATGTTGGTTGCATCGTTCAAGTGAGTATATTAGCATGTAAAATGTGATACAGTATTGGTTCAAAAACTGAGAGGTCTAAGAAACATATCCAAATGCCTCATATTTTCCAAATATAACAGCATTCTAATAACACAAGTAGTGAAACCCATGAAGGTTTATAGGAGAAAAAGATGATGTTTTAAGCAGATCATTTCTTCAAAATGCCAGCTGGGGAATCATGACAGGAAGATGATGTGAATAAGTGAGTAAAAGTTTACAACTTTGTTAACGTACCACTTTGCAAGAAAATGACACCATCTAACAATACATGCAGGAAATTTTGCTCATGGTGAAAAAATATCATCCCAGAGAAGCATCTGCTGACTAAAAGTAGAAACCAACGGTAATTCTAAGTGAAAAGATAAATCCTCCGTACTCGAACTGATCAACAGTTGATGAAGGTAGGAGCTCCCATGTCGTCTTGGCCCCTCTAGTCTGGAGGTGAAGAATATCATGGTCTAGATTCAGAGGGACTAAGCCTGTAACAGAGTATAGTTGTCCTTCTTTCAGGTCCACAATCTGCTAGAAAATCAAACAGCTTAATATTTTTGTCAGGTTACGATTTTGATCTAAACCTTTTAGATGATTAGTTTTCCACAAGAACTTATTATAGGAGTCATAAGCTAATTTATCATGTTCATGCTTAGAGGCCCACTCATAAATTATGTTCTGACACTACGAAAAAGGACCACATTGGCATAACAAAGATAATGATTTCCATAAGAAAATTTTTGGGAGCATCTGAGTAAATGTTAAGATCAAGAAAATACAAGATTTATAATTCAAGTTAAAAGGTACAAATCGCATATCTATGTTACATGGATATGGGTATGGGGTACGTGAATTTCAGAAAATCTAAGGTACCGGTACACCACCATTAAAATATATAAAATTTCACTTTAAATTATATATAATTAAATTTATATGAAATTAAATATGATAATTCATAATTGACAACTATAAAGATTAAAAAGATAAATTTAAGTAATTGCATCATATCAAATCAAGAATACTAAACAACTGGCAAATGTATCAAATCTCATCTATCTAGAATAGGAAGTAATAGATTGCAATATATTATCAAAATGGGGAACCACACATAAACACAAGCATACTAATTTGTAGAATACACACACTATAAAAATAGGAACCACAAGATGCAAACATATACAAGACACATGTTACTTTTTCTCACATTAGCTGCCCAGCCTTGGCGACCACCAAGAGACCACAAAATCGTGAACAGGTCTCGACAAAAGATTTAGACCCGAAATAGCTATTAATGTTCTAATGGATGCAAATTGGGGCAAAAACAGGTCCCGACGTTTCGTTAAAGCATTTTATCGAACATTTTGGTTTGCATATTCACAACACCAATTCAAAAACAACAATATTCTTCTAAATGAAGAGGTCTCAACGCCTCAAGCATTTCATAAACATATCATCAAACATTTCATCAAACAATATCTCACTCAACTATTCAAAAAAAGTATACATACCTAAACTAATACAACAATTAGCAAAGAAAGAGGGTTTGCACGCTCGTCTAATTGTCATTGTCCGCCGCTCGTCCAACAGCCATTGCCCGTTGATCGTCGAGCCAATGTCGTCCATCGCACTCGCTCACAATCACTGGCGGTAATGGGCCAGACAGACCAGACAACAGAGAGAAGGTATACACGGGTAAATTACCCAATTCTTTTAAATTTGATATTTGGATCGACAACAAAAATACATATGACCCAATCCAATACGTATCCAATACAGGTACATGATGTACCCAAATTGGGTACGCATACCGGTACTCATTTTGGTGTATTGGTATGTATCTGGCATATCGATACGCGTACATGTACTTGGTATCTAAGTCACACAGACACTTCTAAGGGGTGGAGTGTCGACCTCGACACTGGTGCGACACCGACACCGTGTCGGGTGCGGCATGGCAAAAAAAAAATTTTGCAAAAAAAAAAATTTGCAAAAAAATAATTTTTTTCTTTTTTTGTAACTCTCGGTTAAATGGGTCCGGATAATGAAGATTGATTTGTGTATTATGATGAAATTAGTAGTTGTTTACCATTTATATGTTTTGCTTTAATATAAACTTATAAAGTTGTGTACTTGCTATTGTAGTTGTATATCATATTAGCTTTAATGATTTTGGGTGCGAACAATTGGTTTCTTATTACTCAATCTGATTGGATTCTTGACTCCATACTGTATGCCTTTGCACAGAATAATCTTTGTCACCATACACATTTAAAGACCAGGAACATTACCTGATCAATAGAACAGAAGAGTATGACATCACTAGTGGATCCTAGCACAAATACTAGTATATGTTATAATTTACTAAAGATCTCAAAACTCTTTGAATCCATAACTTCGATATTTTGTAGCTCATAAAATCATTATAAGTTTCAGATCATTATGTGAGAACTTGCTAATTGATACCTATGTGCACCCAAAATTAGCAAATACTAGTTGTATTATGATTGATTTATTTAGGTTGAATATTATATATAATAGATAATATTATATACCCTAGCCGTGTCGCCGCACCCAAAATTTTTGAAATTTGTCGTATCCCGCACCCGCACCCGTACCCGTGTAACATAGCCTGGTATGTACCAGACACAGATATGTCGCCCATTTGGGCATACTCATACAATGTAGTCGCATATAGACCAACTAGATACAATAGGGTCTTTCACTCACATCTTTTCCACCAAGAAAAATACACATGAAGGGGAAAGAACGAAATGATTGCTTCCATAAAAATGGGGGAAAATGTGGAGACAAAGGAAGTGGCAACCCCCTCCCTTTGTTTTCTCAACTTGAAAAACTTTCACGCACTTTCTCTTGATGGGTACCAAAAGAGAGACCTTCACTCTATTCAAATTCATACGTACAGAATGCAGTCTGTCTGAGGAACAAAGAATCCTTCAAAAGAGGTCATGTTTGTCATCTTTTCTTAGTTCTAGATAACATTTTTTATTGTTTTGATCAAAGCAACAACAACAACAACTAAGCCTTTTCCCATACTAGACGGGGTCGGCTACATGGATTCTTTGTTTCCACAAATCCTGATCATGTGCCATGTTAGCAGTTAACTCACAATAAGCTAGATCATTTTTTATTGTTTCTTTCCAACACTTTTGTGATCGTCCTCTAGCTCTTTCAATACTTTCCAAATTTAGTTTTTCAAACCTTCTTACGGGTTCTTCTTTTGATCTTCTTTCTATATGTCGAAACCATCTTAAACGATATTCTCTCATTTTATCCTCTATTGGTATCACTCCTAATTTGTTTCTAATAACCTCATTATGTATACGGTCTTTTCTTGTATGACCACATCTCAACATCTTCATTTCTATCACAGACATCTTTTGTACATGTT
The DNA here is from genome assembly GCA_036023115.1 of Brasenia schreberi. Classification (NCBI taxonomy): domain Eukaryota; kingdom Viridiplantae; phylum Streptophyta; class Magnoliopsida; order Nymphaeales; family Cabombaceae; genus Brasenia; species Brasenia schreberi. Next base: position 5,154,888 of record JAYKKT010000048.1, read on the forward strand.
GATGATTAACTGCCCAACACTCAGAACCATAAAACATGGCAGGCCTAATTGCTGCTCTATAATATTTACCTTTTAACTTTAATGGTATCTTCTTATCACAAAGAATATTTGATGCTACTCTCCATTTTAACCAACCAGCATTAATTCTATGCATAACATCTCCATCAATTCTTCCATCACTTTGAAAAATTGACCCTAGGTATTTAAAACTTTTCTTTTGGGGGATGCAATGTGTGCCAATTTTGATTTTTATGTCCTATGAGGTAACCAAATGATCAAACTTACATTCCATATATTTTGTCTTTGTTCTACTAAATCGGAGGCCTTTGCTTTCTAATGTTTCTCTCCATAGTTCCAATTTTCTATTAACTTTTTCCTTAGACTCCTCCACCAATACAATGTCATATGCAAATAACATACACCAAGGTACTTCATCTTGAATATGTTTTGTTAACTCATCCATCACCATTATAAATAAGTATGGACTTAAAGTTGATCCTTGATGTAACCGAATATTAACTTCAAAGAAGTCTGTCATTCCTTCATGAGTCCTCACACATGTTTTTGCACCATCATTCATGTCTCTTATAAAGTTAATGTATGTCAATGGGATACCTCTTTTTTCAAAAGTTCTCCAAATAACCTCCCTCAGTACCCTATCATAAGCTTTTTCTAGATCAATAAATATCATGTGAAGGTTTTTCTTTTTTGCTCTAAAATGTTCCATAAGACGTCTCAAAAGGTGAATCGCTTCAATAGTAGATCTACCTAGTATGAATCCAAATTGGTTATCTGTTGTACTTGATACTTGTCTTAACCTACGTTCGATAATTCTTTCCCATGATCTCATAGTATGGCTCATTAACTTGATACCTCGATAATTCGCATAATTTTGAATGTCTCCCTTGTTCTTATATATGGGTATAAGTGTACTTGCTCTCCATTCCTCGGGCATCTTTTGGTTTTTCCATATTTCATTAAATAGTCTTGTGAGCCAAGTGATTCCTATGTCTCCTAGTATTTTCCAAACTTCTATAGGAATATTATCTGGTCCTACCGATTTACCACCTTTCATATGTTTAAGAGCCTCTTTGACTTCATTCTTTTGAATACGTCGGTAGAAATTGTGGTTTATATACTTTTTTTATTTGGCTAACTCTCCTAAGCTAATACTAACATCTTTATTTTCATTAAAAAGCTTATAAAAATAATTTTTTCATCTATTTTTTATATCATCATTTGCCACTAGAATTTTTTCATCCTCGTCTTTGATGCATCTAACATAATTAAGATCTTTAGTTTTCTTATCTCTAGCCCTAGCTATCCTAAAAATATCTCTTTCACCCCCTTTTGAGTTGAGTTTTTTATATAAATCCTCCTAAATTTTAGCTTTTGCTTCACTCACGGCCTTTTTTGCTTCCTTCTTTACTTTCTTATAAGCCTCTAAAGTTTCACTAGTTTTCTTAGCATAATGTAATTTGTAGCATGCCCTCTTTGCCTTGATTTTATTTTGCACTACTTCACTCCACTACCAAGCTTCTTTTTGTGCTGGTATACCTCCTTTAGATACACCTAACACATCTTTCGCCACTTTCCTAATATGTATAGCCTTCCACATATCACAGGGTGTACCAACATAATTCTAAACATCTCCTTGAAGGACTTTTTGTTTAAATATATCTTCATTCTCGCTTTTGAGGTTCCACCATTTAGTCCGAATAGCTCGATGCACTCTTTTCTTCTTTGTCTATTTTTTTTATTTGTAAATCCATAACTAAAAGTCGATGTTGGGTGGTTAAGCTTTCTCCTGGAATTACCTTGCAATCTTTACAACACGCTCTATCTTTTTTTCTACAAATAAAGTAATCAATTTGTGTTTGTGATAAGCCACTCTTATAAGTAATTAAATGTTCATCTCATTTTTTTAAGATTTTATTGATTATAAAGAGATCAAATGCCATAGCAAAATTTAAAATCTCCCTACCTTCCTCATTTATATCCCCAAAACCAAAGTTTTCATGAATCCCTTGATATCCTAATGCCTCTTTACCGACATGTCCATTTAAGTCTCCTCCTAAACAAATCATCTCTCTTTGTGGAATCTTTTGAATCACCTTATCTAACTCTTCCCAAAAAGCTGTCTTTATACTATCTTCTAGTCCTACTTGGGGTGCGTAAGTACAAACTATATTCAAAACCTCTGCTCCTAACACTAATTTCAACGTCATGATTCGGTCACCATATCGTTGTATGTCTACTACACTATCCTTTAAATCTTTATTTATGATAATACCAACTCTGTTTCGAGCCTTTTCTTTACCTGAGTACCATAATTTAAAACCTGTATCCTCTATCTCCTTTGCTTTTTCTCCAACCCATTTTGTCTCTTGGAAACATAGAATATGAATCTTTCTCCGAATCATAGTATCTACCACCTCTATTAGCTTACCGGATAATGTTCCGATATTCCAAGAACCAATACGAATCTTATTATCTAGTCATTTTGTTTTGATCAAAGCATCACAAATAAATTCCGAGTCACAAAAGGATATAATAAAGAGATATAGTCAATTTGCAAGATTTGCAGCTCATGAATGCTAGCTGTGATTTTCAGTATTTGGATTCACCCCTAAACTCAATCTGGACTCTCAGGTTTCGATCATCCAAATCAAAGTACCAACCCTTCATCAGCTGAAGCAAACGTGAGAAACAGATTCCCCTCTGTCGGGCCAGCTTCATGAACACCTATGAAGAACTAACTTCTCTCAACTTGAGAGACCCCAATTTTCTCCTCAGGAAGCAGGAAAAAGATTCACACTACAGGATGAATCTTTCCCTTTCATAAATTCTTTCCATAGGTTAACTAGTTGCTCATTATAGGAAAAAAGATGAGAGGACTCCATCTCTTATAGATATTAATGATCATGCTCAAATGTTTTGTTTGCCTGAAACTGATGGATTTAGTGGTTGCACGTAGTAGTGCTACTGTAGACTCTTGAAGCCGTCATATCAATCTTGCGGGTCAATCCTAAATCGTTTGCCATCCTAAACTTGCAAGCTTCTAGAAAAACTTCAGCTCTTTTCTTTCTCCTTTTACACAGAACACAAATAAAATAAGTTCTCAAATACAATGAGAACATAGACGCTTAATCAGGTAATAGGTACCATAACTCTAAGAGTTTGTCCAGAAATTTTTTTTATGGTAAAAGGGTTTAGCCAGGATTAATCACAGGTTTTTTGACTTTATATTTGAAATTTTTCATAATGTAAATGGCATGCAGGTTTCTCACGCCAGAAGCATTTTCCGTAAAGCAGCAGACAAACCAGAAATCCAAAAACAAATGCCTGGAAGTAGTACAAGAAAGAAACTTCACCTGCTTTTCAGTTGGTTCCCATATTGTGATCAAGCCTCTCCTAGAAGCTCTTGCACATTCGGATTTTCTGGTTGTTACACTAACTACCTGCACCCTACGAAAAGGAGTAACCTCTCTTGATCTTAAACCAGCTGCGTCCAATGCCATCTTAACCCTTTTCTGAATCTCAGAGTTGTGCATTTCCTGAGATATCCAGATGCCTCAATGGCTATATCTCAATTAAGTTCAAAAGATAAGCAGATCCCATCAAATACAAACCTCTTTCTTTGCCTGGTAATTTTTGTAAGCAACAAGCTGCTGCAATGTTAAAGTTGCCATTAGCATTTCAGGCTCTGCAGATGTCTCAAGGAGCTCAAAGATATGAGCCCCTTCACTTTCATTATCAACCATACAAGAGGAACCGAAGTTCTCAGCATGCAACTCTGACATAATTCCTTCCTCAATAACAGTACATCTGGCAACAAGAAATTAAAACAAGTCATTAAGTGAATTCAGAAACCTTTTTGTGAGATCCTTATTTCTAAGGTTAACACTGTTAGGAATGTACCAAGATGAGACACACAAGTTTTACATCCTATGCCACCAGGGAGGAGCATGCAACAAAACCTAGATGAGAGGAAAGTACTATGTGGTCAATCTCATACAAGTTTCATTGCTCTCTTTGCAAGTGGGATTCTTGAGAAAACATACAACAGAGGGTAACAGAGTTAGATCCCAGGCATTAAATAATCAAGTTCAAGCCAACAGGGTGAACAAATCAGGTAATCTGGCCCAAAATATTGATAGTCTTTTCAAACTCAGTTATTACAGTCAAAGAACTGATGTATGAAGTAGAGTAAGTTCTTCTCTAACAAAGAGACACTGAGAAACCCTCCGAGTGATGAATATTTGAAAAAGACTGCGAGTGATGAATATTTCCTGCACATCTTATAGACCAACAGCACGTTATACTTAGTAGTCCAAAATCAGTGGATGGTTGGCAAACGATTTTTACCTTTGTTTGTATGTTTGTTGCAATTTGGTTTCCATTCTCTCTGATCTAATGACAAATCCTCCTTGTTGAAGCCTAAGAGACCAAATAAAATGTGATGATGGTAATCAAAAAGTGAATTACAGTGCTTGCAACCTTCCACCAGTTCTTATGTTACCTCTCAAATTCCACCAGTTCTTATGTTACCTCTCTCTATATAGTAGTGGATACATCCTTGTGATCCCAACAAGTGTCCGCACAACTGGACCTCCATCAACCTTGATACACCTGAACGAAAGTGGAGCTCGGTAGCCCTTGCCTGTAAATTTACAAAGCTGAGAATGTAGATAGGAAAAATCAAATGCATTATAGTAAGTAATGTTAGTCTTCATAAACTGCAAAAAGGAAGAAGCAGATCCTCATGCTTACAGAATCCCAGTCGTCCAGCCCAATGAGTGCGATAAGTTCCATTTGTGTGGAGTAGCAATGCAACCTCATTACCAGCCTTCAAACAGAAGCAAGTTTACACACACACACACACAGATAGAGGGAGAGAGAGAGGTCGCTATCTTATATTTTACCTGAAGGGGACTCACAGGTGCAGACCAGCCCAACAAGCTAGCTCCCCATACCTGCAAAATAAACAACATAAGTAGCAGAAATTTCCAAGTATATAAGTGAAATGAGATTGTGAATGTACCCGAAGTTTCTGTCCTAAAAAGAGTTTTCCTAAAGCAAGTTGTTTGGATAATGGTACATCCAAGATGGCATTGAGAGAATACCTATGCAAAGAAAAGAGGGGCATAAAAACTTGAAGCAACTAATAGTAGCTTGAAGCGTATGAAAACATAAGACATGCTCACCAGCCATCAGTTAGCTCTATTTTGGCAGGATTTGCTGAATAACTGACAGAGGTGAAACTGCTGGGTGTTGCCCTTGTGCCCTCTAAGGTGTTCAACCTCTCAGTGGGATAGGATCGAACAGCGGAAATACATAAAATCATCATTGAGGTACACGATGCATCACCCTCTAAGATTTTCTTAATTGCTGATCTATGTCCATGATTTACTTCTCTCTCATACCTGTTTCAAAACTATGATGATTTGAACACTAAAATATCCAATCATATTTAATCGAAAAAAATGCATGAACAAGTCACCTGTATTTCAACTCCTCAAGTACATTAGGTACTGTCAAGAATTTTCCATTAGCTTTAGCAGGATAGCACCTTTCAAGAGAAGCAAGTTTCCATACTATCCACTTGTAGTGGTTATGAACCCATCTGAAGAAAAGATAGAAAAGTAGACAACTTTATTTAAGATTGAGATGACGGAGAAACTCAATTGTCGATACTGTGCTTATGCACGTGCATATTAATTGACAGAACACTTCTAAATATTATATTAATACATGATATCAATTCAACTTAAAGTCAGGGAATATATTTTCTTTGCAACAAAAAAAGGTCCTTCTATGGGTATCCCTTTATGATATAAATCTGTTTGAGTTTTATGGTTTTACTGTTTGAGTATGTGAAATTCACATAGATAGGATAACATGTTAGTTTTCATTGTATAATGAGTGTTGAACGTTAAAATCTTTTATAATGCATTAAACACTTTGTTTTAAAGATACGTAGGAATAGGATACACCATTTACGTCACACTATGCATATATGGCCTTGAATGACCATAATATTGTTAGGAGTTACATGTATTTAGTATTTATAGCTTAAATTGATTTAAAATGTGTGAATCAACATTCATTTGACTTCTTTAAAATTAATTATTAGTTGATAGATTTTCTTTTCTACACTGCTAAATCTGCATAGGAGTTTAGGAGATTACTTATGTGGGACTTCACCACATAAGGATCATGCATAAGAGATGTTAAATGCTACTGATGGTACGGTAGACAGTTGAAGCAACAATTATCAATAATTCTTGTGTCGCCCTTTCAAGCCATTCACCGCATTAGGTGCTGTCAGATTCACGGGGCACCGTAACTCCTATGAGGTCACTTGTTCTAGTACTATTCTCTCCTAAGTACCCTTAACTTTTGAGTTCCAAATGATTTGCTGCATTAGTGTTAGAAGATTTTACCCCGTATTAAAAGATCACACAAAACATTATGCTGACTACCTAATGCAAACCACCCCTATCTGCTAGCCCGGTGACCAACTAGGAAGGGTGAACTCTGACTGCACAAGGAATTCAACAGTAGCAGCAATAACAAAATATTAAAATGACAATGAAATCATAAACTAAAGCTACAAGTCATTCGCCATTAGTGAAGCCCTTATCTGTAATCCATGTCACACAAAAATGAACATATCCAAAGATATGACACGTGTACACTTGATACAATAAAGAGTTTGTGGAAAAACAAGGATCAAGAATCACAAGAATAATATACTAATAATTCGGAATCCCAAACCTATGCATCAAGATGGTCATCATGGCCAACTAAGTTAGTATGAGATACATATAAGCAAGAATAACGGATGCACCTGCCACACTTGCGAATTGCAAGATACAACATTACCTGGGTCCTGAACAACTAATTATAGATATTTGATTATCTCTGTTAAGTCTATACACAGTTAATGAACTTATGAAGCTCCTCAAAATGAATGTTCTCGCAGACCCATCAAACAGTAGTAATTAAGGTTGCTTAACGCACATAACACTAAGAATTTCATACGTAAAAGCAGTATGGTGTCTTGATATACATCTATTCTTGGATATAATATCACATATAAAAGCAGAAATTTCTTTAAACGAGGGTTGAACATTTAAACCCTTAGTTTTAAAGGAAAACAGAGAACATGGATAAAGGTCAAATGTACTCTTTACTGCAGTTCAGGAGGGAAGCTCCTGAATCAATTAGCATGTTCCAGAGGTCTTCCGAACCAATCTGTGAAAACTCAGGCCCAGAAGTGAATGTAAACTTGGCTGCAGAATCTGCATTCATGCACCTCAACTCCTCTGGTAGATTTTCTGCCTAAAACACAAATTTATGGCATCAAAGAATGAAATATTTAAATACAAGCTGCCAAAGCACACACACACACACACACACACACACACAGATATATATATATATATATATATATATATATATATATGCATATATATATATATATGCATATATATATATATATGCATGTACGTGTGTATGTGTATACTAGATTAAGTTTTCAAACCAAGTTGCCATGGCATGGAGGCAGTTGGAAAAATTCAACCAAGCTCCTCCTGTGGTGCTGGAAAGGATAATGGACAGAGATCCTTCTCTTGCCAGGGGTTTCACCAGTGGCAACTGACAAAGCTAGTTCAAAGTTTACGAATTAGTTTATAGAAGCCACAACAGTGAAAATAAGTAAAAAAATGTTAGACTTTACCAGGCTCTGGCTGTGTATCATTGAAAGGAAAAGCATTGACCAAAGGGGGAAAGAACCTGAACAGTAACACAGAATATGATTTAGGGAGCCCAATATTATGATTTGGACTTAGCTAGAGAAGTTATGTGAATGCAAGAGAGAACCTTGAGCGGCGTGGTTGTTTGAAAGGAGATACAGAACTTCTCTGCCACAATCTCCTCTTTTCACCTATAGTGGACTGCCGACCAGAATAAGTTGCTCTCAACCTAACCTGAAGATCTCCAGTCTCTGCGTGAATGTTATTTGAAATACAAACAAGTGGCCCGTTTTGTAGTTTACTTGGACAACAATCATCTCCTGGCAAATTGTTACTCATGGGAGAATTAAAAGATGGCGCCTCTGAACCAGATGCTTCCCTCAACAAGGATGGTGCACTTGCTTCTCTCTCTGTAGGCTTCCTCAAGTAGTCACCAGGATCAACAGGCTTGTGCAGATCCCCTCGAGAAGTAAAATTCAAAGAAGCAGATTGGAATATGTCTGGCATTGCAGAAATTCCAAAACCAGATTGTGCCTTATTTGTCAAGGCTTCACATTTTGCATGGTTTTGATCCAATTTGGGAATGCACAGAGTGTTCTCTTTGTTGCAGAAACTCCGCTTCAAGTCTTCACCCTCTGAAGGAAAAGAAAACATAGAATCACAGGAACTCATATCGCCAGATAACAATCCAAACTCAGAGGCACCGAGAAGGTTCATTGCACGTTTTAGTGCATCGCTAGACACTGACATAGATCTTCCACCAGCAGTTTGAAACATTATTGGTGGATCTTTAGCAGCAAAGTCATGCATAAGAGAGCCAAAAGTATTGGCATGTACAACCATTTCTGGTTGTTTCTCTGATAAATGCATGCATGGACCATCTGGTGGCTGCTTATAACTAGAATTGAGACAGGACCTATTTTCGAACAGAACCTCTGAATTCTCTATATAACTGTCTCCAGAAGTTCCACCACCATACTGTAGATCCTGACCTGTATAGGAAATATTGCTTAGAAAGGACTCACAACCTTCAGGATATTGAGCCTGATTACTCTGTGAATGAAAGAGGTTATTAGCTCTATCAAAACTTTTGGAAGATAAACGTATAGTTTTTCCAGAAGCTGTCTGAAAAAGGGAGCTTGAGAAACAAGATCGTGCACTAGAAGTATCCTCACACATTTGACCTGCACAGAAATTTTGATGACATATTAAAGTGTGCAAACTAAACAAAAAGCAAGCAGACAGATAACATGTTCAGAATACCGCAAGGGCAACTCTTCAAGATACGGTTTCCTTTTATCATGGACCATACTATTGTATAACTGCCTCAGGAGAATATGCAAAATTCATCCTTAAAGCATAAAGAACAAGAAAACATATCAAAAGAATAACCTCCCACTTGGGGCATTACAGGAGGGACCCAAAAGACCATTGCGCCAAGACAAACATCACAAATAATGTTATTCCAAGGATGGACATCTTTTACAGATGGAGTGTGTTTATGTATCCACACTCGACAGTGTTGAATGCTTTAGTGCATCATTACAGGAAATCATTAATATTATTATAATTTATATAAACATCTGCATATGCTCTCTTAGCATTCATAGTGGGCCCCAAGACATCAAGCATGCATAGGCTCGTTCTGTGGTCCAACAGCATTATATAATGCCACTCTTTTTTAATCTCTGTTAGCCTCAATGTGTTACTTCTAAGCCAATTATTTTATTACACTCTGAGAACATAATTACTAACTAGATCAATACTATCTCCTAACTGCAGAATCGTACATACCAATATGCTATTGACTTATTCAACAACAGCAGCAACAATTAAGCCTTTTCCCATACTAGATGGGGTCAGCTACGTGGATTCTTTATTCCATAGAGCTCGATCATGTGCCATGCTATTGACTTATTGAATGATTGAAAACAGCTACTCTTCATTTGTTTATGCATTGTTTGAAATTGATTAGTAACACTTGCAATTTAATGAAAAGGTCATCAGAGTGTTCTGTCTTGTCATAGCTCTTGCAAAATATAGATAAAGAGTACCATGTTGCTATATATAAAAGAATTACAATATTAAAAAAATTATTGGAGGTTAGGTTGAAAGGGTAGAAAATGAGCTTGTGATTCATCATAACATGCAATGCAAACTGTATCATATTGATATTGAATATGATTTTGTAAGCATAACAGAAAACTGTATTATTGACAAACCTTATGGTTGAGCTACCATACTTTTATTTTATACTCTTGTGATATTAGTAAACAAGTAAGTTCAGATAAGCGGTGTTTATACATCACCTAGCTGCTTAGAGCGTCAGCTGCATATGTGGCACCAAATGCCACTGAGAATATAGGAACAAAGTCTATTATTCCAGTTCTTTGTGTGCTTGCAATATGTATACTTACAAGAACACCAAATAGGTATATGAATGACTTGTTTCATTGATACAAAAAATTTCAAACAATAGTGCAAGTCTAAAACATTTCATCTCAAGTAAAGAAAAAGCTCCACAAACCTATTTCAGCTGATAACCTCTGAACATTAAAGCAATTTGACAGATAATGAGAGAAACAAGTTTCTTTCATAACCAGGTTGCCCTAGTATAGAATACAATATAAGGAACTATTTGTATGTTTGTTGTGACTTTATGGCATTCCCTCCATGAGTACCTTGAAAGCAAAAGCACAGATGTTTCTTTGTTGAGAGAAGAGTTACAAGATCATAATCATAAGCAGTGTTATCCATATCGTATCGTGGGCCACCACGATACGATACGGGAGCCCGTATCGTGAAACCCACAGTATCGCACCGTATCGTTTGATACGGGCCGTATCGTGCGATACAGGCGACACGTCCTGGGACCCTTATAAAGGGTCCCGGGCCGACTGAAACCCGCGATTTTTTGCAGGTTTTCTCTTTCTTCTTGGGTTCCTCAAGCTCCCTAAGAGCCGATTTTCACTTCCTTAGTGTTCAAAGCTCCAAAATCGTGCCCTACGGTGCCCATGCAAGCCTCCAAACTCGGATTTTGGTATATTTTTAATATTTTTTTCATTATTTTCCTTTATATTTGTTGTTTTTTGTGTTATTTAGGTTTTTTTTTTTGAATAACAAAATATGAAGTTATTAAGTGTGTGTATACGGTTTTTATTGCATTCATGAAGTGGAAGACACTCGATTTCAGTGTTATTTGAAGATTAGGGGATTTACGAAGTGCTTTTATTTTCAGATTTTTGTTTGAATTAAAGTACTCCATTGAGATGGCAGGAAGGGGTTTGATGATCCGGCATGGCAATGGGGTATACCAATTGAGGGTTCAAGGTTAAAAATCAGATGCTTATTTTGTGAAAAGGTGGTTAGTGGTGGAATTTCAAGGTTGAAACACCACCTAGCAGGAACCAGGAAAGAAGTTGCTCCATGCACAGGCAGAGTTAGAAGTTTGCCAGAAGGTATTAAATGGCAATGCCTACAGATGATTGAGAACATACAAGAACGGAGACAACAAAAGAATGATTTTCAGATGTATGAAGAAGCTGATGATGCTACTGCCACAGGATTTGGATTCACTTATAGTTTGCCTTCAGATGCTCGAACAGAGATTGGTAGTAGCAGTTCACGAGCACCTACTAGAGGAAAGAGGGTTGCAGCTGAAGACTTTGGAGGTGGCAGAAGAGGAAGTTCAATAAGGAGTAGAGGAAGAGCTTCTTCTTCTAACATACATTCATTCTTTCCTCCTTCCACTACACCTGGTGCTCAACCAGGAATTCGTGCTGCTATGGCTTCACAACAACTGCATGATCAGGCAGACCTTGCAGTGGGAAGATGGTTTTATGATGTATTCATTCCATTTAATGCAGCAAATAGTTTTCATTTTCAAGCAATGGCAGATGCAATTGCAAACATTGGTCCAGGATACAGGATGCCCTCTTATCAGAAGTTGAGAGGAAAGATATTAGATCAGACCGTGATTGAAGTGCAGTAATACTGTTCGACTTTGAGACAATCGTGGAAGGAAACAAGATGCACTATCATGACAGATAGATAGACCGATAGGCGAGGAAGGACATTGCTAAACTTTCTTATATATTGTCCTAAAGGACTCATGTTTTTAAGATCTCTAGACATGTCAGAGGAGAGGCACACTGCAGAGATCCTACGAGAAGAATTTGATAAGATTATACAGGAGGTTGGGCTACAGAATGTGGTCCAATTGATTACAGGTAATGCAGCTAACTACAAAGCAACTGGGAAGGAGTTAACTGATATTTATGGGACTTTCTACTGGACACCATGTGCAGCCCATTGTTTAGATCTCATCTTCGAGGACATTGGTGAGATGGATGAAATAAAGGCAGCAATTGAGTGTTGCCAAGATATTACAAAATTCATTTACAACCATGCATTTGTTTTGTGTATGATGAGGAGATATACAGAAGGTGCAAAGCTTCTTCGCACAGCTGTAACTCAGTTCGCAACAAACTTCTTATCTGTACAAAGTATTGTGAGACAGAAGCAAGCTTTGAAGAGAATGTTCTCCTCAGATGAGTGGCAACAATTTGCAGAGTTGCCTCAAAACAGAAGAAATAGAAAGTTGAATGAGATTGCAGAAACAATTTTTAGAAGTTCATTTTGGAATGCATGTGTCAGATTATTGAAAATTATTTGTCCATTAGTGAAAGTTTTGAGATTGGCTGATAGCGAGGAAAAACCATCTATGGGCTACCTTTATGAAGCCATGGACAGGGCAAAAGAAGCCATCAGAAATAATTTTAATGGAAAAAAGAGAGATTATGTGCTCATGTGGAAAATAATTGATAGTAGATGGAATAAACAATTGCATCAGCCTATTCATGCAGCAGCATATTATCTAAACCCATCATTCAAGTACTCAGGAACCTTCAAAATGGACGGTGAGGTTAATCGAGGAATCATTGATTGTATCGACAGATTAGTCCTTGATGAGAGCATAGCAGATGTGATACATCGAGAGATGGAGATATATGATAATGCTCTTCACTTGATGGGTTTGCCTGTTGTAATTTGCAACCACTCTACGATGCGTCCAGGTACATTGTTTATTTTCATATTTAAGTTGCATCTTACATTACTGTGGATTATTATGTCTCTAATGTTTGTATTTTTTTTACAAATGTTTGGTGGAACAGGTTTGGAAGTGATTGTCCAAACCTTAGAGATTTTGCAGTCAGAGTCTTAAGCTAGACCTGTAGTGCAACAGGTTGTGAAAGAAATTGGAGTGTTTTTGAACGCATCCATACAAAAAAGCACAACAGGTTGGAACACAAAAGGCTTAATGATTTGGTTTATATTCGTTGTAACATGCGCCTTCGTGAAAGGTAATGTTGTATTACTTTCAAATTTTTAATTCAATATTATTTAACTTCAGTTTTCAATTGTTAATATTACTTACTAATTGTTTATCTTTGTTTGTGTCGTAGGCAATTAAAAAAAGTAAATAGAGAAGAAAGTCAGTTCGATCCAATAAGTTTGGATAATTTTGATATATTAGAAGATTGGGTTGTGAAAGACACTGAAGAAAATGCCCTCCTAACAGAAGAAGACGTTGCCTGGATTAATTTGGAAGGAGCGCAACAACATTATGGAGATGAAGAATTTGATTTTGAAGATGAAGGTGTGGGCGTGGCTGATGATGATGATGAGGATCTACAACAAGGAGAAGATGAAGATTATTTAGTTGATAATCCTTATTACAATTTGTAAAATGTAACATTATATGTAACTGTAGTGTACTGTAAAGTTGTAAACTATGTCTGTATTTTATTTTTTGGATTCAAAATATGTAAATTTGGATGCAATTGTTAAATGTTGAATGCTCAATCTGTACTAAACTTACATTATATGAATTTAAAGCAATTATCAGATTTTTCCAGATTTGTTTCGATTTTTTTTCGATTTTTTACTAATTTTTATTGATTTTTAATTAATTTTTACATTATTTTAATATTAAACTACGATACGATACGATACGCCCGTATCGTGGAGCCCAGCGATACACGATACGATACGCGTCAGACAACACTGATCAGAAGTATCTGGATCAGGAAAAATTACTAGTGAATCCTCATTGCCAACCCCGAAAAGCAAAACTTGCCTGTAACTTATCATTGACTCGGTTGAATCGAAGTGTTTGTGATATTCCTATTCAGGTATCATACTAAAATTTTAACTCGCATGTGTGAAGAAAATAGGTAAACTCCGCCAATGTAAGGGATCACTCTTGCATTGCCAGTCCTAAGCTCGGATAAATGAGGAGGGTTGTGTTAGGCTTCCGACAGTCAGCGTAAAGCTTTATCGGATTTTTATACCATGGATTACACAAATTATGAGCATTGATTTGGAGCATCCCCACCTAGCTACGCGTTGCAGAGCCCGAATATTATGATAAGTAATCAAGGGCCACTATATTTTCGCTCCGGATGTAGTGAATCAATTGCAGAGAGGGATCCCACATCATAGACGGGTGTGGGTAAAGAAATTAGTCCCGCTACATTGTCGTCCGAATGTAGTGAATAATTTACGGAGATGGTCTCCACATTTTTAATATGGACGGATGGGAGATTAAGAAAGCTAGTCCTAGATAATAAGATTTGTATTGGTTCTTGCAATATCGGAACATTATTCACTAAGCTAATGGAGGTAGTAGATACTATGATTCAGAGAAAGATTCATATTCTATGTTTACAAGAGACAAAGTGGGTTGGAGAAAAAGCAAAGGAGATAGAGGATACAGGTTTTAAATTATGGTACTCAGGTAAGGAAAAGCATCGAAACGGAGTTGGTATTATCATAAATAAAGATTTAAAGGATAGTGTAGTAGACATACAACGATATGATGACTGAATCATGACGTTGAAATTAGTGTTAGGAGCAGAGGTTTTGAATATAGTTTGTGCTTATGCACCTCAAGTAGGCCTAGAAGATAGTTTAAAGATAACTTTTTGGGAAGAGTTATATAAGGTGATTCAAATGATTCCACAAAGGGAGATGATTTATTTAGGAGGAGACTTAAATGGACATGTCGATAAAGAGGCGTTAGGATATCAAGGTATTAATGAAAACTTTCGTTTGGGGGATATAAATGAGGAAGGTAGGGAGATTTTAAATTTTGCTATGGCATTTGATCTCTTTATAGTCAATACAATCTTCAAAAAACGAGATGAACATTTAAGAGTTGGAATTCCAAGGTAAAGATTGCAAGGTAATTTCAAGAGAAAGTTTAATCACCCAATATCGACTATTAGTTATGGATTTACAAATAAAAAAATGGGCAAAGAAGAAAAGAGTGCATCGAGCTATTCGGACTAAATGGTGGAACCTTAAAAGCGAAAAAGAAGATATATTTAAACAGAAAGTCCTTCAAGGAGAGGCTTGGAATTATGTTGGTACACCTTGTGATATGTGGAACAATATGGCTATACATATTATGAAAGTGGCGAAAGATGTCTTAGGTGAATCTAAGGGAGGTGTACCGGCACAAAAAGACGCTTGGTGGTGGAGTGAAGTAGTGCAAAATAAAATAAAGACAAAGAGAGCATGTTACAAATTACATTATGCTAAGAAAACTAGTGAAACTTTAGAGGCTTGAAAGCAAAGAAGGAAGCGAAAAAGGCTGTCAGTGAAGCAAAAGCTAAAATTTAGGAGGATTTATATAAAAAAAAAACTCAACTCAAAAGAGGGTGAAAGAGATATTTTTAGGATAGCTAGAGCTAGAGATAAGAAAACTAAAGATCTTAATTATGCTAGATATATTAAAGACAAGGATGAAAAATTTTAGTGGCAAATAATGATATAAGAAATAGATGGAAAAACTATTTTTATAAGCTTTTTAATGAAAATAATGTTGAAGAATATGAGTTTAGAGTCAGTTTTAGTAAATTTGATGTTTTAGGATAGTATATTTGATGTTTTAGGTATTATTGTATTTGTCCGAAGTTGTAAGGGCATTTTGGTAATTTTATGTACTAAGGATATTTTGGTCATTTTATGTTTTACAGCACCTTATATAAGGGTTGATAGGTTGTATTAGGGTTTAACTTGCTGGGATTAAGAAAGAGAGAGAAAGAGGGGGGCGGCCTCCATTGGAGGTCCGCCCCCTCCTCCGATCTCCATGTTTTCTTCTTCATCGTGTATTCTTGTTTTCTATTATCGATTATCTGCTGCGCATCCATATTTTCCAACATAGTATCAGAGCTTAATGGTAAAGATCGTTGACATGGAGACTTTAGAGATGATTAAGTTAACGGTGGTTGAGGTATGGAAGGCAGAATCTGTCCTAGAACAAGGTTGACGTGAAGATAGAGTGCAGGTGTTACCAAATGAAAATGAATGTATGGTCAACTGGGACAGATTATGCACCAAAGATAGAGAACGTGTTCTGGTTTTATGGCAGCAACTGAACCTGTATTGAGTATCAATTGCTGAGAAGAAACTAGAGAATCTTTTTCAAGAAGGATTAACCATGTTTGACATGAAACCGAAGCCGATAGAAGGAAGAATACGAGTAAAGAAAAGAACAAAGGGCAAGGGAGAAGAGAAGAATCATTTTTTTCTTAGAAGCATATGCAGAAGATGAAGGGCTTTGCTATCTAAAATAAAGATGGTTAAATCGGGACCAGATTATGCTGGTTACTATAAGCAAAGACTTTTGGATATGATTATGCAGAACGAATCCTTACTCCTTCCTCAAAATTCCCAGTCACGGACAAGATCTTCAAGGTCAGTTGAATATGGAGATGTTGATAGAGATGACCAGAACATGCAAATCAGGGTAGATAGTGGCTCTAGCATATTATTTTCTCATGAATTGGGCAAGCGCCTGATGGACTTTGATAGGGACATGCTAAAGGCAAGTCTCCATGAATGTATTGTTGTCTTAAACCAAGAAGTGAAACAGATAAAGATCATAAATCCACTTTTAAGAAGCAGAGGATAGAACTACTTCCTATTAACACGTCAACAGAGACACATTCTAGTCGATCTAGTGGACAGGATCACCAGCGTTCGCATGGAAGTAGTTCTTCGCAACCTGAAGCAACCACTCACAACGACACTCTGAAGCTCTCTGCAAAGTTGAAATATATGGATGGGCAGACAACATATATGTTCCTTTTTATTTAAATTTCTGATATGCATTTGCAGTAGGATAAATTCGAGAATCATATTTTTGCTTTTGTTATTTTCTTGAACAACAAAGAAGTAAAGCCTCAACCTAGTATACAGATGTTCTCAAGGAAGAAGAAGATGACAAAGAGGGAAAGTAATTGGCTACCAAAATGATGATGTTGTTCCAGATTTTTTTTGAATTTCAAATGCTGGAAATGGCAATTACAGATTATATTTCTTGATTTTATGGAAGTAAACCAGAAAGGTAGATATGGAAAGTACTTTCCTGATTTTGTGGGAGAGCTAACCATAAATAGTTATGGAAATTAATTTTCTGATTTGGTGGAAATTATTAGGAAAAGAAATCAAGATAAGGATGTATCCCCACAATTTTAGGAAAGAAAAATGATAATTGTTATCCATTATCTACCCATTATCTGCATAAAAGAAAATGGTTGCAGAGAAAGGAAAGATGGACCTACAACAGTTTGATGCATTGTTTGTTTAGAAGTGGAAGATCAGAGGAAGCTTACAGAATATTTCTTGAAATGGCGGCTCAGAAATTGTTGCCTTTATCGACAACATATAACATTATCATCAATGGACTTTGTAAGGCTAGGAACACTAGTAGTGCACTTAGACTACCAGTGTGTCAGTGATCATACACGTGTAAATCAGATACTTGTAGAAGGAGAAAACGGTACCAAGAGGGTTTAACGCAGCTGATCTGGAATTCAGGTGTGCGAGTTTTTGATGGAGACGCATATAGGATTGTTTATTTCCATGTCCTACCAACAGGAGGCATCAATCTTGTCGATGGAGATAAAATGTTATCATAATTTGCCTTGTTTATTAAGGAGCAGCTAGACATCTTGGCCCAACATCCAGTAAAGCTTGGTGTTGTACAAACTACATATGGTAATGGCGCATCTACAGATTATCTGAAGAAGTTTGGCTTAGAAGTTGTATTTACAAAGACAAGTATCAAGTATTTACATGAGAATACGATGTGGGTATATACTTTGAGGCAAATGGACATGGAGCTATTCTGTTTTCAGCCATAGATGCTGCTTGGGATGATCAGCCAGGAAGGCTGAGTTGATGTTGCAGCCATAGATGCTGCTTGAGATATCAGCCAGGAAGGCTAAGTTGATATTGCAGCCAGAAATTCTGCTTGATATAATCAGTCAGGAAGGGTGAGTTGAAGATTAGACCAGTGATGAAGACAGATGAGGAATGTTGCAGACATATGAAGACTTTTGGCAAGTTTGGAGTTCAAAGTATCTCACTCCCAACTTGAGGGGGTGTTGAAGAATATGAGTTTAGAGTCAGTTTTAGTAAATTTGATGTTTTAGGACAGTATATTTGATGTTTTAGGTATTATTGTATTTGTCCGATGTTGTAAGGGCATTTTGGTAATTTTATATACTAAGGATATTTTGGTCATTTTATGTTTTACAGCACCTTATATAAGGGTTGATAGGTTGTATTAGGGTTTAACTTGCTGGGATTAAGAAAGAGAGAGAAAGAGGGGGGGCAGCCTCCATTGGAGGTTCGCCCCCTCCTTCGATCTCCATGTTTTCTTCTTCATCGTGTATTCTTGTTTTCTATTATCGATTATCTGCTGCGCATCCATATTTTCCAATAATGATATAAGAAATAGATGGAAAAACTATTTTTATAAGCTTTTTAATGAAAATAAAGATGGTTAGTTTTAGCTTAGGAGAGTTAGCCAAATCAGAAAAGTATATAAACCACAATTTCTATCGACGTATTCAAAATAATTAGTCAAAGAGGCTCTTAAACATATAAAGGGTGGTAAATTTGTAGGACCAAACAATATTCCTATCGAACTTTAGAAAATCCTAGGAGAAATATGAATTACCTGGCTCACAAGACTATTTAATGAAATATGGAGAAACCAAAAGATGCCCGAGGAATGGAGGATGAGTACACTTAGACCCATATATAAGAACAAGAGAGACATTCAGAATTGTGTGAATTATCGAGGTATCAAGTTAATGAGCCATACTATGAAATTGTGGGAAAGAATTATCAAGCGGAGGTTAAGACAAATATCAAGTACAGCAGATAACCAATTTGGATTCATGTCAGGCAGATCTACTGTTGAAGTGATTCACCTTTTGAGACGTCTTACGGAACATTTTAGAGCAAAAAAGAAATACCTTCACATGATATTTATGGATCTAGAAAAAATTTATGATAGGGTACCGAGAGAGGTTCTTTGGAGAACCTTGAAAAAAAGAAGTATCCCATTGACATACATTAACCTTATAAGAGACATATACGATGGTGCAAAAACATGTGTGAGGACTCATGAAGGAATGACATACTTCTTTAAAGTTAATATTGGGTTACATCAAAGATCAACTTTAAGTCCATACTTATTTATAATGGTGATTGATGAGTTAACAAAACATATTCAAGATGAAGTGCCTTGCTGTATGTTATTTGCAGATGACATTGTGTTAGTGGAAGAGTCTAAGGAAAAAGTTAATAGAAAATTGAAACTATGGAGAGAAGCATTAGAAAGCAAAGTCCTCCGACTTAGTAGAACAAAGACAAAATATATGGAATGTAAGTTTGATCATTTGATTACTTCAGAGGACATAGAAATTAAAATTGACACACATTGCATCCCCCAAAAGGAAAGTTTTAAATACCTAGGGTGAATTTTTTAGAGTGACAGAGATGTTACGCCTAAAATTAATGCTGGTTGGTTAAAATGGAGAGGAACATCAGGTATTCTTTGTGATAAGAAGATACCATTAAAGTTAAAAGGTAAATATTATAGAGCAGGTCATGTTTTATGGCTCTGAGTATTGGGGCAGTTAACTATCAACATGTACCAAAGATGTATGTCATAGAAATGAAGATGTTTTGATGGATAAGTGGTCATACAAGAAAAGACCGTATACATAATGAGGTTATTAGAAACAAATTAGGAGTGTCACCAATAGAGGATAAAATGAGAGAATATCGTTTAAGATGGTTTGGACATATAAGAAGAACCTTTAACAAGGTACGAAAAACAAAATTTGAAAAGTATTAAAAGAGGTAGAGGATGACCACAAAAGTGAAACAATAAAGAATGATCTAGCTTATTGAGTTAATTGCTGACATGAGCTCTGTGGAAACAAAGAATCCATGTACCCGACCCCGTCCAGTATGGGAAAAGGCTTAGTTGTAGTTGTAGTTGTGTGAAGAAAATAGGTCCCGTAATTCAGCTGAAACGTATATCTTATCTCCAACAAAAATACAAGAATTCCAAATGATGCTTATGCAGATAGTCCACACATCATACGCAAAGACTATCAAAAAACATCTAGACATCAAATCCCCAGCTGATAGTAACTTGCGTTTTGAAGTGACAAGAACATAGAATCAAAGCAGAAAGAAATAAAAATGGATCAATTGAAATCACCTCCTCCATTAAGGCTTTTGCTCTCTCCCAAAATCGCCATTGCCTTCCTGATCGAAGCTTCCTTCACGGGCACAGCCTTCCCCGATCCCGTCTGGAACATCTGCCCACTTCCTCGGCCACCAACATTGGCAGTGCCTGAATCACGGCCAAAAATGACCAGAGACGCTGTATTTAAACAGAGAACATGAGGCAATTAGGAAGAATAGAACTACACAGAGTTGAGATAGGAATGGTAAGGATCAAGATTACCTTGAACAAGCAGATCAGCCATAGAAGGGAGCCGCGGAGAAGCATCAGAGGGAGGCGGCTCTGGCAAAGGGGCTGGCTGGAAGTCAAATCCCTTCATTGTCCAACCCTAATTAGAAGGGACGACCCCTCACGCCTGCAATGCTTCGCTCACTCTGCAACAATGTGACGGAATCCCAAAGGGCGATTGTCTTCCCCGAGAGACAACGAATTTGAAAATGTGCGTCTTCCGCCCTGTAGAGTGCACCCTCTGTCTCATGGGTAAGGTGTCAAGTCGGACGTGAACCTGAGAGACAGCTCTTTGTTTTACAGGACAAAAATACCAAAAGGGTCGGTCATTATCTAGATAAGGAAGGATTTGGATCTATCTTCCGATCAATTGGAAAATATCAAAATATTGAGTACAAGCTTTAATAGAACAGCATACAATAATTAGGACATGTATCTCACTAGGGATGTTCTTGAGGCGGGGCAACCGGGGATCAATGTCCCGCTCCCATCTCCGTTTTAGAACCTTGTCCCATGGGCGTGACGGGATCAAAACCGCCCTCATCTCCATTTCTGTGTCCCCACGGGTTCTCGGAGGAATCCATCGAGAAAAGGAGATACTTAAACATGGGTTGGAGCTCATTTTTTAGATATAAAGTAAAATCTAATTTATGTAAAATACATTTAAATTAGAACATATAATGACATGTGGAGAATGATGATGACTTCAAGAATTCAAAAAAAAATAATACTTTCTTTTATTTACTTTCTCTTATAATTTATTTTATTTTAGATGGGCCTAACTTTTGGTAATGTATTTATAAGTAAAAAAATAGAAAAAGAACAATATAGTACATAGAGTTATTTGGACTGGATGGTAGAACGTCAAATGTGAGAAAGAAGATATATTTAAATAGAAAGTTCTTTAAGGAGATCCTTAGAATTATGTAAGTAGACCTTATGATATGTGGAACAATATAATTATATATATTAGAGAAGTGAAAAAAGATGTGTTAGGCGAATCTAAGAAAGGCGTACCAATACAAAAAGAAGCTTAGTGGTGAAGTGAAGTGGTGTAAGATAAAATCAAGGCAAAGAAAGCATGTTACAAATTGCATTATGTAAAGAAGACTAGTGAAACTTATGAGGCTTATAAGAAAACAAAAAAGACCATTAGTAAAGCAAAAGCCAAAATTTAGGAGGATTTATATAAAAAGCTTAACTCAAATGAAATTGAAAGAGATATTTTTAGGATATTTAATGCTAGAGATAAGAAAAAAAAGAATATTACTTTTGTTAGAAGTATCAAAGATAAGGATGAGAATATTTTAGTGGCAAATGTTGATATAAAAATAGATGAAAAAATTATTTCTATAAATTTTTAATGAAAATGCATATGATAGTATTAGCTTAGGAGAGTTAGTCAAATAAAAAAAGTATAAAAACCACAATTTCTATTGGCATATTTTAAAAAATAAAGTCAAAGATGCTCTTAAATATATAAATGTTGGTAAATTCATAAGATCATACAATATTTCTATAGAAATATGAAGAATTGTAGGAGAGATGGGGCTCACTTGGCTCACAAGACTATTTAATGAAATATGAAGAATCCAAAAGATATTCGAGGAATAGAGAGTGAGTACACTTATACTCATTTGTAAGAACAAGGGAGACATTCATAATCGTGTGAATTATCGAGGTATCAAGTTAATGAGTCATACTATGAAATTATTGGAAAGAATTATCGAATGTATGTTAAGACAAGTATCGAGTACAAAAGAGAACCAATTCGCATTCATGCCTGGTAGATCTACAATTGAAGTGATTCACCTATTAAGATGTCTTATGAAACATTTTAGGGCAAAAAATATACTCTTCATCTTCTTTACCTTCAACAACATATCCCTCTAGCCATTTCATATAAATGATTTCATTTAGGTCACCATATAGAAACATAGCTTTTATATCTAACTTACTTAAATCTAAGTTATAGAATACAGAAATAACTAGAATTATCCTTATACATTTAAATTTTACAACCGGAGAGTTTGTGTCCATATAATCTATAGTCTCTTTTTATAAAAAACCTTTTTCAATCAACCTTGTCTTAAATTTGTTTATTCATCCATCGACTTTATTTTCTTTTTAAGTACCCATTTAAAACAAATTGTTTTCCTTCTCTTAGGCAAATCTTTCAATTCTCAGACTTAATTTATCTCAATAGATTCAATTTCTCCATCCATTACTTTTCCCATGTCTGTTGACTCAGAAGAACTGATAGCTTCTTGGTAGTAAAGTTATGAGTTAGCTCATCTATATCTACTAATAATACATTTTATTTACTATATAAATATGATAATCATTTAAGTAGGATAAAGTAGGTATTGGTCTTTTATGTTCACTTAAAGTATAAGTTTGTAGAAAATGTTGTTTGGATCATTATCCATGGGTTCCAATGATAATTCATCCAAATTTACAAGATCATTAATATTTTCATCATCAATTATAAGGATATTATTTTTATAATCTTCTAAGAATTCAATATCTTTGTTTTCTATTAAATTGGTGTCCTTATTATAAATTGATATTCCTTAGAACTTTTGGGAATCGAATAAAAATACATCTCAAAGATCTATTATCTAGTTTATCTTTACATTAGTCTAAGATCTTTGCTTGTGCAATGAATCCTCACCTTAGTAGGTGGTTGTAAACACCTATAATCTTTCTAGGAAGGTACGGTTTGACTTTCAAATTTGGTTTTGAAAACTTGTCTTCAAAGTACATGAAGCGACCATTTGAGTCTTAATTTATACAAATTAGCTCACATGAGAATCAAGTCGAGATTGTTTTAAAGAAAGAGAAAAGCCCACAATTCAAGGTTGTATTATAGTTGGATCCAATACAATCACAAAATTTCAATCAAGATCCAAATCCATTTTAAAGGAAGATAAATGAAGAGCAAATACTTATGAAATGAATTTGGGTCCAATTCATTAATCCATAATGTTTGAAGATACGAATATTTCAAAGAGAAGAGACAAGATACAGTTTAAAGATTTGATAGAAGCCATATGATATCAGCATGGGCCCCACCATGAGCCGTCCAACACTAGCTCATACTCGGTCATCCAGGGCTTGAATGGGCCAAGGCTTGGATGGTTAAGGCTTATGCTAAGGAAATTAAATTGGGTTTCATGGGGAAATAAACCTAGGCTCGAGGCTTAGAATTCAAATGTACGTCACAATATATATATATATATATATATATATATATATATATATATATATATATATATATATATATATATATATATATATATATATATATATATATATATATGATGTTTGTTGATTTCGTGTATGCATGAATCCTTGTGTTTTGAAATATGGAGACCATCTACTTTTTGTTTTTACTTGGCGCATATGTATGTTTGACTTGAATTATATAGAGAGAATATATATAAAGTATATAGACAAATGTAAGCTCATTTGGGAAGGGGCATCCTAGCTGGCCCCTTGAATTGTTTACACGGTTTTGGAAATCAGCACAATTTATGATGAAAATACGGGGTTCAGAGATTTTTTATCAGCTACTCGTGCATTTGAAAATTCCTTCGTTCGGTTGATCGTGAATTGCATGAATTTGAAAAGTTCCTTAGCGTAGTTTGATCCATTTGTCCTTGACCTCTTGACCTCGCTTATCCTAGTTCGACCCATTTGGCCTTGACCCCACTTAGCTAAGTTCGATCCCTTTGACTTTAACTTGACCTAATCCTCTTGACCTTGTGTAACCCACTTGATATCAATTGACTCGACCCGATAAAATGTCCCGCCTAAACAAATCTAGCCGATTCAAGCCTAAATGAGTTCCAATTAACCTGAGGCTTAATTCCAATGATGGACGACCTCCTTAACTTGTTAATGTGTTCTGAGGAACCGGACCAAGTCTACGTCAAATGCGAAGTCGACTGAAGCCAAGTTCTTGACAAATGGAAGCTGATCAGCCTGGCTCGATCAAAAGCGAACCTGGTCCGGCCTTGGTTTAAAATGGGAGGTTGAGCCAGCTGGAAATTGAAGTGGGACCCACGGGAGGATCTCTTTTACTGGAAAAAACAAAAAGATAAATATAAAATCAGATGAAAATCTCTTAATTTTAATTTTTGTAAATCATTTGACTCTATCTTTTTGAGCTGTAAAAAATTATAAACAGAACTCAAGCCCTCCTTGTAACCAATCTCTGAAGAGACTTGGAGTTCAATTATCCGATAATCCAGAAAAGCCTATGTCCCTTCTTTTTTCTACTCCTGTTTGCTGTGTATTTCAATAAGGTACTTTATTAAACCAAGAGAGATCATCCAGCATTAGTTTTTGAGGAAGCGCGTGAGTTTTCAAGTTCTATTATCAATCCTTTAAGCAGTGTGGATCTTCAAGTAGGTATTTCATTAATTTTGCATTAGAATTAGTGCTAATTCTCTCATATTTATGTTACATTAGCTTGCATATTTTTACATGCATAATAGTTAGTTTTAATAATTGTTCAGCATACTCTTCAAGTAGGTACTTCATTAATTTTGCATTAGAATTAGTGCTAATTCTCTCATATTTATGTTACATTAGCTTGCATATTTTTACATGCATAATACTTAGTTTTAATAATTGTTCAGCGTACACATACATCCTTGTTTCCCTTTGTTGACATATATATATATATATATATATATATATATATATATATATATATATATATATATATATATATATATATATATATATAATATCAATTATTAATTTGCATTTTATTTTCGCATTAATCGCATTAGGATCCATACTACTCACCGGTTTCATATTGCATATTGGATATTTGCTTATAGCCATTGTATATTGATTATTCATTAGCCATCATTCATATATTCTCCTAGTTCACAATATAGTTACCCAGTTAGTTCCAATCATCCATTGTACAACTACACAAATACTCATTTGCATCCGTTCTTTTTTGGCATCTCATCCTAGTTCATACGTTAATATTAGCCATCCAGCATATTCGTCGATTTGCATATCAATTGTCCCTTGCAAGTCCATATTCTTCAGCCATCTAGTTATTAACGTTAGTCCTATTGCTAATTTACAGCTTTAATTTTAACTAGCATTAATCATTAGTTCAGCTTGCTGCATATTAGTTGTACATATCACAGCATATTAGTTATTTCCCTTCAGTCACTAGTGTCCCACAGAATCATTAGTCACTCCATTGTTGTTATGTTAGTATCTCATTTGACTGTATATTCATCTATCCTTAAAGTTGCGAGCCTTAAGTGCATTAGTGGTAATCCTTACATACAACACAGTTGCGACTAAAACCAGAAGGCTTAAGTGATCCCTTAATCAGTGACACAATAGCTCAATCTCTTAATCAATCATCTAAGGATCTATCCCTTAGTAAAAGCTGAGAAACCTCCCCTTTTATAAATTATCTTAGTGATTCGAGGGACCTTAGCCTCACAAAAAAATCTTAGTAAATCCCAAGTCAAAATCACATCTTTAACCTAACAAGTCTATAGGAATTTACAACCAACACATAGTAAAACTTTACCCAAAACAAAACACCAAGTAGGACCATTCTCATGCTCACTTTTTCAAGTGTGCTGAAATTTTATATTTGAATTAGTCAAATAAATCACTAGCATGGGAGATTGATCCTTGCTCTGTAGAGTAAGAAGATTTATGACTAAAAGAACCAAGACAAGCTCACAACACATAAGGAGTTATTAGAGGTAAGTTCTTGGGGACTTACTTTATGATTTAAATTTTTTAAAGTAGATTTGTACTTATGAATCATAGTTCTGTAGCACCATATTTTACATCAAACCATAACTCATATAGTGTAATAGATACAACCTTATATGGGTATGTATATAGTTGTAAATAATGCTTCTCCCCAAAAGACTTTAGGTAGAGAAGTATCTAATAACATGAATTTTATCATATTCAATAGTATCACATTATATCATTCAGCCACACTTGTTGAGGTGTTTTAGGTATGGTACTTTGTTTTGTAATTCTAAAGTTTTTATAGTATCCTAAAAAATCACTAGAGGGGTATTCACCATCTCGATCAAACTTCAAGACTTTGATTGTGCAACCTAGTTGATTTTCGACTTTTTGGTTATATTTCTTAAATATATCTAATGTTTCATATCCATGAGACAAAAGGTATATATATACTCATATCTCAAATGATCATGAATAACAATTATAAAATAAACCTTACCATGACTAGACCTTACTTTGAAAGGTCCAAAGAAATTAATGTTAATGATTTCTAATAGGCTTGTGATCCTAATTATTTCTTTAAGAAATGACTTTTTTGTCATTTTTTCTTATACATAAGTTGAAGTTTGACTAATTTCTTCAATTTATTCAAACTCACATGCCCTAATCTTCTATTCCACACAATTACATCAATAATGAGTACACTATCGATATAAGCAAAAGTAGTAGCATCATTATAAAAAATATTGAGTTTAAACAAATGATGCTCAGAATAAAAGGATCCAAAATAAATTATATTCATGCTTTTTCATAGTTACTTTTCCAAAAACAAGCCTAACCTTAAACCCCTTTTTGATAAGACTAGTACAAAAACCAAATTGTGTCTAATAGAAGGCACAATTGATACATCATTAAACAAAATAAATGTTCCATAAATATTAACCTAAAAGATCCAATACCTAGAATATCAACATTTGTATTATTTCTCATGTAAACTAGATATTCTCCAAGTTGGTACTCCTTCATATTGATAGCTCCCTCCTTGCTCATTGAAATATATCATGTCGTTCAAGAATTCATCCACCAATCCATTAATTGCATTGTTCATGTAGAGACATTAAAAAACGATATAGATTAATTTATGCTTCTCCTTTTGCCTGCCTTGTTGAGTCAAGAAAATATTTGACCAATACTTTTATCGATTTTTGTCATCACTCATAACAAGAAATTAAGCACCTGAGGTACCGTTGATTTGTCTAAACAAGACCTCGCTCTTGAGGTCTCGTGGGCACCTAAACTTGGTGCGGCACTCCCCGACTGAGCTCTATCCCTTGCTGCCCCAATGCATTCCTGCCTTCTTCTCACCTTGACATATCTTTTGGCTGCACTCCTATGGTACCGTCATGCTACCGCTTCCCTGTTGCTGCTCTCGTGCTCCTATATGTCTCTTGGTGTTGAAGCTAGGGTGCACACTCCTGTTGGTCACGATTGACGAATGGCCTCCTCCTCCCCTCGAGAGGCTCTTCACGTGCCTACCTATTTCCATCAATTCCCTCCTTGAACCCTTCTTATCCCGACATCTAGCCCCAGCCCATCAAGGCACCCATTGACTCTTTCTTGGCCCATCTTCTTGCCGAACTATTGTGAGGTAAAGGGCATCACACATCATGATGGCAGTTGCTTTTCTAGGATCTATGCGCGACATGAACCTTTATTGTCCTTCGTGCATGATCATAAGCCTTCGAAGATGAGGTACGAGCATGACTTCTGTAATCCACATAAAGTCACACTCAAGTATCATCGGATACTCGTTGATGGTTGTCACATCCAAGTCCAATACCCTCGTCCACGACCCAACTCTCAACTTATCGACCTTTGCAAATCCCTTAGTGGAGCTCAACACAAAACTTGTGTTGTCCAATTTCTACATCCACAAAACTCAAGGCTCGGTGCAGGTTAAAAGTTGGAATTGAGCCACTTGAATTACCCCATCATCTAGTGTTTTGGAAACTTCCTCTACCCGTACCAGTTCTTGGAAGTCAATGACTACTAACTTTGCCTTATGTGGGCAATCACTCAAGAGATGAGGCACCCTGCAAGCATAACATGGCCCCTTAGACGAGTGCCTACCCGATGAGTGATGACCCATGAAAGGGTTTGGGTCCCACGGTCTTGCTTCTTCTCACCACCATTTCGCTCCTCGCTACCACCCCCATGCTTCAAATCTACAAACGATTCGACGGTTGCCATGACCTCTACAATGGTGGTCGGGTTTCTCCTAAACTCAGTTTAAACTTAAGTCTGAAGCTCATCTTCTAAGTGAAAAACCTTATCGTCCCACTCATGTTTTGAATTTCAAATAGCAAAGCACTAAACCATTGCACGTACTCATGGAGAGATGCCGTGTGAAGTGTACCCTGAGCATCTTGAAGCCCTCCCAAGTGGTTGACACAGTAGCACCACCCTCCATGGCGGCAACCTCCCTAGCGCTCCACCATAGCTTCACATCTCCTCTTATATACAAAGTGGCTATGAGCACTTTTGTTTTCTTCAATAACTTGAGAGACACCATATATCTCTCCAAGTCCCACAAGAAATTTTCATCGGTTTTCTTGTCACAAATACCCTCAAAAGATGTGGGCTCTGGTATTTTGATCCGTAAAGAGAAAGAGAGGTTAATAACGCATACCGTTTCACGCCCAACCTAATGTACAGCCCGAAGAACTCCATCTCCATTACAGTCAGGTGCAACCGGTTCTTGTGGTGCGTATTACAGCTGTAGCTGAGCTTGCTGCTGGTGGAGTTGGAGTGTTGAGAGTTGATGTTGAAGATTGACCAATTGCATCATCACTTATGTCAGAACTGCCTCCACGGAACATCGTTCTTAAGTTCCTCTTCAACAAAGTTCTTGTGCCTTTTCCCCATCTTGCAAGTGATCCCTTATACTTCAAACTCACTAGCTAGAGTCTACACACTCCCTTACAGTTCAGCTCCCAAACCACAAAAAAATTATAACCCAACCATCGCCACTCCCTAATTACAACAAATTCTTCAATTACAACACTCGATTATAGCTAGTTTCGCCTATCTACTTGTAGTCAGGAAAATCATGCTCAATTCGACTCCAAAAGGAGTATTTTCACTTTCATTCATCTCTTTAAACCTAAGGTGCCTTCTTACTAATTTTGGTGCCAAACGGACGTCGATGACCTTGTCAAAACTGTGTCTACTTTTGCCAAAAATTCAGCCTGACCTATGTGCGTGAAAATTCAAGTTCCACCGAAATCCTCTCCTGATACCCGATCAAACCTGTTCCAACCTGTTCTAATCTCCAATCCTCACACATGGATTGAGATATCCTTGGTCGAATTTTTGTTTAAAGGCTACTAGATTTTTCTGCATTTGCCTGTTCAAACTACTCTGGGAAATCGATCCTGGTTTTGGACTTGCCAGTGTCATTCCTGAAAAATGATCATTCTTTGCCTCACGATCTGGTTGGATCATGTTGAGCAAGGCTCTATCTCTCACTCCTTGATAGATTTTTCGAAACTCAAGGTGAGCCTCACTTACCTTGATCAGATCCATCGAGTTTTGCCCACAACTTTTGCATCGCAGAAATTTCGTCGGTTCTGCCCGCAACTTTTGCAACTTTTGGGTTTGCTTCATCAAGAACCTTCAAAATTTCTGATATCGCTTTGTCACCGAATCAATGTTGGCTCAGCTCCAATAGGCATTAACGATCCAATGATGGCAGGCGGTACCGTTTTCGCCTCAGCCCACGTCAACGAAAAGGGAGGTTTCCTCTCTTTGCTGATGGTTAAGAAGCTAAATTGGCAGCCATTGAGTTCAAGAACTAGTACGGGTGGAGGAAGTTACTGAAACACTGGACGATGGGGTAATTCAAGTGGCTCAATTCCAACTTTTAAATACGGTGCAATTGGAGGATCCGCACCGAGCGTTGAGCTTTGTAGAGGTAGAAATTGGCCAACACAAGTTTCGAGTCTTGGTAGACTCGAGAACCAGCCACTCCTTAGTCTCATCACCGGTTGCCAAAGACGGTAGGATTGAAGGTGACACCGACCACGAAGAGACTAAAACTAGTGAGTGCCGCATTGGGCTCCATTGAGGTAGATTTTTCTTGAGCTTTGAAAAATCTATCAAGGAGTGATAAATTGAGCCCTGGTCAACACAATCCAACCAAATCGTGAGGCCAAGAACAGTCACTTTTCAAGAACGACACCGACAAGTCTAAAATCGGGACCGATTTCTCATAGCAATTTGAACAGACAAGTGCAGAGAGTTCTGCTAGCCTTCAAACAAAATTCAATCATAGATCTCTCAATCCATGTGTGAGGATTGGAGAGTAGAACAGGTCGGAATGGGTTTGAAGTAGATCAGAGGAGATCTGATCCGGTATAAGGAGAGGATTCTGGTGGAACCTGAATTTGTCACTCACAAAGGCTAGGCTAAATTTTTAGCAAACGTAGACGGCATTTTGAGAAGGTTATAGACATCCATTTGGCACGAAAATGGGTCCATTTCAGGAGTTGAACGGAAGTGAAATCACTTAATGCGGAATAGAATTGAGCCTAGTTTGCTTGACCACAAGTAGTTAGGCGAAACTAACTATAATCGAGTGTTTTGCAAAATTTGTTGTAATTAGGGAGTGGCGACGGTTGGGTTGTAATTTTTATTGTGTTGTTTGGAAGCTGAACTATAAGGGAGTGTGTAGACTCTAGCCAGTGAGCTCAAAGTGTAAGGGATCACTTGCAAGATGGGGAAAAACAGTAGGGACGTTGCTTAAGAGGAAGGAACTTTAGAACAGTGTTCCTTGGAGGCAGTTCTAGCGCATGTGATGATGCAGTTGGACAGTCTTCAACAACTCTCATCACTCCAACTCCACCGGTAGCAAGCTCAGCGGCTAAACTCCTTCAAGAGTAATAGGATGCGGGCTATTGTTGAGAGTCAAGCCGATGTCCAGACAAATCAGCACCCATTTGGTTTCTTCCCTATTTCTAATATATATTTGTATTCTATAGGAATGGTAAAAGAATGGATTGTTAAAACAAAAGGAATTCGTTGTGTTGTGGTGAAGGATTAGGCAAGGGAGTAACCTTTGAAATGATTATTGTTTTTCCTCTGTTGTTTTTTAGATTTTTGTGAAAAGTTTGATCTTGATCTTTATAGAAACTAATAAAGATAGTTTCTCTTTTGTATTAAAAGAAAATAGAAATCTTCAACAACGATAATGTACTATAAATTTTTCCTCTTTTTATAAAGTCCATGTCTAAATCGGTCTTCAACTAATTTTGGAACAAGAAATCATATCTGGAGCACGCTCCTGAAGATTGAGTAGCATCAGAGAGGGCAGCTAAGAATCGCTCTAATACCAATGAAGAGACAAAAAACGAATGCGAGAGACAGAGGATATCCATTGTGAAACTAGTTCTCGTATATCTCTTTATGCTTTCTATTTCCATTTTATAATTTTCATTCTAGGTTTTTCTGCTTCCAGCCTAAGAGAAACGTCTCCAAAATTTCCTCCTTGCATTTAGTAAAGAAAAAATATTTTATTTGTCATCTATTTTGTTTAATGAAAAATACATCATCAAGAAAGAGAGTCATTCTTTCCTGATTTCACGAGTACACATTAGAAGGCCGAATGTGGCAATTTTTGTTACATCTCTTTTCCTTCCTTCGTGGGCTGCTATTCTAGCAACAACTAAGATGAGCAGCGTCACACACGATCAACCAATTGTTGCTTTTCTTAGTAGATAAGAGAGTAATAAGGGTGCTCTAGAGGAAAATGACAACTACCACCTAAGCACGAAGGAAGGAAAAGAGATTAGGGAAAAAAAATTTATTCCATATTATTCAAGCTGTCTTCACAATGAGACAAATGTTGCCTTTCATAGAGTTAAATTACGTATGATAATTAGGATTCTTCAAATAATCCTATTAATATAGAAATTAAATTGTCTCTTTTCCCTTCTTTTCCTTGGGCTTATCTTCTTGGAGTCCTCTTTTAACTAGAAGTTTCATTGGACTTAAGATTCATGTCTTCATAAATTTGGACTCCTTGTTGACTTTGATCTCTTGTTTTGGTTAAGCATGATTTAAATAGAATTTTGGATCTCCAATGAACCTTTGATATCGAATATGGATTTTGGATATGAATTTTATCATCATGCTTTCAAATTTGAACTAGCTCTTGGAGTAAGGTCGACCTCTTCCTTGAGCCATATCCAGAAAGACATCAACTCCCTTAATGGCTATAGAGTAGAGGTTGTTGGTAGCATCAAACCCTTGTATAGACAAAATTAGATGTTTATATACTTAGCTATAAAATATGATTTCACCATTACGATTAAAAGACCTTTTAGTCTTACAAGGACCCCTAAAATCTTTAGGCTCAAAACATCAACTCTCACATCATTAATGGACTTGATCAAGCTCAAGAAAATTATATAAAAGTACCCTTAGGGTAATAATGAGGCATAATAACCTCAAAGGATGGAGAATGAATTTCTTTTTCACTTGATTCATCGGACGGATTGGAGTCGTCATCCTCATAAATTGATACAAAATATTTGAGATTCTCGTACTTATAGCCATGCTATCACTTTTCATTCCATTAAAAGCATTAATTTTTCTTTCTCCTCTCCTCAAGTTCAGCCGAGGTAAGATTATCTCTGATGTCAGTTCTTTACAATTTTTTAACATCATATAGCTCGAGAAAGTCAGTTTTGGGGCAACAATCATAGAGGATTTAAAACGCCTCCAAGTGCGGTGACTCCTAATCTTCTCGTCATAGAGATTGGCCATGGTGAAGGTTTCTTGCATGTTCTTAATACCAGTTCCAATAACCTTGAAGCAGAGGTCTTCTCTCAAGCTGACTATATATTGGCCCAGGAGCTCTCGATCTCCGAGTTACAAAACCATACGAACTGGCTTTTCGAATTTCCACCAATACTCTTCAAAAGAACCTTCTTGTTTCAACACTTTTATTTCAATATAACTATTGCTAAGAAGGTTAGTAGCTAAACCTCGAACAATGTATCTCAAAAGGTCTTCCCATGTTTAGCATTCTTGAGGGTCCAACACCATCAGTTATCATTGATCAGCGTCTCCCTCGGGGAAATTGAGACTTTCGCATCACCTATGGCTCCAATAAGGTCGCATGCGTATGCCACCTTATGAAGCTGCATGTTGAGATCTCTACGGAGATCTTCTTTGTTTGAACCAGATGTTCAAGCCCAAAGAAAGGAGATTCACACTCATTTTAGGGTGTTGCCATATCTTGAAGCTTCCACACCACAACACGATCATAGTGATTCAGTTGGTCGGAGTTGGGTATGAAGGTGGAAGGAACTCGGGTCGGACACAAGACCACCACATGATCACCAACATATTAATGAGGACGACGAGGACCCAGTGGCTCACTGGAGCTAAGTTGGCCAGTAATACAATGGTCTAGTTGGCAGCTCCAAGCTGCCGGTTCTAATTTGAGTTCCAAACCAAAAGAGATTAAAAATAAATTTTTAAAAATAATTATAAAATAGCTAAATGGGCAGTTTGGAACTATTAGTTTCGGTTCTAGCTTGGTTCTGGTTCCACAGAAGGTGGAATGAAAACTAAATCAGGGGCTCCCCAGTTTTGGTTCTAGTTTTAGGTTTGATTCAAGTTGTTCTTGGCCCGGTTCAGTTCTAGCTGTAACTGGCACCAAGCATGTTTAACTATAGGGATGATCAATTAACTTGTTGCATGAACAACTGACTGGCTAGCCGCATCGTTGGTTGTCGGGCAAATTAGTTGCGTGGCCAACGAGGGAGTCTATGGGGAGGTGAACAGATTCAACATCATTTGACACTTTATCATGTTCTGTATACTGGTGCCCATCAAAGTCCAAAACTCTACCAGTAACTTGTCCAAATCATTGCAGGAGGCAATTCCCTTCTGACTGCAGAAACATGAACTGATTGAAACCGCTCTAATACCAAATATGCATTTCAAGATTGAAATATACTAAAAGAAGTCGATGATCATAATCAATGCTTGATTGATCAGAAAAGTTTCACCTCGATTTGGTTGGGATTCACAAACACACATTAAACTCACTAAAATTGAGAGCTAAATCCGAAGGCTTGGATCAGACCTTTAGAACGTCAATAACCAGCATAAAATGGCAGCAACAAGACATTTTTATTTGCCAAAAATGGCAGCCAAGGTGTAGTTTGACCGGATCGCAACTAGCTTGAGCAATCCAGAAAAGTGATCTATTGAGAATTGAGAGGAGGGATTGTTGGCTAGAGGAAGATAAAGAGGAACTAGGAGAAAAATCAATCAAAGAAATTTATAATAAAAAACTAGGAAATCTAATCACATATGTTCCTTTTATAGAACAAGGGCGTTTCTAACTTTTCAGAATTTCTTTTGCCAAGAAAAATGTAAGACGTCTTAATTGAAAGGTAACTAAACTTCAAATAACATAAGAAAACCCTAATTAATTATAAAAGTACATCAAAATGGGACTAGTGAGAGGATCATCCAGCCATTGGTGCGCCATGTCATCTAATCATGTCATTGTGTGGGTCTTCTCTAAGATGAATCAGTTTTGGATTAGATCCAGTCTTCAATTCAGCTTTGATCCAGCCAATTTCTCCAAACTGCTTGAGGGCATCACTCAAACGTTCAATTAACAGAACCTTGATCCAACAAGGCCGAATAGAAGAGGGTTGGTCAGGGTTAAGATGTGGTGACCTTTAGTGGGTTACATAAAGTCTTCTCCTTAAAGCGATAAAGTTAATTGAGATTGATACATAGAGGTTGCCATGTACATACTTAACAACCTGTTGAAGCTTTGTCACTAGCTGTAGCTATGAAAACATTTTATTGAGAATTCTCAAAGAACTGGGTCATTTCTATCGTAACCCACTCTGAGATTCATACTTCCATCAGTGATATCAAAGACGAGGCTTCAAGTACCATCACGAGCCTCAATTTACCTAGAGCATAAACAATAACTATGACATTGGAGAAGAGATTATTCTGGAGAGAAATCGTGTTTTGGAACTGTATCTATTTATGCAAAATGAAAGAAAAGCAAGACAGTAGAAAGACAAATCCAACTCCTCTTTTCTTTTTCCCGTAAATTATCGACTAAAAAGGAAGACAAGTCACGAGAAACTGCTCTCGCTTTTTCAGGAAAGAAATATTCAGCGGGTAGTCTCTCTTCACCTCTACAGAAACCTAAAGAGGGAAAGGCCCTTCCTTACAAACATTTACACGACAAAAGGAAGAAGTCATTCGATGTTGGAGAATCCAATGTTGTAATTAGCATATCAATACCGATATACGATAATCATACCATATCATACAATACAATACAATATGATACATTAAAATATTAAAAAATTATAAAAAATATAAAAACCGTTAAAAAAATCACATATCATAATACCCCATATCACAATGTATCATACGATACATGAATCTAAATCGTATCAATTCAGATATCAATACACCCGTATCACATATTGTATCATATAATACGATATTTATATCATTAGGAGAATCCAACTTCCGGACAAGTCAATTGGATTATGTGAAGCGCTTAAATGATGGTCAACATTGAAAACGTCCTAGCCTGAAAAATATTTGATTCCTAAACCTGTCTACATAAATCAGCACATGTGGGCTAAGAACTCTTGCGTGCAGTGAACAATCATAGGAAACTCAATCAAAACATTTAAGGAAGTTCTGTATCTGACTGATATAGGGGTGCCTTGTTGGAAGGATATGACCTGAATCATGTTCCACAATGACTGAACAACCAGGATTAAACATACCTGCCAGTTTCAAACTGGCATCTCGTGATATTTGCCTATCCTTGTTATCACCCCCACCAAATACGTGAAGCGAAGGACAATCAATAAGCTTATGAAACTCAAATGCCGGTGTGCAAAACCCTGAACATAAAACCACAAACTTGAAATCTATTTCAACTTCTTTACTTCGTCGAGCACAAAGTGTTGCAGCCATGGAAGCACCTTGGGAAAATCCCAGGATCCCATCAAATGGGCCCATTGCCCTGAAAATTGTCTTCAGATAGTTATATGACTCTTCCCATCCTTCAGTTTGTAGCTGATATTGAAAAGGATCAAATGGTTCATCAGCTACTTTCCACTCTTTTGATGGCACTCGCTTTTCGGTTACCAGCCATGCAAATTTTCTCCTTTCAATTAACTGCAAAGAAGGTTTGGGAGATGAACTATCAGATACGTATACTGTGCTTCTCTTGGGAACTTCAGATGTCCCTAGTTCACATTGAGCAGGACGGGTCTGTATGATAAATGGCAACTCATGGGGTGCATCAACAAAGGAAAATTCAGCCAGATGTTTCAGTTTCTTCATGAATGATCCCAGTCTTCCCTTGAAGTTCAGAGCGTTCTGTCTGAACCCATGCATGCATAAGATTCGCAATTTCCGCCCAGGCATGGAACCTACCCATATGGAAAGCATGTAACAAAAGGTCAACGACATCACAAACCGGAAACACGATGGCAAGGAAGGCGTGAAGTACACAATTTAGATAAACGAAAAGACTTGACCTTCATTGCACTTGACCATGTATAACATAGCTAACCACAACAGGGATGGGCACTATAAGACGGACCTTACCAACAAACTGCCCAGATGGCTGAAGTAAGTCTTTACTTGAACCACAAGATATGGTTGAGTCGGGCTCTATTGGTGTTGCTCCCTCAGATTCCAATTGCTGGAAGATTGAAAATTGATCGGATGACAGATGTGATGAATTCTCCTTCCTAATCTTCTGACATAGTTCACAGACGTAGATGGAACTTCCACTCTACGCAACAAAAGACAAGTGACAAAAAGTTGGCTACGACGATCCGTCGTAAGGATTGCTTTTTGATTGGAAAAGGTTACAAGCTTCAGCATCCAATCAGGCTAGAAGTCAAAAGTACCAACAAGTAAATGAATAAATGAGGCGCTTACCCTACACTCATCACAAACTAAAACTAGCATTCTGCAGTGATGGCAACGACATCGCGATGAATAATCATCACATGGAGAACCACAAAGCAAGCATGAGCCAATTACAGCTTTATCTGAACTTCCAACAGATATCCTACAAAACAAGCATTAATGTATAATCGCTCAGAACCAGATACCATCAATATATCATTCCAAACACTACCTGAAAGCGATGCAGTATATGTACCTATGATCAAAAACAAAATTCTTCCCTTTGAAGAAGCCTCCATCAGGAAACTGCTCCAAGTACCTCTGTATCCCACCTGACAACTGTCAGAAGCAAAAAGCTAAGTATGAATCTAGCGACCCAGATAGATAGAAGAAAAAGCTTTTCTGATCTGTGCTGCTTTTCTCCACCTAAAATATCATCCCACTAACGGGCTTTTTGTTGAACTAATTTTGTAACTATAATGAGAGTACAACATTCTCACTTCCTATAAATTCACTGTACGGGTAACCAGTTTTGAATCCATCCCTTTCTGAAAGATAATCTGTCAGCCATCCGTGGGTTCTTCTCTGTCATGGCTATTGATAGTCAGTTTATATGGGATAACTTTCATTTTATTTCTTTGCAGAGCCATGTTATTATCTGGGGCTAACTGAAAGGGCAGTCTAGATTTTTACATTTGAGACCCAACAGGATCACTTTGGTGACATCCTCAACAACAACAACAACTAAGCCTTTTCCCATACTAGATGGGATCGGCTACATGGATTTTTTGTTTCCACAGATCCCTATCGTGTGCCATGTTAGCAGTTAAATCACAATAAGCTAAATCATTCTTTATTGTTTCTTTCCAACACTTTTGTGGTCGTCCTCTAGCTCTTTTAATACTTTTCAAATTTAGTTTTTCATACCTTCTTACAGGTTCTTCTTTTGATCTTCTTTCTATATGTCCAAACCATCTTAAACGATATTATCTCATTTTATCCTCTATTGGCGCCACTCCTAATTTGTTTCTAATAACCTCATTATGTATACGGTCTTTTCTAGTATGACCACTCATCCATCTCAACATCTTCATTTATGTCACAGACATCTTTTGTACATGCTGATGATTAACTGCCCAACACTCAGAACCATAAAACATGGCAGGCCTAATTGCTGCTCTATAATATTTACCTTTTACCTTTAATGGTATCTTCTTATCACAAAGAATACCTGATGCTCCTCTCCATTTTAACCAACCAGCATTAATTCTATGCGTAACATCTCCATCAATTTTTTCATCACTCTGAAAAATTGACCCTAGGAAGGGAAAAAATGCCATGGGGCCTAAATTTACCATCAGGCCTAATGTTATAGGTTTGATGAACAAGAAAGCTAACGCTTTCGAACTTGCATTCCCATGGAACAAGCAGAGGTTTGATTTCTGGTGCAGTACCATACTCATCATTCTGTGAAAATCATGCCATGTCTAGTAAAATAGGCAAGACGTTAGAAGCCATATAGCCAATCCAACCGCCATTGTTGTATCATCCACAGAAGAAATTCATAAGATGGTGATCGAATGTTTGCACAATCAAATCTTTCCATGCCCTTACCATATTGCAACGTCAATTTTCATCCCAGACAGGAAAAAAGCACTCAAACGTATGCTTCATTTCTTCAAAATACCATATTCAGTTTGCAAGTTCAAGATCCACTAGTGGAATTCTCTCCCTGTGAAGACGATATTGTTCTTGAGCTAATCCTAGAAATAAGTAAGATCCATTAGTAAGCACCAAGGGAGTGCACCCTTGGAATAATACAGGACTCTATAAACTCGCAAAATCCACCACAGAGCCTACAAAAGTATCTCTATGCCAGAAAAAAAAAGACTACCAACTTTTCAGCATCTAGGTCAATAGTTTTTCCACCTCATGGAATGCCTTTCTATCCCTTTCGCTCCACAGAAGCCAAAAAACTGCAAAAGGCACCAAGAGAATTATACACTTTCTTTTACGTAATAAAAGAAACAACTCCATGCCCACAACTCCTATTATATCCCTACTAATCACCGACACAATCCCAAGCACCTTAAAAGCCACTACCCATAAATGTCTCATCCACCCAGAAAACAACTCATCCGATGTCTCTAACTCCCTCTTGCATATGGGATGAAGATTGACCAACATCATGCCTCTCCTTTAAAGATTATCAAAAGCATAGAGGCAGACCCCAATCCGCTTCCCATGCAAAAAAGGCAACTCAATGCTGAATTCCATATTTCCAAATGACCTTCCAAGGCATCTCCTTAGTAGGTCTGCAAACCTGGTGATTATTATAATTGATAGAACTCACTCACCCTAAAATACCCCATCAGCCACTCCTTTCTATCACATACTATCCCTCCCCACCCCATCCACTTTAAAAGCATATAAGATCTCAAAGAATAAAGAGGACACCACCTCTCAATTTTGTGGGTTTCAAAAGAAAATGTTCCAAACCACCTCACCACCCTACCTCTCCATATGATCCACTACCATAGCTTCTCTATTCATACCCAACCATAAAAGTTATAAGATCCTAACTTTTAAGGGTTGGTCCTCACACCAAGTATGCCAAAAAAGACACCCTACTCTCATCCCCCATCACAAGCAGCAATGCTTCCTTAAACTTATCCCACCCTTTACGTATGGCCAACTATAGACTAGACTGATAGGGCTCTGTTCTTACAAATGTGATTCATCCGCCTGTCTACACACCGAATCTAGCCACCATTACTCTTCTCCAAAGCCTGACTCCTTCATGAGTAAACCTTTACAACAACTTATTCAACAAAGCCAAGTTAAGAGCAGCAAAAGATTTCACACTGAAACCTCCTTTAGGAAGAGAGATTGAGAACCGTATCCAACCCCTACTAAGTGATACTTGAATTGGCTTTTATCATGTTGCTATAGAAAACGCTGTTGGATGCATTCCAATGTCTTTACCACTAAAGAAAGCATGAGGAGTAAACTGGCAGATTTGATAAAGTACTTTAACAGAAAGTCACCCAGCCTTAGATAAATATTTCCTCTTCAACTAGATAGCTTTCTCTCAAACTTATTAATCACAAAGATCCAGAATAGCCACCTCTTTAACCTGAGCACCAAGAGGTAGTCTTAAATACTGGATGGGGAAAGAAACTGGCTTGCATCCAAAATGCTAGAAAATCTCCTCCCATCCATATCTCCAATTGGGATTACAACACTCTTATGTAAGTTCAATCTGAGCCTTCAAAACAGCCTGAAACCCCCAAAAGAGTGCATTTCAAACCCCACTGTTCTGTCAATAGAATCGTCAACAAATAATGTCATTCATACTGCCTCTCCATTACCAATCATGACACTGCCCATCAAACCCCAATGTGTTGTCAATAGACATGTCCGGTTCTTGCTAAACCGAAAGAACTATCGGTTTCAGTTATCCAGAAACCTAGAATTGAACCAAACCGGCTTGGGGTTGGTTTTGGTTACGGTTTCAGAGCCACCTCTTTCAATGCAGTTTTGGTTCCAGTTCGTATCTTTTCTATCAACAGTATTTTTTAAAAATTAATATTTAATATTTTTATTACCCATAAATTAGACCGAACATCCTTTTTGGTTAGGTCAAGCAATCAACAGGCAATGGCCATTATGGCTTGACAGCTTGTTATACAACAACAACAACAACAACAACAACAACAATAACTAAGCCTTTTCCCATACTAGACGGGGTCGGCTACATGGATTCTTTGTTTCCACAGATCCCTATCGTGTGCCATGTTAGCAGTTAACTCATAATAAACTAGATCATTCTTTATTGTTTCTTTCCAACACTTTTGTGGTCGTCCTCTACCTCTTTTAATACTTTCCAAATTTAGTTTTTCTAACCTTCTTACAGGTTCTTCTTTTGATCTTCTTTCTATATGTCCAAACCATCTTAAACGATGTTCTCTCATTTTATCCTCTATTGGTGTCACTCCTAATTTGTTTCTAATAACCTCATTATGTATACGGTCTTTTCTTGTATGACCACTCATCCATCTCAACATCTTCATTTCTGTCAGAGACATCTTTTGTACATGTTGATGATTAACTGCCCAACACTCAGAACCATAAAACATGGCAGGCCTAATTGTTGCTCTATAATATTTACCTTTTAATTTTAATGGTATCTTCTTATCACAAAGAATACCTGATGCTCCTCTCCATTTTAACCAACCAGCATTAATTCTATGTGTAACATCTCCATCAATTCTTCCTTCACTTTGAAATATTGACCCTAGGTATTTAAAACTTTCCTTTTGGGGAATGCAATGTGTGCCAATTTTAATTTCTATGCCCTCTGAAGTAGCCAAATGATCAAACTTACATTCCATATATTCTGTCTTTGTTCTACTAAGTCGGAGGCCTTTGCTTTCTAATGTTTCTCTCCAAAGTTCCAATTTTCTATTAACTTTTTCCTTAGACTCCTCCACTAATACAATGTCATCTGCAAATAACATACACCAAGGTACTTCATCTTGAATATGTTTTGTTAACTCATCCATCACCATTATAAATAAGTATGGACTTAAAGTTGATCCTTGATGTAACCCAATATTAACTTCAAAGAAGTTTGTTGTTCCTTCATGAGTCCTCACACATGTTTTTGCACCATCATACATGTCTCTTATAAGGTTAATATATGTCAATGGGATACCTCTTTTTTCCAATGTTCTCCAAAGAACCTCCCTCGGTACTCTATCATAAGCTTTTTCTAGATCAATAAATATCATGTGAAGGTCTTTCTTTTTTGCCCTAAAATGTTCCATAAGACGTCTCAAAAGGTGAATCGCTTCAATAGTAGATCTGTCTGACATAAATCCAAATTGGTTCTCTGTTGTACTTGATACTTGTCTTAACCTATGTTTAATAATTCTTTCCCATAATTTCATAGTATGGCTCATTAACTTGATACCTCGATAATTCGCACAATTTTGAATGTCTCCTTTGTTCTTATATATAGGTATAAGTGTACTTGCTCTCCATTCCTCGGGCATCTTTTGGTTTTTCCATATTTCATTAAATAGTCTTGTGAGCCAAGTGATTCCTATTTCTCCTAGTATTTTCCAAACTTCTATAGGAATATTATTTGGTCCTACTGATTTACCACTCTTCATATGTTTAAGAGCCTCTTTGACTTCATTCTTTTGAATACGTCGGTAGAAATTGTGATTTATATACTTTTCTGACTTGGCTAAATTTCCTAAACTAATACTAACATCTTTATTTTCATTAAAAAGATTATAAAAATAGTTTTTCCATCTATTTCTTATATCATCATTTGC
The DNA here is from genome assembly GCA_036023115.1 of Brasenia schreberi. Taxonomy (NCBI): domain Eukaryota; kingdom Viridiplantae; phylum Streptophyta; class Magnoliopsida; order Nymphaeales; family Cabombaceae; genus Brasenia; species Brasenia schreberi. Next base: position 5,197,586 of record JAYKKT010000048.1, read on the forward strand.
CACTAGAATTTTTTCATCATCGTCTTTTGTGGCTTGACAGCTTGTTATAAATATAATATAATTAATTATTATAAATAAAAAATTGAAATGACTAGCCAATGGCAACTCATTTCAGCAGTCTATCAAACAACATATCAATCAAGCGGACAACCAAGTGGGCGAGTGTTAAATGCTGCTCGCCAGTTTTAAACTTAATTTTCAATGGTGAGAGGAGGGGGCGTCAAGGCGGTTCAAAACCGCCAGGTATTGTGAGGTTTAGGACTGACAGTTCCAAGGTGGTTCTCGACTCACTAGTTACGATTTCGGTTCTGGTTTGGTTTTCGAAAAGATCAAACCATAACTGAATAAGGTTCCTTGGTTTCAGTAATGGTTTTCAAGCCGATTCTCGTCATGACCTGTTCCAGGGCCAGTTCAGTTCGAACCAACTGGCCATGTTTATCAGCCAATGACATCTTATTGAATACCTACCTAACCAAAGGAAAAAAGGTCTCTTTCCCTAAGACCCCTCAAAGCACCAAAGAAGACCTGAAGACCTAGAGATCCATTGATCATAACTAAAAAGGTCGCAGAAATACAAGTCATAATTATTGAGCTTAGACACTATACCACCCCTTCCCTACGCTTATCTTCAAGAAGTCTACCACCTCATTTAAAACCTAATAACGGCGTGATGATATTGTTCCACCATGACATGTGAAACTCTCTTAAGTCTTAGTGAAGGCACTTCTTAAAGGATCTTAAAGATGTTTTATTGTTCTAAAGTCTCTCATATTCATTACGCCCATCACTTTCGAAATCAAAGTAATGAATTCAACGGTAAAACAAAGGTGCCATTCTCATAGAAATCCTCAAAAAAGAACATGATATCATATTTTATCTCATCCCAGCAAGTCTGAGAAAAACTCATAAAAAAAATCTGCCCATGTTTTATTCTTGTTGCAACTTTTCAGTCACTTCAACCTCCTCTAAATAAAATGGACGCATGATCCACTTACTGTCCTCACCAGTGATTTATCAAAGTGCAGACCATCCAATCTAGGCTTCCATTGATGTCGCTTCTGAGTAAAGATCTCGATAGAAGACATAAATAGCATCCTCCATGAGAATGCTATTTAGGCCTCCATGCCCATGCCCTAATTTACACAAATACTACATCAAACACTTCTAGCATTTCCAAAAAAGAAATGCACTATACATGACAGCCAATACAATGAAAAGATCATGTATTAATTATTAAGACCACCTTCTTTTTGCCACATCACTCTAGACTTTTGCCAACAAGAAATCTCCTATCGCTCAATTACCTTGGTTAATACTTTTGTTAGCCTATCTTGTGTTTCAACCTCATGCCCCCTCCACATAGACACAGACGGTCCAAAACCAGCTTCGTCGATTCAAAGCCAGAGCAGACCGGCCTCGGGACCGATCGTAAGCAGGACCCAACCTTGAAACCCATAACCAGAACAGAGGACCTCCCCAAATTCAGTTATGGTTCAGCCTTTGTGAAAACCAAACCGGAACCCTAGTTGAAAACAGTCTTGTAACCAATGGATACATCCGGTTTGAACCAATGGACCGAAACTACTAGTCTTACCTGATGGCTCAGAATCAACTGTTAGAAACTGCCCCCAACCCCCGTGTTGAACACCAAATTTTTTAAACAATTTTGATATTAAAATTAAAATGGGTGGGCACCATTTATCGCCCACCACGATGACAACTTGCTGAAATATAAACAATACTATAGATAATATATAAGAAAAACTTGATGCGTCTTATGAAACATTTTAGAGCAAAACAGGAAGACCTTCACATGATATTTATTGATCTAGAAAAATCTTATGATAGGGTACCGAGGGAGGTTCTTTGGAGAACCTTGAAAAAAAGAGGTATCTCATTGACATACATAAACCTGATAAGAGACATGTACGATGGTGCAAAAACATGTGTGAGGACTCATGAAGGAATGAGACTTCTTTGAAGTTAATATTGGGTTACATCATGGATCAACTTTAAGTCCATACTTATTTATAATGGTGATTGATGAGTTAACAAAACATATTCAAGATGAAGAGAATATCATTTAAGGTGGTTTGAACATATAAAATGAGATAGGGGTCTGATACGATATTTACAACATTGCCATAAACTACCACAAGACCCCCTGCACGTCCAACTGATGGTAGGTATAACCATCCCCCGTGTCTCTATGACAACATAAGCTGCAAACCATCATCAAACCAAAAGTATTCAACCTTTGTTTCTTAAAAAAAAAGTTTGCCCTCCACTTAATATGCTCCTCACAATGTCCCTCTTCCTCCTAGCATTAATACCATGAACATTCTAAGATAAAATCAACATCACTTGCATTAGAGAGTCAACAACCGACAACTACTTCTCCCAAAACCACTATCCTGGCACGTATCGTAATTGACATCAAACTTCGACATCTTTAACTCCCTCACACCATCCTTCTCACACTCACCTGTGTTCACTCCTTGAGCTCAATCAGTGCCCTCCTCCCCTCTCTAACTTTAAAAACAAGTGCAAAGCTTTGTATGGACAACCTTCAAAAGAAATCCCAATCATTTTGCTAACCCGACAAATGTTCTTTAACAGCTTCTATGGAACCATCATATCAGATACTTCCCCTGCTATTCCATCTAACATATCACTTGATGAATCTACAAAGTGTAAACCTTTAATGTTACCATCTCTTGGTGTCCCCATGAGCTCCACCTAAATACAAACGCCCTTCTTTGGCTTTGCCATCTGGACTTCAGCATTTTATCGAATGCGGAGAGAGGCGCACCATCCTTCACCCTAACTCTCACCAGCAAGCCCTTCAACCCCTCCATCAGCAAATGAGCCACATTCCATAATGCCTGGACTCACCTCCCAAGTAATCATTACCAACTAGCTCCACTCCACCCCTGCACTACCACTAGCTACCTCCACACTGTGCCCCAAACGATGTCCACTTAAGCCCTAGCAGCCCTGTACTTGGTGATACTGAAATCCTGTCCCCAAGACTGTTGTGGTGCCAAATGTCGCCTCACTTGTCACCTGCAAGGAAGGCTGTAGTTTGGGTCTACCACTTCGGTCATTGCTCCAAGGCACCTTTGGGTCTCCCAACCCAATCCTTATAGCATCACCCAAAATGGGTCGAAGAAACCTGATCAAATAAGATGTGGCCCCTTAGATGGCACCCACAATAAGGACAAAAGCCGATCCACCCTCCACCTGCAGCTACTGCATTCTCTCTCCCCACTTCTACACTTTTACTCACCTCTTGCTATACCCTCCACATAGCTGCAAAAGAAACACCCCTCGACCAGTTTCCATGTATCAAGCTTCAAGAACGGCTCACTCAAATCAACCGAGGAGGAGAGAACCTTCTTCCATCCTCGTGCTTCCAATCCCTCTGGAGTCGTGATGGATAACACTCATCTCTCTCTGACTACATCAACACCGATGCTCTTCCCGCACCATTCTCCTTCACCTTGGTTGTCCATAAAGGATTCAACCCCCTCTACTGCCTAACCTATCTCATCGAGTTCTTAAGATTGCAAAACTCATTCCAACACCCTATCCACCACCCCCATACCAAAGTATAAAGAAAGACTGTGAACCTTCTCCCTCTTCCAAATTTTGTCACCTTCAACACATCCATCTTTCCACCAATCACACCAAGGTGAAAAATCTTCCTCTCCATCCATACTCTTTTTCCTTTAGACACTCCAATCCCTGCTAGAACAAGAGCAACTGCACACCCTCGCCTCACCAACACCAAGTTGCACAAAGAGAGAAGGCAAGAAAGCAAGGCACAGAGGAAGGACATAACACAAAAAAGGAGGATGACAAAGAATGAGAAAATAGAGCAAGGAATGAGGAGAAAGAAAAAACTCACTGGACATGATTGGAGATGTAGGAGCTTGCCGAAGAGTGCACCAGAGGATATGCGACAATGTCATGGGAGAATAATACCAAAACGCACAGATCGTTGAACGGAAATATTAAACAACCCAAAGAACAGTTGTTGCAGAACAAGATTAAAGAAACAGAATTGAGGTGGAGTTGAAGCAGACATCAATGAAGGGTCACGCAGATGAGGAGCAATATTCATGGATAGATATTGGAGTTAAACTGAAGGGAGACCTCTCCAGAGGATGAAACAGCTCTAGTTATTTTTTGGAAAAGCAACTACCGTGTCAGACACTATGTCCAAGTTGTTGTTGTGACCAACATTTCACACATGTGACAGATGTTCCAAATTCTTTTGGTTCAGGCCTTAGCACACAAGACGTAGCCTTCTACTAGAAGCCACAAAGGAAAAATAACACAAAAAACTCCTCCTAAAAGCTACACCTAATAGTAAAGGACAGGTCAAACCTGGTAAACATGCTCAAATCCAAATCCCTTCATCCTCAGGTAGGCAGATGCCATTTCACATCGTATCCCACCAGTACAATACCTATTGATTGAAAATAAGAATTTTGATAGTTGTAAGAATCAAGTTGGCAGTTCAATGCCATATTTAACAGTAACCAACAAATTAAATAGAACTAAAAGATAGTAAAGACAGGAGATAATAACTACCAAATAGACAAACAAAAAGATGATCTCTTTTCCAAGCTCTTACAAGACAAAGTTTCACAAGGTTTCTCTTTTAAGGCCAGTTAGTTTGGCATGGAATCGAGAACATGCATTCGGAATTCCGCTAACTTGAAGGATACAAACTGGCAAACCATGGCCAATCTGAATGAATTACCCCGTACCCTAAGAAAGAAGAATATACGGTTTCACTAGTGGCATGCATAGCCATGTGGAAAAGCTAGCAATCAATGGCTTCCACAACCATGTTAAAAAATTAACCTTGAGGAAAAAATAACAATAATAAGAGCATTAGATTTGTAATCCATCAACACGAAATATAGAGGTTACAAATATTCTTATGGAGATTGACATCAGTGTCACTGCATATGTTTCCTGCCAAGTAAAGTCATAAAGTGCACCTTACAATTTCAGATTTGGCTGCTAGAGGAAGACAAAAATGAAATAATGGCTATCTGTGTTAGGGTACGAGGCATATCCCAACAATATGATAAGAGGGGTGTATCACATAGGAGTAGCATATCTGCATGTATCATTGATACAGTGGCATATCACACGATACAAGAGCATATCACCTGTATTGATATAAAGGGGAACCGAATGCCCGAATTTTCACTATGTTTTTTCTGCAGTTTTGTGTTTTTGTGATACCTTGTTGTATATCGTTTTGTTGTTTTTCACGTATATTTTCTATTTGTTCATGTTATTATCCGTCTTTTTCTTTTTGAATGATAATTTATGAAGTGGGAGGATATATTTTTTATGAATTTGTGCCAATTTATGAAGTGGATGGATGTCTTTAGGTGTTTTGGCTGTTTATAAAGAGAAGATTTATGAAGTAGATACGTGGTGATTTATGAAGTGGTTTTATTTTTTTATTTTGTTGTCACTTGCTTTTACTTTTAAGTTTATTAAGATTCAAGAAGATAAATTGATATGTTAAGAAGAGGTTCTCATTCTCAATATGTGCCACGATCTGATGACCCATGGCCGTGGTAAACTTCAATTGAGGGTAGTAGATTGAGAATAACATATAATTGTTGTGAGAAAGCCATGAGTAACAGAATTTCTCAATTAAAGCATCATTTAGCAAGAACAAAGAAGGAGGTTGCTTCTTGTGTAGGTAAAATTAGAAAAAAGTGTCAGAAGCTGTTAAACGGTAATGTTTACAAATTATTGAAAATATGGTTGAGAAAAGATAAGAAAAAACAATATATTGATGTTTGAGGAAGAGTTATAGGATACTCATAATGATGATAGCATCCCTTCGTATACTAAGACATAGGTTGGTAGTAGTTTTAGACCCACAAGAGAAAGAAAAGATTTTGCAAGTCGTAGAAGAAGAAGATCTTCTCTTCTCGTTATGGCATCCAATCATTTTTCCCTCTTTCTACTACACTCGGTTCTCAGCCTAAAATTTGAGCTACTATGACTTTTGAGCAATGTCATGAGCAGATAGACCTTGTAGTAGGAAGATGGTTTTATAAAACTTATATTCTCTTTAATACGGCGAATTCATTTTATTTTCAAGCAATGGCATATGCCATTGCTAATATTGGGCTAGAGTATAAGATGCCTTTTTATAATAAATTGAGAGGAAAACTGTTAGATAAGACTGTTGTTGAAGTATAAGAGTATTATTCGACTTTGAGAGAGTCGTGAAAGGAAGTAGGGTGTACTATCATAGCAAATGGATGGACAAATATGAAAGAAAGGACTTTATTGAATTTTCTCAACTATTGTCCTAAAGAACTTATGTTTTTTAGATCACTTCATGTTAGAGGAGTGTCATAATGCAGAGATTCTAAAGCAAAAATTTGATAAAGTGATATTAGAAGTTGGACGTGAAAACATAGTCTAAGTAATTACAGATAATGTAGCTAATTACAAAGCAATTGCAAAGGATTTAGCTGAGAGGTATAATACTTTTTATTGGACAGAACATGCAAACCATTGTATAAACCTCATTCTTATATTAGAGAGATGGATGAGATAAAGACAACAACTAAGTATTATTAAAATATTACTAAATTTATTTATAATCATGCATTTGAATTATGTATTATAAGAAGCGATGGCATATAACTCCTTCATATGGCTGCTACTCGGTTTGTAACTAAATTTTTATTTATACCGAAAATTTGATATGAAGATATACTAATGGCAGAACTACTTCGTACTATTGTTACTTGGTTTGTAACTAAATTTTTATTTGTATCGAGCATTGTGAAACAAAAACAAGTATTAAAGAGAATGTTAAATTCATAGAGTGACAACAATTTAGAGATTTGCCTGAAAATAGGAGGAACAAAAAACTAAATGAAATTTCAGATACGGTCTTCAAAAATATATTATGAAACTACGATATTAGGTTATTAAATATCACATGCCCTTTAGTAAAGGTTTTGAAATTAGCTAACAGTGAGGAAAAGTCATCTATGAATTATCTTTATGAAGCCATGGATAGGGCTAAAGAGACTATCAAGAGCAACTTTAATGGAAGAAAAAGTGATTATGTGCCCATATGAAGGATTATTGATAATAGATGGAATAGACAATTGCATCAACCTATTCATGCAACAACTTACTACCTAAATCCAATATTTAGATACTTTGCAACATTTAAAAAAGATATCATTGATTGGATAGATAGATTTGTCCCTAATGAGAATAGAGTAGATGCTACACACCAAGAGATGGAGATCTACAATGATTCTCTTTACTTGATGGACTTGGTTGTACCCATATATAAGAACAAGGGAGACATTCAAAATTGTGTGAATTATCGAGGTATCAAGTTAATGAGTCAGACTATGAAATTATGGGAAAGAATTATCGAACGTAGGTTAAGATAAGTATCAAGTACAACAGAGAACCAATTGGGATTTATGCCAAGCAGATCTACTATTGAAGCGATTCACCTTTTGAGACGTCTTATGAAACATTTTAGGGCAAAAAAGAAAGACCATCTAGAAAAAGCTTATGATAGGGTACCGAGGGAGGTTCTTTGGAGAACTTTGGAAAAAAGAGGTATCCCATTGACATATATTAACCTTATAAGAGACATGTATGATGGTGTAAAAACATGTGTGAGGACTCATGAAGGAACGACAGACTTCTTTGAAGTTAATATTGGGTTACATCAAGGATCAACTTTAAGTCCATACTTATTTATAATGGTGATGGATGAGTTAACAAAACATATTCAAGATGAAGTACCTTGGTGTATGTTATTTGCACATGACATTGTATTAGTGGAGGAGTCTAAGAAAAAAGTTAATAGAAAATTGGAACTATGGAGAGAAACATTAGAAAGCAAAGGCCTCCGACTTAGTAGAACAAAGACAGAATATATGGAATGTAAGTTTGATCATTTGGCCACTTCAAAGGACATAGAAATTAAAATTGGCACACATTGCATTCCCCAAAAGGAAAGTTTTAAATACCTAGGGTCAATATTTCAAAGTGATGGAAGAATTGATGGAGATGTTACGCATAGAATTAATGCTGGTTGGTTAAAATGGAGAGGAGCATCAGGTATTCTTTGTGATAAGAAGATACCATTAAAATTAAAAGGTAAATATTATAGAGCAACAATTAGGCCTGCCATGTTTTATGGTTCTGAGTGTTGGACAGTTAATCATCAACATGTACAAAAGATGTCAGAAATGGAGATGTTGAGATGGATGAGTGGTTATACAAGAAAAGACCGTATACATAATGAAGTTATTAGAAACAAATTAGAAGTGGCACCAATAGAGGATAAAATGAGAGAACATCATTTAAGATAGTTTGGACATATAGAAAGAAGATCAAAAGAAGAACCTTTAAGAAGGTATGAAAAACTAAATTTGGAAAGTATTAAAAGAGGTAGAGGACGACCACAAAAGTGTTGGAAAGAAACAATAAAGAATGATCTAGCTTATTGGGAGTTAACTGCTAACATGGCACATGATAGGGATTTGTGGAAACAAAGAATCCATGTAGCCGACCCCGTCTAGCATGGGAAAAGGCTTAGTTGTTGTTGTTGTTGTTGATTTAAGTTTCTTAAATCTTATATTTATAGTAAAATAGATCTTTTTATTTGTATTTTTATGTTAGATCTTTGTTGAAATAGGTTTGGAAGTGATTGTCCAAACCAGAGAAATTTTATAATAAGGAATCTCAATCAAACATGTAGTGGAACTGGTTGCGAAAAGAATTAATGTTTTTAATGTTAAAGTTATTAATGAAGATTAGTTAATGAAGTATTCAATTCAATGTTAAAGTTTCAGTTTTTATTCTTGAACTTATAGTTTTAACTTTTACTTACGTATCATTCTTGTAGGTAATTAAGAAAATTATCCTCAATTAGGCATAGAACTAATTTGATCTAATAAGTCTCAATAATTTTGAAGTCTTAGAGAAGTGGATTATGGAAGATGATGAAACAAATGCAGTTCTAACTAAAGAAGGCATTCAATGGATCAATTTTGAAGGTGTGTAACAATGTCACTAGGGGGTTGATGACATTGATTTTGTTGTTAAAGGTGGTGATCTTGAAGAAGGGGAGGAGGAAGAAAAGAAGATAATTTAGTTGTTGATCCTGATTAAACATGTGATTCTTTTTTTTCAATTACGAAAGTTGTAATTTTAAAGAATATTTGTTACGTGTTCAATGATAAAAGTTGTGTTTATAATTTGAATTAACGTTCAATGTATGAATGTTTACCCAAATTTTGATTTATGAGAATTGTTTAGAATTGTTCTTTATTTTTCTCTATTTTTTACTTTTAAAATAGTTTTTCAAAAATCTATGATAGGATACACCTATCTTATAGAGAAAAGCGATGCACATTACGATACGATACACACAATAGTGATAGATAGATTGGTCATTGATGAGAGTAGGGCAAATGTTATAAATCGAGAGATGGAGATTTATGATAATTCTCTTTACTTATGGGCTTGCCTGTAGCTATTCGGAGCCGTACTAATATGCACTCAGGTAAACACGTGAATCACTTATCTTTATATTTGGTTTTAATTAAGTGTATTACGTCTTATATTTTGATTTATACATAGGTTTTTTTTTGTTAGATGTGCGGCCTGAGAGATTTTACATGTTGTGAAAGGAACTAGAGTACCTTTTAAAACATCTATACAAAAAAGCACAAGTTGGAACATAAGCGGCTTAATGATTTAGTATTTATACGTTGCAACGTGCAGCTACAAGGGAGGTAATTAATGGTTTTGTTATTAATCTAAGTTTCAATTCAAAGTTTTAATTTAAGTTTTTAGTTTTTTAACTTTAATTTTTGTTTACTTATCATCTTTGTTGGTAATTAAGAAAGTCATCCTTAAGTAGATATGAGAACCAATTTGACCCAATAAGTCTCAATAATTTTAATGTCTTAGAGGAGTAGATTATGGATGTTAATGAAACGAATACACCCCCTAACTGAAGAAGATGTTCAATGAATAAATTTAGAGAAGGGCCAGGATGATGATATTTATTTTGTTGTTGAAGATGGTGATTTTAAAGGAAGGGAAGAAGAAGATTAATTAGTTAATCCATATTATAATATGTGATTCTTCTTTTCAATTATACAAGTTATAAATTTAAAGAATATTTGCTACTTCGATTATCGAAGTTATACTCATAATTTGATTTGTTGTTTTACTGGATCAATGCTTATCCCAATTTTTATTTATAAGAATTCTTTAGAATCTTCCTTGATTTTTCTTGAATTTTTTATGTATTTTTCTTGATTTTTAAAACAAAAATAGAAAATTTTATGAAAAAGTAAATACAATGTATCATATTCATGAAAAAAATGATACACGTTATAATACGATACACAATACTAGTGGCTATAGCTTTTAGTTTTGAAGAACTTTTCTTATAAGGAGGCCACTATAAGGTGAACCCTACCATATGAAGACCATAGCAATGTTATATACGATTTTATCGTATATCATATGAAGATACGATACGATACAGGAGGCACGTATCGCTTATTGCGATTTATCGTATCGTATCGTATGCTATACGATACAAGGGTGTATCACATCGTATTGTACGATACATCCCATATCATACGAGTTGATACTGATTTTTCTGTTATAAAATACAAAACTTATGGATTTCATTTCTTCTTCGACCCAAACCCTTTTTCACGTCATTCCCTTTCTTTCAGATCCTCTTCTTACCTTGTTCTTCTTGATTTTGTGGTTTATTCACAAGATTCTCAAGTGTTTCACCCAATCCAACTCTCCATCTCTAGGGTTTTTGTCAAATCTATGTCATACCTCTTTCCTTTGGCATTCTATCCGATTTTTCACTTTGAAAAATTTGAGGGTTTTATAAATTCTGTGATTCTTAACCTCTAAAAAGCCTTTTCTTTCTTGTTGATTGTTCACTCTTGTCTTAATAGCTTCTGATCAAGTCGATCTGGCATAGAAATATTGCACTTTAGTGTATGAAGGCAATAGGTTTGTGAACAAGTGCATGTTTTACAATGCAGTCAAATATGGTGATATTTCTCGTATGATACACCACCTTACGAGAACCAAGAAGGATGCTAGTGCATGTTTTCAAGTTCCCGAAGCAGTGAAGTACGAGATTGAGTAGGTATTGGAAGCTTCAAAGTAGAAGAAGAGATTAAGGGTGAGAGAGAGGGCAAAAATAGGCGATTGGGATATATCTCAACTATAAAGATGCTTTTGCTCAATGGATGTATGGTGGTAATGAATTACATGGTACAACTAAGATAAAAGAAGAGATAGCTGAAGAGAAGAGGAGAAGGCGAGAAAAGAAAAAAAAGTGTAGGTTATGGTGGTAGTAGCAGTAGAGTTGGCTCTTGTTCCACTACAAGAGCTCCTACTCGCTCGATGCCTACGAGGAGTACTACTAGAAGAGGAGCCAAAGGAGGTAGTGGGATGTTTGCATTTTTTCCCCCATGTACGACTCCTGGAATTTAGCCAGGCATTAGATCAGCTATGGCTTCAAAAGAGGTAATTGAGAAAGTAGATTTAAAGTGTGCTGAATTTTTTTATGAAAATTGCCTCCCTTTCAATGTTGTAAACTTATTTTCTTTTCAAAGTATAGCCCAGTGTGGGATCGAGTTATTGAGTCCCTACTTATCATGTTTTGAGGGGCACATTATTGCAGAAATGGGTTGATATTGTTAATGCATGAAGTTCTAAATTTAGGGAATCATGGAAGGTTACAAGATATCTATTCTAGCTTATGGTTAGACAGATGGTCAGCATAGGTCTTTGGTAAACTTCATAGTCTATTGTCCCAAAGGCACACTATTTTTAAAATCATATAACTTGTCTCATACTAATAAAACTATAGATAATTTACTCCCTATTTTCGAGGAAGTAGGTGTTTCAAATGTTGTTTAATTCATTACTGATAATGCTTCATTACTGATAATACTGTAAATTTTAGAGAAGCTGGTAAGATGCTTGAGGCAAACCAACCATTCTTAGTATGGACTTCATGTGTTGCACATTGCATAGACTTAATGCTTGAAGATTTGAGTGCAATCGATGAAATAAGAGGGACTATAGATGCATGCAAAAATATTACAAAGTTTATTTATAATCATTCTTCTGGATTATATTTGATGCAAATCCATACAAGTGAAAGGGAATTTACTAAGCCTTTATTGACAAGATTTGCTACGAATGTCATTACTGTGCAAAGTTTTATCATACAAAAAAATGCATTGAAAAAATTGTTTGTATCTAATAAATGGGGCTCTATTAGTTGGTCTAAAAAGAGAGGGCATTGTTGTGGTAGGTGTTATTTTCAATGCTGACTTTTAGAAAAGTTGCAGCAAATTTTTTAGGATGATTGTACCTTTAGTTAAGGTAATTAGGATGGTGGATAGTGAAGATAGACATGCTATGCCTTATATACATGATGCTATGGATAAGGCCAAATAAGAAATACAAGCAAACCTTGACCATAAACGATCACTTCTAAAGAAGGTTTCGAAGATCATTGATGCACGTTGGAACTGTCAAATGCATCATGATTTGCATGCTACTACATATTTTCTTAACCCTTCTATTCGATTTTCTCCTAACTTTGTGGAGGATGAAGAAGTTTATCTACTCGTTGTAATATCCATTTAGAGTTGCAAGTACATAAAGATTGTTGGAAATTTTGGAAGGCCAAATGCAATCCAATTCCGCTCCCATATGCGACCAGGTATTATGTTTTTATTGATATTCATTTAAGTTATTAATTTAATTGATTGACTTTGAGTATTTCTTATTAATCATTATCGTGTTTTATTTAAGATGAATGGTGGGCTCATTTTGGTGTAGATGCACTGAACTTGAAAGGTTTGCTCAACGTATATTGAGCCAAACATTTAGTTTGAGAGGGTGTGAGAAGAATAGGAGCTTTTTCGAACACATTCACGCGAAAAAGCGAAACAAACTGGAGCATGCTCGACTGCGTGATTTGATATACATTGCCTATAACATCAAGTTAAGGCAAAGGTAATCATTTAAAAATATATATTATTTGTTGATGCCTAGTTCTTTTTTAATCTTATTAATAATGAATGATTGATGTGGCTATATTACATTTGATATTCTTAACTTTGTAATTTGTAATTTGTTGTGGATGATTGTAATTTGTTTTAATTTTTATTCGTAACTTTGTAACATTATGATCTTTGATAATTGGAAGTTGTACTTGTAACTTTGTTATTTATTAAGTTAAACCCCAAATGTATTCATTATTCTATTCACGTTAATGGTACGGAATATGAATGTTTGTAGCCTTGTTCATATTTGTTATAGTATGGATGTTTCTTCATGTTATATATGTTTTATTCATTAATTTTAATTTTTGCATTTTTTTATTTTTTAATACCATTTTTTTTAACACCATATCTACCATACGATATGGGCGTATCGGTGCCCAGTACGATACAAGCACCAATACATTTTTTACAACATTGGACCATAGTATTAAGCTCCTGTCCTACCATAAAAAAAAGCCATCCCCTAGCCAACGCACTATGGTTTTCGTGTGTGGATCTGAGGACATTGCATTAGCATCCAATCACGCATCAACTATGAACTTATGAATTTCTTTTCTGAAAACTACTGAAATTATGTGAAGCTCCAAAAAAGGAGAATTAACTAAACAAAATTCAAAAATATGAAAACCACATGGGCAAACTTTCAGCCATTGGACCTTTCCCCAATGATAAATATCTGATGACTCTACCATATAGAGAGAGGGACTCAAAAAGATCAAGAAACATATTGGCAATTTTTCATAAAGGTTCTTTATGTTTTTTTTGGTACTTTGGCGAACTGCCTGTTGAGGAGTTGGGACAACCCACAATAAAACTCTAGGTTAAGACTCTTGCCCTCATGGCTTATATGTGGGGCTCCTTCACAGGGTTAGCATTCACGAGAGTCAATCTCCTGACTACTGATTAAGCCTTAAGGCCCTTTCCACTATGCTAAGATCCCCAGTCCCAGGAACAAATGAGAAGATCACTTGCTATCTGAAACATTAAGATAGAACACACTATCAAAGACATGTAAAGAAAATAAGATTCAGGATATAGAAAGCAGAGATTACATTAGAATGCAATTGCCTCGTAACTTGTCCGAATGCTCATCTAACCATGCCGGTAGGTCACTATATTGCCTGATTTCTGGATCTATAGTTTCCACTTTTGCAGATTGAAACTTGCCAATTCTAGTTTCATACATGTTTCTAGCATCCAACAAAACATGGCCTTTATAAGGCTTATTAGAATCATCGTATCCTGCATTTAATCAGCCATTAGTTCCACATATTCGAGCACTTAATGAGTTGGCGGTTTAAATTGCTTAGAGAAATGCTCTACAAAGCATCAATAACCGACCTGCACTTTCAATAAGTGAATGAAACTCTGCTGCTGAGAGATGTTTTCCAGCATTTGCAATGGACAGTGGTTCTGGCAGTGGATGAGAACTAAGAGTGACTAATTCCTATGGAAAACAAACGGTAAAAAGACAAAGAGCAAGTGAAAACAAGAAAGAAGTTCCTGAATAAGGGAGAAAAGGATACAAAGAATTTTCACAGTTCACATGAAGAAAGGAACTTCTAGTAAACTAAAAGGCAAATAGTGAAAAGTACAATAGGCAAGGCTCACAAAATTAAATACAATGTAGCCAACTAAAGTAAATTTCAGGCAAGAGAATGTCATGGCATAGTTAAATCTGAAATATACACTAAACTAAATTTATATGCAAAGTTAAAACGGATCATATGTATGTCAAAATGCAAGAGCACGCTCTTCGAAACAAGTACTTAGTTGGAAAGGTATCTGTGAGCAATTTGCTACTGTTGCATACCCACTCGTAGAACGGCTATATGATTTTGCAAATGACATATTTTGGCTGATCGGTAGCTGGAAATTATCAACGAAATAATAGAATTCGTGGTATGAAATCGCACTTTTCTTCTAAAATAATAACAGCAGAAAATAAATCTTCCAAAACCAAAGAATAAAAAGAACTTAACACTACCTTGACTACTCGGACAGATAGTGAAGTGAATCCACATTCCCTAGCAATCCTATCGTCTGTCGGACACCGGCAAGATCCGAGTTTGAAATCAGTTCCTTCAAATAAAGCATTCAACTTAACCGCAGCTATGTGTTGCTCCAAACATGTCATCTTTCCACCAATCTAGGCATTGTCAACAAAATCAAACTCGGGATGATTGGATAGAATCACCATTTTTGGAACAAAGTCAGCTCATGATTGACAAGAACAGACACGATTGAGCAAAATTAAGTATAAAAGAACCACCTTTGGCGTCCTTTTTTTTCTCTCAAGTAACCAACCGTTGTCATCTTAAATATTTGTCCAATTAGAAATGCCACATGGGGAGCTTTTGGGAGCCTCTATTAACTGCAGAAACAATGTGGGGACAGGGAGAAGAGGACGAAGAAGAAGGAAGAATTCCCTACCGTGACGTTGACGCCATCGGGTGAGATGCGAACGCGGCCGAGGAGGCCGAGCGACTCGCAATTGGAACGGAAGAACCCGACCATCGCAGAGACGTCGGGGATAGCTACGTACTTGTAGTAGAGAAGTACGCCTTCCTCCTCTTCCCCTTTCTTCTCGTCCGTCATCTCTCTCTCTCTCTCTCTCTCTCTCTCTCTCACACACACACACACACACAGCGGCCCACACACCCACAAAGCGCACACAAGCCCTAAATTGACAAAGAGAAAGAGAGAGAATAATCGAGTTTGGCATTGACTCGAACCCCGGGGTCAGAGATAGGAAATGGTACCCATCCATACATTTATGTCTTAAACCCGACTGCTGAGTGAAGCTGGATATTAAAACCAAACGAGAACCATGGCTTTTAACACATAAAATGGGGTCCGTTGTATGAGTTCTTTGTCGTAATACAATTGTGCTGGATCTATCGGACTGACAAAGTGTAAGATGATGTTCTTTTTCAGGCCTTGTTTTTACGAAATGTGATGTGACGATCTACTATGCTAAAGCTCATGTATGTCATGCTCATTTTCCTTTTGCATGTAACATCTTTTTCCCCTCTAATTACTTCACAACGGCATCATATCCTTTTTTGTGTGCAACCACTACCGGCCTCAATATTTTGATGCCTAAGAAGATCTTAACGAAGCTGGATATGATTAACGAATTTTTTTCTCAATACTCTATCTTAAGTTTAAAAAAGATCGTCTAAATTTCAATGTTAGAATTTCTTGTATGTTTGCAGCCATATCCGTCTCAACCGAGCAGCAGGTGCTATTGCACCATGCAGCTCGTCTATGGAGTGGCTAATTGACCTTGACTAATAAATAGGTTACACTCACTTTTGAAGGTGTCCATTTATTAACACAAAGTTATTGATGACCATTCTCACATGACCAAGTGTCATCTAGAAGAAGGTTTGAGAATACCTAACAATACTTAAAAAAAGTTGAGGAACAAGCCAACACACAGAGAATAAGGGTCTTAATGTTAACCTTATTGTGCTTGAATTTTTATTTAATTACAAGGAATTACTACTATTCATATACCCTTTTTCTTAAACATAATCGTCTCACTTTTTTTCAAAAATATCCTTATACGGTCACATTCACGTCTCTCTCTTTCATTCTCTCCCTCCACACACCATTTGCTCGAAACTCATTGCTCTTCAAAGAATATTGTGTCATGAGCACATCTATCCTTTTAACAAATAGGCGAGGTTTGTATAAGCTCTAGGATGGATATGTTTATGGGAATCTTCGAAAGATGATTTTCAAATCATACAAGGTTAAAACAATTTTTCCTTTGTCCGTTTTTGGCGAAACCCTAGGAATACATGCTTTTGAAGGGACAGGAATACTGACCACTTTTTTAGCACTTTATAGATGTGAGGGTTGATAGATCCTTCTGGACCTAGTCACCTCCCCACAATCTGCCTAGGGCTCGCGCCTATTGTGGCTCTACTTGTGTGCTTTGGAGCACCTTGAATTTGTAAAATGGTTCTAACCGGGGGCGGGACTCTAGGCGCTCCCCGAATTACTACTTGGGTGATTTCCTATAAAGGATGAGAGATGGTGCACAAGTAGTAAAACCAGCATGAGATGAATATACTAGACTCTTTGAAGTCGAGAAAGCACATACCTCTTTGCCCTTCCCACTAGTGCTTGCGTGATTGGGGAAGGGTTCTTTGAAAATAGCTTGGGCAGGCTCTGGTTCCTCAGTGACCTGAAGTCGACCCTGTGCTATGAAGTTCTCAATCTTGTTTAAAAGAGAAAACACTTGCTGGTATCATGACCTTTTAGTTGATGATACTTATAAAATATATTTAGAAATTTCCCTTTTGGGGGTGTCCCTCTGAAATTTTCGGGAGTGTAATCATTGCTTGTGCGAGTAGGAGGTCTAGGACCTTCGAAACAAGCTGCCCTAAGGGCGTGTACTCTCGTTTTTCAAAACTTTTTTGCAAATTTTCCTTTTTTTGCTCAATTTTTTTCAAAGTACCGGTCGGATTTGTTTCCACTCGGACGTTGGCAATTTTTAGGGGCTTTGCCCCTTTGTCCATCGTGGGCAACCCGTATGTCCTGGGTTTTTCCAACCAAGTCTTTGGTAAAACACTCCCTTTCCACAAGTGATCGTAGACTCCCTTCTTTAAATTTGTTTTGAAAAGGGAAGCTTTCTTGATTAACTTGTGAAAAGTTGAGATTTCATGTAAGGAGAGAAGGGTTTTTAATTCAGGTTTAAAATTATCGAGGATGAGCATCACTGCACATCCTTCTGATATCGACTCTCTCACTTGCCCTAGGAGGGACCTCCATCGAACGATGAATGTGTGTACATCCTCGTTCGCCGCTTGTTTTGTATCTCTCAAAGTATTTAAAGTTGGCGTCACTTCTAGTTATGCAAAAATCTTTGCATAAAGCAGTTCACTAACTCTTCAAAAGTTGTGAACTGACTCAAGTCGTAAGAAGCGAGCCATTTTGAAGCAGTTCTTTTGAGGGAAAGGGGAAACCAATAAATCCACTTCATCGAGTCATTCTTCTTGTGGGCTCGACGAGACAAGAGTTGCAGCTGGGATCTAGGATCCCCCGTGCCATCATACCGATGGAAATTCGGTATTTCGTCGTCACTGTCTGTTTCATAATCCAAAAGAAGGAAATCAGATAAGGCATACGTTCTTTTCTCTTTATTTTACCCTTTTAGCAACTGCTGTAGGACTTTACGGTCCTTGTGAGTGAAGGACTCATGGTATTGGTTTCCCTCCATAGCGGAGGTTTCATTGGGTTTGCAAGTTTTGTCAAATTTCTTTTTAGCCTTTGCTGGTTCGCCATGAGACGAACACGAATTAGCTGCCTCGGCCTCTTGGCTAAGTGCAGCGATTTTAGCTTCAAAATCTTTTCGCAAATCCTCTATTTCTTCTCTCCTATTTCTAGTTTTCGAAAATCTCTTTGAGTGAGAACTTGATGTGCGCGAGACATGGCTGGTCACCTCATTGGAATCTGAACTCGACATGACTCCGATGCTTGTTTCGAAAACCAACTATGAAATGCAAAAAGGCAAAGAGTTAAATACTTTTCTAGAAAATTTTTCAAGAGGTTTGCTTATTTTTTATCGATTTTCTTTAGACCCACGTCCCACCGAGCGTGCCAAAATCTGTAGACGTGAAAATTCTCACTTTGGGTTCTTAGGCCTGAAGTGAACCTTTTTGTATCTACGTTGCTTTAGGGCGTGCCAGTTAGTGGTTCAAGGCCTCGGTCAAGGTAGGTTTAAGGTTTTAGTTGGGCATGGTTCAGGTGCAAGTCCAGGTGCTCAGTTCGGTTCAGCTCAGGTAGGTTGGTTGCATCCCACTGGGTTCGGCCAAGGATGCAGTCAGCCCAAGGTTAAACCAGCCGGTTCAGCTGGGTTCAATCAACAACAAGTTCAGGTCGGTCCAGGTTCAAGCTTGGCTGCAACAAGGTCAGCCAGTCCAGTTCAGCACAAGATGTTTCAAGATGCAGCCAGCTCAAGGTCGGTTTAGCTAGCCTTGGCTAGATTCGGCCAAGATGGGTGTGACCAATGGATTTGGTTCGGTCCACATCAAGTCAAACCATGGTTCAGTTGGACGTGGTTTGGCTCTCGGTTCAGGTAACGCAGTGCAACCAATGGATTTGGTGCAGCCAAGTTTAGTCGTGCAAATCAAAATCGGCCAGTAAGGTGGTTCACGATGGGTTTGGCGCAGGCAAGCTCGGTTCAAGGCAAGGTTGATATTCTTTGAAGGTTTGGCCAAAGGTGGTTCACGATGGGTTTTTCTTTCAAGTCAAACCCAACCCCAAGATTCAGCGGCTTACCTCTTGGCTTGTTGACCACAAGCCACTTGATCACGAGCCTTTGTTGCAGCCTTCTCCTCGGTCAAGCTCGAGCCTTGGTTTGAAGTCCACGTGAATCCCTTGCTTGGTCAAGCCCCCTTGCTTAGTCAAGCAACTTTTGTTGACTTTGGGCACTCACGTGAATGCTTTTGGCTCCACTCCTTCTCTCTCCTTTGAGCCCCTTTTCAAACTATCCCAAGGTTTCATATGAACCTGCTTGGGCCTATTTATAGGCCAAGGGGGGGTATTTGGATCTGGATCTAGATCTTTTGGTCTAGATCCAATCAAACTTTTTTTTTTCTTTCTTTAGTCCTTTTTGGCACATGCAATGGACGATTTCGAGTAGGCTTTGATTCCTCGGTGAACCGATTTTAGCCTGGGTTTTTCCCAAGTTCTTTTTTCGGTTGATGTTTTGCTTTTCAAGATGTTTTGATGTTTGATTCGATCCGTCTATTACTGTTTTTTGCTTGTTTTTGATGAGGTCGATCTCAAATTTTCCCATGCACTCTGTTCTTCATTTTGACAGGCCGAGTCTTTGATTTCTGTTGGCTTCATCAAGGTCTTGACTTCTTTTTGTACGAATAAAAGAAGTACGAATAAAATCTACTTATTTGGATTTCATTTTGTTTGAGAACTCGACTCTATTTTGTAGGAAATGGAACTTTGAAATGTTTTCTAAGATTTCTTACCCAAAAATCTCTACTTAGTAGTAGGTATTGAAACCCGAATGAAGGGAAATATGAAAAAGTGGAAGTCTTTTTTTATTAAAGTTAAAAGGAGTTCCTTTTTGGAAAAGAAGTTTTTAAAAACCCGCAAATATCAAAAAGACATGGGTAGAACCTGCTTGGCTCAAAAACCCCAAAAACAAAAATTTTCTCATGCATGCATTCAAAGAGTCGTTCATGCATGATCGTACGTATAGGAAAAAACAACTAGGAAAAGTCCCCCTTTTGCTAAAGATCCCCTCCTGTAGTAAAAGAAAACAGGGTTTTTACGAAGCAAAGAACGGTGTATTTTCGAAAAAATTTGAGAGAAAAACCAAAATGGGGTGTTTCTTTTTTGCCATTATCCAAATCAATTTGGATAATGCCGAAGAGGGGCATCTGTAAACACCCAAAATTTTCCAAATTTCAAAACTCTCAAAAACACAAAAAGCTCTTTCAAAGCCAAAACAACAATCCTGTTTTAAAATACCAAAACAGGTTCAAAAGGCAAAAGGAGAGCCCAGGCAAGAAGAAGAATTCAAGCCCGAAACTTTAGAAGCCTTCCCAAGCCGAAAGACAAGAGAAAGGAGAGCCCGTTTGGAGAAAAGCCCGATAGAAGGACAAAAGCATAATTTGGGTCAAAAAAGTAAAAAGCAGCTCCAAAATGCACAAAGAAGCCAAAAACCTAATGAAGTCGATAGAAGTCCGAGACACGTCCTTTAAGAATGAAGAACAGAATCTGTGCGGCAATCTGAGATCGATAGCACTAGGAACCAACCAGAAACCATAACGGCAGATCGAAACAGACGTCGAAAAAGTCCTAAAAAGCAGAGCACCAGTTGGAAGAAGAACTTGGGGAAGACCCAGGCCAAAGTTGGGTGGCTGATGAATCGGAGCTCGCTCAAAACCAGTTGTGAAAAGAAGCAAAAGAAAATTTTGGATTGGATCTAGATCCAAAATATCCAGATCCAGACCCAAATAGTGTTTGGATCGGATCTGGATCTTAAAATATCGGAGATCCGAGATCCAAACCCAAATAAATATTTGGACTGGATCTGGATCTCAAAATATTCGAGATCTTTTATCAAGATCCAAATAGTATTTGGATCAGATCCAGATACCTAGACCCAAATCCAAGACCCATATCCAAGACCCACCTCAAATGTCTATAAATAGAGGTGAGGGGTCTTCAAAATCAGCCCACATGAAATTCAAAGGGAGAGCTTCTTCACGTGAAATAGATGAGGAGGAGAGAAAGTGGGCCATAGTGGCCTTGGGCTTGTTGCCTTGTGAGTGTGGGATTGGGCCATTGTGGCCCGGGCTGCACCAATCAAAGGGCTTCATCTTCAAGGAGGGTGGAGCTGCAAACAGAGGGAGTTTGGCTGCGTGGAGGTGCTTGGAGCTTGGCTGCAAAACCATGGTTAGTACCTAAACCTAACCCTAAACCACTCTACTCCCTAACCCCTCTAAACCACCCAACCCAAGCCACCCTAAACACACCCATCCTCCATTAAAACAAACCAAGTTCAGCCAGGTGCTCGCTGAACTCTACCTTAAACCACCTAAAGCTTGGCCAGCCTTTGGTCGAGCTCTACCTTAAATAACCTATCTCGGCCAAGTGATGGCCGAGCTCTACCCTAAACAAACTAAGTTCGGCCAGGTGTTGGCCGAACTCCACTTGAACCACAACCTAAGCTCGGCCAGACTTGGCCGAGCTAGCCCTAAAACCACACGGCCTACTGGTGCAGGCCGTGTTCCCTTTCTTCACCAAAGACCAGGCCTACCACTTGACGGCCACCCACCTAAAAACACACGGCCAAAGCTGGACGTGCTTCCCTCCTTGCACTAAGAACCAGGCCTACCACTCGGCAGGCCGCCTACCTAAAAACACAAGGCCAAGGTTGGTCATGCTTCCCTTCCTTTACCCAAGACCAGGCCTACCATTCGGGTTTTAAGGTTCAAGTCGTGTGAGTTTGTTATTTCAATTACACACTCGCACCCAAGGAACACCGGAGCACTTGCTCAAGCACTCACGCACCTTTTGGCCTTGGTAGCCACTAAGATATAGTCATATCTGTATATTTTCAACTGCATGAGTTTTCCCGGTTCAACTGTGTACGCTTTACATTCTGGGTTTTTAAGGTTCAGCTGTGTGAGTTATCTTTACATTTATACACAACACACACGCACATATTGAGCCTTTCCGCTCTTATATCTATATCTCCCTTTCAGTTGCGTTTTAAGGTTCAGTTGCGTGAGTTGTCTTTCAATTTATACACAACACCCATGCACACATTGAGCCTTTTTGCTCTTAAGATATAGATATATTTAAATTTCTGCAATTTACATTCAAGTCGTGTGAGTTGCATTCAATTTGGGTTTTCCCTTCAGCTATGTCTTTCAATTTCGGGTTTTACATTCAAGTTGTGTGAGTTGCATAGCATATTCGCCAAACTCAAGATAGTGCGCAAACACGCCAATCTTAGGCCACTTGATGCACATACATCATGCATAAGTAGATAAAATTCAAAGACTTAGGGTAGCCCAACCCTCGTAAAGTAAAACTCGCCAAAGTGCATGATTTCAAAGAAGTTTTAAACACTTATTCGTTCAAAGTAAATTTTGAAGTTAACTGGTTTTAAAACGAAGTCTCTAAGCATACAAACTGACCCTTGAGCATCTATTCAAGAAGGTTTGCGACGAAAAGATCCCGCTTGCCCACAATTGCCTTAAAAAGTTAGATATTTCAAAACATACTTCGCTAGTTTGAGTAAGCTAGTTGGCACGCCCTAAAAGCGACGTAGAGATGAAAAGGTTCACTTCAGGCCTAAAAACCAGAAGTGAAAATTTTCGGTGTCTACAACCTCGAGCTGGCTTTTTGACTTTCAAGAGTTTTTGAAAATATAGAAATTTTTGGGTGTTTATAGATGCCCCTCTTTGGTATTAATCTAAATTGATTTGGATAATGGCGAAGAAGAAACACCCTTTATGGATTTTCTCCCAAATTTTCTTGAGAATGAATCATCCTTCATTTCATAAATCCCTGTTTTCTTTGATCATAGGAGGGGATTTCCAACCAAAAGGGGACTTTTCCTAGATGGCTTGCTTTTCCTAGGTATGACCATGCATCATGCATGAATGAATCTTGAATGCATGAGTGAGTGAACGGGGTTTATTTATTTTTTTGGAGTTTTTGAGTTCGGAGAGAGCCTTTTGAGACTGACTGCTCGAAGCAGGTTTTATCCCATGTCTTTTTGATATTTTTGGGTTTTTTTTTTTAAATTTATTTTTCAAAAGGAACTCCTTTTATCTTTTATCAAAAGGACTTCAAATTTTTCATACTTCACTTTATTCGGGTTTCGACCCCAACTACTTGGTAGAGTTCTTTTGGTAGGAAATTTTAGAAAATATTTCAAAGTTCCATTTCCCATAAAACAAAGTCTAATTCTCAAACAAAATGAAATCCAAATAAGTAGATTCTATTCCTCCTTTAGGATTTTCATAGTTGAACCTTTTTCCATTTGGGATAAGCTATAGGGATATGGGAAAGAGTTACAACGGTCCCTTCTGAAGCGCCCCGTGGTTTTAGGCGAAGAGTCGAAAATTTTGCTCTTTTGAGCTTTGGCTTTCCTTTTCCTTTTTTTTCTCCTTTTTTGAGAGAAGACCACTTTTGAAGAAGTTTTTGTATTCCCTTTTTTGGGGAAGACTTCCTTTTCGAGGAGTTTTTGTATTCTCTTTGTTTTTTCTTTTTTTTCTTTCAAAGAGAAGACTCCTTTTTAAGAAGTTTTTGTATTCCTTTTTTTGGGGAAGACTTCTTTACGAGGAGTTTTTGTATTCTCTTTATTTTTTTCTTTTTCTTTTGAACATTGCCAATTTTTCTTTTTGGAGAGAGAAGTAAAATGGGGGAACAACTTATCCCTTTGGTTACTCGATTCAACCGAGATCATCCCATTTCTTAATAGCATCTGCCATTTGAAAATATTTTGATATTTTGAACAAGACAACATTTTTGTAAGCCAAGGATTTTTGAAATGTCACCAATTCGTTTTTGAAGACTCTACTTTTTGTAAAGCATCAATTCTTTCATTTGGGGTCATACGATCAACCTTGATCCTTCTTTTAAGAAGTTTCAAAGGAGATCAAATTTGAAAATCTTTTCGAAAGAATTTAACATAGACCCTTTCAAGTATTGGGCATTTTCGAGATTTACTAAATTTCTACCCATAATATCAACATGTATTATCGATTTTTGTTGCCTTTTTTATGACATGGGGACATTCCTACTTGGGCTACCACCTTTTTGGGCCTCTTGGGTGAATGATATGTGTATGATGTATGATATGCATTCCATGAGATTCAATACATGCTTTATGAATGATGACAATATGAAATGTATTCCACATGACATGATGGAGATACATGTTTTATGAAATTGATTCTCCATGAAGGTGTCTAGGGGATGCATTTTAAATGCCCCTAGTTTGATGGAGATGAATGCTTCACACAACCACATGGTGAAGGGCCATGGTTTTTCAAAGGGGATTCTATGGGATGCATTTCCATGCACTTGACATTTATGGTATTTCTAACATGATCACGACACTTTTGGCTTAAGGATGGAAAACATAACCAGCCCTAAGTGATCTTCATGGCCATCATATTGACATGATCCCTACATTTTCCATCGTGGGACTCATGTATTTATCTTAACCTTATCAAGGTTTTCCTATCCACAAGATGCTGAAAATCTTTCTTTTCAAAGCCATATGTAGGGTTAAGATTGTTAAAACTTGATCTTTTTGGAGAAGCAAATTCGGAAAATCCTCCCTTACTAAAAAACTTTTCTTGGGAGATATGAAGATGATTTCGATAATTGCCCCTTGATCGAAATATGTTTCCCATGCTTGATTTTCTTTGAAACAATTTGTCCAAGCATGGTTTTTGAATTCATTTGGAAAATATGCCTTCATGGAGAATGTGTCTTGAAGAGGCACTTCAGCCACACGATGTAGGGTTTGTCCCTTAATAATGGAGTCTTGAGGATGAACTCATACTCTATTAAAAGGGGCTGCCATTTATCTTGCCTACCCATTAAGATAGGTTTTCCAATAAGTGCTTGAATGAATCAACATTATTCCCTTTTCATTGTCATGAGAAATAATGTCTCGAATTTGGAGGCCTACACCAAGGCCAAGCACGATTTCTCTTTTGGCTTGGCGATTTCTTTCTCATGCCAATAGAGTTTTCGAAATGTACTCTTGGAATTCTCGGCTATTGGGTGAAAAATCTATAAGTTATCTCATACTTTGATTCTAATCCTTCTTCTCCATTGATTGAATTTGAAAGGGGTTGTATTAATGGAGTCTTGTCTCCCCCCATGTTGTAATAATGATTAGAGTTGCTGAATTTTTATTTTCTTACTGAATTTTCATTCTCACACACACACACTCAATGTGTTTGTTTATGCGATTCTACCCCAATATATTCTATAGAACACTCTATACTCTCTACCCCCTCTATGATTAAGCTTATAAACATATTTTCCTTCATTTTCTTTCAGCAATTTCAATTCGTGATGTTGTGTTACTGTAATTTCAATTCGTGTGAGTTTGCATCATGTATGTTTCTAAAAATATGAAAATGTGAGTTTGTATATGTTGATTGCCATATTTTTAATTCTAGAACCTCTGCTCCAATTGCTCCTAAACTTTGCACACATGTTCTAAGTACAGGCCCACTTCCAATAAAATTTTAAAGAATTTTAAGGTCGTGCAACCACATAATTAAAACTGTGCAAAGCCAGAATAATTTCTGTCAATTGTTTGTCCAACCTGTTTTCCTATAATAGAGTCTGGGTTTTCATCTCATAACTCTATTTGTAGGCCTCCAAAATCAATGAATTTTAATTCATTGGAAAGATGACATCCATATCTTTCTATCAATATCAAATTCACTAAATTTGAAACTCAGAGCATTGAGATATAGGTTCATCTTTGAGTTTTTGTATTTCTATAACGGAACAGTTCTGGGTGCTTGAGCAGAGGCACTTCACACATTTAATTTTGCATCAATACAACTCCGAATCACGATATGTAAAGTGATACAGACCTTTCACATCTCAAATCTTATTAAATTTTGATGATTTTATGAGGTCTGTAAGGAACTGAAATCGATTCGGGAAACAAGGCTTGAAAACAGAACATTTTGTTTTCCAATACTTGTTCATTTTGGAGCTTGAACCAAGTGCATTTCATATCTTCTTTGAAAAACACCTCACCATCACGTGAATTGGAGTTTCTTACCTCTATAATTGAAGTTTCTAAGCGCTTAGGCTGACCCTTGAGCGTCGGTTGAAGAAGGCCTAAAGTGAAAAGAGCTCGCTTAGCCCAATCGCCAATCAAAGTAAGATTTGTTTATACTTTTGCTAGTTTTTGAAAAACTAGTTGGCACGCTCGCACAAGAGTAGATAAGAAATTATCATTTCAAGTCTCTACATAGGCTTGGAGTGAAAATTCCATGTCTACAATGGGTTTTGCATTGGGCTCTAAGGGAAGATGATGTTCCACGATCAAGGATCTAGACCCGGCATGTCTTCATAGGTCCATGCAAATACATCCACATAGGATTTCAAAAATGCAACGAATGATGCTCGTTCATGCTCATGCAAACATGCACCTATTTTGACATACTTTGGGTTAGACTCACTCTCTAGATTGATCTCTAGAAAATCTCCTCCTACAGAATTTGAAGGTTTTTCCAAGTCAAGGATTCTATGAAATTTAAGAAACTCGGAGGCTTGATCTTCCTCATGGATGAGGGAATCTTCCTCCTTGCTTTGATCACTCTTAAGTGCTTTAATTTTTAGGGAAGTATCATGCAAGAGAGTGGGGTTGTGAATAATGGGTTTGGACAATTTTGGTTTGGATATGTATATGGGTTTTGAAAATGGGATTTGTACATGGCCAAGACTTTTAGAGTTTTCAAATTTTTCGATTTTTTTGTCTTTTTCTAAACACAAAGTAGAAGGATAAATATAGAAGACTTTCTTTCTGAAATTTTTAGATTTTTTAATTTTTTTGGCTTTTTCCAAACAAAGATTAGGAGAATGAACATAAACAACTTTCTTTTTGGAATTTTTAGATTTTTTCAATATTTTTGGGTTTTGAAAGTTTTTCAAATTCTTTTGGTTTTTCCAAATATATAATTTTTTAGATTTTTTTCTAAAGAGGGGTCTTCCATCAAACCTACAAAGAAAACACTATTAATTAAACTCTAAACAAGAGGTCCAAGCCATAGGTTTCAGTGTTAGTAGGTTCTAGGGCACCCTTGACCCAAGTGGTCTTAGGTGGTGGCTCAGGGGGTATGGATGGGATGTAGCCCAATCCATGTCGACCCGGGTTAGGTAGTGGCGAGATGGGCTCTAACCTACCTTAGTTTTTGGCTCATAGACTTTGATATGTTGTATATCTCATGTTTAACTGGCTTCTTGAGTTTGAAATTTTTTTATAAAGTGGATGGTCTTGGAATAGGGTGTCATCCATACCATGGATATACATACGACTTGGTTTGGCTAAGAGTTTGGAGGTATGGGTTAGAGAGGATTTAGGCTTCCCTAGGATACACACAACCCTAGGGGAAGATGGTTCTACACATTGGGAAGTTAGGGATGATTTAGGCTTCCCTAGAAAATGGACGACTCTAGGGGAGAATGACTTCACAGGTTTGGGGTTGCCTAGGAGGTGGATGATAAGGATGGGTGAGGCATCTCCATAGCCTCCTCATTATATGGATGACTTGATATACAAGGGAAATTTCGAATCCCCTTAAGGTGAGGGTGGTCTTCTCCAAGGACTACCACCACTTGGTTGTCCCATGAAATTTTCACACGCTTGTGAAAGGTTGAAGGAACGACTCGGAGACTATGAATCCAAGGCCTTCCTAGTAATAGGTTATAATGGGGGTTTATGTCTAAGACATGAAACAACCCTGTGTGTTGGATGTCTCCTACCTCCATGGAAAACTCGATGGCTCCTAGTGGATGGAATGAATTGTCATCGTATCTAGTGATAACGATGGGGCTTGGTTATAGCCTAGACATGGTAACTCCTACTTGAAAGGCCACGTGAAGAGGAAGAATATTTAGACCTCCTCCCCCATCGACCAAACACTTGTTTTGAGTGTGGTGATTCAAAACCACCTCTATATGCAAGGCTTCGTTATGGGCTATATTTGGTCTCTCCAATTCATCCTTCGTGAACACAATAGAGGCCTTGGCACATATTAGGGAGACCAAGAAGGATAGGGACTCGGGAGTTATGGATGGGTTAACCTTATCTCTTTCTAGGATTCTCTCTGAAACTCGTCTATGTTTAGGTGAAGTTTATATCAACTTTAAGATGGACATGTTTATGGGAAGTTTTGAAAGATGAAATTCCAAATCATATGGGGTTAACACAACACCTTTACCTTTGTCCGTACTATGAGATGCATTAGGGATGCATGCTTTTGAAGGGTCGGGTAAGACGACCGCTTTCTTGCTAGCATTTTTAGCTTAGTATGGGGGTTGATAGATCCTTCCGGACTTAGTCACCTCACCTACACCTTTCCTAGGGCTTGTTCCTATCTTGGCTCTAATTTGATGCCTCGGAGCACCGCAAATTTTTACTAAGGCTCTAACCGAGAGCGAGACTCTAGGAGCTCCTCGGATTACTACTTGCTTGGCTTTTTTTATTACGATAGAAGGTGGTGTGTGGCAAGTAGTATGTACCATATGCAATGCATGTTCCATCCCATGAGCCTTGAGTGAAAGAAGACATACCTCTTTTTCTTTCCCGCTTGTGCTTGCATGATTGGGAAAAGGTTCCTTTAAGATCACTTGTGAGGGCTCTGGTTCCTCCGAGACGTGGAGCCTTCCTTGTTCTATCAAGTCCTCCATTTCGTGTAAGAGAGCAAAACATTTACTTGTATCATGACCCTTAAGCCTATGATACTCGCAAAACTCGTTCAAAAACTTTCCCTTGGGGGTGTTCCTTTAGGAAGAGCTGGGAGAGTGATCAAACCTTGGGCTAAGAGGAGGTCTAGGACTTCCGTGATTGGTTGTCCTAACTGTATAAATTCCCTCTTTTCAATTTTTTTTTGAGTTTTTCTAACATGTTTTTGTTCAGAAGTTCGGGAGGGTCCGACCAAGCTTGGCTCTACATGGACATTTACAACTTTTTGGGGTTTTGCCCCATTGTCAGACGTGTGTGGCCCATATGCCCCTTGCTTTTCGAAATGGGGTTTTGAAAGCTCCTCTTCTTCCACAAATCCTCGTAAACTCCTTTTATCAAGTTTGCTTTGAAGAGCGAAGCCTTCTTTATAAGTTTTTGAAAACTCAAAATCTCATGGAGTGAGAGGAGAGCTTTTAAATCATTTTTGAAATTTTCAAGGATGAGCATTAAAGCACATCCTTCAGATATGGGCTCCCTTAGTTTCCCCAAGAGTGACCATCTAACGATAAATGCGTGTGCATCATCGTTAGGTGCTTACTTTGTGTCTCTCAAGGTGTTTAAAGTGGGTGTCACTTTAACATTGTGGGAAAATCTTTGCATAAAGCAATTCTCCAATTCCTCGAAAGTGGTGAATTGACTCAAGTCGTATGAAGCCAACCACTTAGATGCATTTCCCTTGAGAAAGAGGAAGAACTAGTAAATCTACTTTGAAGAGTCTTTTTTATATGTCCTTCGAGAAAATAGATGAAGGAGGGATCTAGGATCCTCACTTCTATCATACCTATGGAAATTTGGTATGTCGTTGTCATTATCGGTTTGATAATTGGATGGTAGAAAATCCGATAGTGCTTATACTCTTTTTTCTTTGATTTGGCCTCTCAACAATTGTTGCAAGGCCTTTCTATCTTTCATTGTGAAGGACTCGACTCTTGTTCCTCCTCTAATCTACAGGCCGCTTTGGTTTTTCTCATGTGCGAAGGTTTCTTATGAGCCCTTACTTGTTTTCTATGGGAAGAGCATAATTCGATCACTTCGGCCTCTTGTCTTAAAGTGGTGACCTTTTCTCCTATGATCTTTAAATGCCTCCTTAGGAAAACAAGCAAGTCTTCCCAGTTTTTATAATAAATTTTTGAAAACCTTTTGGAAATATGACTTGATGAGTGCGAAGCTCGGCACAAGATCCTTCTGAACTATACATGCTTGAAATTTGTAAAACCTCTGCACAAGGGAGGCATTAACACCAAAGTTTTGAAGAATTGGAGTTTGAAAAATCACCTAAGCTTGAAATCCTAAAAGACTCGCGTCCCACCGGGCGTGACAATTCTGTAGATGTGAAAATTTCACTCCAAGCCTGTGTAGAGACTTGAAGTAATCTTTTCAAAACTACTTCTTGCGCGAGCATGCCAACTAGTTTCCAAAACTAGCAAAGTTTATAAATTTGACTTGTTTGGCGATTACAACTAAGTAAGATCTTTTCGCTTTAGGCCTTCTTAAACCGATACTCAAGGGTTAGCCTAAGCGCTTTGAGGATTTGTAGGTGAGATTTCAAATTCACTTCAAAAGAAACTTGAGAAAACATGAATCAACTTTTGCACCAAGTGTTTTGGAAGATAAGATCATCAAGTGCTGAAAAACAGAAATTGGTTCTGTTCAGACCTTGATTTCTGATTTTATTTTAATACCTTCCAAATTTCCAAAAATTATGAGAATTTAATAGTGAGTAGACCCTCATGTGGAGCTTTCAAAACTTTTTTTTTTTGGGAGCTATGGTGATACTAAATTAAATCAGGAAAGTGTCTCTGCTCATACACTCAAAACTGTTTTGTCATAAAAATATAAAGACCCAAAGATAGGTTTGTATCTTGGTGCACATACCGATTTTAGTGCACTTGGTCTTGTTGGAAAGCTATGAATATTAGCTTTCCAATGAACTAAGTTTCATCAAATTTGAACAATTAAAGACAAAGTTATGAGATGATTACCCAGGCTCTAGTTGTAGGAAAACAGTTTTGATATAAATGATTTAGGATTTTTCCTGATCTTACACACCATTTAATATATGGTTGCACGATCCTAAAATTCTTGAAAATTTTATTACAAGTGGGCTTGTATGTGTAGATATGGTGTGCCAAATTTCAAGTCGATTGGAGCAACAATTTAGCAATGCGAGAATGTTGAAATCAAATTTTCTGGTTTTTACAACATATGTGATGCAAACTCACCCAAATTTAAATTGCAACAACACAACATCCCAAAATAAATTGTTGAAGGGAAAGGAATGGAAATATATAGATTAGCTTAAGCATAGAGGAAATTAGCAGATATAGAATGTTTATAATATATAGAGAGGTAGAATCAAGAACACAAACAATTAGAGTGCATAATCAAGAATAAAAAATTTACAGCACATCTACTTCTTATTACATAATGGGAGGAGATAATGCTCCATTAATACAACCCCTTTTGAATTGAATGTGAAGAAGATAATAGGGAAAAATGATGAATGAGGACTACTTACTTAATTCCTTCTAGAAATCGGCTCACAATGGAATCCCACGGCCCTCAACTTCCCTTTCTTTTCTCTCTTTTTCTCACTCTAACTCTCTAACTATTGCAGCCCTTGCCTAGCTTTCTACACTCCTTCTCTCCACTCTCCCTCACGAAATTTCCAGCTCAAGGTGCAGATCACTCACTCTCCAATGCTTCAAGCCTCTAAGATGCCAAAGTTGTCCCCCCTTGGTCTCTATTTATAGGTCAAGGGGGACCTCTTTTAGGTCCTTCCTTAGGGCGGGTGCTCTATGGCTCAAATCCAGCCCTAAGGCCTGGTCTTCACGTGGCCTTGTGGTCCCCTTTAGTTAAAGTTGGACTAACCCCATGTGGGCTGGTTCTTGGCTCAAGTCATGTGCACCTACGCATGAACGATTGAGCCTAGGTGCCTCCAAATGCAACTGACTGTCTTCAACGTGGTGTTGCTTCCCTGGTGGCTCGTCCCATTTGATCAAGGTTAGGTAATAGGGTTTCAATTGTAGTTTAGCCAAAGAATGTAGGGTGGACATGGATAAGATAAGTCCAATTTGGTCGAGTTAAGGTCACTTGATTAGAGCTAGGCCATGACTCATGGTTAACCTAGGTGAATCAAGTCTACGTCTTAGTCAAATTCAACTAAGTTCATGTTGGTGAGGCTATCCGCTTGACTTGATGAATATGTGCCTTAACTCGGTTTGATCCACTTTTTTGCTCCATGGCTTGACTTTTGTGAACTTGATCCTAACTTGAAGTGGGCTTTGCTCAACTGTCGCCTTGATCTTTGCCTGATTTGTTTATATCCTCTAGGCCTTATACCTTCATTTAAACATCTTTATCTTTGAAATCTTTATTTTAAAGATTTAAAATTTTCACTTTAAAGCAGAGGTTTTAAAACAAGCTAATTTTCGAAATTGGGAGTGTTTTTATAAAATTCATTTAGGGTATTTACAGTCTTCCAAAAGGAAAAAGAAAAAGAAAAACCTCCAAAAAAGAAAAGAGGTCTTCCCTTGAAAAGAAAAAGAAAAGCCAAAGCTCAAAAAGAGCAATTTTCCATCTCTTTGTCTTAAATTACGAGACACTTCGGAAGAGACCATGGTAACTCTTTCTCAAATCCCCTACAACTTATCCCAATGGAGAAAAGTTTGTCTATTGAAATCCCAGAGTAGGAATAGGACCTCCTTATTTGGATTTCATTTTGTTTGAGAATTAGACTTTGTTGTATAAGAAATTGAATTTTGAAATGTCTTCCAAAATTTCCCTGAAAACCTATGCTAAGTAGTGGGTATTGAAACCCGAATGATGGGAAATGTGAAAAATTGGAAATCATTTTTTGATAGAAACTAAAAAGGAGTTCCTTTTGAAAATAAATTTTGAAAACTCGAGACATCAAAAGAAACAATATGGGATTGTCTCACTTGGGGCAGCCGACCATCATAGGGTCTTCATCAAGCTTATACATACCATGAGTGAGTCTCCCCACACACATTACACTCCATACCATGCATGCATTCATCAAAAGTCAGTCATGCATGATCATTTTAGGACTAGTAGTTTGCTTAAGTCTAAATCCCCTTTGTCTAAGATCCTCTCCTTCACAAAAATTCAAGAAAAAATATGCTATGAAACAAAGAAAAATCCATGCTCTCATGTCAAGCTTTGGGAAGGAAATTCAAAAGGGTGTTTCTTCTTTATCATTATCCAAATAAATTTGGATTAATGCCAAAGAGGGGCATATGTAAACACTCAAAATATTTTTGAAATTTAGCCTATCCTGCTTCAAAATTTTCAAAATAATAAGCTTGTTTTAAAAAATCCTGATTTTTAATACAACTTATAAATTTTCGTAAAATCAAAAAGGAATTTTAGATGTTTGGAAATTCAAAGGATTTTAAAGTTGGAATTCAAGATTTGAAAAAGATAAGGCTGAGGAAATGCAACACGGATCAAGAGTCAATGAGTGAAAACAATGTCGAAGATTTGGGGCCCAACCCAACAGAAGATTGAAGCAAGGAACGGACAAAGGCCAAGTCAAACCTCGAAACGAAAACAAGCATCCGTCTAGCCCAAGTCGGCTAGGCCAAGCAATGCCCAAGATTAAGTATGGCCAATCGGGTCTCTTGCATCAAAGGTTACATCAAGTTGCACAAGGCATAGCCAGACTACACCTAAGGCCGGATCAATCCAAGTCATGCCTAGTTGGGAAGACACCCAACCCATGCATGTGAAGGACGCCACCTTGGCTGGTTGTGGCTTACTTGGCCCATCAACCGTACCCAGTCGGATCGTGCCACATCAAGGCTAGGGACTACACCTTGGCCATTTAGACTCACTTGCCTCAACAAACCCAACCGACCTCTTGATCAAACCCACCTTGGCTTGAGTTGGACCAAGTCAAAACCCCTTTGTTAACTTGATTGAGCCATCTCGATTTGCTTGACCAAACCTTGACCGAGCTCCAACCATTTCGGCCAAAATGTGACCCATTGACTAATGTAAACCTAACCTACCTTGGCCAAACCACATGAGACATGCTTAACCCAATCACCAAGCTTACCTTGGCTGGACCGAAATGGGCTCCATCAAAGGCAACCCCAAAGGAGAACCCAATCAGCCACACCCGACCACACTAAGCCTAGCTAAGGAACTCACTCGGTCATGCTAGCTCAAGCCAAGGACCGAACCCACTCGAGTTAAGGGCTGCATATGCTGGACTCCCCTTAACCTAGGGGACCACAAGACCCTTGAGGCCATGTGCCCTCTTTAGATTAGAGCCAAGTTAGGGCCAAGAAGGAACCTATCCGACCCACATCAAAGAAGGGTGTAGCATCACCCCCTTGGCCTATAAATAGAGTCTATGGGGGACGTTTTCTAGCATTGAAGGGAGTGTAGAAAGGGGTCTAAGAGAGAAAGAAAGAGAGAAAAGAGAGAGTGAGAAAAAGGCAAGAAGGGATCATCTCCTTCCTTGGAGTTGTGAGCCATTGGAGGAAGTGTAAGTGTGTTTTCTTTTCCTTTTACTGATCTTAATTCTTTCTTCCTTTTATTCAATTTGAAAGGGGTTGTATTAATGGCGCTTTAGTTTCTCCCCATGTTGTAATAGAGTAGAAATGTTGTCCGTTTCATTCCATTTTCGTTTATGCATTCTACTTGTTTGATTTCGGGTCCCTCTACCTCTCTATATTCTATATATTCTTATATCTCCTAAACCCCTCTATGCTTAAGCTAAATATGTATTTACATTCATTTCCCTTCAGTCATTTACTTTGATTTAGTTGTAGATTGCTTTTAATTTCGGATGAATGCATGCACGTATGTTTTACAAGCTGAAACTCTATTTTTCAGCATCTTACATACCTCTGTTATTGTATTTTTCATTTATGAACCGCTGCTACGAATGATTTGAAATTTAGAACACCAAATCTACACATACAAGCCTACTAGTAATAAAATTTTCAAGAGAATTTTAAGGTCGTGTAACATCGTAAATAAAATAGAGAAAGATTGACCAAATTTAGGGTCGTGTAGCATCGTAAATAAAGGTTGAGTAATCTTTCCATAACATTGTTTGCATTGAGCCAAATTTGATGAAACTAGTCTTATTGGAAAGCTGATATCTATAGCTTTCCAACAAGACTAAATTCATAGAAATTAGATCTCTGTGCACCGAGATACAAAGGTTTCTTTAAACTTCTATGTTTCTATAATAGAACATTCTGAAACAACTGAGCAGTAGTTTTTTCTGGATTTAATTTTGTAAATTTACAGCACAAAAATACAAAATAAAAATAGTCTTAGAATCTCACATTCTGCTCTATATGCTGTAAATTTTTAATGAATTTTAGAGATCTTTAAGCTATCTAAAACAATTCGAAAACAAGTTCTAAAAATAGAATCAGTTTCTATTTTTCAGAACTTGAAAAATTTTCATGCTCTAGACTAAGTGCACGGATTGTTTGATTAAAATTGTCTTTGAAAGTGAATTTTGGAAACACACATTTAACACAAATTAATCCTCAAAGTGTCTAGGTTGACCCTTGAGTATCGGTTCAAGGCTTAAGACAAAAAGATCTCATTTAAGCACAATGGCCCCATGAAGTGAGAATGCTAACTGGCGTGCTCACGTAACAACGAAATAGATTGAAAAGATTCGTAGGTTTTGGAGTAAAATTTTTACATCTACACTCGTGCAAGAGCGATCCCTACGTTTCCATTTTTTGTGTTCTCTTTTATCCCTCTTCAGCCATATGGAAGAGTGGGCCAGAGAGAGTGTGAGAGGTGAGCTCTCCTACAATAGGGATCCCTGCATTTCGTTTTTTTCTGTTCTCTCTTATCCCTCTTTATCCAGAGAACAGCGGGCCAGAGAGTGCATGAGAGAGGGACCTCTCCTGCAAGAGTGATCCTTGCGTTTGCGTTTTTCCCGTTCTCTCTTATCCTTCTTTTGCCGGAGAGAACAATGGGCCAGAGAGCGTGAGAGAGGGAGCTCTACCACAACAGTGATCCCTGCGTTTTCATTTTTCTTGTCCTCTCTTATTCCTCTTTAGCCAGGGAGAATAGTGAGTCGGAGAGAGCGTGAGAGAGGAAAGTGACATTTTTCCTGTTCTCTCTTACCCATCTTTCTCCTTTTCTTTTCTCGCTTAGATCCTATTGATCTAGGTAAGCAGATAAATATTATGAATCAAAGCAGAATGATTGAAAGGAATGAGATGGTTTTACAGCCACAACATTCATTCGTTTAATTAGCACAACGGCAATAGCTCACCTGACTAGGGGGTCGACTCACAAAGGTAAGGGTCAAGAGTTCGATACCCGGGGGTACATCTGGCTTCAGCCACCCCTTTGTCCCTCCCAAAAAATATTCATCCATGTAATTGAAAACCAAAAGCAAAGGAAATAGATGAACAAGAAAGAAATAAAAGAGGGTCATCCAAAATTCAGTCATGC
The DNA here is from genome assembly GCA_036023115.1 of Brasenia schreberi. Classification (NCBI taxonomy): domain Eukaryota; kingdom Viridiplantae; phylum Streptophyta; class Magnoliopsida; order Nymphaeales; family Cabombaceae; genus Brasenia; species Brasenia schreberi. The sequence goes on from JAYKKT010000048.1 coordinate 5,234,222, forward strand.
TTCATCCATTCTGGAACCATATAACATAAGAAAGATACTAAACAATGCTACAGGATGCAAAAATTCTTATTCAACAAGGGTAGGTTCCCTCTTTACTTGAAAGAACAAAAAAAAAAGGATCGAAACTAAGGACAAAATATTGAATCAAGAAGAAACAAAATAAATTCCGCCCGGTTTCATTTTCAGGCAGTTGATCTCAAAAGAATCAAGGAGTATGAACCATGATACTACTCAGATTTCAAACAACTCATTGGCTGCAATAATTGGTGGTTGCTGTTAATTGCCTCCGTATTCTCCGAATGTATTTGATGTTTGTTACCCTCTATCCCGCTCATCAAAGATGAGTTCATATCACTGGCATGCTGCATAGGTTGATCATCTGTTCCGAATCCGACTGCCAGTGGCCGCCCTTCATTTTTCAAGCAATGCTGCTGCTGATAATACAAGTTTCTTAGACTCTGTATCTCCTCCTTCAATGCTTCACAATGTGCTGCCAAAGCATCACAATTACAGCAACAATCAGCCGATTCGAGCAAATATATGGAATGTAACTCATCAATAGGCAAACTATAAACTTAGATCGTACCGTCTTTGAAGAGCTTGTCCTGAGCAAGTGCCGCGATCCGCTGCTTCAGGGTACCGTTTTCGACATTGAGGACTAACCTCTGGTGATCAAGGTACGCAACCTGAGGCGAAAGAGTAGACACTTCTGTCTGCAAAATGAAAAGATTGGTTTATGAATGTAGTTTGGCTTGCAACAAATCGTTCCGTTTTTTGGATAAGGGCTGAAGATTGCACCTGCAAAGCATTGACACTCCGTTCAAGCTCAGCGATGTATTGCAGCTTCCTTACACGAGATCTCTGAGCAGATTGCCGATTTGCTAGAATTCTACACAAAAAAGAACTTCATAAGGAACATACTATGAGCCAAAAACAGATGCAAAAGGCATTAGATCCTGTATTCAGTACTAGTTAGAAGATGATAAAGCTAACAACGGTATAAGGATCCGATCGAAACGGTACCGTTTCACCCTTTTGGGATCAAGTCTAGGATCAACATTGGCGGGCGGTTGTGAGCCGGCCGGTTGCTTCTGTTTCTGTTCTTCTTGTTGGTTCGGTGGAACATGCTCAGATTTCCAGGCACTCTGCACCTCTAGCTCGCTCTTAAGCTGTCCCAGCGGGACACCGGTGGCCGGCTTCTCCTCCATAAGAGTTTCGCAGACGCTGTTGTGATCGGACGGTGTGGAAGCATTCTCAGAGGTGGATGCAGGGGTCATCTGAGGGGGAAGCAACCCGAAATTCATCATGGTATCAGTGTCATGGTTTGGCTGATTGTTGAACGGTTCGATATCTGAAAACATTGGGAGCAATTGTTCTTCATCTAGTTTATCGAAATCTCTACGTGGGAATGATGCGGCACTGCTGCTGCCACAATGGAAAGCCTCTCTATCGGAAATCTCTGAAAGAGGAAGCCTCTCAGCATCACCGAAAGCCAAGGAATCGCTCGCAGATCTCCGATGCATGCCGCCGCGTTTCGACGGCGGAAGATTGATGATTTCATCGAGCCAAGACGGAGTGTGAGCGTTGGGGCCCATGCCTATTGAGGAGGACGTTCTTTGGTGCTTCGTGCTTTGCTGATTGAATCCCGGCCAGCCAGAAAATTCATGTTGATCGTCGTTTATAGCGTCGCTTTGCGGGCCTTGATTGCTCGTGGGCACTAACCATGGAGATTTCGGTGGTAGAATCTGCTGCTTGTCGGTGCTTAATCCCCACCCTCCACTTGATCCGCCATTGTCGCTCTGAGCCATCATTCTCTTCTCTTTTCATGACCAAGGTACAGCAAAAGAGTGACTCGGTCTCTCTCTCTCTCTCTCCCTAATAAAACAAAGCTCAAAATCTCAACACCCACTTTGCTTCTTTGCTTCTTATTGCCGTTCCGTTGAGGAACCAACATCAAATTTTCATCCAGTAAAAAGAGAAGACACCAACATCAATATTTCATTGAGACGCGCGCGCGCACACACACAGAGATTCCTTCCTCTTTAGGATTTGATTGTCATGAGAGAGATTTCTTCCCCTTTAGGATTTGATTGTCATTAATCTCTCTCAACTTTCCTAATCGTTCTACTCTTTTATTTTTCTGGTCCTAATCGTTTTACTCTTTTCTTTTTCTGTCTCGGACTCAGTTTTGCATAGGGGGAGCCCCACGGTTCTCTCTTCAATTTCTTGGCGTTCCGGCCTTAGCCAAGCCTGGTTTTCAGCCGCAATGGGTGCTCTGTGACGGTTGGCAGGTGTCGGTTGCTCTTATGGCACCAAAATGATGTGCTTCAAGTAAACTCCGGTCCTAAAATAGTCGACTAAACAGCTAGCCACAGCTGGAACCTCTCTCTTCTATAAATACTCAAACATCAACGGGGAGCCACGTGCTTCCGTCTTTCTAAGCTGCTGTCCTCACACAATTTTCATTTGCTTTCCTTTTTCCAGGGAGTCTCCTTGCAGTTATGGTGTCTCCTGACGGAAAGTAGATGAAAACCACTTCTTTCTTAGCGAAACAGGATAACTACGTATGGCAAATTACGGATATAAAAAGCATGGATCTAAGTGGGATCTTGATGAGAAAGAGCAGCAAGCTTTTTCTGTTGCTGTAACGAAAAGTTTCACGTCAACAAGATTCAGTATTGAGTTGATAATGTTAGTAATTGACGTTTAGTAAACGTATTATACCCATTTAGTTTTCTGGATTAATCGAACGTAGATTGAGAAATATCGAGGATGTAGACTTGTGGCTGTGCTGTCCATGACTCCAAATTCATCTTTGAACATCTTTAATCACATCTTTAGCGCAGTAGTGTGTTTTTTGTCATTTGGTAGTGCTGCCTCCTTTTTGGGCGTGGTGGACGAGCAATGAGCTGTAAAAAAACGAGTTCCCTGTGGAGCGCTGCCAGGATTTACCATAAAGCCATCTGCCACATCATGTGCTACACCAGTGTGATAGCGTTGTCAGACACATGCACCAATACATTGTGGGGGCAGAAGGTGTTTTTATAGTTAGCGAGGGAAGATCATCCTCCTTGTATTTTCAGCAGTTCACATGCTCCCTGTCACCGACGGGTGAGCTGTACAACATGAACAAAGTGCTGCTTCCGAATTTTTATCTTTCCTTTTGCTTTCTGAGTTACCCTACGATAACGGAACGGAGAGGACTTTATCCTAGCGTGGGCCCACCAGGAATAAACCTCTCTTCACGTAAACATGACAGTTTTCTCATTAATTAGCCAGTTAAAACCAGACCGGCCACAAACTGGCTGGACCCAGAACCGGCTAAACTATAACCGTAATCACGACAGAGCTGCCGAGCCCCTTCTCCCCTCGATCGGTTGCGGTTCATGCATACTATAAAACAAACTGGAACCGTAAGCAAAGCTTATCCAAAACCCAGCAGTTTCAATTTGATTCAAACCGGGGGTCTGAAACCGTTGTATACCCCATCATTTGTAACCGGTTTTGGACCTGGTCTACTGCCCAATATAACACGATATGGGCCAATAAATCGCCACTTACCTATGTCGTGTCATGCTTGTCTCCGATATACGATAAAATCATATGGTATTGCATGATACAATATGGTTTTAACAATATTGGGTCTGTGGGTGGATGATTTGTTCTTTTCATCGACCAAACAAGACTCTATCCAATCTTGTCAATTTTTAAATTGAAAGTAATAACTTTTGAGAAAATAGTTGTGAATGACCGTACAGGTCATTCATTGCTTTTAATGTTTAATTTTTATAATTTAAAAATTATAAAGTTCAAAGTGTATATTGTTTATTGATATTTATTTATAATATTAAATAACAAATAATGTATTCAACTATTGTTTTCGCAAAGTTAATTGTTTTAAAAATAATAAAATAGTGATGATTCAACACAATGTTCTTGTTACCGTCTTGATTTTGTATCATGGTTGACGAGTAATACTTAACAATCACCTACCGAATATCATCAACATTCAGATTTAACAAGTCAATAGATAGGCCTCTTTGCGTTTATGCCTTTACATCGATGCATTTCAAGTCCTCAAGCTCACTAGTTCCCTTTCTCTCAATACTTCCTCTCTTTTCTTGTTCACAGGCTGTAACTTAGTACATTTATTTGCCAATTTCTTAGTCCCTCTTTTTCACTTTGAGTCTTTGACTCTAAGAGTTTTCGATCACTTCAACTTATTCTTTTCACCAAAATCAACGGTGAATCATGATAATAGATAGTGCTTCTATCTCCAACGATAAAGGAAAAATCATTATCAGCAAAAACTGAGTTATATTCCTGAAATACTTATGTCAATAACATTAAACCGAAAAAACACTGTTGATATGGGGTGGCTCTACCAACACTTCATTTATACGGGAGATGATTTTGCCACTAGACTTTCAACAAATACAATAGTTCTCAATGCATGGAGGATGTCCTTCAAAAGCCAAGCCACAAGGATTGAACCTTTTCAAACTTCATTTTACAAAACTATGATCAAGGTGTTGCTTTTCAAATAAAGTGTAGCTATTATGCAAAAATCTATAATTTTGAAGTTGGAGAGGGCTATCATACACTATGGAGCCATGTAATAAAAAATATCAAACATAAGTAGTTTTAGACATTCAACAAATCTAACTTTCTATACAAGAAAGTCCCTAACTTAATAGATCTAATTTTATGGTGCTTCTCTTTTACAATAATATTTGAGATAGAAAGAAGTTCGTATGGTTTGTTTGGTAGAACGTTGTCTCTTTGTGTTAAGTCAAAGGCTTGGTTTTATCGATTACATTAAACATGCACATTATCATTTGGTATGACCTGTTTCTAAATAATTAGTTACTACATATATATATATATATATATATATATATATATATATATATATATATATATATATATATATATATATATATATATATATATATATATATATAAATTGTGTACAGTTGAAAATGCTTAGCTGCATTTTTAACTTCACTTGATCGTAGTGTTTCACTTTTGCTGATATATTGAGTAACAATTGTAACTATATGCACACATGGGAATTAATGTTCACTAGATAGACGATATTTGATCAATTCAAAAACATCTTCTTACATTTCATTGCTTTGATAAATCAAATGATTTAGAAGATATTTTTTTGCACTCAAATCTATTTTTGAAGAATATCAGTTATATTTTAATGTGCTTTTCACTTTACTTAATAATGATGCTACAAATATAATAACCTTGATTTGCAAATAATATGCCAACCTATTTCAAGTGGTAAACTTTTTCATATTTGTTGTTCTTGTCATGCACTTAATTTTTATACATGGCGATTTGAAAGGTATGAGACCTTGGGTACAACTGATTAGAGACATTATTTATCTACAAAGTCATTCTACCACTATGAATGAGTATATTATTTTATAAAGAAAAGAAAGAATGCCAAGAAAATTTGTGAAGGACATTAAGTATCATTGAAATTCAACCTATGAAATATTTTTTGTGATCATGCTATGAAAATACATTAAATAGTGTTTATGCATCTCTATTTTATATAATTAAATTTGCTTGAATCTAATATGATGTTTGTAAGAACCTTTTATGCCTTTTGCCATTTTTGACAATGTTACAAAAATATTATTTGGTATTTATAATCCACCTTGTCTTTTGCAAGTTTACAAGTTGTAGAAATAATATCTACTTTAGCATGTTTCCCAAATTAATTGTACTCATTTGATTGTGAAAAATATGACAACTATGTGGCTTTCTTATTATATAGATCTTCATTCTATTAGTTTAATTGTTGTTACATCAGATCCTACATTAAAATTGGATGGCTTAGAAGAGATATTGAATGCATATTATACTGCTCTTACATTAGACAAATATCGCTTCAACTTACAATCAAAGATGTTGAAAGCTTAAGATTGCTTAGACGATCATACAAGAATAATGCATCAAGCACAATGGCATGTAGAAATACAAATTGATATACATATATATAGATAGAAGATGTTTATACTATAAAATGAGCATAACACAAGTATGGGGCAATATTGATGATTAGGACATCATGTAAGAGATTCCTACTGAGAGCCTATGTGGGTTTTGGTTCCAACAATTGCATTAAAACCAGTCCCATAACTACTCCACAACTTGTAACGAGAAGCATAATCACCCTAGAGTGAGAGGTTTTGGAACCTGTCCTAGGCTGATTCAATTATGGTTCCAAGTTTTGGGTTGGAACCAGCCTTGTTTGTCCCTATGACCTATGTGGGAGTTGACTAGCACAAGAAGATGACCCTTGTTGGAATAATGCTTTGGAACAAACTAGACAATTCCTTGTTTTGTTCTCGGTAGGTTCATGATCTCTACGAATTGAACATGAGCTGCCTTGTAAAACTTTGAATGTCAACAATGTGGATGGACTTTTGTGTGCATACAAATGGTCAAGCATTTTAATTTTATATATCTGGGTAGATGATTGCTATACATGTGCACAAATGGTCAAACATTTCAAACTTATGTTGAGGTTATATTAAAATTGAATATTTACTTGACTTACCAACGAACTTTACCTTTTCAATGGAAATCATATACTCAAAATTAAACTTTCAACTTTCATAAGTAACTCATATTTAGCTTCCCTAACTTGCCTTGTGGCTATGGATGGTTAGTGGCAGATACAGAAACTTTTGGTGGGATGTGAGGAAGTCCCTCTTCGACTATTTAAGATAGGGCACCACTGCACCTCACCTCAATGTAAATCTTTCACTATGGATATTCCTTGCTTGATTCATTTGGGTAATTATGCCAACCATGGGGTTTGAGCCCTTTGCACTGAGCCACCTACCACCACCTCTCTACAACTAAGAACAAACACTTCATGCAATCTCAAGCAAACATACATATGATTATCCTTAAACCCATGTTTGAATTGCCTTTAGTTTAGTGCCCACCTCATAAAAGTGGCACATCACATGCCAAAGAGGTCAAGCTTGGGGGATCTACGGCCAAATTCTTTGTTTGCACATTATAGCATTCAACCAATCATAAATCATGGTATTTAGTCATAATTATATTGACTAAGTTGACATATCATCTTTGGTGCCAAGGGAATCTCTTATGTTTGTGGAGTGCTTAGGAGTAGAAATTACAAAGCAAAGAGATGTAGGAAGAGAAAAGAAAACCCTGTTTTAAAGTCTCTATATCAAGTTGCCATACAAAGTCCTATTTTTTCAAAATCAAGAAAAGACCCATTTCACCTATCCTATTTATCTAGTTGACTCTGTGTATGTAAATGGTAGAACATTTTGTATATGTAGAGAGAAACTTATGGAATATGTGCACAAAGAGTGGTGCTAGATCCTCCTCAATAATCTTTATCATTATATATGATTGAAATAAAAGAAAAAAGTTAAAAAGTTACTTTGTGAATTAAGAACTTATAAAAGAAGTAAAGTATCCTTTTTGTCTTCTTCCAATTGATCTAAATCATACATTTCTTTAGTTAGATGATTGATGATCATTGAGGAGGATTTAACACAATTGCTTATGCATGTGTATATATATATATATAAGGTATCATTGGTGTGAGCAAAATGCACTTATGTGCATATGGTTCTTTGTGAGGACCAACCGAAAAATTATGCACATTTTACTTATGTGCATATACTTAACGACTCAAATTCGCTATTTCAAATGGGACCCAAATGAAAAAGATTTGGTTCTTCTTTCTATGTATGGTGCTTCTCTCCTTCTCCCTTTTGGTGCATCCACTCTATCTCTTGTACTTCTGGTCATGGTCATTGCCACCACTAGAAAATGTCTTTGTTAAGGATAGGCAAACTCCCCCCTCCCCATCTATGTTGACAACATACGGAAAAGGTTGAAACTACTCATTTCCCTTCCTATTCTCCATTTATAGGAAGCTTTGTCCACTACCATCTCTCTAAACACCCAAAAATGTACTCAAAAGATTTGATCTTTTAAAAATTTTGCCTTTCCAATAAAAATTATGATTTTGGGTCTTTTAAGGGTTTTAAAATAAAAATACCTTAAATGAACTCATTTTCCCACTAAAATTTTATAGAATCCTCAAAGTAAGAGTATTTTGCATACCCTCAAAAAAAGTAAATTTTTATAAAAAAACCCAAAAAATAATTGCTTTGCCGTCAAGGCCAAATGGGTAGGATTCTGCTATTTCATATGATTGGCTTCAACGAAAGAATGATTTTAAATGATCTTCTTCAAAAGAACAAATGAAAATGAGACATTGTGAACCAAACCCATAAAATGTTTGTAAAATGTCAAATTTATAAAATTACAAAAACTTTGAAATCTAAAACAAATCAAATATAAAACCATACCTCAAAAATTCGCCCGATCGAGAATAATCTTACTTTGTAACTGTACACCCAAGGGTTAAAGATGTTTAAGACCCTACACCCATCAAAAGGGTTAAAGTAGTCTAACACATTACACCCAATAAAGGGTTAAAGTGGTTAAAACAATAAAGACTAAACTCGTGGAGCGAAAGAAGGTCACCCATACGAATAAACACTCAAAATGAGACTCAATTGTGCTCCAAAAAGTATTTGAAGATTTCGATAAAACTTGATGTTTTCAAATATATCTCAAATGAAATGGTTTTAAATAATCAAAAAGAAAATGTTTGAAACCATAAAATGAAATCTTACATAAATTAAGCAGAGCAAAATCCATTCAAGCCTCAAGTAGCAAGGACTCAAAAGGCAAGTATAGCCCAAATCAAGCCCAAGTCGATTTAGAGATAATTTACAAGTTGAAACCCGATCCAATTCAAGTGGCTAACCAAAATTCGAAGTTTAAGGTTAAGTTGCAAGTCAAGACCAATCACTATATCAAGTCATAGGCTCGACTAAGACAAGGAATTAGGCCATAATCAAGTCATTGGTAGAGCGAGCTAAGCTCAAATGTCAAGGAGGATACTCGGTCAAAGTGAATCAAGATCAAAGACAAGATAAATGACACCTCCTACACCTAGACACGAGTTGCACTAGATACCAAGGATCAAGGATACAACCCAACCAAGAAAAAAGGAGAGTTGCCTTAAGACCATGACCACATCAAAGGCCGAGCCACTCCAAACTGCACCGGGTATATGCAATATGTCTTGACCGATTGCACCTGGGGTTGCACCCTTAACAAAGACCAGTCCACAAGGAATCAGGCCATAATCAAGTCACTGGTAGAGCAAGTTAAGCTCAAATGTGAAGGAGGATACTCGGTTAAAGTGAATCAAGATCAAAGACAAGATAAATGACACCTCCTATACCTAGACACGAGCTGCACTAGACACCAAGGATCAAGGCTACAACCCAATCAAGCAAAAAGGTGAGTTGCCTTAAGACCATGACTACATCAAAGACCGGGCCACTCCAAACCGCACCATGCAATGTCTTGACTGATTGCACCTAGGCTTGCACCCTTAACCAAGATCAGTCCACATGTGCTCATGGGGGATCATTCTCATGTCCCACATGGCCCATGTGCAACCCCAAACTCTAAAATCTTTGGGTGGATTATGATTCAAATCGGGTCTCTTATGATGAGCCCAAAGATTGATTCAAGGAAAGCCCTATAGACTCCCCTTTGAAAATCTATAAAAGGGGGACTTGAGGGGTTGATTGGAGACATCAAAGAAAGAGAGAAAGCAAAGAATTCCTGTAACTAGAGAGGAATGAGAGAAAGAGGGAGAGAGAGATAGAGGAAAAAGAAGGAGGAGGAGGTACCGCCCATCATCCACCGACTATCGAAGTCTCCTTCCAAGTTTTGGTTCCCTTCTTCCCTTCTCTTTTCAATACTCTCTTATTCTCTTTCATTCAATTTAATGGGATTGCAATTAAGGAACTTATGCCTTCATCTTTAATGTAATATTTGAGGGGTTATACTGTCCAATTGCTTTTATACTTGTTGATGCATTCTATGTATTTTATTCTTAGTTCTTTCTACCCTAATATACATTATAAGATCTTATACCCCCTAATCCCCTTTATGCTTATGCTATAATAATAATTTTCTTGAATTATTTCATTTCATTATGCTTTGATTGTTGTGGATTATATTTACATTCGGTCAAATGCATTCACGTATTTTCTAAATACTAAAACTTTATTTTCTACATCCTATATATATTTGATTGTTGATTTTTCTTTCCTTACTTTTGATCCAAATGTAATAAAATTTGGTACACCTTATATACATACACAGACCCATTATTTGTAAAATTTGCAAGAATTTTAGAATCATTTAAGTCTATTAATAAAATCATGAAAGACCGAATAAAAATATAATAGAGTTTGTAAACCCTATACATCTTGCAATAGAGGTTTGGTCAAAATCGTATAACTTTATTAGCAATAAACCAATTTGACTGAAAATAGTTTCATTGGAAAGTTAAGATTCATAGCTTTCTAATGATACAGATTTCATAAAAATCAGAGATCTTTGCATTGAGATACAATCACTTTTCTAGACCTCTATGCTCTATCACAGATCTATCCTAAATACCAAAATAAGGGACAGTTTTAGATTTAATTACACATATCCACAACATATCAAATCAAAACAAAAATATTTTGTACAGATTTCATACAAATCAGAGATCTTTGCATTGAGATACAATCACTTTTCTAGACCTCTATACTCTATCACAAATCTATCCTAAATACCAAAATAAGAGACATTTTTAGATTTAATTACACATATCCACAACACATCAAATCAAAACAAAAATATTTTGAGAATCTTCATATCCTGATCTATCTTTAATAAAATTTTGAGAATTTTTAGAGACCTGCAATCTGTAAAAAAAAATTAGGAAATAAGTCTATAAGAAAGAACGATTTTCTGTTTTTTAGAACTTGAGTTATTTTGAGTCAAACAGAGAGTGCATGATTTTGCAAATCCATTTGAATTGAAATCTCATTTTTAAAAACAAACCAGATCTCAAACAATTTTCAAGCACCTAGATCGACCCTTGAGTATCGATTCAAGAAGATCTATGGTGAAAAGAGTTCACTTACTCACATTTGCTAAGAAGTCGGAAAATTTTAAAAAACTTTATTCTTTTTAGCAAACTAGTTGTCACGCTCACACACTTATAGTTTTGAATTTAGTTTCGAGTCTCTACATAGACTTGGAAAAAAATTCACATCTATAAATTTGGTACGCTCGGTGGGACTTGAGTCATAGGAAATTGTTTTCATCCAATTTTGATTTTGAAAACAAAAACTAATTTCAAATCATTTTCTAAACTCTCTTTTGCAAACTCTTGCTTTCAAAATTTCAACAACTCAATAATGTTAAATTTGGATGATTCCTTCAAAAATATGTCAAGAAAGGCCTCATCGAATTTTCCAAATCAATTTTCAAAAATCACAAAGAAATCTTCTCAAACTCAAGAAGAAAGAATTACCTTTTTGAAGAGGGAATTGAGAGAGATACAACTTAAAAGGAAAATTGAGACCCTAGGCTAAGAGGCCAAGGCACATCGTTTCATGAAAAATATTCTCGGGTCCATAGGGAGACAAACCATGCCCAAAAAACTATACCGAGCCCAAAATCTGATAAAAGATGAGGCCACAAAAATAGTAAGTGTTAAGACTGAACCATCTCTTCCTAACCTTGTTAATCATCCAAACATCCCTTTGTCCAAGGAAAACTTAAAAAGATTTATATTTAGAAAAAACAAAAAATCTGAAAAATTTTCAAAAATAAAAAATAATTGAAAATCAAAAAATTGAAATTCTGAAAATTGAAAGGGGAATGAAGTATGTATTCCTAGGCACACAAGCAAAGAGGGGTATGAGGTTCTCTTCACACAAATCACCCTAAATTTTTCAAAATCATACGCTCCGATGAGTTTCATTTCCATGAGCACGACTTCACACACTTTGGAGGTTTTTCCTCCCGATGAACACATACAAGAGAATGAGTGTTGCACAAGCATATGTTTGAATGATGAAATTCAAGACCTAGTGAAGCAACAGGAGCTCGAGCCACATCAAGACGCCTACAAGAAAGTTTGCTCTCACCATGAAAAGGTAGTTAAGCTCGAAAAAGGTATGCCCGAAACTCACTCCCCTTAAAACTCCCTACTCAATCCTCCTCTTCTTATTGTAGGATCCACAAAACATTTATGTGCATTTCATGTGCCAAATCACATTCACACCAAGGGACCGATCATGATTTCCCTTGGAATCCATACATTTTCATGTTGCAGGGGATCAAACATGCTCTCCCTTTTCATACACATACACACACATCGTCCACCCCTATGGTCACATTAGGTTGCACCTAGGATACATCCTAAAAACATCAACCAAATCACACCCTGGGTACGCATCTTTGATGCACCCGAACCCCCAGACCCTCCTTAGAGATGAAGCTAACTCCGGGTTTTTGTGTATATTGTATAGGTTATCTCCAAAATCCAAAAAAAATTGAAAAAGAAAAAACCAAAAATACAAAAATTTCAAAAGAAAAAGAGAAAATTACAAAAACCATTTTGTCAAAAAATTTGTCAATTCCCTTAAAAATGATTTGAGTAATGTCAATTTACATGAATTTCCTCAAAATCAACAAAATCTTGGACTTGGCAAACATTTAAGTTCACTAGAAGATGACCAACATAAGAAACAAACCTATCCCAAAACTTATCAAAGTTAGGATCATATCATGCATCTCCCTAGTTCATATCAAAACCAAAATGACCAATGACATAGTGTATGTATAGGTCATTTGTACATCATAAAAAAAAATCATTCACCACATGCCACAACAAGGGTCGGCTATAGTATGAATGCTCATGTCGTATCCACCAAACTAGGGAAAGGTAGAGTGCATTCCCTAAACACCTTTCGCGGAAACATACATCATTTCATATGTGAATATATTTTACATGTCATGCATCCCATGCACATCATTCACCCACAAGAAGCCCACATCCTCTTCGAAGGTGGCGGCCCAAGTAAGAATGTCCCTATATCATAAAAGGGGCAAAACAAAGATCAACGATCCATATTGACCAATTGATGCTTATGGAAGAAACTTGGTAGACCCTATAAATGCCCAATATAAAAAAGATATGATATTTAGTGTCCACCACAAATTCTTTCAAAATAATTTTCAAAAACAGATCTTCTTTAATTCCTTGAAGGAACTAAGTCAAATATATGCCTTTGATCTATAAAAAGTGGAGTGTTTTCAAAATTGATTAATGATATTTAAAAAATCCTTCTTTTACAAGATAGAGCCAAGTTCAAAATAACAAAACATTTTCAAATAGAATGTGCTATTATAAAATAGGGTATACTTGATTGGACCGAGTATCTAGAGGAACAAGTTATTCCCTCACTTCATTCTCTCCAAACAAGAAAATTGGCAAAAAGTCAAAATGGAAAAAAAAAGAAAGAAAATAAACCTCCAATATAGAAGCCTTCTTAAGAAGAAAAAGAAAAAAATAAAAACCTCCAATATATAGGTTCTTTTTTAAAGAAAAGAAAAAAAATCTAAAGCTCAAAAGAATAATTTTCCATCAAAAATCTATTTTCCTTATACTAGGATGCTTCAGGAGGGACCGTGGGAAACTCTCTCCAAGCCCTACAGCTTATCTCAAAAGAAAAAAGTATGTCATTATGATCCTAAAGTACGAATAGAACCTATCAATTTGAATCTCATTTTGTTTGAGAATTAGGCCTTCTAATATGGAAAATGGAGTTTTTAAATATTATTGAGTTTTTCCAATAATGAGAACCTCTACCAAGTAATTTTGCATTAAAACCAAAGTGAAGAGAAATATAGGAGATGAAAGTCCTTTTTAATAGAAACAAAAAGAAAATATCATTTCAAAAATGATTTTTACAAAACCCAAGACATCAAGCAAATGAACATTGAGGTCATTCTACTTAGGGCAGGCAACTTTCATGGGATCTCTCCTAAATAAATCATGGAGATTATCAACATTACATTATTCCTCCATTGCATACATCTCATGCCCATGTGCATTCATAAAGGGCTTAGTTCATATATGATCCATGCATTGGTCCATTATTCCTCCATTCTTGTTGATTATATTTACATTTCATCGAATGCATTCACGTATTTTCTAAAAACTGAAACTCTGTTATCTATAACCTGTATATGTCTAATTGTTGATTTTCTTTTCTTACTCAATAATCTGAATGTAATAAAATTTGGTACACTTGGTCTACACACAGAGGCCCACTATCTATAAAATTTGCAAGAATTTTAGGATCATTTAAGAATATGAATAAAATTGGGGAAGAGTGAATGAAAACGGAATAGAGTATGTAAATCATGTATATATTGTAATAGAGGTTGGGTCAAAATCCTATAACTTTATTAGCATTGAACTAATTTAACTGAAAACAATCCTATTAGAAAGTTGAGATCCATAGTTTTCCTAGACCCATCTCATAAAAATCAAAGATCTCAGCACTGAGATACAATCACTTTTCTAGGCCTCTATATGTCTATCACAGATCTGTCCTGAATATCATGGTAAGAGAACTTTTCAGATTTAATTGCACATATCCACAATATATTAAAACAGAACAAAAATAGTTTGAGAATATTCATATCCTTATCTATCTTGAATAAAATTTTGATGATTTTTGGAGACTAACAAACTTTCCAAAAAACTTAGGAAATAAATCTCTGAAAACTGAAGCATTTTCTGTTTTTCAGAACTTGAGTTGTTTTTAGAAATAAACTGGACCTCAAACAATTTTCAAGCTCCTAGATTGACCCTTGAGCATCGGTTCAAGAAGATATACGGTGAAAAGAGTTCACTTACTCGCATTCGCCAAGAAGTCGAAATTTTTTAAAAAACTTTGCTAGTTTTAGCAAACTAGCTGGCATGCTCGCACACTTGTAGTTTTGAATTGAGTTTTGAGTCTCTTTATATACATGGAAACAAAATTCACATCTACAATATCCACTAATTATCTCACATTTAAATATATTATCTTCTTTTGGTATGTTTACACAAGATGAGAAAGAGGTTTGTATCTATTTCTTTGTGTTTTGTATTACTTTGGTTTCCCCATCTACATTGACATTAAATACAAAGTGTTTTAATTTCTTATTAGCAAGATGAGGTTAGGGAGATTCCAACCAGTTAAATATCAAAGAATATTTATTTAGAAAGACGGCCATTACTCAAGTGGTTGATCCTTCCAATAAAGTTCCATATTAGATATTTATTTAAAAAGAAGGCCACCACCCAAGTGGTAGAATCTTCCATTCCATACCATCTCAACCTAATTTGGCACAAAAAGTCAAGATGGCTCATCGCTTTTAGAACCCGCCAAATTTGTAGTCCTTTTAACCTTTAAAACACATCAACGGTTTTGTATCAAATTGATTATGTTGGGTATCCTCATCATGAAGAGGGCCGCACATATTAAAAGGAGTTGGAACGGAAATGGAAAATACTTTATTAGGCTTTCCAAAATAGTGTCACACCATAAAATATTTATAGAAAATAGTCCTTATGAGTTAAATTGTTGGCCTGTCCTCTTAATTTTCTATGGGCAGCTGAGCTGCATTGTGGGTGTGTGGGCTTGCTCTATTGGAATGTATACGAGTGCTATTTCAGTGGTGAAGGTTGTTTGCTTTGTTTTCTTTTCCGTTGTAGTCATGGGATGAAGTATTGACGATGATGAGCAAGTTGAAGGATCTTGGCAACGAAGAAGTGCTTCAACCATCGACAATGCCATGCGTAAAGGGATTCAAAATATCGTCTAAGACCTGCACTGAAGTTGTTTGATATACTCTTTCTTTTATTATTGGATTGGTTATATGTGGCTCTTGGATTGCTTGTGTTAATGAATTGGCATCCACTTTATTTATAGTAAGTAGGAGTAGTTGTGAGATCTCTATATTTGGTATATTTTGTTGTACTCATTGATTATATTCTGTAGTGTAGACTCTTCTGGACAAGGTCTCATGGTTCTTATCTCTTGCATTGAAGGGGTTTTATAGATTAAAATTTGTATAGACTACTTTATTTATTTGTGAATTTAACACAAGTTTAACTAGGGAAAAGATTTATTGTGCTTCTACTTATCATATTTGCTTCTTTTCACAAAAGCTTGTACCAAAGTTGTGTTTAATATCTGCAAGCATATTTCATTAATCATGATGGATAACAATTATTTACACATTTTTTCTATTAAAAAACTAAGAATAAATATGAGGAAGATTGGGGCATTTGAGCATAGGATAGCTTAAGGGCTTATTCAATTGTGGGTAGATGATAATATTTTAAACTATATTTACTCACATGCTAGTTTATTATTAAAAAAGATTAATTCCTTTCAATTTAGGAATAAACCATGTGAGTAAATATTTTGTTGCTTAAGGCATCATGATTAAATAATAAGAGATTTAAAGGCAATAATATTTTAAACTATTAATTATGATGGATAACAACCAATAAGAGATCGAGATGATAATATTTTGTTGAAACAGGCTATGAATTTGACAAGGAGGGTAGCTCGATCTCTTATTGTTTAAATAAATTTCAAGAATACTTTGATCAATTCTCTAGCAATGGTGTTATATTTGAAGAAGAAATTTAAAGGCATTTGTTGCTTGATACTTTATTGGATTTTCCTAAACCATGTGCATCACACCTTATGTGTGTGTGTGTGTGTATATATATATATATATATATATATATATATATATATATATATATATATATATATATGTGTGTGTATGTGTGTGTGTGTACACATATATTTAGAGAGAGAGCAAAGAGGCTCTAGGAGTTATGTTGTTGCTCTCCGCTCTTGGTTTTCTAAGGGAGGCCACAAGGTAGGGTCTCTTCACTTCTTTCTTGGAGTGCATGTAATTGCTATTTTGGCGCTGTACGTTGTTTGTGTTAAGCTTGTGGGTTGAAGTGTTAGTGACAAACAAAGTTAAGGGTTTTTTGCAAAGCTAAAGTACTTTGACAATTGACAGTACTACAATAGGAGGATTTGGGGTTTCTTCTAGGACTCGTATTTGAGTTGAGTCAATTTGCTATACTCTTTCCTCTATTTGTTGGATAGGTTATTCACGTGTTAGGTTGATATTTTACTTTATTAATAACCTACATCAGTATATTTTGTTATACCCATTAATCATATTTTATAGTGAAAAATTTTCTAAACTAGGTCTATAGCATTAATGGGTTTTACATATTAAAACAGTGTGCCCTATTTAATTTATCTTTTCTTGTGCATTTTATTTGGATTGTATGGTCACCTTAGGTGATTATTTTGCACAAGTTCATGTGCGGAAAGATTAATTATGCTTCTGCTCATCACATTCACCTCTTTTCCAAACATATTTTGCTTTGCTTATCATACAACACAACAATAATAAGATGGTGTTTCGCCAGGACATAGGAGATTGGAGTTTTAGATTCCGTTTCTTGGTGTTGCCTTGTTCACTTTGTTGTCTTAATGTATTATCTTTTGTCATGAGCTTGTAACAAATGCATTTTTTGAGTTTTTTTTATGATAGTGAGCAAGAGTTGAGATACAACCATGTGCAAGCTTGTTATCTCTAAACATTATTATGGTTTCATTAACATAAATGAGGTTTCATGTCTTACCCAAACTGGAATTGAATTCAATACAACCTAATGAGAATAGTGTGAGGCTTACTTTCATGAGACTTTGGGGTATCATCCATAAGATGCTCTTTGGCAATCACACAATTCACATTACTTCTGACCAGATGCATCTTGACTTTTAGGCATTGTACCTGTACAAGTGCAATGATTTGTATATGGGTTGGTATATTGCTTAGACTCATAGGTTTTAACTTAAAAATTGGGCAGTCACCCTTTAAGGTTAAGAATGATCGATCATGTAAAGGTGATGAAGATTAGATAAGACTTGTAATCCAGACACACACATTCATCACCAATAAGATGTGATGTCATGAACCTCCTTGACGATTGTTGCAAGAGAGTATAGAAAGTGATAAATGAATACTTGTCCGATGATAAAGATTAGATTATGTGCAATTTGGGCCTTTTCATTATATTTGTATCTAAGTGACTAATTTAATTCTCTTTTCATACAATTCATCTCCATCTCTCTCCATATGTATATCTATATATACATAGTATGACATGAAACACTAGGTGACAAGAAGAGTGACGAATCTCATATCTCAAAAGTCATGCCCAATGAGCCCAAATGTACTCTCACCGGTACTTATCTTTGATGGAGGTTCACTATTGCACTTATATAGGGTATGTATGCCTTGTTATATGTCGTGAAAGTTCAACTCTGATAGGATTAAAGAATAACACAATGATACTCCTTGTGAGAGAGGTGTGGCATGTTTGCTTCTTGTATTGAAGTAGACTTATATGTAAAACGAAAGAAGTAATAAATACATATACCAATTGGAACAAGGTACCCCTAAATTACCAATTATAAATGAAATAATAAGTAATTTAATAAACGAGGTAACTGAATAAAGTAATTTTACAATTGAAACAAAAGAAGAATTTGCAACTTATAAAACTAGCTAATCATTATCGACATCATTAACATTATCATTTCTGAATCCATTTTAATTATACAATAATATGATACTAAACCCTAATTGACAATACTTTCATGTCTTTATCTACTAAGATAAAAAGATATGCAGCATCAGTGATCCATCCACCATATGTATCTAAAAAAAATGCAATACGTAGTAAGTCATGCTAAACGCAATATAACAATTTAATAGATAAACAAAAAAAAATTCTTACCACTAAAAAATGTCACAAGGAATCATCATAGTACTTGTATTAGAGTCCCTACACAAGTGGCTTGCTATCATTTGACACTAATGGAATGTGCATTTTTTACCCAATCCTTGAGAGTGGCACTAATACAATGTCTCATATAGTAGATATGACACAACAAATGTTTGGTATAAGCTTCTAATACAAAGACACACATTAATCCTCCTACTATGCAACACAATGAAGAACAATACTAACACCACCCTCTTCTATAAAAATTGTAGAGCATAGTTGCCCCATGACATGATACCTTCCTCAAACATACTCCATGGGCCTTGGGCCACCATCTCTCTTCCTCTCATGAAAGCTCCCCGATGACTCTATGCCTATAGTTCCCATCTCTAAGAATATTCAATCATCTATCAACATATAGGACTATAAACTAAGGGATGTGTGTTGGAAATAGAGTCTTGGGTAACATCAGACAAAGGGTCAAAACTACCTGATGATAAAGACCCCATCCTAGAGAATGTTATAGTGTCTTCTTAGCTTTCCTCAAGTTGCAGTCCACTCAATATGCTCTTGTGAGGATAACTCTCTTTTAGTAGATCTATAAGATGGTCTTCCTTTGGAAGACAAACGGGTAGCTCCTCCAAAGTAGTGTTATGGGATTCAAATGCTCATGTGATAATTCAACCAAATAATTGTTAGACAACTTTATGTATCTTAGCTACCTTTTTCAAGTCATCATCATTATAGTCGGATGTTAAGACCTTTCCATCTACGTATCAAGCTTCCTCTAAAAGGGATCAATTATTGACAATTGTATTAACTCGTCACTTTTGAAAAGAACATTGATCTTGTGAATACATAACTCATGCAACTTCTATAATATATAATAATGTCATTGGATTAGTATCATTTTCTTGACAAGATTCACCTCATTCACAATCAAATCAAGTGCATGTCGACTTTTTTCAATTATATAATTGTAACTCGATTAATTAATAGAGTTACATCTTATTGAGCTATCCAGTTGAGTTATTGAGAAACCCTTTCAACCTTACATGTGCATTTTTAACCTTGTGATAAACACTATAAGTATAAAAGATTGAGTATAAATTAATGTTATATATGTATGATAACAACTAACTTTATATACCCATTAGTTATATAAGTACTATAATATATCATCCTATCAATCCATGTTGAAATTTTGTTTATATTGGCCCAACAATTGTTTCTTGACATAAAAAGCATAATAGAAAAAGTTTTCCACTTCACCTTGATCATAGCCAATGCCTCCATATATTCTCATCTACCGACTCAACAACCTTCTTCTAACTCCGACCAAATGTGGTGAACATCTTTTTATTCCTCATCAATTAACAATAAATCCTTCAATGTTCTTGATAATATTATGTATGTACAAGAAATGTGTTGTTCCTAGTAATACGATCTCAATTTATATTCATTAGTATCATATCGAGATTACTACAAATTGCATTAATGAATCTATTTGACATACAACTCCTTGATGCATCTCAACGCTCATACATAATTATCCTCCTCTATACTCATGAAAGTGACATAAATATCATAATCTCAAGGAAATATATCTTATATTTGCTTACTCTATAGTAAAATTATTATTATTAATGCAAACATCTTATTTGTTTTATATGTGTAATCAAACTCACCTTTGAAAATATAGTAACAACTAAATTGGCCAAGGAAGTGCAAACACAATGTCACTAACAATGTCTATATTTGGTAATCTCCAATACTAAGTGTGATACTTGTGACTACCAAATTTATATATAGCTATTGCGGAATAGTTCGACCACACGTTTCCTTCTTCCTAATTTTCAGGCTCATATAATAAATGTGCTTTGGATTGCTAACATTTAAGTCATCAAGAGCCTTCAATTATGATAAAATATATTTGGGTTACAATGGTTTTTGCTCATATCTTTGTCATACTATAGTTAACATCATTCAATACGCATTAACCATATCGAATCTCCATAAACAATCAGCTCCACCCTCTTTTGTAAGCAAAAAATGAGCTGTTACCTTGGTTCATCAACGACTTCTAACATCAACTTTTCTATTGCTTTCATATTTGTCACTTCTTTCACACTCAAGTCACACCTTACTTCTTATTCCTTTACTTTTCAAAGAAAGAATGATGATAACAATGTCGTGCTTCTTCCAAACATCTCTTGCCTAATGAGCCATATTATCCTAATTCTGAAACATTGCATTTATTGTAAACGCAAGTGAATAATCAAGTTCATTATCATCATAGTCAACAAATGTATCATCAGTCAACTAGTCAACAATAGTTATACACCATAATATATACTTTCATCACACGTTGTATATGTAAAATCTACTACACTATAGTGAATACTTTCATACGGTTTCTTTGAATCCTTTAGTACTTATTAAATGATAAAATACCAAACTAAGTATAAGAAAAATGATATAATTAACAATTGCAAGTGCGCGCGCGCACACACACACACACATATATCACCTAGAAAGGGTTACACGCCTACGCCTAGTTTGTATGTACGGCTAGGTTGCATCGCTCTTTTTCCAATGGTGACAAAAGCCTACTGCATCACCCTTAACAGGGTATCAAGGTTTGGTCGTGCCATCTTTTGAACAATAGCATGCCGGTCGTGTGTCGCTCTCTAAATACCGATGTATTATCAGTGCACATATCTTTTGAACAAATCATATTGTCGGTGAGTCTCGTCATCAGCCTTCGTCTTTGCCACTCGCTTAAAATGTCCATAGTGACTGACCCTTCTCAACTAGATCAATATTGGGATAATAGAGAGATGAAAAAAATACTTCGAGAGAGTTTTGAAATGAGAGAGTGGAAGATGGTGATATTCATAGAAATTGAACAATTGAGAGACTGCTGAGGGGATCGAGAAAGAGAAGTTCGTGGCACCGAAAGGTATCTTTGGGGAGGAGAAGCCGGTGACAAAGATCAGTGGAGGAGAGAGAAATGGCAGTAGGGGCAGTTTGCAAATGTGTACGTTTAGTAAAACCCGAATATGTATAATGTACGTGAAACTTGTGAACTACTTACCTAGTGCTTAATATTACAACTTATTATATGCGAAAAAGGAGGTGAAGAAAATAGCGCGAATTAGGAAAGGAAAAGAAACCTTGAAGACGAAGTGACGAGGAAGAAGCTCAGCGTAGGCGTGGGCGAGGGAGGAGGAGAAATACGGTACCATGCCTCGTTTCCGTGCCTTCTCCATGACAACAGAGAGGTCGGCACCCACAATGGCAGCTTTCACTGCGATGAGGTACTCGCCTTTTTCATGATTCGCCTCGCCGACAAGTTCGCCGATGCCCAGATAATCCGTACCAGAGACCCTCAGGCATGCCCCCCCCCCTCCCCCGCTTCTCTTTCTTTCTCTCTCTATGTGGCGCGTGTTTTGTGTTTTGTTTGGAAAGCTGAGTCTTGAACTAAGTCATGCTGAAGGGTTGCTTCTGTGCAAGCCAAGTAGGGAAGGTGCTAATAAGTTTCTGTTTAGGACGAACGGCGTGTCTGGCGAGAAGTTTCTGCTTTCTGATAACTTTAATTCTCGAAAAATGCATTAAGCATGGTTTTTGCTATGCTTTTTCAACGCCTTCATGCGATGCTTAAGGTACACGAGTTGATGCACTTTGGCACATTACTGATGGCTGATGCACCAGTAAGTGATCATGCCCTCAATGTCTAACATGTCACGTTATCTTCCCCATTGGAGATTCGCTTGACTGTTTTTCCCGTATCTCCGTGTGTCCAAAAGCACCTGAATTGTGTCTTTTTGATTTTATAGTGTATTGGTGCCACAAAACCGAAGAGAAAAATGGAACCGAAGGACGAGCACTTTTCTCCGCTCGGAGAGATATCTGCACTGCTCATTGTACAGAAGTGAAGTGAGATACATAACTTTGGTAGCCTCTCTACATAGCAAACAATTGTTCCCCAACGGGAAAAAAAGATCGTAACTAACTGAAGATGGAAATGTAATAAGCCAATGTCTTTGGAGCATTGTTTCCAGCATCAACTACAATTTGCGAAACCGTGCAGGATATACTGTTGCTGATTTTCCTGATGTAGACTTTACCTGAAATTAGTAGGTAAATTGAATAAAATTATATACGCCCATGCTTTATATTCTCATGCATTATCTTCAACAAATGAAAAAAGTAAAAAGATCAATACTGTAGTGGTGTTAATGTAGAATGTCGGAACATGCTTATCTAAGATTGAATCTATGGTAATCTTTAGAAATCTTAGTTTTATGAACATTACTGCATGTATTTCAGCTGTTAGACACGCTTGATGCAGTTCTTGATGTTGGTGGTGTTTATGATCCCAGCCATGATCGCTATGACCATCATCAGAAGGGTTTTGAGGAAGTATTTGGGCATGGATTCTACACTAAACTTAGCAGCGCAGGACTTACCTACAAGGTGATTCCATATTCTCTTTTATGGAACTGGGAAAACAAGGTTCCTTTTTGTGTGCTTTGAAGGAAGCAGTGCTACTTTGATGACTTTGTAGTGATTGATGTTTCAAAATGTCCAGAATAGCTTGATGAGCCTTCTATAAGGAACCGATGCATATACATTTTTACTCATGCACAACTAGTACATCTAAAAAATATTAAATAATTGTGCTGGGTATTTTTCTAGTGCATTTGAACAAACAACAACAACTAAGCCTTTTTCCATACTAGATGGGATCAACTACATGGATTCAGCCCGATTCTATGCAATACTAATAGTTAGCTCGACATAAGCTAGATCATTCTTTATTGTTTCCTTCTAATACTTTTGTGGTCTTATTTCTCTTTTAATATTTTCACTATCTAGCTTTTGACACCTATATCACATGGGTACAAGTGCATACACGAGTGTGGGATACACAAATTTCAAAAATATTGGGTGTGGGGACACAGCTAATGTATATAATATTATATATATAATATTCAAACTAGAGCAAGTAAGACATCAATTAACATAAATATATAACAATAGTAACTACACAACTTTATATTAAAGCAAAACAAGTAAAAACTACTAATTTCATCGTAATTGTATTTGTAAACATAAGTCAAGACAAGAGTTTTAATACATAAAGCAATAAAAAAGAAATCTTAATGTTTAATAAATAAAATGAACCTATACCTAAGAAATCATAGATCTTCACTATCAACAACATTATCAACTAAAGGGACTATCGGATTAGTGAGTTCCATATTAGGAGTATGCAAATCTTGAAAAGGAAGAGAGAGAAGTGTCTATGTGTAGGTGCATAGTCAAACACTAGATAGAGAAAGAGAGAGAAATAGTGTTTGTGTGATGATAGTGGTAATGGCTAGGGATGCTCGTTGAATGAGAATGGGTGGCCACAATAATGGTGGTAGTATTGCAGCGAGTGGCAATCTTCAAAAGGATTTCACGGAACCTTCGATGGACAGAGAAAGCTCATATCCCTACCAGAGAGAGAAAGGGAGAGAGGAAGCTCATACTAGCGTCGGAGGAAAAGCAAAGAATGGCGTAGGTGGTGGTGGTTGTCGGTGTGCACGTGGTGGCAGAGAGAGTAGGCGTGAAGGCGAGAGATGAGAATAAGAAAAGATCTTGGGTGCATTGATCGCACCCAAAAAACAACTTCGACACGTTGACTATGTCGAAGTTGCATGACACCGTATTGGTGCTAACACTTCACCTCCTAGAGGTGTTTGTGTGACATAGTCTCACACCTTCGTGATAAGGCTTCATTTGGTCGTATTTCTACGTTTCAAAACCATTTTAAATAATTTCCCTTCAATTTATCATCTACTGGTGCCCCTACCCAATTTGTTTCTAAAAATCTCATTATGCATTTAGTCCTTCCTTGTGTAACCACATATCTGTCCCAATATCTTCATTTCTATCATGAATATTTTTTATACATGTTGGTTAATGGCAACATTCAAAACCATATCACATAATAGGTCTAATTACTAATCTATAATATTTACCTTTCAAATTTAATGCCATTTTTTGTCACATAGAATACCATATGCACCTCTATATTTGAACCAGCCTCTTTTGATTCTATGCATAATATCTCAATCAATTTTTTGATTGCTCTAAAAAATTGACCATAGGTACCTATTATAAGGGATGCAATGTATGTCAATCTTAATTCCTATGTCATTTGAAGTAACCAAATAATCAAACCTGGATTCCATATATTTTGTCCTTATTCTACTAAGTAAGAATTCCTTACCTTTTAATGTTTCTCTTCGTAATTCTAATTTCCTATAAACTTTTTCCTTAAACTCATCCACTGACACAATATTATCTGCGAATAATATACGTCAAGCTACTTCATCTTGAGTATGCTTTATTAACTTGTTACCAATCAAGGTAAATAAATATGTACTTAAAGTTGATCCTTGATGCAATTCAATGCTAACTTCAAAGAAGTATGTCATTTATTTCATGAGTTCATACTCATGTTTGTGTACGTCAGTGAAATGCATGCCTCTTATAAGATTGATGTACATCAATGAAATACCTCTCTTTCCAAAATTTTCTAAAGGATATCTCTTGGCACCCTATTGTAAGCTTTTTCTAAATCAATAAATACCATGTGAAGCTTCTTCTTTTTTACTCTAAAATGCTCCACAAGACATCTCAATAGGTGGATAGCTTCAATAGTAGATCTTTGTCACATGAATCCAAATGAGTTTTGTGTTGCACTCAATACTTGTTTCAACCTATGTTTTCTATCAAGTACATTTCAATGATACTTAAATAAATTGCAAAATGTGCATACTTCACAAGAAATAAAAGCATGTATGATGCTAAAAGACTGACTAGTAATTTGTGTATGGTGGAGCTGACCTGACAATGCGAAGGACACCTCAAAAATGTCTTATATGAATAATACAAAGAATAAGCATATAATCCAATATATGAGCTAAGATTAACATGCATGCTGATCAAGAACAAAAGAATATGAAAGGCACATAATAACTAAGTATATTATAACAAGTCAACAATACACAATCTGCATATAAGCTATTGAGCACTATAAGCAATGTTATCCAGAAAAGTTAAGAAAAGGAAAAGAAGGAAGAATATAGAAGAAAATAAAGGTAGATTAAAAGGAAAAAGAAGAGAATAATGAATATGCGAATTAAAAATATTACAAGATTAACACTTTTAAGACAACCAATTTAGCATCGTAAGTGGATTCTTAGGTCTAAAAGCAAGTCAATATCATACCTTGGCACTTGGGTTGAGCTAAGTCCTATCTGTTTAAGAACCACCAATCTTCACATTTCAAACAACTATGTATCTTGGTGTAGATGTGAATTTTGTTCCAAAGCCTATGTAGAGACTTAAAACTTAATTCATAAACTACAAGTGTATGAGCGTACCAGCTAGTTCGCTAAAACTAATAAAGTGTGATTTATGACTTCTAAGCTAATGTAAGTAAACTCTTTTCACCTTCTTTAATCGATGCTCAAGAGTCGATTTAGAAGCTTGAAAATCGTTTGAGATCTAGTATATTTTGAAAATCATATTTCAATTTTGATACTTGCAAAAATCATGAACTCACTTCTTAACTCAAAACAACTCTAATTCTGAAAAATAGAAACTAGTTCTGTTTTCATAGACTTATTTACTAAAAAATTTTGGATAGTTTGCAAATCTTTAAAAATCTTCAAAATTTTATACAAAGTAGATCAGGATATGGTCTCAAACTATTTTTATTTTGATTTGATATGCTTTGGATATGTGGAATTAAATCTAAAAATGTCCCTTACTCTAGCATTCAGGACAGAGATATAGAGGCTTAGAAAAGTGATCGTATCTCATCAATCAACTCTTGGATTTTTATGAAATTGGTTTCATTGAAAAGCTATGGTTCTTAAATTTCTAATGGGACTATTTTCAATCAAATAAAATCACTGTAAATAAAGTTATGGGATTTTGACCCAACCTTTGTTGCAGGATGTGTAGGGTTTATATACTCTATTCTATTTTTATTTGGTTTTCCCTAATTTTATTCATGGCCTTAAATAATTTTAAAATTCTTACCAATTTTACAAACAGTGGATCTGTGTGTATAGATAGGGTGTACCAAATTTTATCATATTCGGATCGCAGAGTAAAAAAATAAAAATCAACAATCGAACATATGTAGGATGTAGAAAACATAGTTTTCAGTTTCTAGAAAATACATGGATGCATTCGACCGAATTAAAATATAATCCACAACAATTAAGGCATAAGAAAATAAAATAATCAAGGAAATTATTAGTATAGCATAAGCATAGAGGGAATTAGTGATATAAGATCTTACAATATATATTGGAGTAAAAGGAACTATGAATCAAACACACAGAAGGCATCAACAGGCATGAAAAAAATTGGGTAGCATAACCCCTCAAATATTACATCAAGAATGGAGACATAAGCTCCTTAATTACAACCCCTTTGGATTGAATAAAAAGTAATAAGAGAGTAATGGAAAAGGAGAAGGAAAGAGTGAATCTGAAGACCAGAAGAAAACCCTGAAAGCTTTATGATCGACGACGCCTCTTTAGAAAGGGACTCTCCTTCCTCACCTTCTCTCTCTCTTTCTCTCCCTCTTTAGCTGCAAGAATTCTGCTTCATTTTCTCTCTCCTTGGTCAATTGTTGATGCCCTCAATCAGCCACTCAAGGCTCCCATTTATAGATTTCAAGAGGGGGCTCTAGGCCCTTCTATGGGTCGGTTTTGGGCTCTTAATGGGAGGCCCGATTTGAACCATGATCCACATGAAGCTTCCAAATTTTGGGGTTGCACATGGGCCATGTGGGTCATGAGTGGTCCCCTTCAGCCCATGTGGGCAGTGTGAAACCGGGTGCAACCATGTGAGCTAGGTGCAGTTTGGTGGCTCGCCCTTGGCTTAATGCAACTCGAGTCTAGGTGTAGCCCATGGTGTGTGGCATGATCATTCTACCTTCTTGTTGACTTGGCATGGTTCTTAATCCATTTGACTTGGTTAGGGTGTAGTTCATCATAGCATGACTAGCCCACCACTTTCTTGGTTCCATTTGAGCTTCAATTGACTTACATTTAAACTTGATGTCGAACCACCCTTGCCTTACTTTAGTCATGATTTGTTTCATGCTTCTTTGGTTGTTTGGCTTGAACTTGAGGCTTGAGCTCTAGCCTTGTTTTGCACATTTGGCCTTGCACCTCTTCTTAGACCAAGATCTGATTGGAGCTTTGAATTGAATTCTTGCTTTGATTAATTCCTTTCTTCGAGTTAGGTTGTTATCTTGACTTGTCTGGATTGGATCGAGCCTTGGTTGGCTAGAGTTGGTCTGGCTTGGGTCAAGCCTTGGTTGGTTAGACTTGGAATAACCTTGAGTCACCCTCTTGCTTTATTTGGATGTGCTTGCCTTTGCGGATTTATCCTTATCTCCTTCCAAAAATTTCATCTCCTATTAATTCAGGCCTTGCTCTATTTTTGGGTCAATAAGCATTTCCTTTTGGATTTTAAATTTCAAAACTTTATTTTGTAACTTCAGGGTTTTCAAATATTTCCCAAAATATTTTCATTTCACAATGATGCTTTGGAATTTTATGAAACTCATATGACATGTTCAAACCATGGATTTTAAAATATGCCCTAATTTATTTTAAAAAACATTTTTAGGGTGTTTACAGTTGGTCATGTCATTGATTATAAAGGAGTGATGTTGAATTGATGTTATTCTATTGCAGCACTATGGACTAAAGATAATTTTAAAGGAGCTTAAGTTGGATAAGGTGCATGAAGATGTTCATCGCATCTATCTTGTTGTATACAAAAGCTTTGTCGAGGTAAATTGGTCCTAACCTTTTTAGTCCTTGCTTTCTTCTAGGAGACATTTTATGAATAATGATGTTATCTAGACCCTGATAAAGGGAGTACTGCGTTAATTTTTTTGTGCCTTTTTTTGTAACTTGTTTGTTAAACGTATTTCTTTTGGTGTTTGGGTTCTTTCTTTCTTAGGTCATAAAATCTTTGAGTTCTTGGAGGGAATGCGTACTCCTATCAAATCCTCATTGATACCACTCATGTGTTTTCTTAATACATTCTCTGCTTAGTATGCTTTTACTATTGTGAACTCTTATTATGTATGCACAACATGGTAGTTTTTGACTTTTGTGGTTCTTGAGTGTATAAGAATTACTATTTGCTAGCTTCTATCTTTTCCAAATAAAGTCTTGTGGGCTTTTCTCCTAGAACTAGGGTTTTGCATAGTTTAACACGAAATATGCCTTTGAACAAGTTGAATTGAAGAGTATGTTGTGGTATTGGTCATCTTGTGCCTGTGTTGCATTTGGAGGGAAGACTTGACCTTTCATTTACTTCTTCTGAGTGCATACCCCTGAGAGCCCTGGCATGTGCATGTGAGAATAACAGTCAGGAATGGTCAGTAAGAATCTATGCAGAGAACACCACCTAGTGTGAGAACCTTTGACTTGGTTTTTGGGTTTAATACAGGTTGGGCATGCTTTACATGTGTGATTTTTTGATGGAAGAGTAAAGACTCATGATAGTAATCCTTGCAAATTGGAGTGGGTATGGAAAAATGGAACGTGGCAACCTTTCTAATGATGCTTATGAGGGTTTTGTTTGTGGCTTCGGCTTGGCCGTTACCTCACGGTAGTATGGTGATGAGAAGTGTTGTGTGATACCATAAGTCTTACACAACCTTTCCACCTTTTCATTTTTAAATGGGGCCATTATCCGACACTAGGTCCCTTGGGGACCCCAAATCGAGTCAAGATATTTTTCTTAATGAATGCCACTACATGCTACCATTGAACATTTGCTAAGGACGTAACTTCAACCCATTTAGAAAAATATTATGTGGATTCTAGGATGAACTTATGTCCATTGGATGATATTGGGGAAATTGGTCTGATGATGTTGAATGCCCACATGATAAAGGGTCATGGACTAGTGATGGAATGTGAATGGCATGCCCATGCACTTGACATTGATGACACTTCTTGACATGATCATGATAATCCTGTTTGAGGGTAGACCAAAAATAACCCGCTCTAAATATTTTCATAGACATCATATTTGAATTCACATGACCTCCACATTCTCCATCATGAGTCTCATTTAAAATAGTTTTAGCCTCATTGTAATCGACACATCTCAACAAGATACCAAATAAACTCTTTTTATATAGAACCCCTCCCAAGATGACATAAATTTTTCTATAGAAACTTTATCCTTAAAAGAGGCAAATTCAGGAAATCCTATATTTTCTAAAAAGTTTTTAATGTCTCAAAACCAAGGGTTTCTTCTTGATTTTGGTCATTTTGGCAAATCTCAAAATCTCGAGTTGATGGGTAGACACAAAATTTCAATGGATTGGGAATTGAGGGTAGGGTCAATCCTTAGGGAGGACCCTAAAGAGGAGAAAGAATCTGCCATAGTGTTGTCCTCTCTACCAATGTGTGTGAGGGTGCATCAACTGAATGAGTGGACCAGCTTAGCAGTCAACTCGTAGTAGGGAATCAACTTTTTATTTTTGACTTGCTAAATTTTCGAAACTTGGTTTATAAAAACTATGGAGTCTCCAAAGATTTCAACACATGATGTAGCTAGTTTTTGCAATATTTTTAGGCCTTGTATGAGTGCCTTATACTTAGCCATATTATTTGAGCAAAGAAAACCTAAGTGAAAAGACATTAGGATTTCTCCCTTTTTAGTGGATATGATGATGATGCCGACTCCTCTCCCTTGCCTATTTCTTTCCCCATCAAAATACATTTTTCATACTTGATTCTTATTATAACAATTGGACAATACATGGTAGTCCCAACTATTTGTCAGTACGCCTTCATTGGGTATTTCATCAAGTATGGGATATGCATCTTGAAGGGGTAGATTAGCCACATGGTAGGCCAGGGCTTAGCCCTTAATGAAAGTTTGATGATGAAACTTCAAGTCATATTTCATCAAAAGAAGTTGTCATTTGCCTAACCTAGCCGTTAGGATATATTTTTCAAAAATGTGCTTAATAGGGTCTAATTTAGATACTATCCAAATATCATGGTTCAAGAAATAATGTTTAAACTTTTGACATGCCTGTAAACACAGAAAAAATTTCTCAAAAGATTTTATCTTTTAAAAATTCTCCTTTTTCAAGAAAAAATTATGGTTTTGGGTTTTTTTGCTAAAATCTTGTAGGAGACTGAAAATAAGGGTACTTTACAACCCTCTCAAAAAAATCTAATTTTGACAAAATCTCAAAAAATGACTACTCTGCCCTCAAGGCCTAATTGGTAAAATTTTGCGAATTCAAATGATTTCCTTTAAAGAAATGATGGTTTCAAACAATTTTTTTAAATAAACAAATGAAAATGAGACATTAGAAACCAAACCCACAAAATGTTTACAAAATTCCAAAACTCTTGAAATTAAAAAACAAATCAAATCCAAATAAAAACCTCAAAAACTCACAAGATCGAGGAAAGTCCTACACTGGGACCCTACACCCATCAAAAGGGTTAAAGTGGCTTGAGACTCTACACCCATCAAGAGGTTAAAGCGGTCTGAGACCCTATATCCATCAAAGGGTTAAAGTGGTTGAAATGGTTAAAGACTAAATCATAGAGCGAAAGCAGGTCACCGATGCAAACAAAAACTGGGGATGAGACTCAGTTGTTCTCCAAATGTATTTCAATATTTCAAATCGATGTTTTTAAATATATGTCAAAAAAATGGTTTTAAAGAAAATATTTAAAGTCATAAGTCTTACATGAAAAAAGCCCTGAATCAAGCAGAGCAGAATCCTGAAAAGCTAGGACGAAGGCAGCGGAAGTAACTTTAGCAACTGCAAGGAATCAATTGGCTTTACAAGGAAAAGCTAGGACGAAAAATCATCGAAGCCAAAATGTGGTGCAGTGACATGGGTGAAGAAGAGGTGCGATCGTGCGAGACGGAAGAGACACCGCAATATGGAGGGCTAGGCCTCTCGGGCCAGGCAACTTTAAATGCCTGTGGGGTGCGGTTCAAGTCTGGCGGTTGGTGCCTGAGTATCGTCCAGCAACCAGTCACTTTTGATAGCACTAGATCAATTCTAACAACTACCGAATGACCAAAAGCAATTAGAATACAATATTCAAATTGTAACAATTGACAGACGGATAACGATGTTTTTGCTATTACACCTCAACTTTTAAAAATTTGTGAAGTGGTTTACTAATAACCCATATTATTAATTAGTGAATATATTTTTTCACATTGAAACTATAGACAAAGAAGTTTAAAAATTTTTTTTGCTTTACATTTTACCAGATTACCAACTGAAAGATACTTATGAATGTATAAGTATGAACATGGATTATCCAGCGCATTGCAATGATTCTCCATACTGCCCAACACTTTCTATTGATCGAATGTGAAATGAATTAAGTGAGACTCCCTAACATGTACCATAAGTTATGAAACATTTGTCGAAAATTTAAGTGGGAGGCTAGGAAGGAGGCAGAGAATGGAGACAGTGCATTACACAAATGCAGAAGTATAGACTCGAATCCTCTCGTGTAATTAGCAAAAAAAAAACAAAAAACTCTCTTTATTCCTAGAAAGACATACGTTTGCCATTTTACTAAACTACTATGTAGTACGACATGTCACCAACTTTCTCTTAAATCTTCATTTATGTCTATGTTATTGCCTTGTATCCTCTGCTATCACTGAAACAAGTGATTGAGTTCGCGCATTCTCCTTACCAAGGACTTTCATCGCAACAACATTAATACATAGCGCTTGCTAGATTTGTTGGTCAATAAGACCTGGTTTAATTTTTTCATTGTTTTTTTTCCATGCTTATTTACTATCATCTGTAAAAAAAAAACAGTTGTTTTGCAATGGAGCAACCCTGTCATGGTAGTGATGTACTCCTCAGCAGGATACTCTTTAACAGCCATGAGTTTCTGATTCATGGCATTAGAGGTGGCTACTCATCATAGAAAAGTCTATACTCTGGCTCCTGAAAGGGTTGCCCTTAATTATTAAGGATGGGTTTAACCTGTCGTATTATGGAGCCTAACAAGAAAATTCTAATGCATCTCAATGGCTAATCGATAGATGCTCAACAATATTATTATCATTCAATTAACACAATCATTTAAGTTTGACACATCATCACTAATAAAACTCACTTGGATTTCACACATTACTATCTAAACCTAATTCTCCCCACTTAGACTGACATAGACACTTAACTTTCCATACTCACTTGCCGCTTTGCGCCGTGCTTCAATTGTATTGACACCACAAGAATGTCAACTGTTGCTGTGGTGCACTTTAAACCATCGGTCAAGGATGGAATTACAAACATTCTCAACAATGCATGGAATCATACTGTTCGACAGAAGTTGATATAGACTAAATGGAATTAACAATTGTGACATGTTATTGTTTTAACATAAAATGGTATGTGGAGTCGAGACTTCTTTCGTGCATGTCAAAAGTGTGATCAATACCAATTCCCTTCAAATATGAATTAGTCTACAAGGATGCCTCTTGAAATATTAAACAAAGGAAATCTAGTCAAATAAAATTTCTCGGTCAGGCAAGTTCAGGTTGCTAACTTAGGAACTTCTGCATTAATTTACGCAATATGCATCACAAAGTGTGCCTGACATACACCTAAACTTATGATAGCAACAACAATTGTGCCCATGAGTCTGAGACCTTATTATAATTATTATTATACTTGTGCATAATGGTCACATTCTCCACTGGGTTTGGTACATTTTAAAACAATTTCCATAATATCTCTACAATCCATTAGGGTCCAAAAGTTCAATACTCTAATAGTAAATATCGATATTAATTGGGACTATCATATCATCGTAAGTAAGTATGTTCACACAATATAGCGTCTGAATTTCACTATATTAATAATTATATGACAAATTTCAAAATAATTAAATAATATCACATATTGCAAAGTTATTATATTATGTAGTACATAACAAGTCAATTTACAATTATTAAAAGTACAAAAAAACACCAATATAATTGGTTTCCAATAGCGAAGTCTCACAAAATGTGGGGCTATAATTATGAACCAGAATAATATACGCATATCATATATTGAGGAGATTACAAGTCTCTATAGATTGAAGACACCAAACTAACAAAGTCTACTACTCTTTAACATATGCAAACTATAATAATCACAAAAAATTTTGATAGCAAATACGTGTCCCAATCTATACTTCACAAATTCATATATAATTAATCACTATTGCTAGGTATTTGACGTGCCATGTTAATCACGTGAGTTCTAAAATTTTGATTAATGTCTAAATACAATAATAATAAAGAATCATTTACAAGTTGAATTCAACAACTCACTCTCCAAAGCAAGTGTAAAAAAGGTGAAGTGTTTGAATAAAATTGTTATACTATGCAGTAATATGCTTTTTTATATACATTAGAGTACCCGGTAGTGGGGCCTATCTTGCCATTATTGAGGACATAACCAAAAAGGCAGGTTTTCAACTCCAACATAGTAAACATTAATGTGCAATAAGAACATAAACACATTTCAAAATTTATAACAATATGTGCCGCGTGAGGCATGATCGTGTTAATATATTATGATTTTAAAGAAATCTTTATGCCTTAGACATAAAATGACATCACCAAAGATTTTTACATGATAGAAAAATTTAATATAGAATATTGTCTCTCATTTAAAAACATACTTTTGAGGGTTTAGTTTCACCTAGTAAAGCCTAAGCCTTTCAAAAACTTTTTGCAAAGATTCTATATGAGTGCAACGGGTTTTTGATTTTACCAAAAGATTATTCACATACACTTCCAAAAGTTCATGAATTTGGTCATAAAAAATGATCATCATGGCTTTTTGTTTAGTGGCACCAGCATTTTTCAAGCTAAAATGAGTAACAGTGTAATAGTATGTGCCCAAAGGTATAGTAAAAGTAGTTTTGTGTTGATCTTTTGAAGCTAACTTGATTTGGTTGTAACCCGAATAGCCATCTATAAAAGAAAACATTTCATGATCAACTGTATTATCCACTATCAAATCGATATTGCATAGTGATAAATTGTTTTTGTGTGGCTTTGTTCAAATTTCTAAAATCAATGCAAATCCTAATTTTTTTCATTGGATTTTTGAACAACAATAATGTTTGAAAGTCAATCGGAATAAGCAATCAATTTTATAAAACCAACCCTTAAAAGATCTTCTAAACCCACTTTTACTTGAAGGTGGACATCATGATGGATTTTTCTAAGTTTTTGCTTAATGAGTTTGATACCAGGTTCTAAAGGTAAATGATATTCTACCACTCTAGGGTCTAATACGGGCATATCCTCATAGGTCCCTACAAACATATCAATGTATGATTTAAGAAACTTTATAAAGGATACCCTTTCAGGTTCATGCAAACAAGTTCCTATCTTGACATACTTGAGATTAGACTCGGTTCCTAGGATGACCTCTAAAAAGTCTTCTCCTATGAAACTTGAAGGTTTTTTCAAGTCAAGAATTTCATGGAATTCGAGAAGCTCAGAAGTTTTATCGTCCTCACTGATGAGGAGATCTATTTCCTTACTTTGTTTACTCTCAAGTGTTTTGACCTTTTGGGAAGAGTTATTGGCAAGGGATGAGTATGAAAACGATCTTGGATTGAGGATGCACAAACGTTTTGGCAAAATCAAATTTTTAGATAGTACATGATTTTAAAACCCTGATTTTTAGGATTTTTTATTTTTCAAATTTTTGTCATTTTCTTTGGTTTTTTTAATTTTTTTGGTATTTTCAAGACAAACTTTTGAAAAGGAAAATTAAAATATTTTCTTTTTGGTATTTTCAAGATTTTCTATTATTTTTGGTTTTTGAAGATTTTTCAAATGTTTTTTATTTTTCCAAATATATATTTTTTTGGGATTTTTGGTAGAACAAGGGGGTCTTTCATCAAGCCTATAAAGAAAACACTATGAGTTAGGTTACAAAGAGGATATCTAAACCATAGGTTTTAGTTTTAGTGGGCTCTAGGTCACCCTTAACCCAAGTGGTTTCAGGTGGAGTTTCGAGAGGTTCCAATGGGTCAAAGCCTAACCCATGTTGACCTTGGTTTGGGATGGAATGAGAGGTTCCAATTGCCCTTGGCCCTCACTTCCTAAACCTTGGTAAGGTGTATAGCTGTAAACACGTAGAAATTTTCACTCCGGGTTCTTAGGCCTGAAGTGAACCTTTTCGTATGTCTAAGTCGCTTTAAAGGGCGTGTCAGCTAACTTACTCAAACTAGTGAAGTAAGTTTTGAAAATATCTGACTTGTGGGGCGACTGTGGACAAGTGGGTTCTTTTCGTCGCAGACCTTCTTGCACCGATGCGCAAGGGTCAGTCTGTACGCTGTAGAAAACTCAATTTTAAGCAAACATGACCTTTTTGAAAATATGCAAAGTGTTTGATTTGGTTTAGTTTGTCTTGTTGCAGATTTTATCAACGTGAGATTTGCACGTTTCCTATGTCTTGGGTTTTAGCCAATTTAGGTGTGTAGTTGTGTGCATCCAATGCTCAATTTGGCGAATTTTGCACGGGTAGTTCGAGGTTACTTTTATGCAATATGCACCCTATCTCGCGGTATGACGGATATGCAATGCAAACTCACACAACTGAACGGGAAAACACGGAATTGAAAGACATAGCCGAAGGAAAATTGCAAAAGGGAAATTACAAAAGGGAAATATAGCTATATATCTTAAGAGCGGAAAGGCTCAATTGTGTAAGTGTATGCTGTGTATAATTTGAAATGTAACTCACACAGCTGAACCTTAAAACCCAAAATTTAAAGACATAGCAGAAGGGAAATACAGTTATATATATATGGGCCCAAAGGTCGCCAACATGCACGTGTTGTGTTGGTGTGTAAATGGAAAGACAAACACACACAGCTGAACTGGGAAAACACAGCGGAAACTATAGAAATATGACTATATCTTAGCGGCTGCCAAGGCCAAAATGGTGCATGAGGTGCATGAGCAAGCGCTCGGGTGTTCTTTGTGTGCGAATGTGTAAATGAAAGACAAACTCACACGACTTAATGTAACAACCCAGCTGAATTGAAATACTTATATAGAATAAGAGCGAAAGCTCAATGCATGCGTGTGTGAGTGTATAAAATTAAAGACAACTCACGTAGCTCTTACTAGAGTCTTAGGAGTAAGAGCGAAGGCTCAATGGTGCTCGTGGGTGTTTGTGTACGAGTAAGAGCTAAAGCTCAAGTGCTCGTGTGTGCTTCGTGTAGCAAACCAAGTTATTACAATCAGGGGGAGACAATGCTCCATTAATACAACCCCGTATCAAATTGAATTAAGTGTAGAAGGAGATATAAATATCGCATTTGAAACACTTACGTGATTTGGATGTTTGTCCACTTCAATTTACACGGACTTGCTTGGCTTCACACCCACGGATGAGTCTTCTTTGAAGCTTGAAGCGAAATATGGCTAAACGGAGCCTTTGAGCTTGAGGGTTTATGGGGTTCACGGCACTAACGGGGTGCAGGTTTGGTGTGGGTATGGGATAGGAAGGTATGGGATGCTACGGCGGTGGACGGGAGTTGGGGGTTCTAGGCAAGGTGGTCACGGGACTAAGTAGGTGGGGTTGTGTGAGATGTGTGGGATAGGTGGTATGGGAATGCTACGGGTTTCTGTGGGGTTTCTGTGGGGTTATGGCCAAGGCAAGGGAGTCACGGCAGGGTTCGGCTAGGGTGTGGTAGTGGGGTGCGGTATGGGGTCAAGGTGTGTGGTGAGGTGAAGGTCGGCTAGGGAATGTAAGGTGGTGGATGGGAGTGTCTAGCTAGGATGGGT
Source organism: Brasenia schreberi (assembly GCA_036023115.1). Lineage (NCBI taxonomy): Eukaryota > Viridiplantae > Streptophyta > Magnoliopsida > Nymphaeales > Cabombaceae > Brasenia > Brasenia schreberi. The sequence goes on from JAYKKT010000048.1 coordinate 5,271,984, forward strand.
TCGGCTAGGTTGTTAGAGGGGATGTTAGGTAGTAGATGGAAGGCTAGGAGGTGGTGGAAGGTAGTGGCTGGGACGGGGTAGGATAGCAGGTTGGTGGAAGGTCGGTTTAGGGTTGATATAGGGTGACAGGCGCTGGGCAATTGTCACACACGCTAAGGCGGGGCGCGGGCAGGGCACGCGGGAGTGGCAGGCTATGCGGGGCGCATGCAAGGCGCACGGGAGCGGGAGTGGGGCGCGTGCAGAGCGCGCGGGACAACCGGGGGTCTTGAGGTTGGGGTCAATTAGGGTTTAGATGGGTTTAGCTTAGGCTTAAGGGTGCTGTGGGGTAATTAGGTGGGGTTTGATTAGGGTTAGGTGAGGTCGGTTTAGGTGGTTTAGAGGAGTTAGGAAGAGTGGTTTAGGGTATTTAGTAGGGCTTACCTCTTAATGGCGGTTTAGGGTGTGCTCAAAATCCAATCAGCCATCTTAAGCCTCTTTGTTCAAGCAAATCCATCTTTAATCAAGGTGGGGGCAGCCCACACTAATCCCACACTAACCCCACAATTAACCCACTAAACAAAATTAAGAAAGCACTAAGCACTCACCTTAATGACCTTCTCTCTCCTCCAAGCCCCCCAAGTTGATTTTCACGTGAACTTTATGAGACCCCCTCACTCCTATTTATTGGCAAGTGAAGTGGGTCTTGGATTTGGATTTGAGATCTGAATCCAAATCCAAATCCAAATACTATTTGGATCTGAATCTTGGATCTTGGATATTTTGAGATCCGTATCTGATCCAAATCCAACATTTTTATGGGTATGGATCTGGATATTTTGGTCCAGATCCAATCCAATCCAAACATTATTTGGATCTAATCCAAATCCAAACACTATTTGGATCGGCCCAAATCCAAACACTATTCACTATTTGGATTTATATCTGGATATTTATGGTCTAGATCCAATCCAAAATTTCTCTGCTTGGTCCTTCTTGGCTTCTCTAGGCGGACGATCTGTGAGGGCCCTGGCTTCATCAACGCTCCGTTTGGTGTTGGGTTTCCCCAATCTTTGTCGTCTTGACTCTTTTTCGCCTTTTTAGACTCCGTTTTTGCTCATTCATGGCTTTTCTGGTTCATAATCTTGAGGCTTGGATGAGAATGGTTGATTTGGCTTTTTGGTGCTCTTGGCTTGCAAATCTGCTTCGTGCCTAGGCCTTCCTTTCGCCTTTTGAACCCGGCTTTTATCAGTCCAGGGTGCTCTTTTGGGCTTCAAAATACACTTCTGAAGCTGCTTCTGGAATTGGCCTTCGCGAGCGGCTTGCTGGGTTGCTTCTGGATCAGGTATCGTCTTCGCATGCTCCACCTATTCATCTTTGGCTTTTGGGAAAATGGGGCTTAGCCCGGGTTTAAAAAGTCGTATTTGGATACGGGGCTTTCAAAATACTATTTACAAGCTTAAAGTAGTATTTACAGGGTTTTAAAACAATATGTACAGGGTTCTGAAGGCTCCTAGGTTTTCAGAACTCAAAATGACCCTTTGGGGCTTATTTGCAAACCAAGTATTGGTTTTAAAAAGTCATGGGATTTTGGGGCGTTTACAATAGCTCATGTTTTGCATCATGTTCAAAGATTTTTCAAGTTTGGAAAACTTGAGATAAAGAGGATGATTTTAAAACCTAGTATCATCTATGGTGTCGGATGTGTTATATACGATAGGCTTTTGGGAGTAGTATATGATATGAATGTTTGAGGTAGAGGGCAACCCATTAGGGGTAGGTTCCACAATGGCCTTTCCTTTGTTGCAAGCTTGGGTTTGACATGGTTCACTTGTAATGTATGGGGAGTTTTGAACTCCCTTGAGGTTTGGGTTATTTTCTCCGGATACCATTATGATTTTGTCTTCTTACGGGATTTTGACATATCTATGGAATACTAAGGGAACGGCCTTGAGTGAATGTATCCAAGGCCTTCCTAACAACAAGTTGTAATGATGGTTGATATGTAGGACATGAAACAACCCTATATATTGAATTGGACCAATTTCCATAAAAAGTTCAATTGATCTGAGCGGATGGGCAAAATTGCCATCATACCTTGTGACGACAATTGCACTTTGTTCAAGCCTTTCTAAGGGAACTCCAATTTGAAATGCTACGTGTAAAGGAATGATGTTTAGACCTCATCCCCCATCAATCAAACACTTTCTAAGAGGATGGTGATTCAATACCACCTCTATGTGTGAGGCATAGTTGTGGGTTGTTATGGGTCTACTCAACTCATCCTCAAAAAATATGATTGGAGTTTGGGTGAGAGAATTTGTGAGACCAAGAAGGATAATGGCTCAGGAGTTATGGATGTGTTATCCTTGGTTTTCTCTAGAATTTCCTCCAATACATGTATATGTTTAGGTGCGATTTTGATCAATTCTAAAATAAACATGTTGATTAAGAGTTTTGCCAAATACTTTTCTAGATCATATTAGGGCAACACAATGCCTTTACCTTTGTCCATGCCATGAGATGAATGAGGAATGATGCATGTTTTTCGGGGGCTGGGTAAAACGACCACCTTCTTGATTGTTTTATTCCCCAAGTGTAGGGTTGGTAGGTCATTCCGGACCTAGTAACCTCCTCAATACTTTCCCTATGGCTCGATCTTATTTGAGCTCTATTTTGGTGTTTCAGCACACTACAAATCGCCATCAAGGCTCTATCCAAGGGTAGACTGTAAGCATTGTCTGAATCACTACTTGCTTGGCTTTTTTTAAGATTACAAGAGAAACATGTGGTGTGTGGCAAGTTTCCCACACTTTTCCTATGGCTCTAAGCATTTCCCACACTTTCGTAGCGTTGTCCAGATCACTACTTGCTTGGCTTTTCCCTAAGTGTGGGGGTCGGTAGATCATTCTGGACCTAGTAATCTCCTCAACACTTTCCCTATAGCTCGATCTTATTTGGGCTCTATTTGGGTGTTTCAATACACTACGAATCACCATTAAGGCTCTATCCAGGGGTGAGACTCTAAGCTTGTCCAGATCACTACTTGCTTGGCTTTTTTTAAGATTACGGGAGAAATATGTGGTGTTTAGTAAGTAGAGTGAACTGTATGCAATGCATGATCATAACAAGTATTGATAGCGCTTTCATGAAAATTCTTAGGAGAGAGATATACTTCTTTGGAGTTTTCACTTATGCTTGCATGCTTTGGGAAAGGTTCTTTGAAGATGGATTGTGAAGGCTTCGACTCCTCGAAAATGTGGAGCTTGCCTTACTCAATTAAGTTCTCGATCTTATTTTTCAAAGAAAAACAATTATTTGTATCATGACCCTTTAGCCTATCATATTTGCAAAACTCGTTGAAAAATCGTCACTTAGGGGTTGCCCCTTTCAGAACCGGTGGGAGGCTTACTAAGCCTTGTACAAGAAGAATGTTTAAGACTTCCATAAGTTATTGTCCTAGATGTGTATACTCTCTTTTTGTATTTTCATATCTTTTTTTATTTTTTTGTGTTTTTTGGATGGATGGTTTGGGTTTGGGTCCGAAAGGTTTAGTAGGGTATGACGAGGAAGGCTCCACTCTAATATTTGCCACTTTTTGAGACTTCACCCCTCCCTCCAGGGTGTGTGACCCATACGTCGTTGGTTTTGGTTTTCAAGAAAAGTCTTTACCCTTCTATAAATCCTCATACACTCCCTTTTTCAAGTTTGCTTCAAAAAACAATGCTTTTTTGATAAGTTTTTCAAAGTATTAATTTTATGGAGGGAGACGAGGGCTTTCAAATCATTTTTAAAAATTTTCAAAATCAACATGACGGTGTAACCTTCAGAAATGGGCTCCTTAACTTACCGAAGAAAAGATCTCCATCTCACAATGAAAGCATGGGCGTCTTCATTGTGGGCTTGTTTAGCATCTCGCAATGTGTTGAGAGTTGGAGTAACTTTAACATTGTGAGAGAACCATTGCATGAAACAATTAGCCAACTCTTCAAAAGTGGTAAATTGGCTCAAGTCATAGGAAGTCAACCATTTGGATGTTTTTTCTTTGAGTGAATGTGGGAACCAATAGACCCACTTGGATAAGTCTTTCTTCTTCTTGTAGGCCCTTCGGGAAAAGAGTTTCAAGTGAAATCTAGGATCTGTATTTCTATCATATCGATGATGCTTGACACTTCATCATCGCTATCAGTTTGATAATCCGATGGTAGAAAATTTGATAGTGAATAGACCCTCTTTTCCTTGGATTGTCATTTTAACAATTGTTGTATGACTTTTCTATCCTTGATAGTAAATGATTCAAGATTGGGTTCCTCTTCCTCAAACTTGGAGATCGGTTTTTTTTCTGGACATGATGCGTCCTTTTATGAGCCCAAGGTTGTTTTCTATGAGAGGAGCAAGACTCGACCGCATCGACCTCTTGGCTTAGTGTGGTGATCTCTCTCTCAATCCTCAACTCTCTTAATTCCCTCTTTAAAGAGGCAATCTTATCCTCCTAGATTTGAGAAAACGATTTCGAAGATTTTCTTGTTGTTTTTGAAAACCGACTCGTAGAGCTTGAGGCCTTACTCGACACCTCCCCAACGGAACCTTCCGAACTTGACATGGTGAATGCATGAAATTTAAGACCAATGGTCAGGTTTAAGAAAAAGTTTAGAACAAGGTTTGGGAATCAACATTTTTCAAAAAATGTGACCGGATCAAAACGACTCTTCTAAGACCTAAATCGCATCAACCATGCCATTTTATTTTTGTAAACAAATTTTTTTATCTTATATTGACTTAAAACTTTGTTTACAAAAATCGTGCATGAGCATGCTAAAAAATTTACTCAAACTTGCAAAGTGATTTTCTAACCATTTAGTGATTGTGGAAAAGTAGATTTTTATCATCATAAGCCTTTTTAAAGTGACACTCAAGGGTCAGCCTACGGCAAAATGAGACTTACCATACTAACTCTAGTTGAATCGGAACCAGAGTTGGCGATTCTAAACCGCCAGTTTTATATTTTTTTTAACCTTTTCCAAAAACTTCAAAAAATTTCAATGTTTTTTTTGGTTTCAAATGGTTCATGACCCACAGTGGAACCGATGGTTTGAAACTGCCTGTTCTGGTTTATCTGAAACTATAACTTAACCGGCACAAGACTAGTTTCGGTTAAGGTTTCAGAACTGTCGGTTTCAGTTTAATCACTCAATTTTTTTTTATTTGTTTAGATCCATTCTGAAAGCATAGTATTTAACATTGTCAAATATATTTTATTATTTTTAAAATATTAATGCCGTGGTAAGCTTTGTCAATCACCACCTATCCATGGTATTAAATGCTTGAGGAAAGTTTTTAAAAAAATTAAAACTCTATGGGAGGTACGGAGGCACAGGGAGGGAATTTTCAAAAAAACATAAAAAATTTAAAACTATATGAGAGGTGTGGTGGATGCATAAGAAGGGAGTTATTAACAATTTAGAAAATCTAAAATTTCTTAGAACCTATGGTTCTTTCGGGGTTTAAAACTACCAAAATCCAATTTTGGAACTTGTGGAACCATAATTGAATCGAGGACAATCCCTGGTCCTTCCCTCTCTCCCGGTTTTGGTTTGGCTGGTTCTAGTTTCAGGCCACTAATCGACCTAGTTTGGTTCTATTTAAACCGCTGGTCAAGTTCCAAACTGGCGATATCTATATTGAAGATCTAACCCCACACACATACAAAAGACAGTCGAAAATGTTGATAAAGTTCTTTTTTTCACAAAAATTTAGTATGTGAAAGTTTATTCCTATCATATCAATCATTTGAAGATATGACCTTTGGCTAGATTTGCTTCAAACAACCTAGTGTCTCATGCTTCAAATGTCTAGAACATTGGCTATATTACATAACTTATTTATTTTAACCATAAAACAGTATATTTGGTGTTTCAAATTTTATATACGCAGATAAAAATGTTGAATGGTTACAGATTAAAAAAATGTTGTTTTGACATGTATAAAAAATTAGGCATTTTAGATTTTGACATGTATAAAAATAAAATATCATTATCTTTTGGAATATATTTTTTTCGACAATGACATGTTATAAAATATCAAAATACATGCAAAAAATAATGATATTTTTGGAATATATTTTTGTTTTGACAATAAATAAAATATCAAAATTAGTAAAATGTTGTTTCTCATTATTTTTTTATTTTTGTTTCGGTTTTTCGGGATGGTTAAACTAAATCCAGCCCGGAATCGGCCCCAGCTCCGTTCCATTCTGGTTTCACATTTTGGGATAATCAAACCATTTTAGAACCGGCAGTTTTGGAACTGGAACTGGCTCCAGCCCACTTCCAAGTCCCGGGGTAACCAGAACTGGCCATGTCTATAGCAGAACTAACTGAACTTCAAAACAACTTTATTTAGATTAGTGGCATAGATTATACAGACATGAACATGAAGCTCCCAACTTCATGGTGCGTTCACATTTCAGCGAAAGTCATGTACTTTTCGTGCCCTAACTTGTCCTGTAAGGAACGTCAAATTTGAATGTCAAGTTCGTGACCTCACGTTAGGAGATTAAAACGAGAGGTTGTATCAGTGTCACTTTACAAACACATTCTTAAATACATCAGATCCCTTCAGTTCTATGGCACTTGCAAATCCTTGTGACATCTTGTAATGAAGAAATGTATGGATTGAGATGCACCGAGAAAAGTGGCTCAACAGCGGGCCGCCGTGACGCCCTTGCCGTAGGCATGACTTCAACTCCTGGGTGCATGGCTTCGTCCTTCCCTTGTAACCAAAAAAAAATGTATGGATTGAGTCGCTCGCCCAAACAACCGGCTACATTAATTCCGTCGAATCTTACTTTGAATGCCTCCCATATTGAACCCTTTAAGTCAATCGAGTAATAAAGAGAGATCTATTTAATTATTCATGACAGAACCACAAATCGAAGTAATATAAGGGGTTTGAGAAGAGTTTACAAATTTTAATTATACATAATCGTTCTATGAGTTCCAATTGGGTGTTATATATGTGTGTAGAAAATCGGATTTTATTGCACCATTAGTGGGTGGTGCACTGTTATACGCAAGTTATTTTTTGAATTAAAAAAGTACTCTTTTATAATTTTAATAATAAAAGTATGTATGTACCATTTGCTTTCCAATTTTAAATGCAAGTGATTTGATCTTCTAATCGTATTGTTCAGATTTGGTGTATTGGTATACTACTTATGCAAGGTGCACTAAATCGATAACAGTCCATTTACTAGTACAGAAATATTTTAATGCTCATTTTTACTTAAAAGAGATGGTGAAAGTGATGATTCATTAAGGTTATCAGTCATTAATGAAACATAATTATCTCATGGGATTGCATCGTGAAGGGCATGCATATGCAGGCAGGTTGATTGATGTTGAATAGGAAGTGATCAAGGATATCACAAAAGTCATTGTAAACCAAAACATATATTATCCCATATAAAACAACAGGATGACTCAAATATATCCATGGTGAACCATATCTATAATGTGAGGATTAAATTACAAAAAAAAAAGATTAGCAGTCAATCAATTTTAAAACAACTATTATATCAAACCAACCTTCACCAATATTGTATATGACATCATAAGTTACCTATGACTTATTATGTTGGCAATATTGTTTTTGCTCATCCATACTCACTTCAGTTGCTACGCATATTTTTGAAGGTTATAGAGTTTGATTACATATATAAGACTAACATGTATAAGATGTCTTTCTTAGAGGTTGTTGAATTTACATCAAGTAATAAGAATTTCTCTATAGCATTTACATTTATGAGTATAGAAAAAGAAGATAGGTATGTATGGGTGTTAAAATGTGTTTGAAAGTCGTTTTCTCCAAACAAGCTCTTAAATATAATACGTATGGATCTTAAGTTAGCATGCCTAACTCAACCTCTAAAACAATTACAAAGACTAGACTTTCTACATGCATCTTTTGTGGTTGGGGTATATGGTTTATTGTTCCATATATTTTTCGATGGATGGATATTGTAGGAGATGAAAATTGTAGGTATTGAATAATTGTGGAGCATTTAAGTAAGGGAGAGACAAACTGACCACAAATTCGTAGAGAATGTTTTCATTAGAGAGGATAGCATTGATGTCATTCTTCGATATATTGTGCATTGGAGCACCAATACTTGTATACCTAATTTTTAGATGTCTATCTTAGACCTGGAGTTCGTCATTACAGCTCATTGGAATGTAGCATTGGCGTTGCTTTCTAGTATTTGATCAACTACTTTTCTACCATTGGTATCAAATATCATAAAGATATTTTCTAGTAGTGAGATTCTTATTTTGAAAATGTTTCATTCAAAACTTCTTTTATTCTTATTGTTTTTATGTTCGAGTATATTATCATTTAATTTTATATATATTTGTTATACAATTATATATAATTGATAAAACTCTAATGCCATCCATTTTTCCTTCTTTAACACAACATTGAGATGAAAATGTTGTTATTTGAGATTTATCATTTCGTCTACTTATTAATGTCTACTTGCAGTTGAGAGGATCCAATGATGATACTATATATAATCTTGATGATTAGTCTATGTATAATAATATATGTTATTTTATCTTATAATTTTTTATTGAATAGTTTGTAGCATCAATTGTTTAATTGATAGGACACATCAATTATATCATAAAACTGATAGAGTTAAATACATAAATTTCAAAAGTATTTACATATAACATGGACTTAAATGACAAGAAGCTTAAATTATCTATTCTCAACACCAACGATCATTTGTTCATCAAACATCACCAAGCTATGAACTCATTGGCAGCACATGTCAAGTATCTCAATAACAATAGGATGCAATGATAAGGGATATAGCCCACATTTTAAGTGTTGCATCATAGGTACCAATATGTCACGTATGGTCGTAAGACGTTGTAAACAATAATTAAGAATAATAAGTTTAGCTAAATCATTCAAACATAATTTTTATACAAATCAATTATAAATGATTAATAAGGATAACTACATTAAGATTGATACTACTTAGTGCCTATCTTTAGGAGGACAAACTTGGATGTACTGATACATTAACCCTCTAAGCAAAAACTAATGTGTTCACGCAACATACCAATCTATGTAGGACTCGTCGCACTCATGTGGATATATTATTCGAATACAAAAGTGTTATGGTTGAAAGCAATGTGAGTTTTGTATCCCTCTCTCTCACATACTATCTCATTGGTCATTGTGTACTTTACATATATATATATATATATATATGCAACTTTTGAGGCCTATGTGCAAAAACATGTTTTATTCGCGTAGAAGAGATCATTTATCGGTGGCTGAATTATAGAATTACACGATCAAGCATATACTACTCAATAATATTTAAATATTGAATATAATTGTGGTACTATGAGAGCTTATATATGTTGTGATTCAAGTAGTTTGTATTACTATATGACTGCCACTTAATCTACATTACATAAACCATGGAATAAATATTTAGTAGAACACCTATTATAATTTGCATTGCGTAAACCAGTTATACAATTTTCATAAAGATGTACCCGATATGCAATCATCAAATATAACTACTAATGATAAGAAGCAAGTCATTTCGTAGAATACCTATTATTAATATTTTTGATCCATTTCCTTACGCATCGCTGTCCATAAGCCATTTAGATCGCATTCTTACTTTTAATATTAGAAAATACTCATAGATTCACACCTACTAGAGAAACAAATACAATATTTCATTAAGTATGTTAATTATCACCAAACAAACTACATTAACTTAAAAATAGATAGTAAAGTAGTATGACCACTGAGTTATTGTGCATTACAATGAAAAGTTTTACCTAACAACTCAGATAAGCTAATGTTGTTGTACTGCAAACATATCTACTAAGCCTCTAAACATCGTAAACTAATATTTGCATGATAGTAACTATCATTGTATCTATAGACTTGTTTTCACATATGGTATAACTGATATGATATAATAAGAATAGTATAGTTATCTTTTCCAGTGCTACTATCTTTTGACGTTTCTGGTCTCGAATTCGACTAAACTTAGTAGCTGAAGACCTAATCTCTTATATCACTTGATCAATAGGTAATTCAAGATAATAAAATAAAATGCCTTCCTTACTTCAGGCCATCATCTCTATCCTCAAGGAGACAAGTTCTCCTCCATATGAAGACCAAGAACCTCGTGAATATTGTGAAGGGTCATAGTCATCTTACCTGAGGGTATGTGAAAGCTATTAGTATTTGAATAAATGCACTTATCAAAACATGGTCTATTACCTCATAAATCTATTCTCCTTACCTCACAACCCACTCTATTATACAAACATTTTCAATGTAGATTTTAAACCACCGATTTTATATTTTTTAACTTTTTCCAAAAATTTCAAAAAAAACAATACTTTTTTTGTTGGTTCCAAATGGTTTAAGACTTACAATGGAACCAATGGTTTGAAACTGTCTGCTCTGGTTTATTTGTAACCATTCCAAGTCGTGCAAGCCTACATGGTGCGGTTGGGGGCCAGAGATGAAAACTATCACAAAGAAGTGAACTATGCACAATGCATCTTGAGTTGAATCCTTATGCGGGAAAGTTCATCCTTGCTTTTCTTAGCTTATGTTGAACTAGATATGACCGGCTTTGTTCCGACTCAAGGCTAGTTTCGGTTAAGGTTTCAGAATTGTCGGTTTCGGTTTAACCACTTATTTTTTAATTTATTTAAATCTATTCGGAAAGCATTTAGTAATTAACATGTCAAATAAATAATTATAACTGAACCGACTCAAGGCTAGTTTCAGTTAAGGCTTCAGAACTATCGATTTCAGTTTAACCACTTATTTTTTAATTTGTTTAAATCTATTCGGAAAGCATTTAGTAATTAACACGTCAAATATATTTTATTATGTTATAATACCAATACCGTAATAAGCTTTGTCAGTCACCTCCCCCCTCTCTCGGTTTCAGTTTGGCAAATTTAACACATGAATGATGTGACTACTTCAACAAGCTCTTTATATATAGTTAATCAAAATTGAAAGCATCATAAACAATATTAAAAACTAAATATTTCAACTAACATTTAGTTTTATTATCAGTTAATTAATCATGCATATTTTCTAAGTAATATGACTGCCAACACTAGGAAGCAACTCAAGAATGTTGGAAAGTTCATTTTTACTTTCTATTCTATCATTATTTATATTTTCATGATAATGACTTGTCTCGTAATCATGTCTTATATGAGATTGCAATTATGAGGACTCCGCTTTAGTATCATGTTGTTGTGTATGGAATCCCTCATAATTATTTATGTCAGTCTCTTCATCTTTCTCTCTTTGTCATCTTCATAGTCGTTCTCTATAAGATATTACATTATATTGTATTATTGATGTATTTACGTTACGACCTTCTACTTATCCGCTATGCATCATTTTTATCTAATAGTTAAGATAAGACAACATATAAAACCATAAGATTGAAAGTAACAAGAGAAACATAAGATTGAAATAGTTTGTACCTATTTCAAACGAGACGTCAGAGGTGAGTGTTTGTTTCACACGAGAGATGAACAAAATGAGCATCAAGGTGATGATGCTCATTTCAAGGTCTCTCCTATGAAACAAACACTTACCTCTTGCTCTCTATATAAGAAGAGACGTACAAAACGCTCGTCTATGTTGAGAGGGCTGGTGGGGTGAGAGGAGAACAGTGACCAGAAGAGGATTAAAGGAGGAATATTGCTACATATGCAAAATTAGAGTTACAAGCTGTTCCGCTCAATGTTGCAAATATAGTATAAGACACGTATTGCAAGGAATTGATAAACCTGTACCATACGTATCATGTGATACGGTATGATACTGGTAAACTTTTAAACTATTTTTGTATAAAATTCACAAAAGAGTAAAAAATATCATGAAAAAATTCTCCGACATGCACCATACTAAGAAGACGATAAACTCAACATCAAAATAAACTGAAACACATGCATGCATCCTCGTGAGCTCTTATCGAAACTTAGGATTAACGGATGTAAAACAGATTTGAGATTGAGAGGAAAAGACGTGAGAGAAAGGAAAAGACAAGCAAGAAGAGGCAATAGAAGCTGGTCTTGAAGTGTTTAAACTCACCTCAAATATTGATTTTTAAAAAGTACAATTGCTGAAAACTAAGATACAATGATATATTGGGGTTTGTACCATATCGTACAATACACCTCGATATAGTGTGATGAATCGTTTTCCGCAATATAGACAGTTGAGATACTGATGGGCATAATACGAGACACATGATATGTGTTTTGTATTGTATGATACAAATACAATTTTTATAACATTGGTTTTTGTGGCAAATCAACTTTAACGTATGAACAAGCTATTATACAACATAGGATTTAACATGTGCATGTGATTCAGGTAAACTCCTTACAAGAACTAACAACCAGCTTGGCTAAGCATAAGAGATCTGCAATGACTACTCTCGCTGTGAAAACCCCACCGAGGTAAAACAATCACCACGAACAGGGCTTACAATTGTATTGTTACACCTCTAGCACCATTCGGAGGACTATGAAACACCCGCGCCCGTGAATTCTCGTCTTGGTAAATCTCTTGCCTGGTTAATTCAAATCTGTCTCCATCACCCCAAAGAGCATAAGCTTCTTCACCATGAACAGCATCATCGCCGATCACGAGCTGCTCTTCAGGCATCCGCAGCGGCATAAAGAGCCTTATAAAGAGAAGGATAAGCGTGGTTGAAACAGTGTTCCAAGTAATCACAAAAAGAGCACCAACCAACTGTTTCAACAATTGGATGCCCCCTTCTCCTCCATAGAAGGCACCCCTTACGTTGGTGAAAGGCAAGTACATCCTGCAAAGCACTGGCTCGGCGAGCAGACCAGTTAGGAAGGCTCCCAGCAAGCCAGCAACTGCATGAGTGTGGAAAACACCTAGTGTATCATCCACCTGCATCAGCAATGCAGATCTCTTGTGCAGAATCATCATGGTGACCCACGGTACACTTCCTGAGAGTATGCCCATTAGTATGGCTGCCCATGATTGCACCAGTCCTGCATCAACAAACATCATTTTTGAAATAAGAAATGAAGTCTCAATAGAACCGCTGTTCTCACAGTTTAACACATAAAGCATGCAAAGGTTTAGATTACTGCTGAAGTGTAATATGCATTGTATATGCCATTCTATAGTATTGATCCATTGAAAGGACACTGCTTTTACGCCATTTTGTACCATACAGGGGCTATTTCAAATGGCTTCAGACAATTTCTAAGAAAAATACGGTGGCCTCACGTATTACTTTGCTCTGTTTTCATACGAAAAGATACCAAGGTCACATGGATGCCATGTTAGATAAGACTAATGACAATGTTACAGCTTAAAAGATCATGGGTTCAGCAATAAATACTTATATGGCTTGATGACATTCATGCTAAAAGTAATCTTTTCCTAACATATCATAATATTCAATAGCAAGATCCTTCATTATGCATAAGAGAGCTTTTGACAGGAGGGGGGTGCCGGAATTAGCCAATTTTCTGGCCGATTCGACCAGAATCAGTCTTTGGCAGGCAGGAATCAGCCAATTCGAGAGCCTTTCATTCAACATCTTACTCTTATTGTTTCAAATTTTGTGAAACCTTTTGATTACACTTAACTGATGCTCTGAATCTTTTCGAGAAACGAGTCTATTCACTACATATACACGAGAGTGATAGAGAGAGAGAGAGAGAGAGAGAGATTAACCTGCACCGGGGGTGATACAGACGAGGCCTGTCATCATGCCTTGAACAGCACCAATCACCGAAGGCCTTCCGAAGAAGATAACATCAAGAGTGGTCCAAACAAGGAGGCTCGTAGCAGCACATATGTTGGTGTTCAGCACAGCCATGGAGGAGATAAGATTGGCTGCATAAGGCGCCCCTCCGTTGAACCCAGACCAACCCAACCACAGCAGCCCTGCTCCCGCAAGCATCAGCAACACATTGTTTGGTGGGAACCTCTCTTTGTCACCCTTCAATCTCGGCCCAACCTTTACAAAAACATTATAACGCCCCAAACATAAGTGCACAGCTAAATCAGCAAACCAACAAAACCAGAATCTGAGAGAGAGAGAGAGAGAGACCCAATAAGCGGCCACAAAGCCAGCAGTGCCAGAAGAGAGGTGAATGACGTAACCGCCGGAGTAGTCGATGATGCCCCATTGATAAAGAAAGCCACCACCCCAAAGGCTAAAAGCCCCTACAGTGTAAGAGAAGATCAACCACAGTGGCACGAAAGCCATCCATGCCCTAATGTTCATCCTTCCCAGAACCGACCCCGCCAGCAGTATTATCGTTATCGCCGCGAACATGAACTGAAACCACACCAAAGACGCCATGGGGAAGAAGGGCTCGATCGGCTCTGACTGACCAGACCGGCCGGTCTCCGGCAGCTTTGCGCGGTCCATCAAGAACTTCTGACCGAGCGCCGGCCGTGCTTTCCCCCAGAAGGGGAGGAGCTCGTCGCCGAAGGCCATCCCGTAGGCGCCGACCACCCAGCAGATGAGAGTTGCCGCAAAGGCATAGAGCGCCATGAACGCCGAGTTCACCGCCCACTTCTTCTTCACTATGCTGGCGTAGAGAATGACCAGGCCGGGCACGCTCTGCAGACCCACCAGCGTTGCCGCCATCATCTGCCAGGCGTTGTCGCCCTTGTTCAGCCAGTCCGGATCGGCCGGATTGCTTGAATTGTACGCCAACGGCATACCCATCGTTGCGTCTTTCTCCTCTTCTTCTTACTGCAAGGGAATTCAGAGTAAGGATTCCCTGATTATCCATATAATGGAAGAGTTGAGAGGGTTGATCACGGCCATATAGAGCCAATAGGAAGGGGACGGGAAGATTCTCCATTGGTTGGGCCGTGTGAGTTGAGAAGGTTCAATGTGGAGCGGAAAAAGGAGAGACTACGCAAGAGTCTCCCCACTTAGCGTGCGAAGACTGCATTCTCTCTCTTTCTCTCTCTCTAGCAAGTAGTGTCCCTACATCTTCTGTTCCCTTGTTCCGTTTCTGAGGCGCGCAAGAACCAACCAATATATTGAGTTGGATTTTTATGAGATCTGAACATAGTTCTCCTTAGATGCAGGTCTCATAGTTACCCAGAAAAAACACCTTTATAGAAAATTTTCAGAGCTAGCGGCAGCTAGCTCTCATGTCCTTGTGCTAATAAACGGCCGGTAGATCATTCAAATATACTTCTTTAATCATATCTAACCATTTAAGAATCTAACTGGCTGCTGCTTTCAAAAATTTACATACTTAAAATCGTACCTGACTTGGTTTGGATGAATTCGGTTGATCCCCTTATTTGCTGGGAATTGGATAAGATGGCTTAGGAAGAAAAGGGAAGCAGTTGCCATCGCCTTGGTGAGCAACTATCCTGGTTGTGATCTGCATGGGACTCTCTAAACCTTTTGGGAGCAGCAAGCACATTTTAAAATCCATCAAGGGACTGTTTTCCTCTTTCTTGGTTACAACGGGAGGCCGAAGCCTAACACACATGCATGCACGCCCAAAGAGTCGAACTCACCACTTCAATGGGAGAGTTTGGGGGCTCTGCCAGATGAGCCATGCTTCTTGTTTCTTTACAAGACGATCGTCGAAGCTAGTATAGTGGCCATATTAGAATCATCTAACCTATTTGTAAAATTAGAGGCAGGTGTTCTTTTCTAAACCTCCTTCTTCCTTTTCTTAACGTGTGGAGATCTTATAAATATTGAGGAAGAAAGTTGGTGAACCGTTTCACCTTCGTTCAAACGGAAAAGTTTTAAGAGCACACACACATATATTTATATATATAACAACGAAAAATATTAAAACGTTCATGGTTCTTGTGATTGAGAATTGCGAGATCGAGTTGAGGTCTTAAAATCCTACTTCACTTTTGTAGATCCATATAACAATGGAGTTCACGTAGATATGACCAATACAGATCCGGCCAGGGGATTCCAACGGAAACCAAACCGGGCTAGGAACCGGCTACAACTAGAACCGGTTAATTCAAACCTAGAACTGGAGACCATGTGTTTTAGTTTCAATTCCGACTCTCATGGAACCAGAACCGGTAGTTCCAAATCTCCAATTCCGTACCCTTTTTTTGAAATTTGAATTTTTATAGTTTTTCTAGTTCTAGATGGTTAAAACTCATACGGGCTTAGTCCTGGTTTGGTTCCGGTTCTTGGTTCCAGGAGAACATGAACCGGCCATGTTTAGGTTCAGGTACAAAATAATTCAGATTTGTTTTATTATAAAAAATAGTTCAGATTTGAATCAATCAGTCGTAGCTTCCTTAGTTTCTTAATCAGGTCAGATTTGAATCAATCAGTCGTAGCTTCCTTAGTTTCTTAATCAGGTCGAGCTTTTGGACCCAAAACCACCGGTTGTTAATTGGTTTTACTTCAGTTTTAGGTACTCAGTTGGCCCAGTTTGGTTCTGGGTAGTAAAAGAAAGCTGTGATGGCAATATCCCAAAAAATAAAGTCGCTGTTATTGATTTCTGTACAATCGTCTAAAGAAATAAACATGTATAATAAAGTCAGTTCTCACATTTTGCAGGGTTCCAATGATGAATCTACTTTATGGTAACTTATTCTACTTAATATGTTTTCTTTTGGGTTCGTAATTGGGTTAACAGTTGGTTGGGTTCAGTCGGGTAAGAAAGAGGCTCCCGTCTGGTTTTCAATTCATTGGAATTGGGATCCAGTTAAGTGAGTTTAGATCACGACCCAGACGCATGGGTCCCCCAAATGGTTTGGATCAAATATAGTCCATTCTAGTTCCTAGTTGGGTTTTGGCATCCATACTAGATCGGGTTGGCCCCATGAACTATTTGTTTTCATTGAGCTCGATCATGTGTCATGTTAACAATTAACTCAACATAAGTTAGATCATTCTTTATTATTTTCTTTCAACACTTTATATTTTTCCTTTTTCTTTTAACAATTTCAACCTCTAGTTTCTCGTACCTTTTTATTGGAGCTTCCTTTAGTTCTCTTTCCACATGTTTAGAACATCTTAAATGTATTACCACACATCCATTTGAACATCTTCATATCTGTTGTGCATATCTTTTATATATGTTGATGATTAACTAGCCAATACTCGGAATCATAAAACATAGTGGGTCTACGTGTTGTTTTATAATATTTACCTTTAAACTGTGATAGTATCTTCTTGTCGTATAGAATACTTTATGCATCTATCAAATTTAACCAACCTTCATCAATTTTATGTGTAACATCTTCATCAATTTTTCAATCGCTATGAAAAATTGATCGTAGTTATTAAAACTTTCTTTCTAAGGAATGCAATATGTGTCAATCTTAATTTTCATGTTATACAAAGTAACCAAATGATCAAACTTGCATTCCTTATATTATGTCTTTGTTCTAATAATTCATAAACCTTTACTTTCTAATGTTTTTCTCCATAGTTTCAAATTCCTACTAATTTTTTTGTTAGACTCGTCTATTAACATAATATTATCCCCAAATAATATACAATAAGATATTGAATATGTTTTGTGAAGTCCTAAATAATTAATATAAATAAATGTTGACTCAAAGTTAATCCTTGATGTAATATAATATCAACTTAAAAGAAAAAAATTGTCTTTCTTTCATGGGTTCTCACAAATGTTTGTGTATCATCATACATGTCTCTTATAAGGTTAATGTATGTTAATGTGATACCTCTCTTTTTTAAGATTTTTTCAATCATGTAAAGGTTCTTCTTTTTTACTATAAAATATTATAAAAAAATGTCTCAATAGGTGAACATTCTCAAAAGAATATAAACTACAATTTCTATTGACGTATTCAAAAGAATGAAGTCAAAGAGGCTCTTAAACATATGAAGGGTGGTAAATCGGTAGGACCAGATAATATTCCTATAGAAGTTTGGAAAATACTAGGAGAAATAGGAATCACTTGGCTCATAAGACTATTTAATGAAATATGGAAAAACCAAAAGATGCCCGAGGAATGGAGAGCAAGTACACTTATACCCATATATATGAACAAGAGAGACATTCAAAAGTGTGTGAATTATCGAGGTATCAAGTTAATGAGTCATACTATGAAATTATGGGAAAGAATTATCGAACGTAGGTTAAGACAAGTATCAAGTACAACGGAGAACCAATTTAGATTCATGCCAGGCAGATCTACTATCGAAGCGATTCACCTTTTGAGACGTCTTATGGAACATTTTAGAGCAAAAAGGAAAGACCTTCACATGATATTTATTGATCTAGAAAAAGCTTATGATAGGGTACCGAGGGAGGTTCTTTGGAGAACTTTAAAAAAAAGAGGTATTCCATTGACATATATTAGCCTTATAAGAGACATGTATGATGGTGCAAAAACATGTGTGAGGACTCATAAAGGAACGACAGACTTCTTTGAAGTTAATATTGGGTTACATCAAGGATCAACTTTAAGTCCATACTTATTTATAATGGTGATGGATGAGTTAACAAAACATATTCAAGATGAAGTACCTTGGTGTATGTTATTTGCAGATGACATTGTATTAGTGGAGGAGTCTAAGGAAAAAGTTAATAGAAAATTGGAACTATGGAGAGAAACATTAGAAAGCAAAGGCCTCCGACTTAGTAGAACAAAGACAGAATATATGGAATGTAAGTTTGATCATTTGGTTACTTCAGAGGACATAAAAATTAAAATTGGCACACATTGCATTACCCAAAAGGAAAGCTTTAAATACCTAGGGTCAATTTTTCAGAGTGATGGAAGAATTGATGGAGATGTTACGAATAGAATTAATGCTGGTTGGTTAAAATGGAGAGGAGCATCAGGCATTCTTTGTGATAAGAAGATACCATTAAAATTAAAAGGTAAATATTATAGAGCAGCAATTAGGCCTGCTATGTTTTATAGTTCTGAGTGTTGGACAGTTAATCATCAACATGTACAAAAGATGTCTGTGATAGAAATGAAGATGTTGAGATGGATGAGTGGTCATACAAGAAAAGACCGTATACATAATGAGGTTATTAGAAGCAAATTAGGAGTGGCACCAATAGAGGATAAAATGAGAGAACATCGTTTAAGATGGTATGGACATATAGAAAAAAGATCAAAAGAAGAACCTGTAAGAAGGTTAGAAAAACTAAATTTGGAAAGTATTAAAAGAGGTAGAGGACGACCACAAAAGTGTTGGAAAGAAACAATAAAGAACGATCTAGCTTATTGGGAGTTAACTGCTAACATGGCACATGATAGGGATCTGTGGAAACAAAGAATCCATGTAGCCGACCCCGTCTAGTATGGGAAAAGGCTTAGTTGTTGTAGTTGTTGTTGTAGTTGTAGGTGAACATTCTCAATAATAGATCTTCCTAGGTTTAATCCTAATTAGTTTTCTATTATACTCGATACTTATTTCAACCTACGCTCAATAATTGTTTCTCATAATTCATAGTATGATTCATCAACTTGATAATCCATTAATTCGTATAATTTTGAATATCCCTCTTGTTCTTACATGTGAGTACAATTGTAATTTTCTTTCATTCCTTAAACATCTTTTGGTTTCTTAATATTTTATATATAATCTTGTAAATCAAGTGATTCATGTCTCACCTAAAACTTTTCATACTTCCATTGAAATATTGTTTGGTGCTATATATGTGCAAATTGCATATGCAACTTGATGAACAAATTTAGTAGCATGATGGTTATCTCCTATTGAGAGGATGTGGTTAAGCATTTTGTTTATGTATAAACAAGTTTTATGCACGTATATCCCAGGCATCCAGACTTACGAATTCCTGCATTTTTATCCCTCATATTTTGATACATATTTATTTAAAAACTATATTTTATTACACTAATAATTTCAACATTTGCCTTTTGTAGTCGATTCTCTGGTTTGTATATTACAAGTTACCCATAATTTTTGTATAACGAGTAATAACTGTTATCAATTTAAATATTTTGCTTAGAATTATGAGGACATAGTTATCGCCAAAAGACAAAATAATGAAGAGAAATGCCTTCTAAAGTCAACTTCTTTCATTTTCAAATGTTTTTAATATTCACACCACACGAATATTAAATAATTTCCTTTTTTTGCGGCTGGTCATTGAACCCAACTAAACATAGGTCAGCTTCGTTCCCATCTCATCCACATGCGGACTATGACCTTGCTTGAGCTTAATATGAACTGTGCATTTATGGTTTCAAATGTTTTCAATTCTGATTCTACCTTTATGATGTTAAGCAGATGATTTCATTTTTCTTAAAATTTCAAAAAATTTAATATTTTTTCTGATTCTAAGCTATTTACTTCTTGATATAAAAAAATCAACAAAAAAAGCTTTAGTCCACTCTTATCTATTCACGGCCTAAGGAGTTTCCTGGGCTACTCACCCCACCCTAAAAGAATATCTGGATATGTCATTGTTGACTAACTTTGTTTTCCCATTGAATTCTTTAAGAATGCATTATTAGCTCAAATGCAAAACTCGATTACTTCATGTCAATGCAAAGATATACAGTTTAAATCCTAAAACATTAGAGCGAGCGAGCGAGCTTCATCCTGTGTTCGAGAGACATACACCTAAGAAAGAAGTCATGTTGTGTTGCCCATGAAAATTAGTAGTGCTTGGTAAAGCCACCACACATCAGGATTAGAAACAAGGAGGGCCGAACACAATAAAGCCAATTGGATCTTGGTGGATGACCAAATCTCGAATCTTCTTGCGCTTGTCTTGCAGAACCAATCAAAAACGCAAATCTATATATTATTATTAGGTGGGAACGTGGGGCATCTGCTGTGAATCTCTTATGTACATTATGTGTTTTCATAATAAAATGAAGCAAAATAAGCATATCCTCCTCTCGCATCAATCCGGAAGAGTCTTCCGGACCCAATGGAAACAAATTGAATCTAATACCTTTCCTTGATTGATTTCCAAATATGTCTTAATCTTTTTTTGCTTAAGATAAATGAAACTGATGCTCATGGTAAATATTATGAACTAACCAAGCAATCAGAGTTCCAATGCCAGAACATGATTTCCTCTCTCTCTCTCTCTCTCTCTCTCTTGGTTAGATGAACCTGTACAATATGCAAAGTGCAAAGTCTCGTATTGAATCATGTGTTTGGTTCATGGTGATGCAAGCCTAGGCTCACATGAGCTTAAAACTATGGTTTTAAAGAAATCATGGGATTGTTTGATAAGCCAGTAGAACTAATCTTTACAATTTCATGCCAAGTAGGGTGGTAAAAAAGAGAGAAAGTAGTGCTTGAATTTTTATGCGAAACTTACGGGGTTCAAATTTGTATGACCCACCTTACCCCTAGTGTCCACATTTACTCAAATAGGGCTTATGAAACCATAATTTCATACTAACAATTTACGTCCACACAAACTTAAAACTATGAGTACCAAAATTCGAGGCCTAGTTCTCCTAAAATCACGAATCAAACACGCCCCTAAAATCCCTAGTGAGTGTGTTATAACCTTTTTGAGGTGGGATGAGGTGTCCTCCCTTCGAAGATATGGAAAAGTAGAAAACAATACAGTCCACTCTCGAATCATTTGGCAACCATACCATTTTCCTCGAACTAGAAGAATTTTTGCTACCGAAAATTTGGAAAAACAAAAAAATGTACCATTGTGTTCAACGTAGAGGCCATAATGCAGCGTGAGCTATTTGTCCCACAGCACCTATATGGCACTGCATAAGTCAGTCTGGCAAAGATGGCCCCAGGACCTGCCTCTGCACCTAAAAGTCAGTCTCGATCAAGATGTACTTGGATGCATCTCTTGCACTAAATACCAAACTAGATCAAACTCGAAATGACACAAGGATATCATGATCATATGAAAACAGTAACAAGATAGTAGATTGTGCATAAGTCCATACCATTGTTATACAAATCGTATCTGATACGTTTATCACATGTATCGGCACATGAATCAATGAATTAGGTATTTGTATTGTAAAAAATAATTTACTGCACCATATTGAGGTGTATTGTATGATAAAGTATGAAATGGCCATTATATCATACGATATACACCTAGATCATACTGTCACACCCTAAACGTTGAACTAAACGATGGAGCTAGAAACATGACTAGCGCCCGACTTTGAGGCTGGATCAGCTTTTGAGGATTTTCAAAGTGTCGCAACAACTAACTGATCGTTGAGACAATCTTTGATAGCGAATATGAGTTAGGCCCCTCTCTCGGATACTAAGTCCGAGAGTAGTTCTTGGCATTCTAATAACTCACACCATACAATCCAACAAACACAAGAGAGCAAAGGCAACAAAGATTCAAATAGTTTTGAAGTCAAAAGATAACATCCTTTATTTATAGCATAAAGGAGTGTGTGGCATGCCCCTACATGCTACAATGTTCAGGACACCTTCCTCAAAAAAGGTTTTGCAAGGCGCTAGGCTAATAATGTGTTCACAGTCAAATATAAATTGTGTTGTTAGTTTTTGACAACTATATTTTTTCTCAAGTCCCGACCCGAGATGCGTTTATACTCCTTTAGTCCAGTTTCTTTGAACTCCTCTCATGTCTTTTTCTCTTCACCCCAACACCAGCAGGAGAGGCATGCGTATGGTTCCATTTGTTTTCATAGTCTGTAGGTGTTGTTTATGTCTTAGAATTTGTTTGATGATTTTAAAGATTTTCAAAATAATTTTTATGAATTTCAAAAAATATTTTCAAAATAACTTAGTATCATATTGTATCATGCAATATCATACGTTATAAGCACATCGGTGAAAAAATCCGATGCAAAATTTATAACATCGATCCAAACCAGTTACTGCACGTCTTAGTCCAGGCTTGCTGGATGCCACTCGGTTTAAACCTTGTTGAGAGCCCTTCCTGGTAAAGAAAAGCTGGACGCAGCTGGGACCGTTCATAGACCTCAGTGGCCAAGGCCCACCTGCCCAACTTGGGTCTGTTCTGGCGTGAATTTTGTTGCAGCCAAGTTTGACTGACTCAAGGATTGACTTACTTTTTGGCTAAATCCCCTTTCCATCGGACGGCGCTATTTGACGGTGACACCCACACCACATGGCACTTGACTTGACCTGGTCAGGTATGTCCAAAAGCAAGCACATTAGGGAGTTCTCTTGTTGCAGTGAGATTTAAATGAAACTGTGATATATATACGGTATTGACGCTGCTAGTTACACGTACAGCAGAAGCCGCTGTGGAACTATACGTTCTGTAGCCGGAACATGATCCAAGAAAGACCCAAAGATACATGCACAGGAATACAAGATGTTGCGGTTACACTGCATCAAACACATCTCCATGGCACCTTTTGAAAACATGCAAACGTATTTAGCGTTGGGGTTTACCAGTTTTCACACACACATGTATGCATATGCGTGTGTACACATACATTAAAGGCCAATTTTCACACACACATTTGAGAACAAAATGCAATAACTTTTTTTTACGAATTATGATTGCCCAATCAACTTGATAAGAATGTTAGCGTCCTTCAAAAGATATATACTCCTTAATGACGACAGTTAGATCAAGTTGATTATGCAGTCATGATTCATATAGAAAAAGTTGCTTTTTGCTTTTCCTACCCGACCATGTGATTATATTTGATTAGATGAAACTTATTAGGGAGCATGTACAGTTTTTTTTTGTTGTTGAGAATAATGGGGCACAAGCCCTTAATCGTTACATCAATTCATCGTTGGGCATTCGCCCAGTGACGTCTTTCTCTAGTAAGGCTAGTAACTGCATTGGGAGCTCATCCTCCTGTAAACATACTGTCAGTATGTGATAGATCTGTTTAGCTAACCAATCTGCACAAGCAATTCATTTTCTATAAATGTGTTTCAATGTGATATGTCATTCTTTTTACAACCACCAGTGAATTCTGTTTACCAAGTTATTATCTTCACATTCTTGTCTTTGTTTGCTGCTGATAAGTTGTAGTGCTTGAAGTGAATCTGTCTCTGCAATAACTCTTCTATACTCCTAAATTTCATACCAATTCTAATCCAAGCAAAATACTCCAGAGTTTTAAAGCAAAACAGTCTCCCAAGAATTTGACAAAGCCACCTAGCCATGTACCTGAATGTACAATGTTGTAGCCACACAAGAATGCTTGGTCGTCTCAAAATTACAGGATGACTCTATTGAAATTATTGCAATTGATATGCCAGAATGATCTTCATCTGTGGTTTTAATTGACACTATGATCTTAGGTAGGATGATACATCTCCTTTAGGAATGTTAATTTTGACCCGACCCATGGGTACCCGCTCTGACCACCCCTCGCACGGGGTGGGTTTTGAGGTCTCAAAACCCTCCCAGCAGTAGGCATAATTTACGGTAAATCCGGCTCTACCCACCCCGGAGTATGTATATATATAATACATTTTAGAGATAGGGATTTTGAGTTTCTCTTTCCTTCTTGAATCACATTTGACGAACAATGAATTCTTGCCGATCACGGTGTTGCACCATCGATTTGAAACTTATCTCTTCCGGCCACTCCCTATCGAGCCGAAGCGACATGCATTCAGCTTCATCGATCAATGACATTGGTGAATGCAGGCTTTGGCTGATGATTTTTCTTCCTTTTATTTAATCATATTTGTTTTCATTGTGTTTTTGAGATTCATAGATATCAAATCTAGTGAATGCATGGAGTGTTTGTGGTAGAAGGGGTAGTTTTCTAGGGGAGTTAAGTGATTGATTAGGGTCTCTGATGGAGATTGTTGGACTTGATATTGTTGTTTATCTCGTTCTTTAGTATAATTTCGATTATTTATCATAGGTATTGTAGGAGAGAACAATAGAATCTTGTATAGTGTTATTGAAAGATCTTGTTGCAATCTTAGTTTGCAGTTTACTTCTTTTACAGTTAAATTACTATTGAAAGATGAGGATGATCCGTTTGGAAATGGAAAACATTTACATTTTTTCGGATGATTTTACTTATGACTACCAGTAGATATTTCATGTTTTTTCTTTTCAATGTTCTTTCTATCTTTGTTGTTTTTCCTATGGATTTTGAGTCGAGTGAAAATTATGAACTGTTGCACCTATTCTTTCAACGATTTGAAGTTCACATATTGGGGGCTCGGTCAACAAGTTAGGGTTCTGAGTTTCTCTTTCCTTCCTGAATTGTATTCAGCATCGGCGAACAACAAACTTCTACCTGCTGCAGTGTTGCTCAGTCGACCATCACCTTCAACCTCAATCACATTTGAGGAACTTCTACCATCGATGGTTCCTTTCAGGAGACTTCCTCACAGCTACCAACTTAGTCTTCCACATATTCCTATTAAGTTACTGCTAATGATTTACTTTTAAACTGATTTAATGTTGACGGTGTTTTGGTAACAACATTCAATCATCTTTGAACAATGATTACACTAAGCTTCTTATAATATTTTATCCAGATTGATAGTGCATGACATTGCTTCTTATAATATTTTATCCATATTGATAGTGGATGACATTGTCCAATGGCATAGTTGAATGATCATTATAGTCACTTGTTGGGGTTCCATGGTTGAAGTATTATTAAATCTCCAAATAACATCTCTTGGCACCCTATCATAAGCTTTTTCTAAATCAATAAATATCATATAAAGATTTTTTGCTTTAAAATGTTTCATAGGACATCTCAATAGGTGAATTGCTTCAATAGTAGATATGTTGGACATGAATCCAAATTAGTTCTTTATTATACTTCATACTTATCTTAACATGCATTCAATAATTCTTTTACATAATTTCATAGTATGGCTCATTAACTTGATACCTCACTAAACCTCACTAATTAACACAATTTTGAATGTCTCTTATTTTTATATATGAATATAAGTGTACTCATTCTTCATTCCTCAAGCATCTTTTAGGTTATTTATATTTCATTAAATAATCCTATAAGCCAAGTGAGCCCCATTTCTCCTATGATTTTCCATACTTTTATCAAAATATTGTCTATTACAAATTTATCAACCTTCATATATATTTAGGAGTCTATTTGATTTTATTCTTTAAATAGGCCAATAGAAATTACTGTTTATATACTTTTCTTATTTCGGTAACTTTCCTAAGTAATACTAACATCTCTATTTTCATTAAAAAGTTTATAGAAATAAATTTTCTATCCATTTTTTATATCTTCAATTATCACTAGAATCTTCTCATCCTCATCTTTAATAGGTCTAACAAAAGTAAGATCCTTAGTTTTTTTTATCTCTAAGAAATCTCTTTCACCTTCTTTTGAGTTAAGCTTTTATATAAATCATTTCAAATTTTGCCTTTTGTTTCACTAACAACTTTTTTTACTTCTTTCTTTGATTTCTTACAAGCCTCTCAAGTTTCACTAGTCTTCTTGGCATAATACAATTTATACCATGCCCTCTTTGCTTTAATTTTACCTTCTACCATTTTACTCTACCGTTAAACTTTCTTTTGTTTTTGTACGCCTCTCATAGATTTGCCTAACACATGTTTGCTACTTCCCTAATATGTATAGTCATATTATTTCAATATGAGAATGTGTACCTATATAATTCCAAGAATCTCCTTGAAGAATTTTTTGTTTAAATATACCTTCTTTCTCATATTTGATGTTCTACTATTTAGTGTGAATATCTCTATGTACCCTTTTCTTTTCTATTCACTTTTCTACCACAAAATCTCTAACTAAAAGTTGATGATGGGTAGTTAAGCTTTCTACTAAAATTACCTTGCAATTTTTACAATACGATCTATCTTTTTTCCTATAAACAAAATAATCAATTTATGTTTAGACAAGCCACTCTTATAAGTAATTAAATGTTCATGTCATTTTTTGAATATTGTGTTGGCTATAAAGAGATCATATATTATAGCGAAATTTAAAATTTTCCTATCTTCCTCAATTAAATCCCCAAAATCATAGTTTTTATAAATACCTCTATATCCTAATGCCTCTTTACTTACATGTTCATTTAAGTCTCCTCCCAAACAAATTATCTCTCTTTATGAAATTTCTTAAATTAACTTATCTAACTCTTCCCAAAATACTTTCTTTATACTATTTTTTAATCCTACTTTGGGTGCATAAGTACAAACTATATTCAAAGCATCTACTCCTAACACTAATTTCGCCATCATAATTCGATCATCATATCGTTGTATGTCTACTACACTACCCTTTAAATCTTTATTTATAACAATACCAACTCTATTTCAAGCTTTTTCCTTTCCTAAGTACCATAATTTAAAACTTGTATTTCCAATCTCCTTTGCTTTTTCTCCAACCCACTTTGTGTCTTATAAACATAAAATGTAAATCTTTATCTCAATCATAGTATTTACCACTTTCACTTGTCAGTCAATATTCGAAGTACTAATATGAATCTATTATTTAGGACTAGCTTTCTTACCCCTCACATCTTTTCATATTGAAAATGTGGAGACCCTTGTTCTAACTTGTTCACTATATTTAGGTGACAATGTACCAAAACTAGCTTTTTTACCTATACCCAATCATGATGTAGGAATCCTCTCTATAATTAATTCACTATATCCGAGAAAAAATGTAGAGACCCTTGCTTACTTTTCACTGCATTTGGGTTCTACAATGTGTCGCTAAGAGAAAATATCCTAATATAATACTCATAATTTATAAAATCCAAGGCATATAAGTTTGATAAAGTTTTACGTTGCTATTGGAAGTCTAACACAATCCTCTTCCTTTATTCAGGCTTTGGAACGACCATGCAAGGGTGATCCCTTACATGGGTAGAGTTCTCTTCAAACTAAAATTCAGTGATTTTCCCTTTCAGTAATGACATTTTTTTGTTTGATTTTCATTCATTGATAAGTTTTATATGATTATTTACAGCTAACCATCTTTGATTAGTTACTTACGAAACTAGTTAGAATCAAATGAACAAAGAAATAAGAAGAATGCAAAAAGGAAATTGAACGTATGATCGATCAACCCATTAGTTACTTACATGGGTCTCAATTTACAGGAAGGTTGATTTTTACTGAGATCATTATATTTTCATTACTTTGCTTGAAATCTTTTGATTTTTCAAACATTTGAAAATGATTTCTAATTTTGGCCAAAACCACGAATGCAAACACAATACAAGCACCCTCTTCATGGAGAGACATGCCTAGACTACATCAAAATCAAGAAGGAAGATCATGGTTTTCAAAGTGTTTTATAACAACTATTACACAATGTAGACATTAACTATTATCATATATGACATCATAAAATCCCTAATATGAATACTATTAGTGATATTGCATTTGCAAACCCTCATTTCATGCACCTACTTTATGCATTTCCATGAGTATTGAAATTTGACAGCATATAACCTTATAAATATGTAGTTTCCTAGGTCTCTTTGCAATAGGTCTTATTGTTGCTACTGAGATGTCTTGACACCAGCAAAACTAATGAACTACAAAAGTGATTTGACAAATAAACTCCACAATATCTATACATCAAATGTATCCTTAATATCACGATAACTTGTATGCATTACAATCCATGTATTTTTCGAACTATATGGTTGTCAGTCAATTTGTATTATACAAACTAGCACGTAATAATATATAATATAAGAATATATAACATACAAATATATAACATTCAAAATACATGATCTATCGGCATCAAATCCAATTGCTTATGATATTGAGTTAGCCAATCACTAAGAGATTGCCTCTGACACACACTACCCATCCATCAACCTACTCGTAGTTCTTCATCCTGCCATTCTAGCCACATAACAACTTTAAAATATAGGAAATACTTATGAATCTATGCTTACAATTAAAAATATAACTTGTTAATTTCTAAACAAAAAATTGAACTAAACATAACAAAAGCAATAATAATAAATATTTACACGAGGTAAAGAAGTATACCCACTAAGTTGTATACTTCTATCCATGATGCTTTCTCTAGTTATCTATACAAATAAGCTAATATAGTTGCACTATATACGTAACTATCAACCATTCTACAACCATGTGCCAACAAATTCACAAGGATTATCGGCACCATATCTCTAAACTTATCTTAATACAACATACACCCTAACTGATATAACAAATAACATGTATTATTTTCATTACTCGCTCTCTTCCTTAAAAAATTATACATGAATCAGAATAATGCATGTTATCAAAACATATGTTCCTTTTTTGTTTGGCATGAAATCATACTCTAGTTCATGCGGTGTACTACAAGTTTTATATTACTACTACCTAGCTTGTATGCGGTATCAAGAATGTAATAAACTCTTATTGATTATCATATTTGTGGTTTGACTATTTAATATGGTATACTTATTTTGAGGCACATGCTTTTTTTAAAGTTATAACCTCGAGGACCGGATCTCGTGAGAACAAGGACCGCAGACCCTTTTGGTTTCTGTTTGAACAAGAATGATCCCTAAACACGGGGATAGAGATAGAGACACCATCCAGCCCCATTAACATCAATCACTACACGGGGGATTGGATCGCGAGACCATGATGGAGGATTGGGAACTGAGCCGAGCTGCTTCTTGTTTGAATCAGTTCAACTCATCTCGAGCTCACATGACGAACACTGGCTCCTTCAGTATGACGAACCGAACATGAGCAACCCCTGTTTTCGTGCGGGCTGGGGAAAGCGCTTTAAAAGCAAAATATTGTGGACGGTATGTTTGAATATTCGGAATATTGATGGCTTTATTTATTTCTCATTAAATATAAATATAGGATCAGTAAAAAGGGTCAGCTTAGCACGAGGAACGCTAACTTAACTCCAAGGCTTCTCTGAGTCCAACGACATCGGTGGTGAGTTCAAGATAGGGGCGTACATCCGTGTGTTCAAAGCTTTGGGCTTTCGGTTGCCACCGAAGGAGAGAAAAAGTCATCTTAACGCAATTAAGAATTCGGGGTTTTAGGAGGAAAAAAAGGGGTTACTGTCTGTCTAAAAAAACACAGCCACCATCACGAGTCGCTTTTTTCCCTTTATATATATTTATCCTCTCTTCCTTCGTTTCCTCTTTTTTTTTATCTTTTCTTCATTTTCACTTCTTCGTTTATTTTCTTTATTGTTCTTTTCTAATTCACTAAAAGTGCATTTCATTGATATTGCAGGTACACGAACAAGCTTGAACTGAATCAATAAAAGAAAAAACGAGGTAGAACGAATTAAGCTCGGCGCTTCACCATGTCGTGAGTCACTTATGAACAAGCTCGTACATACCTGGCTCGTAAACGTACGATCACTAACAAGCTCTACTGCAAGCCAGCCGAACACCAGCTACCAAATCCTGAAACGAGCCGAGCAACGACCGTTTACCAGCCTTAGCGTGGCGTGAAAACCGGATAAACCCTACACCGAGAGAGAGAGAGAGAGAGTGAGGGGAGGAGGCTCTGTGAGTCGACGCTACATCGAGCTCCCTCCTTTGTCATCTTAACGATGCACTCTTCCGTTCTTGTCCTCAGTAAGTCTCTCCCTCTCGCTAGTTTGTCATTCTTTTTCCATATGTCTCAATAATGTAGCCCTCTTAACACTTCATTCTTCTGCATTTTGGCTCCCTGAACATCCGTTGATTTGTAGTACCCTATATGCCACTCATTCTCTGTGGTATAGTGACTATTGATTCATGTGTCATTGTTCATTGGATCGCAGTATACTTTAATGTCAGTCAGCTCCTAAATTTAGGTTAATGCAGTGTGGCATATATGAAGACCAAAGAGAGGTTTCCGTCTTCGGGCACTGAACTGGTGGAAGTTTTTCCTTGTTCTTTTCATTTTTGTGGGTGGCTAAGTACCGGCGGTGGATAATAACAATATTTAGAACTTACCTTCAGAAGAGCAAGAACATTTATGATTTCCAACTATATAAGTGAGAGTGCATGGACTTGACTTAGGTGAAGACTCCTTGATGGTTAGCACCAGTTTGGTGGACTTTTTGGTGCTTTAGTGGCATCTGGGTGTGCAGAGTTTTGGGTGCTTGCTCGGTCTCCTGCATGTGTTTCTATAGCGGGATTATCAGGCTTTGACGATCTCTTGTGTTGTGATGCATAATTTGGTAGGTTTTCTTCAGAAAAGCACATTCTTTGTTGACTTCCGGAAACAAGAATTATGAGAAAATTGATGAAACGAGGCCATACCACCATCTAAGCACAGTTCTCTGTTGGTCTATCGTTGCTTACACTTGAATCAATGGAATGCCAATATGAACGTATCAATGCTGACTTTGATGGTTCAAAAGTTCAAAAGTAGTTAAGATCGGATGTCATCTAGGTGTTTCCGTCTCCGCATTTTGTTCAAATGCAGTTCTCTGGAGGCTAGGATATATTGATTTCATCAGGAAATTCATCTTGTACATGCTTGCTATTGTACTTCATATGATAGTTTGTTACATAGTTATGGTTATTTTTGTCAATAGGTGATATGGTTCTGAAAGAAGCTGAATTGTTAGGACTTCATTGAACAGAGAGTTGGATATGGAAATTATGGACGAACATCATTTCTTTCAGGATCCATCGTCACTGTTGAGTGGAATATGAAGGTTAACTACAACAACAACAACTAAACCTTTTCCCATACTAGATGGAGTCGGCTACATGGATTCTTTGTTTCAACAGATTCCTATCATGTGCCATATTAGCAGTTAACTCACAATAAGCTGGTTCATTCTTTATTGTTTCTTTCCAACACTTTTGTGGTCGTTCTCTACCTCTTTTAATACTTTCCAAATTTAGTTTTTCTAACCTTCTTATAGGTTCTTCTTTTGATCTTCTTTCTATATGTCCAAACCATCTTAAACGATATTCTCTCATTTTATCCTCTATCGGTGCCACTCCTAATTTGTTTGTAATAACTTCATTATGTATATGGTCTTTTCTTGTATGCCCACTCATCCATCTCAACATCTTCATTTCTGTCACAGACATCTTTTGTACATGTTGATGATTAACTGCCCAACACTCAGAAGTCAGAACCATAAAACATGGCAGGCCTAATTGCTGCTCTATAATATTTACCTTTTAACTTTAATGGTATCTTCTTATCACAAAGAATACCTGATGCTCCTCTCCATTTTAACCAACTAGCATTAATTCTATGCGTAACATCTCCATCAATTCTTCCATGGAAAAATTGACCCTAGGTATTTAAAACTTTCCTTTTGAGGGATGCAATGCGTGCCAATTTTAATTTTTATGTCCTCTAAGGTAACCAAATGATCAAACTTACATTCCATATATTCTGTCTTTGTTCTACTAAGTCGGAGGCCTTTGCTTTCTAATGTTTCTCTCCATAGTTCCAATTTTCTATTAACTTTTTCCTTAGACTCCTCCACTAATACAATGTCATCTACAAACAACATACACCAAGGTACTTCATCTTGAATATGTTTTGTTAACTCATCCATCACCATTATAAATAAGTATGGACTTAAAGTTGATCCTTGATGTAACCCAATATTAACTTCAAAAAAGTTTGTCGCTCCTTCATGAGTCTTCACACATGTTTTTGCGCCATCATACATGTCTCTTATAAGGTTAATATATGTCAATGGGATACCTCTTTTTTCCAAAGTTCTCCAAAGAACCTCCCTCAGTACCCTATCATAAGCCTTTTCTAGATCAATAAATATCATGTGAAGGTCTTTCTTTTTTGCTCTAAAATGTTCCATAAGATTTCTCAAAAGTTGAATCACTTCAATAGTAGATCTGCCTGGCATGAATCCAAATTGGTTCTCTATTGTACTTTATACTTGTCTTAACCTACGTTCGATAATTCTTTCCCATAATTTCAAAGTATGGCTCATTAACTTGATACCTCGATAATTCGCACAATTTTGAATGTCTCCCTTGTTCTTATATATGGATATAAGTGTACTTGCTCTACATTTCTCGGGCATCTTTTGGTTTTTTCATATTTCATTAAATAGTCTTGTGAGTCAAGTGATTCCTATTTCTCCTAGTATTTTCCAAACTTCTATAGGAATATTATCTGGTCCTACCGATTTACCACCCTTCATATGTTTAAGAGCCTCTTTGACTTCGTTCTTTTGAATACGTTGGTAGAAATTGTGGTTTATATACTTTTCTGATTTGGCTAACTCTCCTAAGCTAATACTAACATCTTTATTTTCATTAAAAAGATTATAAAAATAGTTTAATTAGACCAAAACCAAACTCATACTTCACTAAGTGTTTGCCTTTTTAGCAGCCATTATGCTTTTCCATTTTTGCCGATAAGTTTCACTAAAATAGCACTGAGTGGTTATACCCTGTACATCAAGATGGAATAATTCAGGACTCCATAAACTCAATAAATAACCTCTATGCTGAAAAAGAAAAGATCGTACCAAGTTTTCAACAGATCAATGAAGGATCCCTCTACCCCCTTTAACATCCTTCTATTCCTTTCTCTCTAAATCAGCCAAAAAACTATAACAGATACAAAAAAACTGTAGATTTCTTCGTAAGATAATAAAAGATTTAACTCAATGCCCATGTTTTTCGCATTACCCAAGGATTTCTTAACCAATCAAAAAACATTAACAAATAGTCCATAATCTCTAACTACCACTTGCACAAGGGAAACAATTCACTGAGGTCAGACCTCTCCTTTGAAGATTATAAACAACAAAACAACAACTAAGCCTTTTCCCATACTAGATTGGGTTGGCTACATGAATTCTTTGTTTTCACAAAGCCCTATCATAATTTGTAGAATCCATGAAAAATAAGTCCGACAAAGTTTTACGTTGGCTTTCGAAAGTCTAGCGCAACCCTCCTCCTTTATCTGGACTTAGGACTGACCATGCAAGAGTGATCCCTTACATGGGCAGAGTTTCTCCTTTGAAGATTATCAAAACATAAAATCCGACCTCATGCCGCTTCCCATGTAAAGAAAGAAAACCGGGGTGCAATTCCGGATTTCTAAATGAACTTTCAAGGCAACTCCTTTATTGTTCTACCATCCTCTCAATTATTACAATCTCTATAAAACTACTCATTGTAAAACACCCATAACATCTCCTTTGCATAACACTATCTCTATCCAACATATTGTTGGAGATCAAATTGAATCTTGATTGTTTAGTTTATACATATTTTGTGTTTATTTGTAACTTTCTTCTATGTATATTTAAGTAGATGTAATACGGATCCTAGTGGATCGGTTTGTGATCCATTAGGAACTGGGTCCAGTTAATCACTAATTAGGGGTAGTTAGGTATTTCAAGTTGGAACATTAGTATATATAGTTAGTGGGTCATTAGGGTTAGGTGTTAAGAGAAAAACGTGATTAGGAGAAGGCAACAGCTTGTGGCCGACCTGCACCTCTCTTCAAGTCTTGATGTAAGTTTGCTGCTTTGTCAATAAAGATTTATTTTTTAGATGCAAAAATCCAACATGGTATCAGAGCTTTTTTATGAAAAAAAAATCAGTGGTGAGTCTTGGAAATCGGCTCCAAGAAAATCTATGGTAAAAAAAAGGTTGCAGAAGCAGTCAAAAGTGCAGAGTCACGTTGGTATTTGGTGGATTTATTTGTCTAATCCCTAGGAGATATCCTATAGTTGGATGACAAACTGTTTGAAACCTCATTATTGATTGGAATATATATTCATTTACTTTCGAGATTCAGTTGTTGGCCAATATCTTCACGTCTTGAGTATAGAAATTCATGGTTGAGTCAGAAAAAATTTGATTATTGAAGATCACGTTCAATTTGCTAGCCGATATTAACACAATGATTGTTGAAGATCACGTTCAGTTTACTAGCCGATATTAACACAGTGATTATTGAAAGATCAGGTTCAGTCATGGGTAATGAAAAATATGCATCTATTTATAGATCTTGGTATCTTAATTATGGGTTATATTCTTCGTGAAGTTGATACATATTAGTGTTAAGGGGAGCTAGCAATGGGAAAAAAATGGACAGGAACAAAGTAACAGAAGGTGGTGACAATTTGTTGGACAAGGGTGAAGTTTTTCAAATCATTAATCTGAAACTAGATGGAAAGAACTATCTTCAATGGGCCAGATCTATGAAACTCGCAGTCATGACAAGGGGGCGATGGGATTACCTTACAGGTGAAATTCCTAAACCACCTATAACAGATCTTCTATATTCTCGATGGTGTAGAGAAAATGCACTTATCAGTGCTTGGCTTATACAATCTATGACACCTTCTATTGAAAGTACATTTATGTTTTTAGATTCAGCAAAAGATATTTGGCTAGCAGTTAAAGAAGCATATGCCCAATGAAAGAATACAACAAAGAAATATGACATTATTGAGAAGATCAGAAAGTGCAAACAAG
The DNA here is from genome assembly GCA_036023115.1 of Brasenia schreberi. Lineage (NCBI taxonomy): Eukaryota > Viridiplantae > Streptophyta > Magnoliopsida > Nymphaeales > Cabombaceae > Brasenia > Brasenia schreberi. The sequence goes on from JAYKKT010000048.1 coordinate 5,307,388, forward strand.
GGGGTAGATCAGTAAGTGAATACTACGCAGAACTCAGAGGTTTGTGGGAAGAATTACAACTTTATTCTAAGACCAAATGCCAAACTTGCACACAAGAGCGGAATGAGGAATTTGAAGAACGTAAAGTATTTGACCTTTTATGGGGCATATCATCAGAGTATGAGGCTGTTAAAAATAATATCCTCAATAGAGAAGAGCTTCCTTTCTTGAGTATCGTATACTCACTTCTTCTTAGGGAAGAAGACAAGAAACATTTGGAAAAAGAAACCAAAATCAATTATGAAACTTCAGCATTCATCGAGAAGAATACTTATATTCCACCCTTCGCTCGTGGAAGAGAAAGTTATGGCAGAGGCAGAGGTAGATCTGGACTGACACCTGAAGAAAAGAAAAAAGTAATTTGTTCTCATTGTGGTAAACCAAGACATACCAAGGAAATGTGTTGGGACCTAGTTGGAAAGCCTGCCTATTTTCAGAATAAACCTAATAAGGCATACTTCAGTAGTGATCAGAATGACAAACAAAAAACTAAAGACAATTTAACTTCATTGGCTGATATGAAAAAGGAGATTGAGTTGTTAAAAGCCCGCCTGACGGATTCATATTTGCCATCTTCATTATCTCACAGTGACTCACAAGTAACCATTGCCCATCCCTTCTCATTTCTGACTCAAGGTAATATAACTTCTTCCTATTCAAGAGTATGGATTATTGATTCTAGAGTCACAGATCACATAGTTAGCAGAAGAGATTTATTTGATACTTATGAATTGACTCAGGCCAACATCAATATCAAACTGACAGATGGTTCTCTTACTCCAATAGTGGGAAAAGGAAGTGTTATTACATCCTTTGGCACTTTGAAAAATGTTTTGCATGTTCCCAACATATCCGTGAACTTATTATCTGAATTTGCTATGACTCGGGATTTGAAATGTAGTATAACCTTTGACTCCAATGGATGTGTATTTCAGGAAATAAAGACGGGGAAGATCTGTGGTCAAGGTAATGTGAGGCGAGTTCCCTATTTCTGTGAGGATAATAAAGGAGTTGCATTACAATCAACTATCATTACAGAGAAACAGAAGGATGATATATCTCGGTGGCACAAGTGACTAGGCTATTTACCATTTTCTAAAATAAAGTTATTATTACCAGAATTCAGTGATTGTAATGAGTTGAACTTAAATTGTGAAACTCGTCAGAAGGCAAAACACCATCGTATTTCCTTTCCTTTAAATGAAGAAAAGTCTTCTATTCCATTTGATATTGTACACTCAGATATTTGGGGCCCATGTTCTATGACCTCTGTGCATGGATATAGGTATTTTGTGTCATTTATTGATGATTGCACTAAATTTACTATGATTTACCTTATGAATACTAAAGATGAAGTAAAGAATATTCTCCTAGTATACCGTCAGTTTGTACATACTCAATTTCAGAGCACTATAAAAGTTTTTCGCAGTGATAATAGGAGAGAGTTTATATCCCAATCTCTTCATTCATACTTTCTACAGCACGAGATTTTACATCAGACCTCATGTTCTCACTCTCCTCAACAAAATGATGTTGTCGAAAGGAAGAACCAACATATCTTAGAGGTAGCAAGAACTCTTTTAATTGGGTACAACGTTCTAAAACTCTTTTGGGGTGAAGCAATTCTGACATCAGTGTTTCTTATAAACCGCATGCTAAGCAGAATTCTTAATGAAAATATACCGTTTCACTCTTTATGTCCTTCCCATAAACAATTTCACTTACTACCAAGAGTTTTTGGTTGTACGTGTTTTATTCATATTCATCAAGGTGACAGAGATAAACTAGATGCTAGAGCAATTAAGTGCATTTTCTTGAGATATTCAACTACTCAAAAGGGGTATAAATACTATGATCCATCAAAAAGAAAACTGTATGTTACAATGGACGTTACCTTCCATGAAGACACACCATTTTATAAAGTGCAGGAAGATTCTGCATCAAATATACAGTCTACTCAGGTTATACCTCTTCCTCCAGATGAAATTCTATCTATTCACGAAAATATAAAGGCTGACATGATTCCTCCTAAAGAGAAGGAATGGCAAGTGTATAATAGAGGTAGCCGAGAGATTATGTTTCCGCATCAGACTGTTGATAAAGATTCCCAACAAGAATCAAATTTATATCCTCCTCAGGTAACTTCCTATAATCCCGATATGGGGATGGATGATCTTCCTATTGCTATCAGAAAAGGAAAACATACAACAAGCAAATATGCTTTGGAATGAATGGTATCATACTCTAACTATCGTAGAGAATATCAATTATTTGTGATGAATGCGGAAAATACCTTTGTACCAAGGACTTATGAAGAAGCTAAACAACATCCAGGATGGAAAGCAGCCATGGACAAGGAAATTTCAGCTCTAGTGTGAAATAAAAGTTGGGAATTGACAGACTTATCATCAGGAAGGAAAATAGTGGGGAGTAGATGGATCTGCTTGTAAAGTCTGCGTCCGAGATGGTACTCTAGACATGTATAAAACGAGTGTGGCAAAATGATACACTCGGACTATGACATTGATTATGAGGAGACATTTGCTCCTAGTAGCAAAGCTCAATACTTGTTTGAGTATTACTACTCACTCTTGCTGCCCACTCTAGGACTGGCCACTATATCACCGGTGAAACGTCAAAGTACTTTTCTTGCAATGGGGATCTTGAAGAAGGAGGAGGTACATGGAGACAAATTCCCCCCTGGTTTGGTCCCTGATACTCCAACAACTGTCAACAAAGTTCTGCAAACTCAGGAAGGCCTTATATGGGTCTAAAAGCAGTCACCTAAAACTTGGTTTGGTAGATTACCCATGAGCTGAAGGTAGTTCTGGACCGGGTTACAGGCCAAAGCCATCAGGAGACGGATATTTACTATGTTCTTCAAGCACTACATTCTTGAAGGAAAACTGGCAATACTTCATCGTGTATGTTGATGATATAATCCTAGTGACGGGGACGATGGCCTAGTTGAGAGACAAGCTGCTCAAGTGAAAAATTATTTGGCTAAAGAGTTTGAGATTAAGGACCTTAGGAAATCTTAAGCATTTCCTTGGGGATTGAGTGACTTAGGTCAAAGCAGAGGCATTTCGGTCTCCACGAAGGATATGTGTCTTGGATCTATTGGAAGGAGAGACGAGGGAATGCTTGGGTGCAAATGGCGGACAGTGTTCCGTCCGATGCAATTTCAACTCAAATGAGCAACGAAGAAGTAGAGAGCCATAGTGCACTAGTTGACAAAGGTCCAGATTTTCCGAGACTTAGTTTGGAAGTTGATTTATCTCTCATGCAGACCCTGATCTCAGCATATGCGGTCGGTGTTGTGGTCAGTTCATGCATGATCCAGAGGGAGAGACAACTGCAATTTGTAGAGGCATTATCTTACTTGATATTTCAAAGCCACTCGAGAGAGGACTCTTGTTCAAAAGTGAAACTTGACTATGGAGGCCTCCTTGATGCGGACTATGCGGCGATTCGGTAGTGTGAAGATCCACATCGAGCTATTGCATGTGGTATATTTAGGAGGCAACATTGTATCTTGGAAAAGTAAGAAGCAATCTATGATATCCAGATCGAGTGTAGAAGCAGAATACCGTGCAATTGCCTTGGGCATATGTGAAGGACTATGGATCTTATCACTCTTTGAGGAACTGGGCTTCAAAGTGAATACTTCAATTCCCCTTTACACTGACAGCAAAGCAGCTCTTTAGATTGCTCTAAATCCAGTGTTTCATGAACGAACCAAGCACATTGCGATAGATTATCACTTTATTAGAGAAAAGATCTCACATGGTATTTTCAATCTAATTCATGTATGCTCTGAAGGCCAACTAGCAGATATCTTCACCAAACCTGCATCAGTCGAAGGATTCCAGAAAACTCTTCATCAATTAAAAATTACAAATTTTCAAGATTCAACTTGAGGGGCGTGTTGGAGATCAAATTGAATCTTGATTATCTAGTTTATACGTATTTTGTGTTTATTTGTAACTTTCTTCTATGTATATTTAAGTAGATGTAATACGGGTCCTAGTGGATCGGTTTGTGATCCATTAGGAACTAGGTCCAGTTAATCACTAATTAGGGGTAGTTAGGTCTTTTAAGTTAGAACATTAGTATATATAGTTAGTGGGTCATTAGGGTTAGGTGTTAAGAGAAAAACGTGATTAGGAGAAGGCGACAGCCTGTGGCCGACCTGCACCTCTCTTCAAGTCTTGATGTAAGTTTGTTGCTTTGTCAACAAAGATTTATTTTTTAGATGCATAAATCCAACACACATCACCTTGAAAATGTATCAGACCTCAAAGAATATATGCTTTCGAGGTGAATGGGTGGATATGGATGGTATGTTATGGAAAGGACTGGGTGATGGATAATCATTTCTTTTTAACACGGTTAAAGCCTTTCCCCCCTTCTTTTGAAGTGTTCAACACCTAATTCCTCATTCCTTCTCATAGGATATACATTTGACTGTCTGTCTCTTCAAATGTTGATACTGCCTTAAGCATGTCTCTCTCATTTTATCTTCTATTAGTACTACATTAACTTTTTCCTCTAATAACATCATTATTATAATTATAAATACAATATTTTAGTCTTAAACTACGTTCGATAATTCTTTCCCATAATTTGATAGTATGACTCATTAACTTGATACCTCGATAATTCGTACAATTTTGAATGTCTCCCTTGTTCTTATATATGGGTATAAGTGTACTTGTTGTCCATTCCTCGGACATCTTTTGGTTTTTCCATATTTCATTAAATAGTCTTGTGAGCCAAGTGATTCCTATTTCTCCTAGTATTTTCCAAACTTCTATAGGAATATTATCTGGTCCTACCGATTTACCACCTTTGATATGTTTAAGAGCCTCTTTGACTTCATTCTTTTGAATACATTGGTAGAAATTGTAGTTTATATACTTTTCTTACTTGGCTAAATCTCCTAAACTAATACTAACATCTTTATTTTCATTAAAAAGATTATAAAAATAGTTTTTCCATCTATTTCTTATATCATCATTTGCCACTAAAATTTTTTCATCCTCGTCTTTTATGCATCTAACATAATTAAGATCTTTAGTTTTCTTTTCTCTAGCCCTAGCTATCCTAAAAATATCTCTTTCACCCTCTTTTGAGTTGAGTTTTTTATATAAGTCCTCCCAAATCTTAGCTTTTGCTTTACTAACGGCCTTTTTCGCTTCCTTCTTAGCTTTCTTATAAGCTTCTAAAGTTTCACTAGTTTTCTTAGCATAATGTAATTTGTAACATGCCCTCTTTGCCTTGATTTTATTTTGTACTACTTCACTCCACCACCAAGCTTCTTTTTGTGCCGGTACACCTCCCTTAGATACACCTAACACATCTTTCGCCACTTTCCTAATATGTATAGCCATATTGTTCCACATATCATATGGTGTGCCAACATAATTCCAAACATCTCCTTGAAGGACTGTCTAAATATATCTTCTTTCTCGCTTTTGAGGTTCCGCCATTTAGTTTGAATAGCTCGATGCACTCTTTTCTTCTTTGTCCATTTTTTTATTTGTAAATCCATAACTAAAAGTCGATGTTGGGTGGTTAAGCTTTCTCCTGGAATTACCTTACAATCTTTACAACACGCTCTATCTTTTTTCCTACAAATAAAGTAATCAATTTGTGTTTGTGATAAGCCACTCTTATAAGTAATTAAATGTTCATCTCGTTTTTTGAAGATTGTATTGACTATAAAGATATCAAATGCCATAGCAAAATTTAAAATCTCCCTACCTTCATCGTTTATATCCCCAAAACTAAAGTTTTCATGAATCCCTTGATATCCTAATGCTTCTTTACCGACATATCCATTTAAATCTCCTCCTAAACAAATCATCTCCCTTTGTGGAATCTTTTGAAACACCTTATCTAACTCTTCCCAAAAAGTTGTCTTTATACTATCTTCTAGTCCTACTTGGGGTGCGTAAGCACAAACTATATTCAAAACCTCTGCTCCTAACACTAATTTCAACATCATGATAAGATCACCATATCGTTGTATGTCTACTACACTCTCCTTTAAATCTTTATTTATGATAATACCAACTCCGTTTCGAGCTTTTTCTTTACTTGAGTACCATAATTTAAATAAAACCTGTATCCTCTATCTCCTTTGCTTTTTCTCCAACCCATTTTGTCTCTTGTAAACATAGAATATGAATCTTTCTCCGAAATCATAGTATCTACCACCTCCATTAGCTTACCCGATAATGTTCCAATATTCCAAGAACCAATACGAATCTTATTATCTAGGACTAGCTTCCTTACCCCCGCATCCGTCCATATTCAAAATGCGGAGACCCTCTCTGAAAATTCTTCACTACATTCGGGCGGTAATGTAGCAGGACTAACTTCTTTACCCACACTCGTCCATAGTGTTGGAACCCTCTCTGCAATTGATTCACTACATTCCAAATGAGCATACCTCACTAAAATCAAAATATTATACAAATCAATTATATATGATATAGAATTTCATAAGTCACATGGAACACTTGATACACCTCTCCTTTTAGGCCAACTTGCCTTAATTATATGTGTTACATCTCTATGAGTTCCTCCTTATTGGAACGTATGCCCTACTGAAATTATATTTCTTGTTTGTGCAAAATGCTCTTGCCATCAGTCTGTATTGCACACCTTATTGGATGACATGTAAGTGTGCATCTTTGTCTGTGCACTATTGTTTGGGAAGAATTCAAATATCCATAAAGGTCATAAGTGCAACATCATACAGAATTGCCAATTATTATTTTCCATTGCAACTGGCCTACATACATATAGGCGGAGTGGATGTTGTGACTTACCATTGATGGTCGTAGGCTATGGAAACCACAATCCAAATGCAAAACTGTGCCTCCTGAAACACAAAATCATCCTCATCCTTTTAAAGCTTTGGTATGTGATGTGGACACTCTAAATATAAATGGCTTAATCTATTTTTTTTGGCCAACGTGTGCAACAGAAACCATAACTAAGCATCTTGAGTTATATCTAGACCAAACCATTAAGTTATGGGTATTAATAGCATGAAATTGTTTTCCTGTTCTTGCAATTTTTGTGCGTCCATATCATTATGTTGCCTCAACTAACATTTCACTACAATATTGTCTTTCACTCTTGTCACCTTGGCATAGGATTCTGCAAAACGAGAGTCTGGAAGCAAGGTTCACTATGCAAACATTCAAGCTTCAAAGGTCATATTCTTTTATCACGTTTCTTGATCTAGTTCCCCACTATGTCAATTGATTTTGTAGCAAAATTATCATGAATTGTTAAAAATGAAAATGTGGCACTTTGAATATATTATATACAGGACTCCTTTAGTTATTTGTCCATTACATGGTTCACTTCTCTCTCTCTCTCTCTCTCTCGACGAGACTTTCACCAGTAGAGAACTTTGTAGCTAGTTGTTAATTGGACATCAGGGTTGTTGCATCTTGACATTCTAAGTGATTTTCTTGTTTTTGCTCTTCTAATAAAGGCTGGAAATGATTTTCTTAATATACCATTATTTTAGTTTTACTTAATTTTGAAAGCATCATGATTGCGGTGTTCTCATTAAACTTCATAATGCTGAATGTATTAGTATATGACTGCTCATGTGGATATGGTGAATGAAAAAATATCAACGTAGGACGATTTTTTGTTGAAATATAATATTAACAAAAAGAAAAAAGACAACCAAAACCAAAATCAAACTTTCTCCCCCACTGGATCAGGTTGGCTACATGAATTTTTAGTGACCAATATGATTTATCTTGATTAATACCTACAGGTATTATAAAATTGAAATGAACCGATCATATCTAGCTTCCCGGTTCCAATGTAGGTTGTTGTATCACATGTAATTACTATTACAGAAAACAATTGACTGTGATGGTTGGTCTATTTGGAATTGAACACTCAGTATGGTTGGTCTAACCCGAGTAGAATAAGCTGACATAGTCAGTTTGGCGGTTTTTACCTGGTACTATTTGCAGGGGTTGACCTAGTATTAGCAGAACAGGTCGATTTGCCTGACTTGGACGGTTCACCAAGTTGACGTTTCTGTTCCAAATTGTGGTACCGAATGGACATTTGCTTGACCTAACACTAGGAGAGTAGGTCGATTCAGTTCAGCCGAATCACCAATTGTTTTTGTTCTAAATAATGATATGAAAGGACGTCTCTTGGAGCTATGTCATGAGCTTAAGTGCAACCTAGTCGGTACTAAAGAAAAACAAATATAAAAGAAGCAACTAATCCTGTAATATTATTTATATATAATATATACATCGATAGAGATGCTATAACCAACCCAAACATCCCAAAGTGTGTAACACAACCTTTACCACTAAATTACTCAATGATCTGATCTTACCTTTTTTTAAAGCCTTCGCTAATGTCAACTATTTTAGTTTTCAAAAGTCAATTGAAAGTAAAAAGTCTAGTGGACTGCTCCTTTGCCAGATCTCCTATCATCAAGACAGGAGACTCCGTAGCCTCATGATAAGGCTATGGCCTTACAGAGTGATAGATCTTGAGACGCAAGCCATTAGAGCTATCTTAAACAGTATTGTTTGTACCTTTGCGCCATGATACAAGTGTATGGTATCATATATATTTTTAAATAGTTTAAAATTTACCAAAAATAGAGAAAAATAAGAAAAATTCAAAAAAAAATCAAAACAATTCTAAAAAATTTCTATAATCATGATAGCTCTTGAGATGCAAGCCATTAGAGCTATCTTAAACAGTGTTTTTTGTATCATATTGCATCGTGTATCATTTTGCACCATGATACAAGTGTATCGTATCATATTTTTTTTAAAAATAGTTTAAGAATTATCAAAAATAGAGAAAAACAAAAAAATCACAAAAAAATCAAGACAATTCTAAAAAAATTCTATAATCCAAAAGTTAAATAAACATTCATTATTCACCATTCAAATTTCAATGTATAAACGTTTAAGCAGTACATCTTTATATTTAAATAAGTAGCAAAATTACAACTTTCATAATTAAAAAAAAGAATTACATATTCTAATAGATCATCAAGTAAATAATCTTCATCTTCTTCTCCACCTTCACTAGCAAAATCAATATCATTACCTCCTTGATGATATTGTTGCACTCCTTCCAAATTGATCCACTGGATGTCTTTTAGTTAGGGGTGTATTTTCTTCGTCATCTTCCATAATTCACTCCTCTAAGATATCAAAATTGGATGTGTTTTTTAGTTAGGAGTGTATTTTTTTTTTTATCTTCCATAATTCACTCCTATAAGATATCAAAATTTTCAAGGCTTATTGGATCAAATTGGTTCTCATACCTACTTGAGTTTAATTTTCTTAATTACCTGCAAGAATGATAAGTAAATAAAAATTAAAACTAAAAAAATTAAGAATAAAAACTTAAAAAATTGAAACATTGAATTAAATACTTAATTACTAAGTAATCCTTAATTATCTCTTACGAAGTCGCATGTTGCAAAGAATTAAAACTAGGTTAGTCGAAACACACTAGCGAACGGCCTATCCTTCGGCATGATGAGCCCGATGATGAACACACCGAAGAGCGCTTGAATCCTGATGGCGTTCGTTATGAACCCGACGGCAAGGACCAACATGAGTGTCGTGCATGTATAGATTTCCTTCATGGATTCTCCCTTCGGGCACCGCCTAGCCATCTAGCCAAGAGCTGGCCGGAGAATAACTATCACGAATGTAACAAATCTGATGCCGAGGAGGAGCACCCAGAGTGAGATGAGAGGGGACTTAGTCGATGCTCGAGAGGGCGATGGCAAGGGTGCGGAGGATCCAAGTTGCCACGTCATTGACGACAACGGCCGATGGCCATTCGCCTGACAATGGTGGTTAGGAGCTTGAGTTCGGCAAGGATGCGGGCGAGGACGGGGAAGGTGGTGATGGAGAGGGTGATGCCCATAAAGACGAGGAAGGGAGGGCCACTGACCCCTTTAGAGATGGTGTTCTTAAGAACGTAGGACGTGTCGCAATTACACTATACCGTGTCAGTGTCGCACCTATATTGATGCCGACACCCCACCTCCTAGAGGTGGCTGTGTGACTTGCTATTAACCTCACTATTCCTTTTAAAAGTTGCAGAATACCTAAAGGTTGGATTTAGGTAATAAGTTGTTGCATGAATAGGCTAATGCAATTGTTTATTTCATTTATTATCAATAATCCTCCACACAGGTACATAATCACTCATTCTTCTATTAAAATTGCTCTTGATAACTTCTTTAGTCCTATCCATGGCTTCATAAAGTGTCACACCCATGTTGATGCTGACACCCCACCCCTTAGAGGTGTTTGTGTGACTTACCTATTAACCTCACTATTCATTTTAAAAGTTGCAGAATACCTAAAGGCTGGATTTAGGTAATAAGTTGTTGCATGAATAGGCTAATGCAACTGTTTATTTCATCTATTATCAATAATCCTCTACACAAGTACATAATCACACTTTATTCTTTTAAAATTGCTCCTGATAACTTCTTTAGTCCTATCCATGGCTTCATAAAGATAACCCATATATGACTTCTCTCCACTGTAAGCCAATTTCAAAACTTTAACCAAAGGACATATGATCTTTAATAATCTAATACAAGAATTCCAAAATATACTCCTGAATACCGTCTCTGAAATCTCATTCAGTTTTCTATTTCTCCTATTTTTTCTTAATAATCTAATAACATCTCTTGGTACCCTATCATAAGTTTTTCTAGGTTAATAAATATTATGTAAATGTTCTTTTTTTGCTTTGTTATATTCAATACTTAAGTCAATCATGTAAGGGATCACCCTTGTATGGTCAGTCCCAGGCCCGTATAAAAGAGGGTTGCATTAGGCTTTTGATATCCAGCATAAAACTTTGTCGGACTTATTTATTATGGATTCTACAAATGATGATAGGGCTTTGTGAAAACAAAGAATCCATGTAGCCAACCCCATCTAGCATGAGAAAAGGCTTAGTAGTTATTCTTTGTATTCGATACTTCATCGGCTAAAAAGGTATCTCCTTTTGGTCTATATTTTCTATGAATCAAACTTGATATAATATTTTCAAATTCATCCCTTAGACCCCGCATAAATAGAAAAAAGTATTCATTATCCAAGAAATCTTGAAATTCTTCTATTTTTTGAAGTTTTTCAAAATTATCAAAACTTTAAAGTTGAGTCCACAATTGGGAAAAATTATTGTAATACTCTCTAATGCTTAAGTTTTCTTGCTTAGGCATTGTCATTCTTTCCATCAAATCTATTTAAAACATTGTTATCCGTATCGCATCGTGGGAAGCCACGATACGGGCGATACGACCAAAACAATGTTTTTTTTTAAATTTGTTTCTGCAGGTTTCTGGCATTTGTTCGCCTCTCTTCACTTCTTCCTAAGGCATCTTCCGGTATGCTCATTTGGGATTGTAAGCTGTATGCGTGTAACATGTAAATTTAGGTTAGTTTATAAGAATTTTATTGAATAAGAATAATTTATGAACAAATAATAATTGTGACAATCATTTTCCTTTTTGTTGCCAACTTTTAGGTATATCTGCTACCAGTTTCTAATTACATGAAATCGCAAACAATAAAGAACAATTTGGTTGCCTCAGTTGATTGAGTGGGCATTTCACATCTTCACTATTTTAGGGTTCACCTTACATGACTTCCATTGAGTTGAACATGATCAGTGTGTGTAAGGCTTAACTTAGCCTATGAAGTAAGATCAATAGTAATCAGAGGACCTAATTTTAACCCACACATCCATCATCCTTTTGTTTCAAACCACTTCAAGCATTAGTTAAAAAGCTAGTCTCTAGTAACAATATCACATCACTGGAGTGTCATAGACTCAATAATCAAAGAAATGGAGCTCATTGTTTTGCTCACATATGAAAATGAGCAAATATGCCAACTACATGTACAAAGATAGCAGTTTGTTAATTTTAATATATTAGAGGAGTGAATTATGGAAAATAATGAAGAAAATGCACTCCTAATCGAAGAAAACATTGCATGGATTAATTTGAAAGAAACCCAACAACATCATCAAGGAGATGAAGATTTTGATTTTGAAGTAGAAGGTGGTGAGAATGTTCAACAAGGAGAAGATAACGATTATTTAGTTAAGTTGATGATCCTGATTATAATATGTAAATGTAAATGTATTTCATTTTTTGCTTCAAAATATGTAATTTTTAAAAATTGTTCAATGGTGAATGATCAATATGTACTAAACTTTGCATTATATGAATTCTTTGTAATTATCATGTTTTTTTAATTTTTTTTAGATTTTAAAAAAAAATTGATTTTTTTAGTTTTTTACTAATTTTTTAATATTAAAGTACAATATGTTATGATACGATACGCCAGTATCGTGTACCAAAATGATACATGATATAATACACGTTGAACAATACTGATTTAAAACACAAAGTCATTTTGAGAATAAATCATTTTCAAATATTTTCAGTTTGAAAGGCATTTTCGAAACACTAATTTAGTTTCTAAGTTTTTCATCAACATTTTGACAAATAATTCATAGTATTTTTGCATTCAGTTTCTCCCAAAGTTTTTAAATCTTATTTGTATTTTTCTTGGGCTTTAAGAATATCATTGTTTAAGTTTTTAAAATCTAATTTTGGTTCTTAAATTATTCCATCTATTTAATCCCAAAAATCTTTTAATAGAAAATACTTTTTCATAGTTCTTGCCCAATTTTGATAGCATTTTAGGTTAAGAATATACTTAAAAAATTCATTTTTACCTTCAATTTCAAGAAACAAACAAAAGTTTGATGTTACCTCAAGTTCGAGAACGTCAAATATGCATAAAATTTTCAATCTTGGCATGCTTCCTGATATGCTTGATTTCTTCAAATGAGGCTTTGATACCATGTAAACAATTATCGATATTTGTATTTAGAATCAGTCCGATCATATATCTAACAAGTCAACTACAAACATACTCGAGAAAGGGTATTTCGAGTCAAGAACAAGTCAATGTTACAAGTCAAACCAAATATCAAAAAGCTGCAATTACAACTTGTTATTGAGATTGTAAAGGGCTCTATTTATAGAGCAATATACTCCATTTATATGGAGAGGAAATGAGAGAGAGGAGTAGCCGTTGGCATCCCCCAACGGCTAGTGGGGCCAACAACTCTACCTGGCCCTAGTGGCGAGGCCAGGTAGTCTAAGTTCGACGAGCCCTAGTGACCCGTCTCCTATTACATATAGTTTAACAATATCATGTTGTATCATACGATACAATGATACGCCTAAGGACCTTTTATAAATGTCCCTAGCCGAATAAAAACCCGTGTTTTTACGGAGTTTTTGGCTTCCGTTTTGGGTTTTCAACCTCCTCAAAGGTGACTCCCAGCCAAGATGAGGCATCTCCAACGATTTCAAGGGTCTCCAACAATTATTTCATTAGTGGCAACACCAACATTCTGGTGGATGTGGTATATGTTGTTTTTATTGGATGTGGTGTATGTTGTTTTTATTTTCTCTTTTATCTCTTTGTATTTGGTGTTTTCTTGTGTTATTTATTTATTTCATTTTTTTGAATGACAATATATGGACTGAAGTGCGTGTGAATATCCTTTCGTTGTATTTGTAAAGTAGGAGACACTTTATTTCATTGTTTTGGTGGTTTATGAAGTGAAGATTGAGGATTTATGAAATGCTTTTATTTTCAGGTTTATTAAGATTAAACTGTTAAATTGAGATAACAAAAATGGGTGTTAGGGACTTTCAATCTCGGTTCGATGATCAGGCATGACAGTGGGGTACAATAATTGAGCAAAATATATTGAAAATTAGATGTGTTTTTTATGAGAAGGTGATTAGTGGTGAAATTTTTCGTTTGAAAATCACCTAGCAGGTACTTAGAAAGAGATTGTACTTTGCACAAACAAAGTTAGAAAAGTGTTAGAAGTCATTAAATGACAATATATACAAATGATTGAGGGTCTAGTTGAGAAGAGATACCAAAAGGATGATATAGAGATGTTAAAGGAAGTAGATGATGTTGTTGGACTTAGTAATAACATCTCTTCTTATGGTAGCTGTAGTTTTCGACCTTCCAACTAGAGGAAGGAGGGTTGTTGAAGAGGTTGAAAGTGGTAAAAAAAGAAGGGCTAAGGAATATCTTATTCTAGCATACAATAATATTTTTTTTCCTAGTACTATATTTGGTACTCAACCTAGAATTCGTACTACTATATTCTAGCATACAATATATTCATATGTTTAAGAGCCTCTTTGACTTCATTCTTTTGAATACGTCGATAGAAATTGTGGTTTATATACTTTTCTGATTTGGCTAACTCTCCTAAACTAATACAAACATCTTTATTTTCATTAAAAAGATCATAAAAATAGTTTTTCCATCTATTTCTTATATCATCATTTGCCAGTAGAATTTTTTCATCCTCGTCCTTAATGCATCTAACATAATTAAGATCTTTAGTTTTCTTATCTCTAGCCCTAGCTATCCTAAAAATATCTCTTTTACCTTTTTTTGAGTAGAGCTTTTTATATAAATCCTCCCAATTTTTATTGTTTGCTTCACTAACGGCCTTTTTCGCTTTCTTCTTTGCTTTCTTATAAGTTTCTAAAGTTTCACTAGTTTTCTTAGCATAATGTAATTCATAATATGCCCTCTTTGCCTTGATTTTATTTTGCAGTACTTCACTCTACCACCAAGCTTCTTTTTGTGCCGATACACCTCCCTTTGATATACCTAACACATCTTTCGTTACTTTCTTAATATGTATAGCCATATTGTTCCACATATTACAGGGTGTACCAACATAATTCCAAACATCTCCTTGAAGGAGTTTCTATTTAAATATATATTCTTTCTCGTTTTTGAGGTTCCACCATTTAGTCCGAATAGCTCAATGCACTCTTTTATTCTTTGTCCATTTTTTTATTTGAAAATCCATAACTGAAAGTCGATATTGGGTGGTTAAGCTTTCTCCTCGAATTACCTTGCAATCTTTACAATACGCTCTATCTTTTTTTCTATAAATAAAGTAATCAATTTGTGTTTGTGATAAGCCACTCTTATAAGTAATTAAATGTTCATCTCATTTTTTGAAGATTGTATTGACTATAAAGAGATCAAATGCCATAGCAAAATTTAAAATCTCCCTACCTTCCTCATTTATATCCTCAAAACCAAAGTTTCCATGAATACCTTGATATCCTAATGCCTCTTTACGGACATGTTCATTTAAGTCTCCTCCTAAACAAATCATCTCCGTTTGTGGAATCTTTTGAATCACCTTATCTAACACTTCCCAAAAAGCTATCTTTATACTATCTTCTAGTCCTACTTGGGGTGCGTAAGCACAAACTATATTCAAAACCTTTGCTCCTAACACTAATTTCAATGTCATGATTCGGTCACCATATCGTTGTATGTCTACTACACTATCCTTTAAATATTTATTTATGATAATACCAACTCCGTTTCAAGCATTTTCTTTACTTAAGTACCATAACTTAAAACCTGTATCATCTATCTCCTTTGCTTTTTCTCCAACCCATTTTGTCTCTTGTAAATATAGAATATGAATCTTTCTCCGAATCATAGTATCTACCACTTCCATTAGCTTACCGGATAATGTTTCGATATTCCAAGAACCAATACGAATATTATTATCTAGGACTAGCTTCCTTTCCCCCCGCATCCGTCCATATTCAAAATGAGGAGACCCTTTCTGAAAATTATTCACTACATTCGGGCGACAATGTTGCGGGACTAACTTCTTTACCCACACCCGTCCATGATGTGAGAACCCTCTTTGCAATTGATTCACTACATTCTGACGAAAATGTAGTGGCCCTTGCTTACTTATTACTGCATTCGGGCATTGCTGCACGTTGTTAGGTGGGGACACCCCAAAGTAATGCTCATAATTTTTGTAATCCATGTTATAATATTCGACGAAGTTTTACACTGGTTGTCGGAAGCCTAACACAACCCTCCTCCTTTATCCTAGCTTAGGACCGGCATATACAATGGTGATCCCTTACATAATGGAGTTATGAATAGGACCAAATAAGTTATTAAAAAAGAATTAATGAAAGAAAGAGAGATTATGTGTCATGTGGAATATTATTGATAATAGATAGAATAAACAGTTGCATCAACCTATTGAGTACTACCTAAATCCAACATTTAGGTATTCTATATGCTTTAAAAGAGACAATGAAGTTAATTGAGGTATCATTGATCACATAGACAAATTTGTCCTAGATAATAGTAAAGCAAATGCTATACATCAAGATATGGAGATCTATGATGCCTATAGTCATTCACAACTATAATAATATGCCTTGAGGTAAACTTTTATCTTAATATTTAAGTTTCTTAAATCATATATTTATTATGAAATAACTCTTTATGTTTCTCTTTTTGTATTAGATGATTGGTGGAACAGGTTTCGAAGTGATTATCCAAACATGAAAGATTTTGTAATAAGAGTTCTAAATACAAGTAGTTGTGAACGGAATTGGAGTATCTTTAAACATATCCAAACAAAAAAGCGCAACAAGTTAGAAAATAAACAACTGAATGACCTAATTTTCATATATCGCAACATGCGGCTCCGACAAATGTAATAAATGATTAGTTATTAATTAAGTATTCAATTCAATGTTTTATTTAATTATTAATGTTATTTACTTATTTTTCTTGTAGACAATTTAAAAAGTTATATAAGATGGAGAACCAATTTGATCCAATAAATGTGGACAATTTTGATATATTAAAGGGATAGATCACGGAAGATAGTGAAACAAATACCCTCCTAACTAAAGAAGATATTCAGTGGATTAATATAGGAGTGCAACATGTCAAGGGAATATTTTTTATTTTGAAATTGAAAGTGGTGATGATCTTAACATAGAGGAGAAGATGAAGATTATTTAATTGATCCTTATTATGATATGTAAATTTATTTATTTTTTAATTATGAAAGTTGTAATTTTGCTTATGATTAGTGTTGTTTGATGCGTATTGTATCACGTATCACTGAGCTCCATGATACGGGCGTATCGTATCATACTTTAATATTAAAAAAATATAAAAAATTTTAAAAATTAGGAAAAATTAGTAAAAAAAAAAAATCTGAAAAAATTAGAAAAAATCTGGTAATTGCTTTGAATTCATCTAATACAAAGTTTAGTACATATTAAGCATTTAAATCAAGATGAAATATGAAATACATTTACATATTTTAAAGCAAAAAATTAGAAAAAATAAGTATGATATTGTAATCAAGATGAAATATGGAAGTATTAAATCAAGATGAAATTAGAAAAAATACATTTACATATGGAAGTATGATATTGTAATCAAGAAAAAATATGATATTGTAATCACATTTACATATTTTAAAGCAAAAAATTAGAAAAAATAAATCAAGATGAAATATGAAATCTGAAAAAATTAGAAAAAATCTGGTAATTGCTTCAACAATTGCATCCAAATTTACATATTTTAAAGCAAAAAATGAAATACATTTACATTTACATATTGTAATCAAGATCATCAACTAAATAATATTATCTTCTCCTTGCTGAAGATCCTCATCATCATAACCACCTTCTGCTTGAAAATCAAAATCTTAATCTCCTTGATAATGTTGTTGCGCTCCTTTCAAATTAATCCATGCAATATCTTCTTGAGTTAGGAGGGCATTTTCTTCACTATCTTCTATAATCCAGTCTTATAATATATCAAAATTATCCAAACTTATTGGATCAAATTGACTTTCTTCTCTATTTACTTTTTTCAATTGCCTACAAGAAAGAAAGAAAAGTAATTTGTAAATAATATTAACAATTGAAGTCAAACAATATATTGAATTGAATCTTTAAGTACTAACTAATACAAGATTACCTTTCACGAAGCCGCATGTTACAACGAATAAAAACTAAGTCATTCAGCCGTGTATGTTCCAACCTGTTGCGCTTTTTTGTATGGAAGTTCTCAAAGACACTCCAATTCCTTTCACAACCCGTTGCACTAAAGGTTTGGCTCAGAACTCTGACTGCAAAATCCCTAAGGTTTAGGCAATCACTTCCAAACCTATGAAGAAATTATAAGAAATAATATTCATTAAACAAAACAAACCATGGTTACAAAATGGTAGACTCACTAAGGCAGGTCGGCACCCTCTGTTGGCTGTCGACTTCTTGCCTATGCTTTTCTTAATCCCTAAACCTAATTACAACACACTATATATACTACTAATCTAACTTAAATGTCCTAAATACCCTTAATGAAAGACTAATACAACCCGATTCCCAATGGATCCAAAACTGATCTATTGGGATCCAAACTATCTGAGACATAAACCACTTACAAAGAGCATTACATAAATATAAATTTAAAGCTGAACAAATTAAAATATTTGATCTTCAACTTAATCTTCAACACGGCCCCTCAAGTTGAAGACTTGTAATTCCTATCTTCACAAGAGCTTTCTTAAACCCATTGACTGAAACTGGTTTAGTCAAGATGTCTCCTAGCTGATCTTCAGAGCGTACATGAACAAGATTGAAGATACCTTGGAAAATCTTCTATCTGATAAAGTGACAATCTATTTCTATGTGTTTAGTCCTTTCATAGAATACTGGATTCAAGGCTATTTGGAGGGCAGATTTACTATCAGTAAAGAAATCAATCGGAATATTTCCTTCGATACCAATCTCTCCTAAGAGTGATATAATCCATAGACCTTCACATATTTCCAGAGCAATAGCCTGATACTCAACCTCTGCACTCGACCTGGCTACTATAGATTGCTTTTTACTTTTCCATGATACTACATTGCCTCATAGGCATACTATATAGCCTGAGGTTGACTTCCTATCAGTTTTAGATCCTGCCCAATCAGCATCAGAATAGATCTTTATATCAAGTGATGAATGTGGAGCATATAGTAACCCATAAGTCATTGAGGATTTTAAGTATCTGATAATATGAAACACAGTGCTCATATGCTGTTTAGAAGGACAATGCATCCACCTACTAACATACCTAACTGCAAAACTGATGTCAGGTCAAGTAATAGTAATGTATATTAACTTCCCAACTAATCTCTAGTATTTACCAACATCTTCGTATGGTTCTGCAAAAGTGATCATTTCTTCCTTAGGAATTTCCATGGGAATGGAACATAATGTGCACTCTTCCATTTTAGTTTCCTTCAATAAGTCCATAATATATTTTCTTTGACTTAAGAATAAACAATTGTCTTTATGAATCACTTCTATTCCCAGAAAATAATGGAGTCTTCCCAAGTCCTTCAAGTCAAACAACATACTTAGTTTCCTTTTTAGATCCACTATGTCATTTGTATCATCACCTGTAATGATAATATCATCAATATAAACTAATAACATGATAGTTTTCAGGCTTTGTTTTATAAAGAGAGTATGATCACTGGCACATTATTTGAAGCCCAATTTTGTGACACCATCACTGAATTTTTCAAACCATACTCTTGAAGATTGTTTTAAGCCATAAATTGATTTCTTAAACTTACATACTTTACCTTACTCATGTCTCTGACAGTATCCTGATGGTAGGTCCATATAAATGTCTTCCATGAGATCTCCTTGAAGAAAAGTATTCTTAACGTCCAACTGTCATAATTCACATCCTTTATTAACTGCTACACTTAAAATAATTCTGATGGTATTCATCTTTCCTACTGAAGCAAATGTTTCAGTGTAATCTATGTCATATGATTGACTGTAACTTTTAGCTACTAATCTAGCTTTATATCTTTCTATATTTCTATCGGCCTTAAATTTCACAAAAAATACCCATTTGCAGCCAGCTGCATTCCTATCTTATGGTAAATCAACCAGTTCCCAAGTCTTATTACGTACTAGTGCTGCAATTTCTTCTTCCATTGCTCTCTTCCATTCTAGTAGTTGTTCTACTTCAAATATTTTGGGAATATTTATGGTTTCTGCATTCATCACGAATAATTGATATTCTCTAGGATAGTTGGAATATGACATCAAGTTATGCAACGAATATTTGGCTACTGCATGCTTCTCTTTTCGAATTGCAATCGGTAGGTCACTTACATCACTATATGAGTTATGTGATATTACTTGAGAACGAGTTTGATCTGATTCTATGAGAGGCGATTGATTTTGAGTGATAGATTGATGAGGGAGGAAGGTCTTTCTTACTCCTTTGGTATATACCTTTCATTATTTCTCTTGAAGAGGTATCATTTCCTCTTCTTTCCTTTCATGTTCTGATTGATTCTCAATTGGTGGAAGAGGTATAACATTTGTTGATGATATTTTTGTCGATAGAACTTCCTGCATGTGATAGAATAGAGTATCTTCATGAAAGATAACATCCAAAGTTATATATAATTTTCTTCTGAGTGGATCATAACATTTATAACTTTTTTTAATAGAAGAGTATCCCAAGAAAATACATCTGATAGATCTTGCATCAAGTTTATCTCTCATACATTGGTAAATATGTACAAAGCATGTACACCCAAAGATTCTAGTAAGTACATGAAATTGTTTCTGGTTAGGGCATAATGAATGAAATGGGGTATTGCCATTGAGGACTTTGCTTCGCATATAGTTTATAAGAAAAATTGCAGTTAGAACTGCTTCATCCCAATAATATTTTGGAGTATTACATCCGATTAAAAGTGTTCTAGCCACTTCCAAAATATGTTTATTTTTTCTTTCTTAAACTCTATTATGTTGGGGAGAATATGAACACGAGGTCTGATGTAATATTCCATGATCTGAAAAATATGAGTGAAGTAATTGGGACATAAAGTCACCACCATTGTCACTGCGAAAAACTTTAATTATACCCTGAAACTGTGTACTCACAAACTGACAGTATATAGGTAAAATATTCTTCACTTCATCCTTAGTCTTCATGATATAAATCATAGTAAATTTATTACAATCATCTATAAAAGATATAAAGTACTTGTATCCATACAACGAGGTAATAGAGCAGGGGCCCGAAATGTCAGAATGCATAATTTCAAAAAGAATAGAGGATTTTGTTTCACTTAACGGGAAAGAAGTACGATGGTGTTTTGCCTTCTGGCATGTTTCACAATTCAAATTCAAATTATTACAATGACTGAATTTAGGCAAAAGTATTCTAATTTTAGATAGAGGTAGATGTCCTAATCTCTAGTACCACAGAGGTATATTGTCCTTCTGTTTCTCTATAATGACAGTTGATTGTAATGCAGCACCTTTATTATTCTCGAAAAAATAGAGACCTCTTCTCACACTACCCTGACCAAAGATCCTCCCCGTCCTCAGTTCCTAAAAGACACATCCAGTAGAATAGAAAATTACACGACATTTCAGATCCTAGGTCATAGCAAAGACAGACAATAAGTTTACTGATATATTCAGAACATATAAAACATTCTTTTAAATGCCAAAAGATATAATAATACTTCATTTTCACACTATTGGTGTATGAGAACCATCTGCCAGTCTAATATGAATTTTTTCTTTGATCAACTCATAGTTATCAAAAAAATCTCTTTTACTGACCATGTGATCTGTAGTATCAGAATCAATAATCTATATCCTTGAACTAGAAATACTTAAATTACCTTGAGTCAAAAATGAGAATGGATATGCAATAGTTGCTTGTGAGTCCATGTGAGAGTATGTAGATGGTGATTGTGAGTCAGTCAAATGAGCCTTCAGCAGTTCAATCTCTTTTTTCATATCAGCCAATGAAGTTGCACTGTCCTCAGTCTTTTGTTTTTCATTCTGGTCATAGTTGAAATAGGCATTGTTTGATCTATTTTGGAAATGAGTAGGTTTTCCAACTAACTCCCAACAAGTTTCCTTAGTATGTCATGGATTTTCGCAACGAGAACAGGTCAATTTATCCCTTTCTTCAGATGCAAGTCCAGGTCTTCCTCTGCCTTTGCCATAACCTCCCCTTCCTCGGAAGAAGGAAGGAATATATATATTTCTTCCTACAAATGTCAAGGTTTCTGAATTGATTTTGGTTTTCTTCTCTAAGTATTTTATGTGTTCTTTTCAAAGAAAGAGAGAATATACGATACTTAAGGATGGAAGCTCTTCTCTACTGAGAATGTTATTCTTTACTGCCTCATACTCTCAAGAGATATCCCATAGGAGATCAAATACTTTTCTCTCTTCAAACTCTTCATTGCACTCTTGAGTACAACTTTGACATTTTATCTTGTAATAGAGTTGCAGCTCTTCCCGTAAGCCTCGAAGTTATGCATAATACTCGCTCACAGATCTGCTTCCCTGTCTGCATTTTCTGATTTTCTCAATAAGATTATATTTCTTGGCTATATTCTTTCTTTGGGCATAAGCGTCATGAAAAGCTAACCAGATATCCTTAGCAGTCTATAAGAACATAAATGTACTAGCAATTGAAGGTGACATTGATTGGAGAAGCGAAGCACTCACTAGAGCATCTTCCCTACGCCATCTTGAGTAAAGAGGGTCTGTAGTAGGAGACTGAGGTATGTCGCCTGTCAAATAATCCCAGCGCCCCCTTGCCATTATCGCCAACTCGATAGATCTGACCCATTATAGATAATTTTTTCATCCAACTTGAGATTTGTGATTTGGAATCCTTCACTTTTATATGTTGAACTTGATTCACTTGTGTCACCCATCTTAATCATCTCCATGTGTATAAAAAATACTCACAGCGTTTTTAAGACAATGACGGATATATTAAAATCCAACACAATTAGGGTGACACACAAAAAGTGGCACGTAGACTACAAACTTGATCGATTTCCTGATATAGTTAGATTTCAAATAATAATCCTTTAATCGAGATATTTAATCTTCACCTGATATACTCGTTTTGATAATTGAATCTCCAGAGAATCGAAATAAGAAGAAAACTGTGGACAACCTTCATCCAAACTGCTCCAATATCAATATGTAAGATAGAACCGTGGACTGCCTTTATGCAGTTGCTCAAATATCAATCTGTAACTTAGAAATATATCCATAAATAGGCCATCTTCTCTGCAGCTAAAGCGTAATCTAATTTACTATTCCACCTCGATCAGTTCGATCACTAAACTGAGATTTATTTATTCTCTTCTTCCGATGAAAAAATATAGTAAAAGCTCTGATACCATGAAGAAATTATAAGAAATAATATTCATTAAACAAAACATACCATGGTTACAAATTGGCAGACTCACTAGGGCAGGTCGGCACCCTCTGTTGGCTGCCAACTTCTTGCCTCTGCTTTTCTTAATCCCTAAACCTAATTACAGCACACTATATATACTACTAATCTAACTTAAATGTCCTAAATACCCTTAATAAAAGACTAATACAACCTGATTCCCAATGGATCCAAAATTGATACATTAGTATCCAAACTATTTGAGACATAAACCACTTACAAAGAGCATTACATAAATATAAATTTAAAGCTGAACAAATTAAAATATTTGGTCTTTAACTTGATCTTCAACAACCTATTCCATCAAACATCTGTAGAAAAAGGCAAACATGATCTTCAACAACCTATTCTACCAAACATCTGTAGATTAGGGACATAATCTACAATAATATAAGATTTATTGATTTAAGAAACTTAAATACGAAGATAAACAATTTACCTGAACGCATAGTAATGTGGTTGCGAATTGCTACAGGCAAACCCATTAAGTGAAGAGCATTATCATAGATCTCTATCTCTTGATATATAGCATCTACTCTACTCTCATTGGGAACTAGTATGTCTATACAATCAATGATGTCTCGATTAACCTCATCGTCCCTTTTGAAGCTTATTGAGTACCTGAATGATGGTATACATCAAGCATATAATCCCTCTTCATTAATTTTCCACACGAGCACATAATCCCTCTTTTTTCCATTAAAATTATTTTTAATGGCTTCTTTTGCCCTATTTATGGCTTCATAAAGGTAGCCCATAGATGGTTTCTCCTCGCTATTAGCTAATCTCAAAACCTTTACCAAAAGACATGTAATCCTCAATAATCTAACACATGCATTCCAAAATGTATTCTTGAATATTGTCTCTGAAATCTCATTTAACTTTCTATTTCTTTTATTTTGAGGCAACTTTGCAAATTATTTTCACTCATCTGAGGAGAACATTTTCTTCAATGCTTGCTTTTGTCTCACAATACTTTATACAAATAAGAAGTTAGTTACAAACCGAGCTACAGTTGTACGAAGAAGCTCTACACCATCTTTGTATCTCCTCATCATACACAATACAAATGTAGATGAATTTGGTGATATCTTGGCAATACTCAGTTTCTGTCTTTATCTCCTCCATCTCACCAATATCTTCAAGGATGAGATCTAAACAATGGACTATGCATGGTGTCTAATAGAAAGTCTTATAAGTATGCTTTGTAGTTAGTTGCATTATCTGTAATCAATTGGACTACATTCTCTAGCCCAACCTCATATATCACCTTATCAAACTCTTACCGTAGGATCTCTATAGTGTATCTCTCCTCTGACATGTTTAGAGATTTCAAAAACATAAGTCTTTTAGGACAATAGAGAAGAAAGTTTAGCAAGGCTCTTCCTCGTGTATCTGTCCATCCGTCTGCATCTGTTTGCCATGATAGTGCATCCTGGCTCCTTCCATGACTCTCTCAAAGTCGTTCAATATTCTTGCATTTCAAGGATGGTCTTATCTAAGTTCTTTCCTCTCAATTTCTGATAAGAGGGTATATTGTATCTTGGATCAATATTAGCAATTGCATCTGTCATTGCTTGAAAATGAAAACGATTTGTTACATTAAATGGAATGCATGCATCATAAAATCATCTGCCCACTACAAGATCTGTTTGATCATGTAGTTGTTCTGAAGCCATAGCAACACTAATTTCAGGTTGAGCACCAGGTGTAGTGATAGGAGGAAAAAATGAATGTATGGTAGAAGCAACTCTTCTTCTACTACTTCTTAAGCTTTCTCTTCTACCACTTCCAAAATCTTCAGCAATCCTCTTTCCCCTATTTGGTGGACGAGAACTGCTACTACCAATCTTTGTTCTGGCATCTGAAGGAATACTATCACTGAATCCAATAGCATTATCATCTTCCTCAAACTGCCCTAAATCATCATTTTGTTGTCTCCTCTCTTGTATACTCTCAATCATCTGAAGACATTGTCATTTAATGCCTTCTAGCAAACTTCTAACTCTCCTATATAAGGAGCGACTTCTTTTCTAGTCCCTACTAGGTAATGCTTCAATCGTGAAATTTCACCACTAACCACATTCTCACAAAATATACATATGATCTTTAATCTTAAACCCTCAACTAGTATACCCCACTGCCATGCCGGATCATCAGATCGAGAATGGGAGTCTCTAATACCCCTTCCTGCCATCTCGAGTTCTTTAATTCAATTAAAAACCTAAAAATAAAAGCACTTCGTAAATCCCCAATCTTCATATAATACTCAAATAGAGTGTCTCCCACTTTGTGAATGCAATAAAAATCATATCCATACTTAATAACTTCATATTTTGCCATTCAAAAAAAGAAAAATACAAATAACACAAAAAAATAATAAATACAAAGGAAAAAATAAAGAAAAACACTAAAAATATACCACAATCCGAATTAGGAGGCTTACACGGACATTGTAGAGCACATTTTTGGACTCTTTAATCCCAAAGAGGAGGAGAACCACAGAAAGGAAGCGTGGGAAGCTCCAAAAAAATAACACTGCTTATGATATAATGCTTAGATACAATTGAATGGTGATCGATGAATATGTACTCTCAACTTATGCATTATATGAATTATTTTTAATTACCATGATTTTTCTTGAATTTTTAAGTTTTTTTATTTTTCCTCAACTTTTAGTATTAAAAAATGATACGGGACGATACAATATGATACACTTCAAACAAAACAACACTGCAACATAGATTCTCCAAAGAGAGAGAATACATCAACCTTGTAAACTTTGACGTAGAGACTCTCTAGTGGGGATGGATCCTTTTAGGCACTACACATCCAGACACATTTTACTCTTTAGTTTACCTTTTGAAAAATAAAATATTATATACTGTATGTTGTCCCCAAAAAGAAAGTTTTAAATACCTATGGTCAATTTTTCAGAGTGATGAAAGAATTGATGGAGATGTTACGCATAGAATTAATGCTGGTTGGTTAAAATGGAGATGAGCATCAGGTATACTTTGTGATAAGCAGATACCATTAAAGTTAAAAGGTAAATATTATAGAGCAACAATTAGGCCTGCCATGTTTTATGGTTCTGAGTGTTGGGCAGTTAATCATCAATATGTACAAAAGATGTCTGTGACAGAAATGAAGATGTTAAGATGGATGAGTGGTCATACAAGAAAAGACCGTATACATAATGAGGTTATTAGAAACAAATTAGGAGTGACACCAATAGAGGATAAAATGAGAGAATATCGTTTAAGATGGTTTGGACATATAGAAAGAAGATCAAAAGAAGAACCTTTAAGAAGGTATGAAAAACTAAATTTGGAAAGTATTAAAAGAGGTAGAGGATGACTACAAAAGTATTGGAAAGAAACAATAAAGAATGATCTAGCTTATTGTGAGTTAACTCCTAGCATATGATAGGGATACGTGAAAACAAAGAATCCATGTAGTTGACCCCGTCTAGTATGGGAAAAGGCTTAGTTGTTGTTGTTGTTGTATATACTGTATGCTCTGCCATAGATCATATGTAACCCAAATATTGCATATTACATACTTTAAAAATACCCTATCATTTCACATATATATGTATATATTTACATATCTACATTTGTTAGTAAAAAAGTTTTGTAAGCAGTTGGTTCCAAGTTTCTTGCGCATGCCTCACACTTCTTTCTTGAAAAAGCACACCGATCAAAAGACATAGAAATCAAGTTCAACACACTCAAATACAATAGGCGAGGCTGCTAAATGAGCCCAACAGAGAGCCCAACATACTATATTGATAGGCTTGTGTTAGGCTCATTTACTCATGAGCTAGCTTGTTTTTGTAATTTAGCAAACATGTCTTGTACGGGGAGTATTCGTATTCACGTACTGTTTGTGAACTCCATATGAGCACAAATGGACTGCAAGTTAAACCACAACATGCAGCAGGTTTTCTTTGAAAAGCCACCTTGTCTTTGATAGGCATCATCAGAAGGCCTCGTTAATGCATGTCTATGGTTGGCTATTTGAACCTGCCTCGTTGCATTTTTTATGTCAGATATTATACTAAGAGTCTATCATTATAACTCGTCGGAGGATGGTACAAGATATAAAGTTTACATTATATTTGCCTTGGTATAAATTAAAAGGACAATGTCTGTTGCTTTTAACAAGCCTAACAAGCTAAACCGAGATGAATGTAGCTAGTTCTAGTTTGGCTCACATAGGTTAACGAGCATGATCGTTTTTGGCTTTTGAAGCTCACGAACCCAAGACTAATGAGTTGGAGGCAATCCAAACCCAGCCGAACCACGAACAGCTCTATTCATTTACCACCCTTATATATGGTTGAACAAAAGTTTTGAAAGGAAAAGAAAAATAAGAACCTTGAAGCTTCAGTGAAGCCTAAACACCAAGCGTCGAAAAATCTAAGGTTGTGTGCAAGAAGATGCATGAGCATGCTTTTGATATGTAATCAAAAGTAATTTCTAACGTTTGTGTTGGTTGTATCTTTTCTTTGGTTTGTCGATAGGCAAGAGTTTATCTTGGTTATTCAAGCCTGTGAAATTCATGATTGTTGATATTGGTCACAGTAAAGGCACATGCAGGCTTCAAATCGTTCAAACTAACTTGTAATGTCATTTGGCAGGCTGTGGCTGATATAATTCGTAATACTTTGGGTCCAAGATCAATGCTGAAAATGCTTCTTGATGCTAGTGGAGCTAAATTTTGATCTGAAATGTTATTGAGTGGTTTTTGTTTGTTTGTTTGTGTCTGTCTGTCTGTGTGTGCTTGTGTGAGTGCGGGCGGGCAGGTGTGTGTGGCTGGCTGGGTGCATGCACATGTGCATGTGTGTGTGATTGCATCTATACTTGAAAATATGCGTCATTGTGGAATCTCCCATTTTCTGGTCAGAAGACTAGCAAGAATTTTCCTTGGTGGTGGTTGTCAATGGTTCTCACATTTGAAGTGGTTTGAGCTTTTGCAAATCTATGAGCACATCATATGCAATTGGGTAGATGGAACCCCAAGCGCCAGATTATTCCCATGGAAGTTTCTCGAACCAGTGAGTTGATGCCCCAGTTACTTATGCATGTCTCAAAAGCTTGTAGTGCAAGTCCTTCAATGGGTTCTAAGGGCTCAGTTTAGCTTAGATTTAACACTAACCAATCAACGCCCCTCAAACTTAAGAAAAGCCAATCAGCCATCCTCAGCCTCGGAAAGAAAGTCAAATCAGCATCCTTCACTGGATTTGGGTGCGACTAATGGGTGCCACTGTGCGTGGTGCTAGTTAATGGTATCAAGTATCAACTATAAATACTGATGCACCCAATACATCGAAACTCACAGCCCATGGATAATGAAAGATCATTTTAACATCAAAAACAACATTTTTTGCGAGAGCAAACATGCTGACCTTTCCTTATAGTAGTGGGCTGCGGATCTGGAATTGTGTCCAAGACTCCAAGCACACACCCCGTTGGTTCTATACCCTTCATAAGTGGAGAGCTTTGTCTGGTCCTTCACTAATCCCCGGAATTCTAAATGCATTATTGAGGGATATAATATAGATAGTAGGTCCTTAAAATGTATATTTATTGGATATTTTAAAGGATTTAAGGGATATCAATTTTATCATAAGGACCATAAAGTAATAGAAAGCAAAGATGTTGAATTCTTAAAGAATACTAAGGATGACATCCTTGATAATGATAATAAATGTATTGATAATATGATAGATCTAGATTCATCATCATTTGAACTCATAGACGATCTTCCTCATCAACCCGAAACTTTAGGTGGATATAAAAGACCTAGGGTCATACTGTCTTACTTAAATGATTATCACACTTACTTTATAGAAGAAGTGTGTAATTTAGTAGATTTAGATGAGTTGACTGATAACTTAACATATTAGCAGTCTATTGACTCATCTATCTATTGAGAAAAATAAGTCTAGGAATTGGTTTATTTGTCAAAAGGAAGAAAAGTCATAGGATATAAATGGACTTTGAAAAAGAAATATAAAGTCGATAGGTCTATCGACAAGTTTAAACAGAGGTTGATTGCAAAGAGATTTTCACAAAAGGAAGAGATAAATTATGTTGGGATATATTCTCCTGTTGTGAAATTTGCACCCATAAGGATAATCTTGGTAATCTGAGCATACTATGATTTAAATTTATATTAATTAGATATAAAAACTATTTTTCTTTATTTAGATGAAATCATATATATGCAAAAACTTGAAAGTACATAATTGAAGGCCAAGAAGATAAAATATATAGGGATTTTTGTCAATGGTATTTGACATTTCAAAATACCATAGTCGAATTTGAGTTTGTAGCGAATGAACTTTACTACTATGTATATGTCTAGAACAATGGGAGCCACTTTGTCATTTTATCGTTATACATAGATGACATATTGTTGACTGAGAATAATAATGAGATGATTGTCAAAACCAAGTCATGGTTAAACTCAAGGTTTAAAATAAAGGATATGAAAGAAGCATCCCATATCCTGGATATAAAAATTTCTCGAGACAGATAATCTAAATTTTTACGCCTAAGTTAAGGGGGATATTGATTATATCTTTAAGAAGTTTAAAATGGGCGAATGCAAACTTGTATCTACACTTAATGCAGAAGTGGTCAAATTGAGTAAGGTTGATTGTCTCAATGAGAGAGACGATAAACCTAATGTTCCTTACGTACAAGCTGTGGGTAGCTTGATGTATACTATGTTGTGTAAAAGACTTGATATCAACTTTATTATTGGTCTTGTAAGTAGATATCAAAGTAATCATGGTTGTCAGTATTAGATAGTTGTGAAAATGATTCTAAGATATCTCAAAAGAATAAAAAACTTGATGCTTTCAAGTAGATGAACTAAAAGTGGTAGGATACTTAGATACTAACTTTGTTGAGAGCAAAGATGATAATAAATTGACCTTTGGACAAATATTCTTATTTGGCGGTGAAATTATTTTTTGGAGATGTAAGAAACAGGGATATATATAGTGTTACATATATAGGAGGCTCAATATGTAGCTTGTTGTATGGCTATAACAAGTGATATTTAGATAAATTGTTTCATACGTGATTTGAAACTAGATATAGCCAATAAGTTGGTTGTCATTTATTGTAACAATAATGCAGTAATTACTCTAATTAAGGGTGGAGTTGATAATTCAAAAAGCAGGTATATAATAGTTAAATACCACTATATTCATGATATGGTTATGAAAAAAGAAATATACATTTCATATATACCAACTCATAATATGTTGGCAGACCCCTTGACAAAAGATATAACAAAGGATCTTTTCACAAAGTATGTTACAAACATGGGTTTGAGATATGTTTAAAAATAATTGTTGTGTATGTAAGAAACTACACAACATGTAATGATTGCACCAATAATCATAAATGGCATGACTTGAAAAAAATCCACAAAAGTGAGAGGTAAAAACCAGTATGTTAGATTACTTGGCTCGAATGACTAAGTGAGAGATGTAACTCCAAATTGTAGTCATTCTTGACTATAAATCTCTACACACACAGGAAACATATGCATTATATAAATAAAATGAAAAAATGGCTTGTAACAAAAAGCCCAAACATGAAATACAGAGAAGATGAAGCCGGACTCACTCCCTATAAATACTATACATGAGAATACAAAAAACAAGTGATTCATTGACATGAAATACAAAGAAGATGAAGCCGGACTCACTCCCTATAAATACTATACATGAGAATACAGAAAACAAGCTTATTCATTGAGAAAGAGAAATAATCTTTGTTGAAAAGGCCGTCAATAGAAAACCGTAAAATCCATCCATCTTCTTCCCTTTTTTCAATCTCATTGAGGTGAAGAACCTATTTTTGGCCCGC
This sequence comes from Brasenia schreberi, assembly GCA_036023115.1. Taxonomy (NCBI): domain Eukaryota; kingdom Viridiplantae; phylum Streptophyta; class Magnoliopsida; order Nymphaeales; family Cabombaceae; genus Brasenia; species Brasenia schreberi. The sequence goes on from JAYKKT010000048.1 coordinate 5,338,604, forward strand.
TCATCATTTTGATGCATCATTGACGTTGTCGACAAACGAACCTTTGTGTAGATCCTCGCTCCAACATATTCATCTTCCCATCTCCAATTGAAGTGGTTCATACATGAAACAATATCAAAATAATACCTAGAACGGGAGATTCAATTAACTGATATTTGAAAACTAGATTTTCCGCTTCCTCTAGTTATAGCTTAAGCTAAGTAGAAGAAGGAAGGAGATTCTAGACCAAGGTTTATTTTTTGTCCCATAACTACCTGCCAATATTCTTCTTTTAAACTAAAGTATGAAAAGTAATGACTAGCGGTTTTACACCTCCATTGACTTCAGCTTTACTAACTAATAAATAAATCAAATTCTTTTAGACTTCTATTATGAGTAACATTTTCTGCTGCAGGGCGAACCAATTTGAAAATGAGATAACATGCCCGATAGGAGATGACTTCTGGCATCGTAAGTGTTTGCTCATAGGAGCAACCATGAATTTGATCAATCATCCTCTATGCTTTTTGCAGCAGACGATTGGACGGAATCACCTACCTCGCCATGAGTTAACCATACTTGACGGACATCTCCAGAGACAGTTCAGAGCATTTCGGACCTAAATTCAAACTATACCCGAGAGTGCAATCGAGAAAGAACCGGTTGGGCACGTCATATTGGGCAAAGATCTTGGCGATTTAAGGGTTATAAAGGCGGACATCCGAGGGTAGGGCAGGTGTGGGGATCAAGCCGTTTAGAAACCTACCCGTTGAGGACCAAATTTCTCTTACCTCATACGTGGCATCCCATGCAATGGTGGATCTACATCCTAAAATTTTAAAATTTTATAGTAAATATGGTTGAAATTCATACTTCGCCCTCCTAACACAATGAAATATGAAATATGTAGATCATCCCTCCAAAATTGATCCGCCATTGTGATCATACAAACTATGGGTTTGCGTATGTGAGAGAGAAGATCCAAGGTCCGGTCCAAAGATCATAACGAGAACTAAAATTATCGGAAGATGGTCTATTGCGTCTCAATAATGCATACACCGTCACACGTAACAAGAAAAAATACAAACAAAAGCCCTTTCCAAGTTATGAAAAGCAATTCTTACCGTTCTCACCTTTGACATGATTGCGTCACTGCTGAAAAAATGAGATTATATGAGAAGCATGTCGAGTGTTCCTCTTATGCTTTAAGTTATTTTGTTGGATATTTAAATAAAGATGGAAAGAAACAAATAGCGTTTTAGTTTTATTTTTCTAAAAGAATTATAAAAAATCATTATTATCTATGCATCTCTAATTTCAAAATATAAAATCTTGCTACAATATTTTTTTATTTATACCTAATTCTAGTTTTTCTTTAATTTATTTGGAGTTATTATTGCTTTCTTTGCAATAAAATAATATCTATTATCTTACAAATGTCAATAGAGATTTATGAAACAAAATAGAAGAAAAGTGGAAAAAAAGACAATGGTTTGACCACAATCTTTCAATTGATTGTTAAAAATGTTTTCATATTTTTATAGGTTTATTTTATTTTTTTTATTTTTATTGAGGTTTATCATTCTTGGGTTGAAAAATTTATTAGTTATATTTTACATGAATGCATCTCAATCAAACTAGATATGCACGGATTATTTCTTATATATATTTCAAATCTTATGATTTTTTTATATATGATAGAATGACAAATAAGTGGAGCCGAATAGGTTTTGAGAAGATAATTATTGAACAAAATATTTATTGAAGATTGACCGATGAAGCAATTCGAGGGTAACGTGAATGTCAACAGGCTCCAGTCCACAGGCGCCGGCTTCCTTTGCCCCAAAGCAAGGCCCTCGCTATCTCCGTGTTTCCCTTCCTTTTCGCCACCGTGACGGTCGCCACCAAAGCGGGCACCGCACACTGTGATATCATGGTTTTGGGTGGGTGATAACTTGGTAGCAAATGAACGGTCGATCTCTTCCATCCGCGTCTTTCTTTCTTTGGCAGCATAGTTTGGTGTCTGAGAAGTGCTAATCCGATGAGATGCCACCGTCGCTACAATGGATATGCAGCTTATTCGTCCTCTTCCTGCTGCTGAACTTCTTCCTCTCGCCAGCGGCGGGGCTCTGCCTTGCTAACCAGAGCGCAGCGTTGCTACAATTCAAGCAGGGCCTCTCCATTCAGCAACCAGAGCGGTTCAGCTCGTGGCGTTGGGGATCCGACTGCTGCAATTGGACAGGGGTCACCTGCGAAAACGCCACTGGCTTCGTAGTGGCCCTAAATCTCAGTGGCGCCACCGCCGCCTCCCCTACCGCCCGGGTGTTCCCGAGCGTCAGCAATTTCTCGTCCTCCCTTTTTGATCTCCTGCGGCTCCAGTCCCTCGATCTCAGCTACAACGTCTTCAGTGGGTCCGTTCCGACTGGATTCTCAAAGCTCCAACAGCTCACCCATCTCAACCTCTCCAATTCGGGCTTCTCCGGCCAGGTTCCGGCGGAGATCTCCCGCATGACGTGGCTCGTTTCGCTCGACCTCTCCGTCTCCTATCTGAGGTCCCCCAATTTTTTGAGTCTCCAGAACCCGGACTTCGTTGGTTTGGTGAAAAATCTGACCAATTTGAGAGATCTTCGTCTCGACGGCGTTAACATTTCTATGAGCGTCGGCCATTGCATCTCGGCCGTCGCTTCGTCCCTCTCAAGTCTTCAGATTCTCAGCCTCTCCAATTGTTTTCTCTCGGGGTCGACGAACGGGTCCATTCCGCGAGTGCAGTCGATCTCTCATCTCGATCTCAGCCGAAATAATCTGTCGAACATCCCGAAATTCCTGGCAGATCTGACTGAATTGCAGTATCTGGGGTTGTCTACATGCTATCTGCAGGGGACCTTTCCTCCCGGCATCTTTATTCTGCCTCGTTTGCAGATTCTCGACATCTCCAATAACCCGAATGTCGTTGGTTCTATTCCGAACAACTTTCCCCCGGACAGCAACCTTCAGATTCTGAGTCTTTCTTCCACCAATCTGGGGGGAAATCTTCCGGATTCCATTGGAAAACTTACCACGTTGAGCGATTTAACAATGAAAAACTGCAATTTCACCGGGCATATCCCTTTGTCACTGGTGAATCTCACCCGCTTAAGGATTGTAGACATGTCATTCAATGGACTGAGTGGCCGGATTCCGGCGATCACTGCACCGGGGATCATTCTCTTGGATCTCTCTTCGAACAGTTTGACGGGAGAAATACCCGATTCCTTCGGTCAGCTCAACAACCTTGTCTATCTGAATCTGAAATATAATTTTCTAACTGGATATATCCCTTTGGGCCTTCTGAATCTTCCTAATCTGAGAACGTTAGACCTCAGTCAGAACAATTTGACTGGCCCTCTCTCGAATTTCAGCAATGCGAAGTCTTTATTGGAAACGCTTGATCTGACCAACAATTCTTTGTGCGGAGAGATCCCCCCCACAGTGGGATCTCTTTCTCATATCAAGGTAATCGCTCTCTCTTCAAATGAATTCACTGGGACTGTTGATATCTCTCCTTTTATGAGATTGAAGAACCTTTCAAGATTAGATCTTTCCGGAAATATCCTAACAGTCGAGTCGAACCATCTCGATGACATCAAAGATATCGATGTTATTGCTCAGCTCAGTAGTTTGCGCTTGAGTTCATGCAATATAAGTAGAATCCCGAAATGGGTACGTACACAGAAGAAGCTTAGCATTTTAGAACTCGGGAAGAATGGTATCAGTGGGGACATTCCGGCATGGTTGTGGACTCTTCGAAATCTCACATATTTGAATTTATCTCATAACATGTTCAGCAATTTTGAGAAGCCGGCAGATCCTGTTAACATGATGTCCTTGTTCGCTCTGGATTTGCATTCTAATTTGTTGAGTGGTGACATTCCTTCATTTCCTCCTTCAGCACTATTCTTGGATTTTTCATCTAATCGGTTTACATCATCTATCCCTATCAATAACAAAAGTTCTCTCTTGTATTTGAATATGGCGAACAATAACATCACTGGAAACATCCCAGAATCTCTTTGCAACTCCGCTGGCCTTAGTGTTCTAGACCTGTCTAATAATAGTCTGATGGGTGGAATTCCCTCCTGCCTTGCTTATTCAACTGAGTTATCAGTGTTGAACCTACGCAGGAACGGGTTGTCAAGCCGAATCCCAGATGTTTTCTCTGTTGGCTGTAGGTTGATAACTCTGAACTTGAATGGCAATCAACTTAGTGGGGATGTGCCGAGATCGCTGTGTCATTGCTCTATCATGGAGGTTTTGGACTTGGGTAGTAATGAGCTCACTGATGAGTTTCCTTCCTGGTTAAGTTGCTTGAATAGATTGCAAGTGTTGGCCCTGCGTAGGAACCACTTTTATGGCTCAGTCACCCTCACTGCATCCCAGACGGGCCAGATGGCCTTCAATCTACTGCAGATCATTGATATTTCTTGCAATAACTTAACTGGGATTCTCGAGCCTGAAATGTTCAAAATTCTCAAGGCTATTACAAAGAAAAATGCAACAGATCAAGCAAAGGTTGTAGGTTTCAGGTTTTTGAGTAATGTCTACTATGAAGATACAGTGGCAGTCACAATCAAGGGAGTGGATATTCAGATGTCAAAGATAACAAGCATTGTGACTGCCATTGATCTGTCAAACAATCTTTTCTCAGGTCATATCCCAGAAGAGATTGGGATACTTGATGGCCTGTACATTCTAAACATGTCTAGCAATTATTTTAATGGTTCAATTCCAAAAGCTCTTGGAAATTTACGCCAGCTTGAATCTTTGGATCTATCTCACAACAATTTGTCAGGAAATATACCATATGAGCTGTTAGTACTCACATTTCTTTCAGTATTGAACCTGTCGTTCAACAATCTCCAAGGAAGAATACCTCATGGTGATCAGTTCAGTACATTTGATGCTACATCATTTCAAGGAAACCCTGGGCTTTGTGGGCCACCAGTGAAAAACAATTGCACAATTTATGGTCATAATAATGATAGTGTCATCGGTGGCAAAAAGAACCAAAAGTTGGAACTAGAATATATTGCGACGGGTTTGGGTTTTGGAGCAGGAGTGGCTCTGTTTGCTATGCTCCTCTTGTTTTTGAAGAACAAGAGAAAATGGTATTGTGATCATGTGGACAAAGTGGTTGTGACACTAGTGTTTGTCCCAATCGATTGGTTCTGGAGCTGCTATAGAAAGTTCAAAGATGATGGAGCTGTGAAGGATGATGAATTTGGTGACAATGAAGAAGATGAAGGTGGCGAAAAGTTAAGCAGATCAAATGACAGTGGCAGGCATTTTTGCGTCTTCTGTACACAATTAGAGCGTGGTGCAACGAGAGCAATTCATAGAGAATGCTCTTGTGTTTCCGATAACAGCATGCCTATTCATCCTCCATGAAGCACAAAGTATTGTTAGTGTCTTGGACTTCTGGATATGCCTAAAAGGACGAATGGGCTTTCACTGCACTTGGACATGCATGGGAACGTAAGCGCTTGAAGGCTTCACTATAATTTTCGTGTTGAATATGGATAAACTTATCAAACAAATAAACCGTGCTTCATCCAACTGCCGCTATTCATCTAAACATTTAGGAGGACATGGATGTTGCAAGCATCTCTTTCTACCTTGAGGAGTATTCGTGATCAAGCCTCATCATTTCTGTGAGAACCCTTCCATGCATTCTTAAAGGCTTCTCTTATATTCATTTATGGATCCATGATGGGAAGAACTACATTCTGTGTCCAAATTTTCCTACTTGTTGAAGTCCGGAAATCTCCTATTCAGTATCATCAGCTGTGACCAAACTGAGGGAAAAGATGATAAGTATTCATTTCTCTGCTGTGGATTTTGGTGTGTACATTGTACATGGTGTACAGTTCAGTCAAACGTCAATCTCCAAAAGTTCGTTTGGTTTTACACATTTAGTCCTTCGAGGAGCATATCTATTGTTAAAGCAAAAGCATATGAGATTGCTAGCATATCTATTGTTAAAGCAAGAGCATATCAGATTGCTAGGGGCCATGCATTCATGTCGAGAATATTGTCCATTGTTTTTGAGCAGCAACGTAAGTTGGTGCCATGTGATCCATGTTGCCTGCAGTCGTTGGTGGTAGCAATTGTAAGTGTTTTTTTTAATCCTTATTTTGCTTTATTCCAGTGTATGATGGGTCTACGAAGATATCATCAGAGAAAAACTTGCTGCTTTTTCACCAAGTTAGATGTTTGTTTCTTAATAATCTACTAAATCTCGAATCCTTTCATAGCTTCTGACAAAAACAAAAGGCACTATGAACCACCCTGCCTCCTTGCGTGTTAATGACTAGGGCTATCTCGCCTTGGGCATCCATTTGTTGCTTTCATGATGCCCATGAAGATCTTTTCTTTTCATTTTCAAGTTGGCCTAAGGCGTGTGACATAGGACTTCATAGTCAACCTCCTAACCAGACATTATATGCTCCTTTCATCGTGTCAGTAAAGTTTTTCCATTTGATTATTAGCTAAGTGATTTATGTATTGCCATTTCACATACATCTGTGCTTCTGAATTTTCTTTTGTTTTCCAAACTCATCTTACAGGTCAGAGTTTGCATTCCGTTTATATGCCAGAACTCAATGACCCTGTCAGGGAGGATTAACCGATTACTATACTTCCTCTTACACTTAAGTAACTTGATAATCTGAAACTGCGGTGCACAGTTTGGCGGAATAACCTGAACTATTGTAGAACATCTGGAAGCTAGATCCATAGGATCTCAAGTTGCATCATGTTAAAGTTCTCCTCCGATGCCAGAAGTGAAGCTAACCATCACAATGTTGCCTGCACTCTAAGAGCTTCTCGCTATGATTGTAATCTCTTTTTTTGTAACTATTTGTTGTGAAATATTGTCATTGCAGTGCCTCCATTTTTGTTTCACAATAGCAGTGTGCTTTGGCCAAACATGAAATAAACGAAACCCCTTTGTACAAAAGAGAAGCAGGTCTTACAAATAGGAGCAATTCAACGATCAATTATCACTACCTCATATTCAGAAGTAAAGGAAGGAGAACGTAAGAAGGTGCCAATTCTGATTACAGCAAGAGTAAGGAGAATGCCCGTTTCCAAATTAGAGTGAGTTGGGATTAGCTGTCTTTCAGGTAACAAAATTGTGAAAGGGGCGAAAATAAAAGGCATATCAAGGTGCAGAGAAAGTGATTAGAATAATGTAGGCTTTCAGTTAGATTGTTGTAAACAACAACAACTAAGCCTTTTCCCATACTAGACGGGGTCGGCTACATGGATTCTTTGTTTTCACATATCCCTATTGTGTGCCATGTTAGCAGCTAATTCACAATAAGCTAGATCATTCTTTATTGTTTCTTTCCAACACTTTTGTGGTCGTCCTCTACCTCTTTTAATACTTTCCAAATTTAGTTTTTCTAACCTTCTTACATGTTTTTCTTTTGATCTTCTTTTTACATGTCCAAACCATCTTAAACAATATTCTCTCATTTTATCCTCTATTGGTGCCAACTCCGCCCATGTAAGGATCACCTTTGCATTGACGATCCTAAGCCCGAATAAAGGAGGAGGGTTGTGTTAGGCTTCTGATAGCCAGCGTAAAACTTCGTCGGATTTTTATAATATGGATTGCAAAAATTATGAGCATTGCTTTGGGGCATCCCCGCCTAGCAACAAGAAGTAAGCAAGGGTCACTACATTTTCGCCCGAATGTAGTGAATCAATTGCAGAGAGGGTTTCCACATCATGGACGGGTGTGGGTAAAGAAGCTAGTTCCGTTACATTGCCACTCGAATGTAGTGAAAAATTTTCAAAGAGGGTCTCCGCATTTTGATTATGGACGGATGCGGGGGATAAGGAAGCTAGTCCTAGATAATAAGATTCATATTGGTTCTTGGAATATCGGAACATTATCCGATAAGCTAATGGAGGTGGTAGATACTATGATTCGGAGAAAGATTCATATTCTATGTTTACAAGAGACAAAATGGGTTGGAGAAAAAGCAAAAGAGATAGAGGATAAAGGTTTTAAATTATGGTACTCAGGTAAAGAAAAGGCTCGAAACGGAGTTGGTATTATCATAAATAAAGATTTAGAGGAGAGTGCAGTAGGCATACAACGATATGGTGACCGAATCATGACGTTGAAATTAGTGTTAGGAGCAGAGGTTTTAAATATAGTTTGTGCTTACGCACCCCAAGTAGGACTAGAAGATAGTATAAAGACAGTTTTTTGGGAAGAGTTAGATAAGGTGTTTCAAAAGATTCCACAAAGGGAGTTGATTTGTTTAGGTGCAAATTTAAATGGACATGTCGGTAAAGAGGCATTAGGATATCAAGGGATTCATGGAAACTTTGGTTTTGGGGATATAAACGAGGAAGGTAGGGAGATTTTAAATTTTGCTATGGCATTTGAACTCTTTATAGTCAATACAATCTTCAAAAAACGAGATGAACATTTAATTACTTATAAGAGTGGCTTATCACAAACATAAATTGATTACTTTATTTGTAGAAAAAAAGATAGAGCGTGTTGTAAAGATTGTAAGGTAATTCCAGGAGAAAGCTTAACCACCCAACATCGACTTTTAGTTATGGATTTACAAATAAAAAAATGGACAAAGAAGAAAAGAGTGCATCAAGCTATTTGGACTAAATGGTGGAACCTCAAAAGCGAGAAAGAAGATATATTTAAACAGAAAGTCCTTCAATGAGATGTTTGGAATTATGTTGGTACACCCTGTGATATGTGGAACAATATGGCTATACATATTAGGAAAGTGGCGAAAGATGTGTTAGGGGTATCTAAGGGAGGTGTACTGGTACAAAAAGAAGCTTGGTGGTTGGGTGAAGTAGTACAAAATAAAATCAAGGCAAAGAGGGCATGTTACAAATTACATTATGCGAAGAAAACTAGTGAAACTTTAGAAGCTTATAAGAAAGCAAAGAAGGAAGCGAAAAAGGCCGTTAGTGAAGCAAAAGCTAAGATTTGGGAGGACTTATATAAAAAACTCAACTCAAAAGAGGGTGAAAGAGATATTTTTAGGATAGCTAGGGCTAGAGATAAGAAAACTAAAGATCTTAATTATGTTAGATGCATAAAAGAAGAGGATAAAAAATTCTAGTAGCAAATGATGATATAAGAAATAGATGGAAAAATTATTTTTATAATCTTTTTAATGAAAATAAAGATGTTAGTATTAGTTTAGGAGATTTAGCCAAATTAGAAAAGTATATAAACCACAATTTCTACCGACGTATTCAAAAGAATGAAGTCAAAGAGGCTCTTAAACATATGAAGGGTGGTAAATCGGTTGGACCAGATAATATTCCTATAGAAGTTTGGAAAATACTAGGAGAAATAGGAATCACTTGGTTCACAAGACTATTTAATGAAATATGGAAAAACCAAATGATGCCCAAGGAATAGAGAGCAAGTACACTTATACCCATATATAAGAACAAGGGAGACTTTCAAAATTGTGCGAATTATCAAGGTATCAAGTTAATGAGTCATACTATGAAATTATGGGAAAGAATTATCGAACATAGGTTAAGACAAGTATCAAGTACAACAGAGAACCAATTTGGATTCATGACAGGTAGATCTACTATTGAAGCGATTCACCTTTTGAGACGTCTTATGGAACATTTTAGAACCAAAAGAAAGACCTTCACATGATATTTATTGATCTAGAAAAAGCTTATGATAGGGTACCGAAGGAGGTTCTTTGGAGAACTTTGGAAAAAAGAGGTATCCCATTGACATATATTAACCTTATAAGAGACATGTATGATGGTGCAAAAACATGTGTGAGGACTCATGAAGGAACGACAGACTTCTTTGAAGTTAATATTGGGTTACATCAAGGATCAATTTTAAGTCCATACTTATTTATAATGGTGATGGATGAGTTAACAAAACATATTCAAGATGAAGTACCTCGGTGTATGTTATTTGCAGACGACATTGTATTAGTGGAGGAGTCTAAGGAAAAAGTTAATAGAAAATTGGAACTATGGAGAGAAACATTAGAAAGCAAAGGCCTCCGACTTAGTAGAACAAAGACAGAATATATGGAATGTAAGTTTGATCATTTGGTTACTTCAGAGGACATAGAAATTAAAATTGGCACACATTGCATTCCCCAAAAGGAAAGTTTTAAATACCTAGGGTCAATTTTTCAGAGTGATGGAAGAATTGATGGAGATGTTACACATAGAATTAGTGCTGGTTGGTTAAAATGGAGAGGAGCATCAGGTATTCTTTGTGATAAGAAGATACCATTAAAATTAAAAGGTAAATATTATAGAGCAGCAATTAGGCCTGCCATGTTTTATGGTTCTGAGTGTTGGGCAGTTAATCATCAACATGTACAAAAGATGTCTGTGACAGAAATGAAGATGTTGAGATGGATGAGTGGTCATATAAGAAAATACTGTATACATAATGAGGTTATTAGAAACAAATTAGGAGTGGCACCAATAGAGGATAAAATGAGAGAACATCGTTTAAGATGGTTTGGACATATAGAAAGAAGATCAAAAGAAGAACCGGTAAGAAAGTTAGAAAAACTAAATTTGGAAAGTATTAAAAGAGGTAGAGGACGACCACAAAAGTGTTGGAAAGAAACAATAAAGAATGATCTAGCTTATTGGGAGTTAACTGCTAACATGGCACACAATAGGGATCTGTGGAAACAAAGAATCCATGTAGCCGACCCCGTCTAGTATGGGAAAAGGCTTAGTTGTTGTTGTTGTTGTTATATCCTCTATTGGTGCCACTCCTAATTTGTTTCTAATAACCTCATTAGTTAGATTGTTGTAAACACTTAAATTTTTTTCAAAAGTTATCCTTTACAAGTAAAATTGTGGTCGTTGGTATTTTAATGTTTTTTCAACAAAGATATTTCAATCCAAAATTTTGTGGGAACCTCAAAATAAGGGTTACTTCAAGCTCCACTCAAAAAAATCAAACTTTAACAAAATTTAAAAAATAATCATTTTACCCTAAAGGCTATATTAGTAAAATTTCATTGTTTCATGCATCTTTCATTCAAAAAAAGGTTGTGAAAGTTACAATGAGGAATTTGGAATCGAAACAAATTCTACCTATAAAACTTTTATAAAATGATCATTTTACCTTCACGACTATACTAGCGATTTTTTGTTTGTTTTAAGTGTATTTATTTTAAAGAAAGAGTTGCAAAAGTTAAAAATAGGCACTTGAATCAAATTAAGTTCTAACTGCAAAACATTTGTAAAATAACCATCTTATTTTTATGGAATACCTGAATTAAAAGATGAAAATAGAATAAACAAGCCTAAAAGATGAAGAAGAAAGGAGCGGGACTTTACAAGACAAGTTCAGTGATGACTTAAGATCAAACTTAAGTGTTAAGTGAAAAGTTTGAAATACCCCGACCATGAGCGATCCTATACCAAGTGACCTTAAACTCGTTAAAAGGTTAAAGCAATCTAAAAAGGTTAAAAAGATCAACCTATGAATCGAAAAAGGATAAAATCATCAATGTAGAACAAAAAAATCAAAAAGCTCAAAATACTCCTAACCGAGAAAGATCTTACACGAAGCAACTCTACACCACCCAAAGATTAAAGTGGTCAAAAAAGTTAACAAGATCAACCTATGAACTAGACAAGGGTAAAAGTGTCACCATCGGCTACCACACGTGCAACCATGTGCCTCCTGCACCACCGTCGGTCACCATGCGTCACTGTAGATGTAAAAATTTTACTCCAAAGTCTATGTAGAGACTTGAAATAAGTTTTCAATCTACGTCATTTGTGCGAGCATGCCAGCTAGTTTGCTTAAACTAGCAAAGATTGATTTTCTAACTCCGTATAACGATTGTGGGAAAGTGAGATCTTTTCGTCTTAGGCTTTTTTGAACCGGTGCTCAAGGGTCAGCCTAGATGTTTTGAGAATTGATTTGAAAAAGGTGTGTTTCCAAAATTCACTTTTGAATCAACTTAAATCAACCAAAAACATGCACTTCGCCTATGAAAGAAAAATTTTCAAAGTTTTAAAAAACAAAAATTGGTTCTGTTTTTAGAACTTGTTTTCGGATTTTTTTGAACAATTTTGGAATCTCCAAAATTCACGAAAATTTTATAGTAAGTAAAGACGAATGTAAAAATTCCGAAACTATTTTTATTCTATTTTTGTATGATGTGATTGTACAGAATTAAATCTAAGAAGTGACTCTGCTCAAGCATTCGGAACTGATTTGTTACAAAAGTACAGAAGTTTAAAGAAACGTTTGTATTTGGCTACACAGAGCTTCAATTTTATGAATTTAGCCTTTTTGGAAAGCTATAGATGTCAACTTTCCAATTAAACTAGTTTCAATAGATTTGGTTCACTGCGGACAAAGTTATATAATGATTACCCAACCTTTGTTGGAGGAAACATAAATTGGACAGACTTGGATCTAAATTTGTCTGATTTTCTCCTATTTTATTTACGTGATTACATGACCCTAAAATTCATGAAAATTTTATCATATGTGGGCTTGTGTGTGAGGATTTGGTGTACCAAATTTTAGATCATTTAAAACAGAGATACAAAAATAAAAAATAAAACATCAGGCATATATAGGATGTTGAAAACATAATTTCAATGTTTAAAGCATACGTAAATACATTCGTTCGAAATTAAAATACTAATCACAACAAATTTAAAGTAAATGATTGAAGGAAAATGAATTGAAATATGTTTATATCTTAAGCATAGAAGGGATTAGAAGATATAGAGGATATATCATATAGAGAGGTAAGAGAAGAATATATGAATGTAAAGGAATTACTACTCTATTACATTACGGGGGGAGACTAATGCTCAATTAATACAATCCCTTTGAATTGAATATGAATAAGAAGAGATTGAAATAAGTAAAGGAGAAAAGTAAAACCTTGCAATTGGGCCTTAATGGGCACCGGATATGGGGAGGTAGGAAGGGATCAGCTCCTTCCTTCCTTCTTTCCTTCTTCCTCTCTCTCTCTTTCTTTCCCTCTCTTCCTCTCTCTCTTGCTAAAGCTCTCCCTCTCTCTCTTAGGCTCTCTACACTCTTCCTTTAATGCTTTCAATTGCTGGAAATCAACCCCTAAGGTCCCTTTTTATAGGCCTCAAGAGGGGAAGGTCTAAAGCCTTCCACGGTTTTTTGGATTGGTGGGTCTTTAGAGTCCCCCTCTTGATCCAATCTTTAGTTGGACCCAAGGCCATCATGTGGGTATTCTTGATGGTCTCCTTTGGTCAATGCTAGCCCAACCCCATGTGGCTAGGTCGGCCAAGTTACTTGGTCTAGTATGAGGCGGTCAAGTATTTTTTAATGTGATCAGTTAGACTTGATTTGGCGTAGCCAACTGGGTGTAAATGGATGTGGCCTGACTAAGTTCAATTTGGGGCAACCTTGTGCCATATTTGATAGGGTCTTGGCTTAATCCGCATCTTTGATTATCCTTTAGTCATTGTCTTAGATTTTTTATTTGGCCTAGGCCATCTTGGTTTCAACTTCTCTAGCCCATTCGAGACTAGGCCCTTCGCCTTGGTCCTCATTTAATGAATAACCTCAGTCTTTGCCTTTTTGTTGCCACTTTGAGATCGGATTGAGATGCTTCGATTCCGTTTTAGCCCTTAGATCATGCCTTCTTCCGAGATCTTCAGCGGGCTTCGTCTTTATCTTCTTTTGATTTGATTAAGAGCTTCGTCCCTTAATCGAACTTGAATCCTGCGCTTTATTTCAGATTTATAGTTTTAAATATTTCTTTTGATTATTTAAAATCATTTTGTTTTAGATATATTTGAAAACGAGTTCTATCAAAATTTTCAAATACTTTTGAAAACAACTAAGTTTCATTCCCATTATTTGTTTGCACGGGCGACTTGCTTTCGCTCCGTAAGTTAGCCTTTACCGTTTAAACTACTTTAACCCTTTGTTGGGTGTACGGTGTCAGACCACTTTAACCCTTTCGATAGGTGTAGGGTGTCAAACCTCTTTAACCCTTAGGTGTCGGGTTTCATATCGCTTTAACCCTTTGATGGGAGTAGGGTCCCGGATTAGGATTATCCTTAATCGGGTGAGTTTTTTAGGCTTCATTTGAATTTGATTTGAATTTCAAAGGTTTTTGGTAAATTTAACATTTTGCAAACATTTTTGGGTTTGGTTTTCAATGTCTCATTTTCATTTGTTTCTTTAAAAAAAATTGTTTAAAACCATCATTTCTTTGAAGGAAATTATTTGAAAAGGCAGAGTCCTGCCAATTTGGGCTTGAGGGCAAAGTAGTCATTTTTTGTCTCTTTGTCAAAATTAGATTTTTCGAGAGGGTTGTCATTTACCCTTATTTTGAGGCTGCCACGAAATTTTGGTGCGGAAATGAGTTCGTTTAAGGTATCTTTATTTAAAAACCCTTAAAAGACATAAAACCATAATTTTTTCTTGAAAAGACAAAATTTCTAAAAATCAAATGTTTTGAGAAAAAATTTGGGTTTTACAGATGCCCCTGTTTGGCCTTAATCCAAATTTATTTGGTTAATGGCAAAGAATAACGCCCATTAAATTTTTATTTTTTTGAATACTTGAATTGATTTGAGTTGAATTAAGGTTCCATGAACTTTCCCAATCTTTGTTTAGGGGTTCATTTCTTCGTCTCAGGCCATCCTAATTCTGATGGAAGATGATTTCTAGCAAGGGTGACTCAACATAGATGGTAGTCGACCCATACAAGGATCATATGTGCATAAGACCATTTATGAATGCATATGGGCATGAGATGTATGCAATGAATGAATCATGTGTATTGGATGATCTCTATGATTTATTTAGGAGAGATCCCATGAAAGTTGGGTGCTCTAAGTGGGATGTCCTCCATATTCATTTCCTTGATGCCTTGAGTTTTGTAAAAATCATTTTGAAATAGATACTTTCTTTTTGTTTCTATTAAAAGGTCTTTCATCTCCTATATTTCCCTTCACTTTAGTTTTAATACAAAATTACTTAGTAGATGTTTTTATTGTTGAAAAGCTCAACAACATTTCAAAATTCTATTTTCTACACTACAATGCCTAATTTGCAAACAAAATGAGATCCAAATTGGTAGGTTCTATTCCTACTTTAGGGCTATAAGGACAAACTTTTTTTCTTTTTGGGATAAGTTGTAGAGGTATGTGAGAGAGTTCCCACGTTCCCTTTTAAAGCGTCTCGTAGTATAAGAAAAATATATTTTTGATAGAAAACTGCTATTTTGAGCTTTGACTTTTCTTTTTCTTTTCTTTCAAAGGGAACCTCTGTATTGGAGGTTTTTTTGTTTTTCCCTTTTTCTTTTTAGGAAGACCTCTATATTAGAGGTTTATTTTCTTCTTCTTTTTTCTATTTTGAATTTTTGCCAATTTTTTTTTTTTGAGAAAATGAAGTGGGGAAACAACTTATCCCTTTAGATACTCGGTCTAATCAAGTATGACCTATTTCATAATAGCACATACAACTTAAAAATATTTTGCTATTTTGAACTAAGCCCTATCTTGTAAAAGAAGGATTTTTGAAATGTCTTTAATCGTTTTTAAAACACTCTACTTTTCATAAAGCATCAATCCCTAGTTAAGAGGCATATATTTGACTTAGTTCCTTCTTCAAGAAATTAAAGAAGATCAATTTTTTTTAAAACATTTCATAAGAATTTATGGTAGACACTAAATATCTTTCTGGGCATTGATAGGGTCTACCAAGTTTCTTTCCTAGGCATCAATTAGCCAATATGCATTATCAAATTTTTTTTGTTTTGCCGCCTTTTGTGATATAGAGACATTCCCACTTGAGCCACTATTTTTTGGGACTCTTTGGGTGAATAATGTAAATGGAATGCATGACATGTAAAATGTATTCCATATGAGATGGTGGAGATACATGCTCCATAAAATGATGAATGTGTTAAGTCTCCATGAAATGTGTTTAGAGAATGCACTCCATCTGCCCCTAGTTTGGTGGAGATGACATGAGTATTCATCTTTTCCTTTTTCTTTTCCACCTGCTTTCATTAGTTAGATAAATGCTATTGGTTCTCATCATTCAGACACTATGTTTGATGCTATTGTGGCATGAGATGAATGATATTTAGTGTGATGAATGAATGATTCATAAATGTACGATCTTGGTTTTTGGAACGGCTTAGGAATATGCATGATATGATCCTAACCTTGATGTATTTTGGGTATAGGTTTGATTTTAATATTGGTCACCTTCTAAGGAACTTATGGTTGCCCAAGTCCATGATTTTCTTGATTCGAGAAAGTTCATGTAAATTGACATCACTCAAATCATCTCTAAGAGAATTGGCAATTGTTTTTATAAAATAATTTTGATTTTTTTCAAAAATGATTTTGATTCTTTTCCTTTTTCTTTTCAAAATTTTTGTATTTTTGGTTTTTCCTTTTTTAGATTTTTTTGAATTTTGGGAATAACCTCTATAATATATACAAAACCCCGAAGTTAGCTTTATATCCAAGGAGGGTCCGGGGGTTCGGGTGCATCAAGGATGCGCACCCGGGGTGTGGTTTGGAGGATGTTCTTGGGATGAACGATGTACATGGGTTTTGTCAAAACAGATTTTGGAATATGTACACGGTTTTGAAAACAAAAATTTTTGGGATTTTCAACTTTTTCAATTTTTTTGGATTTTTTCAAACAAATGCTAGAAGGATGAACATAAAATACTTTCTTTTTGAAATTTTTAGATTTTTCCAATGTTTTTGGGTTTTGGAAAATTTTCTAATTTTTTTTTTTGTTTTTCCAAATATATACTTTTTTAGATTTTTTTTTCTAAAAAAGGATCTTCAACCAAACCTACAAAGAAAACACCATGAATTAGAATCCAAACAAGAAGTCTAAGCCATAGGTTTCAGTTTTAGTTGACTCTAGGGCACCCTTGACCCAATTGGTCTTAGGTGGTGGCTTAGGGGGTATGGATGGAGTGTATCCCGATCCATGTCGACCTCAGTTGGGTAGAGGTAGTATGGGCTCGAACCTACTATAAGCACCTAAAAATTTTCTCAAAACATTTGATTTTTAGAAATTTTGCCTTTGAAAAAAATTACGGTTTTGGGTCTTTTAAGGATAACTTGTACCCCTCTTAAAAAAATATAATTTTGAGAAAGAGCCAAAAAATGATTGTTTTGCCCTCAATCCCAAATTAGCAGAATTTTGTTTCTCAAATGCTTGCCTTCAAAGAAAGGATGGTTTCAAACAAGCTTGCTTAAAGAGACAAATGAGAATAAGACATTGGTAACCAAACCCAAAAATGTTTGCAAAATGTCAAATTTGCAAAAACCTTTGAAATACAAATTAAAACTAAATCAAGCCTCAAAAACTTACCCGATTGAGGGTAGTCCTATTCCGAAACCCTATACCCATCAAAGGGTTAAAGCGGTCTGAAACCCTACACTCAAGGGTTAAAGAGGTTCAAGACCCTACACCCATTGAAAGGCTTAAAGTAGTCTGACACCCTACACCCAACAAAGGGTTAAAGTAGTTGAAATGGTAAAGACTAAATCATGGAGCGAAAGCATATCGCCCGTGCAAACAAACATTAGGAATAGAACTCAGTTGTTTTCAAAAGTATTTGAAAATTTCGGTAGAACTTGTTGTTTTCAAATATATCTCAAACAAAATGGTTTTAAACAATCAATAAAAATATTTGAAACCATAAATCTGAAATCAAGCGCAGGATTCAAGATCGATTTAGGGACAAAGCTGTGAATCACATTAAAAGAGGATAAAAACAAAACCCGCAGAAGATCTAAGAAGAAGGTACAATCTCAGGGCCAAAACTGAATCGAAGCATTCCAATCCGATCTCAAAGTGGCAACAAAAGGGCAAAGACCGAGGTCACTCACCAAATGTGGACCAAGATGAAGGACCTAGTCTCGAACGAGCTAGAGAAGTTGAAGCGAAGATGGGCTAGGCCAAATCAAAAGTCTAAGACAATGACTAAGGGAGGATCAAATATGTGGATCAAGCCAATCCAAGAATCCATCAAATGTGGTACAAGGCTGGCCCAAGTTGAACTTCATCGGAGCACATCCATTTATATCCAACCGGTCACACCAAGGCTAGACCGAAACACTTAACCACATCATGCTAAATCAAGCCAATTGACCGCACTAAGGTTAGACCGAGCCACTTAGCCGACCTAGCCACTTGGGGCTGGGATAGCATTGACCAAAGGAGACCATCAAGAAGGCCCACATAATGGCCTTAGGTTCAGCCCAAGAATGGATAAAGAGGGCGCTCTAAAGACCCACCCAATCCAAACCGTGGAAGGCTCTAGGCTTTTCCCCCTTAAGGCCTATAAAAAAGGGACTTTGGGGGCTGATTTCTAGCATTCATGAGCATTCAAGAGATTAAAGGAAGAGTGTAGAGAGCGTAAGAGAGGGAGAATTGTAGCAAGAGAGAGAAGAAGAGAGCGAAAGAAAGAGAGAGAGAGAGGAAGAAAAAGGAGAGAAGGAAGGAGCTTATCTCTTCCTACCTCCCCTATATCCAGTGCCCACTAAGGCCCGTTTGTAAGGTTTTATTCTCCTCCTTTACTTATTTCAGTCTCTCCTTATTCCCATTCAATTCAAAGGGGTTGTATTAATTGAGCATTTGTCTTCCTCCATTATATAATAGAGTAGTAATGTTGTCCATTTCATTCCTTTACATTCACGCATTCTACATGTTTGATTTCAAGTTTCTCCTACCTCTTTTTATGATATATCCTCTTATATCTTCTAATCTCCTCTATGCTTAATCTATAAATATATTTCAATTTATTTTTCTTCAATCATTTACTTTAAATTTTTTATGATTAGTCTTTTAATTTCGAACGAATGCATTCAGGTATGCTTTAAATACAAAAATTTTGTTTTTAACATCCTTCATATGTTTGATATTGTATTTTTCATTTTCGTCTCTCTGCTCCAAATGATTTGAAATTTGGTACACCAAATACTCACACACAAACCCACATATGATGAAAGTTTCAAGAATTTTAGGGTCGTACAACCACGTAAATAAAATAGAAAAAATGAGACAAATTCATATTTAAGTGTGTCCAGTATGTGTTTCTTGCAAAAGAGGTTGGGTAATCATTCCATAACTTTGTTTGTAGTAAACAAAATCTATTTAAACTAGTCGTATTGTAAAGATGACAGACATAGCTTTCTAAAAGACTAAATTCATAAAAATTAAAGCTTTGTGCACCGAAATACAAACGTTTCTTTAAATCTTTGTATTTCTATAACAAATTAGTTTTGAATGCATGAGTAGAGACACTTCTTAGATTTAATTCTATACAATCGCAATACACAAAAATAAAATATAAATAGTTCTAGGATTTTCACATTCTTCTTTACATAGTGTAAAATTTTCATGAATTTTGGAGATCTCGAAATCATTTAAAAAAAATTGAAAACAAGTTGTGAAAACATAATCATTTTCTATTTTTCAGAACTTGGAAAGTTTTCCTTCCTTAAATTAAGTTCACATTTTGGTTGATTCAAATTGTCTCTAAATTGAATTTTGGAACCAGACACCTTTTTTAATTCAATTCTTAAAGTGTCTAGGCTGACTCTTGAGCCTCGATTAAAGAAAGCCTAAGACAAAAAGATCTCACTCCCCTACAATCGCTATACGAAGTTAGAAAATACAACTTGTTTAGTTTAAGTAAAACTAGTTGGCACGCTCATGCACGACATAGTGCGTGAAAGATTATTTCAAGTCTATACATAGACTTTGGAGTAAAAATTTTACATTTACAGAATTGACACACCTAGTGGGACTTGGGTCTTTAAGGATTGATTGATTCGATATTAGTTTTCAAATTTACTTTTTCAAAAATTTTGGTGCTTAATCTATTCCTCGTGTACAGGTTGATTTTTCTTCAAAAAAATCATGTCAAGTTTGGATGATTCCTTTGAAAGCACGTCAAGGAAGGCCTCATCACACTTCCGAAATCGGTATTCCAAAACTTCAAAAAAAATCTCTAAAACCCGAGATGAAGAACTTGTCTCTCTAAGGGAAAGAGCAAGGCAACTTGATAGAGAAATTGAGGCTTTAAGCCAAAAGGCCAAGGCACATCATTTCCATATAAAATCATCTCGGGTACATAGAGAGAAAAACCATACCCAGAAAATAAAATTTAGCCCAAAATCTGATGAAGGATATGAGGCCACAAGTATAGCAAGTGTTGAGATCGAATCATCCAATCTTGTTGTCATCTAAACACCCCTTTGTCCATGAAAAACCCAACAAAGTTCTTTATTTTGAAAAACCAAAAAAATATAGAAAATCTTCAAAAATCAAAAATATTTGAAAATCAAAATTCTAAAATTCTAAAAATTGAAAATAAAGAAAAAGTCTACATTCCTAGCACACAAGCAAAGTTGGGCATGAGATTCTCTTAATACAAATCACTCCAAATTTTTCAAAATTATACGCTTTGATGGGTTCCATTCCCATGAGCTCCATTTCACACACAAACGAGAATGAGTGTTGCATACACATAGGCTTGAAGGATGAAATCCAAGACCTCGCAGAACAACGGGAGCTCGAAGTCATGCATGAGCTAGAGCAACCTCGGGACGCCTATAAGGAAGCTTGCTCTCACCATGAAAAGGTAGACAAGCTCAAGAAAAGTATATCTAAAACTAATTTATCTCAAAACTCTCTACTCAATCCTCCTCTTTGTTATGTAAGACCGGTAGATCATTTATATGCATTTCATATATCAAATCACACTCATGTACCCACAAACCCACTAAATGTGCCCAAGGATATAGATTTTCAAGGTGCATTGAATGTCCCGTACCAACAAAAAGAAATTCAAAATGAAAAACAAAAAGAAAACAAAATTCAAAATATGGTAGACATGGTTACTCCTCAGGCATGCATCAACATCCTAGGTACACCTAAACCTTTCATGTATAAACAAATCTTTTTGAGCCTAGGTTTGTCTCATAAACCTAAGCCTATGGTCATGACTTCCCCAAACATCCATAAACCAATCAAGGGACCGACCATGGTTTACCTTGAAATCCATATCTTTCCATGGTGTAAGGGATCAAATATGCTCTCCCTTTGCATCCAAATAAACACAAACCATCCCCCCTAGGAGCACATTGGGTTGCACCTAGGATCCATACCAAACTCGTCCACCTCCTAGGAAAGTCCAAGTCACACCCTCCCAAGGTCGTTCATCTCCTAGGAACCCCCAAGTCACCCACTCTTAGGGACATGCGTATCCTAGGAAAACCAAAACATTCCCTCACCCAAACCCTATATCTCCTAGACAAAACCAAGAAAAATCGAGTACATAACCATGTGGTCGATGATACATTATTCCAAGGCCATCATCTTTATAAAAAAAATTCAAAACTCAAAAAGCCTTAGAATATGATGTTGAATATGGGATATAAACCCTACAAGGGTCTAGGAGTCAAGAACCAAGGTAGGTTAGAACACATCTTACCTCTACCTAACTTGGGTCGACATGGATTAGGATACACCCCATCCATACTCCCTAAGCCACCACCTAAGACCAATTGGGTCAAGGGTGCCCTATAGCCAACTAAAACCGAAACCTATGACTTATACCTCTTGTTTAGAGTCTAATTCATGGTATTTTCTTTATAGCCTTTTTTACAAAAAAATCAAAATATATATATATAGAAAAACAAAAAAAATCTAGAAAATTTTCAAAACCCAAAAAACATTGGAAAAATCTGAAAATTCCAAAAAGAAAGTCTTTTATGTTCACCCTTCTATTATTTGTTTGGAAAATCCAAAAAAAATGAAAAAAAGTTGAAAATCCCCAAAAAAAAAAGCGTTTTCAAAACCGTGTACAAATTCCAAAATCTGTTTTGACAAAACCCATGTATATCATCCATCCCTAGGGGCACATTGGGTTGCATCTAAGATTCATCCCAAGAACATCCTTCAAACCACACCCCGGGTGCGCATCCTTGATGCACTCAAACCCCCGGATCCATCTTAGACATAATTCTAACTCCGGGTTTTGTATATATTGTACAGGTTATTCCAAAAATCTGAAAAAATCTGAAAAAGAAAAAACCAAAAATACAAAAATTTCAAAAGGAAAAAGAGAAAAATCAAAACCATTTTTCAAAAAAAATTTACCAATTCCCTTCTATGATTTGAGTGATCAATTTACATGAACTTCTTCAAAATCAACAAAGTCTTGGACTTGGGCAAACATTCAAGTTCCTTAGAAGGTGACCAATATAGGAATCAAACCTATATCCAAAATGCATAAAGGCTAAGATCATATCATGCATATTCCTAAGCCATGACAAAAATCAAGATCGTGCATGTATGAATCATTCATTTATCAAACAAAATATCATTCATCATGCCACAATAGGGTCGGCCATAATATGAATGCTCATGTCATCTCCACTAAACTAGGGGCAAGTAGAGTGCATTCCCTAAAAACCTTTCATGGAAACATACATCATTTCATGTATCTCCATCATCTTATATGAGAATATATTTTACATGTCATGCATCTCTTTTACATCATTCACCCAAAGAAGTCTGAAAAGTGGTGGCTCAAGTGGAAATGTCTCTATCTCATAAAAGGGGGCAAAACAAAAAAAAAAATTTGATCATGCATATTAGCTAATTGATGCCTAGGAAAAAAGCATGGTAAATCCTATAAATGCTCAATATCAAAAAGATATGATGTTTAGTGTCCATCACAAATTCCTTTAAAATGATTTTTGGCAAAATGGATCTTCTTTAATTTCTTGAAGAAGGGACCAAGTCAAATATAGGCCTCCTAACTAGGGATTTATGCTCTATGAAAAGTTGAGTATTTTTAAAATCATGAAATAACATTTCAAAAAACTTTCAAAATCATGAAATGACATTTCAAAAATCTTTCTTTTACAAGATAGGGCCTAATTCAAAATAGCAAAATATTTTCAAATTGTATGTGTTATTATGAAATAGGGCATACTTGATTAGACTGAGTATCTAGAGGAACAAGTTGTTTCCATACTTCATTCTCTCAAAAGAAAAATTGGCAAAAGTTAAAATAGAAAGAAAATAAGGAAGAAAATAAACCTTTAATATAGAGGTCTTCCTATAAAGAAAAAAACAAAAACCTCCAATATAGAGGTTCTCCTTAAAAAAAAAAGAAGCCAAAGCTCGAAAAGAAAAAAACAATTTTCTATCAAAAATTTATTCGCCTTATACCACGGGACGCTTTAGAAGGGACCGTGGTAAATTCTTTTCCAAACCCCTACAACTTCTCCCAAAAGAAAAAAGTTTATCAACATAGTCTTAAAGTATGAATAGAACCTACCAATTTTGATATCATTTTGCTTAAGAATTAGGCCTTGTAGTGTGGAAAATGGAGTTTTGAAAAGTTGTTGAGTTTTTTCAACAATAAAAACCTCTACCAAGTAATTTTGCATTAAAACTAAAGTAAAGAGAAATATAGGAGATGAAAGTTCTTTTTGATAGAAACAAAAAGAAAATATCCCTTTCAAAATAATTTTTACAAAAACCAAGGCATCAAGCAAATAAACATTGAGGTTGTCCCCTTAGGAAAGCCAACTTTCATGCACATATTATCCATTGCATACATCTCATGCTCATATGAATTCATAAATGACATTTTGCACATATGATCCAAGCATTGGTCGACTACCACCCATATTCAGTCACCCTTGCTATAAATCCTCTTCCATTACAATTAGGATAACCCAAGTCGAAGAAATAAATCCCTTAACAAAAATGGGAAAGTTCATGAGATCTTGATTCGACTCAAATCAACTCTTGCATTCAAAAAAATAAATTTTTTTATGGGTATTATTCTTAGCTATTAACCAAATAAATTTGGCTATTGAGTCACCCTTGGCTCGAGCTAGCATGCTTTGAATCCAATCAGCTAGGTGGGCTTGAGTCCAATCGGCTAAGTGGTTGTCCACCTTAGGTGAGTTCGGCCGGCTCTAAGGGGCTGGGTCATGGTGAGGCATGGATCCTTGTCCAGCCAAGGTATGCTAGGTCTAGGTGTTAGGCTTAGCTAGTGTGGTTCGGCCTAGGCACATTCGGTGAAGATGGTTCAAGCTAAATTTGGTCAAGGTTCAACTAATGTTATTTAGGCAAGGTCATGGTTGAGTTGTGCTCTTTGAGCCAAGTGAATCACAATCATCCCTAGCTTCTTCACGTGAATGGGCTAAGTGTCGTCCCCACTAGGCATGGCTTGGATTGATCCGGCCTTTGGTGTAATTCGGTTATGCCTTGTGCCACTTGTTGTAGCCTTTGATGCAAAAGACCCTACTGGTCGTGCTCGATCTTGGGCATGGCTTGGCCTAGCTAACTTGGGCTAAACGGGTGCTTGCTTTGCTTCGAGGTTTGACTTGGCCTTTGTCCATTCCTGTTTGATGAATGAGCTTGGTCTTGGCCTTGACTCAACTGTCGCCTTGATCCTCGCTCTCATCCTCATTTGTTCTTATCCTTGATTTGATCTACGTTTTATCCCTTTTCATTTATGGTTTCAAATATTTCTTTTTTCATTATTTAAAACTATTTTATTTTGAAATATATTTGAAAATATTGAGTTTTATTAAAATCTTCAAATATTTTTTCTTTGAGAACAATTGAGTTCAATTCCCAGTGTTCGTTTACATGGGCGACCTGCTTTCACCCCATGAGTTAGTCTTTACCGTTTCAACTACTTTAACCCTTTGTTGGGTGTAGGGTGTCGAACCACTTTGACCCTTAATGGGTGTAGGGTCGTGCAGTAATATTATCCTTAATCGGGTGAGTTTTTGAGGCTTGATTTGGATTTGATTTGTATTTCAAAAGTTTTGTAAATTTGATATTTTTGTAAACATTTTTGGGTTTGGTTCTCAATGTCTTATTTCTCTTTGTTTTTTTGAAGAAAATTGTTTGAAACTATCCTTTCTTGAGATGAAATCATTTGAACAGGCACAATGCTGCCAATTTGGGCTTGAGTGCAAAGTATTCATTTTTTTTGCTCTTTGTCAAAATTTGACTTTTCTGAATTTACCTTTATTTTGAGGTTGTTACAAAATTTTGGTACGAAAATGCGTTCGTTTAAGGTATCTTTATTTGAAAACCCTTAAAAGAACCAAAACCGTGACTTTTTCTTAAAAAGTCAAAATTTTTAAAAGATGAAATTATTTTGAGAACATTTTTGGGTGTTTACAGATGCCCCTCTTTGGTATTAATCCAAATTTATTTGGTTAATGGCAAAGAATAACACCCATAAAAAAATTATTCTTTTAGAATTCTAGAGTTGATTTGAGTTGAATCAAGATTTCACTAACTTTCCCATTTTTGTTAAGGGATTCATTTCTTAGACTTTGGTTATCCTAATTCTAATGGAAGATGATTTATAACGAGGGTGACTCAACATTGATGGTAGTCGACCAATGTCAGGATTATATGTGCATAAGACCATCTATGAATGCATATGAGCATGAAATGTATGCAGTGGATGAATCATTTATGATGATGATCTTCACGATTTATTTAGAGGAGATTCCATGAAAGTTGGCTGCCCTAAGTGGGATGCCTCCATGTTTATTTCCTTGATGCCTTCTGTTTTTGTAAAAATCATTTTGAAAGGGATACTTTCTTTTTGTTTCTATCAAAAAGGACTTTAATCTCCTATATTTTTCTTTATTTTGGTTTTAATGTAAAATTACTTGGTAGAGGTTTTTTATTGTTGGAAAAACTCAACAACATTTCAAAACTCCATTTTCCACACTACAAGGCCAAATCCTCAAACAAAATGAGATCCAAATTGGTAGGTTCTATTCCTACTTTAGGACCATACTGATAAACTTTTTTTCTTTTGTGAGAGGCTATAGGGGATGTGAGAAAGAGTTACCACGGTCCCTTTTGAAGCATCCCGTGGTTTAAGGCCAAGAAATTTTGGATGAAAATTTGCTTTTTTTTCGAGCTTTGACTTTTCTTTTTCTTTTCTTTCAAAAGGAACCTCTATATTGGAGGTTTTTTCTTTTTTCCTTTTTTTTTTAAGAAGAGCTCTATATTGGAGGTTTATTTTCTTCCTTCTTTATTTTCTTTCTGTTTTAGCTTTTGCCATTTTCCTTTTTGGAGAGAATGAGGTGGGGGAAACAGCTTATCCCTCTAGATACTCGGTCTAATCAAGTATGCCCTATTTCATAATAGCACATACAATTTGAAAATATTTTGCTATTTTGAACTAGGCCCTCTCTTGTAATAGAAGGATTTTTGAAATGACATTAATCGATTTTAAAAACACTCAACTTTTCATAGAGCATTAACCCCTAGTTAAGAGGCTTATATTCAATTTTGTTCATTCTTCAAGAAATTAAAGAAGATCAATTTTGCAAATATTATTTCAAAAGAATTTGTGGTAGACACTAATCATAATATCTTTTTGATATTGGGCATTTATAGGTCTACCAATTTTCTTCCTTAGGCGTCAATTAGCCAATATGCATGGTCAATTTTTATTTTGCCCCTTTTATGACATAGAGACATTCTCACTTGGGCCACTACTTTTCAGTAAATAGGATGAATGACATGTAAAATGTATTTCATATGAGATGATGAGGATACATGCTTTATGAAATGATAAATGTGTTAAGTCTCCATGAAATGTATTTAGGGAATGCACTCTACATGCCCCTAGTTTGGTGGAGATGACATGAGCATTTATACTATGGCCGACCCATATTTTGGCATGTGATGAATGATTCTTACATGCACGATCTTGGCTTTTGGAATGTTTTAGGAATATGCATGATATGATCCTAGCCTTTGATGCATTTTGGATATAGGTTTGATTCCTATGTTAGTCACCTTCTAAGGAACTTGAATGTTTGCCCAAGTCCAAGATTTTCTTCATTTTGAGGAAGTTCATGTAAATTGACATCACTCAAATCATCTCTAAGAGAATTGACAAAAAAATTTTGAAAAATGGTTTGGATTTTTCTCTTTTTCTTTTTGAATTTTTTTGTATTTTTGGTTTATCCTTTTTCAGAATTTTTTTGGATTTTCAAAATAACCTATACATATATACAAAACCCGAAGTTAGCTTTATGTTCAAAGAGGGTATGGGGTTTCGGGTGCATCAAGGATGTGCAACTGGGATGTGGTTTTTGGAGGATGTTCTTGGAATTGATCCTAGGTGCAACCCAATGTGCTCCTAGGGATGTACGATGTACATGGTTTTGAAAACCAAAATTTTTTAGATTTTCAACTTTTTCAATTTTTTTGGATTTTTCTAAACAAATGCGAGAAGGATGAACATAAAAGACTTTTTTTTAGAATTTTCAGATTTTTCTGATGTTTTGGGGTTTTGAAAATTTTCTAGATTTTTTAGTTTTTCAAATATATACTTTTTTTGGATTTTTTTCTAAAAATGGGTCTTCCACCAAACCTACAAAGAAAACACCATGAATTAAACTCTAAATAGGAGGTCTAAGCTATAGGTTTCGGTTTTAGTGGGTTATGGGGTACCCTTGACCCAATTGGTCTTAGGTGGTGACTCAGGGGGTATGGATGGGATGTATCCCAATCCATGTCGACCTTGGTTGGGTAGAGGTAGGATGTGCTCTAACCTTCCTTGGTTCTTGACTCCTAGACCTTGATACATTGTATATCCCATGTTTAATAACATATTGCAAGGCTTCTTGAGTTTCAAAAATCTTTTGTAAAGAGGATGGCATTGGAATAATGTGTCATCAATATCATGGTCATACACACGAGTTGTCTTGGGTTTGTCTAAGAGGTCTATGACTTGAGAGGTGTTTGACTCGGGTGCCTCTAGGATACATGCGACACTAGATAGTTTGGGATTGATCCTAGGTGCAACCCAATGTGCCCCTAGGGGTGGACGGTTTGAGTTTGTATGGATGCTAAGGGAGAGCATGTTTGATCCCTTGTAAAATTGAGAGGTGTGGATTCCAAGGGAAACCATGGTTGCTCCCTTGGTGGGTTTGTGGATGTTTGGAGAAATCATGGTCGTAGGTTTGGTTTCATGATACAAACCTAGGCTCAAAGAGATTTGTTTATACATGGTAGGGTTAGGTGTACCTAGGATGTCGATACATGCCTTCAGAGTAACCATGTCTACAATATTTTTATTTTTATTTTGATCTTGCTTTTCACTTTGAAATTCTTTTTGTTGGTGTAGGACATTCGGCGCACCTTAAAAATCCACATCTTTGGGCACATTTGGTGGGTTTGTGGGTGCATGAGTGTGATTTGATGCATCAAATGCATATGGATGATCTACCAAACTTAAACTAAGAAGGGGATGATTGAGTAGGAGTTTTGGGGAGAATGAGTTTCAAGCATACCTTTCTCGAGCTTGACTACCTTTCCATGGTGAGAGCAAGATAACCTGTTAGCATCCCAAAATGACTCGAGCCCTTGTGTATCTTCGAGCTCATGTTGCTTTTATAGGTCTTGAATTTCATCCTTCAAGCCTATGTGTGTGCAACACTCAGTCTCCGTCGTGTTTGAAATTGTGCTCATGGAAATGGAACCCATCGAAGCGCACATTTGTAAAAAATTTAGAGTGACTTAAGTGAAGTGATCCTCATTATCCTGTCCACTTGTGTGCATAGGGACGTAGACTCTTTCTTCATTTTCAATTTTAAGAATTTCAAATTTTTGGTTTTCAATGTTTTTGATTTTTGAAGATTTTTCATATTTTTTTATTTTTCTAAATAAATTTTTTTTAGCTTTTCAATGGAAAAAGGGGCGTTTGGATGATTAGCAAGGTTAGATTATTCAATCTCAACACTTACTGCATTTGTGGCCTCATTTTCTTCATCGGATTTTTGGCTCACTTTGGTTTATTGGGTATGGTTTTTCTCTTACTTGGGATGATTTTTCATGGGAATAATGTGCCTTGGCCTTTTGGCTTAGGGCATCAATTTCCCTTCCAAGTTTCATTGCTTTTTCCCTCAAAGAGGCAAGCTCTACATCTCGGGCTTAAGAGGATTTCTTTGTTATTTTGGAAAACCAATTTGAGAAATGTGATGAGGTTTTTCTTGACATGTTTTCAAAGGAATCATCCAAACTTGCATTATTTTAAAATAAACTTTTACACAAAAGATATATTAAAAAGATTTTCAAAAAAGTGAATTAAAAAATCAACACTAAATCAATCAACCCTCAAAGACTCGAGTTCCACCGGGCATGCCAATTCTGTACATGTGAAAATTTTACTCCAAAGCCTATATAGAGACTTGGAAGAAACTTCTCAATCTACTTCATTTTTGCGTGAGCATGCCAGCTAGTTTCTAAAACTAGCAAAGTTGTAAATCCTATTTTGTGGGGCGATTGTGGCTAAGCGGGATCTTTTCGCCTTAAGCCTTCTTAAATTAATGCTCAACGGTCAGTATAGACGCTTTAAGGATTTATTTGTACTAGTATATGTTTCCAAAATTCACTTTCAAAGATGGTTTTCAATCAAATCAAACTCGTGCACTTAGTCTTGAAGATTTTCAAGTTCTGAAAAATAGAAACTAATTCTGTTTTTAGAACTTATTTCCAAATTTTTTTGGGTGACTTAAATCTCTAAAATTCATGAAAAAATTGTAAAACATAGAATAAAATGTGGAGATTCTAAGCCTATTTTTACTTAGTGCTTTAGTTCTATGAATTTACAGAATTAAATCCGGGACAAACCACTGCTCAAGTGTTTAAGGATATTCTATTACAAAAACACATAGGCCTAAAGATACCTCTTTATCTCGGTGTATAGAACTCCAAATTATATGATTTTAGTATTGTTGGAAAGCTATAGATATCAGCTTTCCAATGAGACTAATTTTATCGATTTTGGTTTTTTACAGAAAGAGTAATAGGAATTTCACCCAACCCTTATTGTAGGAAAATAGATTATACAGAAACAGAATCTGAACTTGATCGATATTTTCCTATTTTATTCATGAGCCTCCACTGCCCTAAAATTCTTGAAAATTTTATTTTTAGTGGGCGTGTTTGTTTAGATTTGTTGTCTTGAATTTTAGATCATTCAGAGCAACAATTTAGCAATGAAAAATAAAACAATATATATGTGCATGATGTAGAAAAACAGAATTTTAGTTTTAGAATATATATATACATCCATCCATCCGAATTTAAGAGCCATACATAACAAAATTAAAGCACATGACTGAAGAGAAATGATGTAAATATATACTTTAGCTTAAGTATAGAGGAAATTAGGAGTTATAAGAGTATATAGTATATAGAGCGGTAGAGAATCACGAAAGCAAACAAGTAAAGTGCATACACATAAACGAAATGAAATGGGCAACACTTCTACTTTATTACAACATAGGGGGAGACTTGAGGTCCATTAATACATTCCCTTTTCAAATTGAATATGAAGAAGAGAGTGCTAAGACTAACAAATGAGAAAAGAAACTTACTCACACGGCTCCAAGGAGGGAGGGGACGTTTCCTTTTTTCTTCTTCTCTCACTCTCTCTTTTCCCTCACTCTCTCTCTTGTTGCAACACCTCCTCTCTCTCCTAGACCCCTTCCTACACGTCCTCCAATGCCTTTCCAATCCCTCCAATGCTGGAAATGAGCCCCCATGGTCTCTATTTATAGGCCAAGGGGTTGGGCTGCTAAACCCTTCTTTGATGTGGATCGATGGATCTCTTCTTAGGTCCAATCCAAAGAGGTCCAGCTGCACATGGTCTTGTGGTCTCCTAGGTCAAGAGGAGTCTATCACATGCAGCCCTTGACTCGAGTGGGTTGATCCTTGGCTCGAGCTAGCATGCTTTGAATCCAATCGGCTAGGTGGGCTTGAGTCCAATCGGCTAAGTGGTTGTCCACCTTAGGTGAGTTCGGCCGGCTCTAAGGGGCTGGGTCATGGTGAGGCATGGATCCTTGTCCAGCCAAGGTAGGCTAGGTCTAGGTGTTAGGCTTAGCTAGTGTGGTTCGGCCTAGGCACATTCGGTGAAGATGGTTCAAGCTAAATTTGGTCAAGGTTCAGCCAATGTTATTTAGGCAAGGTCATGGTTGAGTTGTGCTCTTTGAGCCAAGTGAATCACAATCATCCCTAGCTTCTTCACGTGAATGGGCTAAGTGTCGTCCCCACTAGGCATGGCTTGGATTGATCCGGCCTTTGGTGTAATTCGGTTATGCCTTGTGCCACTTGTTGTAGCCTTTGATGCAAAAGACCCTACTGGTCGTGCTCGATCTTGGGCATGGCTTGGCCTAGCTAACTTGGGCTAAACGGGTGCTTGCTTTGCTTCGAGGTTTGACTTGGCCTTTGTCCATTCCTGTTTGATGAATGAGCTTGGTCTTGGCCTTGACTCAACTGTCGCCTTGATCCTCGCTCTCATCCTCATTTGTTCTTATCCTTGATTTGATCTACGTTTTATCCCTTTTCATTTATGGTTTCAAATATTTCCTTTTTCATTATTTAAAACTATTTTATTTTGAAATATATTTGTAAATATTGAGTTTTATTAAAATCTTCAAATATTTTTTCTTTGAGAACAATTGAGTTCAATTCCCAGTGTTCGTTTACATGGGCGACCTACTTTCACCCCATGAGTTAGTCTTTACCGTTTCAACTACTTTAACCCTTTGTTGGGTGTAGGGTGTCGAACCACTTTGACCCGTAATGAGTGTAGGGTCGTGCAGTAAGATTATCCTCAATCGGACGAGTTTTTGAGGCTTGATTTGGATTTGATTTGTATTTCAAAAGTTTTTGTAAATTTGATATTTTTGTAAACATTTTTGAGTTTGGTTCCCAATGTCTTATTTCTCTTTGTTTTTTTGAAGAAAATTGTTTGAAACTATCCTTTCTTGAGATGAAATCATTTGAACAGGCACAATGCTGCCAATTTGGGCTTGAGTGTAAAGTATTCATTTTTTTTGCTCTTTGTCAAAGTTTGATTTTTCTGAGAGAGGTGCAATTTACTTTTACTTTGAGGTTGCCACAAAAGTTTGGTACGAAAATGAGTTCATTTAATGTGTCTTTATTTGAAAACCCTTAAAAGACCCAAAATTGTGATTTTTTCTTAAAAAGGTAAAATTTCTAAAAGATCAAATTATTTTGAGAAAATTTTTGGGTGTTTACGCCCATTTAATTCAAAGGGGTTATATTAATGAAACATTTATCTCCCCCAATGATATAATAGAGTAGTAATGTTGTCCATTTTACTCCTTTACATTCACGCATTCTACATGTTTGATTTCAAGTTTTTCCTACCTTTCTATATGATATGTCTTCTAATCCCCTTTATCCTTAAACTATAAACATATTTTAATTCATTTTTCTTCAATCATTTACTTTAAATTTGCTGTGATTAGTCTTTTAATTTCGGACGAATGCATTCACATATGCTTTAAACACAGAAATTCTGTTTTCAGCATCCTCATATGTTTGATGTTGTATTTTTCATTTCTGTCTCTCTGCTCTAAATGATCTGAAATTTAGTACATTCGAATCCTCACACACAAGCCCACTTATATTAAAATTTTTAAGAATTTTGGGGCCTTACAACCACATAAATAAAATAGAAAAAATCAGACAAATTCAAATCTAAGTTTGTCTAGTCTGTGTTTCCTGCAATAGAGGTTGGGTAATCATTCTATAACTTTGTCTATAGTTAACTAAATATATTAAAATAATTTTATTGGCTGATATCCATAGCTTTACAACAAGACTAAATTCATAAAAATCGAAGCTTTGTACACCGCAATATAGTCGTTTCTTTAAATCTCTATATTTTTATAATAGATGAGTTTTGAACACTTGAGTATAGGCACTTCTTAGATTTAATTCTGTACAATCAAACATACAAAAATAAAATAAAAATAGTTGCAGGATCTTCACATTCTTGTTTACATACTATAAAATTTTAATGAATTTTGTGAATCTCAAAACTATTTAAAAAAATCTGAAAACAAGCTTTG
The DNA here is from genome assembly GCA_036023115.1 of Brasenia schreberi. NCBI lineage: Eukaryota > Viridiplantae > Streptophyta > Magnoliopsida > Nymphaeales > Cabombaceae > Brasenia > Brasenia schreberi. Next base: position 5,371,592 of record JAYKKT010000048.1, read on the forward strand.
AAAACAAAACCAGTTTCTGTTTTTTAGAACTTGTTAAGTTTTCCTTCCTTAGATCAAGTGAACGTTTTAGTTGATTCAAATTGACTCTAAAGTGAATTTTGTAAACACACACCTTACTCAAATCAATCGTCAAAGCGTTTTGAGCATCAATTAAGGAAAGATTAAGATGAAAAGATTTCGCTTTCCTACAATCGCTATACGAAGTTAGAAAACACAACTTTGCTAGTTTAAGTGAAACTAGCTAGCACGCTCGTGCACGACTTAGTATGTGAAAAATTATTTCAAGTCTCTACATAGACTTTGGAGTAAAATTTTCACATTTATACCTACCTTGGTTATTGGCTCGTAAACCTTTATATGATATATATCCCATGTTCAATAACATATTTCACGACTTTTTAAGTTTTGAAAAATTTTGGTAAAGGGGATGGCCTTGGAATAGTGTATCGTTTGGCATTATTACACACTCAAGTTTTCTTTGGTGTGTCTAGGAGGTGTATGAAAGGTTTGACTTGGGTGCCTTTATGATACATACGACCCTAGACGATTTAGAATTGATCCTAGGTACAACTCAATGTGCCCCTAGGGGTGGATGGTTTGAGTTTGTATGGATGCTAGGGGAGAGCATGTTTGATCCCTTACAAAATTGAGAGGTATGGATTCCAAGAGAAATCATGATCGATTCCTTGGTGGGTTTATGGATGTTGGGAGAAATCATGGCCGTAGGCTTGAGTTTATGATACAAACCTAGGCTCAAAGGAAATTTTTTGTTCATGGTAGGGTTAGGTGTACCTAGGATGTCGATGCATGCCTTAGGAGTAACTATGTCTACCATATTTTAAATTTTCTTTTCTTTTTGTTTTTCATTTTCAAATTCTTTTTGTTGGTGCGGGGAATTAGGTGCATCTTAAAAATCCACATCCTTGGCATCATTTGGTGGGGTTGTGGATGCATGAGTGTGATTTGATGCATGAAATGTATATAAATGATTTACCGATCCTACACGAAGAAGGGAAGGATCGAGTATAGAGTTTTGGGGGAGATAAGTTTCAGGCATACCTTTTTCGAGCTTGACTACATTTCCATGGTGAGAGCAAGCTTTCTTGTAGGTATCCCGATGTTGCTCTAGCTCATGCATGGCTTTGAACTCCCATTGCTTTGGTAGTTCTTGGATTTCATCCTTCAAGCTTATATGTGTGCAACATTCATTCTCCTTTGTGTTTGAAATTGTGCTCATGAAATGGAACCCATCGGAGCGCAAGTTTTGGAAAAGTTTGGAGTAACTTGTGCGAAGTGAATCTCATGTCCCACTTTGCTTATATGCCTAGGAATGTAGACTTTTCTTCATTTTCAATTTTTAGAATTTTAAAATTTTTATTTTCAAATGTTTTTTATTTTTGAAGATTTACTATTTTTTTTTATTTTTCGAAATAAAGAACTTTTTTGGGTTTTCCATGGATAAAGGGGTGTTTGGATGGTGATCAAGGTTGGATGATTCAATCTCGACACTTTCTACATTTGTGGCCTCATATCCTTCATAGGATTTTGGGCTCAATTTGATTTTTTGGGTATGTTTTTTCTCTCTATATACTTGAGATGATTTTTCGTGGGAATGATGTGTCTTAGCCTTTTGGTTTAGGGCCTCAAATTTTCTTTTAAATTGTATTGCTCTTTCCCTCAAAAAGGTAAATTCTTCATCTAGGATTTTAGAGGATTTCTTTGTGGTTTTAAAAAACTGATTTGGGAAATGTGATTAGGCTTTCCTTGACATGTTTTTAAAGGAATCATCCAAATTTGACATTATTTTTGAACAAAAAATTGACCTATGCACAAAGAATGGATTAATCACCAAAATTTTCTAAAAAGTAAATTTAAAAAGCAACACCGAAGCAACCAATCCTCAAAGACTGAAGTCCCACCGAGTATGCCAATTATGTAGATGTGAAAATTTTACTCCAAAGTCTATGTAGAGACTTCACATAAGTTTTCAATCTACGTCGTTTGTGCGAGCGTGCCAACTAGTTTGCTTAAGCTAGCAAAGATTGATTTCCTGACTTCGTCTAGCGATTGTGGGGAAATGAAATCTTTTCCTCTTAGACTTTCTTCAACTGGCGTTCAAGGGTCAGCCTAAATGCTTTGAGGATTGATTTGAACAAGGTGTGTTTCCAAAATTCACTTTCGAATAAACTTGAATCAACTAAAAACGTGCACTTTGCCTGTGAAAGGAAAAATTTTAAAGTTCTGAAAAATAGTAACTGGTTCTGTTTTCAGAACTTGTTTTTGGATTTTTTTGAACAGTTTCTTAATCTCCAAAATTCACGAAAATTTTATGGTAAGTAAATACGAATGTAAAGATTCTAGAACTATTTTTATTCTATTTTTGTATGATGTGATTGTATAGAATTAAGTCTAAGACATTCCTCTACTCAAGAAGTCGAAACTGATCTGTTACAGAAATATAGAGGTTTAAAGAAATGTTTGTATTTCGGTGCTCAGAGCTCTAATATTTATAAATTTAGTATTGTTGGAAATCTATGGATGTAATGAGAGTAGTTTTAATAGATTTGGTTCAGTGCAGACAAAGTTATATGATGATTACCCAACCTCTATTACAGGAAATACAGACTGGACAAACTTTGATATGAATTTATCCAATTTTCCTGTATTTTATTTACGTAGTTTCACGACTCTAAAATTGGTTTAGTCACACACTAGCACACTCATGTCATGTATCCATATAGTTATCAAAGCATTTTAAATACTATTTTATAAGCCAACACATATATACCCATTTGAAAGCATTAATAAACATTTCACAATCTTATACATCATAAAAAAACAATTCAAATTACCTCTAACACATAACCAAAAAGAAAATGCATCCACCTACCTGACGTCTCTATGTAGTTCCCAATATAATAGTGTTAACTCTCCCTTAATTACCTTAATTTAATTCATAAATTATGATAAAAATATAATATTATTATTCTACATTAAAATACAAACCCAACGACTTAAAACATGTTGAAATTAGATCTCAAACGAGTCTGAAAACCCTAAAACCCAATTTAGATCCATATAATTTTGTTTGGATCCAATAAAAGAGTCCAAACTAAGCCATGTTTTATATAGAGAGATAGTTGTAAATGCTCAAATATGACCCATGATCAAATCTACATAAACATCTCTACAATTTGATTGTTATGATCAATGATATAGATTTGAAGTAAAAGTATTATTGTACTGTGTATTTGTGCATTAATTTTTTTGTTTTATCATCTGAACTGGTCATCTTAAAGATTAAACAATTAAGATGATAAAGTATATTTAAGTATAGATGGGGTTTGAGGCCTCTAGTACTAGGGCCACATGCCTAGACTTATATGTCTTGTGAGTATGGTTTTGAGGAACCATAGTTATGTGTTTGATTAGACAGTGGTATTGACACTTAGGTTCTTACGTGAGACCGGTAACAATAAGAGAGGGAATCAGGCGTTAGGTTTTGGGCCAAAACCCCTAGGTCCAGTTAATGTGGCCCACCTCCCCCTGGTTTTGTTTGGTTGTATAGGCTGAATGGTTTGGTTCGCTTATTCAAAACGTAGAACCCAGACCACGAACACACTTAACCAGGACTACAGTAGTTGGTCCGAGTTCAAACCAATTGTTCGGGTCAGACCCGGGGGAAGGGGGTTTCACCTCCGTACCGTCCCCCTCTCCCCCCCCGTTGGCCCGTTTCATGTTCTCGCCCGAACGCTGCCGTTCCCACGTCAGGAAAACGCGCAAAACTGTCTTTCCTTTCTGCCATTCTCCTTTAGGCCTGCATTCGCGAAGGTTTGACAGAGAGAAGAAAGGTGGAAAGAAATCAAAGAGGAAGAGAAAGGAAGGGAAGAAGTAAGCAACTAAGAAGAATCAGAAGTGGAAGAGAAGAAGAGATCAACGAGGAACTAAAACTTATCGCATCGTCGACGCTAATGGCCGGGACCGTAACTCCGTCGACGTCATCGGCCCTTCCCACGCAGAATCCGATCTCGGTGACACCTGCAGCCCGGGCCTTCTTCGGCCGCTTGTATGATGGCGCCCGCTCCGGCCTCGCGCAGCGCCGGCCGTGGATGGAGCTCGCCGACCGCAACCAGTTTGCTAAGCCCGACTCTCTCGCGGAGGCCACAACCCGGACGCGAAAGAACTGGACCTACTTCCGCGTCAACTACATCATCCTCCTGTCGCTCGTGCTCGTTGTCTCCCTCGTCTCCCACCCCGTTTCCCTCTTCGTCCTCGTCCTTCTTCTCTCGGGATGGCTCTTCCTCTATCTTTTCAGATCCGAGCCTCTCGTCCTCTTCAACCGCACCTTCTCCGACCGAGAGGTCCTCGGAATCTTGCTCCTGCTCACAATCGTCGTCATCTTCCTAACCTCCGTTGGATCCCTAATCATCTCTACGCTCATGATTGGCCTCGCGATTGTCTGCACACACGCGGCCTTTAGGGTTCCCGAGGATCTTTTCCTTGACGAGCAGGAAGCTTCCGGAGGGTTCCTCTCTTTCCTCGGCACCGTCCCATCCGCGGCCTCTGTAGTTGCTGGACGCGTCTGATCTGGAACCATTTCTCAGGTGCATCTTCTTGTAAAAGATAGACGATGCTGGATTAGAAATCTACACGCATTGAAACTTGGTTCCTCAACTGTAGATCATCATTTGCTGTTCCTTTTGTTAGAGATTATAAACTATCTGTTTGAGTTTGTCTTTTACTATAGAAGAAACCGTTAGATCTAGAAAACTTTGGCCTTTTCATTCCTTCTGTATGACCTGCTATGGTTAGATCTGACTTGATATGAGCAGATCTGAATTTTATATGAAGAGATCTGGAGCATGCGTAGTGCTGTATCCTGAGATCTCCGTCCATCATACTTTTCTCCTTTGTTCTTTCGTTAGTACTTTAAATGCGGTTTTCTTCTCTGCTTGGGATCTCTTGTCACGATTGGTGCTCTCAAGATAAATAAAATATATTTCTGTTTTTTGTTGATTCATTGGGCCTTCCGTCTGGTAATTCATAGCATTTTCTTGCTTAACACAATCCATGTTCTTATTGCATATTCTCTGTTTGTGTTCTTTTTAAGTTCTTGTTTATGTGACTTTAATTTTCAACGATTGACTGATTATGCAGCTCTGATTAGTGGTTGTGAAATAATAATATGGCTATCTGCATTTTTTTCCTCAGTTGCAATGTATTTTCCTTAGTTAAGATGTATGTTTCATTATGTGTTCTGTTTATCCATGATCCATTTATATTGCACTCTATTACATATTATTCGTGGAGGAGGACTCGAACTCCCTACACTCTAGACTTTGTTTAATATTGAAGTGTAGTTTGGTTGATGTTGTCATGAGTGGCAGTTGGTGCTGATGTTGTAAAAATCGTGTCTGTGCCCTATCACACTGGGCACCAATACGGCTGTATCGTAAGGTACGATATGCTGGAAAATTTTGTATTAAAAAATTCAAAAAATATAAAATTAAAATTAATGAGCAAAACATATATAATACAATGAAGAAGCATCCATACTCAAACAAAAACATCTCCTAATAAAGTTATGAACAAGGCTACAAGCATCCATATTCCATAATCCATATTTCATAGTTCATACCATTGACTATTAAGTAATGCAACAAAATTAGAAGTACAATTTACAATCATTAAAGACGAAAACGTTACAAAGTTACAAATAAAAGTTTTAAAACAAATTGCAATCATCCACAACGTGGATCATAATCAACAAAAGCGTTATAATCAACGTAGTAAGGATCACCACCATCATCATCATCTCTTTCCTCTTCTTCCTCCATAATAGGATTTGCTCATCCAACACCTTCATTTTCATCATCTTCAATTCCAAGTTCTGCTTCGGATTGGAGTGTCCTCCAGTTTTCATCCTCTAAAATAAGAAGGGGATCCTCCTCTTCGACCCAATCATTAATAACATATACATTTTCGTAATTCAACAGGCCATATGGCACCTTCCTTGCCCTTCTTGCATCCTTTTGCATTTGCCTATAAAGAATATCAAATGCAATATAGCCACATCAATCATTCATTATTAATAAGATTAAGAAAGAACTAGGCAACAACAAACAATATATATTTTATAATTATTACCTTTGCCTTAACTTCATGTTATAAGCAACGTAGACCAAATCACGCAGTCGGGAATGCTCCAGTTTGTTTCGCTTTTTCGTGTGAATGCGTTCGAAAAAGCTTTAATTCCTCTCGCACCCACTAGAACTATATGTTTGGCTCAATATACGTTGAGCAAACCTTGCCAAATTCGATGCATCTACACCAAAACAAGCCACCATTCATCTTAAATAAAACACGATAATGATTAATAAGAAACACGTGGAGTTAATCAATTAATAATTTAACTGAATATCAATAAAAACACAATACCTTGTCGCATTTAGGAGCGGAGTTGGATTGAAATTGGGCTTCCAAAATCTCCAACACTTTGTGTATACTTGCTTAACTCTAAATGGGTATTACAACGAATCGATGAATCTTCAAAAAGGTTAATTGCATTTAATATACCATCTTTCACTTCTTCATCCTCCACAAAGGTAGGAGAAAATCGAATAGAAGGGTTAAGAAAATATGCACCAACGTGCAAATCATGATGCATTTGGCGGTTCCAACGTGGATCAATTATCTTCCAAACCTTCTTTAGAAGTAACTGCTTGCGGTCAAGGTTTGCTTGTATTTTCAATTTGGCCTTATCCATAGCATCATATATAAGGAGAGCAGGTCTATCTTCACTCTCCACCATCCAAGTATAATCATCCCAAAAAATTTGTTGAAAACAACATATGCCACAACAATCTCTTCCCTCTTTCTAGACTAACTAATAAAGCCCTATTCATCATGATGCAAATAATTTTTTCAATATGCTTTTTTGTATGACAAGACTTTGCACAGTAATGACATTTGTAGCAAATCTTGTCAATGAAGGCCTAATCAATTCCCTTTCACTTGTATGAATTTGCATCAAATGCAATACAAAAGAATGATTATAAATATACTTTGTAACATTTGTGCACGCATCTATAGTCCCTCTTATTTCATCCATTGCACTCAAATCTTTAAGTATTAAGTCTATGTAGTGTGCAACACATGGAGTCCGTACTAAGGATGGAAAGTTTGCCTCAAGCATCTTATCAGTTGATCTAAAATTTGCAGCATTATCAGTAATGAATTTAACAACATGTGAAAAACCTACTTCCTCAACAACTTTCTTGAAAATAGGGAGTAAATTATTTGTAGTTTTATCAATATGGGACAACTCATATTATTTCAAAAATAATGTGCCTTTGGGATAATAGATTAGGAAGTTTACCAAAGACCTACGCTGGCCATTTGTCCAACCATCATCTATGACATAATATCTCGTATCCTTCCACGACTCCCTAAATTCAGAACTTGATAGAACATCTCGTATCTTTCCACGACTACCTAAATTCAGAACTCCATGCATTAACAATATCAACTCATTTTTGCAATAATGTACCCTTCAAAGAATGATAAGTAGGGACTCTATTACCCGATCTTACACTGGCAATAGCATCCGCCATACTTTGAAAATAAAATGAGTTTGCAACATTAAAAGGGAGGCAATTTTCATAAAAAAATTCAACACACTTCAAATCTACTTTCTCAATTACCTCCTTTGAAGTCATAACTGATCTAATGTCTTACTGAGCTCTAGGAGTCGTACATGGGGAAAAAAATGAAGGCATCCCACTAGGGCCACTACCTCCTCTTGTTCCTCCTCTAGTACCTCTCGTAGGAGCTGTTGCAGTGGAACAAGAGTCAACTACATTACTACTACTACCGGAACCTACAATTTTTTCCCTTTTCTCGCCTTCTCCTCTCCTCTTCAGTCATCTCTTCTTTCATATCAACTGCACCATGGAATTCATCACCACCATTACTATACATCCCTTGAGAAGAAGCTTCTTCAAATGGTTGATACATATCCCAACCACCTATTTTTGCCCTGTCCCTCACCCTTAATATGTTTTTCTCCTTTGAAGTCTACAATACTTGCTCAATCTCGTACTTCACTACTTCAGGAACTCGAGAACATGCACTAGCATCATTTTTGTTTCCCGCAAGATGGTGTTTCATACGAGAAATACTAACATGTTTTACAGCATTGTAAAACTATTAGAAAAAAATATCTGCATTAATCAAGAAAGATCAACTTACAAGAACCAGCAGATTGGAGGCATTCCTCCAATCTGCACAAAATCGCAAATTGTGGCTCCCTATAGTGCTGTCGTCCAACCTCTCTTATCTTATGACTTAACCCTAATCACTAATGTGACAATCAATTTCTATATGTTTGGTTCTTTCATGAAAAATTGGGTTTAACTCAATGTGTAGAGCAACTTGATTATCATAATATAGTTTCATTTGATCAACACTTCCAAACTTCAACTTCACGAAGTAACTGTTTTACCCATATAAGTTCACAATTAACCATTGCCATAGCCCGATATTTACCTTATGCACTTGATCGAGCAACTACATTCTCGCTTTTTACTTTCTATGATACAATATTACCACCAATGAAGACACAATATCCGAAGTAGACCTCCTATCAAGCAAGTGAACCACCCAATCTGCATTTGAATACCCTACAACATGAGTGTTTCCTTTATTTTATATAACAACCCTTGACCTGGAGCATTCTTAATGTATCGTAAAATTCGAACCACTTTGCATTCCAATGATCAACACATGGTGATTGCATGAATTGACTCACCACATTGACGGCGAAGGAGATATTTAGTCCAGTTATTGTAAGATAGTTTAGCTTTCCAACTAACTTTCCACGTACTGCTTTGGATCCGAATAAGGCTCCCCTTGATCCGGTAATAATTTGTTGTTCGGATCCATTGGAGTATCAACAGTTTACAATTTATCATGCCAGCTTCTCCAAGTACATCTAAAGCATATTTCCTTTGTGAAATCACAATACCATTCTTCTGATTGAGCTACCTTAAGACCAAGGAAGTATTTCAACTAAGTCTTTGGTTTGAAAGTGACTTGAACAAATGTTTCTTCAATTGAGATATTCCTCATAATCATTACCCGTAATAACTATATCATCCACATAGACTACTAGATAAATACATCCGCCTAATTGAAGAATGTCGATATAGAAAAGCTGAATGATCTACTTCTCTCCGAGTCATAGCAAATTCCCGCACAATGGTACTAAACTTACCGAACCAAGCTCAAGGAGATTGTTTTAAACCATAAAGAAATCGTTTCAACTTGCAAACTAAGCCTCGACTCTCCCCGAGCAACAAACCCAAGTGGTTGCTCCATATATATCTCTTCCTCAAGATCACAATGAAGGAAGGCATTTTTAATGTCTAGTCGATATAACGACCAATGCCCAATAGCTTCCATGGCGAGGAAAGATTGGCCTAAAAGATTTGAACAGGGAGAGCCATATATCACCATAATCAAGACCATATGTTTGAGTGTATTCCTTTGCGACTAGGCGGGCTTTAAGACGATCAATTTGACAATCTGACCTTCGGAGTCAACCTTCATTGCATATACCCATCGGCCAGACCGAACAAGCTGTTTTCCCGGAGGAGAGTGAACTAAGTCCCACGTGCCACCGTGCTCAAGAGTAATCATCTCATCAATCATGGCCCGCCTCCAACTTGGATGGGAAAGGGCTTCACTAAAGGTTTAGGAAGCTGGACGAGAGGACAGAGGAAGACACACAAGCATAATAGGATGATGATAAATGATGAAAACTCGGGAAGTTATAAATGGGATTAGGATTTTTAGTGGGTGAATACCTTTTCGAAGAGCAATAGGAAGACCAACGGACTTAGGAGACTCGACGTAGTCTGGTGGTAGGGGAAGCCGGTGGAGTCGGACATGATGCACTAGGATGCTCGTCAATCTCTATAGTTGCTAGAGTGGCCTCCCGTGGACGGTGCTTGATAAGTGAGGAAAAGGCGCCGAGGTGGAGTTAACTAAGCCTCTCCAGTTGGAGTGGGCCAAAAAGGAGATAGAGGTGGGCCAGAAAAATGGACGGACAAGTAAAACCTTAGAGATGATACTAGGATCGCAAAAAAAGTGACATCCGAAGTATACCAACAGTGAGGGGGAGAATAACAACGATATCCCTTTTGTACCCTAGAATAACCAAGAATTTTCACTGAAGTATTGAATTGGGTGAAAATGAATTTATGCACAATTGGAAAAATAGTTGAGACTTTTGACTTTGATTTCATTAAATATATAATTGTAAGGCGAGTACAATCATCAATAAAGGAAACAAAGTATCTCTAACCAAACAACGAAGTAACAGTACTGGGACCCCAAATATCTGAATGAAGAAGTTCAAAATGCTGAGATCGTCTAGAGTCACTCAATGGATAAGTGGCTCTTTGATGTTTCCTAAGCTAGCAGACTTCACATTCAAACTGATGTTTATTGACTCTAAGATGAGGTAGAACATAAGGAAGTTTTGACACAAGTAAATGACCAAGACGACTATGCCAAAGTCGAATATCTGAATCCTGAATTGTTGTTTTTGAAGCTTTATAAGAAGTTCCATACTGAAGATGATCTTCCAAAATGTATAAGCCCCTCTGTAGTCTATCATGACCAAAGACTTTTTCCGTCTTCAGTTCCTGAAACACACAACCAGTAGGAGTAAAAGTTATTAAAGTATTTCATGGTATGAGTCAATGAACTGACTGAAAGTAGATTTATTAGAAAATTAGAAACATGATAGACTGATGTTAAATTAGCAAAACATGTGGGTACACTTCCCTGTTCAACCATATACGAGTAAGAGCCATCTCTTAACTTAATAGGCTCTTGTTTTGGAAGAAGTCTGTACTATGAAAAATACAATGATTCTCCTACCATATGATCTGTAGCACCTGAATCAATAATCCAAGTCTTTGAATTAGAATAAGAGGAGTTACCCTTCATAGTGTGAGTCGCATGATCTACTGAAGCTTGAGAAGAAGATGGTTGAGATTGTTTAGATAGTCTTATTTCTAATCCTTCTATTCGCTTAATAAGCTCTTGCATTTCATCTATATTAGAAGTAGTATTCTCAGCAGCACGAACAGAGTGATTTCTGTTTTTATAATAGTCTGGTTTGTCATGTAATTCCCAACATTATTCTTTGGAGTGTCTTGATTTTCCATAATGAGAATAGATGAGTTTTTCTTTTTCATCAGGATGGGATCTACCACGTCCACGACCTTGATATCCTCCTCTTCCACGATAATGTGAATTTTCTCCTCTTGTTTGGAGTGCATGTTGGTCTGGAGCAAGAATGTTATTCTTCTCAAGATTTCTTCGATCTTCTTCTCTGATTAATAATGAATACAACTTCCCCAATGAAGGTAGTTCATCTCTTCCCAAGACATTGAGTTTTATTGACTCAAATTCTAAATTTACACCCCACAGTAAGTCGAATACCCTTTTCTTTTCAATCTCTGCATTTCTTTCTGTTTGACATGAAGAGCATTTGATATTAGTAATACAGAAGTTCATCCCAAAGTCCTTTAAGATCTGCATAGTAATCATTGATAGAAAGTGAGCCCGGTTTACAGTTTCTGATCTTTTCCAAAATTTCATATTCTTTTGCTACATTCTTCTTCCTGGAATAAGCTTCAGAGGCTGTTCACCAGATTTCATAAGCTGATTCAAGGAACGTAAATGTTTTTGCTATTGATGGAATCATGGACTGTAGTAACCAAGATAAAATTAGTGTATCTTCTCTTCTCCAAATAGAATAATTTGCATCAGTTATATATGGAATAGGTGTTTAACCCATAAGATGAGCCCATCTCCCTCTTGCTATGATAGCCAATTCCACTGACCTTACCATTCCAAAAAATTTCTACCATCTAGCTTTGTTATTGTAATCTTGAAGCTCTCTCCTTTTTCATTCATAATATGTTCTGGTGTCAAGAATGGATTTTCAACACCCTTTCCTTTGTTTGTCATTTATATATCACTTCAAATAGAAAATACCTCACAGCAAATGCCCTAGAAAACGATTCTAATATTATCCAAACAATGAATCAGATATGATGTAGTTGCCGTTCCACATTAAAGAAAAATTGTATCTACCCATTTTATAAACGTGTTTCAAGCATTAAAACTATTTAATCCACACGATATCAAGAGAATAGGGTTGTCGATAGTGCCTATCAATGCACAATCTGATCCACACGATATAGATATAAAGAGAAAGGCTGCCAATAGTGCTTAACAACTCACTATTATGATAATAAACACTTCTGTACCACCAATAAAAGCCTCTGTTGAAAATTCCGCCTTTGTCTTAAATAATATGAAACTTCTCAAGATAAAAAAAATGCAGATTTCTAGCCTTATAGGCTCTTATACCATATTAGAAAAAATATTTGCATTAATCAAGAAAGATCAAGGAGGAGGGTTGTGTAAGGCTTCCGACAGCCAGCGTAAAACATCGTCGGATTTTTATAACATGGATTACAAAAATTATGAGCATTGCTTTGGGGCGTCCTCGCCTAGCGACGTGCTGCAGAGCCCGAATGCAGTAAGAAGTAAGTAAGGGCCACTACATTTTCGCCCGAATGTAGTGAATCAATTGCATAGAGGGTTCTCACATCATGGACGGGTGTGGGTAAAGAAGTTAGTCCCGCTACATTGCCGCTTGAATGTAGTGAAAAATTTTCAGCAAGTCTCCGCATTTTGATTATGGACGGATGCGGGGAAGCTAGTCCTAGATAATAAGATTCGTATTGGTTCTTGGAATACCCGAACATTATCGGGTAAGCTAATGGAGGTGGTAGATACTATGATTCGGAGAAAGATTCATATTCTATGTTTACAAGAGACAAAATGGGTTGGAGAAAAAGCAAAAGAGATAGAGGATAAAGGTTTTAAATTATGGTACTCAGGTAAAGAAAAGGCTCGAAACGGAGTTGGTATTATCATTAAATAAAGATTTAAAGGAGAGTGTAGTAGACATACAACGATATGGTGACCGAATCATGACGTTGAAATTAGTGTTAGGAGCAGAGGTTTTGAATATAGTTTGTGCTTACGCACCCCAAGTAGGACTAGGAGATAGTATAAAGATAACTTTTGGGGAAGAGTTAGATAAGGTGATTCAAAAGATTCCACAAAGGGAGATGATTTGTTTAGGAGACTTAAATGGACATGTCGGTAAAGAGGCATTAGGATATCAAGGGATGCATGGAAACTTTGGTTTTGGGGATATTAATGAGGAAGGTAGGGAGATTTTAAATTTTTCTATGGCATTTGATCTCTTTATAGTCAATACAATCTTCAAAAAACGAGATGAACATTTAATTACTTATAAGAGTGGCTTATCACAAACACAAATTGATTACTTTATTTATAGAAAAAAAGATAGAGCATGTTGTAAAGATTGCAAGGTAATTCCAGGAGAAAGCTTAACCACCCAACATCAACTTTTAGTTATGGATTTACAAATAAAAAAATAGACAAAGAAGAAAAGAGTGCATCGAGCTATTCGGACTAAATGGTGGAACCTCAAAAACGAGAAAGAAGATATATTTAAATAGAAAGTCCTTCAAGGAGATGTTTGGAATTATGTTGGTACACCCTGTGATATGTGGAACAATATGGCTATACATATTAGGAAAGCGGTGAAAGATGTGTTAGGGGTATCTAAGAAAGGTGTACCGGCACAAAAAGAAGCTTGGTGGTGGAGTGAAGTAGTACAAAATAAAATCAAGGCAAAGAGGGCATGCTACAAATTACATTATGCTAAGAAAACTAGTGAAACTTTAGAAGCTTATCAGAAAGCAAAGAATGAAGTGAAAAATGCCGTGAGTGAAACAAAAGCTAAAATTTGGGAGGACTTATATAAAAAACTCAACTCAAAAGAGGGTGAAAGAGATATTTTTAGAATAGCTAGGACTAGAGATAAGAAAACTAAAGATCTTAATTATTTTAGATGCATAAAAGACGAGGATGAAAAAATTCTAGTGGCAAATGATGATATAAGAAATAGATGGAAAAACTATTTTTATAAGCTTTTTAATGAAAATAAAAATGTGAAATGCGTATTGCAAATAGTGCTGGACACCTCTAATCTATATGTTCAAAGTGCATGGAAGATAGGTTATTCTTGATTAACTAGTAAGGAATTCACTTGTAGAATTACATAATGCGTAAGGCATCATAATGTGTGGGTGATTATTTGTTTGTCAAATGCAGGAAAATGTGAAAAAGACGTGTTTCCTTTTTCCTTTTCTGGCTATGTAGATGTTTAACTGAGTTAGCTCAACTAAAGTTTTAAAAACTGCAATTTGTACATTTTCTTGAGAGATAAGCCGCACAAGAGCTTTTCATTATCATGAACTTGGAAAAGAAGGCTAGATGTTGGGTTGAACTTGAGTCTGTTCAAAGATGGCTCGTTGGTACAAGTTTTCTAAATGAACCTGAATATTATTAGTGATCAATGTCATGGTACTCTTTATTTAAGTGCTACCTAGTGCAACAAAAGCTCTAGTTTGTGAGCAGTCTGGTCTAAGGGTGTCCAAAGAATCTAGCAAAACAGATTTGGATTGATCAAACCGAACTATCTTTTTTCTTTGTGGTTGTTTTTGGTTTGCAGTTTTATTTTATGGTTTAATTCATGTGTTGTCAATAGCATTTAGCACCCGCTTATGCGGACAACCCTCTATGTGGTAAGATTGCATGTGCAAACTTAATGTTATGCTAAAATGTAAAGAATGTGTATATATGTAGTAATTAATTTAAAAAGTGAAATGAACGTCCATATTTCATGAGTGTGGACCAATTTAAACAATAAATAATGAATATTTGTAACTCCTAAACAACATTGTGGATTCTTCAATGCCTCTTTATTGTGTATTATAGTGTAAAGTACCATACCGAAAGTATTAGAAATCTTTTAAAAACTTTGTGGAATCAATTATGAATATTTGAAATTTCAAAAGAAAGCAAATAATTCAGAAAGTGGTGTTCACCTCATCTTACATCCTTATGACACTTAGAACATAATAGTCAAACAATGTCTGTATTTGTTTGAGTATGTTAAAAGGTGACCATAGAAGGAAATTTTTTTTTCCAAAAATTTTATAGACAATTTTTTGTTTAACTTTGAAGATGAAGTAATATTATATCCTAACATATTTTTTAAAGTATTTTTATCAAATCCTTATTTTACCTTACCAAAGCCTTATCCCACATTAAGTGGGATTGATTAGAGGATGCAACACGAGAGCTTCCTAGGAGGTCACCTATCCTAGTACTACTCTTGCCCAGGTATGCTTAACTCAAGTTTGGATGGGATCCAATTTATTCATGCTCGAAACATTTCACCCCTTAAGACCCAATGAAGTTTTATGCTAGTTGTTGGCTATGAATGCATCCCTCCTTTATCGGGGCTTGGAACCAGCCATGCTAGAGTGATCTGTTACCTGGGCGGAGTTAAAATATCTTCTCAAGTAAACCCATTAAATTTATAAGCATGGAAATAGATGGTGACTTGTAAAATTTCATATTTTGAATTTGAAAAATTGACTTTCTAAATCTTTAGAATCTTATTTTTTAATTATTTCTAATGAACTCATTTGGGGTGAGATTTGCTTATTTACATGCAATATCTTAAGCTTTATCTACATCACATCATGTTGTAATTTGTAAATAAGCAATTGTATGTAGGTGACCTATCTGCTAAAATAGGATGCCTTAGGCACGTGAAGGGCAAATAGCATGCATAAATGCCGTCTTATGCACTCTATTGACAACTATTAGTGCATAGTCTGAAAGTTGAATCGAACCATCAGAACCCTATGTGAGCACACGTGTGCATTTACACACACATAGATTTTATTTGGTCCCATTTTGAAGTGTAAATGCTAGAAATGGTGATGATCTATTGTAGACGGTACTTAATATGTAAACTTCTTTAATTCACTAAGTTTATCTGTCATGTGATTAATCATATCTTGTACACTATAGGTATTATCTATTGGTGCAGTAAAGCACGTTTAACCATGTTTAGGAACTGAGCTAAACCGAACTGACGTGGTTTGGCTCAATATGGCTGAAAAGTCAACCAGAGAGCCCAAGGGTGCTCCAGCATTCAAAAACAGAAAATCCTGATATCCTCTTTCCCTGATATATTTTTGTAAGAGGAATCATGCATTTGTAATTTGAGTCCTCATCTCCTCTCCTAGTGACAGATCTTATTGATCAATGTTGTTAATTGTGTTTTAGCATATTATATTGTAGGAACGAAACCTATAGCGTAGGGGTAAGTTACAAAGCTCATAGGGCAAGCTATTTATGAAGTAATGAGAACTTCAAATTAACAACAATTTCGCTACATATCAATAAAATATGAAGAAATTCGTAGGATATAAAACTGCAAATCTCATAAAGGACAAGCTCAGAGTTTGAATTAACATCAATTTTACTACACATGAATAAATTATGAACAAATTCGTAGAATAGTGGTGCTGTTTCTGTGGGTTTGCACACCTTGCCTGCTGCCTGGTGCTGCTTCATGTTGCTCTTAAAACGATAATCCTGCTTGATGTTGCTCTCTTTACTTGTATCCAGATGCAAGCCAACTCCTCTTACTGTTTGTTGAAAAATTCTATTTTCTAAAGCATGTGCACTTATTTATCTATTCTAATATTCCTTGTCATTCTTTGCTTTCTGTTGGAGCATTCTACTGAATTGTTATCTTATAGCATGTGCACTTATTTATTTATATATAAGTTTTGTGTTACTAACTGCTCTCAAAACGAAGCATTCTACCAACACTCATGTAGGCCAAAAGGAACTGAATATAGTGCATTTTTGCTGTCATAATATGATTGTCAGACCTGCCTCCCTCAATATATAGTAATGAACTTATGAATGTAAATCATTCTTGAACTAGATTTATAAAAGTATCCGCTGGCTCATAATATCCCGCCAGAGCAGTTGAGATAGTACGCGTTTAGGTGGTGTTCTGATGCCATCTTTTCAGGTCGCAATATCACATTTTGGTGGCCGGTCCCATTTTCTAAACTCAATCTGTGCCTTCTTTTCATCATCGAAAGGGATTTACTTAATGATTAATCACATCTAGCAGGGTTCTCTGACTCCCACCTCCCAAACCGTTCGGAAAGCGAATTACTACGGAACTCCTCGCCAGGTCAAGTAATTCCTTCTAATGGGTATAGTAATATACTCATTAATTTTTTGGCGCCGGTATGGAAATATCCGAATGTGTTGAAATGAATGGCCACGTTGCTGAGAGGCTCATGACCATCTTGTAAAGATGTAGAAGGAACCTCTTTAGAGTATGAAAGTCATGAGCAACAACATTAACAAGGGAGATCATAAATTAGAAGGCAAAGTTCACGTTTTACACTGGAAATTAACCATGAGCGGAGATACAAGGCCTTAACGAGAGGGGGAGATTTCTGCACTAGTTTTAAGATATTAATCGAGTTAGATCCGCAATAGTACACCACATTACTTATTCAGGTTCAAATTAAAGTATCCTTTTTCAACCGAGTTCAACTGTGTATTTGGTTAAACTTGTATTAGCAGAGACATCACTGGTTCGTTATTAGCCTGCCGGTTCAAGCCAGAACTGAATTACTTGTGGAACTGGCGGTAAAGGGAGCAGGCCGAATCGGTGTGGACTTCTAGGTTCAGTTATGGTTTATAGTTTTTGGAATCGGAACCAGCATAGCACCCGACGATTCTAAATTGTCAATATATTTAAATACTTTTTCTAGAACCTCTTATTACAAACAAATCGTTACCTTAGCACTCTCCATCGTTACGGTTGGTGGGGAGATTTACTCTCATCTAGTGCACTGTTTTGTAATTTCAAAAAAAAATATTTGAAAAAGGCAGTGACTTTTGATTGACATGTTGTCACCTTTTCAGGGAAAAAACAATTATTTTATTGGGCGTCCCTTGCCTATTCACTAAAGGGTCATTCATGTTGTCAATTTGATTCATCTGTTATCCATTTAAAAGGTTTTATTTTTTAAATATGAAAATATTGTTGATAAATAGTAAAAGTTTAATTTTAAAAATTATCGTTGATCAATAGTGTTCTATTATTATTTATTTCGAATGTTGGAGCTGCTTGATTTCAACTTTTATAAATACATGATCTTATTCTTGTTTCAACAACAAATATAGAAGCTTAGGAGTAGCACAGTCGTCATTCTTGATCTCTCATTTCTCTTTTTTTATACTTATTCTCTTGCTAACTCTTTGATTTTAAGTGTTTTTATCTTGTTTCATTGTTAATATTTTATTATATTTATATTATCATACAGTTATTTATCTATTTATAAATCTTTCTTTTTCATTGTTAGTCTTATTGTCTTAATTGTACAAGTTTATTTTGTTAGCCTTTCTTTTTTCTTTTTTCAGTTTATTTTACTAAATCAATGGTTCAACATGATGGTAGTACTTTCAACTCTAAAAATAAAGAGAAAGTTATTCCTGACAGAAGTCGAAGTTGTTATATTCCTCAAAGAGATATACTAATACAACTGATATGAGAAAGTATGATAGATATAGGCAGTGTATTGGTACTAATGTCTCATTTGTATTGAAAACCATTTTACTACTCGAGGTTCAACAAATACGACAATACATGTTGGACGCCCTCAAAGAGTTAATACGACAATACTTGTTTAAGATTCATTTTACAAAGTTGTAAGATGAAGAATGTGTTGTCAATCAAACGAAGTGCAACTACTTCAGAAAGGTCTACAACTTTACGCATCAAAATAGTTATAACACTATGAAAGCATATCATGAGAAAATATCTAGCCAAAGGGAATTTAGATGTCGAGCAAACCTAATCTTTTGTGCAAAAAAGTTTGTCTACTCATGGATATGCTTTTATAAGGACTTTTCCACTACAACTACACTTAAGATTGAGAGGAGTTTGCACAAATCATTTCAATAGAACAACTTCCATTTAATTTTGGTCAAAAACTTTGTTTTGTTGATTACGTAAAACATGCACATAATCCTTTAGCAAAACCTATTTCTAGACAATCGGTTAATCGACACATACATAAATTATGTAAAGTAAAAAAAAGAGTTGCATTTTTTAGTTCATTTGAGCGTAATGTGTCATGTGTGTTGATATATAGAGTGATAACTTTCAGTTACATACATACATGGATATTACTATTTATTGGATAAATGATAGTTGATCAATTCAAAAATGTTTTCTTACATTTCTTTGTTTTGACAAGTCATACACCGCACAAATATTTGCTATATGTTAAAATTAGTTTTTGAAGAATATCAATTATTTTATAAGATTTTTTAATCACTTGACAATACTTGTGTTATTTCTAAGTTAATGAGGATATGTCAACCTTTTTTATGCGGCAAATTTGTCCTATTTTTTGTTCTTGTCATATACTTAACTTGTCTGCATAACATGGTTTGAAGATTTTACAACCTTTTAAAAACACACTTAATTTTCTATGAGATCGTCCTAATGTTAGAAATGAATAGGTAGATTTTTGTATAAGAAAAGAGAGAAGATCAAAAAATTCCAAAGGGCATTGAAATCGTTAGAATTGACCTATCAAATACTTTTCGTGACTACTTTTTAGGGACCTATTAATAGAATTTATACACCTTCATTTTTCATAATCGAATTTATTTGAATGTTATTGCGATATTTGTAAGAATCTTTCAGATCTCCTATATGTTTTTAATAACATTGCAAATGTATAGTATGATTTTCACTATCCAACTTGTCATTTATTTGTTTACCAAGTTTCAAAAATAGTTTATATGTTTTCACATTTTCGAAAAACTTCTTATCTAACTCAGAGTATGAAAGAGATGATAGAAAATGATTTTATTATTATACATATTTTCTTTCTATTAGTTTAGTTGCTGATACATTACGCCCTAAATTAAAATTAGATGGCTTGGAAGAGTTAATGATCGATTATAATGTCATTTCATTAGTCAAATTTAAAGATATTGATAGCATAGTGAAAAATACAAGATCAAGCATTAATCAATTATGTAGAAATTATAAATCTTCACATATTCATCTTGTTCTACAAATAGAAAAAGAAAGTAGTAGCAACATACATCCTTCCCTCTTAGCAGGAAGTTTTTTTCTCACATTTGAAATCAAGGCTCAAAGAACATCCAAAATCTATGAGTTCAACTGAGTTTGAAGTATATATGGATACTTATTATGATCCTCATAAATTTAAGGATGATAAAGATAAAGAAAACTTTGTTATTTTAAAATGATGGAGAGATCATCAAGTTACTTATCATATTTTATCTTTAATTGTTGAGGATGTATTTGTCATTTCAACCTTAACTATTGTTGTGCAACAAACATTTAGTATAAATGAGAATATATTAGATGAACATTACTCTAACTTAAAACATTAGACATTAGAAGTTTAGGCTTGCTTAGATAATTAGAAAAGAAGACATCAAGTACAAGAGTGTGAAGAAGTATAAGTGGACAAAAGATATTTATATTACTAAAGAAGAAACTATTATAAGTACCACTGACATTGACACACAAGCATAGAATGATATGGATGATTAAGTTCAGACTCCATTAATTCAAAGGATGCCCACCGAAAGGTAAGTGATGACTACATGAGTTTGGATTCATTTCACCCAAGAGAATATATATAGAAAGCTTAATTCAAAGGTAAGTAAATTATGGTCAACCCTATTGTTTATTTTATTTTTTATATGTATGATTATAATTTATAAATATAATATTTAATTTTTTAATGTTAAAATTTAAGTTACTTAAATGTGTCATATACTTATATATAATATAATTTTGTATTTTAAAGTCAATATGAATATATGATTTTGTAATTTAGTTCATATTAGAACTAGTCTTGAAACCAGAACCGCTCATAAGTCAAACCCAGAACTGTCCCAAAACCAAACATGTCTATATCCACAAATACTTGGTTTTCACCTTTGCCTTGGTGGTTGTTGTTTCTCATGCATACGGAGTGGGAGATCAGGTCCAATGGGTACCGGAGTGGGTACGGGAGGCCGAAGCCAGAGCTATACATGCCTTGGGTGTAAGCACTACCAGATGGCAATGGAGTGGGAGATTGGGTCCAATGGGTAAAGGAGTGGTTATGGGGCAAAAAAACACACACACACACACACACACACACACACACACACACACATATATATATATATATATATATATATATATATATATATATATATATATATATATATATATATATATATAAAGTCACAGTGAGGAACTCTTAAATGTGTAATATCTTTTGATGCATAATTTTGCATAAATACTTTTTGATTTTTGAAATTAACTATGGAAATTTGAATTATTTTGTATTTAATAATATATTAAATGTAAAATACAAAAATATAATGACACTTTTAATTAAAGATGTCAAAATGGGCCTGACCCTGGAGCGCCAAATCCTGAAAAAATGGATGATCGGATCAGAGAATTCTGACCCATATTTGAAGTAGGACCGGCCGACCTTCATCTTGTGAGTAGAGTCCTTTGCCAGGCTAGTTAACGCTATCGAGTCTTGATGAAAAACGTTACTTTAAAATAAAGAAATATACCTTCAGTTACAACAGCCATTCATCGTTGTATTTCTCCATGTGGGCGCCATGCTTACCTCAAAATGACAATATCTGCGTTTTGGAGGTGGCAGTTCATCTCTGTCCTCTATCACTGCTGCATAAAAGATGAGCCTTTATTTGTTTCTATGGACTTTTTTTGTTTTCCATTCATATTTTTCTTGCGACGAGAATGAAGCCAGAAATGTTCGACACTCACACCTATTCCACAACCCATGTGGCAATCTTCAAGCTCAAGGGAGTTTATGCCATTGGTGTCTAGTTGGGAGGGAAAATGTCAATCAACACACACAGCTTCCTACTGTAGTATCAATATTTCACATCAGGAAAGAGAACCATGGGATTTGATAAAAACAAACGTGATGAGGATGATTGAAACCGTAGTTGAATTAAAAGCAGGTAGGGATGGGGTAACGGTATTGGTCCCTACTGGCTTAAAAAGTTTCAGGGTACTTTTAAATGAGTTGCGGCTTGGAAAATATTGCTGAGCTTTTCTAAAAGACATTACTACGCAATTGTGGGTTTCAATTGTAGCAATACTAGCTTACTTATGTTGTCTTCCTTTACTATCAATTTGCATTGTGGAACCATGTGGGACAAAATTATCGAGAATTCAACAACTATGTTTCCGGTCAATGTTGGTTTTAGAAATAAAAGTTTAAAATATGTAGACAAATTTTGATTAATCTATGTTAGCATAATTAAGTATTACATATTCAAGCAAATCTCAATCATCCATCTTGTATTAATGGATAGTTGAAATCTGAATTAAAACGCAAAACTTCTAAGTACATATTTACCTTTTATTTTTAAATTCAAATGTCAATCATCTATGTAACGTCCCATAAGTATTGACCAACATGACATAGGACCCGTCCATGCCACGTGGTTAATACCCTAAACCGTTAACAAATACGAAGGCGGCATAACCCATACAATTAAAGACATGTCAAAAGTGCATTTATCAAAAGTGCATAACCCATACATATAAGAACAAGGGAGACATTCAAAATTGTGCGAATTATCGAGGTATCAAGTTAATAAGTCATACTATGAAATTATGGGAAAGAATTATTGAACGTAGGTTAAGACAAGTATCAAGTACAACAGAGAACCAATTTGGATTTATGCCAGGTAGATCTACTATTGAAGTGATTCACCTTTTGAGACGTCTTATGGAACATTTTAGAGCAAAAAAGAAAGACCTTCACATGATATTTATTGATCTAGAAAAAGCTTATGATAGGGTACCGAGGGAGGTTCTTTGGAGAACTTTGGAAAAAAGAGGTATCCCATTGACATATATTAACCTTATAAGAGACATGTATGATGGTGCAAAAACATGTGTGAGGACTCATGAAGGAACGACAGACTTCTTTGAAGTTAATATTGGGTTACATCAAGGATCAACTTTAAGTCCATACTTATTTATAATGGTGATGGATGAGTTAACAAAACATATTCAAGATGAAGTACCTTGGTGTATGTTATTTGCAGATGACATTGTATTAGTGGAGGAGTCTAAGGAAAAAGTTAATAGAAAATTGGAACTATGGAGAGAAACATTAGAAAACAAAGGCCTCCGACTTAGTAGAACAAAGACAGAATATATGGAATGTAAGTTTGATCATTTGGCTACTTCAGAGGACATAGAAATTAAAATTGGCACACATTGCATTCCCCAAAAGGAAAGTTTTAAATACCTAGGGTCAATTTTTCAAAGTGATGGAAGAATTGATGGAGATGTTACACATAGAATTAATACTGGTTGGTTAAAATGGAAAGGAGCATCAGGTATTCTTTGTGATAAGAAGATACCATTAACATTAAAAGGTAAATATTATAGAGCAGCAATTAGGCCTACCATGTTTTATGGTTCTGAGTGTTGGGCAGTTAATCATCAACATGTACAAAAGATGTCTGTGACAGAAATGAAGATGTTGAGATGGATGAGTGGTCATACAAGAAAAGACCGTATACATAATGAGGTTATTAGAAACAAATTAGGAGTGGCACCAATAGAGGATAAAATGAGATAACATCGTTTAAGACGGTTTGGACATATAGAAAGAAGATCAAAAGAAGAACCTGTAAGAAGTTTAGAAAAACTAAATTTGGAAAGTATTAAAAGAGGTAGAGGACGACCACAAAAGTGTTGGAAAGAAACAATAAAGAATGATCTAGCTTATTGGGAGTTAACTGCTAACATGGCACACGATAGAGATCTGTGGAAACAAAGAATCCATGTAGCCGACCCCGTCTAGTATGGGAAAAGGCTTAGTTGTTGTTGTTGTTGTTGTTGTTGTTGTTGTTGTTAAGATCCAACAAAGCAGTAGTGCAATAAAAGGAAATTGAAAACTACAAGGAGCCAATCAACTCCTACCATCTAGCAACGAAAGGCAAAGTCCTGCTTCAACGTCCCACGTACTCAGCGTTTCTACTGGTTATACCCTGAAAACATTTAAAATAAAACTTGAGGGTCACATTGTGCTCGTAGATGGATGTGATATCTCCAAAGATAATCATAGACATGTACCATTTCAAATCAGGCAGTGAGAAAATATTTATCATCTAACAAAACAATACCATTATCAAACATGCATGTATAATCAAACACGCATGTATAATCAAACACTCATCAATATGCAACTTAATTTTGATATCATAAACTCTATAGTGTAACAAACCACTGTCACATAGTAGGAGATGCCCGCGACATGTCGTAACCGACTAATAGAGTTTCACTTATCCTCAACTTAGGCATGTCGTAACCGACATGAGTTGCCCACGACAACTATAAGTACAAACTGGCTCAACCAACGAAGTGGCCAATACAACTCAACACATCTACTAGTTACGATTATCTGATACGTCCATCTATAATCCACTAATGTCATACACAATTGTGGAAACTATATTTATACCGATAGTATTTCACTTGCCTACAATAGCAGTCAACAAGCTAACACTAACATACCGTCATGAAAGATTGATTCATACCCATTAAGTGGTTTACTCACACGCTAGCACACTCATGTCATTCATCCATATAGTCATCAAAGCATTTTAAATACTATTTTACAAGCCAACACATTCACAATCTCATACATCATCAAAAAGCAATTAAAATTACCTCTAACACATAACTAAAAAGAGAATGCATCCGCCTACCTGACGTCTCTATGCATATCCCAATATAATAGTGCTAACTCTCCCTTAATTACCTCAATTTAATTCATAATTTATGATAAAAACATAATATTATTATTCTACATTGAAATACAAACCCAACGACTTAAAACATGTTGAAATTAGATCTCAAACTAGTCTGAAAACCCTAAAACCCAATTTGGATCAATATAATTCTGTTTGGATCCAATAAAAGAGTCCAAATCCAAATATATTTTTAAAACAGATCTTGGTTCACTGTAGACCCGAATCCGGACCCGAAATCGTGTCTTTGCAAGGGCATTGTTTCAATGTCATGTTCGGTGTCATTCGAATCTAACATGACACTTCATATCGGTTCACCCACCGACCACCGGTTCAGACACCAAAATTGGTGGTTTTGGTCGGTTCCTCTAGTATAACAAATGTCAAACGGTTCACTGTCAATAGGCGGATAGTTTGCACTTGAAAATCGCTACCCATCACCAGCAATCTCGTCAAAAAATATATGGGAAGGGGCAACCAACCTCCTTTTTCTCAAAACTTGCCGAAAAGTGGATTTTTGGCGATTTCACCTTTAAAATAAATGGAAAAGAGGTGATGCTCGTACCTTGACCTCTTAGCATGTGAATCCGATTGTTTTCCCCTTCAACCGGTCGATCTCCGCCGTTTTACCCTTTTTTCAGCGGTCTCCCACCTTTCATGACGTTTCTCTATCTAGTTCTCTCTTGTTCTTCTCTCTCTCTCTCTCTCTCTCTCTCTCTCTCTTTCTTATGTTGGGAGGAAGGCAATTTCTTTTCCTGAGTACCATAATTTAAAATGTGTACTCTTGATGTCTTTTGTTTTTTCTTCAACTCACTTTATCTCTTGTAAATATAGAATATAAATATTTCTCCTAATCATAGTATGTATTACCTCTATCAGTTTACCTGTCAATATTTTGATATTTCAAGTACCAATAAGAATCTTATTATCCATGTTGAAAATGTGAAGACCCTCTCTCCATGTTGTTCACTATATTCAAGTGATAATATAGTGGTCGAGAGAGATTGAGATAGAGGTTGTGATAGATGAAGAAAGAAGTCAAGTGCAACTGAGAAAAGATTGAAATGTCGAGAGAGATTGAGAAAATTTTTGAGTAAAGAAACCACAGAAAAAGACATTAAAAGGGCAAAATTGAGTGTGATGGAAGGATGATATAGCGAGAGTGAAATTGAGAGAGATCAAGAGAAGGAGTCACCTATCAGATGCGCCGCAGAGGTAAATGAGAATGAGGAAGAGAGAGAATATGCTGTAAGGTTATTTTGGAATAACAAAATAGGGATGTATGTTTAGGAAAATGGGACGTATAAATAACAATTATGAAAATCTTTTAGTTTCGCTCAACATTTCCTTCATTAATTAAGGCCGTTGTTTCTAACTGGAGTTCTATTCTAATGAATATAGGAGTTTCTTCAGTAAGAGTTCAGCTTAATTAAAAAGGTAATTCCTTTATACAAGTTCCAAAATAAAATGTTCATTTAGCTAATTGAGTTATTAAACATACAGTTAATCCTAGCTGAAAACTACTTAAACAGTCCATGTTGCTACACAGAAGGTTTCGAATGAATCTGCACAGGCCTTGCCAATCTTCATATGCTCTCAAATCTTGCAGGTGCGAGCCAGAATTTAATAACTAATGGGTTTATACTTAAGCATGGCCTTGATGACTCTGGTCGTCTTCTTATATCTACCTTTCTCGAAGTCGTATATATCCAACTTGCACAAATTAATATTGCTGGATACAAATGCGGATTAAGCAGGTGTTGAAAATTAATCCTTCTTAGAGCAAGTAATTGATTAGAATATACAATGGATGACCCAACGACGGTCTTACAACATTATAAGGTGGTGTTAGTTATATGGGGCAGGTGAGTTAAGATGAAGTACAAATGGGTTAAGAACAAAAGAAGAGTCTTATTTTATTTGCAAGAAGACATTGCCATTCCTTAAGTGGACAAGCCAATGCAGTTTGTAAACCATAGTGGCAATGTGCAGCCAATTAATATTAAAGCTTGTTAATTTTAGTTAAAATTTCTTACATGAATGACAACTTAATATCCGTTTCTAAACTGGGATGTTTACCAACAAGAATTGGAGAAATGTCGAAACCCAATTGGTACGAGTCAGCAATGTCATATTAGATGAAAATTTGAGAGAGAAGCTAAAACTAAAAAACTTAATAATGTGCTTATTTAGGCTCCAATTAAGCCCTATTTGGTTCTCAACAGATTTGACAAAAAAATTGGTTGGTTCTGGGGTGGCAATGAAGCTAGACATGGCCTGTTCGGAACCAGTCTGGTGGCTCGAACCAGCGGTAATCAGAACCGGGGATCCCTCGGTTCAGTTACGGTTCATGATATCCGGAAACCGGTCTAGAACCGAAACCTTAGAAACAGAACTGAACGAAGTATAGCAGACTAATGCCTTTTCAAAAGCCGTATAGTCTAAACATACAAAATACCCACATTCACCAAGCTAAATCAATTGGAAAACTATGGTAGATGTGAGTAATGTTGGTATTGTACATTGTAATAAACCAAAGAACTAATCAGCTAAATGCCGTGCTTATATACGACAATATTGCAATTTGGTTAGAATAAACCCAATATTGGTATTCACTTTACCAACTAAAGAGCCACGTTAAATTCGCATAACGAATGAACAGTCAACTTAAAGTTTGTGGTAAAGGATGATGAATGTTCTTATTTGACATCGTAAACCTAAGCACTTGCAAAATGCCATATTGTTATGATCATTTGCTTAGAATGAGTTGGATGCTAGTCTTTACTGGGGATGGCAATGGAGCAGGTCAGGGATGGTATACCTATACCCAGCCCCAAACCCGAAACTCAATTTTGTGCCTTATACCAACCCCAATTACGGGATGGGTGTGTATGGGTCTGTTTTTTCTGCAGGTAATGGGGTGCCTTGTACTCTAACCCCAATCTTAACAAAAATCTTAAAATTAAAAGTGTTTAAAATTAAATTAAATCATTTGCTAATCCAAATATTGGAAAATTGTGTAAGATTATGAGGTTAAAATTTCAACATCATATATATATATATATATATATATATATATATATATATATATATATATATATATATATATATATATATATATAGAGAGAGAGAGAGAGAGAGAGAGAGATCTATGCTATAATATGTATACATTTACACACACATATATATATTTGAAAATTGGATCCTACCCACTTATGCCTGATCATTGTTTTTCGATGGCATAACTATAATTTTGAAGGTTGTAAGAGTACTTAAAAAGTAATGAATGATGACCTTATAAACTCACACCACCAAAAAACAAACGTTGGACATGAATATACAATATCAATGGTGCACGATCGAGTCACTATATATGTGTGTGTGCATGCACATGTGTGTGTAAATGTATACATATATATTATTTACATTTATATAGTTTGGGTCGGATATGGCTTAGTACTTCTTATCCCATACCCTGACAACAATGTTCAGGTTTCCCCATACCCAAATTCAAACCGGGTAATCCCTTGAGGTTTCGGATATTCAGTTCGCAACTAATTGGGATCTTTAGAACTTAAGCAAAAAAACACATAAATAAGATCGTAATTAGCAGCAGTGAATTTTCCCTTCAATAAACTTGGATTTCCATTCTTTGGGGTGGCAGAAGCCAGAAACACGTCCGGAGCATTGAAGTCATGACCTTTAACTTGTCAGTGGACCCCTGATCCAGGTGAGTTATTGCTCTTAGTCAAGCGGGTCATGGTGCTGATTCAGTAAAGGAGAGAGGGTCTTTCGGCTTAGTCACATTGGAATTGTTTTTTTATTATTTTTCTTTTCACCATATTGTTTACACACACATAAACATTATGCACATGCAAGCACACACAGGGAGATATATAGAGAGAGAGAAAGAGAACAAGGTAAGTGCTAATAAATTCGTTAAAATTTAAAAGCAAAAGTTTTATATATCAATAAAGTACACCTGTAAAAAGTTATTTGTTACTTTTTTAACTCAAATTTTAACTATTTATCATAAAAATATCTGAATAAGATTTGCTTGAATTTGTTAGCACTTAAGTGTACTAACATATACCAAGTTCTTTCCTATTTCTTAATTTTTTCACATGTACGAATTTCCAGTATCCCGTTTTTGCTCCTGTGCAACATAGACGTAAACCATCGTGCCCAAGTGAACTGAAAGGACAGTTGTTTTTGTTGCCAATTTTACGAATAACGTGCGCACTCGACAAGGTAGGGTGGTAGTATTTGGAGACCACGAAGGAAAGAACGCAATGGCAGGAAGATTCTACTTTGAGATGACCTCAACCAAGTCAATAACGAAAGGCGAAGGAAGCCGTGCTCATCAAACTACCCTTATTTCTTTTTCCTACCTTTTTCATAGTACAAACTATTTCCATTTGATTCCTTCTTTTATCAAAGTTACATGGGGTAGACCTGGGGTCTTCTTTGAATTATTCTAGTTTCATCTTATTTTATAAGGTTTTCTCCATGACACCCTTATATTGTTGCCATTATCGAATACAATCCAATCTTATTATTTTTTCCTAAGGAAACAGGCTGCTCCCCTCCAACTTTAGGGGGAAAAAAGGAAGGGCCTTCAATTAATTTTGATATTTTGTTTCTATAGGCAAGCTGGGGTTGGGCGTGCAGACTATAAAAATATGCACTCCCTCGGAATAGAACTTGGGACCTTCAATAAATTATCTAATTTGAACAAATGATCCATGTAAATGACTACTATGCTCTTCTCATGAATGATAGTATTAGGTAATGGTATGCTAGTTTGTTGTGTATAAGCACAATGTTTGTGTAGTATATTTTGATTACCTCCTTGGTTTGCATTAATCGGATGCAGGATGCAAACACTTGCCACAGCTTTCTAGGCCACACGCCATTTATTTGCTACCTCTAATGTGCTCGCTTTGGTTCAAATTAACATAAATCTTGAGCCATTTCCGAAGCATTTTCTCCTTTATAAATTGCGAGGATATTGATTTTTCATTGTCTTAAAGAAGAAAATGGTAAGAATTATTAAATTTAATACATTTTCTTAAACATTAAATAAGCAACAAACATGTGATAGTACAATCGTTCTTGTATTTGATTACTATTACACTTGTATGGGATCTTGCATTTGGTTATTAGAGCTATGTACATAAAAGCAATGACATCCAAGTGCTAACTACGCTTGACAATCAAGTAAAAGGGTTCCCCTACTTATTAAAAAGACAACGGGGGACTATTAGGAGAGGGATCTATCTGGTAATAGCCAATAAGTTGGGGGTCTACGTGAAAACACCCCAATCTTTCCCATGAATATAAATTCACACTGCATGCACCCACCCGACTCAGGTTGTATTGTAGGCACTGAGGTTTTGCCATGAAATCTTCTGCTTCTCTTCTTCCCAAAACCATGTCGCCGTGCAAATTCCTCATCATCAGCATCTTCACTCTTACTGTGCTATTTCTTATGCCAGCAGCAGCCACGACTCTCTGCTCTCAAGCCAGAGATCTTCTATGCTCCAGTTTAAGCAGGGAATCAGCCAACTCGAGCCATGGCGGAATGACTCTGACTGATGCAGTTGGACGAGTCTCCTGCAACAATGGCACCGGCTTTGTTCTTTGGATACCCAGTGCTCATGACTATGTGTCATCGTCGCCATCCGGTGACGATAGTAACCTTGAAGTTATTGACATATCAAGTAATGACTTTATGCTCACAGCATCAGATTTCAGAATGAATCAGTCAATTGCTGAAGGGTTCACTCAACGATTTACGAGTTGGTGCATACATATAGCGATCAGATTGGTGGTTGCTTTATGTTTTAGAGTTTAGTGTTGATTGATTACTTTGCTGTCCTACAGTGAGTTTATTTCAGTTACCAAGAGGTGAACTAGCTCCTAATTTTGATTGGTTTTGTGGGTTGCAACATCAACTCGCCTCCACTTCAAACAGTTCCATGGTTAAACCCGGGGACTATGTACAATAATAGCAACTGGCCTCGACTTTAAACAGTTCCACGAGCTATACATTCGTCCATCCCAAGAAGCTCCATGATCGGCCAGTTTGGTGCCTTTTGTGATTTGCATGTTTGCTTATTTGAAGCCTTCAATGTAATAATTTTCTTGGATCACTTTCAGTATCAATGTCAGCGTCATTTTTTACAATCCCTACCATTAAGATCCTCATTTTCTTTCTCCAACTCTTTGTTTGGGTTGATACTCTTGAGGAGATGATGAAGAGCCGCAATTGCGCTCTACCTGTGAACTCGCACTGCAATCAAGTAGAAAACCATTTAGGTGCTGAGAATAAATTTGATTTAATTAGATAATTCTAGATTAAGGGAGTCAATAGCTGCTTATTTTGTGGGATTTGGTATGCATGGAAGTCAATTAATTGGGTTTACATTGAATGGAGAGGTTTGCCATTGAATCTTGTTTCTAGAAAAATTGCTTATTTTATTGTTAGAAAGATGCTCAAACAAGTGATGGAACTTTCCTAGAGTTTTCTCGTCTCTAAAGAATGTCATTTTCATGAGATTAACGAGAAATGTTATTGACTCTTCTTCTTATTCTATTCTTTGAGATTTTGTCATTTGATTTTTATTGATCTTGCGCACCTATTCTAACAAAAGCAGCTTGCACATTTTCAACAAAGTAATGTTGACAAACACATCTTTGGGATAAAGATCTTTACTTGAAATAAATCTCATAATCAAGATTTATGGAAGACCGTGTGGCTTGATGTGGTGATTGACTTAAGTTGCACATGTATCTAGTAAGATAGTAGCGTGCTAAGAAGCAGTAGTTGTAAAAACATATGGTCGTATTGCCTAAAAACTCTACTTAATTTACAAGTGGGACCTTGGGCATAAGTATAATAAGAACAAATACCTACTCCTAGGTAGTATAGGTAGATATGGCCGGTCCCGGTGGTTCCATCCAGCCGGTTCCGGTTTAGGTTCTAAACCATCTCAAACCAAAAAAATATTAAAATTTTTGAATTTTGACAAAAAATTATGAAACTGGAGGCTTCAAATCGTCAGTTTCGGTTCTAGCATGGTTCTGGCTCCGGTTTCGCAGAAGCTGGAATCGGAACTAAGTCGAGTTCTCTCCAGTTCCAGATCCGATTTTAGGTATGGTTCTAATGGTTCTGATTCCAAACAGTTCTCGACCAGTTTGTTCCTGTTGGAACCACCAGGCCGTTTCCATGTCTAAGTATAGGTACATTTTTGTCTAATAATCAGCATTATAAATACTATAAAGTTTTCTATACAATGAATTCAGTGAAATTAAAGACATTCACAAGGGCAGTGTTCGTTCGACTGGCAGGGCACTGTAATGCCTTGCTGTTAATGGGGAGTTCGCCTTTGTGTGCGGGGAGGCTTCGGCCTCTCTTGTTGGAAGAAAAAACCATTCACAAGTTGCAGGTGGTGAGTTCAATACTCTATTCGTGCATGCCAGGCTTTGGCCTCCCCATTGTAAAGAAAAAAAAAACTCGCATTAGCACAGAAAGACTATTTTTCTCTAAAAGTCTTATTTCCCCACTCGAGAACGATTCAACTTGTCTAGAAATCAGGTTAACTAGGCATGTACTACTCCCGTCAGTCTCAATTTTATGGATCGACAGCAGAGATTAGCTAGCACATAAACTAGCTATATTAACATGCGGATCTCATCAAGTTTGCAAATTCATGAATTAAGCGGCTGAAACCAATTAGGCTCTGTTCGAGAGCACCGAAAGAAGGAGATGGACATTTTTAGCCATAATCTAGGTGATGTATTGTTGACACCAAAAGTTTAAATGCAACCCCTCTGATGACAGTGGATCGTGCCAGGCTCGACGACGACGAGACCCACACTGCATTTGGCAATAGATGTTACCCAAGGTTTGAGTAAAGATGTGTGGATCATGTTAGATCCACTAACCTGATCCAAGACCATTATGTAAAAGGGCAGTCAGATCAACGGGTCTGGATCTCAATGGATCTTCCTATGTCATGTGAACATCCTAGAATTTAACATTTGAATTGAAAGCGTTGAGATCAAGTCAAATAGCTATAAATCTCTAGAAGATAAGCATCCAAGGAATCCAGCTTGATTTCGACCACGAGGGCAATGAAGTAGAAGTGTGTTCTTGAGGCTGTTGAAGGTGATTAAGGAGTGACTGATTGGTAATAAGTAATCGTCTCTTTGATATGATTGAGAGGTTTACTCACAAGTTGAAGGACAGGAGTTCAAAACTCAGGGCGCGTATCTGGCTTCGGCATCCCATTGCACGAAAAAGAAAAAGAAAACCTGGCACCTGTGTAAACATGGTGCGCATGTAAGCTAACAAGTGGAAATAATGAAACTCTTAAATTTTAGTGACCAACAAATGCTCATAGAAACGTTGATGGCCTTTCATGAAGCAACGACTGCATTATACAAGCATACAACAATAAATGTTCATTAATATGATGATTGAACAGTTCATTAGCAGTACTTTTCTTTGAGTATTCGTGTTAGCTCTACATGGTCTTGAATCAGTAACTCGTTTGAGGTCCGGTCCAGATCCATCACCCGGGATTTAGAACTCACCACCTGCATCATATGAGTTGGGAGCCATGAGTGCTCTTATTTACAACTTCAAATCGAATAAAATAAACACATTTGTCTATTTGAGGCCATCCATCAAACAAATCAACGGCGTAGGAGAGTTGATGAAGGGCACGAAGCATTCTAAGGGTACCGCTGACCCCGTCTCATCTGCACCAGGGCACGAGCCCAATCAATTGACTCAACCTTTTTGAAAACGTTATAGGTGCCTCCATATTATTAATATTTCGGAGCGACACCCAGAGCATCATTCCTGTACATGGCTGGTTTCAGGTAAATCGAAACAACCTGTTTCAACCATCGATTTCAGTTAATTGTAGGACAGTTTCGATTTAAGTCCCACACCACAATTTCGGCTTAAGTCCCACACCTCTTGAAACTGGCAAAAAAAAACATTAAAATTCTAAAGAAAAATTTAAAAGGTTGCGAAATCAACAGTTTGAAACTACAAGTTCCAGTTTCGGGTCGATTCTGGTTTAAGCATTATCTCTAGACATGGCTAGTTTCAAGTAAACCGAAACAAGCCATTTCAAGCCATCGACTCTAGTTATTCTAGAATCTGGAACCAGAATAGGGCTATTCCAATTTAAGTTCTACACCACTTGAAACTAACCAAAAACGTTTAAAAACTAAAATTCTAAAGAAAAATGAAAAAAGTTTTGAAACCTACATTTTGAAATTACAAGTTCAAGTTTTGGGCTGATTTCGATTCCATGAAGGTGGAACAACATAAACAAAATTAGTGGGTCCTCGGTTCTCGGTCAGATTTTAATGCTTTTGGTATTGGTTGGACCCGGTTTGGTCTCGCTTGAAACTAAGGGTGTTCACAGTTGATGCATTCTCATTCAACAAAGGCCTTCGCCGATTATGAATGAGTAAAACAACTATTGGCGAACAGTTGAACTAAGGGTGATTCTTGTTCACTCGCCACAGTATTGATTGATAAGAGAGAACTAAGAAATTAATTTCACCGCTAATTCTAAGGTAAATTAGATAAGAGAACACAAAATTCGTTGGATAATGGATGTTGCCTATTTCATTTTAACAAGGGGTTTATTTAAGCTTAGATAAGAACCCCAAAGCTAGTCATGCAAAAATAACTCAAAACGCAAATTAACATACAAAAATTGGTAAGGGTGGTAAATGATCATTATATTTTTTCAGATATTAAGAACACAAAAGTTGATTTTCTAGACTATTTTCACATTTTCTACAGTGTTGGATAAATTCATGCTTTAATTACCCTAGAAAACACCATCATGAATTATTTCTGGAGTTGGTAGGTTTTCAATATTTAAGGCTTGTGGTTCTTGAAGAGTGAGGATATTTTTGGGATTTTTTGTAGTGGGATTCCAATTATTTCTAGTGGAGAAATTCTCATTAACATATTTCTGAACTAATTGGAAGAATTGAAAAAATTGTCTTGTCATGGACCTAGTGTGTGGTCGAGTGGGCCCTGTTGGTGAATTTGAAGTGATGTTTACATCATTCTCGCCGGGTTGGAGGACATCATTATCTTTAAAATTTGGCACATAAGGAGTTAGATATCCTATGTTGAAGGTAGGTGACAGTGTATAATACTTAAGGAGGTCATTGGAGTTGGCATTTTCATTGACCTTGGTGAGAACTTTGAAAGTATTATTTGCTCTTGGCTTCAACTTGGAAGATCTCTATTAGGAAAGTTGTTCTTTGTGGAGATGTATCCAGACCAAATCCCTCAGCTGAAACTGAATGGGTTTCTTGTGCTTGTTGGCAGCCTCTACATATTTTATAAAGTTGACTTATATCTTCTTCTTAATATCTTCACGAAACTTTTAAACATATTTAGCAAGTTGCTTTTCTTTCAAGTCTTTTGGATAACTTGTATGGAGACTCAACAGATCTAAAGGAGTGGGAGGGTTGTACCCATATACAACTTTAAAGGGAGTGTGTCCATAGTACGATGGGGAGCCCTATTGTACATGAATTATACCCATGCCAATTGTTCATCTCAGGATTTATTTTGTTTGGGCATAATAACTCGTAGCAAGGTTGAGAGAGTATAGTTAACAACCTCTGTTTGTCCATCCGTTTGAGGGTCACAAGTAGTGTTAAACATGAGCTTTGTTCTCGATTTGTTCCATAACGTCCTCCAAAAGTGACTCAAAAACTTGGATTCTCGATCGGAGATGATTGAGCATGGGATTCCATGCAGCCTCACAATTCCTTGAAAGAATAACTCAATAATATGTGAAGCATCATTTGTTTTATGACAAACACTAAAATGAGCCATGTGTGAGAAATGATTGACAATAACAAAAACATAATGCTCTCCGGCCAACAAGTCCTCCATCATGAGCTTATTTAATTAAAAGTTTTGTATGGATCCTTTGTGAATAGAAAGCCTTCCAAAACAAAAAAGTTATTCATTGTGCATGTAGAAATCTTGTTCGGACTTGTGAGGGTGTATTGCAAATTTGGCTAGTTGTGGATCTTAGGTGTACATCTCCTTGATAAACCAAAGGCCCGTAAGTTTGGTTTTAGTGAATGAAATAAGAGTATACCTTTGGAAAGATCATCAACTATAATGTTGATGGTACCATTTTTGTATTTAATAGTATAGTTAAACATCTTTACGAATTCTGCCCATTTTGTATGTGTGTGGCTCAACTTTCTTTGAGCTTGCAAATGTATAAGAGATACGTGATGGTATATATTATAAATTCCTTTGGAAGGATATAATGTTGACAATACTGGAGTGCATGAATCAAGGCATACATCTCCTTATCATATGTTGAATAGTTCAAAGTCATTCCTTTCAACTTTTCACTAAAGAACACAATAGGTTTTCCCTGTTAAGTTAGAACAACACTAATACCCATACCAGATGCATCACACTCAACCTTAAAGGCTTTGTTAAAATCTAGGAGTGCTAAAATTGGTACATAGCTCAGTTTCTTTTTAATATCTTCGAATCACACTTGGATGCATCTAACAAAAATGTTCTTTTTTCATGCAATCTGTGATGGGAGCCATGGTAGTGATAAAATCTTTGATAAAATGATGATAAAAGGATATGAGTCATGGAAACTTCTGATCTCAGTAAGCTTTGTGGGAACCGGCCAATCCATAATAGCCTTTACCTTCTCTTCATTCACTTTGGTGTTGTGTTGAGATACTACATTTCCGAGAAAGATGACTTGTTCTTGGTAGAAATGGCATTTCTTAAGTTTGTAAAAGAGTTGTTTCCTTAATTTGGAGAAAACTGAATGCAAGTATTGTTCATGGTCTTATATAGTGTTGTCATAGACTATAATATCGTCAAAATAGACAACAATAAATTTCCCAATGTAATCGCACAAAACTTGATTCATAAGTCTCATGAAGGTGCTTGGGGTATTTGTTAATCCAAATGGCATAACTAGCCATTCTTATAGCCCAACCTTGGTTTTGAAAGTTGTCTTTCATTCATCTTCCTCATTCATCCTTATATGGTGGTATCCACTTCTCTAATCGATTTTAGAGAATAATCGGGCTCCATGCAACTCATCCAATATATCATCGAACTTGGGTATGTGGTACTTGTATTTAATAGTAATTTTGTTAGCTCTGCTATCAATACACATTCTAAAAGTTCTATCTTTTTTTAGTACCAATAATGCAGGAACTGCACAAGTACTTAAGGACTCACTGATATATCCCTTGTTCATTATTTCTTCAATTTGTCTTTAAAACTCCTTAGTTTTCTCCAGATTGCTCTTGGAGGCTAGTCGATTGGGAAGTGGTATTATGAGCATGAAATCAATTTGATGTTCAATGCCTTAAATGAGTGGTAGGCCAGAAGGTAGTTCTTCAAGAAAGATATCCTGGAATTCTTGAAGTAGCTTATGTACGAATTTTGAAATGTTTGAGAGCGATAGAGTTGGGATTTCTTTTAGATAGAGAACTAAAAAAGGATAATGCTTTGTTATGGAATACAAGGTTGAATGCTTTGATATTAAGAGGTTTTCTTTTGGATTTGTAGGTTTATAAAGGGGGCTTTGAAGAAGTTGATTTGGGTTGAGTGGTGCAAGGGTGATTTTCTTCCTGTCTTTAGTGAAACTATATGTGTTCAGGTATCCATCATGAAGGACCTATCTATCGAACTTTCAGGGACGTCCTAGTAACAGGTGGCTGGATTCCATGGGAATGATGTTATAAAAAATGGTACCTTGCTAATTTTTTTTAAAGATAATGAGATTTCCACCTATTGGATTACTTGGAACTCTCCGATGTTGTTTATTCACTAAAGTTGGTACGATTTGGGATGTGTTATAGGGCTCAATTGCAGCTTGTTTACCAACTATATAGAAGCAATGTTAGTATAACTTTTACTATGTATAATGAGATTGCATACCTTTTCTTTGATTATACATCAAGTATGAAAGATCATATCCCTTTGATCAAGCTTTGAAGATGGTTAAACGTTGAGCATTCTATATATCACCAATAGTTCTCATGAATCTGCATACTCAGTATAAGATTCTTCCTCTTCTTCTTGCTCAAGTTTTGTCTCATCTTCACTCTCAATGTCATTAAATGCACCCTTTTAAGATAATGATATTTTTGTTAGGGTATTGATATGCAATATGACCCCTGTCCAAACACTTAAAACACTTAATATCTCTAAAGTGAGCAGTAAAAGAGTCATTAACAACAAACTTTCTCTTTTCATCAAATCATGCAACACCTAGTATGCTTTGTTGGTTTCCTTATTGAATGGAATAGGGTCGAATTTCTTATGCATAGAGTTGTTCTTAGCAGTAAACAATTTACATTGTCCTTCAACTTTAATTGATAATTTTATGACATCTTCCAAGAAAATGAATGGTTGTAATTCATAACATTTGCAATAGTCATGTTAAGTCCTCCAAGAAAATGAGCTATAGTATGTTCTTCTGGCTCTTGCATATTACATTGAGTAATTAACGTCTCAAATTCTTTTACATAATCTTAACATTCATTCATTCCTATCGCAGACTTTGGAGTTTAAGATATAATTCTTGTTTGTAATACTTTGTAACAAATCATTTACCCATTAGGCATTTCATCAGCCTCCAACTTCAAATTTCTTCCTCTCCATTCCTCCTTCGTTGGTCCTTGAGATTTTTCTGCCAAATGTTACCATAATAAGTAAATTCTAGGGCTTTAAGACAACATTTAGTTTGCTCAAAGTAGTTAAAATATTCAAATATTTTATCCACCCGCTGAACCCATTCTAAGAATTCTTCTAGGGATCTCATCACTTTAAATGGTATAATTTAAATTTTGAGATAGTATTCATTTCGATCTATGCAGTTCATTGTGTGGGTTCTAGGGGAGGTATCATGTCTTCTTCCTCAGGTTCTTGGTCATCTGAACGTGAATGGGAGCCTCTTGAGTTGGGACAGAGTGGAGTAGCAGTTGATGGACTCAGTCGTTTTATGGCCATAACCAGAAATTGAAGTTGGTTGATCAATTCTTTTTGTCATCTTTCAAAGGCTACAACTCTAGTTTGGTCAAAAGACATGCCTCTTGAGAAGTTGAGAGCTTCTTCACTAGAATTTTGGCTAGGGATGTTTTGGTGGTTTGTTATGATTTGTGATATAATAAGAGTTAGTAAGGCTTGAGAGAGCTTATACGTTTTGAGGTAAAATGATGTGTGGTT
The DNA here is from genome assembly GCA_036023115.1 of Brasenia schreberi. Classification (NCBI taxonomy): domain Eukaryota; kingdom Viridiplantae; phylum Streptophyta; class Magnoliopsida; order Nymphaeales; family Cabombaceae; genus Brasenia; species Brasenia schreberi. The sequence continues at coordinate 5,410,812 of JAYKKT010000048.1, forward strand.
TTGGGTTGAACCACCTCTTCAGTTAGTAGTAGACATCATTAACTCGAATGACTAAAAAGCATTTCAATGAAAGCACCAACAATGCATTTCCATTCAACAAAGGCATCCACCGCTTCTCAATGAGTCAAACTGCTATTCACGAAACAGTTGAACTAAAAGGTATTCTTATTCACTCACCACATTCTTGACTAATAAGAGAGAACTAAGAAATCAATCTTACCGCTAATTCTAAGCTAAATTAAATAAGAGAACACAAAATTCGTTGGATAATGGATGTTACCCCTTTCATTTTAAAAAGAGGTTTATTTAAGCTTGGACAAGAACTCCAAAGCTAGCCATGCAAAAATAAGTCAAAATACAAATTAACATACAAAAATTAACTCAGATTATAGATTTCAAGGGTGGTAAATGATCATTCTATTTTTTCAAGCATTAAGAACACAAAAGTTGATTTTCTAGACTGTTTTCACGTTTCCTAGGTGTTGGATAAATTCATACTTTAATTACCCTAGAAAACACTATCATGAATTAATTATGTTGTTGATAGGTTTCGTGATTCCTAAAGAGTGAGGACATTTTTGGGACTTTCTATAGTGAGATTTCAATCACTTCTAGTGGAAAAATTCTCATTAACAAATTTTTGAACCAATTGGATAACAACAACTAAGCCTTTTCCCATACTAGATGGGGTCGGCTACATGGATTCTTTGTTTTCACAGAGCCCTATCATGTGCCATGTTAGCAGTTAACTCACAATAAGTTAGATCATTCTTTATTGTTTCTTTCTAACACTTTTGTGGTCATCCTCTACCTCTTTTAATACTTTCATAATCTAATTTTTCATACCTTCTTATTGGTTCTTCTTTTGATCTTCTTTCTATATGTCAAAACCACCTTAAACGATATTCTCTCATTTTATCCTCTATTGGTGCCACACATAATTATTTCTAATAACCTCATTATGTATATGGTCTTTTCTAATAATTTATTTATGAACCAATTGGATGAATTGAGAAAATTATCTTGTCATAGACCTGGTATGTGGTTGAGTGAGCCCTGGTGGTGAATTTGGACTAACGTCCACATCAACGGTTCTGTTCTAGAATCAACCTCGAACAGCTAGTCTCAGTTCTCAACTTTTCTAAAATTGAATCAAACCTTGCTATGGACAGAAACAAACTAAACTACTGTCAGTTTTAGTTTGATTTGGCTCTACCTATTTAAGGATTTTGCTAAATACAATATATTATGTCATGAGATTATTTAATCTACTGTCCATAATTATAAAACTCATATATATAAACTTATAAAGTTGTCAAGATTTAAATCCATATAAGTATATAAACTTTATATTTAATATATATAAAAATATATTCACATTTTATATACATATAATGTTATAAAACTCATATACATAAACTTATAAAGATATATATCAATATGTCTATCAACTTTATATATATAATGGTTCAGTTCGGTTCGGTTCTCATAAATCGGTTCCAACACTGAAATGAAAAATAGGACTGCCAATTTTTTTTCTGCTAGAACCAAACGAACAGTCACACATGTAAAACCGCGTTCTGGCGGTTCCATGAACACCCCTAATTAAAACCATCAGGCATATTTGAAACCGGCCATATCAGCTCCGTTGATAGGGTGCTCCAATGCCCTTCTGTTGCGGAGAGTTCGACTCGGGGGGCGGGGGGGGCGGGGGTGCCTTTGGCCCCTGTTTGCAAAAAAAAAAAAGATTATTGATCATTGTCACGACACGTGGAGCCATGTGATAGGGCGTGGGCAATCCCATTTCAAACAACTAGGGTTTCATTCCTTCACTCGGGCAGTCCGGGCAGCCCTTCCCTGCCCGAGGAGTCAGATTAATACGTCTCTCTCTGTCTCTCTCTCATTGAACCCTTGTTGAGAACTAAAGAAGGCTGCCCTCGCCCTCCCGCTCCTAACATCATTCGAAAACCCTTGTACCACGAAATGAACGGCCCAGATCTTTCCATTTCTTCTGCCCAGGATGACTAAACCGTCCATCTTGAGATCCCTAAGCCCAAAATTTCCCCCCACGCGGTCTCTCTCTCATTGTGTTAATACGAAACCCTTTTCATAGCTCCCTCTCTTTCTCTCTCTTTGTAGATCGAAGCGTCCTCTCCCCTTTCTTACTCTGTCTAGGGGCGATCGCCGAGTTCAAGGTATTCGTTTGTTATCCTTTTAGTCGCTGCCGTTTATGTCTCGTTTCCTCTTGCTTATCTTTTTTGTGTTTTGTGTTCTTCATCATGGATTCATGCCTGGTTGCTTTGAGCTTCTTATATTCGGTGGTACATTTGATGGTTATGCTGTTCTCTTTTTGGATGTTTCGGGAGATCTTTTCGTTGATTTTTTTTTTTGGTGGTCGGTTTTCATGTTTGATGTTCTTGGACTTTGTTTTCTGATTTGTTGGTGTTTTGAATTCCATTTTATACTGAAAATAACCGCTTTTTGTCTTCTGGTTTTATGTCAAAGGATATGTTGGCGTTTGGTTCTTTGTTAGAATTTCTGACTCTTATGTATATTTTGCTGTGTAATTGCATCAGGCACTTCTTATCCATCTTCTCATCTAAGATTCTGGGGATGAGAAGATGATATATGACCACCGTTGCTGCGCATTTGTGTAGATTTGGATCATGTTTCTTTTTCTTTTTTTCAATTTATGCCATTTTCGCTGTTGATGTTGTTTTGGTGCGAAATGGTTTGTTTTTCGTTTTGATTTTCGTATTTGTGATGCTATTTTGGTGCTACCATATTAGTTACCTGGTCATATGCCTATGACAGAAGAGATGTTTCTTCTCTTAGTTCAGCTTCAGGTATAAAAATGTTTCCTTGAATATCTTAATTCGTTGTATAATTTTGTTGATTATTCATTTAATGTGGCATTTCTCTGGCAACATACTGAGGATTTTTGTTTCTCTTCTTACTTTGTTCATGCAGGAATGGCCTTGGAGATCACTCAGATTCTTTTGAATGCACAGTCTCCAGATGGTAACATCCGGAAGATTGCTGAAGACAATCTTAAACAGTTCCAAGATCAAAATCTCCCAAATTTTCTCCTTTCCCTATCTTTTGAACTCTCAAGTGATGACAAGCCTGTTGAGAGCAGAAGGTTAGCTGGTATTATTCTTAAGAACTCCTTGGATGTGAAGGAGTCCACTAGGAAGGAAGAGCTCCTGCAAAAATGGGTGGCTCTTGATTCGCCTCTAAAGGCGCAGATTAAAGACCTACTTTTGAGAACACTTGCCTCTTCCTCGCAAGAGGCAAGGCACACTTCTTCTCAAGTCATTGCGAAAGTTGCTGCAATTGAGATTCCCAGAAAGGAATGGCCGGAGCTCATTGTTTGTCTTCTGACCAACATGACCTCCCCTTCTCCAAATCAACCTGAAAATGTTATTGCTTGGGTGAAGCAGGCAACACTTGAGACTCTAGGCTATGTATGTGAGGAGATTTCTCCTCAAGACCTGGAACAAGATCAGGTCAATTCCATTCTTACTGCTGTAGTCCAAGGAATGAGCCGAAATGAGTCTAATAGTATCATCAGGCTCTCTGCAACCAAAGCGCTGTACAATGCTCTGGATTTTGCTCAAACCAATTTCGAGAATGAGATGGAAAGGAACTATATAATGAAGGTTGTATGTGAGGCTGCAATCTCAAAGGAAGTGGAAATAAGGAAAGCTGCATTTGAGTGCTTGGTCTCTGTCGCATCTACCTACTATGAGGTGCTTTCTCCTTACATGCAGAGCCTTTTTGAACTGACATCAAATGCCATAAAAAGTGATGAAGAAGCTGTTGCCCTGCAAGCAGTGGAGTTTTGGAGTTCTATTTGTGATGAAGAGATTGAAATTCAAGAGGAATGTGATATGGGTAATGATAATTACTCCAGTACACCCCATTCTCACTTTATAAAGCAAGCTTTGCCAGTCCTTGTCCCTTTGCTTTTAGAGACATTAACAAAACAGGATGAAGATCAGGATCAGGATGAGGGTGCATGGAATCTTGCAATAGCTGGGGGGACTTGTTTGGGACTTGTCGCCAGGACTGTGTGTGATGATATTGTACCCCTTGTGATTCCATTTGTTGAAAGTAACATTACCAAGTCTGACTGGCATTGCAGAGAGGCAGCTACTTATGCTTTCGGTTCCATTCTTGAAGGACCATCAGTTGAAAAGCTCGCACCGCTTGTTCAAATGGGCATGCAATTCATGCTCAATGCCTTGATGCAGGATCCAAATAGCCACGTAAAGGATACAACTGCTTGGACCCTTAGCAGGATATTTGAATTACTTCATTACCCTGACCTGAAGTCATCGGTAATCTCTCCTTCCAATCTCCAGCAAATTCTAGGAGTGTTGTTGAAGAGCTTAAATGATGCTCCCAATGTCGCTGAAAAGGTGTGTGGTGCAATCTACTTTCTTGCCCAAGGTTTTGAAGATTCATCTAGTTCCATGGCTCTATCACCATTTCTTCATGAAATAATCAGCTCTCTCCTTTCTGCTGCTGATCGGAAGGATGCTTCAGATTCTCGGCTCAGATCTACTGCCTATGAAACATTGAATGAAGTGATAAGATGTTCAAATCTGTTGGAAGATGGCAAGATTATTGTACAACTTCTTCCTGTTATAATGGATAGACTAGAACAAACCATGAAAATGCAGATTATCTCCTCAGATGACAGGGAAAAGCAAGGGGAAATTCAAGCTTCATTGTGTGGTGTTATTCAGGTTATCATCCAGAAGTTGAGTGCATCTGAAGCTACTAAGGTTGGCCTTCTTCAGGCAGCAGATCAAATTATGAGCCTGTTTTTGGGGGTATTTGCTTGCAGGAGCACTACGGTCCATGAAGAAGCTATGCTAGCTATTGGATCCATGGCATATGCCACTGGATCGGAGTTCGACAAGTATATGCCAGAGTTCTATAAGTACTTGGAAATGGGATTACAAAAATTTGAGGAGTACCAAGTTTGTGCTATCTCAGTTGGGGTGGTTGGGGATATCTGCCGCGCATTGGATGATAAGGTTCTAAAGTATTGTGATGGCATTATGACACACCTTCTCAAAGATCTGTCTAGTAGCATGTTGCACAGATCTGTAAAGCCTCTCATCTTCTCTTCTTTTGGTGATATTGCTCTGGCTATTGAACAGAATTTTGAAAAGTACCTTCCATATGCCATGCCCATGCTACAAGGTGCATCTGAAGTCTGTGCTAGGCTCGGCGACCAAGATGAAGAAATGATTGATTATGGAAATCAACTAAGGCGAGGCATTCTGGAAGCATACTCTGGCATTCTCCAAGGCTTTAAGAACTCTAAAGCAGAACTCATGATGCCATATGCCAGCCACCTCTTGCAATTCATTGAAGCAGTTTTCCAGGATAAGGACAGGTACCTTATTCGACCTGATTCCCAAATGTGTTGTTGGGAAAATAGTCACCTATGTACATTAGCCTCTCGAGTGTTGCATGCTTCTTTGTTTCAGTCTATTCCTGTGTATCTATCTGAATTTATGCTGGTAAAGTTTGGCAAGTAAATAATGTTTTGTTGTCTATGCAGGGATGAGAGTGTAACCAAAGCTGCAGTTGGGGTCTTGGGTGATCTAGCAGATACTCTAGGTGTGAATACTTCAATGCTCTTCCAAGGTTCATCCTTCTACATAGACTTCCTTGGAGAGTGCTTGGAGTCAGAAGATGCACAGCTTAAGGAGACCGCTTCTTGGGCCAAAAGTGCCATTAGCCGTGTTCTAGTTTCATGAGGTGAAACTTCACAGGGCTTTTCGGTCTGGGTCAGCTCATCTTTGCTATTTAGGCATCATTAGTGATCAATGTGGTTGCAGATGTGCTTGGGCTCTTGTAACATAAGCATGTGTGATGTTTCTTGATTATTGTCAAGGTACCAATGCCATGCTTTTGCCATTTTGCATGCAGATTGCTCCTTGAACTGTTGATTTTTCTCTTTTTTATGCACCATTATGCATGAATAGTCCAATGAAATTGTGTCCATTTCAAGCTTTCTGTGTCTCATTTGTTCCTCCCATCCCTGTGAGTTTTGTGAATTGCTCTTTTTTTCTCTTTTACTGTTATGAAAATTCTAGCTTCATGTGCTTTTCTGGGGAAGTTTATCTTTTCCATTTGAAACCACGAGGCCAATTACGTGGCCCTTGATCTGCTAGAAATTCAAAAGGGCATTTTGATTTCTTGTGCTTAGTTGGTCTAAAATTCCCCAAAGGGGACTGGTTAGGGAGTTGGCTGTGTGACAATGTCAGGGGTTGAATATTTGAGTATGCATCTAGTAGAGGTCTGCCTAACCCAGCATGACAGAAGGTTGGAGATTCAATTCTGGGCAAGGCAGGCAGCTAACCACATCGTGGTAAAACGGTTCTGACTGCTCTTTCATGTGGTTGCAGAATTGTGGCATGCTAACATGGCATCCAATGTTTGTTGCAAAAACTCACAAAATAGACGAGTTGTTTGTTACATCACTGAGTGGAACACGTCGAGTATGGCGTGTCCTTTTGATTTTATTAGTTCATAGGTTTTCAGATTAGCAGTCATCTAGCAGGAATTTCAGGTGGTTTCTCTTTTTCTACATTGTCATAGCTGGTTTTCACGCTTCTTTCGTTTGAAACGCACGTCACGTAATTGCTCTCTTTCATTTGAAACGCATGTCATCATGTAATAGCTCAATCTCTCTCTCTCTCTCTATGACAGTGACCAAGTTTCTTAAAAATTGCTTTTCTTTACAGAAGCTAGAGAAATTGATTTCTTTGATATCTGTTCTTTTTTTTCCTTTTCTTTTATAAGCTAAGCGAGGTCTTTATTCAAGCTTGTGTTCAGCTTCTTGATCATGGCTGCAGCTTGACCCACTAAAGTATAAATGCTCTTTTCTTTCTCATATAAAGAAAGGAGGTTACATGCCGAGGAAATTCCCCTCGTGCGGCCTAACTCTTGTGCCCATTGCCCCCTCAAAATATAGAAGCCATGGTCATGGAGAGAAACAGTAGTAACATTTTATTTGAATCCACCCCACATGCGGTCAGTTGGCTCAGTGCTGGGTTTACATAACGGTAGGGAAAGACATCAGTCGGCCTCACCTAAATTTTGAAAATTAAAGAAACGTGCAGGACCTGTTTATAAGTATGGTTCATGGTTTAAACCATTGGCTATTTTCCAAGTACACGGGGATATATAACTATTTTCCTCACCGTAGAAAGAATTCTTTTGTTACAGTGGAGGCTGAGGCCTAACACATGCACCATCAGGAGTGGGACTTGCCACCTTCGTGTGGGTGTCAAGAGAGACCTTCTGTTGAGCTAACCCTCTGGGTGCCCTAGAAAGGATTTTTTGGCCCACTAACTTGTCTTCTAGACCTAGGCTGTTTTCTGAACAAAGGCAACCTGTCATATCCTAACATCTTCAGCAAAACTATTTTCCTTGCAATTTGATGCCAATTCATCGTTTTGACTTCAACAATTGGCAGGAAGGAGTGAGTCATCAAAGAGAAGGCATAATTAACTGCATGTCTTACGAGATAAAAGAACCCACCATGTCAATATGGAGATGCAGATGATCCATTCTATTGGTTCTTTGCAATGAATCCGTTCTTTTTTGCTTTTTGGTTACAATGAAACACTGAATGTTTATTTTTATGTTACAATGGAACACTGGGAATTGAACCTGCTACCTGCTTTGTCGGAGACAGAGAACCCTAACACACACACAAGGAGCTAACGCTAATCCATTATTATTTATAAAGAAAAAGAACTTTTAGGTTGAATGTTTATGTTCTCAGATAACTTTTCTTAGGTTTGCCTTTTGCTGCGTATTCATATTTTCACATAATCTATCCAAAGAACGCCCTTAAATAACTACTTGAGGTGAGTTAAAACAACTATTCGAGCAGAGCCTTGTAGCATGTATCTATCTCATCTTGTGAATCGAGTCACCTCCTATCTGAGCTAACACTATGAGTGCATGGATGTTTTTTCATTCAAAATACAATTCAGTGGCTCTTCCTAAAACCGCACAAGAAAGGAAGAGGGTTGCATTAGGCTTCCGACTGACATTGTAAGACTCTGTTTGAACTATGGCAATTCTAGATGCTCTATAGTGTCAAAGAATTCGTGTAGTCGTCATGACTCCACCATGACGAGTACTAAGCCTGCATGAGGAAAGGTTTGGTTGTTATGGGTTCCGAAGAAAATATAATGTAATGATACATGCATAAATGCTCATTTAATTCCTAGAGTCCATATAAAAAAGTTTCATGCTGTCATTGCTTGCATGGCATGGGACTGGAACTGGTTTGATTGTGCAAGGGTAAATCTTCATCATTAAGCATTGCCTTCATTGTTTGGAAAAGCTTATCCATTTAAGCACAACGGTCAATAGCTCTCTTGGCTAAGGGGTCAACTCATTGAATGTCATGAGTTTGATGCCCCGGCTATGCATCTGGCTTTGGCCTCCACGTTGTACCAACAAAGATTAACCATGAATATTCACCTACTCTTCATGAATTTGCATATCAAGAAGAAACGGATGAAAAATGTATGTAAAGTCACAGGAGCTAAGCAAAAACTACACTTCTTCAAATTTTAGGTGATCAAAAGGAGTAGAAGAGGAATTTTAAGATAATTTGGGTAAATAAAAGAACTAAAAGACTTCCTGTAGAAATAAATATATTTTTGGAGGAATATAAAGTGGCAAAGGAAAATATAAATAGGAACTTCGTGAAGATCATAGCCTTGAAGTATTCCAGCTCTCTGCAAAAGCTTGGGACAATCTACAACAAAAGGATACAATAAAAAAAAGGATACAATAAAAAAAAGGAAAGTTATATCTTCCGCACAAAGAGCCACCACTCTGAAGCCTAAGGGGGTCAACTCAAAAGAACCTTCAAGTTGAAGGTCATGAGCTCGACACTGGGGTGTCATCTGGTAGTGTTCCCTAACCTTGCCTGCTCATAAAAAAGGGATATATCCACTGGCGGATCTAGAAATTTGTGTAGCGAGGCCGAATAGCGCCATAAGACTATTTAAGGTAGGGTAAACTATGTATTGTAGCTATATATTCAACTATGAGATGTAGTTTTTCCATTCACTTTACAGATTTCAAGTGGGGCGCTGCCCCGCCTTGGCTCAATGTAGAGAGAGAAAGGTGAGTCTGAATGATAATGCATGGATGTTTAAAATACGCTAGAGAGAGAAAAGTGTAGTGATATACATATAGAAGAACCAACAAAAAGGTCTAGTCCTCAAAAGTTATAAGTCATCTGGTAGGTCACTGGGGCAAAGAAATGGAGGTTCAGTAAAGTTTCCAGTGTAACAATACACTGCTTTGAAACGGTGATCATTACGTAAACCAAAAAAAATGATGAACTTTCTTCCTTAATGATCCATCACACACCGATTTAATTCTGATTACTTGATTCAATTCGATTGAGGCGACATTGATCACAAACTTTTATCATACATGTGTAAAGCCCAAGAACTATTTTTTCCCCATACAATGAGAAGGTGGAAGCCAGACGCAAGCCTCATGTATCGAACTCATTACCTGAACTTGTGAGTCGGCCAAATAGTCAAGTAAGCTGCGCATGCCTGACTTCCTTTAAGCCTTATCCAGAGCATTAGCTCAACAGCGGCCTGCCTTGGCGCTAAAGTTCAACTGAGTTCAACTCCCAAGAGGTGCATGTAGGCTTCGGCCTCTTGCTGGAAAAGAAAAGGAAAGTAAGCTATTGCTCGTTGTGGACTGACCAAGCAACCGAAGAGGTGCTTGTGCATCTATTCGCGGTTTGACATGTGGGACAATTATTGTATTTTATATATATATATTAGGATCCCCTTGGCTCATATACTCTTTAATCTCTTTAATGATGATTATCTTTGTCGAGATTAATAAAGAAAAAGTAAAAAGTATTTTTGTACTTGGTTTTTATATTATTATCAGATATAAATATTTTTTATTTTTTTAGTCATCAATCTCAATCGTTGATCAAACAGTCATGATGTGAGAGTTTATTATACAAGACATATATATATATATTACGTGTGTTGTCTATATAGAAATAGTAAAAGTAGAGTAAAAAGTAAGGATGAGAGGTTTGAAAAACGAACTTAAAAGGCTTTGAGATTAAGTCTAGGATTATGGTTTTATGAGTATATGAGAGATAATGGGAGTTGCTACGGGCATCTTTTGGTTTCTTCATATTTTATTAAATAGTATTGTGAGTCAAGTGATTCTTGGTTCTGGTAGTATTTTCCAAACTTCTATAGGAATATTGTCTAGTCCTACTGATTTACCACCCTTCATATGTTTAAGAGCCTCTTTGACTTCATTCTTTTGAATACGTCGGTAGAAATTGTAGTTTATATTCTTTTCTAATTTGGCTAACTCTCCTAAGTTAATACTAACATCTTCATTTTCATTAAAAAGCTTATAAAAATAGTTTTCCATATATTTCTTATATCCTCATTTGCTACTATAATTTTCTCATCCTCGTCTTTAATACATCTAACATAATTAAGATCTTTAGTTTTCTTATCTCTAGCCCTAGCTATCCTAAAATATCTCTTTCACCCTCTTTTGAGTTATGTTTTTTTATATAAATCCTTCCAAAATTTAGCTTTTGCTTCATGACGTCTTTTTTTGCTTTCTTCTTTACTTTCTTATAAACCTATAAAGTTTCACTAGTTTTCACACCATAATGTAATTTGTAGCATGCCTCTTTGTCTTGATTTTATTTTGCACTACTTCACACCATCACCAAGCTTCTTTTTGTACCGGTGCACCTCCCTTAGATACACCTAACATATCACAAGGTGTATCAATATAATTTCAAACATCTCCTTGAAGGACTTTCTGTTTAAATATATCTTCTTTCTCACTTTTGAGGTTCCACCATTTAGTTTGAATAGCTTGATGCACTCTTTTCTTCTTTGTCTATTTTTTTATTTATAAATTCATAACTAAAAGTCGATGTTGGGTGGTTAAGCTTTCTCTTGGAATTACCTTACAATCTTTACAATACGCTCTATCTTTTTTTATATAAATAAAGTAATCAATATTTTGTGATAAACCACTCTTATAAGTAATTAAATGTTCATCTCATTTTTTGAAGATTGTATTGACTATAAAGAGATCAAAAGCCATAGCAAAATTTAAAATTCCCCTACCTTCCTCATTTAAATCCCCAAAACCAAAGTTTCCATGAATACCTTGATATCCTAATGCCTCTTTACCGACATGTCTATTTAAGTCTCCTCTTAAACAAATCATCTCCCATTGTGGAATCTTTTGAATATCTTATCTAACTCTTTCCAAAAAGTAGTCTTTATACTATCTTCTAGTCCTACTTAGGGTGCGTAAGCACAAACTATATTCAAAACCTCTGCTCCTAATACTAATTTCAACATCATGATTCAGTCACCATATCGTTGTATATCTCTACACTATCCTTTAAATCTTTATTTATGATAATACTAACTCCGTTTCAAGCCTTTTCCTCACCTAAGTACCATAATTTAAAACCTATATTCTCAATCTCTTTTGCTTTTTCTCCAACCTATACATAGAATATGATTTTTTCTCTTAATCATAGTATCTACCACCTCCATTAACTTACTAGACAATGTTTCGATATTGCAAGAACCAATACGAATCTTATTATCTAGGACTAGATTCCTTACCCCCATCATTCGTCTATATTGAAAATATGGAGACCCTCTGTAATTTATTCACTACATTCAGGCGGCAATGTAGTGGAACTAACTTTTTTACCTACACCCATCCATTATACGGAAACCCTCTCTGTAATTGATTCACTACATTTAGGCGAAAATGTAGTAGTCATTGCTTACTTTTCACTACATTCGGGCTATGTAGCGCATCGGTAAGAGGGGATGCCCCAATGCAATGCTCATAATTTGTGTAATCCATGGTATAAAAATTTGACAAAGTTTTATGCTAGCTGTCAGAAGCCTAACACAACCCTCCTCCTTTATACAGACTTGGGACCAGCAATGCAAGGGTGATAGTGTGATACTATATATATGGAGACGAATATGATATAGTAAAGTGGCTGGAAGAGGTTTGCAGAGCAAAGCTTAAGAGTTCACCTAGGACCACAAAGAGGAGTATATGAGGCCTAACAGGGCCAAACACGTGTTGTATAATCATAGTAGCTTCCCTAGGGATGTTATACAATAAATTTATCATCTGACCCAATAGGTCCATAGTGTCTTGGCCACCCTGCATGGCCGATACTTGAAGTAGTATGACTGACACCTAAGGCATTATTGGTGGTGCTTGTACTTACCAGACGGTGCATGTGACTGCTCCACCTAATCTGCTTCTCCCACTATATCGAGACTCAAGTTCACATCAAAATCTTGTGACACACACAAAATAACGATATCATATTTCAAAGAATGCTTCACTTTTGGCTATGCTTTAACTAACCTAGGGTTTGATACCGATTTGTCATGGTAGCATGAGTCATGATCATGACCCGACTCGATGCCACATGGATGCTTTTTGCACAAGTATGAACACAAATGATATTTATAACGAATCTTAGTGAATTCATCTAAAATAATATATCAAACTCACATGTTTACAACTCTAAACAATTTGTTTTAAACCAACATAATCCCCAATAGTTGTCTATCAACATCAAAACTAAATTAGCTCTAAACTAAACCATACCATCTTAGACACACAACTCCAATGAATCTACTCTTCAGTACCATGGATTATATAAGTAATAGCTTTAGGATAAACTGTAAAATAATAGAGTGAGCTTCAACCTAGAAAAGTTATATACCCCTTAATAGAATTCATACTAAAAGCATGCATGTTTAACAAACATTTCATAGCAAATCAATATTTTATTTAAATTCATGCTTTCAAAAACATATACGCACCTACACATAAATTGGTTGTGATAATTAAGTTCATAATGTGTCTAAACAAAGTCACATGTGTCGTATGACCCTCCTTCACACGATCTTGGTCACCCCGTCCACAATGGTAAACCACATGAACGCTTACGGTTGGGTACTTAGGAACACATTTTATTTTCACTCCAAGCCGGAATGCTCGAGAGACCTACAAGTCTGTAGAGACCCACACATAACCACACAAGTATGACTCACACATTGATACATATTATGTTCGAAACTTATCCATCTTAATATGTCCACAAGTTCATATCCAAATCCATATACCTAAATCTATATTCACAATATCAAATCACAATTTACTATCAAACATATGCATAACAAATCATGCTCTTTATCAACCATGTCATAAATACAATTATCTCAAAGCAAATCAAATAACCCATAATTTTAAATATTATTCAAGCAGTATCAATAAAATATTTAGCAATCATGCATATTTAAATCATTTAAAACAAGAGAAATCACTTCTATCATGGATCTATTAAGAAATGTATAACCCCCTACCTGAAGAAGTGCGAAGATCCAATACCCAAACTATTGAACTATTCTTATTACCTCTAAAACCTCCAACCTGATTCTCTAAATATTTCTTAATAATAGTAATATTAAATTTTATTTATTCACAAGAACACAACAAGCTAGATCCAAATTGGATCTTAAATGATCTTGAATTGACCCAAAAAACTAACATGGATCCAAATAGGATGCCTTAGATCCAAACTGTTACTTGAATCCATTTATGATAGAAACTGGTCAATGCAATAGGTATTCTATGTCCTTAAACATAGACCTTGCCAAAACCTTATTAAGGACAAACATGTTTTATTTTCAGTTTTGTTCTCAACCTAGAACCTATTTTGGACCCAACCTTAAACCAACTTGTTTCATATAAAAAAAAAAACTAGAACCTATTTATGACCCAAAAAGAACTTGTCTCACGTAGAAATACTAATGTGAGACAAGATACAAAAGCATGACACATCCTATCATGACACAACATTAGGATACAACCTGACATGTGCTACATGGCACACTAAACCTAATGCAAGAAACCATGGAACCCACCAATAGTCCCCCATCATCTGTCATGTATCACCCTTTCGGTCAAGTCAAACATCGGCTGCCCATGGCACCTTTCTTGCCAAAAAAATCTAGTGGAGTATAAGAATGGTGATGAAGAAATATGCCTGTTGGTAGACCCTATAAATGTCAAATATCTCAAGAAATATTATGTCTAGAGTCTACCACCAATTCTTTTGAAATGATTTTGTTAAAACCTATCTTTAGTTTCTTGAAGAGGGGAAGTTGAGTATATATTTCTTAATTATGAATTAGTACTCGGTGAAAAGTTGGAGTTTTTTCAAAATCATTGAATAACATTTCAAAAGTCTTTATTTTACAAGATAGGGCCTAGTTCAAAACCACAAAATATTTTCAAATAGTATATGCTATTATGGAAAAGGGCATACTTGATTACATCGAGTATCTAGAAAGATAAGTTGTTTTCCCATCTCATTCTCTCTAACAAAAAAAGGGCAAAAACCCAATGCCTCAAAAGCCAAAAGAAAAGAAAAATCAATCTCTAATATAGAGGTCTTCTACAAAAGAAAAAAAGTCTTAAAAAATATCAACCTTCATGTGATCTCGAAAACTAAGAGAGAGTACCTTTGAAAAAGAATTTTACAAAACCCCAAAGCATCAAGAAAATGGGTATAGCAGCCATCTCACTTATGGCAGTCTGCCTTCATGTGATCTCGTCAAGCTCCCAAAATGTCTCATACAGTCTCCAACACACTTTCATCCATTGCATCTCACACACCTCATGCTCATTTGCATATGTAATGGCCTTATTTTCATTGGATCCATTGAGTCCTCTTTTGCTAAGAATACTCATCTAGATTTAGGACAACTCAAGTTCAAGAAATGAGTCCCCCATCAAGAAAAGGGAAAATTCATTCTCTCAAATGAAAACCTAGAAGAAAAATTTTAGCGTTGTTATTCTTTGTCATGAACCAAATAAATTTGGTTAATGACAAAGAGGGGCATATGTAAGCACCTAAAATTTCCTCAAAATGAGAGATACTTTAAGTCTCACAAAAAAAATTGAACTTTTATAAAAATTAAAAAATGACCATTTTGCCCTCAAGGATATATTAGCAAAATTTCATTGTTTCAAGTATGCTTTCTTCAAGAAAGGGATTGTAGAAGTTAAAATGGGGCATTTGGCACCCTTATAAAATATTTACAAAATAATTGTTTTACCTCTACAAAAATAAAATAGTTAAAAGGACAAAAAAATAAAACTAGTAGGTTTAAAACATAGAGGAGAAAGGAGCAGAAGCTTAGAAATTCAAAAGACTTAGGTTCGGAGATAGCTTACGATCCAGTGAAAAGTTTAAAATACCCCTCATCGAGGAAGATCTTACACTAAGCGATCCTACACCCATCAAAAGGTTAGAGCGGTCCAAAATGGTAAAAGAAATCAACTCACAAAGCAACAAAGGAGAAAGTCGATAATTCGAAGCAAAAAAACTAAAATACCCAAAATACCCTTAATTGAGGAAGATCCTATATCAATCGATCGTACACCTATTAAAAGGTAAAGAAATCAACCACAAAGCAAAAAAGAGTAAAAGGGTTATTACTGGCCATAAAAAGCACCACCACTAGCAACCAAATGCGCCATTGTCGCCCATCACGCGTGCCACCACCGACCACCACACTACGCACTGGTGCGCAACACCCACGCATTGGTGGGTGGCACCTATGTGCTACCACATGGTGCCCAACTCTCACGGTCTTCGTGCATCTTCCATCCCATCCAACCTTCTTATCACGTGTTACATGTGTCTAGATGTTCCTCCCATATGTGCGTGTTTCCTTGCACCTATGCAACATGGTTGGTCCCCTGATAGATTGAATTTGAATTTGGATCAAACCCAGTAACCTAGGAAAGATTTGGTTTGGTTTGGTGCTTATAAATAAGGGTTCTTGGCCAACCAAAAAAGAGGAGGATTTCAACCCAAGAGTGACAGGCCCAACCAATGAGGACATGAGGGTTTTCATTCTCACCCCAAGGAGGAGTTCATCAAAGGAAGAGAAAGAAGGTTTTAAGTCACCCCCCTTAACCTCTTTCTTCATTCCTATTATAATCTTAGAGTTTTTGCCTCCAACCAATGTATTTGAAAAATAAGCAACTATTTTTCGTATAATATCATTGCAAAAGGAAGTGTTGCCCCGGTTTGAAGACATGAATAAAAGGTTACAGGTCAGAGGAATCTGCTAACTCTATAAATTTTTATTTCTTTTAATCTAATATACGATATATCTTATACATTTTCATCTTTTATATATATGCTATATCATATTCTCTCCTCTTTTTTCAACGAATTGATTGTCTCTAACTCAACTCAAGAAGCCATAAGAGAGATATAACGATCACGATTACATTCGATGACATGAGTATGTAATAACTCTTTTGGTAGATTATTACCCATAAGTTTATATTGGAGAGGGTATTGAATTATTATCGCATATATTTTTCAATTAAACAACCTTCTTGGAGAGGCACCCCGGGGATATATATGTGAATGAGTTCCTTCCTAAACTAACATAAGTCCTCAATAAAATTCTTTATCTTTAAACCAGATGCATTATGACTTTCTATAAGAATTTTTTACAAATTTTAACACACTGCATAGGCCTTATGCGATTTTTGAATTTTAAAACCACCATTTTCAAGCAAAATGTTGCAAAATTTTGTACATGAGTGAAACATGCACAAACCAATATTTGATGAATTTTTCATAAATTTTGGACATGTATAAAGTTCATAAATTTTTTATTAAAGATTAGACTCAACATGAAACGAAACCTATAATGACAAAAATCCTGTAGTACTCATTCAATAAAACTATCATAACTCTATATGTAGGTGTCTAAATCCCTCAAGCATAGGCCTTATGCGATTTTTGAATTTTAAAACCACCATTTTCAAGCAAAATGTTGCAAAATTTTGTACATGAGTGAAACATGCACAAACCAATATTTGATGAATTTTTCATAAATTTTGGACATGTATAAAGTTCATAAATTTTTTATTAAAGATTAGACTCAACATGAAACGAAACCTATAATGACAAAAATCCTGTAGTACTCATTCAATAAAACTATCATAACTCCATATGTAGGTGTCTAAATCCCTCAAATGTATTGTCTTCTAAAAGCTCACTTTCATAGCTTTCCAAAGTAATAAAAGCTCACAATATGAAATCTCACTTCCATATTGTGGATGAGGATTTACCATTCTGTAGGTATTTCATATTATCTTAAATTAAGAGGATCGGGCAATGATAATGTGTACAAAGTTGTAAATTCTTTTCTATGTTTTAGTTGTAACATCACTTTACTTATTTACCTAGTTATACCATGATTTTATTTACTTGCATAAAGAAAAACAAGAGAGAGGAGGAAAAGCAAATACAATTAGTGACTTAGTTAGAAATACACACATTCACTTAGTTATATAGGCAACCATATTTAATGAGGACACTAAACATACATGTCTACTCTTCATCGTAGTTAAGCATGTAGTTGGTCATCAAATGGTATACTCTCTTGTAACAATCATCAAAGAGGTTCATCACATCATATCATAATAGTAATGGATACATGTATTGTCTGATTCTTTGGATCACAAGTGACGTTATCTGTTACACACTACAACAACAAACATATTAGATGAGTAAATATTTTTAGAGGATAAAGTATAAAACTAAAGATAAATAAAATAATACTATGTTATCTTTGTACTTAACGTTGAAAGGTGATTGTCCATTGTAGGATGAAGATGTTCATACCGATGCATAGAATCTCTTAATAAAAATAGATGTATTTGGGCAACATATTAGCTCATATGTAAATCATTACATTTATGCTAACTCCTGGACACTAAGGTGTTGGTGTTGAAGGCAATGTGAGCTATGTGAATGGTATTATGCATCTTGCAAATGATACTCCACCTTTTAGGTATGTGGTTATGCTAGCCTATGTACTACAATGGGCTTTAATGGTTCAAACGGGGTTTACTAGTGATAACCAAATTGATGAGCAACTCGATCTAGCATATATGATTCCATGATGTCCAAACATCAAATGCATCTACGTAACACAAACATGTGATATGTGTCATCCGTGTATCTATTCCAGCAATAAGGTTGTCATGTAATTTGAGAAAAAAGATATAGAAAATGATATCAATGTTATAGTAACATTCGGTATGTATAATAAACAACAATAAAATATATACTGCTAAACAATGCGTTATGAGCTTGTATTAAGTCAAACTATCCACAACATGCATAAAGATGAACAAATGAATGATATTGCTCATCACCTAGTTGCATGAGGTTGCCCATCAACTATTATGGTGTTGCTTAACTCTAAAGACCGAAAAATACTCATAAATCTATATCTACAATATATAAAAGATTGGACTATCACTAAAACAAACAAGTAAACCAAAACTAACTTATTTCCAAACTAACAAACATAATACATAACCTCGTACCTGCAACAAAGTATCATAACTATTAATTTGGTGTTCCTCTATATGGAAAGCCTTTCTTAACTATTTATATAGGTAGGCCAACATTGATGTACCCTAAGCATACTCGTCAACTCTCGATAAAGTAGAAGCCAATAACTTAATGATAGGAATTGGTACCTTTTCCATCGACTTATCTTGGTATATACTACACCATATATGATCCAACAAAAATAATACCTTTTTCTTAAGCATAATCGCCCTTCTTTGATCTCATACTCATATCATATCGAACTTGACAACTCCAAACTTCATCAACAACTTCACTAAATCATAATATGAAGGTTACAAGGCACCCACTCATAAGAAGGCCTAAAATCTAATGGATATCTTGTAGAGTGATAGTCATCTCATCCCACAACATATAAAACTTAGTATCGGGTTGCCATCTCTTGATAAAGTAATGAGCAATGGGTGATCTAATGTCTGAAACAATAAACCTCCTTTCTCAAATAACCCATATCATTACATAATATCCTACCAACTACTTGATACTACTTCTCATATAATTAACTACTCAATCAAAGCATTGTATCTCATGTAGTTTGTCACCAATTTCCACAATCCTTACATAGACAATGTTTGTTAGCAACCTATCTAAGATCTTTTAGTAATAATTGATGAACTTACCTACAAAGCAAGGGGGAAACTCTAGAATCTATGGAGTGACATCATTGTCACCTTCTAAAGTACTCATCATGACAAAGCTATGAAGAACCAATTTCATCATGGTATCTTGAAGAAGATATAGTATAATCCATCTCAAAATGATCATTGAACAATCTGCATGTAATGACTCCACATTCTCCTTTTCATGTTGTTGCCCCTTTTCGATGATGGTGTAAACACATAACCTTCTACTCATCCGCCTCCATTCTCTAAGCCATTCCTACTTCAAAATCCAAAATAAATATTTTTATTTGAATATGTAACAAAGTATACAATATAATCAACTAAGTATTACATGTGTAACATACATAACATAATAACAAACACAACTTGAGCATGTCATAGGGTTGGGGCAAGGCATGCCCACTCAAGTAAAGTAATGCATGTGGGCTGCGTGAGTGGAAGAAAGAGAACACTGTGAACGCGTAAGCTACAAATGCCAGGGCATGACTGGTTTCATCTCTAGAATTGTCAAGCGCAAAACCCACAATGTGGCTCAATGCTTAAGCTGTGTCTCTTTTAACCAACGAGTTCTCTCAATCATCGAAGAAAGGTAGAAGACAAACAAAAAAAATAGAAAACAAACCCACACATACCAATGTTGATTTTGATAAAAAAATCATGGACGATGAATGATGAATGAATGTACATTCACAATTGAACACGATCCTTGAAGAAAGAACGAAAATACAGTGAAAAAATGAAATACTGATTTTGAAATACTATAAAATCACAATAGAGAAGAAGCACAGTCAAATTAGAGGACGGTGTATGTGAGGAAGAGAGTCATGGTGCCGTCCGGTGGAAAAACGGCAGTGGAGAAGAGAATCATTGAAAGGGTACTTGCGAAAAAATCAAAATAGGAGGGAGGTGGATTTTTAGTAAAGACGGGTATATGAACAGTAACACCCAACAAAGCAGGAATGGTGCGTGGCCCGGATGGCACTCGTGCAATTATCACCAATGCCAGAAGCATTTCGAATTTTGTCCCCATTAAAACTAGCTCCCATTTCCAGTGTCCTATCTCGAAGAAAGTGCCAAGTTCTTCAGCGTATCCAGAAACGGCGATGGCGTTGAGAATCCTCTGCCGGAAAGGAGCCTTAGGGTTTCAGGTTCCCGCCTTATCGGCCGGAACTTCTCGCCATAGCCTTCATACCTTCACTCTCCCCGACCTTCCGTACGACTATGGCTCCCTGGAGCCGGTCATCAGCGGCGAAATCATGAGGCTTCATCATCAGAAGCACCACCAAGCGTACATCACTAACTACAACGCGGCTCTCGAGAAATTGCATGAGGCAATAGAAAAAGGGAACCCGTCGACTGTCGTCCATCTGCAGAGTGCCATCAAGTTCAATGGCGGAGGTCCTTCCAGATCTTGCTTCGTTTTGTTTGGGATGGATGTTACACATTGCTCCCTTCCAATTTTTCCTTTTTCATGTTAATTTGTGTTGCGCTTCTGTGTCACTCTTATGAGAGTGATTTCTTTAAGAATTACATATGTACTTTTAGTTGTGTCACTCTTTGGGAGAGTGATTTCTTCTTGTTGGATGCCTTCTCGTTAAGTTTACTCATTCATGTTCCTAGAGTGGTATGACATTCGGGTTACTTAGTTAAATGGACATAGTTATACGGTTCTACATGAAAAGTAGTTTTCTTTAAATTCTTTTAGATGCATCTTATTCTTTTCCATCTCAGGGAGTTCTCCTCATCACCTTGACCAAATTATTTTTATGCCGTTATACATTTTCCGTGCTTTCGTTGTTCCTTATGCTGTCTCCCTTACATTCCGAATACTGGTTTTAACGCTACTGCGTCCTGAAAGTAAATAATAACTGTGATCATCAATTCCGATCCTTTCATTCCAGAATGAGCACTTGTTGTTCTCATAACAACCTGCTCTATGCATGGAAATGTTTATCTTGTTTTTACGTTTTGTAATCCTTAAGATCTATTACTTCAAACGAAATTACTATTTGCCAGATTCAGAACCTAATACAACAACAACAACTAAGCCTTTTCCCATACTAGACGGGGTCGGCTACATGGATTCTTTGTTTCCACAGATCCCTATCGTGTGCCATGTTAGCAGTTAACTCACAATAAGCTAGATCATTCTTTATTGTTTCTTTCCAACACTTTTGTGGTAGTCCTCTACCTCTTTTAATACTTTCTAAATTTAGTTTTTCTAACCTTCTTATAGGTTCTTCTTTTGATCTTCTTTCTATATGTCCAAACCATCTTAGAATATATTCTCTCATTTTATCCTCTATTGGTGCCACTGCTAATTTGTTTCTAATAACCTCATTATGTATCCGGTCTTTTCTTGTATGACCACTCATCAATCTCAACATCTTCATTTCTGTCACAGACATCTTTTGTACATGTTGATGATTAACTGCTCAACACTCACAACCATAAAACATGGCTGGCCTAATTGGTGCTCTATAATATTTACCATTTTAACTTTAATGGTATCTTCTTATCACAAAGAATACCTTATGCTCCTCTCCATTTTAACCAACTAACATTAATTCAGAACCTAATGTATGCTTAAATTAAAATGGTGTAGAAAACAAGATCTCTATTGAATCTGGACATAAATCCCTTGTTAAAAACAATCTTTTTAACTTTATTGTTAGTTGGATTGTTATTCATGTATGTATGTGCATGCACCTCAAATTTGCCATGTGTATCTTATTTGCTGTAAGGAAAACAGTTTCATATCCTATAATTCTTTTCAGGCCATATCAATCATTCCATTTTCTGGAATAATCTCAAGCCTATTCAAGTAAGTTCACTTACTATCTCTTTTACTTCCTCTTACGTTTGGAGCCATGTGTTTGTGGTGAATGAAAATAAACAAACAGGAAGGTGGTGGTGAGCCCCCAAAAGGTGCCCTTGGTTGGGCAATTGATGAATATTTTGGATCTTTGGAATCCTTGGTTCAGAAGATCAACTCTGAAGGTGCTGCTCTACAGGGTTCTGGATGGGTGGTGAGTGACATAATCCGCTTTACGGCTATTTGTTGTCTTCCTTTAACTAGATTTGAGAATTTTATAGTATCTTCCATCACTAGATGCATTATTTTCAGGATTTCTTTTTTTCCCTTTTTGATTCATGCAGTGGCTTGGTCTTGATAAAGCACAAAAGAAGCTTGTTGTTGAAACAACAGCTAATCAGGTAATGAGCAGAGCTATAGAGGAAGTTTCTGTCATTTAGTTCTTAGTTTATGCTGTCATTTGGTAAGATGTTGGAAGGATGACCTATTCATTTACTTTGGTAATTAGAAATGTTTCCTCCCATTAAGTTTGTTTTGTTATTTATAACTTTTTTCCAGACAGAGATATAAGAGTTATTATGTTAAGGAGAATTCATATGAAAGATTCTACATGTGCTTTATCGCATCAAACCTTGTATGTAATCTTGAAGATATTAATCTTTGTCTGTCCCGTACCTTTCATTTAATATTTTTCATTTGACATGAAAATGGTGATGATGAAATTGACACAAATTTACATGTGTTTAACACCAAAAAGGCAATTCATGAAACATTACATGTATTTATCACAAAAGAGCTAGGTAGTAAAGTAAAGCCCACAATTTAGGAGGACCTTATATAAAATGCTTAATAGAAAAGGGAGCGAAAGAGATATTTTATGTGTGCACTCAAGTAAGATCATCCACGAGTAGGAAAAGGTAATATTGACAAGGATATCGAGGAGAGATAAAAGACTTTCTTAAGTTATTTAATATGAGTACACATAAATTATGTGACCTCCTAGCACATTGAAAAGAGGAAAATGGAAAAGACCCTTAAACACTATGTCACGTAGAGTCTTAGACACGGTAATGAAGATGATACTTCAACATCATGTTGAATAATTACAACAAAATTACAAAAGTAAATACAAAAAGAAATCAGAAATACAATACAATACTATATTTTTATCACCCTGTTGAAAGCGTGATGTCGTTAGTGATTTGGTGAAGACATCTGTGAGTTGATACCAGTATTGTTCGACGCGTATTGTATCGTGTATCATTTTGGTCCATGATATGGGCGTATCGTATCATACTTTAATATTAAAAAAATAATAAAAATCTAAAAAAACAGAAAAAATCCAAAAAATAAGAAAAATTTGATAATTGCAAAGAATTCATATAATGCAAAGTTTAGTACATATTGATCATTCACCATTGAACAATTGGAAAAAATTACATATTTTGAAGTAAAAAATAAAATATATTTACATTTACATATTTGTAATAAGGATCATTAACTGAATAATCTTTATCTTCTTCTTGCTGAAGATCCTCTCCTCCTTCTGCTTCAAAATCAAAATCTTCATCTCCTTGATAATGTTGTTACGCTCCTAAATTAATCCATGCAATGTCTTCTTCGATTAGGAGGGCATTTTCTTCGTCATCTTCCATAATCCTGTCTTCTAATATATCAAAATTATCCAAACTTATTGGATCAAATTGGCTTTCTTCTCTATTTACCTTTTTAATTGCCTAAAAGAAAGAAATAAAAGTAATTAATAAATGATATTAACAATTGAAGTCAAACAATATTAAATTGAATCTTTAAGTACTAACTAATACAAGATTACCTTTCACGAAGCCACATGTTACAACAGATGAAAACTAAGTCATTGAGCTGCATATATTCCAACTTGTTGTGCTTTTTTTTGTATGGATGTGTTTAAAGAGCTCCAATTCCTTTCACAATCCGTTGCACTAAAGGTTTGACTCAAAACTCTTATTGCAAAATTTCTAAGGTTTGAGCAATCACTTTCAAACTTATTCCACCAAACATGTGTAGAAAAAGGCAAACATCAGGGATTTAATTCACAATAATATAAGATTTAAAACAGTTAAATACGAAGATAAACAATTTACTTGGGCGCATATTAGTGCGGTTGCCAATTGCTATAGGCAAACCCATTAAGTGAAAAGCATTATCATAGATCTCATCTCTCGATGTATAGCATCTGCTCTACTCTCATCAGGGACTAATCTGTCTATACAATTAATGATGCCTCGATTAACCTCACCATCCCTTTTGAAGCTTATTGAGTACTTGAATGTTGGGTTAAAATAATATGTTGCAGTATGAATAGGCTCATGCAATTGTTTGTTCCATCTATTATTTATAATTTTCCACACAAGCACATAAATCTCTCTTTTTTCATTAAAATTATTTCTAATGACTTCTTTTGCCCTATCCATGACTTCATAAAGGTAGCCCATAGATGGTTTGTCCTTGCTATTAGCCAATCTCAAAACCTTCACCAAAGGACATGTAATCCTCAACAGTTTAACACATGCATTCTAAAATGTACTCCTGAAAACTATCTGTGAAATCTCATAACTTTCTATTTCTTCTATTTTGAGGCAATTCTGCAAATTATTGCCACTCATCTGAGGGGAATATTCTTAAGGCTTGCTTCTGTCTCACAATATTTTGTACAAATAAGAAATTAGTTGCAAACCGAGTTGCAACTGTACAAAGAAGCTCTGTACCATCTATATATCTCTTATCATACACAATACAAAGGCATGATTGTAGATAAATTTGGTGATATCTTGGCAACACTCAGTTACTGCCTTTATCTCATTCATCTCACCAATATCCTTAAGGATGAGATCTAAACAATGGGATGTGCATGGTATTCAATAGAAAGTCCCATAAGTATATGCTAATTCCTTCCCAGCTGTTTTATAGTTAGCTTTATTCTCTGTAATAAATTGGACTACATTCTCTAACCCAACCTCGCATATCACCTTATAAAACTCTTGCCTTAAGATTTCTACAGTGTGCCTCTCCTCTGACATGTCTAGAGATATCAAAAACATAAGTTCTTTAGGACAGTAAATAAGAAAGTTTGACAAGGTCCTTCCTCGCCTATTTGTCTATTTGTCTACCATGATGGTGCATCCTATCTCATTCCATGACTTTTTCAAAATCGAACAATATTCTTCCACTTCAATGACGACCTTATCTAATATCTTTCCTCTTAACTTCTGATAAGAGGACATCTTATATCCTTATGTCATTGCTTGAAAATAAAAACTGTTTGCTGCATTAAATAGAATGCATGCAAAAACCATATGCCCACTACAAGGTCTACCTGATCATGCAGTTGTTCTGAAACCATAGCAGTACGAATTTTAGGTTGAGCATGAGTTGTAGTGCTAGAAGGAAAAAATGAATGTATGCTAGAAGCAACTCTTCCTCTACTCCTTCCTGAGCTTCTTCTTCTATTACTTTCACTTGTAAAATCTTCAGCAATCCTCTTTCCCCTGTTTGGTGGTCGAGAACTACTACTAATAATCTCTGTTCTAGCTACTAATCTGTGTTCTAGTATATCTTCCTCAAATATCCCTAAATCATCATTTTGTTGTCTCTTTTTATGTATGCTCTCAATTATCTGAAGACTTTGCCATTTAATGCCTTCTAACAAACTTCTATCTTTGCTAGTGCAAGGGGCAACTTCTTTCCTAGTCCCTATAAGGTGGTGTTTCAATCGTGAAATTGTATTACTAACCACCTTCTAATAAAACAAACATATGATCTTTAATTTGGAACCCTAAAATGTTGTACCCCATTGCCATGCCGGATCATCAGACCGAGATTAAGAGTCTCTAACGCCCTTTCCTGTCATCTCAATTGAGCACTTCAATTCAATAAAAAACTTAAAATAAAACACTTCATAAATCCCTAATATTCACATAACACTTAAATAGAGTGTCTCCCACTTCATGAATGCAATAAAAATTATATCAACATACTTAATAACTTCATATTTTGTTATTAAAAAAAACCCAAATAACACCAAAAAAATAACAAATACAAAGATTTTTTTAAAAATACTCAAAATATATCACAATCGAGTTAGGAGGCTTGCACGAACACCAGAGATCACTTTTTTGGCAGCCTTGAACACCAAGGAAGGAGAGAGCCACTGGAGAAAGGCTTGAGCAACGATGGGGAGCCGTGAACTGACTTCAGAAACCCACAAAAATGCGGGTTTCTGTTCGGCTAGGGACCGTTTAAAAATGCATTCTTAACATCCATTTGAAAGATGTTCTTGTTTTTAATTGCACTAAGAGCAATAAGAGCCTAACAATGGTCATTCTAACTACTGGAGCAAATGTTTTCTCATAATCTATTCCATGCTCTTGAGATCCTTTCCCTATTACGCTAGCCTTTATCGTTCTAGGATACTTGATTTTGTATACCCATCTACATCCTATTGGTTTCCTAGTTTAATGACGTGTGACAATTTCTTATATTTGAGCTCTATGGAAGGTATCTAGTTCCTTATTCATAGCATGAATCCATACTTGGGATGTCTGAGCTTCCTTAAATGTCCTAGGTTCCTTTATAGCTAAAATCACACTTAATAAGACAATATGTCTTGGTAAAAAACTTTAGTAAGAGACAAACCTATTAGGAGGTTTAGAATCTCTATTGGATTTTCTTAAAATAGGTTTAATGGTCTTTGGAGCTCGCCAAGTGTAATATCTTTCAAAGGAGACATAGTGTACCTCAAAGACATTAGCCCATCGTGTTCTCTTTCTATGTTTTCTTCTTGATTACCTAGAATATCATTCAAGAAAGAGTATCATTAATGGGGCTAGTGACACTAAATATCATACAAAGGTTCTTTTTTTCTATATAATGATTCATAAGATATCTCAACATGCGAATAGCCTCGATAAGATATCATCATAGCATGAATCCAAAATGGTTCTCTATTATACTTGATACTTTTCTCAACCTATATTGAATAATTCTTTCCTATAATTTTAAAGTATAATTCATCAACTTGATACCCATAATTTGAACAATTCTCAATGTCTCCCTTTTTGTATATGAATATAATTATGATCTTCCTCAGTGTTATCCATATCCTACCATATCGTATCGTATCGTGGTATCGTGGGAAGCCACAATACAATACGGTAACCTGGTTATCGCACTGTATTTTGGGTAGGTTTTTGGCCTCTCTTCACTTTCCTCCAAGGCATCCTCCGATATGCTTGTTTGGGATTGCAAGTTGTATATGTAACATATAAATTTGGGTATATGATTTAAGTTATTGAATAATAATAATTTATGAACAAATAAAACAACAACAACAACAACAACAACTAAGCCTTTTCCCATACTAGACGGGGTCGGCTACATGGATTCTTTGTCTTCATACAACCCTATCATATGTCATGTTATCAGTAATTCACAATAAGCTAAATCATTCTTTATTGTTTCTTTCCAACACTTTTGTGGTCGTCTTTTACCTCTTTTAATACTTTCTAAATTTAGTTTTTCATACCTTCTTACAGGTTCTTCTTTTGATCTTCTTTCTATATGTCCAAACCATCTTAAACTACATTCTCTCATTTTATCCTCTATTGGTGCCACTCCTTCTTTTGATCTTCTTTCTATATGTCCAAACCATCTTAAACTACATTCTCTCATTTTATCCTCTATTGGTGCCACTCCTAATTTGTTTCTAATAACCTCATTATGTATATGGTTTTTTCTTGTATGACCACTCATCCATCTCAGCATCTTCATTTCTGTCACAGACATCTTTTGTACATGTTGATGATTAACTTTTAAACACTCAGAACCATAAAACATGGCATAATTGCTGCTCTATAATATTTACCTTTTAACTTTAATGGTATCTTCTTATCACAAAGAATACTTGATGCTCCTCTCCATTTTAACCAACTGACATTAATTCTATGCGTAACATCTCCATCAATTCTTTCATCACTCTGAAAAATTGACCCTAGGTATTTAAAACTTTCCTTTTGGGGGATGCAATGTGTGCCAATTTTAATTTCTATGTCCTCTAAAGTAACCAAATGATCAAACTTACATTCCATATATTCTGTCTTTGTTCTACTAAGTCGAAGGCCTTTGCTTTCTAATGTTTCTTTCCATAGTTCCAATTTTCTATTAACTTTTTCCTTAGACGACTCCACTAATAAAATGTTAACTGCAAATAACATACACCAAGGTACTTCATCTTGAATATGTTTTGTTAACTCATCCATCACCATTATAAATAAGTATGGACTTAAAGTTGATCCTTGATGTAACCCAATATTAACTTCAAAGAAGTCTGTCATTCCTTAATGAGTCCTCACACATGTTTTTGCACCATCATACATGTCTCTTATAAGGTTAATATATATCAATGGAATACCTCTTTTTTCTAAAGTTCTCCAAAGAACCTCCCTCGGTACCCTATCATAAGCTTTTTCTAGATCAATAAATATCATGCGAAGGTTTTTCTTTCTTCCTCTAAAATCTTTCATAAGACGTCTCAAAAGGTGAATCGCTTCCATAGTAGATCTGCCTAGCATGAATCCAAATTGGTTCTCTGTTATACTTGATACTTGTCTTAACTTACGTTCGATAATTCTTTTCCATAATTTTGAATGTCTCCCTAGTTCTTATATATGGGTATAAGTGTACTTGCTCTCCATTCCTCGGGAATCTTTTGGTTTTTCCATATTTCATTAAACAGTCTTGTGAGCCAAGTGATTCCTATTTCTCCTAGTATTTTCCAAACTTCTATAAGAATATTATCTGGTCCTACCGATTTACCACCCTTCATATGTTTAAGATCCTCTTTGACTTCATTCTTTTGAACATGTCGGTAGAAATTGTGGTTTATATACTTTTTTGATTTGGCTAACTCTCCTAAGCTAATACTAACATTTTTATTTTCATTAAAAAGCTTATAAAAATAGTTTTTCCATCTATTTCTTATATCATCATTTGCCACTAGAATTTTTTCATCCTCGTCTTCGATGCATCTAACATAATTAAGATCTTTAGTTTTCTTATCTCTAGTCCTCGCTATCCTAAAAATATCTCTTTCACCCTCTTTTGAGTTGAGTTTTTTATATAAATCCTCCCAAATTTTAGCTTTTGCTTCACTCACGGCCTTTTTCGCTTCCTTCTTTGCTTTCTTATAAGCCTCTAAAGTTTCACTAGTTTTCTTAGCATAATGTAATTTGTAACATGCCCTCTTTGCCTTGATTTTATTTTGTACTACTTCACACCACCACCAAGCTTCTTTTTGTGCTGGTACACCTCTCTTAGATACACCTAACACATCTTTCGCCACTTTCCTAATATGTAACCATATTGTTCCACATATCACAGGGTGTACCAACATAATTCCAAACATCTCCTTGAAGGACTTTCTGTGTAAATATATCTTCTTTCTTGCTTTTGAGGTTCCGCCATTTAGTTCGAATAGCTCGATGCACTCTTTTCTTCTTTGTCCATGTTTTTATTTGTAAATCCATGACTAAAAGTTGATGTTGAGTGGTTAAGCTTTCTCCTGGAATTACCTTGCAATCTTTACAATACGCTCTATCTTTTTCTCTACAAATAAAATAATCAATTTGTGTTTGTGATAAGCCACTCTTATAAGTAATTAAATGTTCATCTCGTTTTATGAAGATTGTATTGACTATAAAGAGATCAAATGCCATAACAAAATGTAAAATCTCCCTACCTTCTTCATTTATATCCCTAAAACCAAAGTTTTCATGAATCTCTTGATATCCTAATGCCTCTTTACCGACATGTCCATTTAGGTCTCCTCCTAAACAAATCATCTCCCATTGTAGAATCTTTTGAATCACCTTATCTAACTCCTCCCAAAAAGCTGTCTTTATGCTATCTTCTAGTCCTACTTAGGGTGCATAAGCACAAACTATATTCAAAACCTCTACTCCTAACACTAATTTCAACATCATGATTCGGTCACCGTATCGTTGTATGTCTACTACACTATCCTTTAAATCTTTATTTATGATAATACCAACTCCGTTTCAAGCCTTTTCTTTACCTGAGTACCATAATTTAAAACCTGTATCCTCTATCTCCTTTGCTTTTTCTCCAACCTATTTTGTCTCTTGTAAACATAGAATATGAATCTTTCTCCGAATCATAGTATCTACCACCTCCATTAGCTTACTGAATAATGTTCCGATATTCCAAGAACCAATACAAATCTTATTATCTAGGATTAGCTTCATTACCCATCGCATCCATCCATAATCAAAATGTGGAGACCCTCTCTGAAAATTATTCACTACATTCGGGCGGCAATGTAACGGGACTAACTTCTTTACCCACACCCGTCCATGATGTGGAAACCCTCTCTGCAATTGATTCACTACATTCGGGCGAAAATATAGTGGCCTTTGCTTACTTATTACTGCATTCGGGCTCTACAACACGTTACTAGGTGGAGACGCCCCAAAGCAATTCTCATAATTTTTGTAATCCATATTATAAAAATCCGACAAAGTTTTACGCTGACTGTCGGAGGCCTAACACAACCCTCCTCCTTTATTTGGGTTTGGGACCGAAAATGCAAGGGTGATCCTTTATATGGGCGGAGTTTTGTGAACAAATAAAAATTGTGACAAAATCATTTCCCTTTATGATGCTAACTTTTAGGTATATTTCTGCTACCAGTTTTTAATTTCATGAAATCGCAAACAATGAAAAACAACTTGGTTGTCTCAGTTCATTGAGTGGGCATTTCACAACTTCACTATTTTAGGGTTCACCTTACATGACTTTCATTGAGTTGAACATGATCAACGTGTGCGAGGCTTAAATCAGTCTGTGAAGTGAGAAATGGACCTCAAGCATTAGTTAAAAAGCTAGTCTCCAGTAAGAGAAAAAGGGATATCATCAAGTAACAATATCACATCACTGAGGTGTCATAGACTCAACTCAATAATCAAAGAAATGGAGCTCATCATTTTGCTCACATATGAATATTAACAAATATGACAACTACATGTACAAAGATAACAATTTGTTAATTTTGATATATTAGATGAGTGGATTACGTAAGATAACGAAGAAAATACACTCCTAACCGAAGAAGACATTGCATGGATTAATTTAAAAGGAGTGCAATGACATCATGAAGGAGATGAATATTTTGATTTTGAAGCAGAAGGTGATGAGAAACTTTGAATCTTCATCATGGAGAAGATAAGATTATTTAGTTAATGATGATGATAAGCTTATACAAATTTATAATATGTAAAATGGAAATGTATTTCATTTTTTGCTTCAAAATATGTAAATTTGGATGCAATTATTCAATGTTGAATGCTCAATCTGTACTAAACTTTGTATTATATAAATCTAAAGTAATTACCATATTTTCCATATTTTTCTTGATTTTTTCAGTTTTTTCTTGATTTTTAAAATAAATTTTTTACTTTTTTAATATTAAAATACGATACGATACGCGTAAGAAACATTGGTCTTCCTCCATTCCTAAAGTATCTTTTGGTTTCTCCATATTTCATTAAATAATCTTGTATGGGAAATGATATCCTCTTCTAACATTTTCCATACTTTTATAAAAGATCATATGGTCTTTCGTATCTACCAATCTTCATAAGTTTAAGAGTGTATTTGACTTCATTTCATTGAATACTTGGTAGAAAATGGAAAGTCTAGTGCTTTTAAATTTTAAATTCTTAATTTGTTAATAGAAATGGATTAAACACTTTGAGCAAGTCTTTTTATTCAAAATGACCATGGAGATGTGGATAGTTTAAAAAACCATGTATCTTGACTTTGTTTCACCAAATGTCATGTCAATGTCGATGTCAGGTATGCAATTAGCCTAACACTTCACTAAATTGATGTGAAAAGATAGTATTGTATTGTATTTTTGATTTTTTTGTATTTACTTTTGTAATTCTGTTGTTGATGTCAGGTATACAATTATACTAAATACTTTTTGTAACACTAAACTAATATCGGAACATTATCGGGTAAGCTAATGGTGGTAGTAGATACTGTGATTCAGAGAAAGATTCATATTCTATGTTTACAATAGACAAAATGGGTTAGAGAAAAACAAAGGAGATAGAGGATACAAGTTTTAAATTATGGTACTCAGGTAAAGAAAAGGCTCGAAACGGAGTTGGTATTATCATAAATAAAGATTTAAAGGAGAGTGTAGTAGACATACAACGATATGGTGACCGAATCATGACGTTGAAATTAGTGTTCGGAGCAGAGGTTTTGAATATAGTTTGTGCTTACGCACCCCAAGTAGGACTAGAAGATAGTATAAAGACAGTTTTTTGGGAAGAGTTAGATAAGGTGTTTCAAAAGATTCCACAAAGGGAGATGATGTGTTTAGGAGGAGATTTAAATGGACATGTCGGTAAAGAGGCATTAGGATATCAAGGGATTCATGGAAACTTTGGTTTTGGGGATATAAATGAGGAAGGTAGGGAGATTTTAAATTTTGTTATGGCATTTGATCTCTTTATAGTCAATACAATCTTCATAAAATGAGATGAACATTTAATTACTTATAAGAGTGGCTTATCACAAACACAAATTGATTATTTTATTTGTAGAGAAAAAGATAGAGCGTATTGTAAAGATTGCAAGGTAATTCCAGGAGAAAGCTTAACCACTCAACATCAACTTTTAGTCATGGATTTACAAATAAAAAAATGGACAAAGAAGAAAAGAGTGCATCGAGCTATTCGAACTAAATGGCGGAACCTCAAAAGCAAGAAAGAAGATATATTTACACAGAAAGTCCTTCAAGGAGATGTTTGGAATTATGTTGGTACACCCTGTGATATGTGGAACAATATGGTTACATATTAGGAAAGTGGCGAAAGATGTGTTAGGTGTATCTAAGAGAGGTGTACCAGCACAAAAAGAAGCTTGGTGGTGGTGTGAAGTAGTACAAAATAAAATCAAGGCAAAGAGGGCATGTTACAAATTACATTATGCTAAGAAAACTAGTGAAACTTTAGAGGCTTATAAGAAAGCAAAGAAGGAAGCGAAAAAGGCCGTGAGTGAAGCAAAAGCTAAAATTTGGGAGGATTTATATAAAAAACTCAACTCAAAAGAGGGTGAAAGAGATATTTTTAGGATAGCGAGGACTAGAGATAAGAAAACTAAAGATCTTAATTATGTTAGATGCATCGAAGACGAGGATGAAAAAATTCTAGTGGCAAATGATGATATAAGAAATAGATGGAAAAACTATTTTTATAATCTTTTTAATGAAAATAAAGATGTTAGTATTAGTTTAGGAGATTTAGCCAAGTCAGAAAAGTATATAAACCACAATTTCTACTGACATATTCAAAAGGATGAAGTAAAGAGGCTCTTAAACATATGAAGAGTGGTAAATCGGTAGGACCAGATAATATTCTTATAGAAGTTTGGAAAATACTAGGAGAAATAGGAATAACTTGGCTCACAAGACTATTTAATGAAATATAGAAAAACCAAAAGTTGCCTGAGAAATGGAGAGCAAGTACACTTATACCCATATATAAGAACAAGGGAGATATTCAAAATTGTGTGAATTATCGAGGTATAAGTTAATGAGTCATACTATGAAATTATGCGAAAGAATTATCGAACGTAGGTTAAGACAAGTATCAAGTACAACAGAGAACCAATTTGGATTTATGCCAGGCAGATCTACTATTGAAGCAATTCACCTTTTGAGACGTCTTATGGAACATGTTAGAGCAAAAAAGAAAGACCTTCACATGATATTTATTGATCTAGAAAAAGCTTATGATAGGGTACCGAGGGAGGTTCTTTGGAGAACTTTGGAAAAAAGAGGTATCCCATTGACATATATTAACCTTATAAGAGACATGTATGATGGTGCAAAAACATATGTGAGGACTCATGAAGCAACGACAGACTTCTTTGAAGTTAATATTGGGTTACATCAAGAAACTTTAAGTTCCATACTTATTTATAATGGTGATGGATGAGTTAACAAAACATATTCAAGATGAAGTACCTTGGTGTATGTGATTTGCAGATGACATTGTATTAGTGGAGGAGTCTAAGGAAAAAGTTAATAGAAAATTGGAACTATGGAGAGAAACATTAGAAAGCGAAGGCCTCCGACTTTGTAGAACAAAGACAAAATATATGAAATTTAAGTTTGATCATTTGGCTACTTCACAGAGGACATGTAAATTAAAATTGGCACACATTGCATTCCCCAAAAGGAAAGTTTTAAATACCTAGGGTCAATTTTTCAGAGTGATGGAAGAATTGATGGAGATGTTACACATAGAATTAATGCTGGTTGGTTAAAATGGAGAGGAGCGTTAGGTATTCTTTGTGATAAGAAGATACCATTAAAATTAAAAGGTAAATATTATAGAGCAGCAATTAGGCCTGCCATGTTTTATGGTTCTGAGTGTTGGGCAGTTAATCATCAACATGTACAAAAGATGTCTGTGACAGAAATGAAGATGTTGAGATGGATGAGTGGTCATACAAGAAAAGACCGTATACATAATGAGGTTATTAGAAACAAATTAGGAGTGACACCAATAGAGGATAAAATGAGAGAACATTGTTTAAGATGGTTTGGACATATAGAAAGAAGATCAAAAGAAGAACCTGTAAGAAGGTTAGAAAAACTAAATTTGGAAAGTATTAAAAGAGGTAGAGGACGACCACAAAAGTGTTGGAAAGAAACAATAAAGAATGATCTAGCTTATTGGGAGTTAACTGCTAACATGGCACACGATAGGGATCTGTGGAAACAAAGAATCCATGTAGCCGACCCCGTCTAGTATGGGAAAAGGCTTAGTTGTTGTTGTTGTAATTCTCTTGTAATCAACCTCCTAACAGACTCAAGCCGTCAGGGCCCATGCCATCAGGAATCCAACGACTAGATTTCTAGCTGTTGGGGGCTCCCAATAAATACGAGTTAAAGGGTGGATGTCCACCAAGATTCAACTGGTTGTTTTCTTCTTCTCTATATAATCCTCAACTGATTGTTTTCTTCTTCTCTATATAATCCTCTCCCTTGTACATAATAAAGATCACATTATTTAAGTGTATTTGCTCCTGCGTTTAGTGCATTTTGCTATTGTTCTAGCTTTTTCTAAGGCCTCTCATAGTCATCCTTTGGTAACACACGATTGTTGGATACATGTATTGGATTTTCGTTGCTCTATTCAATACGTTAAAGTATTGTCTTCATTATATGGTACCAGAGCCGATCTGTTCTTCGGGATTATCAAGTCCCTTGAAGATGAAAGAAAATGGTTTTAATTTTCGATTAACTTTGAACTACAAAATATGAGTCAATCAATGAAAAATATCTATATTTAAAAAAGTTGTGGGGCTATGTGAGTGGATCGAAGATAGAACCCTTTATAAATGCCATATTAAGAGAAAAGAGGAATTTGAAGGAGGCCAATGAATGTTTTTATGGGTTCTTATGAACAATGTGAATGATCACATTAGAGACACCTTGATCGATTCTACTAATGCCAAAGAGAATACTTAAAGAAATCTCATGTTCAAAGTGATATGGTACATAAGATTATATTATGTGACAAAATGTCTATCACTAAGACTAGGAGAAAAAAGAGCAAATGAATTCAATAGTAAATATTCCAATATTTGGAAGTAATTAAATTGATATAAAAAGAAGTGTACACAATGTCTTAATGAAAGACAATACGAAAGAAATGAAGATTTTATATATCAATTTTTAGAAGTTTTAGAGAAGAATTTGAAAATCCTCTCTTGATCCTTTCCCACTAGAGAAGAGGTTCTTACCCTAAATATGGCATTTAGGGCTATGGTCAGGGGAATTGGCCCACGAGAGCCAAGGAGTCAAACCCCCAATAGCTACTTCATGTAACCGTTGGGGGCCCAACGGCTACTTGCCCTGGCTGCAGATTGCTCCCTGCTCTTCTCTAACACTTTCTTTTTTTTCTATAAATACTTCCAATATACTCTTGTAAGTAAAGTTGTTGGTTGATTAATAATATTCATTTTTCACTACTTTTAGTGTGCCTTCGTTATACTTAGTGAGATTATGATTTTTTCGAAGGCTTTGTGATAGTTACATTGTGGTGATATCTATTCATCGATCTTGATATTCATCGATCTTCCGTTGCTATATTAAAACATCGCCTTCATTACATGGTATCGGAGCCATTCTCAATCGAGTGAACGTCATTCGTCGCCTCAAGAGGCATGTCGATAGTGCTATTGACTTTATTTTAAGTTTCTCTTTATAATTATTTTTTCTTTGAAATATGAATGAAAAATAAGAGTTTAATTTTTGTTTAACACCTTTAAACTAGAAAATATGAGCCCAATTTATGAAAAATTATATATACAACGTATCTATATTTTAAAAATTATGGAGTTGAATAAGTGTTTCGAAGGTAGAACCCTTCGTTAATGCCACACTTGATCAAAAAGAAGAATATGAAGGAGGTTATCGAATGGTCTTATGGGTGTTCATGAATAATGTAAATGGGCACGCTAAGGAAACCTTGGCCAACTTCACTAATACCAAAGAAGCATGAAAATACAACAACAACAACTAAGCCTTTTTCCATACCAAAGAAGCATGCGAATATTTAAAAAAATCTCATGTTCAAAACGATGTTGCTCATAGAATGACATTACGAGATAAATTAATCTCTTAGATAAGGAGATAAAGGTATAAACGATTTTTTTGGTTAATATTCAAACGTATGGAATCAATTGTATGCATATAAAAAGAAATGTATACAATTTCTTAGTGAAAGGTAAAGACAATGAAAGGTGAAGACAATGAAGCCTTCGTATATCAATTCTTAAGAAGCCTTCGAGAAATTTGAAGGGGTAAGATCATCTCATCCATGAGAAACCCTTTCCAAGTAAGGAAGAGGTTATTACCGATCTTCAATTGACGGAAACAAAAATGAATGAAGCTAGGTTTCAAAGAGATACCGCCTTAGCCGCATCTAGACTCGGAGCAAATGTCAAGACATATTGCCCTCCACATTTTAAAATTGAATGGTCAGTGAGGCTAGAAGAGAAGTCATTTGTCATTTTTGTAGAAATGTCGGTCAGATTAGGCCAAATTGCCTTAAGTTAAAAAGAAAGCTTCTATACTAGAAGAACATGCCTCCTCTATTTTTGCACTTTAAGAAAAAGTGAAATTACTTGGAGCTCAAATGAAGGAAAAAGCAACAATTGAAGCTGTTTGCTCTTCTTCAACTAAAGAAACTCAAGGTATGACTTCTTTGCGTCTTCATTTGGGTGCTTTTTTCTATATGACGTGTAATGAGAAAATTTTAAATTCATGTGTTAGTAAGCCCCTATGTAGTGTTTATACTGTAGATGGAACCAAATTAAATGTTGATAAGATTGGTGATCTTCAAAAAAAAAATTTTGAGATTTTTAAAATAAGTGTTGTTTCAAAGCTAAATTTGAAATTACTTTTTGTATCTCAAACTATGGATGATGGTTGTGTTATGACTTTTTCATCGATGAGATGTATTATACATGATCGCCTATCGAAGAAGGTGATTAGGCGTAACCATAAGGAAGACAGACTTTATATCATAGATTACTTGCATAATATAGGATATATTAATGTTTTGTCAAATGATGCTCTTTTGTAACATAAGATAAGACACCTTAATATTCAAAAGTTGTATAAATGTGCTCTTAGAATAAAGATTGAGCATTTTTCTTACAAAGATTGTGTACTTAGTAAAATGCAACACCTCCCGTTTTTAACAAAACGTATGTTACCACGAGACCTATTTCAAACGGGTGTGGGTGCGGGTGATGGTGCGGACACGGGTGCGGGTACGGGATACGGCAAATTTCAAAAATTCTGGGTGCGGCGACACGGCTAAGGTATATAATATATAATATTCAAGCTACAACAAGTGAGACATCAATTAACATAAGTATATAACAATAGCAAGTACACAACTTTATATTAAAGCAAAACACATAAACGGTAAACAACTACTAATTTCATCATAATTCACAAATCACAATCATCACTATCCGGACCCATTTATCCAAAAAGACCCGAATTTCAAAATCGATACCAAATTTTGAAGCATGAAATATCCACATAAAAGGAAGTGAAGAAGGTCTGCGTTGAGATATTTTTTTATGTTCTCGGTAGAGTTTCATGGGAGATGATTGAAGACAAGCTTAAGGAGCATTTTGGAAACTATGGTGAGGTAACCCAGGTGGTCTTCATGGGAGATAAGGTCATGAGTCGACTAAGAGGCTTCAGTTTCATCGTCTTCACGGATTACTCCTTCTTTGATCGTGTTCTAAAGGATAAATACACCATATACATCAGAACTGTACAACAACAATTAAGCCTTTTCCCATACTAGACGGGTCGGCTACATGGATTCTTTATTTCCACATATCCCTATCGTGTGCCATGTTAGCAGTTAACTTACAATAAGCTGGATCATTCTTTATTGTTTCTTTCCAACACTTTTGTGGCCGTCCTCTACCTCTTTTAATACTTTCCAAATTTAGTTTTTCTAACCTTCTTAAAGGTTCTTCTTTTGATCTTCTTTTTATATGTCCAAACCATCTTAAGCGATCTTCTCTCATTTTATCCTCTATTGGTGCCACTCCTAATTTGTTTCTAATAACCTCATCATGTATACGGTCTTTTCTTGTATGACCACTCATCCATCTCAACATCTTCATTTGTGTCACAGACATCTTTTGTACATGTTGATGATTAACTGCCCATCACTCGTAATCATAAAACATGGTAGGCCTAATTGGTGCTCTATAATATTTACCTTTTAACTTTAATGGTATCTTCTTATCACAAAGAATACCTGATGCTCCTCTCCATTTTAACCAACCAACATTAATTCTATGCGTAACATCTCTATCAATTCTTCCATCACTTTGAAAAATTGACCCTAGGTATTTAAAACTTTCCTTTTGGGGAATGCAATGTGTGCCAATTTTAATTTTTATGTCCTCTAAAGTAACCAAATGAGACGGCAGAACTTTGAGGTAAAAAAAAAAGTTGCATTTTTTTTTGCAATGCCGCACTGACACGGTGTCGTGTTAGTGTCGCACCCGTGTCGAGGTCGTCACTCTACCTCTTAGAAG
Organism: Brasenia schreberi; assembly: GCA_036023115.1. NCBI lineage: Eukaryota > Viridiplantae > Streptophyta > Magnoliopsida > Nymphaeales > Cabombaceae > Brasenia > Brasenia schreberi. The sequence goes on from JAYKKT010000048.1 coordinate 5,450,068, forward strand.
TGTCTGTGTGACTTAGCACGAGACCTTTTGAAATTATTCATTCGGATGTTTGGGGTTCTAATCCTGTTATGTCTAAAGGAGGCATCTCCTACTATGTTATTTTCATCGACGACTTCAGTAGATATACATGGGTATATCTTTTAAAAGCTAAATCCGATGTTTTTCAAAATTTTGTTATCTTTCATAATCTTATGAAAAGTCAAATTGTCTCTAAAAATAAGATTTTTATAACTGACTCGAGAGAGGAGTTTATGTCTAAAGAATTTTAAAACTATCTTAACAAATTTGGAATTGTTCATCAATCTTCTTGCACTAAGACTCTCCAACAAAATGGGATTTCATAACATAAACATTGTCATATTATAGAAACTACAAGAACATTACTCTTATCTAGTAGGGTTCCTAAAAATTTTATTTATTTGATTAACCATATGCATTCTTTCGTTTTACAAAACATGTCTCCTTTAGAAAAGCTTTTTACAATTTCTCCATCTACTCTAGATTAAGAAATTTTGGATGCAAATGTTTTGTTTATACTGACAAAAATCATAAATTGTTCTCTCGTGTCATAAAATGTGTATTTTTGGGTATGAAATAAATAAAAAAAGATATAAATGTTATGATTATAAAAATAATAAATACCATGTATTTAGAGATGGTAGTACTATTTTTGAACATGAATATACGTTTAAAAGTATGAATGATATTAGTACTATTAATGGTTCTACTTATTTCTTTTTAAATGATGTTCTAGGAAATGATGGGATAAATCTAGAAAATTATTAGGATGAACACTCGTTGTCATGGTATTCTATTGTTTCTTTTGATCAACATTACTGTAGGCGACCTTCTCATGCTACTCAACCTATACTTAGAAAATATAGTGGGGACTCCAGACTCCTGAACAATTTGTTTCCTATGATAGCTTTCCACCAAGACATAAAGCTCTCTTAACTACTATTTCTGCTATAAAGGAACCCATAACTTTTAAAGAAGCATAATCATAAGTCTGGATTCTGAACGAGGAATTAGATGCTTTAGATATAACTACCTGTGAGATGATGTTCCTAAATTTCAAAACAAAAAACCTATAGGATGTAGATGGGTGTTTAAGATTAAGACTAATGACAATGTTTCTCTTGACTGCTATAAAGCTAGATTAGTTGCAAAGGGTTATTATCAGAAATATGGGATTGGCTACGAGAAAACCTTTGCCCCTATAGCCAGGATGACCACTATAAGAACTCTTATAGTTGTTTGTACTGTTAAGCATAGAACATCTATAAATTGGATGTGAAAAATATCTTTTTAAATGGTTGGTTAAAGGAAGAGGTATATATGAAACCTCCTCCGTGCCTTAATATTCCAACCCACCAAGTCTTACGACTGAAAAGGGCATTGTATGGTCTCAAACAAGACTTAAAGTTTGGTTTGACAAAATGATTGAATTTATGATGTTGCATGGTTTTACTACCGACACAACCTTGTTTATAAGGAAATCTGTCGCATTATTGTTATTCTTCTACTCTATGTAGATGACATGATCATTACAGGTAGTGATGAGTTTGGGATATAACAGATCAAGCAAGAACTTGGTAAGATGTTTGAGATGAAGGATTTTGGATAACTATCTTACTTTTTGGATATTGAGGTAACTAGAGATGTTAGAGGTTTTTTTTTATCTCAAACTAAATTCTCTAATGATGCTATCAAGACTGACGGATGGTAAAATTGTTGAGACTCTAGATGCGATCAACCAAAAAATGCGACTTGTTGATGGAGAACCATTCAGAGATCCACCCCTTACAAACAAATGGTTGGGGCTCTTACGTATCTCACCATAACACAACCTGATATTACTTATGCAGTACACACTGTAAGTTAGTTCTAACGTTCACTTACTTCTGTACACATGAGTGCAATTATTAGGATTGTCCGATATGTTCGGCAAACCATGACAAGAGAGTATTTCTGTCGTCTTCATCTTTACCTTAATTAATTGCCTATACTTATGTTGATTGGGGTGAAGATGTAAATGACAAGCACTCCACAACGGGTTATTGTATTTTTCTTGGTGACTCTCGTATCTCATGGAAATGTAAAAAATAATAAAGGGTATCATTCTCTTCTACCGAAGCTGAGTATCGCACCATGACCAACATAATTATTGAACTGACCTTGCTCACTATTTCAGGATATGGGAGTATCACTGAAAGCCACTCCACTTATGTACTACGATAAAAAGAGTGTTATGTATATAGCCAATAATCATATTTTTCATGAGCGCACCAAACATATTGGAATGGATTGTCACTACGTTCGTGAAGAACATTTAAAAGGTAATTTGACATTACACTTTGTGAGATCAGAATATCAATTTGCAGATGTCTTCAGCAAATCACTGCCAACTCATCAGTTTCAATTTTTAGTTAGCAAACTTTCGGTCATGGTACCGTTAGTTTGGGAGGGTGTAAATTATAAATATGGCCTTCAAGGCCAGGGCCTTAAGGGCCTGGCCGAAAGGGTCAGGCCACAAGGGCCAAGGATCTAGGCCCCCAACGGCTACCTAACTTTAGGTAGCCGTTTGGGCCCTAGCTGCAGGCAACTCCCTGCTCTCTTGAGGTTGCTCCATGCTCTTCTCCACACTCTTTTTTTCTATAAATACTTATAATATACACTCTTGTAAGTAATAATATTCAATTTTTGTTACTTTTAGTGTGCCTTCGTTGCACTTCAATGAGATTATAGTTTTTTTTAAAGCTTTGTGATACTTACATTGTGGTGATATCTATTCATCAATCTTGATATTTATTCATCGATCTTCTATTGCTATATTGAAGCGTCGTCTTCGTTACACTTACCAACCTCCAAATGGCGGCAATAAGACTCAATAAAACTAGGGTGCAAAAAGATTCCGTCTTAACTGCATCAAGACTCGAAGCACACATTAAGACATTGATCTCCAAATTTCAAAATCGAAGGATCAAGCAAAGCAAAGAGGAAAGTTATTCGCCACTTTTGTAAGAAAGCCAGACATATTAGGCTGAATTGTCTAAGATTAAAGGTGACATTGGTAGATAAACAAAGCTCTTCTTCCTCAATTCTTGCTCTCCATGAAAAAGTAAAGCTTCTTGAAGCATAATTGAAAGAGAAGGCAATTATTGGTCCAGAATGCTCTCCTTCCACTCGTGATGCTCAAAGCATGACTTCTTGATTACTTGATTCGGGTGCTTCATTTAATATGATTTGCAATGAAAACTTTTGAACTAATGTATAAGAAACCTTTGTCATGCGTGTTTACCGCCGATAGAACTAAACTAAATGTTACAAAGGGACCCTTAAAATAAAAAAATTTAATTCTTAAAATAAGTTTTGTTCTAAAATTAAAATTAAATTTATTTTATCCCAAATATCGGATAATGGTTGTGTTATAACCTTCTCATCTACGAGATGCATTGTACTTAATCGCCTATCAAAGAAGGTGATTGGATGTGGTCATAGAGAATGACTCTACGTAATGGACTATATGCGTAATATTGGATTGTCAAATGATGTACAACCATGGCGTAAGAAACTTGGTCACTTAAATGCTCAAAAGTTGTATCAATGTCTTATTAAAATAAAAAATATTGAAAATTTCTCTTACAAAGATTGTATTCTTTACAAAATGCAACATCTTTCATTTTCAAACAAAACATATGTTACAACCAAACCTTTTGAAATTGTTCACTCGGATGTTTGGGGTCCTGCACCCATTATGTCAAAAGGAGGTGTCTCTTATTATGCCATATTTATTGATGACTTTACTAAATATACATGAGTATATCTATTAAAGGTAAAATCTTATGTTTTTAAAAATTGTCATATTCAATAACTTTGTTAAAAATTAATTTGAGTATGAAATTAAAGTTTTTAAGTCTGACTCAGAAGGAGAATTTGTATCAAATGAGTTTGAGAGGTACCTTAAAAATCACGAGATCCTTCACCAAACCTCTTTTATCAAAACTCCTCAACAAAAAGGTATGTTCGACCGAAAGCATAGGCATATTGTAAAAACCACTCGAACCTTATTGGTATCTAGTGGAATTTCTAAAAATCTCTTGGCAGAAGTCATTATGATGTCTGCCTACCTAATAAATTGAATGTCCTCTTCCGTATTACAAAATGTCTCCTTTTGAAAAACTCTTTCAAATCAGACCTTATTCTATACTAAGAGTATTTGGATGTAAATGATTTGTTTTTACAAACAAAGAACATAAACTATTTTCGTGAGTCATTGAATGTGTTTTCTTAGAATACATATAAACAAAAAAGGTTATAGATGATATGATCCTAAGAATGACAAGCTTATGTATCTAGAGCTATTAAGTTTTTTTGAAAATAAATGTGTTTCGTTGATATTCTAATCTTATAAGAGAAATGTATGACAGAGTGACATATTTGTTTAAAGTTAATATTGGATTTCTAGTCCATATTTATTTATATCGGTTAATGATAAGTTAACAAAATATATTCAATATGAAATACCTTGGTGTATGTTATTTGCAGATGACATTGTGTTAGTGAATAACTCTAAGAAAAAGTTATCAAAAAATTAGAATTATGGAGGCATCGCAGAAAGTAAGGGCTTAGAACTTAGTAGAGTTTGATCATTCGATTGCTTCAAATGACATAGAAATTAATATTGGCACATATTGAATTTTTTGTAAGGAAAGTTTTAAGTGTTTAGGGTCAATTTTTTCATAACGATAAAAAATTAATGGAGATATTATATATAAAATTAATTTAAGTTGGTTAAAATAGAGAGATGTACACGGTATTTTATGTGACAAGAAGATATGATTAAAGTTAAAAGGTAAGTATTATAGTGTTGGTCGAGGTTATAATAGTTAACTATCAACATATAAGCTATAGCATAAGTGAAGATGTGATATGAATGTGTGACTACATATGGAAAGACTACATGTGTAATGAGGTTATTAGAAACAAATTAGGAGTGATTCTAATGGATGATAATACTAGGGAAAATCGCTTAAGATGAATAGACACATGGAAATGCGATCAAAGGAAGCTTTAACATGGTACGAGAAACTAGACGGTAAAAATGTTAAAAGTAGAAGAGGAAGATCGGAAAAGTGTTGGAAGGAAACATAAAGAAGAGGAAGATCGGAAAAGTGTTGGAAGGAAACATAAAGAATGATCTAGCTTTTGTTTAGTTAACTGTTAGCTAAGTCACACAGACACTTCTAAGGGGTGGAGTGTCGACCTCGACACTGGTGCGACACCGACACCGACACCGACACCGTGTCGGGTGTGGCATGGCAAAAAAAAAAAAATTTCAAAAAAAAAAAATTTGCAATTTTTTTTTTGTAACTCAAGGTTAAATGGGTCCGGATAATGAAGATTGATTTGTGTATTATGATGAAATTAGTAGTTGTTTACCATTTATATGTTTTGCTTTAATATAAACTTATAAAGTTGTGTACTTGCTATTGTAGTTGTATATCATATTAGCTTTAATGATTTTGGGTGCGAACAATTGGTTTCTTATTACTCAATCTGATTGGATTCTTGACTCCATACTGTATGCCTTTGCACAGAATAATCTTTGTCACCAAACACATTTAAAGACCAGGAACATTACCTGATCAATAGAACAGAAGAGTATGACATCACTAGTGGATCCTAGCACAAATACTAGTATATGTTATATCCTACTAAAGATCTCGAAACTCTTTGAATCCATAACTTCGATATTTTGTAGCTCATAAAATTATTGTAAGTTTCAGATCATTATGTGAGAACTTGCTAATTGATACCTATGTGCACTCAAAATTAGCAAATACTAGTTGTATTATGATTGATTTATTTAGGTTGAATATTATATATAATATATAATATTATATACCTTAGCCGTGTCGCCGCACCCAAAATTTTTGAAATTTGCCGTATCCCGCACCCGCACCCGCACCCGTGTGACATAGACTGTTAGCGTTTCACATGATCGAGCTTTATTAAAACAAAGAATTTATGTAGCATGATCCTATCTAGTATGGGAAAGACTTAGTTGTTTTATATGAAAAGTTTGTATTCTATCGTAAAATACAATAACATAATATTGAGTATATGCACAACAATTTAAATACTAATTTATCATGTTGTAGCATTTGTATCACATCATTATCATATGTGAGGGTTATTGAAAGAAATTTTATTCACACACGCTAAACCCTAAGCTAAATAGGATACTTATAGACCTTTTATAAATTAAAGGCCTAATATGTCCTTACTTAAGTATACTTAATTACTCAATCAAAAAATAATGAGAATGAATTGTAGTTGTACGAAGGAATCGAGAAAAAGTGATATTCTCTAAGGCAGTTACTAAAAGAATCCTACAATCATTGCATAGCAAGTTGAGAATTATCAATATATTTCTCTCACTTAAGGGGGGAGTGTTGGAGATATTAAGTAAATATCAGATCAAAACTAATGAAGCCGTATGAGTTTCTATATGCATGTCTTACCCTCAATATATAAAGTCTCCTTTTCAAACTATAATGTCCAAAGATCCTTCCCCTTTTAAGATTGTGTATTGAGTACAACTCATAGTCTTGATGAATATATTTAAAGATAGTAATTTAATAGGGAAACTAGGCACATAAAACACAAAATGTAAAACTCCAAATGATGTTATAATACTCTTTTTTCCAACCATAGATGCATAGCAAAGTCGAACTTGACTATGGTTCTGAACATTTTGATAATCAAATAAGCACTCCTTACTGCCAATCACATGATAAGTAACTCTTGAATCAATAACCCAATAATCACATAATAAAGGAGTACCTTTATCGTGTGCCATGGTAGCTGATGGTGCTGAGGAAACTTACTCACCAAGTCTTGCTTTAAAGTCTGCCATTCTTTTCAAAGGTTGATTCACAATATTATGTTGGTTGTCATCTCACACCTGGAATGCTTTATTCTTCATAAATGGAGGCTTACCAATTAACTCCCAATATTGTTCTCTAGTTGTCTGGTTTTACCATAATGAGAGTATTGCAATTTAGCCTTGTCGGTAGATGTCATAGTTTCACTGCTTTTTTTTCTAAAGAACCCTATCGATTGACTAAAGGAAGAGGAAGGTGGACCAGTAGAAACTTATCATTTTCCAATAAATGTTGATTGTAATGGATTTATAGTGATTAAGCTTCCCTTTTCTAGTACCTCGCGATCTTCTTCTTGAATGAGAAGAGAGTAGACAATTTCCAAAGGTAGTAGTTCTTTTCTACTAAGTACAATCATCTTTACTGATTCAAAATCTCATGATACGCTCCACAATAAGTCAAATATCTGTCTTTTCCCTACATCTACAATCTTTCCTTTAGCGCATGTGTCACACTAAGTTGTTGAATAATACTCCAACTCTTCTCATAGGACCCATATTTGTTATAATATTCACACATAGTACGTTCTTCCTGTCTACACTTTCTAATTCTATCTGCAATTTCATATTTTTTCGCGATATATTTACTCCTAAAATATGTATCCTCAGTAGCTTTCTATATTTTACTAGCAGAATCTAAATACATAAAAGTATGACTAATAGGGAATAAGTATACTCACTCTCCATTCCTCGAGCATCTTTTGAGTTCTTCATATTTTATTAAATAGTCTTGTGAGCCAAGTGAGCCCCATCTCTCTTAGGATTTTGCATACTTGTATAGGAATATTTTTTTGTCCTACAAATTTACTAACCTTCATATATTTGAGGGCTTTGACTTCATTCTTTTGAATAGGCCGATAGAAATTGAGGTTTATATACTTTTGTGATTTGGCTAACTCTCCTAAGCTACTACTAACATATGTATTTCTATTAAAAAGCTTATAAAATAAATTTTTTTATCTATTTTTGATATTATCATTCACCACTATAATCTTCTCATCCTCATCTTTGATTCATCTAACAAAAGTAAGATCCTTAGTTTTCTAATTTATAGCCTTAACTATCCTAAAAGTATCTCTTTCACCTTTTTTTGAGTTAAATTTTTTATTAAATCCACTTAAAAATTGGCTTTTGCGTCACTAATGATATTTTTAGCTTTTTTATTTTCTTTCTTATAAGCCTCTCCCAAGTTTCACTAATCTTTTTAGCACAATCCAATTTGTAAGATGTATTTTTTGTCTTGATTTTATCTTGCACCACATCACTCAACCACAAAGCTTCTTTTTGTGCCGATATACCTCCCTTACATTCGCTTAACAGATTTTTTGTCACTTCCCTAATATTTATAGTCATATTTTTCAATGTATCATAAAGCATACCTACATATAATTTCAAGCATGTCCTTAAGAACTTTATGTTTAAATATATTTTCTTTTATCACATTTGAAGTTCCACCATTTAGTTCAAATAACTCTATTCACTCTTCTTTTTGTCCACTCTTTTATCAGCAAATCCATTACTAAAAGTCGATGTTAAGTAGTTAAGATTTTTCTTTGAATTACCTTGTAATCTTTAGAACACGATCTGTCTTTTTTCTTGCAAAAAAAATAATGAATTTTACGTTTGTGATAAGCCACTCTAAATGTTTGTCTCGTTTCTTGAAAATTGTATTAACTATAAAGAGAACAAAAGCCATCGCAAAATTTAAAATCTCCCTACCTTCCTCATTTATTTCCCCAAAACTATAGTTTCCATAAATACCTTAATATCCTAATGCATCTCTACCAAATTATCCATTTAAGTCTCCTCCTAAACAAATCATCTTTTTTGTAGAATTCTTTGAATTACCTTATATAACTCCTCTAAAAAAACTTTTTTTATACTATCTTCTAATCCTACTTTGGGATGCATAAGCACAAACTATATTTAAAACCTCTTTTCCTAACATTAATTTCACCATCATAATTCGGTCACGATAGTTGTATGTCTACTATGCTATCTTTTAAATCTTTATTTATAATAATACCAATTCTATTTCCTGAGTACGATAATTTAAAATCTCTATTATCAATCTCCTTTGCCTTTTTTCCAATACATTTTGTCTCTTATAAACATAGAATGTGAATCTTTCTTCGAATCGTAGTATGCACCACCTTCGATAAGTACTAATATGATTTTTATTATCTATGACTAGGTTCCTTATCTCATGCATCCACTCATGCTAAAAATGCGGAGACCCTCACTGTAACTTGTTTACTTCTTTTGAGTAACAATGAAACGAGACTATTACCTATACCCGTTCATGATGTGGGAACCCTTTTTTGTAATTTATTCGCTATATCTGGGCGAAGATAGAGGTCTTTACTTACTTTTCACTACATTCGGGCTCTACAGTGCATTGTTAAAAAGGAACGCTTCAACGCAATTGTCATAATTTATAGAATTCATGATAGATAAGTTTGACAAAGTTTTACATTGTCTTTCGGAAGTCTAATGCAACCCTCCTTTATCCGAGCTTGGGACCGGTCGTGTAAGGGTCATCCATTAAATGGGCAGAGTTTAATCATTACCACCTTAAACATCCAATTCATGTCATCATTCCATATTAACATTGTTGTGCTCCTTCCAAATTGATACACTAAATGCCTTATTAAGTTAGGAGTGTATTTGTATCATCTCCCATAATCTACCCTTCTAAGACATCAAAATTATCAAGATTTATTGAATTAAATTGATTCTTCTACTTATTTGAGTTTAACTTTCTTAATTAATTGAAAACTTAATTAGTAACTAATCTTTAATTACTTTTATCGTAGTCGTTTGTTGCAATGGATAAAAACTAGATGATTGAACAACTTATGTTCCTTTCATAACCAACTTATTTTCCTTTCACAACCAGTTGCACTATAGGTTTAACTCAGAACTATTATTGCAAAATCTCTCAAGTTTGTGTAATCACTTCGAAACCTCTATCCAATATCTAACAAAAAAGACATATATAAAGATCTATTCTTCTATAAATATAAGATTTAAGAAACTTAAATATTAAAATAAATTATTCATATGTTTATCGGAGCGCATATAAGTATGGTTGCGAATGACTAAATGCAAATTATTAAGTGAAAAAAATTATCGTACATCTCTATCTCCCGATATAGTGTTCTACACTCATTAGGAACCGATTTGTCTATACAGTCAATGATAACTTTATTAACCTTATTGTCTCTTTTAAATGTTACATAATACCTAAATGCTACAACAACAACTAAGCCTTTTCCCATACTTGATGGGGTCGGCTACGAGGATTCTTTGTTTCCATAGAGCTCTATCATGTGTCATGTTAGTAGTTAGCTCACAATAATTTAGATAATTCTTTATTGTTTCTTTCCAACACTTTTGTGGTCGTTCTCTACCTCTTTTAATACTTTCCAAATTTAGTTTTTTATACCTTCTTATAGGTTCTTATGATCTTCTTTTTATATGTCCAAACCATCTTAAATGATATTCTCTCATTTTATCCTCTATTGGTGTCATTCCTAATTTGTTTCTAATAACCTCATTATGTATACGATTTTTTCTTGTATGACCACTCGTTCATCTCAACATCTTAATTTCTATCACAAACATCTTTTGTACATGTTGATGGTTAACTGCCCAATACTCACAATCATAAAACATGGTAGGTCTTATTACTGCTCTATAATATTTACCTTTTAACTTTAATCGTATCTTCTTATCACAAAGAATACCTTACACTCCTCTCTATTTTAACCAACCAGCATTAATTCTATGCGTAACATCTCCATCAATTCTTTCATCACTCTAAAAAACTAACCCTAGGTATTTAAAACTTTCCTTTAGAGGGATGCAATGTGTGTTAATCTTAATTTCTATATCCTTTGAAGTAACCAAATGATCAAAACTTATATTCCATATATTCTGTTTTTGTTCTACTAAGTTGAAGGCCTTTGATCCTTGATGTAACCCAATATTAATTTCAAAGAAGTCTGTCATTCCTTCATGAGTCCTCACACATGTTTTTGCACATCGTACATGTCTCTTATAAGGTTAATGTATGTCAATGGGATACCTCTTTTTTCAAGATTCTCCAAAGAACCTCCCTCGGTACCCTATCGGAAGAGATGTGTACCTTCCTCCATAAGACATCTCAAAAGGTGAATCGCTTCAACAGTAGATCTGCCTGGCATGAATCCAAATTGGTTCTCAGTTATACTTGATACTTGTCTTAACATACGTTCGATAATTCTTTTCTACAATTTCATAGAGTGACTCATTAACTTGATACCTTGATAATTCACATAATTCTGAATGTCTCTCTTGTTCTTATATATGGGTATAAGTGTACTCGCTCTCCATTCCTCGAGTATCTTTTGGTTTCTCCATATTTCATTAAATAGTCTTGTGAGCCAATGATCTAGCTTATTGTGAGTTAACTGCTAACATGGCACATGATAGAGCTCTATGGAAACAAAGTATAGTTTGATCTATTATCAATAATCCTCCATAGGGACACATAATCACTCTTTGTTTTATTAAAATTACTCCTGATAACTTCTTTAGCCCTATTCATGGTTTCATAAAGATAGTGCGTAGATGACTTCTCCTCACTATCAGTCAATCTCAAAACTTTTATCAAAGGGCTTATGACCTTTAATTAGTTAATAGAGGAGTTTCAAAATATACTCCTGAAGACCGTTGATGAAATCTCATTAAGTTTTTTGTTTCTCCTATTTTGATGCAAATTTATAAACTGCTACCACTCATTTGATATAAACATTATCTTTAAGGCTTGCTTTTGTTTAACAATGCTACGTACTAACAAAAAAAATAGTTGTAAACCGAATAACGACCATACGAATGAGCTTTGTACTATCACTATATCTCCCTATCGTACATAATACAAATGCATGGTTATAAATAAATTTGGTGATATCTTGACAACACTTAGTTGTTGTCTTTATCTCGTATATCTCTCTAATGTCATGAAGAATAAGATCTATATGATGGGTTGCACATAGTTTTCAATAAAAAGTACCATAACTCTCAGCTAACTCCTTTGCAGTTGCTTTATAGTTAGCTCCATTATGGATAATTATTTGGACTACATTTTCATGCCCAACCTCCAAACTTCTGCACTATGGTGCTCCTGTAACATATCAAGTGATCTCGAAAAAAGTTCTTTAGGACAATAAACAAAGAAGTTTAATAAAGTCCTTCCGTGACTATCTATCTATCCATCCATCATAATAGTGCATCCTGGTTCTTTTTATGACCCTCAACTCTTGTACTTCAAGAACAGTCTTATCAAATAATTTTTCTCTCAAACTTATTATAAGAAGACATCTTATAGCAATGACTAATGTTAACAATGACATCTGTCATTACTTGAAAATGAAGGAAATTTACCTCATTAAATGGAATGCACGTATCATAAAACCATCTCCTCGTTATAATGTTTGTCTGCGCATGCAGTTGCTTTGAAGTCATACCAACATGAATATCTAGGTTGAGCATTAGGTGTAGCAGTAGGAAGAAAAAAGAATTAGATGCGAAAATGAGAAGATCTTTCGCGACCTCTTCCTCTTCTACGACTTACATACTTTTCATGAACCCTTTTACTTTGATTGGTCGAGAACTCTACTATTGCCAACCTCTATCCTACCTAGCATCAAAAGGGATGCTATCATCATCACCACCACAAAGTCCACATCCTCTTCCTCAAACATCTTTGTATCAACCATACTCTCATTCATGCTCGACATATCGAGATTGAGATGCAACAACTCTTCCTGCCATCTTAATTAACCCTCTTAAATCTTAGTAAACCTGAAAATCAAAGCACTTCATAAATTGTCATATATTTCATAAATCTCCGATCTCCACTTCATAAACCATCAACACACTTAAAAGTCTCTACCATTTCATAGATTGTTACAAATTCATCAAAAAGATATTCACTGACTTCATATATTATTATTTAAAAAAGAGAAAACAAAACACAAGTAGTTAGAAAATAAACATTAAAAAAAGAAAAAACCTTATACCACATGGAAACCGTCAGATTGTTGTCGTTATCATTGCTGGAGTAGTGGTGTTGTTGGAAATCGAATGCTCGTGTGTAGTCTTGTGTTCTCCCTCTCACTTGTGGAGAGGGAGAGAGAATAACACAAGATCTTCTCCCTTTGTGTAACCATGTTCTCTCTCTCTCTCTCTCTCTGTAATCAAATGTTTTCTCTCAGTTAACAATATGTTCTCTCTTAGTGTGTGACCTTTACAAGGTTGATGGAAGGATGAGGTATGCCCACTTTGGCACACCCTTTTTGAACCAAAATAATCCGAATGCCATAATGGGCCTCCCAGACAATGCACTTGCAAATGCGGTTCCCGTAGGACAGGCACCTACGGGCCCAACTTTTGTGGTTTCGATCCAAAGGAACCATGAAGGAGACACCTCTTAAGATTTCAAAAGTTTTGGAAAGAAATGATAGAAGATCATCTTGATTTTCTAATCTTGAATTTTTATTTTAAGGTTATATGACACAAGATAGAAACATATTGAGAACTAAGACTAGCCCCCACTTGTGATCAGGCTTGGCTTTTGATTCTGTTTTTGTTGAATTTTGAATGAGTCAAATTCGGAACTATGTATTCACTGCGTGCATGTATATGCAGATGTTTTCTAGATGGTATTTGAATGGCACTTTCATCTGTTTTGTAGTGAAGTTTATGGTTGGTTTTCATTGGTTGCAAATGCTTGAACTCTCACATTTATGTAAAACCGTATGAGTATGCACACCTATTCAAAGTTGAAGGCTTATGGGTCCCTGGGCATTGCCATTGTAGAAAAGCTTTTCCTTTTACCTCTTTCACCTGATATATTTCTCCAGTTTCTGCACCACGCTTGTTGAAGTCTGGCTTTGCTGTAGAACTGCAAATTGTTCTTTTTTCATGATTGGTAGTAATTTGATGTCTAGCGTGAAATGCATGACATTTCCTAGTTCTGCTTACAGCCTTCTATCAATTACAAAATGATATCTTCTTTTGCTTTCCACTTCTTTTCTTTCAGGATCCATTAGTAACAAAGGGAGCAACCCTAGTTCCGCTCTTAGGGATAGATGTATGGGAGCATGCATATTACCTACAGGTAACGTTGCCATCTTCCAGTTTTCTATTTTTTCCTTCACAGCTTTTCATCTCATTTATATATTACTTTTTCTGTGTTACTTGTTAATTCTTCGTAGTCTGAATATTTTGTTGATTAATATCCAGCAGCATTTTTCAACTTACTTTGTACTTTCATTGGTATTGCAAGTCTGCTGCTCCAACTATGTTTTCCTGGACTGTCCAAGTGTTCTTGAATAAAACATATTCAACCAGCAAGCTTAAAGTCATTGGTTTAAGCCAAACTTGCCTAAGTGCAGCTATAGATATAGTCAGGATTAGTGTTATCTGTATCGCACCGTATCGTATCGTGGCGTGGGAAGCCACGATACGATACGGGCGATACACCCCAACAACAACAACAACAACAACAACAACTAAGCCTTTTCCCATACTAGACGGGGTTGGCTACATGGATTCTTTGTTTCCACAGATCCCTATCGTGTGCCATGTTAGCAGTTAACTCCCAATAAGCTAGATCATTCTTTATTGTTTCTTTCCAACACTTTTGTGGTCGTCCTCTACCTCTTTTAATACTTTCTAAATTTAGTTTTTCTAACATTCTTACAGGTTCTTCTTTTGATCTTCTTTCTATATGTCCAAACCATCTTAAACGATGTTCTCTCATTTTATCCTCTATTGGTGCCACTCCTAATTTGTTTCTAATAACCTCATTATGTATACGGTCTTTTCTTGTATGACCACTCATCCATCTCAACATCTTCATTTGTGTCACAGACATCTTTTGTACATGTTGATGATTAACTGCCCAACACTCAGAACCATAAAACATGGCAGGCCTAATTGCTGCTCTATAATATTTACCTTTTAATTTTAATGGTATCTTCTTATCACAAAGAATACCTTATGCTCCTCTCCATTTTAACCAACCAGCATTAATTCTATGTGTAACATCTCCATCAATTCTTCCATCACTTTGAAAAATTGACCCTAGGTATTTAAAACTTTCCTTTTGGGGAATGCAATGTGTGCCAATTTTAATTTCTATGTCCTCTGAAGTAGCCAAATGATCAAACTTACATTCCATATATTCTGTCTTTGTTCTACTAAGTCGGAGGCCTTTGTTTTCTAATGTTTCTCTCCATAGTTCCAATTTTCTATTAACTTTTTCCTTAGACTCCTCCACTAATACAATGTCATCTGCAAATAACATACACCAAGGTACTTCATCTTGAATATGTTTTGTTAACTCATCCATCACCATTATAAATAAGTATGGACTTAAAGTTGATCCTTGATGTAACCCAATATTAACTTCAAAGAAGTCTGTCGTTCCTTCATGAGTCCTCACACATGTTTTTGCACCATCATACATGTCTCTTATAAGGTTAATATATGTCAATAGGATACCTCTTTTTTCCAAAGTTCTCCAAAGAACCTCTCTCGGTACCCTATCATAAGCTTTTTCTAGATCAATAAATATCATGTGAAGGTCTTTCTTTTTTTCTCTAAAATGTTCCATAAGACGTCTCAAAAGGTGAATCGCTTCAATAGTAGATCTACCAGGCATAAATCCAAATTGGTTCTCTGTTGTACTTGATACTTGTCTTAACCTACGTTCGATAATTCTTTCCCATAATTTCATAGTATGACTCATTAACTTGATACCTCGATAATTCGCACAATTTTGAATGTCTCCCTTGTTCTTATATACGGGTATAAGTGTACTTGCTCTCCATTCCTCGGGCATCTTTTGGTTTTTCCATATTTCATTAAATAGTCTTGTGAGCCAAGTGATTCCTATTTCTCCTAGTATTTTCCAAACTTCTATAGGAATATTATCTGGTCCTACCGATTTACCACTCTTCATATGTTTAAGAGCCTCTTTGACTTCATTCTTTTGAATACGTCGGTAGAAATTGTGATTTATATACTTTTCTGACTTGGCTAAATCTCCTAAACTAATACTAACATCTTTATTTTCATTAAAAGGATTATAAAAATAGTTTTTCCATCTATTTCTTATATCATCATTTGCCACTAGAATTTTTTCATCTTCGTCTTTTATGCATCTAACATAATTAAGATCTTTAGTTTTCTTATCTCTAGCCCTAGCTATCCTAAAAATATCTCTTTCACCCTCTTTTGAGTTGAGTTTTTTATATAAGTCCTCCCAAATCTTAGCTTTTGCTTCACTAACGGCCTTTTTTGCTTCCTTCTTCGCTTTCTTATAAGCTTCTAAAGTTTCACTATTTTTCTTAGCATAATGTAATTTGTAACATGCCCTCTTTGCCTTGATTTTATTTTGTACTACTTCACTCCACCACCAAGCTTCTTTTTGTGCCGGTACGCCTCCCTTAGATACCCCTAACACATCTTTTGCCACTTTCCTAATATGTATACCCATATTGTTCCACATATCACAAGGTGTACCAACATAATTCCAAACATCTCCTTGAAGGACTTTCTGTTTAAATATATCTTCTTTCTCGCTTTTGAGGTTCCACCATTTAATCCGAATAGCTCGATGCACTCTTTTCTTCTTTGTCCATTTTTTTATTTGTAAATCCATAACTAAAAGTCGATGTTGGGTGGTTAAGCTTTCTCTTGGAATTACCTTACAATCTTTACAACACGCTCTATCTTTTTTTCTACAAATAAAGTAATCAATTTGTGTTTGTGATAAGCCACTCTTATAAGTAATTAAATGTTCATCTCGTTTTATGAAGATTGTATTGACTATAAAGAGATCAAATGACATAGCAAATTTTAAAATCTCCCTACCTTCCTCGTTTACATCCCCATAACCAAAGTTTCCATGAATCCCTTGATATCCTAATGCCTCTTTACCGACATGTCCATTTAAATCTCCTCCTAAACAAATCATCTCCCTTTGTGGAATCTTTTGAAACACCTTATCCAACTCTTCCCAAAAAACTGTCTTTATACTATCTTCTAGTTCTACTTAGGGTGCGTAAGCACAAACTATATTCAAAACCTCTGCTCCTAATACTAATTTCAATGTCATGATTCGGTCACCATATCGTTGTATGTCTACTACACTCTCCTTTAAATCTTTATTTATGATAATACCAACTCCGTTTCGGGCCTTTTCTTTACCTGAGTACTATAATTTAAAACCTGTATCCTCTATCTCCTTTGCTTTTTCTCCAACCCATTTTGTCTCTTGTAAACATAGAATATGAATCTTTCTCCGAATCATAGTATCTACCACCTCCATTAGCTTACCCGATAATGTTCCGATATTCCAAGAACCAATACGAATCTTATTATCTAGGACTAGCTTCCTTACCCTCCGCATCCGTCCATAATCAAAATGCGAAGACCCTCTCTGAAAATTTTTCACTACATTCGGGCGGCAATGTAGCGGGACTAACTTCTTTACCCACACCCGTCCATGATGTGGGAACCCTCTCTGCAATTGATTCACTACATTCGGGCGAAAATGTAGTGGCCCTTGCTTACTTCTTACTGCATTCGGGCTCTGCAGCACGTCGCTAGGCGGGGACGCCCCAAAGCAATGCTCATAATTTTTGTAATCCATGTTGTAGAGATCCGACGAAGTTTTACGCTGGCTGTCGGAAGCCTAACACAACCCTCCTCCTTTATCCGGGCTTGGGACCGGCAATGCAAGGGTGATCCCTTATATGGGCGGAGTTTAAGGCTTAGTTGTTGTTGTTGTATTATAATATGTACATATAACAACAACAACAACAACTAAGCCTTTTCCCATACTAGACGGGGTCGGCTACATGGATTCTTTGTTTCCACAGATCCCTATCGTGTGCCATGTTAGCAGTTAACTCCCAATAAACTAGATCATTCTTTATTGTTTCTTTCCAACACTTTTGTGGTCGTCCTCTAGCTCTTTTAATACTTTTCAAATTTAGTTTTTCTAACCTTCTTACAGGTTCTTCTTTTGATCTTCTTTCTATATGTCCAAACCATCTTAAACGATGTTCTCTCATTTTATCCTCTATTGGTGCCACTCCTAATTTGTTTCTAATAACCTCATTATGTATACAGTCTTTTCTTGTATGGCCACTCATCCATCTCAACATCTTCATTTGTGTCACAGACATCTTTTGTACATGTTGATGATTAACTGCCCAACACTCAGAACCATAAAACATGGCAGGCCTAGTGATACACCAAAAAAAAAAAAAATTCAAAATTTTCTTTTCAATTTTTTTTTTCAAAATTTTTTTTGCATGTTTCTACCCTCTCTTCACTTCCCTTCAAGGCATCCTCCAATATGCTTATAATTTGGGTTTATAATTTCATGAGATCGCAAACAATTAAAAACATTTAGTTCTCTCGGTTCATTGAGTGGGGATTTCACAACTTCACTATTTTAGGGTTCACGTTACATGACTTCCATTGAGTTGAAGATGATCAATGTATGTGAGGCTTAACTCAGTATGTGAAGTGAGAAATGGAGCTCAAGCATTAGTTAAAAAGCTAGTCTCCAATAAGAAAAAAAGGGGACATCATCAAGTAATAATATCACATCATTGAGGTGTCATAGACTCAATAATCAAAGAAATGGAGTTCATTGTTTTGCTCACATATGAAAATTAGCAAATATGACAACTACATGTACAAAGATAGCAGTTTGTTAATTTTGATATATTAGATGAGTGGATTATGGAAGATAACGAAGAAAATGCACTCCTAAGTCCTAATCGAAGAAGACATTGCATGAATTAATTTGAAGTGCAATAACATCATCAAGGAGAAGATGAAGATTATTTAGTTAATGATCCTGATACAAATTTACAATATGTAAAATGTAAATGTATTTCATTTTTTTATTCAAAATATATAATTTTGGATGTAATTGTTCAATATTGAATGTTCAATTTGTGCTAAACTTTGCATTATATGAATTTAAAGCAATTACCAGATTTTTCCAATTTTTTTCAGATTTTTTTTTATTTTTTCGGATTTTTAATTATTTTATTGATTTTTTAAATAATTTTTATAGTTTTTTAATATTAAAGTACGATACGATATGATACACCCATATCGTGGAGCCCAGCGATACGCATCAGACAACACTGGTCTGGATGATTATTTGCTCGACAATGCATCAGGGATGTGAATCAAGATTTTCTGAGACACAAAGGTTTGGGGGAGGGGGAGGGGGGCGGGCGTTCACAAAACTGCATGCAGATCACAATTCACGTGATCCAAAACTCTCTCTCTATATAATATATATGTATATACATACATACATACATACATACATACACACATATATGTACATATATATGTATCTATGTACGCACAAGCACAAAAGACAGGAATCACATTTAGTGGTTTCTATGGATGGGGCTTGACCCAAACTTGCCCTTTGCAGAATCCACTATAACAGACCGGGTCTGGCATGGTAAATCTAACTAATATATGGAACTTGGTAAATTTTATGAAAGTTTGTAACAAACCACATCTGATCCAAGCTCCAATAAGATCCACAAAAAATTTAATGTAACATCTTTTAAATTTCTTTGTATGGTTCTCATTTTTCTTATAGGATCCAGATATGTAGTCTCTCTTGGTGGGTCTGGTAAGACCTAAATCTAGGTCATTGCGAGGATTGGAGTGTAATGTGGAACTGAACTTACCTGGATCCCTAGATAAATGATGGATGTTATCGTATCAGAACCAAGGGCCTGAAAGTTTTAGTATGTCAAGAGGGTTTACTTATTTCCCAGCATTCCTATCCTATCTAGTATCCACTAATAAGACGTAAAATTAGTGGGTATAAGCAGGTCAGGTTTTACTTGAATCTGGCTGTCATGGAACCCATTAGGACTTTAGAACCATAGTTTGCTATAAAATAATGGATCCATTTAGTTACTGGTCAAGCCTACAAGATATGACTCTCCTATGGAGCCAGATATAGTTTATGAAAATGTTATACCAAATCTAGATCGGACTTGAGTTTTGAGTAACTTCTTCATAGTTTGTCTGCAGAAACACTAAAGATACGTATACTTTTCTATATAACCGGGTATGTTTTGCACTTCCTTTCATGATCTGAAATTGTTTTTTTTATCATGGTAGACCCTTACCTAGTTCTACCATCCCAAAGTAGGAGCCAGACTCGGTTATACCTGAATATGAAGGTTTGGTGGTTAGATCAACCAGCTGGGTAAGGAACATCACAGTATCATAGTGAAAGGGTCTAAGTGAATCCCTCTTCCTTGTATTTGGTCTTTTAACATTCACGGCTTGGTTGTTTGGGTCTTCACCCTCGTGCAAATATGTTCACTTTTTCCCATCAAATAATCTGAGGCATTTTTGTGCTCTTTGTCTACTCATTATTTGTCCTTATGTTTTTATTTAACTTTTCATGAGCCGCCATGCAGCGAGAACAATGAAGACAGGAGAGAGATCAAGCAAGTCCAATTGTATGAGACACGATTCGTTGTGACATGTTTGATCATATGTTATCTTGCTCATGAATGCAATAAGAACTTTTGAATTGGTGAATTGTTGTTGCTTCCTGCAGGCTTTGTTTATTCCTGTTGATATACTTTTTTTAGAAGTTTGTGTTTCCTACATATGTTCTCTTCCAGGAATTACCATTTTCTTTCTTTGCTGGTATGTGACTATGAAATGTTTTGTGATCAACGTTCGATTTGTTTTTCCTGTTCTCTCGGAGGTGGGGATTTCTTTCCACAGTTCAAGTCCATCATAATGCATAGTCAGCTAGTCCGATTTGCGTATCTGCTCTCTTGATACTCTAATAATTTTATTTATACTTCTATGTTACTGCAGTACAAAAATGTAAGACCAGACTATCTGAACAACATCTGGAAGGTTATCAACTGGAAGTATGCTAGTGATGTCTACGAGAATGAGACATCATGATCTGACAGGTAAACAACACGTCTGTACTGAAACTTTGTCTGTGCTCAGAGCCTACTACTGCAAATGGAAATGTATACTGGAACACCTCAATAAAATTTTGCCTCTTTTCACTTGTCTGGCTGCAATTCTTTTCTCCTCTTCGTTTTTTGGACGCTTGTGATGTTCTAAAATAAGATGTTTAAAATAGTTTAGGCATTTGGAGATATTGGCTTAGTGGAAACTTTAAATTGAAGGTACAAGAAACTAAACAGTCATATGCTTTAAAGGAAGTCGAGAAAGGTTCGAGAATGATGAAAGGAAACCATCATCACTTGCGTTCTTTTAGAGTTACAAGGTACAGTACGAGGACGGCTAATCTATGCTTGGCATCAGAAAAGGCTTCCTTTGGGTTTCAATATAACTTGTGAAAGGGTTTCCTAGGTATTCATTTGGTTTGAATAATAATCGAAAACTATGCCATTTAAGTTTCTAGATGACTTTTGCACAGCGAGCAATATAGCTCACCTGGCTAGGTCGTCAACGGTTCAATACTCGGAGCGTGAACCCCATTGTACCAGAAAGAAAAGTCTGTAGATAACTTCAGATCTTTTTTGAATATATATATATATATATTATATGTATTAACAGATGTATATAAATTATGGGATATCAGGAATAGTTTCTCGAACCAAGCATTATTGGTTCTCGACTGAGGTCCTCATCACGTACTGAAGCTGCAACCCGAAGTGAGCAACAAACGAATAGCAGGTACAGGTCATGTGTTGAAAGAAAACCTACAAATGTCAAACACATTTCATTTATAGTCGTAAGAATGGTTCTTTCATCCTTTCGAATCACTGGGGTTACAGCAAGACCATCTGAGCGTATTAAACAAAGGAGGATTTTCAATGTGACATTAAAATATGCCTTTCCGTGGTGCATGTGCTAACTTCTCTATGGTTTGGTTCTTTAGCAGGCGTATCATCAGACAGCAAACGGTGTAGATGCAATTTGTGGCTTGTCACAAGTGTTGGATACGATTTTAATACTTCTGAAAACTTCATCCCGCCGTATTTGTACCCTAAGCGGCAAGGCTGGGTTCAGGTTGGAACTCCGACTGACCTGAACCAGTTGAATCGGATTTAACAAGCACATGAAAATTGGAATGGCCGTATCCAGATTACATCTGAAACCGGCTCCGGATTCAACTAATAATGTGTATTCAATTAAATTAGTTACTTGGTTCATTTGTCAACAGTGCCCGAGATTGAAACTTATCGAACTGGGCATTGAGTGAGAGGTAGAGTCGCCGCATAGGGAAAAAATCGATTACCGTGGAGGAGCGGAAAGGAGCATATACCTTGCAACCTGTCGTGGATAGAGCCCGTCATAATCCCTCATGCATGAGTTTTGGGGATAACACAATTATTGTGTAAAAATTTAAGTTCTGCTTAAATCTCTTAATGTATTTTGGTTTAGATATATACCTGTAACTGTCTGACATTTGTTGTCAGACGTCTATTATTCTTTGTATAAGATATTTATTTTTTTAGGCAAACACTTCACATATCTTACAAATAAGGATGCTTATGGAGCGAAACAATGTCGAGAATCAAAGTTTTCATCCTCATTCCCGCTTCATAACCATATTCTCATCCCCGTCCTCACGACAAAAATCAAAAGTGCCCCATTTCTATCCCCATGTCCTACACGGACTCCTCGAAGAAAAAAAAGTTAAAACTCATTTTTATATATGAAATGAAAACTAATTTATACAAAATACATCTAAATTGAAACATATTATTACGAATGAAACGTAAACGAATTCAAAAAAGAGGTTACACTTTCGTTTATTTATTTTCTTTTAGATAAATCTAACGGTGTATAACTCCGTCAATGTAAGGGATCACCCTTGCATTGCTGGTCCTAAACCCAAATAAAGGAGGAGGGTTGTGTTAAGCTTTCGATAGCTAGCATAAAACATTGTCGGATTTTTATATCATGGATTACAAAAATTATGAGCATTGCTTTGAGGTGTCTCCTCCTAACGATGCCCGAATGCAATGATAAGTACGAAAGGCTACTTACATTTTTGCCCGGATGGAGTGAATCAATTGCAGAGAGGATTCTCACATCATAGATGGGTGTGGGTAAAGAAGTTAGTCCCGCTACATTGCCGCCCGAATGTAGTGAATAATTTACAGAGAGGGTCTCCGTATTTTCAAAATGGACGAATGCGAGGGATAAGGAATCTAGTCCAAGATAATAAGATTTGTATTGGTTCTTGAAATATCGGAACATTATTCTGTAAGCTAATGGAGGTGATAGATACTATGATTCGGAAAAAGATTCATATTCTATGTTTACAAGAGACAAAGTGGGTTGGAGAAAAAACAAAGGAGATAGAAGATACAGGTTTTAAATTATGGTACTCAAGTAAGGAAAAGGCTTGAAACGGAGTTAGTATTATCATAAATAAAGATTTAAAGGATAATATAGTAGACATACAATGATATAATGACCGAATCATGACGTTGAAATTAGTGGTAGAAGCAGAGGTTTTGAATATAGTTTGTGCTTATGCACCCCAAGTAAGACTAGAAGATAGTATAAAGACAACTTTTTGAAAAGAGTTAGATAAGGGGATTCAAAGGATTCCATAAAGGAAGATGATTTATTTAGGAGGAGACTTAAATGAACATGTCGGTAAAGAGGCATTAGGATATCAAGGTATTCATGGAAACTCTGGTTTTGAGGATATAAATGAGGAAGGTATGGAGATTTTAAATTTTGCTATAGTATTTGATCTCTTTATAGTCAATACAATCTTCAAAAAACGAGATGAACATTTAATTACTTATAAGAGTGGCTTATCACAAACACAAATTGATTACTTTATTTATAGAAAAAAAGATAGAACGTGTTGTAAAGATTGCAAGGTAATTTCAAGAGAAAGCTTAATCACCCAACATCGACTTTTAGTTATGGATTTACAAATAAAAAAATGAACAAAAAAGAAAAGAATGCATCGAGCTATTCGAACTAAATGTTAGTACACCTTGTGATATGTGAAACAATATGGCTATACATATTAACAAAGTGGCGAAAGATGTGTTAGGTAAATCTAAGGGAGGTGTACCGGCACCAAAAGAAGATTAGTGGTGGAGTGAAGTAGTGTAAAATAAAAAAGGCAAAGAGAGCATGTTACAAATTACATTATGCTAAGAAAATTAGTGAAACTTTAGAGGCTTATAAGAAAGCAAAAAAAGCCATTAGTGAAGCAAAAGTTAAAATTTTGGAGGATTTATATAAAAAAACTCAACTCAAAAGAGGGTGAAAGAGATATTTTTAGAATAGCTAGGGCTAGAGATAAGAAAACTAAAGATCTTAATTATGTTAGATGCATCAAAGACGAGGATGAAAAAATTCTACTGACAAATGATGAAATAAGAAATAGATGAAAAAACTATTTTTATAAGCTATTTAATGAAAATAAAGATGTTAGTATTAACTTAAGAGAGTTAGCCAAATCAGAAAAATATATAAACCACAATTTCTACTGACGTATTCAAAAGAATGAAATCAAAGAGGCTCTTAAACACATACAGGGTGGTAAATCGGTAGGACCAGACAATATTCCTATAAAAGTTTAGAAAATACTAGAAGAAATAGGAATCACTTAGCTCAGAAGACTATTTAATGAAATATGTAAAAACCAAAAGATGCTCAAGGAATGAAGAACGCGTACACTTATACCCATATATAAGAGAAAGGGAGACATTTAAAATTATGCGAATTATCGAGGTATTAAGTTAATGAGTCATACTATAAAATTGTGAGAAAGAATTATCGAACGTAGGTTAAGACAAGTATCAAGTACAACAGAGAACCAATTTCGATTCATTTCAGGCAGATCTACTATTGAAGCGATTCACCTTTTGAGACGTCTTATGGAACATTTTAGAGCAAAAAAGAAAGACCTTCACATGATATTTATTGATCTATAAAAAGCTTATGATAGGATACCGAGGGAGGTTCTTTGGAGAACTTTAGAAAAAAGAGGTATCCCATTGACATATATTAACATTATAAGAGACATGTATGATGGTGCAAAAACATGTGTGAGGACTCATGAAGGAACGATAGACTTCTTTGAAGTTAATATTGGGTTACATCAAGGATCAACTTTAAGTCCATACTTATTTATAATGGTGATTGATGAGTTAACACAACATATTCAAGATGAAGTACCTTGGAGTATGTTATTTGCAGATGACATTGTATTAGTGGAGGAGTCTAAGGAAAAAGTTAATAGAAAATTGGAACTATGGAGAGAAACATTAGAAAGCAAAGGCCTCCGACTTAGTAGAACAAAGACAGAATATATGGAATGTAAGTTTGATCATTTGGTTACCTCAGAGGACATAGAAATTAAAATTAGCACACATTGCATCCCCCAAAAGGAAAGTTTTAAATACCTAGGGTCAATTTTTCAGAATAATGAAAGAATTGATGGAGATCTTACGCATAGAATTAATGTCGGTTGTTTAAAATAGAGAGGAGCATCAGGTATTCTTTGTGATAAGAAGATACCATTAAAGTTAAAAGGTAAATATTATAGAGCAACAATTAGGCCTGCCATGTTTTATGGTTATGAGTGTTTGGCAGTTAATCATAACATGTACAAAAGATGTTTGTGACAGAAATGAAGATGTTGAGATGGATGAGTGGTCATACAAGAAAAAAACCTTATATACATAATGAGGCTATTAGAAACAAATTAGGAATGGCACCAATAGAGGATAAAATGAGAGAATGTAGTTTAAGATGGTTTAGACATATAGAAAGAAAATTAAAAGAAGAACCTTTAAGAATGTATGAAAAACTAAATTTAGAAAGTATTAAAAGAGGTAAAAGACGACCACAAAAGTGTTGGAAAGAAACAATAAAGAATAATTTAACTTATTGTGAATTACTGATAACATGGCATATGATAGGGCTGTATGAAAACAAAGAATTCATGTAGCCGACCCCGTCTAGTATAGGAAAAGGCTTGGTTGTTGTTGTAGATCTAATGGTCTATAATCAATTAGAAGAAAGGTCCGAACTGAGTTCGCGGGACGGAGACCTCCTATCCCCATCTCCACCTCGATCCCTATCGAGATTTTCTTGCTCTCCCATCCCCGTTTCCACTCCCCAAATCCATCCCGTTCAGGGCAAGTCCCCACGGGGAGCAGGAGATCCCCTCCCCATGAACATCCCTCCCTACTTACAAGATCATGATATGCTACATTAAACGTATATAAGTGACATTCTAATAATTTAATTTACAGATGATATGGTGGGATGGCACCGAGGGTGAGGCTCTACCCTCAAAAGTTTTGTACTGGGTGGTCGAGTACAAACCTCTCAAGAAGGTTTCCCCATGTAATGAACAAAGAAAACAGAGGCCTATGCAAAGCAAGCGCGAAGGGCTCCTGAATTTTGGATTTAGTTACAGCTGTTAAGAAAGAAAAAAGAGAACCAGGTGGACCCTTCAGCACTATACAACAACCAGTTCCGAGAAAGAGACTAAATTTGTGCCATTGTGGAGAAAGCGCTTGAGGATTTGAAAATGTACATTTCACAAGCATGAGGCTCAACAATGGCACTAAAAGACCCAACTGCTTTCTCTGATAAATCCTGATGCTGCCAGACAGAACATGTTGCGAAAAGTTAGTCTGATTGAATACGCGAATAACAATAAAAAGGAAACTTTGTTAAAGAAAAAAAGAAATAGCAAAAGCGTAGGAGCTACCTTCCATATGTCTCTCGTAGAAACTACAATCGTATTCTCAAGGCCAAGAACTTCCCACTTAGCAGTGACAGTGGTGCTGCTCTCGCATCGATTCCACAGGGCTACAACCAAGCGATTTCCAGACAAAGGACCTGCCCAAACCTGGATTTCGAAGAAGATGGCACCCACTTTCAGCAGGATATCTTGAGAAAAGCCATATATCTTAGGACCACCAAGAAAGAATTTTCAGAGCAGAGATATGGTACATAAGACGGTTGGGCCAGGACTACAATTGGCTGCAAATGATGCACCAGGCCCATGGCATAAGGCGTATCAGAATCATTGCCTTTTCAGACATATTTGCTTGCCATGTGGAACTGATTCACGCAAGAGAACAATCCCTTCTCACATTAATAGCTTCCGCACCTTTACTGAAGGGCTGTGGAGCTAATATGGCTGAGATAATTGAACTTCATATGTTGGCTTCAGCTGGCAAGCAGTCAAAAATTTGAATTTGCTTCCTTTAAATGGAGAATCCAATTCCAAAACATCGTTCCCTTCAAGTTGGACTATTTTGTGACAAACACATTCAACAGAAAGGATCAATTCTGCCTTTTGAGAACAATAATTTCAATGTAGCCCCAGAAATTTTGGATTGCTTTGGTACCTTAATCCTTCCTCCTCAAAGATTTCATTTGAAAACTTAAAGTGATACGGAAAACAACTCATATATGTGCACATATATGTGCAAGCTTATTTGCAAGAGAACGCTACATGTGATGCAGTGCGACCAGTATTATGTGAGGCACCATATAGCTACATCGTGTGAAAAAGATCAGTGAGGGAAAAAACCTGGCTGCATCCATTGCTGCCTTCTGTTGAAACCTTCCTGCCTTGGACACCAAGAGAATCTGAAAGTCCGACACAAAATCTTTGTTAACATTTTGACATGAACAATCATGAGAAAATCATTTACTAAAAGGAGAAAGCAAGGTGTCAAGTCTAGAGGTAGTATTTTCTAATAGTTCTTTAAGCACACTTTGTTTAAAATATATTCTGCTTTAAACAAATATATTGGTTTGGTTTTCATATCAGAAGTTTGCTACCAAGTTGATAGTAGAAAAGTATTTATTTTTTTGAAAAGCATTTGGTGGTTAATCAATAACGCGTTATATTTCATCATCATTCAAATTGGTGTTTCTTTTTGTTGTGAAAAATAAAAATCTATGTGCTTTCGCTCAATGTTCTTTTTTGGAATAATTATTTATTATTATTTCATAAAAAGTAGTTCTTTGTTTTCTAGAAGCCAATTATTTGTCTGTTTAGAAAAAATTATGCCTCTCTTAAACTTTTCCTTTTGTTACCTTTTCAAATAAGCCATTTTTGTTTGTTTTGTATTTAGAAAATCTTTGTATCATTTTATTGGAAAAACAATTCAAAATTTCAAAAGTGTGACTTTTCCATATTCTTTTGATTTTGGATCACCCTTAAATGGTTGGTCCCAAGCAGAGGAGTGTTGCGTTAGGCTTTCGACAATCAACGAAAAACTTTGTCGGACTTATCTGCCATGGATTCTACAAATTATAAGCACTACATTGGGGCGTTTCCTCTTAACGACATACTACAAAACTCGAATACAGTGAAAAGTAAGTAAGAACCTCTATATCTTCACTCGGATGTAGTGAATCAATTGAAGATAAGGTTCTCACACCATGGACGGGTGTGGGTAAAGAAGTTAGTCCTGCTACATTCTCGCCCAAATGTAGTGAACAAGTTCCAGCAAGGGTCTTTACATTTTCAACATGAACGGATGTGGGGGATAAGGAACCTAGTACTAGAAAATAAAATTCATATTAGTACTTCGAATATCGGAACATTGACCGACAAGTTAATGGAGGTGATAGATATATTATGATTTGGAGAAAAGATTCATATTCTATGTTTACAAGATGGACGTGTAAACAATGATACTTCTTCCTTCGTAAAATTTTCCCAATAGTGCTATTTGATTGGTTGCATCTCATAAGGTTTTGACATGACATCCCTAAGAACCTAGAAGACAGAACAACTCTTCTCACCTAGTAATGCATTTTAAACCACTTGCTAGCAATTAGCAAGCACCTTTCGCTTCTTGTACATAAATACTATTGTAATGCACTATAGAATGACTCACATTCAATTTTACGATAGCTTAAAATTGAGTATGGCAGCTAGTAAAACTACCTTGGTTTACAGCTATCACCTCCTTGTTGCTCAGGATTCCTAATGTATCTGCTGTCATATTCCTTGCATCACAACCAATTAGTAGAGGAGCCTGCAAAAATACACAATGAGATCTACTTCTTTTAGGTCATACAACTGCTTGCAACATGCTTACAAGTTTCATAATAACATCATTTGAGATGAAGATAAAAGTAAAAGCACAATTTAAATGCACAAAGACTTCTTAAAAATTTAACCAAATCCTTTGCACTTAAACAGTACTACCCAGGGTCCCAGCTATAGCATGCAATCCTCAAGACTGAATTTGATCTACAAGTGCATAAGTTAAACAACCAACACCTGTTGTCAACATAACTCACTACCAACTAACAATGGATTTGTACCACGTTTCCGAGTTAACCTCAAGGAACGACATTCAAAAACAACTGGAGGATCAGACACCCTAATATCACTTTGTTGATCCTACTTAAACATGGAAAAACATAAGCTAACTCAAATATCAATAGCCCAAAATGATGAAAAATTTCAGATGAACTTCCTGAAAAGCAAAGACACCATTAGACTGGTAGAACTATCTTAAAGACAACTGACAGAAGCCCCTGCCAACCCCATTGTGTCCCTACCAAGACAAAAAGTATCCCTTTGTGCTTTGGCATAGTGGACACCTAAACAATGTGTATGTGTGTATGAGAGAGAGAGAGAGACCTTCATTAAAGCCCAGATACTAAAATGTGCACGGTATTCTTGGAAAGTCATCCCTCCATTGCCAACCTCCAACATGTCTGGATCTAAAGAAGGAAAAAGAAAAGGTAACTTAACCTTTCCGGGTGACACCATGGCCAAAACAAACTATAAAACGATTGTTGTTAATGGCCACTAAACAGCAAATGGCCCAGATACTTTGTTTACTCAATATGCCGTTAGTGGTTCTTATCTGGGTCCTAAGGGTTTAACCACCATCTAAGCTGTTGCTTTAGCAGAGAAAGTAGTGCTAAAATTAAACAATGCAGAAGCATAGTGAAATTGAGAAAAAGACAAAGTATAATATTTACTCATTGCATTTCTTGAAATAGTAACCACTCATAAAAAATAAATAGCAAAATACTCATAAAAAATGCCTAATAAAAGACTGAAACATGTTGATAACGCAAGGAATAACAAAATAAATAATATATGTGAATATATAAGAAGTGCAATCACAAAAAACCAGATTATATAAAGATAAGCATATACATACACATTAAGAACACAAAAGTATGTAAAAGTACATAATAAAATAAGCATATGATCACAAGTCAAAAAAGCAATACGCAAGCTGTTGGGCAATACCCAAAAAGAAAGAAAAAAATCGAGGCAGATCAAACGGGAAAAGGGAAAAAAGAAAATTGAAAAAATGAATTAACGAATATTATGCTCAGCCAGCATAAGTGGGTCAATCAAGCGCCCTAAGCAGAAATTTGGGCCTAAAGAATGGAAACCCCTTAATCTTCATACCTTATCACCTGGATTGTGCGAAGCCTGCCAAGCTTGCTTAAGAGGACGCTTAAGTGAGTTACTAACAATATAGTTCACTCATGTAAGTACATAGTAATGAGTTTTAAAGCATTTAAGTACCATTCCATCCACCAGGTCCAGCATATGCAGCCCATTTATCATTGAGATCTGCGATTGTAGTCATACTGAAGAACAACAAAATGCATTTAGAGCAAATAATAGTGCACTTAAAACTGGTCAATAGTCATGGTAAATCTCTTTGTTACCTCACCCAAGTATCATTGATATCATCAGTTGTCCGCCAACTGTTTCCAACACCACCTGCCCATAAGGCTGGATTATCAACACCCCTGTAAAAAGGAAAGCAAATCTTTCAGATGGATTACAAAAATAATGAATAAAGAAAACAAAAAGGAGAATAAGACAAAGAAGGAACTGAATTAATACCATTCACAAAGTGAATAGAAAATTGTTCGACCACTTGCATTTAATGCATCTCTCATAGGTGGATATCTGGAAAAGAAACAAAATTACGAACAATGTAGAAAGAGATTACTCGTAACACTGAAAACAAAATGCTAGATGAAAGTTATGCACCTTTTCTCTGGTTTGATCCCCAAATTGTAACAATTATCATATTTCAAATAGTCAACACCCTGAAAGGGGAAGAAGCTAACTGTCAAGAGGATAAACATAAGATGAATTATAAAAAGTACCTATTAAAATTTGTCACAAACTGAATCCAATAAGACACAACTTTAACCATCCATTAAGGAAAATAAATTAAGTCACACTTTTCACTTTTTATAAAACTTTGCGGAATATAACCCACCCATGAAGCAAACAAGTTTGCATCACTACTTTCATGATAAAGAGATCCAGGCCGAACTTGGCAGGTAAAGATCCTGAAAATTTTCACTTTATTTAGATGAATTACACACAAAGTAAGGTAAACAATGACTGAACAGCGATATTAGAAGCATATATTAGAACTCAAAATTCAACAATTATAGGCTGTTTGATGTGATCAAGTCATCAAACTGTACACCGGTCTTAAGTGGAAATTGAAGTGGAAGAGATCAAGCTTAGGAGGACAGGCAGAAAGGATCATATTCACATTAAGATTCCTAATCATTAATCAAATGAAGCAAAGCAGTTCACAAGAAAAGAAAAAAAGAAACATTTATGACTACGTGACAATCTATGTCACACGGGTGCGGGTGCAGGATACGGCAAATTTCAAAAATTTTGGGTGCGGCAACACGGCTAGGGCATATAATATTATATATTATATATAATATTCAAGCTACATAAATCAATCATAATACAACCAGTATTTGCTAATTTTGGGTGCACGTAGGTACCAATTAGCAAGTTCCCTCGTAATGATCTGAAACTTAGAATGATTTTATGAGCTACAAAATATCCAAGTTATGGATTCAAAGAGTTTTCAGATCTTTTGTTGGATATAGCATATACTAGTATTTGTGCTAGGATCCACTAGTGATGTCATACTCTTCTGTTCTATTGATCCGGCAATGTTCCTGGTCTTCAAATGTGTTTGGTGACAGAGATTATTCTGTGCAAAGGCATACAGTATGGAGTCAAGAATCCAATCAGATTGAGAAATAAGAAACCAATTGTCCATACCCAAAATCATTCAAGCTAATATTGTATACAGCTACAATAGCAAGTACACAACTTTATATTAAAGCAAAACACATAAATGGTAAACAACTACTAATTTCATCATAATACACAAATCAATCTTCATTATCTGGACCCATTTATCCATGAGTTACAAAAAAATAATAATAATAATTTTTTTTTACATTTTTTTTGTCATGCCGCACCGACACGGTGTCGATGTCGCACCAATGTCGAGGTTAGAAATGTCTGTGTGACTTAGGCGACAATGTACGGAAATGCACCCTCAGCAACACTGTGAACAACTTCAGACCATGATAAAGGACAGATCAGTTGTCCATAATTGGTCCACTGGAATTGATGATTGACCATAAACATGTCTTACAAAGAACATCACGAGAAAAAGAGAAAAGCATTATGAGATTTAAAAGGTCACTCTACCAACACTAATATAGCAGGGATCTTATTTGTGCCTAAAACCCAAAAGGACAGTTTCTAGGCTAACCACAATGCTTATTTGGATGGAAAAGAGTTAGATGCTGAGTTCATAGCTAATTGTTTAACTACTCAAAGTAAGACCAGTAGACAAAAATATGCCACCACCAAAGAGGAGCTGAAATTGTTTCTAAACTTCTCGAACACTACCTACCCAGCATCAGAATAAATACCAAGCTTAAGACCTTTTGCATGTACATAGTCAGCTAAAGCCTTGATCCCTGATGGGAAGGTCTTTGAATTGGCTACCAATTCACCCTGTAACATAAAATTCACGTAAAGTGGCAATGAAGAAAAACAAATCACAACTTCAGTAAAAATACATTCCATATGTTTTCGTTTAGATAATCAACAGTGTCATAACAGGACCATTGCCTGTGACACAATTCTTGCCTGTACAGAATCACAAAAGTGGACGAAATTATTTCAACTCTCATCAGCGAAATCATTGGTTAGATTTTGAAGGCTTGATAACCTCTACTGGAGTTGAAATACAGAATGAATCAGACAAATCATACACTAAGAAATTCAATACTTTTTTGAATCTGAGCATCTAAAATGAGAGCATATACACGTCCTAGACATTCAATATTGAAGAGAATCAGTAGGATAAAACCTTTTAGCCAATTTCATACCCTCCAAGTAAAACTCCAAAACATCTTATCAAACATAATGCACAAGTAAACCATCTGATTCATGTGCATGGCAATATCAAGAAACTAAATGAACTTTTAAGCTAAAAGGGTACCCAAATGGAACTAATAATCTTGCCAGATAGAATGACATAAATAATCTTGAATAAACCTGTAACTCACCACAAAAGAAAAAAGAATACCTCTACTACTATTATGTGGAAAGAGGTTGGGTAAAAGCATTATAAACTCTTTCCAGTCTCTGTTCTTGAGAAAATAATCTGAATTGGAGCAGGTTTGCTTAGTTCAGTGGTAAAAATTAGTTATTATATTTCTTCCAAAGGTTGGCCTTTCCTTTTGAAAATTAAATCCGTTTTCTTTCTCTTTCACAAACTTTGGAACTGCCATATCACATTGACAAAGTAAAAGCCATAATAAATGTACTTGGAAGCAAGGTGATACAAAGTACATATATGAAGAAGAATCATATCCATTCTGGTTCTGCATTCCAGGTACTATAGAGGGTGTTATAGAGAAGGTTCTAATCTTATATAGTGCTATAGGAGTGGATAATCAAACCTGTGACCTGTGCAGCCTCATTACATATCAACCAACAGAAGTTCAAAATTTTATGCTTAACTGGAGATAACCACCTCACTATCATGAGGTTTACTATGTGAGAGCTTGAAAAGTTTCAATTATGTTAATGTTAAATTCTACAACTTGTTAGAATTTCATTGGGGCATCCTATCTTAACAACACATTGCAGGGCACAAATGTATTGAAGTATAAACAAGGGCCTCTACATCTTCATTTGGATGTAGCGAACCAATTACAAAGAGGATTCCTACATGTGTGTGGATAGAGAAGTTAGTTCACTACATTGACACGATTCCTACATGTGTGTGGATAGAGAAGTAAGTTCACTACATTGACACTGACATAGTGGACCAATTAAAGAGGTTCGTCAAAGATGAATGAGGGGGAATAAGGAAGTTAGTCAACACAAAGTTAAATTTGTACTTAGAAGTTAGAATAGTGGAACATTGACCAACAAACCAAAGGACCTTGCTCAAATTAGATGATCAAAGATGAGGGCTTCAAGGTTCTCATAACAGGTGAGGACATCAAAATGAGATGAAAGATCATTTTTAGAAGATTTTTAACGTGAGTATCAATATTCAAACTAACTAAGCTTCAGAGAGCTAATCAACTCAAGTGAATATACAAATCATGCTACTTATAGACATCCAAACGAATAGACTGAAGGAGTCCTCCAATCTAATGAAATCTTGAAAGTATATAGGGTTAGATGATATCCCTATTGAGGTATGAAAAGTATTAGGAAAGCTAGGGATCCTTAGCTAACAATGTTATTTAATGTCATACGAAAAGCCATAAGAAGAGGAAAGGTACGATGAGACTCAAATATAAGAATAAATGAGATATCAAAAATCATGCTCATTATAGACATATGGAGTTAATGAACCACATACTGAAACTATAGGAGAGAGTTATTGAGATATGGTGAATACAAAATATGAAGTATAATAGAAAACCAATTTGGATTTGAACCAGAGAGATCTAATATTGAGGCTATACACTTATTCAAACCTCTAATCAGACATTTTAGGGCTAAGAAGAACCTCAAAATGATATTTTATTGTTTTGAAAAAAACTATAATAGAGTACTAAGAGTTATTCTTTGGAAAAGATTTAAAAGAAAGGAGTGCCTCTTAGGTACACTAACCTCATAAAGGACATATATGGTGGGAAAACAACTTATATTAGGACTAATGAGGGGATAACCAATTCCTTTGATGTAAATATTGGATACACCAATGGTCAAATAGTATGCTTATACCTCTTTACTTTTGTTATGGAAGAACTAACGAAGCACACTTAGGATCAAATGGCTCTGTACATGTTATTATGACATTATGTTGGTGAATGAAATGGGGAAAGGAGTTAATATGGAACTTTAACAATAAAGAAACCTTTAAAGCTAAGAGCTTGGACAATACATGGAACACAAGTTTGATATAGTAATACTACTACAACTCCTACAACTAATCCTTTTCCCATACTAGATGGGGTCGGCTACATAGATTCTTTGTTTCCACGGAGCCCTGTCATAATTTGTAGAATCCATGGTAAATAAGTTTGCCAAAGTTTTACACTAGTTGTTGGAAGCCCAACGCAACCCTCCTCCTTTGTCCGGGTTTGGGACTAGCCATGTAAGGGTGATCCCTTACATGGACAGAGTTTGATATAGTAATAGAAAAATGAAAATTGACATATGTTGCATCTTGAAATTTAAATACTTCAGTGAATGTTTCAAAATGGTAGGAAAATTGATGGAGCTGTTATGTATATAATTGGTATTAGTTGGCTAAAAAGGAGAGATGCTAAGGAGTTCTCTAATGACAATAAAAGTACCGTTAAAGATTAAAGTAAACACCATAGATGTGCTAAGGAGTTCTCTATGACAATAAAAGTACCATTGAAGATTAAAGTAAACACCATATAACAGCAAGAGATCGGCTATGCTCTATGGTGCAGAGTGTTAAGCAGTCAACTATTGGGATGTACAAAAGATGTCTGGCAGAAATGAAGATGTTGGGGTGGATGCATCACTACACAAGCAAAAACCGAATATGTGAA
Source organism: Brasenia schreberi (assembly GCA_036023115.1). Lineage (NCBI taxonomy): Eukaryota > Viridiplantae > Streptophyta > Magnoliopsida > Nymphaeales > Cabombaceae > Brasenia > Brasenia schreberi. The sequence goes on from JAYKKT010000048.1 coordinate 5,485,967, forward strand.
AAAGTCATTAGAGAAAAGGTAGTAGCACTCGTAGAAGATAAAATGAGATGACCTAGATGGAGTTCCAGTAAAAATATATGAGAAATTAGACAATGATGAGTAAACACCTTAAAAGGGGCAGAGGAAAGCTCTTGAAGTGCAGGAACCTATAAGACATGACCTTTCTTTTATGGAGTTAAATGCTACTATAGCTCATGATTGACCTCTCTAACAACTAAGAATCCATGTAGTCGACCTCACTGAGAGTGGAAAAGGCTTGGCCTGGTTTGGTTTAATTTGGTGGTCAAAGGTGTAATAGTCCAAAATTGTAAAACATCAAAGAAAGCACAAGGCAACGTATACTGAGATTCTATTTAATCATGACAGTTGGTAGAACAATAAGGAGAGAATAAAAGAAAGAAGGAAAGAAGAAATGAAGGACAAACCCCAAAATGCCTATGAGGCCATGAAAACGTATACAGACGACAAGGACTGTATCGTCATGTCTCCAATACTGACCTCAAAGGAATGAGAGATTTGTAGTTCTAAGTATTCACCAAAAATTAATGGGGTCTTAAATGCTAGTCTCAAGATTTGACCTTTATTTCTCCAAGAAGAAAGGGAAGACATTCAACAAAACACAACAAATGAAGGTAGATGTAAACTGGATTGTGGATACAACGAGCATATCTGTTTAGATGGTAGTCAAAGCATCATTTCCTAAGGGACTGCAAAATTAGAAAGTAAAGTAGAAATTCCTATGAAACTGCAATATAGATAAGAAAAGTTTTCACATAAAAAAATCAATAAGCAGCAGACAAAAAAGGCAGAAAAAAACAGAACATTCGACATGCCTCATATATCCAGAAACATTGCCACATTTAAATGACACACTTAAAACTGAATGATAGCAACTAAAGAACATATGCTACTTGCCAATAACTTCAAACAATACAAACTAAGACTGTGACAAACCTTTGAGCCACGCAATCTTGAGGACCAACAATCATCTGTAAATGTCCAATACGCAATGATAAAGCATATTCTTTAATAATAAAAGGAAAAAGAAACATCTGATCTGGTTACCTATATTAACATAAGTGTAGCCCAAATCGACCAACCCAGTTGAGACGAGGGCATCAGCTGTCAACAAATTAAAACATTAGACTTGTGCACAATATCTGAATGAACACATTCCATCTTACACACTAGTGTCTTCTAGGTTCATGCGGAAATTCAGATACAAAAGTTGCATCTATGACTATGAGACTTGGTCTACTCCTGACAAAGACAACAGCTGCAAAAGGAAAGATGAAACCTTTCCATGGTTCAAGGCGACGCCCATTAGCAAATCCCTTGTCAGAGGGCATAACAGTGCAGAATTGATGAAAACGGATTAGACGGAGTTACTGGCCTTTGCATCTTTGAAAATCAGAAGGGGTTCAGCTCCTTCAGACTTCAGAACCAACTGACATTTTAGATTAGATATTTTCTTATCATCACTAGTCCTATGGACTTTGTATTTCCCTGATGGAATGTCCCGACAGATCATCCAATTCACGCTTTGCCCTTTCGAGTTTCATTCTAAGCCTCCAACAATATGGTCGTACTTCCGTTTTTGCATGTTACGTAAAAAAGCGGCAACGTGATCGCCAAAACTACGTTCCTTTTTCTGTCAACAAGCATGCGAAACAGTACGTTTGGAAGTTCAAACCAAAAACTGACAAGCACTGAATGAGTTCTCCAATCAATCAAATTGCGGAGCTCACTCGAAAATAAATAGGATATCATTAAAAGGACAATGAAAAACGACGTCAGAAACGAAACCCATCAAATTATTCCAAACGAAAAGACGACATCGTTCACCTGTTTCTTTTATAACAGTTTCGTTTAAGTCGCAGGCAAAGAAATTCCAACTATTCCACCTGCACCCGGAAAACACGAAAGATCAGATCACTATTGTCGATAAGACCAGTTTTACTTGAAGCTGGGAACAAAAGCCACAATGACAAAAGTCACGCTCACCCCATTTGAGGTGTTCTTGCCAAGCCATTGTTGAGCTGCAATATCCCGTACTTGGAATTATCAAATAGACTGACTCTCGAATTGGGTGTTTGATAGCTCTCATCGATTTCGAGTAAGGGGACCGTCCAAAAGGAGATACTGTAAGAGACTGCAGGCAGCGAAAGCAGAAAAAGTGCAAGGGAGACGAGAATCGACATCGCTTGCGCGGTGTATTGAGGATCATCCACACACAATATATATATATATATATATATATATATATATATATATATATATATATATATATATATATATATATATATATATATATATATATATATATATATATATATATATATATAGATAGATAGATAGATAGATAGATAGATAGAGGGAGAGAAGTTAGAGAGACGTGTACAATAGAGCAAGAACTTCAGTTAGGACATCAAAAACTTAAAATTGTTTTTTATTGAAATTATTTTTTGAAAAAGGGCTTATAACAAGGCTCTATTTTTTTAGTATTATAAGTTTAAAAAGAATTGGTGCAACTTTTTACTAATGAAATAGCCTACTTTTCTAAAAATTACTCGAACTGCCCTTCACTCCATTTGATCTCTTATTCTTTTTCCTTCACCCACATTGCATTTCTCTCCTTATGTCACTCTCATCTCCATCCCATTCTGTCCTCCGCAGATTAGTAATGTCATTGGAACCGATTATAGTATGAAGCTACCTCCTCTCTTTCTCTTATCTTTTTTTCTTCTGTCGGGATGAAAGCCTTTTTTGATATAGATTCACAAAAATTACTACTTCCAAACACATCTCGATTTGATAGGAGACAATGCCCTAACATATCTCTTTTTCATTAGAGACGACAATTTAGTGTGTCATTTTCCGAAATGATACTAACATATCCTTTCTCTTATAATTTTTATAGATGCAAAGTGATAGTATATACAATTCAATTGATAATTCAAAGATAATTACATTTGTTGATTGTGAGAGTGATGAAATTGACTATTTACTGATAGTTGAAACTAATATTGTATTTTGGAGCCGAAAATAGTTGGTTAAGTATGAAAGAGAATATGATAAACAAAATAATATTGTTATTATAATTATTCGTTTAAGATAGAAGAGATAGTGATTGGATGTGAAATAAGTGATACATATAGAAATAAGAAACATATTGACATTGAGAGTAACAACAAACAAACAATAACAACAACTAAGCCTTTTCCCATACTAGACGAGGTTGGCTACATGGATTCTTTGTTTCCACATAGCCCTATCATGTGTCATGTTAGCAGTTAACTCACAATAAGCTAGATCATTCTTTATTGTTTAATGATATCTTCTTATTACAAAGAATACTTGATGCTCCTCTCCATTTTAACCAACCAGCATTAATTCTATGCATAACATCTCCATCAATTCTTCCATCACTTTGAAAAATTGACCCTACATATTTAAAACTTTCTATTTGAGGGATGCAATGTGTGTCAATTTTAATTTCTATGTGATCTTAAGTAACCAAATGATCAAACTTACATTACATATATTCTATCATTGTTCTACTAAGTTGGAATCCTTTACTTTCTAATGTTTATTTCCATAGTTCCAATTTTCTATTAACTTTTTCCTTATACTCCTCCACTAACATTGAGAGCAATACATTTAAATTAAAATACATATTTTTACTCAAAAGAGATGGTAAAAGTGATCATTCTCGGAGGTTATTAGTCACTAATGAAATACCTAATCATCTCATGGGATTGTATCTTTAAGGGTACACATGCATGTAGGTTGATTGATGTGAGTATCAAGTGATAAAGGATATGCCCAAAAGTTATTATAAATCGAACCATATCTTGCCCCATATAAAGCAACATGATGGCTCAAATGTATCTACCGACATATTTATAATACAATAATTAAAATACAAAAAATAAGATGAGTGGTTGATAGGTTTTACAACAACGATTATATAAAATCAACCATCACTAGTGTTGTGCATGGCATCATGAGATACTAACAACTGATTATGTTGGTGATATTATTTTTGCTAATCCTTCTCCACTTTAGTTACACACATTTCTAAAGGTTATAGAGTATTGATTATATATATAAGATTAACAAGTAACCAATAAGAATTATTTTATCGTACTTATTTTTACGAGGAATGAAAATAAAGATAATTATGTTTGGGTGTTGAGATACATTTTTTCTCAAACAAACTTCTGAATGTAATGTATATTGATCATGAGTTAGCATTGGTGAATGCAATTGAGAATATTTTTCTAAGGTAGCACATCTCTTATGTGGATGACATGTTGAGAAATTATTGAATGATATATTATTTGGTTGATGTAAAAGAAAGAAATCTCACTGTATTTGAGATAAGTTGACAAAAAGTTCAGTCGACAAATGAGTATATTTATACAAAGCCATTAGTTATCATGAATTCAAAATGGAAGAATTTTCTAAATATACTTACATATATTAAAGAACAGTTGTTGAATCCTTACAAGAAAAAAATAGTGTATGTATAGATTGATGAATACCATAACTATGACACATATGTATTCATTGCATTTGAACATCAACATGATTAGATTAACCTATGAGAGGATTGAAAGTATGCATGTAAGGTTAAAAAGATTTATTGACACATTGATCGACAGATTTGATCTCAATTTTATTCCCTAATCAAGTAATAGATTATAAAAATAATCAGAGCACATGGCCCAGACGAAAAGCTTAAGCATCTCTTTATCACCGGGAACTTGGATGATAATAATATCTAATTATATCATGTCCTTTTAGAAAAGGTGACTTGAAGGAGCTGCAACCACAATGTAAGGTGGAAATTGGTAGCAAGCACTTTGAAATGAGAAGAAAGCAAAAAAACGATAAGTATGATCTTGTTTTCCTAGAGTTAACTGTTAAATTGCATAAGATTAAGCTTACTGACTATTAATAATCCAAAGAGTGGATCCAACTTAATGTGAGAAAAGGCCCAGTTTTGGTATCACGTTCTTATTGGTGGAGCTTAATGATGGCAAATAGCAGAAATCAGGTTATACAATATCGCCACTCACAAATGAAAAGACAGTAAAAGGTCAGTGTGAGGCCAGCTTGTGAGCTGCTTTTATTTTGAGGGATGGGTTGCGTGTTGTAAGAAATTTGTGCTCGACTTCTATAAGAGTATAATACGTCCTGATCGAGCTTAAATGAAAGAAGGGAATATTCTATTTAATGAAGGAACCAAAGGCTGACTTTCATATTCATTAATGTTCAGGCAACAACCTATAATATTTAATTCATATCTTTCAAAAATATATTGAAATTGTGACTTGTATGGCAGCGTGACCGTTGACCCTTTTGATGCATCAACTTTCTTGAAAGTTAGGTTTAATGGAATCAAATGCGCTTGTAAATTGTAAGGAATAACATCAGAGAGCTGCTAGAAGTGTAGAAAACAAATAACTGTCTTTAATCACATAAACATGTATTTATCTTAAAATGCGAGCAACCGATCGAACTTAACTAGAAGAAATCAGATCTCCCCAAAGAATCAAAAGGAGAAAAGTTGAAGCTAGACACGAATCATCGTGTGTGTCCAATCTAGACTATTTCAATACCACTCGTTGGATACCAGGGGCATCTACGGTATGAAACCAGTACAGCTGTGCAAGAGCCAACAAAGTTCTGTGTACACCTTTACCTAAAACACATGCTTGTACAGTTGCAGATTGTTCTTAAATAAATGTTTAATGTCGCCCCTAATGTTAGCTCACCTGGTAAGGGGCTCAAATCACAAAGGAAGGTTGCGAGTTTAATACCAAGGGTGTCCATACCGGCTTGGGCCTCCCCAATGTAACAAAAAAAAAACATTCTTAATGTAATTATATATGGTTTTTGTTAGTATGATACGCAATGGATAGTCTATAAGTAAGCACATTGGTTAAAATAATAAAAATACATATTTAATCTAAAACATATTGTTTAAAATAATGAATGTTAAATATTTATTATGCCAGCATTGTACCATGATACCATTAGGACCCCAGGCGAGTTCCATGTGAACTCGCCAATCCTTCAGCTAGCCTTTCGGGTCGGGTTTCATCTCCACAATTGAGATTTATTTATCCATCATCGGGTTGCTGTCATCCGACTTCCCTGATTCGTGGGTTCAGCCACCCTGGTCTGATGGGCTGCTTCCTTGATTGGGAAACTAAGATTGCGAAGTTCCACATTATATATATTAATTGTTTTAATGAGATCAATCTTCAATCAGTTAGGGTGCAATTTTGGTTTTCATATTTCTTAGTTCTTCGCCATCTCAACAAGTAAAAAAATAAAAATTTCCCTAGCTATGGCTGCAAATAATGGAAATAATCTCTTTTTTCTTTCCTTTACGTTTTGGTCTTCTTCGACGAGTTAAGGATGAAACTGTGAGGTGAATATTCCGCTTTAGTTATTTAAAAAAGGAAAATATATCCCAACGTTCCCTTTTTCTTTTCACTTTCTGAAACTGATTTTCTTTTGAGTTAAAGGTGGTGATTTGGTAAAAACATTTTATTTTATTTCTTTTCTTTTAGACACAAAGTTTGCCCAATGTCGCAATGGTACATTAAATGCCGAATATAGACATTCGGTGTGGAAAGGAAGAGTGCTGTATGGAGGTGAAATGTCGAATGTAAGCATTCGATGTAAAAAGGCTAAAATGATGGGAACTGGACAGTTAGAACCCATTCAATAGTCTAATGTCAAAGGTTCAAAACATTAAATCACTAACTTTATCTATATGCAATGCCAAAGGCTAAAATGATGGGAATGAGTCCATAATCCAAATGCAACTCCAAATCGAGCTAGCCAACACCGGGTGAATAAAAACACTTACTTTATCTATATAAATCAGTAAACACCTTCAGAACATTAAAAGCCCATGAACATTATGAAGATTTGGGATAAGCTTGTTTAGATTTCAGTCACGCACAAAGACCACGAGCTTTGGTTTAAAGAGTATAACCTTTTACCCAAGAAAGAAGCGAGTATAAGTAAACGAATGGGTATCACAAGGCAGACACGGATCAATTACATCACAAGAGGCATGCAGGCGGAGCAACCACTCTTCGTCAAGTTGGTGGCCTACTCTACCTCCAACATGACTGGTGGGTCTAACAAGAGGGTGCCGATCGAAGAGGGTCCGGCAAAGCAAACCTCCATTAAATGAAGGTAATTCTTTTTTAGGCACTCTCTAGGTATATATAATAAGAAGCCCACATTCACACTCAAGGTGTGGACTATGAATCAAGTGGGTTTACAGCTTGAGGAGAGAAGTGACCTAAGCCATTGGGAAGAGAGGTTAAAGATGGATTAACACATTTGAAGTGCAGTTGGCTGAGCACTGCAAGCACACCACAAAAGATCATTCAGGAAGACTTTAACCTACCTATCAGGGTCTTCTGGAGGGCTCCAACATCTTTACACCATTTTGTTTTTCTGTTAAATTTGTTCCTTTTGTGAAATTGAAAGCACCATTAGTTCTGAGAGAGATAGAGAGACAGAGCAGTTCACATGTTTATGCAACTTATTTTTGTAAAGCAACCTTATCACATATGTTCATTATTGGCCATCCATCCGTTATCTATGGTGGAAGTTACTGAAATGGTATGTAACAACAGTCAGTTATGGATGAGCTTCATAACCGATCGAATAAGGGCTCCAAAGAGGAAAGCCCAGCTAATGAATCTGGGGGGTGGAGTAGATGCTGTACTATTAATACAGAGCAACACACAATGATAAAAAAATATAGAGAAACATATAAATACAGAGAAACTCTGAAAACCCTTTGAGGGAAAATCGACTGCGAGGAAACCTCAAAACAAAATACCTGTTCTTTATGTCCTTCATCCTAGATCATTTGAGCTGCACAACAATAAAGAAGGCTATTAAAACATTGTCAGAAACACCAAATAAGCCCACCGGAGTACAACAATGGCATTAGGCCCTCGTTCATCCTACAAAACAGGTATGCAGTTAGTTTTTTGTTGTAAAAGGGGAGAAGGAAAGAAATAAAAGCTTATATAGAGAAGAAAGGGAAAAAAACACCCTTACCGAAAAACTGTCGAAAATCACACATTGTGGCTTAAGACAATCGAAAAACAAATTGGCCAAACAACCGAAAAAGAATATTGAACTGGCAAAAGAGAAGAACCTTGACAACCGGAGGCCAACCAAGGGGAAAGACCCTAGCGGACTAAGGCCAACTGAAAGGAAAGAATCAGGCAGTTAGAGGCCAACTAGAGGGAAAGACTTAGGCAGCCGCAGGCTAGCCAAAAGCGGAACTCCAGGAGGAGGAGAGGTGGAGAGCCTCCTCCCTGCTTGGATCTCCCTCTCTCTCTCATTGGTTGTAATTAAGGGGCAAATGTCTCCTCCCTATTGATGTAATAGCTAGTTAATATGTTGCCAAATTTCATTTCATTAAATGTCTTCTATGTGTTTGATTTTCAGTTTCTTCTACCCCTCTATACACTATAATCTCTTATATCTCCTAATTTCCTCAATGCTTAAGCTATGATTATACTTTACTTTATTTCCTTCAGTCGTTTATTTTTAAATTGCTGTGATTGATATTTAAATTTTGGATGAAATGCATTCATGTATGTTCTAAATACGAAAATCTATTTTCTATATCCTTCACCTGTCTGATGTTTTATTTTTAGTTTCGTTCTATCTACTCCAAATGATCTAAAATTTTGTACACCTAATCCCCACATATGAGCCCACTTATAATAAAATTTTCAAGAATTTTAGGGCCATGCAGCCATGTAAATAAAACTGGGTAAAATCAGATAAATGTAGAATCGAATCTGTACAATCTATGTTTCCTGTAATAAAGGCTGGGTTATCATCCCATAACTTTGTCTGCAGTGATTCAATTTTATTGAAATTGGTTTCATTAAAAAATTGATATCTACAACTTTTTAACAAGATCACAAAGATCGAAGATCTGTGCACTGAGATACAATAATTTTTCTAAACCTCTATATTTCTATCACAAATCAACCTTAAACGTCTGAGTAGAGTCAAATGTTTGATTTAATTATGCACATTTACAGTACCAAAAATTAGAATAAAAATTATTTCTGAATCTTCATACTTGTTTCTCACTATAAAATTTTCACGATTTTTGGAGACTCGGAAGGTATCCAGAAAAATTTAGGAAAAAGTTCTGAAAATAGAACTAGTTTATGTTTTTCAGAACTTTGAAATATTTCCTTTCAAGACCTAGGTTCACGAATTTGATTAAGTAATTTGGATTTGAAAGTGGATTTTGAAAATATATCTAATTCAAACCAATTCTCAAAGTGTTTAGGCTGACCCTAAGTCGAATAGATCTCACTTCCCTACAATCGCTTTAGAAGTTATAATACAACTTTGCTAGTTTAAGTAAAACTAGCTGGCACGCTTGCGCACGACGTAGTGTGTGAAAACTTATTTCAAATCTCTACATAGACTTTGGAGTAAATTTTCACATCTACATGGATGAAAATAGATAGAGATATGATTGACGAAAAGAGAACCTAAGGCCATCTTGAACACAAAATTTTAGTGTCAAGTGTAGAAAATGTCTCACATTAATTGATTGTTAATATTTTTCTATTTTTTCAGTCAAATATCACGATGATCTTCGTTTCATTGGAGATATTCTGAAAGGTTCTTTCTGATGCTATATTATATGCTTATTTTAGATAAATATGGATAGAGATATAAACTTGCAAATATGGTTCGATATTGATACCGAAAAGTGTTGAAGACGAGAGAAATTTGTAAGGCATGGATGATTTGTGCATGTTAGGTGTAGGGAATTTGAATTAGGTTGACTTTGTGCCGTGGCCTTGTACCATGATTAGAACATTGTATGTATATGCATGTATAATGCATTAAATTTCGGTTTAACATGCACAAAGAATACTTCAACATGTGTATATATGGGGGTTATTTTCTATAGATATCATGTATTTAAAACTTTATTGTTCATAAAAATACACATGGATTACTGAAAATCGTGAGAAATGTTATGGGAAGAGTTCCTTTGCTTTTGGTTCCTATCTTTGTACATAAAAGTCTCTACAATCCCATCTATTTAGGAAAACAATATTTGCTTTTGTTTACATAAGTAAATTAATTGTTAACTTTACATTTATACTTTATGTAATTAAATAAATTATAAATATCTGAACTTCATTTAGTTTGGTTTGATTATCTTGACCTAACCCGAGTTTGATCAAACTACGTTCAACCCACTTGACAATGACTAAGAGAGTGAACCTAAATGAAGTCATATTCGATGCACTATGCCTTGGCTCAAATAAAGTCGATTCAACCCCAAGTTCAACCCTTTTCCCCCTAACTTGACTCAACCCCCACTTAAGGCTAGTAGACCTACATAAGCCACTCGATTTTGATCCCTGTTTGGATGCTTATTCAAGTCAATTCATTTAACTCAAGAACCAAGACCTTGTTTGACCCACCTTGGTTGTCTGAAATGTTATGGATGGTTCACGAAATTGGCATGGTACCTTAGAGTTGAATCAAGTCAAGATCAAGGGGGCTTGGGGCGCTCTATCCTGGGTTCACCCAAATAGGCAGTTGGTCCAGCTCATCAAGACAAATGGAGATCCACCTTTGCTGGAATTTTCAAAGATAAGGATGTTCCAGTTTTTTTCTCTAATTTTTAGGGAACATTTACCATTTATTTTTATCTCTTTTGGGCAATAAACAAAAACTATAAATAGGGCACCAACCCTCATTGTAATCTCCATCTCTCAAGAATCACTCAAGAGTTGGCTTGTGTCCATCGACTTCTCCCCTTCCCATATTTTCTTTGATGCAAGTTGTGAGAGATTAAGACAAAGAGGGGTGACTGATTTTTTTTTGTGATCGAAAGAGGTATCAAAATCACAATCCTATATTAATTTATTTTCTTAAGTAGATTGAATGCATAATACATACTAGTTGATTTTTGCTATTCCTTTTATTCATTATATTAGTTTCTTAATTCATCCTTCATATTAGTTACATGCATAAATAGGGATCGAGAACATTAGTATTTGGGGCATATTATTTTTGGTAGCCTTATTGTTTATTATTTTCAGCATCCTTAAAGCAAATTGACTTTGGTAATTCCATAGCATATTTAAAATCATATTCCACATTGCATATTAATTAATCTTGGTTGTTAAATATTTTTACAAATTATTTAATCTTGCTAGGTATTCTTGCATATTAATTAATCATGCATCTTATAGTGCATGTTGATTAATCTTGGTTGTTAAATATTTTTGCAAATTAGTTAATCTTGCATGTTGATTTTGTACATTAGGAATTCTTGCATAATTAATTAATCGTGCATCTTGGATATGATTTGATGTTGTTTGTTAGATATTTTTGCATCGTAGATATTTTTCCATATTAGGTATCCTTGCATGTTAGGTATTTCTGAACATTAGAAATTATTGAGCAGACATGCATATTGATCCTGCATAATCATGCACATTCGGTCTTCTTGCATAATCAAGCACATTAGGTCTTGTTGCAAAATCATATTCTTGCATAGTTTAACATATTATTTTCTGTATACTTAGTTTCTGCATATTAGTTTCCTTCATGCTTAGTTTTCTTGCACGTTTAATCTTCTTGATTTTATTAGTCTCTTAGATGTTTAATTCCTTGCATAATAATTTGATCCATAGTGTATTAGTCTATTTCATACCCATTGTAATTACATCAATCTTATTCACTGAATATTAACTTCGTTCACTGTATATTGACTTCGGCCATTACATATTAGTTGTTAATTGCATATTAGTTGGACTTATGTCACATTGACTTTGTTCACTGTAACACTTTTGAATAAAACTTGTTATATCAACCTTGGTAATTTCGTGCATATCAATCCTATCAATGCTCATGCCACATTAATTTCATTAAAATACCATGCACATTAATTTAATTGAGTTTCATCGCATGATAGTGTTACTGCATCATTTTTATTAGTTTCTTTAGTTTAAGTGGCTTTGCAAAACTCCTATTAGAAGTATATATTAGCTTAGTGAAACCCCCTTGGAATAAAACCTAATAGCTTGCTGCCCAATCTAACAGATTTAACCCCTTAGTGATAGACTTATCCAAGATCCCAATCACCCTAAGTCAAAACCACAAAAATATAGTTGATGAATCAAAGCAATGTGGTTATTCTACCTAAAATTGATGATCTTCCTTCAGATCCTATGCTGCGTCCTAATATTATAAATTAATCCTAATGTTAGGATGAAAATTCAAAGGTGGTATGTATTAAAAGGTCCCTATCAACCGTGTGGTAATAACTTTCCTTGGATAGTGGATGGAGACCAAAGACATAGATTCATTAGATCATGGTTCAACGAATACCCTACCTGGCTTGAGAATAATATAACAAAACATGCTGCATTTTGCTTATATCGTTATCTTTTCAAAGGAACTCCAAGTAACAAGGAGATGGTGATGCATTTGTGACTCGTTGGTTTAGAAATTGGAAGAAGAAGGAGAAAACTAATGGACATATGAGAGAACAAAATAGCCTTCATTGGTATATTGTTAATTAAGAGTCCTCTTTGAAATTGAATGGGTGATGAGTTAGTGAATGATTGCTTAGTAACTTACATTGAAAATGATATATTCAGAACAATTCACAATGAGGTCATCTTGCAAAGGCTTGAAGGTATGAAAACTCAAAGGAGAATTTTATAAATCAAGCATATTTTGTTTAATATTTTAATATTTAGTGAAGTTGGTGCACCTCACCGACAATCCTGGCTCTGCCGCCGTACGCTGTTTTGCATTCACCTCAACTAGAGATATGTCTCTTTTGTCTTTGAGGGTATAGGTTTGACCTTCTTAGGTAAGATACAACTTTATCTAAGCGAAATTCCAAAAGACTCCACTAGAACCCTTCAACAATTGCACACCCAACATAACATCTACTCCATTCACGGGAATGGGGTACAAAAAAAACCACCTTAGTATTCAAGCCTTACATATAGAGAACAACATTATTTCAAAAGATGTACCTCATGGTACCCCCATTACCAATTATGATATCAAATGTAGAAACTTCAGTTAAAAAACACAACTTTGTCAAGAAGTTCATATCCTAAGATGTATGTATAACCGGTATCGATCAAAATACCCACACTAATGCCATCAATGGAGCCAATGAAACTGACTGAATTAATGTAAGAGTGCCTGTAGTGACTCAGATCTTACTTCAAGATCTAGATCACATTTGAAGACCTAAAGATCCAATTCTAGTCCAAATAAAGTTATCTGAAGACAACTAGAACCACCGACTCTTGGCAAATTGAGGCACCCAGGTTCCTATTCAAGAAACCAGCTACAATATTCACCAAAACTCGCATATTGCAGCCATATTGGAGAAGATTAAAGAGCTCACCACTTGTCAGTCAACACCTTTGGCTGCTCAAAAGGATGACTAATAAGTTGCTCCGCCAGTTGTTTGACTATAGCTGCAGAAAAGTCAAGTTTATGACAAATATGACCATGAGTTGGAAAATTTTGCCTATTCAGAGACCGTTGATCGTGAATTTGATGAAGAAACCTGCTCTTGTCTTTAAGATCAAATTCTAGTTGTTTGAAGGACATTGAAGTGGCAGGGCCCCCATCACCTCTACCACAAAGTTAAGAAGTGAGCCGCCTAAATTCTTATGCTTCTTTTTTAGATCAGAATTCTACCCAAACATTCAAAATTCATCGGAATTGGTGAAGATAACAGGAAAATTAGAAAAAAAAAATCCAACAATAGATCTCAACATCTATTTTTTGATGAATCACGTCTACTAAAATTGGAGTTTTCTATGATGGGTCATGTCCCAAAAACTGAGACCCTAGCAGAAAGCCTAATAGCCAAGTTGATCAAATTTGGTTGGAGAAAATTTTGTCGAAGAGCCTAATAGAAGTAAGATCAGATTATTTATAGAATTTAAATTTGGTAATTAGTCATGTTTGAGGAGAGATGCATGGTGGGATGTTGTCGTCAAATCTTACTTCAAGATCTATATCAGATTTGAACAGCTAAAGATCCAAATCCACATTCAATATCCAAAGTTCAATGGAAATCCACAATCCAATTCATATTGAGTTTCTCAAATGCAAATGAAGACAGAATTTAATTGAAAAAAGAGTTCAACTATCCATGTTTAGATAAAGACAGTTCAAGAGTTTATTTGAACAAGGATGCCACCATTTGAAGACAAAGTTATTTTAAGATAATTAGAGTGTTTATCTTAATTATGTTAGATGCATCAAGGACTAGGATGACAAAAATCTAATTATGTTAGATGCATCAAGGACGAGGATGAAAAAACTAAAGATAGCTAGGGCTAGAGATAAGAAAACTAAAGATATTAATTATGTTAGATGCATCAAGGATGAGGATGAAAAAATTCTAGCAGCAAATGATGATATAAGAAATAGATGGAAAAACTATTTTTATAAGCTTTTTAATGAAAATAAATATGTTAGTATTAGCTTAGGAGAGTTAGCCAAATCAGAAAAGTATATAAACCACAATTTCTATCGACGTATTCAAAAAAATAAAGTCAAAGAGGCTCTTAAACATATGAAGGGTGGTAAATCGGTAGGACCAGATAATATTCCTATAGAAGTTTAGAAAATACTAGGAGAAACAGGAATCACTTGGCTCACAAGACTATTTAAATGAAATATAAAAAACTAAAAGATGCTCGAGGAATGGAGAGCAAGTACACTTATACCCATATATAAGAACAAGGAAGACATTCAAAATTTTTTAATTATCGAGGTATCAAGCTAATGAGCCATACTATGAAATTATGGGAAAGAATTATCGAATGTAGGTTAAGACAAATATCAAGTACAATACAGAGCCAATTTGGATTCATGCCAGGCAGATTTACTGTTGAAGCGATTCACCTTTTGAAACGTCTTATGGAACATTTTAGAGCAAAAAAGAAAGACATTCACATGATATTTATTGATATAGAAAAAGCTTATGATAGGGTACCAAGGGAGGTTCTTTGGAGAACTTTAGAAAAAAGAGGTATCCCATTGACATACATTAACCTTATAAGAGACATGTATGATGGTGCAAAACATGTGTGAGGACTCATGAAGGAATGACAGACTTCATTGAAGTTAATATTGGGTTACATCAAGGATCAACTTTAAGTCCATACTTATTTATAATGGTGATTGATGAGTTAACAAAACCTATTCAAGATGAAGTGCCTTGGTGTATGTTATTTGGAAATGACATTGTGTTAGTGGAAGAGTCTAAGAAAAAAGTTAACAGAAAATTGGAACTATGGAGAGAAGCATTAGAAAGCAAAGGCCTTCGACTTAGTAGAACAAAGACAGAATATATGGAATGTAAGTTTTGATCATTTGGTTACTTCATAGGACATAGAAATTAAAATTGGCACACATTGCATCCCCCAAAAGGAAAGTTTTAAATACCTAGGGTCAATTTTTGAGAGTGATGGAATAATTGATGGAGATGTTACGCATATAATTAATGTTGGTTGGTTAAAATGGAGAGGAGCATCATGTATTCTTTGTGATAAGAATATACCATTAAAGTTAAAAGGTAAATATTATAGAGCAGCAATTAGACCTGCCATGTTTTATGGTTCTCAGTGTTGGGCAATTAACCATCAACATTGTACAAAAAGATGCCTATGATAGAAATGAAGATGTTGAGATAGATGAGTGGTCATATGAGAAATGACCGTATAGATAATGAGGTTATTAGAAACAAATTAGGAGTGACACCAATAGAGGATAAAATGAGAGAATATCGTTTAAGATGGTTTGGACATATAGAAAGAAGATTAGAACAAGAACCTGTAATAAAGTATGAGAAACTAAATTTGGAAAGTTATTAAAAGAGGTAGAGGACGACCACAAAAGTGTTGAAAAGAAACAATAAAGAATGATCTAGCTTATTGTGAGTTAACTGCTAACATGACACACGATAGGGATATGTGGAAACAAAGAATCCAGCCGACCCCATGGGAAAATGCTTAGTTATTGTTAATTAGAGTGTTTATCTTATTTAGGTTTTCTATTTTAATAGGGGTCTACTCATACCAAATGTAAATGAGTCTATAAATAGACTCCATCTCCTATAATTCGTTAAGTATGGAATTATTGGATTGATTTTCTTTCCTATTGGCTTTTCGGCCTGTGGCCATTGATCTCTTCCTAGGTAGTTGTCATGTCCCCTAGAGCTATGCCATCTCTTTCTCTTTCTCTCTTTATAGCTCTTAACAATTCTCTACCTTGCGCCATCTATTGTTCTACTGCAAGCTGGTGCGACTACTCTCTTTTTAGTTAGTCGATTAGATATCATCTCTTGCTACTGTGAAACCACCTAGATGATCACCATGATTTTCGATTGGCTATCATTAAGTTAGATGGGGTTTTAGAAGAATTCATCTGCCAAAAGGCTTCACATATTTCAATGATTTTCTATTGGTTTCTTGGAGAAAATTTCCAAGGCAACTTCAGAAGTGGCTATGACCTCACCTCACTTAACAGTGTTGGTTGAAATGTGTTGTGGCTTAGAGTCCGATGATTGTAAGAAATGGGATATCTACTTTTTGCTGTAATGTTGTCATCCTTCGTAACAGATTGCAGCGTCGAGCTAATCTTCACTTTCTTTAATTAGTCCATGAACTTTAACCACTTCATCTTTCCCTATGGCATGATGACACCAAGAATCTTGGATGTAGTTGATATTATTGATCTACCCATCGTTGGGAATATGGCCTCTCTTGTGAGTAAAAAGCAACAATTCCAAAAATTACATTCAACAAAGGTACTTCTTACTACACGGTCTTCATGCAAGCAAATATGCGGCTCAACTGGCAGGTAAAGAAGCTTAGTACTATGCGTTTCTTCTTTATTGGATATGTTTCTACTTCATTTTAACCTCTTTATCTTACATATGTTGCCACCATTACGTTGGAAGAATCCAGTTCTCTCACCTCTTTGTTCTTAGGGATGTACTCCATTTACAAGGCATTAACCGACACTATCATGGGTGAATCGATCTAAATTATTTAAGGTCCATTGTAGACTCTATAATTGTGGGTTTCCCCAATTTGACTTTTTAGATCTTTCCAATTCTGCCATACCCCCTTAGGCTGTTGGCAACTTTCTTGCTGAAGTCCTGCAAACCAATATATTGGCAGTCAACAATTTCTTGAAAATCTTTGCCATTAAGTCAAAGAAGTTGTTGATTTCTTTTTGCTTTACTTTAGTGCTGTCTGTGTAGAAAGAACTTGACTTTCATGGATTAGGAAATCATATGGTCACCAAATTCTAACCTTAATTGGCCCCACATTCTTCTTTATCATTCAGTCTCATGCTCAAACCATGGAGGATTACTTCTCCTCTTGTCTCACCTAGCAATTTGGCCTCATACAAGATAATTGGAAACTCTGGAACACCAGCAATTCCTCTATGTCTAGTATGGACAAGATTGTATAGCAAGGAGGCCTGAAGGTCTCAATGGTTTATTAACTCCTCTAACACCGCTTGGTGATCCAAATTTTTTATTTTGTTCGCTAGAGAGTATGTCATTTGAGACCTTTAATTTGTTCGCTGGGAGATTTTAAATTTTGCTATGTCATTTGATCTCTTTATAGTCAATACAATCTTCAAAAAACGAGATGAACATTTAATTACTTATAAGAGTGGCTTATCACAAATACAAATTGATTACTTTATTTGTAGAAAAAAAGATAGAGCGTGTTGTAAAGATTGTAAGGTAATTCCAGGAGAAAGCTTAACCACCCAACATCGACTTTTAGTTATGGATTTACAAATAAAAAAATGGACAAAGAAGAAAAGAGTGCATCGAGCTATTCAGACTAAATGGTGGAACCTCAAAAGTGAGAAAGAAGATATATTTAAACAAAAAGTCCTTCAAGGAGATGTTTGGAATTATGTTGGCACACCCTCTGATATGTGGAACAATATGGCTATACATATTAGGAAAGTGGCGAAAGATGTGTTAGGGGTATCTAAGGGAGGTATACCGGCACAAAAAGAAGCTTGGTGGTGGAGTGAAGTAGTACAAAACAAAATCAAGGCAAAGAGGGCATGTTACAAATTACATTATGCTAAGAAAACTAGTGAAACTTTAGAAGCTTATAAGAAAGCAAAGAAGGAAGCAAAAAAGGCCGTTAGTGAAGCAAAAGCTAAGATTTGGGAGGACTTATATAAAAAACTCAACTCAAAAGAGGGTGAAAGAGACATTTTTAGGATAGCTAGGGCTAGAGATAAGAAAACTAAAGATCTTAATTATGTTAGATGCATAAAAGACGAGGATGAAAAAATTCTAGTGGCAAATGATGATATAAGAAATAGATGGAAAAACTATTTTTATAATCTTTTTAATGAAAATAAAGATGTTAGTATTAGTTTAGGAGATTTAGCCAAGTCAGAAAAGTATATAAACCACAATTTCTACCGACGTATTCAAAAGAATGAAGTCAAAGAGGCTCTTAAACATATGAAGAGTGGTAAATCGGTAGGACCAGATAATATTCCTATAGAAGTTTGGAAAATACTAGGAGAAATAGGAATCACTTGGCTCACAAGACTATTTAATGAAATATGGAAAAACCAAAAGATGCCCGAGGAATGGAGAGCAAGTACACTTATACCCGTATATAAGAACAAGGGAGACATTCAAAATTGTGCGAATTATCGAGGTATCAAGTTAATGAGTCATACTATGAAATTATGGGAAAGAATTATTGAACGTAGGTTAAGACAAGTATCAAGTACAACAGAGAACCAATTTGGATTTATGCCAGGTAGATCTACTATTGAAGTGATTCATCTTTTGAGACGTCTTATGGAACATTTTAGAGCAAAAAAGAAAGACCTTCACATGATATTTATTGATCTAGAAAAAGCTTATGATAGGGTACCGAGGGAGGTTCTTTGGAGAACTTTGGAAAAAAGAGGTATCCCATTGACATATATTAACCTTATAAGAGACATGTATGATGGTGCAAAAACATGTGTGAGGACTCATGAAGGAACGACAGACTTCTTTGCAGTTAATATTGGGTTACATTAAGGATCAACTTTAAGTCCATACTTATTTATAATGGTGATGGATGAGTTAACAAAACATATTCAAGATGAAGTACCTTGGTGTATGTTATTCGCAGATGACATTGTATTAGTGGAGGAGTCTAAGGAAAAAGTTAATAGAAAATTGGAACTATGGAGAGAAACATTAGAAAACAAAGGCCTCCGACTTAGTAGAACAAAGACAGAATATATGGAATGTAAGTTTGATCATTTGGCTACTTCAGAGGACATAGAAATTAAAATTGGCACACATTGCATTCCCCAAAAGGAAAGTTTTAAATACCTAGGGTCAATTTTTGAAAGTGATGGAAGAATTGATGGAGATGTTACACATAGAATTAATGCTGGTTGGTTAAAATGGAGAGGAGCATCAGGTATTCTTTGTGATAAGAAGATACCATTAAAATTAAAAGGTAAATATTATAGAGCAGCAGTTAGGCCTGCCATGTTTTATGGTTCTGAGTGTTGGGCAGTTAATCATCAACATGTACAAAAGATGTCTGTGACAGAAATGAAGATGTTGAGATGGATGAGTGGTTATACAAGAAAAGACCGTATACATAATGAGGTTATTAGAAACAAATTAGGAGTGGCACCAATAGAGGATAAAATGAGAGAACATCGTTTAAGATGGTTTGGACATATAGAAAGAAGATCAAAAGAAGAACCTGTAAGAAGGTTAGAAAACCTAAATTTGGAAAGTATTAAAAGAGGTAGAGGACGACCACAAAAGTGTTGGAAAGAAACAATAAAGAATGATCTAGCTTATTGGGAGTTAACTGCTAACATGGCACACGATAGAGATCTGTGGAAACAAAGAATCCATGTAGCCGACCCCGTCTAGTATGGGAAAAGGCTTAGTTGTTGTTGTTGTTGTTCGCTAGAGAGTATGAACCAAGCATTTGGGTTACCAAGGAATACGTTGAATATACCCTACAAAACAATGTAGGCTTCCTTGTATGTTCCTGACAATCAAAATGAACCATATGGCAAAGACTGAGCACCAAGACATGCATGTCCAAATGAAGCTCCACCAGCCAAACAAAAGACAACAATAACGATTGACCTGGTCATGCTTGCTCATACAACGCGCACTAATTTCGGTGTGGAATTGACCACATTTTCAACCAATAACCAGCCTCTCGTACGATGTATCTAGAGTGGGTTGATACAACATATCCTTTTCCTCAAGGACTTTGCATTTCTAGCTTTGCTACCTTCAGAGTGGAGGATGACAAATTCACAATTGAACTTATTGGGTGGTTTATGGTGCAATGCAAAGCACTTAGCTATAACAACTTCTATAAACGTCAACCTTTTCATCATCGCTGACAGAGATGGCCTTCTTCTAGTATTTCTTTTTGTGCTCACATGGGCAGCAATTGAAAGGTTGTTTCAAGAAAGGTTTCTCCTACCAATCTTCGAGATAATCATGGCTGACCTTACTAGCATAAAATAAAATCCAAATGAATTTGTGATAAAATTCATGATAAGGGTCAAGCAAATAAAAGGAAAGTGCAATGTTAAAGTCCTAGAATCATGATATGTTGCTGTCACCAATGATAATATGCTACCAAAACTACGAGAATTGTCGGTGACTCAAAACTATATTGACCTTGTAAACTTGGTAAAAAGGGCAACTCATGTGGAGTAAAACATCAAGGGAACATGTTCTGGTTTAAAGATGCCCACAACTAAAACATAGAATGTGAAACCCATGTTCTTAATGGAGGCTAATAATATCAAAGGTGAAACTGTTGTAGCAATCAAAATAATGGTTGTCGAACTCTTAGGACAACCTGATTCCTATCCTCTTTTAAAGCCAACTAAGGGAAAAAAGAAAATGGTAGAATACAAAGAGCCTTATCTTTTTTATGTAAGCAAGATGAATGCTGACTTTGAGTATTTACTAAAGGATGGCTAAATAAAATTGCATGAAGGTTGTAGGAACTCCAGAGGAAGAAGTACTATTGAAAATGGCACAATACAACACCCCTAGTATTAACAATCGTATCATACTTTGTGACCTAGTGCTAAAAGTGCGGAAGGCCAACTCAAGTATAAAATGGAATTTGGAACGGATAATGACCCATCCCTTGAGTTTCCAGTGAACGGATGTTGACCCATCCCTTTAGAAGGAAATCAATCAAACAAATGTGGAAGCTAAAGGTGTTTAAAGAAGCATCGGCAAGTCGGAAATCTTGAGCAGATAAGGATTAACATAGAAATCCCAAGAAAATGGTCATTTGTACCCTCTAAAAGATGAGACAATTGAAGAGTGAGTGAGGTACAAAATGATGAAGGGTGTATACAAATTTTAGGTTCTACGAAACCCTCATATCCAATCTCCTTAATTTTATGAAAGTAAAATAAAAACTAAGTCAGGAGAGATTTACCTCTAATTCAATCTCTTTTTTGCGTTGTGGGCTCTAATCATATTCTTTTCACAAATTACCTTCTTGTTTCGTTGGGCAATGGTCGGTTCTTGTTCTACATAATTGGTAACTAATAAAAGAGAAATACCTACACACTTGAATTGAAATATGAGTGAAAAAGGTTCTTATTCCTATTGGTTTTGGGGTCTAATTGGATTTGGATCTAATAGAGATTTGATTTTAAAATGGATATGGATCTCTAATATGGGTAAAGATAGAATCAACCCTAAGAAAATAATGTTCTAATTAATAATTATATAATAAATAGAATATGCAACTGATTATAAAAGTGTTAAGATATAGAAATTTTAAGGGGCAAAAAATCCTAATATGTAAAAATTCCTAATTTACAGAGATCTTAAGATGCACAAAATTTGGATTTACAAAGATCCTCATATGTGGTGCGCACAGATTTTAAATATTTTTATAAAATCAAATGTGCATGAAATTTCAAAAAACTATACAAGGGGATGCAAGAATAGGATCTTTAACATGCGTGAATTAAATTTAATGTGTAAAATAATTTTAACCTAACCAAAAATTAAACTATGTAAGAAAAAAACTAAAGAATAAAGATACAAGATGATTAAAAAGGGATCAATGCAAGGACTAAGAGATTTAATGGATACTTAGAACCTAATTAATGGTAATCAAGATATATGGATTTAAGGGATTTGATGTGGTTGATATGAATATGTATGCTATGAAGAATCAATGTTACTAAGGTATGACAATAAAACAAAAGAATTAGATAGGGTGGTTGATGGATGCTATGTATGTTTATGATGACCTAATGATACATAAATAAAAAATAGTTTTGTAAGAAAATCAAAATCTTTTAAGAACCCTAAGACACAAGAACCTAATTAATGATGACTAAGAAATATGGATTTAATGTGACTAATATGGATATAAAAGAATAGTATATATAAATTAATGAATACCTAATATGATCAAGGAAAATGTGAAAAGGCTATGCAATCTGTTAGGGTTCGACTAGGACTTAAGGGGGTATGCTTGGCTATGATGTTTGGTTAAGGGAATTGAGAAACTAAATGGGTGATGGTAACTTGAACACATCCTGAGCCGAGGTGAGCCTCTCCTTGGTGGTGGATCTCTCACAATGATACACACACAAAAAACAAGAGGAAAAAGAGAGGAGAGAGAGAAGGGGACAACCTTACTTGATGGATATTTGAAAATATTATTGCTATTTGATAATGAAAGAGATGATTATAAGGGGAGGCCATGGAGCTTATTTATAGAGGGGATTCAACTCCTTTAGAGATTAGAAATAACCATATCTTGATCCCTACAAAATCTCTAGCAATTATAAAAAGATAGGACTTTAAATATTTGAAATAATCTTCTTTTGATTTTAAAACCATACGTAGCTAAGTGGTTTAAATTTTGGCCTGATGGTTGGATGACATGGATGATTCTCATGTGGCTTGGGGATTTTTGAGTGACTCAAATTGGTTTGAGGCTTGATATGACTTACATGGCTTCTTAGGGTGACTCGAATCCAATTTGAGTGTTTGTCTTGTATTGAAACTTTGATGAAGCTTGATAATTGTTAGTTTTGAAGTATCAAAATAGAATGACCCATTGTGGCTTGATGTGGAGCTGATTCCAATGAGGTGAGTTAAGCCATGGGTAAGGTAGGCTAGGTTTGGCTCAAAATTAAAATTTTAATATAATGCTTGACTAAGTAATTTGACTCAAAATGAATTTTCAAAACCCTAGTATAGGTTAACCAGAACAAATGTGGACTCGATAGGCTTGCATCACCTAGGCTAGGTTCAAATAAGTCTTAAGGTTAATTGAGTCAAGGCTTGATCCATGTATACAAATGTATAATAAGCTTTTTAAACAAAAGCTCTTTTTTGTCTTGTTTTTCAAAAATAAATATAAATGTAGAGTTTTTTAGCAAAATGTTAGCGATAAGAACAAAAAGAGAGTATGAAAAGTGTATTCCATGAAATTGAAATAATTATTTTTGTAAATAAAATCTCATTTGGTACCATGAATGTGCATAAATTTATATATGCATATAAGTTTTGAAATTCTCATGCATAATAAATATAAAAACCAACCTATATCTATTATCTAATATAAATAATTTTTCTTTTAATAAAATCTCATGAATGAATAAAATAAAATCATGTTTTATTTTGGGTTGACAGGGTTTTCTTTTAGATAAAAACGGGTGAAACTGACCCAAATAAATTTTAGTGAAGCCTACTTTGTCATTTGGAGCTAAAAGCCTTTGAAATTCCTCCTTTTCTTTTTCTCTCTTGTAAATTTTTTTATTTCTCCTTCATGTAAGCTTTAATTTTTATGAAAAACTGTCTCACCCTATGCATCTTGAAATTGGCATTTCAAAATATATTTTCTTAGAAATTGTTCTGGTGTTTACGATACCCTTTGATAAAGAGCCTATAATACCCTATAAGTCTAACAATACCCCATAAGAACTCCATGGTCTTCGGTGTTGACCAAGAAAGCATATTTTCAACCTTTGATAGATCAGACTTGACACCTTCTCTTGAGATAATATGTCCCAAATAATGCACTAATTGCTGCTCAGAAAAAAACACTTGGACATCTTGGCAAACAATTGGTTAGCTTGAAATATAAATAAGACGAGATTCATGAATAAGACATTGGTGAATGAGAATCTTGAATGTCTCATTCACTCATCTTTGGAAGGTGGCAGGAGTATTGGTGAATTTGAAGAGTATAAGCAAGAACCCATAATAATCCTCATAACTACGGAATGTAGTCTTGTGTACATCTTCAGAAGCCATATGAATTTGGTGGTAACCAATGTGAAGTATCCAATTGGAAAAAGAAAATGCTCCATGCAACTCATCAAGTAACTCTTCAATGATGGGTATAGGGAATTTATATTTTACGTAGCATTATTAAGGTCTTTATAATCAATACAAAATCACCTTAAACCATCTTTCTTCTTCATTAGTAAGATTAGTAGAGAGAAAGGGCTAGAGCTCGGTTGTATCATCTCTTTCCATCCATGATTTCCTTTTGGGAATATGCATATTGGTAGGGCCCCACACAAATAGGTATAAAGTTTGGCTTCAAGATTATATGATGATCAAAGATTGGTGTAGGAAGGCCCTTTGATTCTGTAAACACATCTTAATATTCTTTATGAACACATGTCACAAGTCGGCCTTAAGATCGTGTTCAGTCAAGGGGTTGACTCTAAGGTGGATAGTTTAACTGAGGTATCACATGGCTTAAGAGCAGTCTGGTGGGTGTTGATGGGTTGTACACAATAAGAGAGAAAGGTGAAAGGGCTTCATACTAGCTTGCCAGTTTGGAAAATTATGGAAGAGGATCGACCAAGGTAGAAGTGTATATGACCCAATAATAAAGATTCAAATAATATGTGGATGACACATAGAGCTTGTTTAGGCTTACCCTTGACTAAGGATGTCACTTTTTTGGCTTTCAAGATATAGGATAGATCCAGATAGGTGAAAGTAATCAGTATCTTGGTGTAATCCCAAAACATACTCCCAATTTCTTTGAGCCAACTCATGGCTAGCATGACATCCTTTGATAGAAATTAAATAAAGGTTGGCCATGGCATAAAATCCATGGCCTAGTTTTTTACACACTTGGTTTGCAATCTACAAAATCAAATTTGGCCTACAATGATAATACATTGCATAATGTTAGATCATACATATATATATGTGTGTGTATGTGTGTGTTATCATTATATATACATATGATGAATTAAAGACAATATATGTAGGTATATACAACTAAAAGTTATATATTACTAAGAATTCAATTCAAATGTTCTCGAACAATCTTTATGTATTTTCTTCTTTCTATGTTTTCTAAATTGGAAAGAAGTTATTTAGTTTTTCAATATCCAAGGGCATGCAACAACTTTTTTCGCATTAGTGTCCATGACTAACTAAAACTATCCATCTTTCATCCTCCATTTCATATAGGGATTGAGCTTTAAAATAACACATTCTCCCTTGTCACCCCACCTTCTCGTTTGTGATTTATCATTGATATTGATATTTGTACCTTAAAAGTAGTATATGTACAAATGAGTTTGATGGTTCTTGAAAATATAAATTACAAAAAATACAATAATGGACAACGAAAATACTCGGTGTCTTCTCCTTATCTGGAAGCATCTTGCTATGTCTTTCTTTGATATGCATATATTAAAATAAGAAAAATTAAGTTATTTAACTACAATAACTACATTACAACTTTTTCATAATAAATATAGTTTTCATAAACAATGTCACGTACCTCAATGCATGTTGCTACTTGACTCATTAATTGCATGCCTTTTTTTTATATTGATGTACTTTTGGAGACATGTTTTTTGCACAAGACAACAAAAATATTTACATTATCTCCAATTATATGCAAAACATAATATTATTAATTTCAAGATAAACATATTGTGCAAGTTCATATAAGCAAATTTAACTATAATATAAGCATATAAAAGCATAATATTATTAATTTAAAAAAATGCACTGCCTCAATTAATTATTAACTAATATTTTTAGTGTCTCTCTTACATTGTGAATAGCTTTTATGTTGATATGCATATAGCATCACAAAGATCTAGTCGAATACAAGAAATGATAGTATTATCTATCATTTTTATGGGTTACTCAAGCATTGATGTGCCTTCATCAGATACATTCTTTATTGAGAATTCATATATAATTCTTGGTCTCTAATGACAAACTGCCTCCCAATTTTGTCTTTTTTGGTCCCTTGAATACCATACTTGAATTACTTGCCATGAAAATATATATGGTTCATCATGATGTGATTGCTTAGAGATATATATTGACATTAACTTTAGTTCATCTACTTTATATCTAACTTTCATATTATGCCAAAGACACTTAAACACAACCATAGAAGGTTAAGACAAATATTGAACTTCAATAATGTCTTCTACAACTCCATAGTACATATCTCTTAGTCCACCTATTGTTGCAGCACCATTATTTTGTTTATGACGAACTCTTTGTAGTACTCAAATATCAAATATATACCTATAGAATTTGAAGGTCTATCCAAACAAATAAATATTTTAAGGAACAACATTGGTACATACCTATGCATACAATATATCCATATGTAAGTGATGGTTACATATTGTATTCAAACAAATTATTTAAGCATAAAAATACAAAGTATACTTACATAATCTTCAAACTGATTGACAACCCCTTCATATAGTTTTCCTTGAAGCATATTTGTAGTGTCATTGGGATATTGACTCTACAAGACTATATTATACATCCTATAAATAGAAATCAGTCAGTGATAGATTGAAGTAGGATAGTAGTATTAAAAAATCATATTCTAGTATACTTATGATATAAAATTAGCAATAATTGGTATTTTGAAATGGATTAATCTATGTAATCAACACTTAATATGTCAATCAATGCTTTACCAATTGGGCCTTCTTCAAATCTCACTCAACTATTCACTTTTATCTCAATTTCTTCATTGAAATATCATGCACAAAAATATGTCATTTCTTCATTTCTTCCTTTATTTACCCTTGAGTAATGGATCCTTCATGTTGACTAGTATTATGTGCATAGTTCTTCATTGTAAATAAGAATCTCTTTATAGGATACATTCATTGATATTATATTATCCCAACAAGTTAAATGGATGGCTAAGTGCACCATGATACCCAAAAAGCTAAGAAGAAATATCATTTACAATTTGAATAGAATCTTAGGAATAACATCTTATGATGTATTTACCTTTTAAATATAAATCATTCTTGAATGCAATTCATGAAAACACATCTCTTAATATTCTATCATAAGCTTTTTTATATCAATAAATATCATATAAAAGTTCTTTTTTCTTCTAAAATATTTTAGAAGGTATCTCAGTAGGTGAATAGCATCAACACTAGGTCACCTTGGCATGAATCTAAATTGGTTCTCTATTTCCCTTACACTTGTGGCAACCTATGATAAATAATTATTTTTTATAATTTTATACAACAATTTTGAATGTCTCCCTTATTCTTATATATGGGTATAATTGTACTCTTTCTCTATTCTTCATATATCTTTTGGTTTTCCATACTTCGTTAAATAATATTATAAGCTAAATCTATTAATTTCTTTTAAGTTTTTCATACTTTCATAGGAATATTATATGATCATACAGATTTACCAACCTTCATAAGCTTAAGAGTTTCTTTGGCTTTATTCATCTCTTTATATACAAAAAATCTTCACATTAGTATATTATGGTTTACCCAAAATCCACTTTTATATCCTGTATTTCACTTTCTATGAATTAAATGACATAAGTTTTAAAAGCTTGTCACTTTAGTTCCCTGTCGCTGATATCATTAGCATGAGTTTATTGTGGCTGAAGGAGAATGTTGATGTGATACATTTGACATTACACTGACACTAGTGTGGTGTTCAATCTTTGGTTTAGGATCCCATAATATAATTAAAATTTACTTTAGGACCTTATAGTAACTTAAAATAAACTTTAATATAAAATTAGTATTTTAAATTAGTATTTAAATAAATATTTAAAAATGAATTAATATATAAATTAAAGTTTATTAATACACATTATAATAGAGGAAGATTCATAAAAATTTGCAAAACATATATTAAAAAATAATTAATAATAATAACAATACTTATATATTAAGGACTAAATAAATTAAATTTTATTTAAACACTTAATTGTTAATTTGAATATTAATTTACATAAAAAATGATATGTATATTAATTTATATTCATATTTTGAAATTAACTTGTGATATTAAAAATTATTTTTCATCTATTAAACGTTATTTATCAAATATTTATTTTTATAAACTTATTTTTCATATGAGTAACATCGACTTAACTTTGATGCCTATCAGATTAATAGTCTTTAATATCAAGTTAATCAACTTAAATATTAATTTTCATGGCCACAATAATTATAAAAAATTAAAAACCACCAATGTAAATTAGGATTTAAATTAATAAATAATAATGTTTAAATGAATTTAAAATTATTAATGTAAACAATGTAATTTTTAAAGATGTTATTATCACAAATTATTTTTAAATATATTTTTAAGGATTTAGTGAAGTTTTCTTAATTATCATCAAATAAATAAACTTAATTTTTATATTAAATATTAATTTAGTTTAACATATTTAATCTTTTATTTGAATATTAATAATTTGGTATGAAAATAGCTTACAAGATATCAAAGTAGATTTTTTTATGATATTATTGAGTATTGAACTAGGGATTTCGTGTCATAGTAACTTTAGTAACACATCAGCACTAAGTCAATACCACATCAACATTAAGTCATTGTGGCATCAATATCATGTCACTACTAACATTATATACATACATCACGTAATTGCCACGTGAGCATTCTCTGTGAACCACATCAGACCCCATGATAACAATGTTAATAATAAGGTACTAATGTGATAAGCTTTTGAAACATAGGTTCTTTAAGTTAAGTGAAATTTTGAGTAAAATATATGGTACTAATCTCAAGTTTTTTTAAATAAATCCTTTCAAAATTTATCTTCTGCTTCATTGATGGCCTTTTTTCATTTTTTCTTTACTTTATTATAAGCCTCTAAGTTTTATGATTTTATCTTGCACTATTTTTCTCTACAACCAAGCTTTCTTTTGTCCCAATATGCCTCCCTTAAATTCACCTAACACATCTTTTGCCACTTTTCAAATATGTTTAGCCACATTGTTCTATATATTATAAGGCATACCTAAATAATTCCAAGTATCTTATTAAAGAACTTTCTATTTAAATATATCATCTTCCTCATTTTTGAGGTTATATTATTTAATTTGAGTAGCTTTATGTATTGTTTGCTTCTTTGTACACTTTTTTACTTGTAAATTCATAACTAAAGTCCACGTTGTTTAGTTAAGAATTCTCCTCAAATTACCTTACAATTATTACTACATGATCCATTTTTATTCTACATGCAAAATAATTAATTTATGTATATAACAAGCCACTCTTATAAGTAATTAAATATTTATCTCATTTTCTAAAAGTTTTATTGGTTGTAAAGAGATCATATGTCATATTAAATTTTAAATTTTCTTACCTTTCTTATTTAAATATCCAAAATCATAGTTTTTATTAATACCTTTATATCCAAATACATCTTTACCTACATGTGCATTTAGTTCTCCTCTCAAACAAATCATCTCTTTTTGCATAATTCTTTGAATTATTCTATCTAACTCCTCCAAAAATGTGATATCTCTTAGTACTAATTGAGGTGTATAAGTACAAAATATATTCAAAGCCTCTATTTCTAAAACTAATTTCATCATTATAATTTGGTTGCGATGCCATTGTATATCTACTCTATTATTTTTCAATCTTTATTTACAATAATATCAACTTCATTTTGAGTCTTTTCATTTCTTGAGTATGATAATTTAAAGCTTGTTTTTCTCATTTTCCTTTACTTCTTCTTCAACCTATTTTATCTCTTATAAAAATAAAATATGAATCTTTCTCGTAACCATAGTATCTACCACTTTCTTTAATTTGTTAATCAAAGTTCTAATCTTTCAAAGTATCAATGCAGTACATTTGAGTGACAATATATTGAGACTAACTTCTTTATCATGCTCGTTCATGATGTGGGAACCCTCTTTGTAATTTATTTAGTGTATCTGAATGAACACATAGGACCCTTGCTTACTTTTCAATGTATTTGGGATGTGTAATGCATTGTTAAGAGGGGATATCCCAATGAAATGCACAAAATATCTAGAATTCCCGATAGATTCATCCAACAAAGTTTTATGTTGGTTATCGAAAGCCTAATGTAATCCAACTATTTCATTCAAGCATGATACCAATCATACAAGGGTGATCTCTTACATGAGGGAAGTTTTGAAAGTGTGTACACATGGCCCAAAAAACTAAATAGGAGACATGAATGCACACCATATAGAATGTGCAAGAACTAACTTTCACACACACACACACACATATATATATATATATATAAGGTAACTTATATTGAAAGGAATTGGTACTTAATGATTCAAAATGTAAAATATTGGGCCCATTATGTTAAATTCAATGAGCCTTACAGTTTTACAATGCTTGAATACTATATTGATTGTTGAGTATAAGCTACCTTCTATATATATATATATATATATATATATATATATATACTAAATTCAATTCTCAAACTGTAACTTACCGCAAAGCTAGTGCTAGAGATGCATCTTCGTCCGGCTTCCAACTCTATGTACTCGGACACAGGGTTTGATTCAATGTCCAGAAAGAGTGACAGTTCATGCGCATCAGTTCTGCGGCAGTTATTGGAGCATTGCCAAATCCTTCGAAATCGTCGAACTCGCTTGCATTGAATCATAAAGTCGGTGGGCTTCATTTAAACAGGAAACGATTGAGAAAGGCTGATGATATCCATGATGATTAAGGTAATCGGATGGAAGATAATGATTAGGCAATAATAAGAAACGGACAAGCTATTCTCCCACCAAAAGCTAGATTCGTTTACTGAGCAGAGACAGGGTATCCTCATAAGAGTTAGGCTTTCTTGGTTACATTCAGTCGCTGAAGCTAGAGCATACAGGCTCTCCGCATCTTTTATTGATAGACTATTATGCATCTTAATTTGTTGCATACATACACACTTATATATATATATATATATATATATATATATATATATATATATATATATATGCATGTAGGGCATGTTAACTTTATAATAGTGTTTGGTGCATAATTTTGTACAAACATCTTCAATGTTTGATGTTTGAGATTTGAATCACTTTATATTAATGCACTCATATGCATTAAATATAAATTTATAGGTCTAACAATATATTTGATTTAAATATCTATTGTCAATCTCAAAGATCATATGGTGAAGATATTTATGTAAGATTATGTACTAAATACCATTACACAAACCTTTCTCTATATATAAAGGCAATGAAATATGTTCGTACCTATACATACTCAAATCAACTCAAACATCAATACCGTATCATCGTCATAATCATTGTTAGAGATTTAAATTTAAAAAGCAAAAGATATTATCGTATATTTTTGTAATTTACATTTAATGCACAAAAGTATATTTTACTTTTAAAACTCAATAATTATTGATCCCATTCAGTCACTCAAACTAGATCACACAGTCTACTCTGCCTCTTTTTATATATATATATATATATATATATATAAACAGATAATAGAGAGAAAGAGAA
The DNA here is from genome assembly GCA_036023115.1 of Brasenia schreberi. Lineage (NCBI taxonomy): Eukaryota > Viridiplantae > Streptophyta > Magnoliopsida > Nymphaeales > Cabombaceae > Brasenia > Brasenia schreberi. The sequence goes on from JAYKKT010000048.1 coordinate 5,517,932, forward strand.
AGAGATTTTAAAATGCATCACAGACTGTGAATAAGATATTGAAAAGACACCTACCTAAACATCACTGTCTAGCATGACAGACATGCCTGCCCTTTTCCCCTGCTCTCTTTTCATGTATAAACCATTCGTTTGCTTGGACGTGTTTTCTCTTCGGTGTAAAAGCATCATTTTGAAAGTCCATCTCCAAAATCCAATGACCACAAACATTTGTGAAAAAGTGGGTTATCGTGGCCATAGATGAAAATTTTCTCTGTACCGAAAAGACAGTGTTACATTTACATGAACGACAAATTGCAATAATCGAATCACCAACTAACAGTTGGGAGTGAGAAAGCCTGAAGGGATATATGTAATGAGTAGTGATCCACATGTAAAGGTTGACAGCAATTGTACCAAAACTTTACAAATCTCACAGCAGGGTCGATGCATTGCTTTCCATCCTGTCGTCTTGGCGAAGAACAGTTGGTGAAATTCTGGTGGGACGATTTACTTTAGTAGAAAATTGGGAATCGATTTTGTTAATTACACGACATTTTATATAATTCATAATCATATACAATGCAACTAAACCTTTCCAATACTACATTTAGTTGGCTACATAGGGCTTGACCTTATGCCATACTAACAATTAACTCAATAAAAATTAGATCATTCGTTATATGATTTTCTTTTTTTTTTTTAACAATTTTACCATTTAGTTCATCATGCTTTATCCTAACATTATCAAATTAATGTTTACAACGTAGATTGAAGAAGGTTTTGACTCGATCATAACAGTCAAATAATAATAGGGAATCCCCTAGATTCCACTAATGTCATAATTTTTTGAGAATTTCAGAATGCTTGAATAAGATTTTTTATTTATTTTTTTCGAGTTTGGAGTAAGGCGCCTCCTCGCCTCGCGTACAGATAGGTCCACAACTTCGACACGGAAAATTGTAATGCAGCCTCAAATGTATCAGATAAAGTTTTGAATTTTAGGCTTTTAAATTTCTAGGGTTTGGCGCATTCTGCACCACAATGCACATACACCTCTAGGCAGTTTAATTATTTTTCTGGTGGAACTTAACTATAGTTTTCTTCAGACTGAACTATATAAACTCTTTAGATACTTCCAAAGACAGGTCTAATTTCTTTGTGATATGCTGTCATCCAGCAGGTAATATTTTCTATTTTACCATAGAACTGACAATATGCCAGTCTTTTAGCATTTCTTATTTAACCATGCTCCAAACAGGTCCTGCTTTATCCTCAGAATAGGCTGATATAGATGTGTTTTCACTTTATTTTATTTATAAGTCCTGCTAATGGCGTAGATTAAAATTTAGTCACAACCTTTTTTTTTAATAGGCAAGATGGATTAAACAGATCTGTCTGCAATGTGTATACATTGCAGATAGATCAACTTTTACAATGTGCAGAGTATATTATAACATATTCCATGGTACAGAAAATATCAAGAATGGAGATGCCAAATTTCATTTAGCCAAAAGTACATGATTCCTTTATCTTTATACGTTTATTGTTCCCAAGAGGATTAATCGATGATAAGTATTTCTTTGCTGTAAATTTCTATTTAACTTGTTGAGTTCTTCCTTGGGTTTGTATGCAACCATGGAGAATCTCAACTTGTATTGTTTGAAAAACGCTCAACTCAAACTAAAGCTCGATCTCTATCAAGCTTTGTTCTCCAGGATCGAGCTATATTTGAGTGAATCAAACTCATCTTGTTAGGCTCGTTTCTTTCAGAGGTTAAGCAAGCCTGATTGGCTTGCTCAACTCGAAGTATTAAAGACTCAAATACCATATTTCTGTTTTAGTTGGGCTTTGTGAATGGGCACAGTTTTGAGTATGACCAATTAGAAACTCTATCAATTTGAAGGATAACAATTTCAAACTGAAAAAACATCAAATCCAAATATTCCATGAACATTGATCAACTGACGTAATTAAATTAATATAAAATGCCACAAATAAAAAGACTAAGTTCATGAGCATAAAGATTAACAATCATACAGCGTAAAACATACAATGACCTAAACTTAAACAGATCTTACTCCTGAAGTAGCGAATGTATGGAAACTCACAAATCTGTGAGAAGATAAAGGAAGAAAATCTTATTGAAAGAACTAGGTGCATCTCAAATATGATCATTTGTAGATCATAATAATGAAAAAGGCAAAACAAATGTAAAGGTCATGGAAGAATTATTTTACTGGTTTGTTCTCCACCTTCACGAGAATTTCATTTGTAAGGCACTAACTGAAGAATGTGCTTGGGCCACATAATGAATTTTCTTAATTTGGGAACACACACGCACACAATACATAGACATGGACGGTCTGGGACCAGCTAAACTGGACCCAGAATCGAAACAAAACCCGAGGTCCACCTTATATTAAACCAAAATCAGGCCGGGAATAAAACCAATGGTTCAAGCATCAGTTTGGCCATTTTTTTTCATTTTGAAAATTTTAAACTTTTTTATATTCTTTTGGTTTTGAATGATTCGTGAATCAGACCCAAATTGCAGTTCAAAACCAAAACTGGAAACAGTCCCATCCCGGTTTGGTTCCGATTCCTGGTTTGAGCAGAACCAAAACCTACGATTCCAGTTCCATGCCTAGAACGACAATTCTAGGTCCATGTCTACATGCATGCAAACACATATGTATGTTTGTATATCTGTACAAAGCTTGATTAGGCTCATGAGCAATTTGATTTGAGCATTGGTGAGATCGAACATGCCTTTGCGGATCTCAAAAAGACCAAGTCAAGTTCGATCTCTCGTCTAGTTGTTAGTAGCTTGCAAAACGCTCAGCTCACTTGCACGCTCAGTCTTCACAAGATCATTTTGGCAAGCAATTCTAAAAGCTTGGTGAAAATACTAAAAGGAACTGACCATATGGTAGTAGGTTCTTATATTAACTACAGAGTTAATGAATAAATTAGCATCTACATTATGATAACTTAATTTTTGTATCAATTTTTAATTGAGGGATGCATGGAATGATGATGAGCCTGGGCAGCGGGTAGCCTACGGGCCGAACCAAAGTCCATCTACATCAGCCTGCTGCTTGGCATTTTATAAGGAGAAGGCAAAAGCTGGCCCATTGACCGTGCCCTAGAAGACTGTGACATGACCCCGCTTTAGTCTAACCGCGTAGGCACATGCTTGTATTCCCTAGAAAGTACATACTTATTTTGTAGCGGTACTATTTACGAAGTAGTCTTATTCAAATACCTATGTTAAAATATTTGAACTCCATACTATCACATGAACCTTGATCCTTGGGGGACCCAACTCGGGGCTGTCCTTTTTGGCTCTATTGGGTGCCCTAACACCAGGTGGATAAGTGACTACAAATAGTCTCTAGGCAAACCTCCAAACTTCCCTCACCACCATTTTTTTTTCTTTTTATTTGCTTAATGGCTGCAGCCACAGATCTAACCTCTGTGTTTACTGCTTGCATTTGAACCCATCGTCTTAGAGTAAGGCTGCAACAGCCTACCATTAATGCTGTGAGGATCATATATCGTACCTAAGATGAGGTTCCAAGGGTCTAGGATGACACTATATAATTGTTATCATAAAGCTCCTTACCTCTCCTCTTTAATGAATCAAGTCCTAGCCTTGTAGCGAAAGAGTAGTAAGTTGACGATCTTCAAGTAGGCATCCAACTTGTCTAGGAAATTTCTTTCCCCACCAGCTCAACCAATTACCTCCTTGGCATTTCTACAAATGGAAGACACCACCGATGATACCATGGCTCACTCACATCCTCCTCAAGTGGCCTTGCCACTCTACCTCCTCCTCTACCACCCATGCAATTGATTGATGCTAAACTCTTCCAATCATGAAAAACAGAAATGTACTCTCTCTTCTGCCTCTGCTACCAACACCATAGCTTCATCCGGCCACTTGTTCAAAGCCAATTCTTCTAACTCAAAATCCAAATTTCTATGGGTCATCAAAATAATAGAGAGCATCCTAGCTTTGAGCTCACATATATTGTCCAAAAAGGATCAGAGTTTGGATGTCAAAGTCTGAGTTTTGATTGATATAGGGTCTACCCATAACTTCCTTCATGGTTCTCTTACTAAAGTAATTGGTTGTGTATATGAAGCCACGAATTCCTTTAATGTCATTGCAGGTAAAATAGCAGTTGTTCCTTGTAACCAAGTGTAAAAGGGTCTTATCCTATTCATACAAAAGTTTGATGCTATCATAGACCTCTACCCTAATAGTCATTATAAGGAGTCAATATTGTCTTGTACATCACATTACTCAAGAATTGTCAAATATGCTCATTTTGAACCTCTCAAAGCCAAATATAGAGTAACCCAAATTGTTAAGCCCTTTATAAAAATGGGTTTTTAATCTCCATATTTCCTTCTAAAATTTGGAAGTAATATTGTATCAATCCGGGACCAAGGTCTCTCTTAGTATAGCCTACTATCCCCAAATTAATGATTAGACCGAGGTTGTGAACATAATTCTAAAAACTTACCATTATTACTTTGTAGAGGTTAAGCCTAGTACTTGGTGGAGCTTTTTGCCTTGGGTTGAACTTTCATATAATACAAACTATCATACCTCGACCACAATGATTTGTTTCAAGTCTCTTTATGGGTACATTGCCGCTCTTCCTATTCCTTGTAAACATGATAGTGCCTTGCATGAGAAAGTTAACCTCTCTTTACGGGATCAAGATGATATTTTAAAGATGTTAAAAGAAAATATTGCACTCACTCAAGGACACATGCAAGTTCAATTTGATAAATGTCGGCCTGAGTGAGAGTTCAAGATTGTATATTTGGTTTAGCGTAAGTCCTATCCTCACCAAGCATTCAACCCAAGGGACCTGCTGCAACTTAAGTTAATTTCCAAATATTACGAAGCATTCAAAATCATAAAGGTGATTAGCCAGCTGGTGTATGAGCTAGCATCCCCAAAAGTAGTGAATGTCCATTTGGTCATCAATGTATCTCGCATCAAACCTTATATTGGTTCGTGTCTGAATGATGGTGTTGAAGGACCAACACAAGAGAAGATGGCAGAGATGATACAACCCAACACAACAGGTCACCTCAACTCAATCTGAAGTAGCCATATGCTAACCGAGTTTATGAAATTCAATGAGACTGGGCAAAGACCATGGTCACGCCAAGACAAGTCCTACGGAGATTGGCCAGGTTGAAAACAACTTGATGATCAATTTTGGGCCAACTACAACCAGCCCTAGAAAGGCCGAGGAATTAATGACATGGTGCCTCTAGAGACCAGTGAAGACTTGATTCATTTTAGTTGACTAGTTAGGGTTTCTATTGTGTTACCTGATGTCTAGTAGAAAGATTATGAATTGTGAAAAGATTTAAAAACTCCCTTGGCCTTTGAAAGGAGGTACTCAAGGGGTTGTTATCCTTGAAAAAAAATAATGTATCATCAGCATAAAAAGAATTGATCCAATAGAAATTTTGTAAAATGAAGATATCTCCCCTTTCCTCTTCCAAGTTGGACGACAAGATAGGCTCTCCATGACGATTAGAAAAAAGGTGAAGGGATAATGGGTCACCTTATTGTATACCCCTTGAACTCTTAAAGATGTCAGTTTTCCCATTTATGAGCATAACAAAGATTGTTATAGTAAGGAATGCCATGACAAGCTTCACCGCTTGTTTTCCAAAACCAAAATAGCCATGTGACTCCATTCCGACTGATCATAGGCTTTGATCAAACCGGTTTCGAACTTCCTTCTCTCTTTCATGATATCTGCTAGTTCAGGGGCAACAAGGTTGCTCTCATCCTTCAAGAACGCTCTCTGATTTTCTGAGATTATCTTGATGAGGATGGGTCGTGACCTGTTAACCATTATCTTTGCAAACAATCTTATAGATGAAGCTGCAAAAACTAACACGTCGGAAATCTACTAACTTGGAGGCACCCACCTTCTTTGGAAAAAGGGTGACATTTGGTAGCACTTGTTTCTTTCAATACACATCCTTAAGAAGGCATTCTTGATAATCAACTTTAATGATGTCCCAATAGGTTTGGAAAAAGGCATCAAAGAAACCGTTCGGCCCCAACGAGCAATTGGCATCGAGTTCAAACACGGCATATCGGTGGATCTCATTATCATTGACCTGCTGCAACGGAGAAAAAAGTATGTAAGAAACAAGCAAATGAGTTGACCATCAATGACCTGAGCCCAATACTCACGTTCAAGAGATCTTACTTCCATAAACATAAAACCTGTGCTGTCAAAGAATCTGAAAAAGTTTCTAAAGTAGTTAAAATTTGCAAATACAGCAAGAGATTTAGAAGCTACTTCAAGAATCAACTTATTTTGCAATAGAAATTCTAGTTTGATTTCTTCCATTTGAAGTACTTATTTCAGTTCTCTTTTAGCCTAAGCATGATCAAGCCCTCGGGCGTTAATGGACAGGATTTTCATACAACTTCTGAATTGCACATGCTCGCCCTTTGAAATGAAAATGCCCAATATTATTCAGAGATCCTAACTTGTTTTAAAGGTGATTTCTTATCATTCAGCTCTTTTATTTCTCTATTCAAAACAAGCACATTAGTTGATCCATAAGAATAATGTGTTTTTGAACTGAACATAAATAAATGATAAAATGAAGGAAAATTGTTTAAGATAGTTTTAACATAGAAAGACTATCAAAGAGAGCTATGGTAAGAAGGTGAGAGAAACTAGATTGTGAAGAGGTTAAAAGAGAGAAAAAAATCACAAAAATGTTAGAATGAAACAATAAAAATTAATATAGCTTATGTTCAGTTAACCGTTAGCACGACACCAAATAGGCTGTATGAAAACAAAAAAATCTAGTTGTTATTGTCGTTGTTGAACCCAGCATAAACACTTACCCATCTAATAAATCTCATATATGTCAAACATAACTAATTTGATATTCGGCAAACTCTTAAATTATCACTGTTTACCTTTATTATCAATTCTCGCCACTGAGATGCGTAGATCGATTAAGGTCACCACATCCTTCACCGTCGGTGGTAATTTTCAGTGGACCCATAAGGCCAGCATTAAGTCGTTCAACCCTATGCTCTGTTGATTCCATACGGAAGGACGGTGGTGATGTCATATCACCAGCGGGATGGTCATACGCACACAAATGCATCTGTGTTTTGATATAGGGTCACACTCATCTCTCTCCCTCCCTCTCTCTCTCTGTGCATATTAACGAGGAAGGGTTACCAATCTCTGTCTGTGTAACAAAGCTGCATTTAGTTAACGGATAATGCGAATTCATGCATATGCAGCTTCTTTCTGTAATACTGCGAAAATCTTCATGCGTTATCGATGTGCAGGTTTCATGGGAGGTGATTTCTACATCTTAAACACTTTCTCAAATCTTTCATCAATGTGTGTAGCATATATTCATGTAACCTACTCGGGTTTTGCTATTAACTTTACAACATATATTTCAGGATTTTAACATTGATATCTGTTTTCATGATCTCAGGTTCGTACTGAAAGACCTCATCTCCATTTTATGGATTCAGTCAGCTGTAAAGGAAGGAAGGTAGATGAGGTCAGCAGACTCAGAACTGGCTTCAACATCATGGAAGGCGCTGAGTTGAATATCATATTGTCATGAGAATAATGGCGCTATCCTGGCTGAGCTCTCTCTAGTATCTAGTTTTACCTGTCTCTAGTATCTAGTTCTACCTGTCTCTTGGTGATTGCTCCTACCATTCTGTCTTCCATTTCACCTGTTCTTTGGTGTCGGTCCTAAACGTTATGACTGTCTTGACCTTGTAAGACCTTGTCTTGATAATGTAAGCCAAGGCCCCCCTAGTTGCCATCCAACTTGTTCTTTTACTTGTTTCTCAGGGTCTACCTCTCAACCATTTTTTCAACCTTAGTCTATCCCTCCTGAGCTTGTGTTAACTTGTTGGCACTTGGGAATGTTCAAATTGAAGGAATTCATGAATAAATTACCAAGTTAGGAAGCAATATATCATCGATTTCTTTCCGTAAAATGCCAGATACTTCGTGAAAGAGTCCCTTGAGTTTTCAGTGTTAGAGCGTTAGTTTGGATTGGGAATTGGTTGCTAAGCACTCTAGCAGGCTCTATTGTACAATAAGATCTTGGTAAATCTATGTGTATTCCTTGTATATAAAATGGAAATGGTATGGGAACTTTTATAAAGCTGGTAAAAAGAATGTGTACATGTTAGGGTGAGGAGACGGCCCTTGGCTTGCCTCTTTTCTCTACAAATGTAGCCCTTTTTACTGTACTTCTTTTGGTTCTCTCTCTCTCTCTCTCTCTCTCTCTCTCTCTCTCTCTCTCTCTCTCTCTCTCTCTCTCTCTCTCTTTTGTATTGTTCTTACAAAATAGTTTGTGCAAGCTTGCCCTTGTTGTGTGCCCTCTACATCTGGACTGGCTCCAATGGATCAGGCGGAGTTTATTGATCCCCAAAACTGAACATTGAAACCCACGAAAAGTTTCAAGCATTCCTTGACTTTCTCATGTTAGAAGTGTTCAGGAGTTCAAGTTACGGCTGTTTTCGTCCCTTCACTGATTCCGGAACTCCAACTATTGGTCATGCTTGGTGATCTCCGTTGCTTATGAGAGGAGAGAAACCGCACACGAATTCAACGGGACATTTCTTTCAGAATGAGTCTTAGTTAATATTCCATTAGTTAGCTATTCTCACCTCTCCATGCAGCAAAGACAATCTTGGTGAGAATACTGTTCATCGCCAAACTCATTTATAAACTGAGGAAGAAATGTCACTCCGATACACACTCATACGATACACATACATATGTACGTACACATGTATCTATGTGTCAAATATATCACAGATGTACATACAGAGAGAGAGAGAGAGAACATCTATTACTAGGACCGTCCCAAGTGTAGAATAGTGTAGCGATTAAATTTTTACGCTTATGGGGATTCGACTTACTTCAACAGTAGTTAAAAGTTAATCAATGGCTTGATAGAAACATTTCGATAGGAATGGTAGATGACTATAATTGGCCAAGCAGAAAACGTTTTGCTATTTTGGAATTCCTACCCATTGAAGCCATCGGATTTTTCTCATTGAAACAGAGAAAGCATTGATTTCCTCCTCATGATCACAAATCAAGCTCTCTTGGATATCTATTTTCATGAAAATCATAACCACGTCCTCTTTTTGCTGAACAGAGTTTTTCACGTACTTGTCAATGGCTTTCATTGCCACTTAATTTTCATGACCCTGACAGAAATATTGATGAGCTAATGTCATTATTTTTTTCCGCATTCAGGACTTCTAGTTAGACAGAGATAAGGCGAGTGCGCCTTCATAGCTCAGCTCGGTTGACTAATAACTATTCATGGCTCTGGTAAGTCATCAGCTCATCCAAGACTGCATTAAGCACAAGCTGTCCATTGAGCCAAGCGCCTCCAAACTTATAAAATAACTAAGATTTTATGCAATTTTTCATTCGCAAAATTAATTAAACTTGTTTTTTTAAAGTTGACTTTGGCTCTTGTTTTAGATTTACGAAGTAATTCTCATGAAACTGTTGAACCTAATGCATATTTAAATAAATCATACGCATGCATGCATCACGCAAATACAGTATACACTCAACTACAAACTGTGCGCATATGAACCAAGCTGAGGTGAGCTGCAAACCAGTTCATCTCAGATGAGCTTTAACAAGCAACTGACATAGGTCACAGCTTGTCTTCATGACCTATGTCGGTTGAGCCCAGCTTATTCCGCTTTCATGTTTCTGTCAAGCTAAGCTAAGATGAACATCGTAGTAGCTTCTCTTTTGCCATCAAAGCCAGCCACATGCAGTTCTTTCCCTTAATGTGCGCCACCTGACTTGGTTCTTCAACTGCTATGTCCTAATTTTAATAGGTCACTGTTATCACATATCCAAAAGATTTTGATCCGAAACCATAAGGGTCACCTGTAGTGATTATCATGTTCTTTGTTAGGAAAAAGTACTCGCAAACAACCATAGATATGATCCAGCCGTAGACATGGCCTGCTCAGGTTTTCCTAGAATCAAGAACTGGGACTGTACGTGTGCAGCCGTAAACATGTCCGGTTCTGATTTTCCTAGAACCAGGAATTGGTACCAGGTTCAGCCGTAGACATGGCTGGTTTTGATTTTCCTAGAACGAGAAACCAGGACCGGCTTGGTTCTGATTCTGGTTTGAGTCCTAAACCATGTGGAACGAGGGAAAATCATTAAAAGGTCAAAATTCAAAACAAAAAATATGGAAAAGGCTGTTTGAAACCATCGGTTCTGGTTCTAACGTGAATCTGGTTCCATAGAAGGTGGAATGGGAAACGAATGAGCTGTGCTCAGTTCCAGGTTCAATTTGACGGGCTCTGGTTCGAGTTAGTTCCTAATCCGGTTGAGTTTCGGTTGAAACGGCCGGACCGTTTCAAACTGGCCATGTCTATATAGCTGAGTGAAACATGAGTATAACCGGGTCAAATATTACCAAGTTGAGTTTGAATTATCATCCAGTGAATCTCAGGCATCTCACAAGTAGTCTCACTGACGCCCCTGTAAACAACCCCGTCTCTCTCTCTCTCTCTCTCTCTCTCTCTCTCTCTCTCTCTCACGCACTAGTGAGACAGACCTTGACAACTCAACCTTATTCTCTCTTCTTTCCTGACGCACACATCCAGAATGGGCCCTAGGGGAAGAAATGGTTGACAACTCGATTGTTCTTTCAGAGTTTGGAAATATTCAAAAGTATCATGATGATGTTCTTCAGAAAGCTTTTCCACGTACAATGATGAGGGGGAAAAGGAAGACTTGCAAACCTCTTTCGTACCTTTTTGGCGACGGCTAGCAACTGGCTCGAAACAAGCCATTCCCCGCTGTTAACCCAGACGAATCCAAGTTGCAGGTATGTGAACAATGGGGAGCAATCGGATTAACAGAGACGGGATGCTTCCATGAAAAGTTCAAAAGAATGCTGGTTTAAATCGATCGGCATAAAAAATTTTGTAGGTTCATCTAAAAAAATTAGAGAAAATCGTAAAAAGATGCTTAGTATTTGAGGTAATAATAAATTAGATGGCCACCATGTATAGCCACGTGAATGCATATCTGCTGAAGTTTCGAAACTCCCCAACTATCTTCTGATTGTCATTACCCATGGTAAAGATTTCACAATGGATACTATATATAGAAATAGGTAATCATCAAGTTTATCTGAACCAATGTGCCATTCAGTTTTACAAGGTTGATCTTCGGTGTGGTCATGACGACTAATCGATACTTGGGGTAAACACCTTGTGCTGCTTGCATTTAGCTAGACTTTACTCTCATACATAGGTAATGAGACTCAACTTCTTACTGCAAATTCATAAGCAATTTCGTTTGACTCGTATAACTATCTAGTTTAGTTCATGAATAAAAAAGAGTGAGTTCTATCTATATATTCAATCAACTTTTTTCCTATAAAAGCAAAAAAATAAGGTAAGAGTACATATTCCAATAAATCACATGTAGAGATATTGATATCGCACACGGAGTTAATGGTATTTCATACCTAATTGATTGAGCAGTAGCTCGTAAAGCACCTCAAAAGAAATATTTATTGTTTGATCCATATCCTTAGTAAATCAAGAGGATATCTCATAACAAATTATGAACGTGACTAGTATAGTTATCTTATATGTAAATTTTGCACACTTATTTATATGGTTTGGATGGTTCAAAGCTTATCTATCATTCCAATTTGGATTAGTGAAACCCACTTCTTGCTAGATAAAGGTTCAAATTCATGAGATACCTTTATTGAAAATATTGTATGATGGAACAATTATTATTGTACACCCTTCTCTCTATTGTTAAACTCTTTTATACACGGACTGTGTAACAAATCTACTAATTTATTCTTCAACAAGAAAGGGAATGTATGAGAGTAGATGTGGCTGGTCCTGGTTATCCCGGAACCTCACACTATAATCAAACGGGTCTAAGGCCGGTTCTAGGGTGGTTCCGCTTTGAGTTTTAAATCATTCAGAATTAGCTAAAACATTTTAAAATTTAAAATTTTTAAAGAAAACTAAAAGAAGTATCAAAACCGGAACAAAACCCGGTAGCCTCCAGTCCCTAACCTAGTTGTGCTTCGATTGGAAAGGTTGTGCTGGTTCCAAAACGGCCATGTCTATCTGAGAGGATCCTCTTGATGCATATGGGTTCTTGTATTGGATCTAAAACATCACACTTTGATATCTATTATCTCCTTTCTCTTTAACCAAATTGTTGATTCTAAAAGAAAAGCCTAAAGAGGTCTTTTCTCATAATACAAGTAAGCCCAAAATATGATTTTATTACTCGTTCCTTGCCCAATGTAACTCATCTAAAACAATTGTAGCTACCTATTATAAACACTAAATTTATTCTTTTGCAAGTATTTTTGTGTCATTGGAATTTTATCATAGATTATAGGGTGTCACCTTTACCAAATCTATTAAAACAGTTCCTAAAAGCACTTGGTGATGGGACAATGGACTCGATTGTCTCAACCCAGTCATCCTCAACATAAAATGGAATAAACTTAGATAGATCAACCTCTCTTTCCTCCAAAGCTTCACAACTAGCATGTCCCTACGTGGAGTAGAGATCCCTTGGAGAGACTCTTACTTCACTCTATATTCTACGCATATAGAGGTGGAAGAGAAAGGACAAGAATTTGATCTTTTTTCTGCGAAGATAGAATATTTATTCAATATCACTCCTTACAATAGCTCAATGAGAGCTTAAATAAGAAAATTCTAGGTAAAGAAAATAGATCCAAACAAATTGCTCTAGACCCAAACTAAATGATCCTAATTAAACCCAAATGAAATCAAATTGAATCCAAATAACCAATAATCTCTAAACACCCTAATGCCGGTCATACATGATTACTTATTATATAACAAAAGCAAATAACAAAAGCCCTAAACATAACTACTCAAAAGTGCACCAAGGGCTCAACCCGATGGTAGTGCCTCCTAGTATGACGTGCATATATGAAACACCTGAAACTAGAATTGTAATGGTTCTCCCTGACCAAGACCTCACCCTCGAGGTCTTGATGGGTGAACTCCACAAGGATAGTCACTTCTCCAATTAAGTTGAGCTCTACCTCTAACTACACGCCTCCAACCTTCAACTCATCTACCAATTACCCACACATAAGTATACCCATATGCATATCATGCGTCATCATTCATTCAATGTATCAACGGCTACCTCACATGGTTGTTGCACCACTGGTCGCTATGCCATAACACCCCACTAGTCGCTATGCCACAACACCTGCAAGATCTCCCATGTGGAGTTATTGTCCAGCTAGCACATCCAATGCTTGTTGTGTGCTCTCAATCTTTTGCAGCCACTCATTGCAACTCCTACAACATATGCCATCTCCCTCGACTAGTCCTTTAGCCGGATGCTACACCTACAACAAACCTCCAACCTTACATAGACAACTTTAGTAATCTCACACTCATTCCCCACCTAAAACCAATATCCTCAAGATGGCAAGCCTCCATAACCTGAATCAAGGCATGATGATAACATCCTCAACACTACATATGATCTATCAAACGATGCACTACTCAAAACTATGGGAAGGATGAACCTTGACTGCCTCTCGTTCATGCATATGATTCCTCTAAGATATGGGAAAACCACCAACTTATGAGAGAGCAAATTATACTCAAGAATAAGTAGAAACAAATCAAGCTTCATCACTACCAAGTCATGCTCCCTGGACAGCATCCAACTCGGAGTTAGCATGCCTTCATGATCCACATCACTCTCGAAGGTGTTGAATTCACCATCTTCACCTGCTAACTTGAAACCATGACCACCAAGCCCATAGAATGTGTAATGATGGGTGATACCAATGAATGTGTTATCATAAAATCAACTAAGTTATGAATTACATGTCGATCCACCTAAACCTCCATGTATATAGCTCGGCTATCACCTGTATAATGCTCAAGAAGTGATAAGAGACCGGTCAAGTCTCACCAAAATCCTTATGATCATTTCTAACCTGCTCTATATATAAATAGGTCACTTAAGCAATGTATTCCTTACCATCAAACTAAGGCTTGTTATCCTCAACCATCAACTTAATAAGGTTAGCCTTCTTAGAACACTTCTTCATCAAATTTGGCCTTTAAAAAATAAAGCAAGGCCCAAGATACTTTGATGCCTGTTGAAGGAGGCTTCTAACCATTTGAGAAAGCACTTGATTGTTGCCTTGAAGACGTACCCAACTGACCAACTTGCCTCCAGTTTATGCCCTTCAAGGGTTGACTAGAGGCCCCACTATCCCTGTTAGCTCTATCCTTTCTCCCTACACGGGGTACTCCTCCATCAGTATGCCTTAAGTTCATGAAGGACTCCACCATCATAATGGCCTCCAACTCACTTATAGTGTTCCATCATAGCAATTTATTTTAAGCTCATGGTTGTAAACTATCCTCAAAATGGTATAGTTTTACCTCTAACATGTCATATACCTCTAACAATAAGTCATTGAATTTCTTCACATAATCATAGATGGATCTGGTTTATCTCAATTGTCGAAGAAGATCTCGCATATGATGGCTACTGTTGGTTAGTAGGAATTGGCTATATTAACTCCACCTTGAGTTGAACTCACAAAAAGATGGTCCCCAACATTGCTCTCTCGCCAAAGTCTAGTGCATTCTCCACCAAAGCTTTAAATTATCTTGCAAGAGCTAGACAACAATAATTAGTTCCTTGGCATCAAAGATGAGCTTCTTTAAAATACTCCTCGATATCCCAAATAAAATTTTCTACTATGGTACGATCTTGGGTGTCATCAAAATAACAAAGATCAACACCTTCACCTTTTATACAGAATTATGGTGAATGGGAATAAAGACTGCAATGGCACTCATGCTAACACCTTATGACAATCCGAAAGATAGGTAGGCAATGGTAGAGTTGATTGTGCAATCTCTCTTAATGCATGAACTTCAACCTAACCATCTAAATATATGTGTAAGTATAGCCTCCATACCATATGTATGCTTAATAGTGGGTTAGTCCTTCGAATTAGCACTAGAACTCATAGTTATCACTTGAACCATCTTCACACGAGCACAAGTAAGAGGTGCCAAGGTGCTTGCCTTAAATAAATATGTAGTAAAAGCGTTAATCTATC
Source organism: Brasenia schreberi (assembly GCA_036023115.1). Classification (NCBI taxonomy): domain Eukaryota; kingdom Viridiplantae; phylum Streptophyta; class Magnoliopsida; order Nymphaeales; family Cabombaceae; genus Brasenia; species Brasenia schreberi. Next base: position 5,533,142 of record JAYKKT010000048.1, read on the forward strand.
CCATGTGCGAATAAATCTATAATAAAGTACCTTGTCTCAAAATGAATAAATGTATAATAAAGGATCTTGGGTGTCATCAAAATAACAAAGATCAAAACCTTCACCTTTTATACAAGACTATGGTGAATGGGAATAAAGACTGCAATGACACTCATGCTAACACCTTATGACAATCCAAAAGATAGGTAGGCAATGGTAGAGTTGATTGTGCAATCTCTCTTAATGCATGAACTTCAACCTTTAGCTAATAAACCCTCTCTAACCATCTAAATATATGTGTAAGAATAGCCTCCATACCATATGTATGCTCAATAGTGGGTTAGTCCTTCGAATTAGCACTAGAGCTCATAGTTATCACTTGAACCATCTTCACACGAGCACAAGTAAGAGGCGCCAAGGTGCCTGCCTTAAATAAATATGTAGTAAAAGCATTAATCTATCTCATGTGCGAATAAATCTATAATAAAGTACCTTGTCTCAAAATGAATAAATGTATAATAAAATTTTATTCCCTAAGTCTTCTTTATAATAGACCAAATATATAATGAGGCTCCTTGCCTCAGAATGAATATATATGTAATAAAGTTTCCTTCCTCAAAATGAATAAATTTGTAATAAACTTTTTATTCTAAAGGCCAACTTTAGTAAAACCAGATATAGACTTGTCAATCACGTCTAAGCCCCTCCAAACCATAGTTCATCAAAACCTCTAAGTGTTGGTTTCCATAAAAAATCACACGAGTCAAAACTAATGAAATTCGACTAACACCTGACTAAATCTGTCACTCTAAATGTGGTTGGATAGTGCTCCAAAGAAGCGTGGTTCCCTGAAATCAAAAATATAATTTTGACCAAATTCTTTAATGTATGTTCATGAAGAAGTCATGCAACTTTCTATAAAATTAGCACAGACTAGTCTACAATTAATTTCGCAAAATTGAATCCCAAATGTGGTATAAATCCCACCAAACCACAACCAATATAATAGACAAACCTACTCTTCTAGCTTCCACCACACTTTGACCGAGTTCCACCACCTTCCTAGGTTGCTCTACCCTTTACAAAACCATCTAGAATCACCATAGCAACCAGCAATACTACATTGAAACCAATCGAATGCAGTAGAACCTAAAATAGTAAAAAATTATACCTTTGAAGATGTTTGAGCCCCGAACTGCCACAACTAGTTTCCGAACTTCTCCTAGTCCACCACCAAAATCATATCCTTGGGAACCATACATGGCCTAATAGTCTCCGATACTAAGTTGTCAATGTCCCTCTACTAGATCCGCAAAGATGGTTCCTAAAAGCGCTCGGTGATGGCAACAACCACAATCAAATGCCTTAGCCGTTCCTCATCAACACATACCAGAATAAACTTAGATGGATCAACCTCTCTTCCTTCCAAAGCCTCACGAAAGTATGTTCCTACATGGAATAGATATCTCTTGCAAATACTGCTACTTGGGTATAGTCGAATGAATCCCTCAAACACGTATACACAAAAGCATATAGAGATGGAAGAAGAAGAATTCAATCTTTGCTCTCCAAAGATATAATCTTTATTCAATGATTGACTCTCCTTACAATATCTCAATGTGAGCTTAAATAAGAAACCCTAATTAAAGAAAATAGATCCAAACAAGCTGCTCTAGACTCAAAATAAACGATAAACCCAAATAATCCTAACTATACCCAAATGACATCAAACTGAATCCAAATAAGTAATACTCTCTAAACATCTTAATGTTGATCATACATAACCACTTATTATACAACCAAAGCAAATAACAAAAACCCTAATTATAATTACTCAAACGTGCATCAAGAGCTCAACCTAGCGCACGTGGCTCCTGTGTCATGCATGGCGTGTGTATATGAAATACTCAGAACTAGCACTATAACACAAGGTATGGTGAAAATAATCTAAATTGCTTCATATAGGCACTAAATACACTATATGTGTGTTAAAAGTCATAAACATATAGATAAGAATAACATAAGTACTTACCTTATGAATTTCACCTGTCCTACCAATGACAAGAGCTTGATGCTCCAACTATGAATGCATCCTTGGATTTCTGTCCAGTAGGACGTGATGATATTACTAATAAGGTGTCCATAAAATAAGAGTGTTACTGAAGACATGCACTTTAGTAAGTGCACACCCCTTAAAGCTCAAAAATCTCCAAACTAGTCTTTTACTAAGCTTTTCACACACTACATCACGGAATAGAAGAGATGTAACTCAGATGCATCTCTTCTTCAGAAGAGACGAGACTGAAATACATCTCTCTTTTAATAGAGATATACCTCAAGTTATCTCTCAATTCCACTACTATTCATAAGTTGCCTTTTGTAGTAGTAGTTTGAAGGAGGCAGATATGTGGAGCATGCCAAAGCTCATGGTGCAAATGATTAAATCTTTAAGCAAATTTTGTATTGACGAGTGTCCAATCCACACCACAGATAGGGATACATTACAAGAGTGTATGCTAGTCCACAAGAAAGGGGCAAACAATACCTATGGCGTGGGACACTACTTTTGAGTTGCAGGTGATTTCACTTATTTACCTTTTGAGGCAGAGCATAAGAGTGGAGCTGAAGAGTGGTGGAGTGGTCGGTGAAAGAATGTGCATAAAGTGGGGCAGTGTAGGCATATTCATATTCGGACGCATTCGGATCAAGTGCAGTGGAAGCCTCCTTTAGATGGTTGGGTTCAAGTCAATTAGGATGGATCTGACACTTGAGAGAGGCAAATGGCGAGTTGTGGTAGTCTCGTTGGGGATTGGGCTGTGGTTGGGCAGGACTTCTAGAAAGATTGGTGTGTCTCTCTTTTGTGTTAGTGGGAGCAACTCTCCGACTACTACTCATGTAAGATAAAGAAGGATTAAAGGAAGGCAAGTAGTGACACTATATGGTAGCATAGGTAGTAGTTGGGTGGTGGAACTCATCTTCAAGAGAGATGTGTTCATCTCCTCTTTAAGAAAGATGCACACCTCATGCATCTCCCCCCGCACATGTCTCTTTAGGAGAGATGTGTATCTAGTGTGTCTCCTTTTCAAGAGAGATACACAAGGCATGTATCTCCATTGAAGAGGAGACACACGACACAAGCATCTCTTTTAAAGGGAAAACGCATGTTTTGTAAAGGTCTTCTATAGTGATGGTGGGTAAGATGAAAGGCGGGCTCCAACAAACATTGTTGTCGGCAGCACGAGAGAGAGAATAGAGAAAAGAGGCCAGACGAGCTGGTTTCGATGACAAAGAGAAAGAGTGTAGAAGAGAAGCGAGAGCACGAGAGAAACAAGAGAGAATTGAGAGAAATGAGAGGAAAGGGCAGTGTATGTAAACATAGGTAAAATAGAAAAGGGGGTGTGCACTTAGTATTAGTATGTAAAGTAAAGGCAAACCTAAACATTTGAAGGAATACCTGACCTTGTGGCCATTGTGCTTATTGCAAGAACCTTCCCTCGAGAAACATTAAAGGTGACAATGTGATTTCTACTCACTAACCTTCATCCTTGAATCCTTCTCAAAAGGAGGTGATTTTACACTAGAAGGTATGAACTCCCTCCTTGTGATCTTTTAAAAGACTAAGGATCATTCGCACGAAAGGTATGTGACCATTTTAAAGTGTGGACATGTGCTGGAAAAATCACCAGCTTTGACTACTGCGAGAAAATGTATTAATACACATTCCCATGATTATTCCCTGAATAGGTGGTAAATGAAAAAATAGTAATAATTTTCAAAGAAATCAACTGACCTGGTCACACGCTCTCACCAAGTCTTGAGGAGCACTGATCAGTGTCTTGCTATTTTTCAACTATGATCTTTGTAATAATTTTACATAAAAATTGCTAATACTTGTTAGCCAAAATTCAGTAAAAGAATTTGTGCCTTCCACCTTTGAGATGAGAATGATGTTCAAGCAGTTTACCCAATTAAGGAGGGAATGTAACCTAAAAAGTGTTTACAGTGCTTATACGATGTCTTGACCCACACTATGACATTAAGTCTAGTAGAAGAAGTGCCTGGCCTGGGGCACTATTAGGATCTAGGTCATTGAAAGCCTCACTAGCTTTCTTGCTTCGAACTTCATCGTCCAACCTAGCTTGATCTCCGATAGTAACTCGCAGACTCTCAATTATCAAGGTGTTCTCTACTGACTACTAGCTTCTATCATACAGAGATCAATAAAGAAACTAACCCACAGCATTTTTTGTGTTGGGGAGTGCTAGCTATTGTACGATTGTCGATTTCGATGTGAGTATTGATTTCCTCTTGATCTGATGAAAACATGTATTATAGAAGTAAGCTGAGTTGCATCCCCTCTTTTAAGCCATGGTCCAAAACTCTTTTGCCAAAGAGAAGTTTCTTAAAGATTCAATAGAGTTTGTAACTCATAGTTATTCTTCTTCTACAATCTTTGACAAATCCTCTTCTGCAGTATTTTGAATGTGGTGTAACTTGCCCTCAATCTCCTTTTCTGGTGAGGGAAGTAGTTTAGCAGTGTTCAAGACCAAGGGATAAAAGCTTTTCCACTGCAGCCGGTTGAGCTCGAAGCCGTAAGTTCATAACATTGCATTACGTATGACCGTATTGTTGCCAGGGTATTTTTATCAGTTCACAATATTCTTTGGTAGCCGACCGTTTGAAGAATTTTAATAAAGAACGTGCTTGGCGAGGAAGGTAGGAGGTTAGCATAAAGCCCACATGATTGGAATTTACAGGGAACTCTAATGAGGTTTGAGTTTGGAAGCTTCTGCACACAATGTTGATTCACAAATCTTCTATCTAGCTTCCTAGAAAGAAATCCTTGGCCTGATTGACTACTATGCCCCATAAAATGGTATGCACGAAGTTTACTCTGACGGCCCATATTGTACGATCATCTATCAGAATTTCGTGCTATCTGAATGAGATTGTAGAGAGCCCCAGCACTCATCTTCTTGTAAGCACATTGAATTCTAATCCCCTAGAATGGACCATGGTTTGTCATTCGGATGTTGTTGTAACATATGCCACAGTTCCTTACAAAGAAGCAAGACAGAATTTGATCCACGATAATAACATTAGCCCATCGTTCGGCCACAATTTCTGTAATTAATTGACCTAAGGCCCAAGCTGTCTAGAGAAATACCTCCATTGGATTCCACACAAGAATTACTTAACGTACTAGTGAGAAACTTCGTGCTTGAAAACATCCAAGTGGGTCGCTCATGGCATAAGAACTACTCAAAAGAGTTATTGCACCTTCCATACGGTTTGTGGGAATTCGAACTTGTTTGCCACAAAAAAACCCAAAAAATGCATCTACGTGAGATATGCTGTGTAGCAAAGTTCTTGGGTTTCTATTATGTGGACACATCGATGATGACCTTCCTTGAGGGGTCGGATGCGCATCTAAATGATCAAACCTAGCAAAAAATGACTTGGTCTAAGTTGCTCTTCAATGCCTTCGCTAGCGTATCCCAAGTTTGAGATGATTCAGATCCAAGCCAATGAAGTTGAAGACCCAGTTCTGTAAGGGGTTCGACCACTTGGACACTCTTGAGGGCCGATCCTTAACGGTGCATTTGCATCACAGGCCTAGACTGGGCTAGGCTGGACCAGTGGTCCTCAGTCAGCATGGGCAGGAAACACCAGGCCCCAGTACCACATTTGCTTTCGTGTCCCATGTGGAACTGATTGTGCCAATCCCATGCAACGTGATGGCATCTTGGAGATGAAATATTCCTTCTTTTCTTTTGTAAGTTCGTCGGCAACTAAATCTATTGCGTCACACACCACAACCTATCTTTGATGGTTCTAATGAGGTCATAGTTTGGTGGTATGTATGGAGTGAGAGAACCACAGGAAAATAGGGATTTTTCAGAGATCTACTAATAGTTATTTAGACACCTTCCAAATAGAATTCGCTTTCTTTTGCAGTGTACAGGTCGCATCGCATCATTTATGAACATCAGCGACCCATGTCATAACAACTTTACGAAGTTGCTCATGGTATAAGATCTACTATAGTTATTTAGACACCTTCCAAATAGAATTCGCTTTCTTTTGCAGTGTACAGGTCGCATTGCATCAGCCATGAACATCAGCGACCCATGTCATAACAACTTTACGAAGTTGCACATGGTATAATATCTACTATAGTTATTTAGCAACCTTCCAAATAGAACTCGCTTTCTTTTGCAGTGTACAGGTCGCATTGCATCAGCCATGAACATCAGCGACCCATGTCATAACTTTACGAAGTTGCTCATGGTATAAGATCTACTATAGTTATTTAGACACCTTCCAAATAGAATTCGCTTTCTTTTGCAGTGTACAGGTCGCATTGCATCAACCATGAACATCAGCGACCCATTTACGAAGTTGCTCATGGTATAAGATCTACCATAGTTATTTAGACACCTTCCAAATAGAATTCGCTTTCTTTTGCATTGTACAGGTCGCATTGCATCAACCATGAACATGAGCACCCATTTACGAAGTTGCTCATGGTATAAGATCTACCATAGTTATTTAGAAACCTTCCAAATAGAATTCGCTTTCTTTTGCAGTGTACAGGTCGCATTGCATCAGCCATGAACATCAGCACCCATGTCATAACATCAACAAGTGTCACGAACACAGATCGTCTTTGGTTTTCCTTGTTTCTGATTGTGTATGTCAGGTTTACTTAATGTATGCTAAGCATTAGAAAAGCGTGTTTAAGAACAGAAAGAACATCTCTTCCTTTCCATCTCTTTCCTTTATTAGTTAAGAACTGGCCGTTGCATAAGAACATTGGATGAAGCACAATTTCATAGCGAGTCAATACATAGTTACAGATTGCAAAGCAATCAGTCCATTGAACATTATTGTGAAGGACAAAGACATCAGCGGGATGCCCACGTTTATCCAATGTAAAGGAACATGCACTTCTATTGTAACATTTACAAAGGAACAAGTCCTTTCTCGAAGTTTTACTTTTATGCTGTCTATAAGCATCAATTTTTGGATTCCAACAAAGAAGCTCAACTATAAAACCGGATATTTCTTACAAAGTACAAACTTCCAAAAGTTCCCTTTATCCATTCCCTCCACCCATCCCTCTGTCAGACCTGAGCAATACGTTGGTGTCCTCAACTGCTTTGCCGAAGGATAGTAAGTTCCAACCATGGAAGAGTATAGTAAGTGTTTGTGGAACAAGAGTAATACAAACTTTGACAGCAATATATAAGTCTCACGTAAACGTAATCATGACTTGAGAGCTCTTCAAACTTTTGAAGTACTAAATAAATGCATGTAAGTCAATAACTTTGATGTCAGTTCCACGGAAAAGTATATACTCATAAAATAGAGAGGAGAATTGAGACCTTCAAGCGTCAAGCATTTGGCAAGGCAAGAATTGAATTCAAAGAGCATACGTCCCTCAATAAGACCACCATCTCTAGAGGCCCATCTCTTGAGACTCACAGCGCCATCATCAGTTTTATTTTTCCTACTTGTCTCAACAAGGAATTAGCACACGCCAATGAACTAACACAAGATTTTTACTGTTTCATCCCCTAGCTTTGTGTTTCCTCAGATAGTACAGCATCACCAATGAGAACTGCAGGATTCTAAGGTGGTTTAATCTCTCCTACCAGCCTATCAAGGAACTAACAAACACCAACAAAGTGATAACAGAGGTTCAGCATAAATGACAGAGAAGCTTATGACAGACTTACAGCCACAGGTGCCTTAAATGTAATGCTCCTGTTCCTCTAGACTGTCTCAGAAGATATATATGCATGTAAGTGAGCAGACAACACAAACCAAACTATTTTGGTGAACGATTCTAAATATGTAATTTAGGATGTAGATTATCATAACAAAGTTCAATCCAAAATATGAGTAACGAAGATCTATAAAACCGTATGCAGTCAAAGACTGACTAAAAAAAATGCTAAAGACTTAGACAAACAAGACTGATCCACTAGATAAGACTGAAGGATTTTGATTAATGCTATAAGGTTGGAACAGGATGATGCATATCAAACTGAAAGGAACGGATTACAATGCCAAACTGCTATGAACCTGATTATGTAAGAAGTTGATGCAATCCATGATGCCAACTGTTGTGAATCTGATTACGCAAGAATCTAATAGGGTTGCAGTAGAATGTGGAAAATTCAAGCGCTGAAATATGAAAAACACATGGGCTTGCTCTAGGATCTGAGTAGCATGATCCAATACCAAATATAAGATTAGACTAAAAACAGGATCCTGATAACGAGTGGATTTTGGTCCATCTTTGATTTCCACATTCAAATTGGACTGGTAATCAGGCTGTTGTGTATAAGAACCTCTGCAAGCAGCACTTGACACTTCATAGTGTTTCGGTATATCACTCTTTCTTCCTTCAAAGCATAAGATATGATGATGGCATCGTTTATTATTGAGAGTGTAGGAAAACTGAGTTATAGCTTACCCTTATCCAAATCAATGGGTTTTGTTTCACGAGTAACATATTAACTTAGGTTTAGATCTCACCCCAAGAAATAGTAGATCCTCATGTTGTACGTGTGCATTCATGCCACTTTGCTTGTCTCTTTTTAAGTGTACACGTATGTCTATGCTCCTGTACGTATGAACTTTTGACATAAATTTAGAAATTTGTATGGGCTGAAAATTTAGTTCCGATCTAGTTTCATATTATTAACTATTGCAGTTTTGGCTATCGCAGTTGAATGTGGGGAATTCAAGCGATGAAATAAGAAAACAACACTATGTGATTGAGAAACAAACAATGAAAGTAGACTTTTGACCCCTTGGCTAGATGAAATAAAACAGAGAAGACACAAAAAAAATGCAAAACTATATTAGCTGAAAAGAATGACAGCTAATGCTTCTACAGTTGGACCTAGTATTGAATTCGATCAAAGTCAACACTTAAAATGGACTAAAACAGCAAATATCGGATGGTGGTTGACCACTATGAAGAACTAATGCAAACCATAGACAGCAGAGATCCTACACTAAACAAAGGCACAAGAAAACCACTTAACGGTTGGGGATTTTTGGTGTAGACTTTTGGTAAAGATGACTCGGAAGGACTAACCAAAGACACAAGAAAACCTAGACTAACATAAGATAATGAGGGTATAAGGCCTACTACCACAAGATAGGACTTGTGGAAGGTTTTCAAGACTAAAGAAACAAACTAGGTAGGAGAAGACTTGGTTTCAAGAAAGCACTCGGTATTTTTAGATCTCTATGCTTGGGAGCACACCTATTTATAGGAGTCCAAGGGTCTTGGAGAGTATATCTCTATGAGCGGCCTCCCAACTGATTCTAAGTGTTTCTTTTATTCAAAATAAGGAACAAAAGATAACATGGTAGAATCAATAAAATTATTAATTTTGTTGGAAGAAAAACAGATAAATTCAAAAGTTATCACATCTAAAAGTCAAAAAAAAATTCGTTCACCATTAAACATGTGACTGATAAGATAAAGAATAAAAACAACATTTGTACTACCATTTGCAATAAACTAACTCTTTCATACTTAAGCAAAAACAAAAGGCATTGAAGGAATGAAAAAACAGGTAAACCACTATATAGTCCTTTATAGCATATGTCATCTTTGAAGGTATATTAAGGCACACAATTTTTCAACAATGTGTCACTCAAACTATTTCTCCCTGCAATATCTTAGACATCTTCTTAGCAAAGGAAGAAGCAAAAGTTGCATCTAAAATGTGCATATTCTAGTACCTAGCTGCTCCAGTTTTCTGTAGGGTAAGACAGTGCTCCAAGCCTCCTCCTATTATAAACTCAGAATGTCATTGCTCATATACTCACCACTAGAATCAAAACAAAGTATTTTAGAATGCACATCACCATTTCGGCCAGTTGTCTAAATACATCAAGCAATACGACTCTATTTGTCAAAAACTATAGCGACGTATATTGAGTACAAACATCAACAAAAAAATATAAAACCTAACCCTTTGATTGAACCAGTGAAGGCCTAGACATGTCAAAGTGCTCAAACTGAAATGGATACATTAGACATATCACTACTAATTTAGAAGGCAATGCATGATCTTTTACAACTTTGACACCCTTAACAATCTTTCCCATCATAAAAAAAGACCTTGAATTTGTCTACAATACTAGATAATCAACTATGTATAGGTTAGAGAAAAGGGTGTGTCTAGTATGACTATGAAAGAAGACAACAGGATCAACAATTGCACCATCAAAATGAAAAGATGAGGCAAAGGCCCAAGGCTTAGAGAGGTCAGATAGCAAAAACGATCCCTCCTACGACCAGACTTTGTCATCCTAGAGCTCGTGCACAACTCAATCATTACAAGAAAACAATACATTCAACTAAGATGAGTTATTTGACCTATATAAATAAGATTCTTGGCAAATGATGAACCATACACTTTAGGTACATTTAGAAATCTTTCTAGGATTCAATTTGAAAGAATCAACATCAGTTATCTATTAGAAAAATCAAACGCAAGTATGTTGAAATAGAAGAATCGAATTTTATTGTAGGGAACTCTCGAAAGAGAGGGTTTTTACAGAGTCAGACCATTGGCCTTCAATACTTTATATGGCACCAAAGTGGTGCTTTTATACAACTCAATATGGTTGTTGGCTAGCATCCAACAGTCTTTAGCTGGTTGTCCCAACGGTCCGATGCTGGCTGTCTTGAGCTGGCTGTCCAATGGTCTTCAGCCGGCTTCTGTCCCAATGGCTAGAAAGAAAAACTAGTTGTTGGCCCTGACTGGTTCTCATTGGCCCTAGCTGGTTGGTCTCGGCTGTCCCTTCTTAACACCCCCTCAAACTGATAGTGTGAACTGACAGTTCGTTAGAGAGTGATTGGAGCCTTATAACTCTGTCCAATGCTGTTCTTTCCGTTTCTTTACCCAAGTTTACGTTCATGTACATAGGCATACATGCTAGTAGATGTTTCCAAAAGCTTTATTGTTTTCCATGCTCATCAAAATTCAATTTGATGCTCATATCAAAATCATTCCATCTGACTCAAGGGAAGAGTTTGTCTCAAAGGAATTTACAACTTATTTAGAAAATAATGGTATTTTGCATCAAAAATCTTCTATCAAAACTCCTCAACAAAATAACCTTCAATGCAAACATCAACATATCATGAAAACCACTAGAACTTTGATAGTATCTAGTAGAGTTCCCAAATGTCTTTGGGTTGAATCTGTGATGACATCTGTTTACTTAATAAACAAAACATCATCCTGTATTTTAAACAATATCTCACGTGTAGAAAAATTATTCTAAATGGTTCCCAACTATTCCCATTTGAAGTTGTTTGGTCGTAAGTATTGTTTTCTCGGATAAGGTTGATAAACTCTCACCTTAAGCCCTCGAATGTGTCTTTGTTGGATATGGCATTGACTAGAAAGGTTATAAATATTATAACCCTAAAAATGATTAATTTTATTTTTTAAAGATGTTAAATTTGTTGAAAATGAATTATATCTTCAAAACAATCTTTACTAAACCTTCTTTTGATTCTGAAAGTTTCGTCAATGCTCTTGAAAATGATGAAACTCAAGAAGTGAAGACAGAGCACCGAAGTGAAGAGGATTAATACATGCATTCAAGAGACATTATGACTCCATTTGAAAGATATTATGTTAGAAAAAGAACCTTTCAACCCATTAACTTAAGACAATCTAGCAAAGAAACTAGACCACCTAATAGGTTTGTCTCCGGTAAAACTTTTTCTCCTCAACATAGAACTCTTGTAACTGCCATTGTATCCATTAGCGAACTAAAGTCTTGTAAGGAAGCCACTAACAATCAAGAATAGCTCTTGAAATAGGAGTTTGATGTTGTGGAAAAAGACCATACCGGGGACATTGTTGAACGACCCAAAGACAAGAAAACCATAGATAGTAGATGGATATACAAAGTCCATATCAAGAGTGATAGAACTGCAAAAAGATATAAAGCATAAATAGATGCAAAAAAGTATGCTTAGGAACATGAGACATTTGCAACAGTAGCCAGAATTACCACTACTACTACAACTAAGCCTTTTCTCATACTAGACGGGGTCGGCTACATGGATTCTTTGTTTCCACAGATCCCTATCTTGTGCCATGTTAGCAGTTAACTCCCAATAAGCTAGATCGTTCTTTATTGTTTCTTTCCAACACTTTTGTGGTCGTCCTCTACCTCTTTTAATACTTTCCAAATTTAGTTTTTCTAACCTTCTTACAAGTTCTTCTTTTGATCTTCTTTCTATATATCTGAACCATCTTAAACGATGTTCTCTCATTTTATCCTCTATTGGTGCCACTCCTACTTTGTTTCTAATAACCTCATTATGTATACGGTCTTTTCTTGTATGACCACTCATCCATCTCAACATCTTCATTTCTGTCACAGACATCTTTTGTACATGTTGATGATTAACTGACCAACACTCAGAACTATAAGACATGACAGACCTAATTGCTGCTCTATAATATTTACCTTTTAATTTTAATGGTATCTTCTTATCACAAAGAATACCTGATGCTCCTCTCTATTTTAATAAACCAGCATTAATTCTATGCGTAACATATCCATCAATTCTTCCATCACTCTGAAAAATTGACCCTAGGTATTTAAAACTTTCCTTATGAGGAATGCAATATGTGCCTATTTTAATTTCTATGTCCTCTGAAGTAACCAAATGATCAAACTTACATTCCATATATTCTGTCTTTGTTCTACTAAGTCGAAGGCCTTTGCTTTCTAATGTTTCTCTCCATAGTTCCAATTTTCTATTAACTTTTTCTTTAGACTCCTCCACTAATACAATGTCATCTGCAAATAACATACACCAAGGTACTTCATCTTGAATATGTTTTGTTAACTCATCCATCACCATTATAAATAAGTATGGGCTTAAAGTTGATCCTTGATGTAACCCAATATTAACTTCAAAGAAGTCTGTCGTTCCTTCATGAGTCCTCACACATATTTTTGCACCATCATACATGTCTCTTATAAGGTTAATATATGTCAATAGGATACCTCTTTTTTCCAAAGTTCTCCAAAGAACCTCCCTTGGTATCCTATCATAAGCTTTTTCTAGATCAATAAATACCTTTTTTATTGTTGTCATATGTGTCATTCGTAACTGGGATATTTTCCAAATAGATGTAAAAAATACCTTTTTTAATGAATGTTTAAAAGAAAGGTTTATATAGAGCCTTCTTTAGGTTTTATTGTACCAAATAGTCATATCCTTCGCCTAAGGAAAGCCTTGAATGTACTTAAATAGGCTTTTAAGGCTTGGTTTGATAAGTTTAGCAATTTTATGATTAAAACATGATTTTGTTACTTATTATACGGACATTGTTTTGTTTGTAAGGAAATATGTTCCAAGTATAGTTATCTTTTTGCTTTATGTCTATTGAGGAGTTAAATGTGTGGATCAGATCTAGACGGATTTGATCCAATCTAATGTGTTTTAATTAAGGGTAGTTATGTCTTTTAAGTTATAAAGACTTTATATGTGATGTAAACATATTCCTAACCTTAATAAAAATTTAAGAGAGATCGGTAGTTTTTTTTGCCTCTTTTCTTCTTGTATTGCATAATTATTGATTTTTACTAATAAATCTATCGATTTTAATATGGTATCAGAGTTATCCAAGGTGTGGATTGTTGAAGAATATGGTTATTTAGTGTTTTTTAGTAATTCCATAGATTTTAGGTATTATTATAATTCTTCTTTATTACTAAGGGCATTTTTATCTTTTTATGTTTAACATTTCTCTATATAAGGACTGATCTAGCTTGTAATTGTTAGAAGCAGAATTTGGGTCCCAAAGTGGACGTGTTTCACTTCTTTGGTTCATTTTATTTATTATGTTTTATCTGTAATACTTCTTTAATAATAGGGATAGATTAGTCATTAAAGTTAGATTGTGTTTATAAATAAGAGATTAGGGTTTAGAATTATGTAACAGAAAATAGAGAGAGGCAGCTGACTGTGGCGTCTACTTCTGTGGGTCGGCTAGATTGGATGGTAAGTCTTAAATCTGCCACATCTTGTAGGTATCCCTTATTTGATTAATATATTTCATGGTATCAGAATCTATAAGGCTATAAAGTGAAGTTTTCCCGCAAGTAGACGTGTGTAACTACACAAGAAAATCGTGCAAATTTTTTCAAAAGTGTCTGCACAAGGTAATTGTGCAGAAATTTCCATATTGGATGGTCATTGGACAGTACAACATCAATATTGCATAGTGTTGGAGTTGCAAAATTTTTTCTGGACGATCACACGCACATCAATATTGACTAGGTTGGAAGAAGGCCGTTATATTTTTTTTAGAAGTTGTTTGTTGTTATTATTTATCATTTGGACCAATTGGTTGGCTGCCGATTTCCTGTGCCTTAGAGGACGTGGATTAAGCATAGCGGTGCTTGTGAATTCTGGCAATTTTGTGATGATGATCTTTGCTTGAGTAATGATTCAACCACAGATCAATATCAAAATCAAACACAGTCCATTCTTTTCGCCCCAAAGTTTCACAATCACGAAAGGAGGAAGAGGACAGATCTATATACAAATGGCAAATAAAAGAAAAGGGATTGAAACATCTTACGAAATCTCTAAACATACCACAAACGACAAAGTGGAAAATTTTCATATCACACTAGAAATTATTTGGAGTGGTCAAGATGAGTGGAATTAGCAGTAATAGCAAGAGGGAGATGGGCTCATCTCATAGGACAAATTCCATGTCTAGCCCCATATTACTCAGAGAAGATGCGTTGATTTCTTCTTGGTTACTCCAATGCATGATCCCAACAATAGCGAAAACATTTATGTTTATTGACTCGAGACATGAAATTTGGAGTACAGTTTCTAAAGCTTATTCCAAACAAAAGAATGTAGCAAAGGAATATGAAACCTTAGAAAAAATCAGAAAATACAAGCAAGGAAATCGCTCTATTAGTGAGTATTATGCAAATCTTCAGGGATTATGGAATGAACTCCTTTTTTATACCAATATCAAGTGTCTACCATGTTATGCAGAAAGAAATTTGAAAAAGGAAAAAGGAAAGTGTTTGACTTGTTGTGGGGTGTAAATCCTGAATTTGAGTCTATAAAGATCAACATTCTAGGTAGGGAAGAACTTCCTTCACTTGGCACAGTCTACTCCTTACTGATTTCTGAAGATCCCAGGAATTTAGAGAAAAACAATATTAATACTAAAGAACAACATGGACTACAAAGTAGAGGAAAAACTTCACAATATCGTGGAAGAGGTGGACAACATAAGAGGACGTGGACGAGGTCGCTTCTATTTTGATGAGAAGGATAAAATCGTATGTTCTCATTGTGGAAAACATCGACACTCAAAAGAAAATTGTTGGGAATTACATGGGCGTCCAGAATTTCATAGACCAAGGAGTAATTCCGCTAATATTGCTGAAAGTTGCATGCCTAATACATATGGTTTTAAAGAACTTATTAAGAGAATTAAAGGTTTAGAAATTAAATTATCGGAAAACCAGAATTCGTCTACTCTGCATGCTACTTTAGCACATGCTACTCACATGGTGAAAGGTAAACAATTCTCTCATTTTCATTATAAAACTTGATTATTGACTCTGGGACTACAGATCATATGGTAGGAGAGTCTTCATACTTTTCAGAATATCATCTACTTCAAAAACAAGAGTCAATCAAGTTGGTTAATGGATCCCTCGGAGAGGAAAGTATACCCACATGTCTTACATATTTACAGTCAGTTTACCATGTTCCTAGTTTTCCTATAAATCTTATGTTAGTCAACTCCTTAACACATACACTGAATTGTAGTGTGACGTTTGATCCCTCTTGGTTGAACTTTTCACGATCAGAAGACGGGAAAAATCTTTGGTTGTTATAGTCTCCGACGAGGATTATATATTCTAGAAGACAAGTCACAACATTCTACTTCTCTTTGTACTGATGCAGTTGCTCAAGATGCGGAGATCCAACTTTTTCATAGTCGTTTAGGTCATTTACCAGTGTCCAAGCTCCATTATGCTTTTCCAAATTTGAAAGTCGAGTCAAATAAAATTCCTTATGAGTGTGAAGTGCGTTAACTTATAATGCACCAAAGAGCACCTTATCCCCCGAGTCAGTCTAGGAGATCCCAACCTTTTGAACTTTTAGATTCATATGGGTCCCAGTCCTATTTCCTCCTTGTTTGGTGAAAAGTATTTTGTTTCTTTTATTGATGATTGTACGCGTCTCACAATTGTCTACCTAATAAAATCAAAAGTTGAGGTCTCTGCTCTCTTTCCTATTGTTCATAAATTTATTCTCACTCAATTCAATACTTCTGTGAAAGTTCTTCGCTCGAATAATGGGGATCAATACATTAATGGACAATTGCAAGAATACTTACATGCAAATGGTATACTTCATCAGACATCTTACTCATATACACTTCAACAAAATGGTATAGCCGAAAGAAAAAATCACCATTTTCTTGAAGTAGCCTGAACTCTTCTTCTTAAGCATAATGTTCCTAAAACTTATTGGGGAGAAGTTGTTCTTACTGCTGTCTATCTAATAAATAGGATGTCTAGTAGTGTTCTCAAGGAAGATTGTCGTGTAAAATGTCTTAATAATGACCCTAAACTCTTTCATGTCACTCCTCGTATCTTTGGATGCCTCTACTTTGTTCATATTCATTTACCTGATCGTAATAAACTTGATCCTAGAGCAATAAAGTGTATATTTCTTGGTTATTCTCAATCACAAAAGGGTTATAAATGCTATGATCCAATTCAGAGAAAACTTTATGTATCTACGAATGTCATGTTTTATTAATCTTCTCCCTATTATTCTTCCCAAGGGGAGTCAGTCTCCACTCAAAACAACTCTCTCATGTACTTTCCATAGTTCACGGTGAAACTGAAGATCTAGCAGATGAAAATGAAGATAAGCAAGTTGAATTAAAACCAAAGCATATTACAGTATATAGGAGGGGACCGAGGAAGGTTGTTCATTATCACGAGACTGCACAAACTCTAACCACCAAAGATTATTCCCTTGATTTAGATCTACAATTAGGAGTGGAAGAAGACTTAGAAGTACCAATAGCATTTCGTAAAGGAAAAAGAACATGTGCACGGTATCCTATCTAATACAGTCTATGTAGATGATATAGTCATCACGGGAAATGACGAGGAAAAAATTTCAATTTGAAGGAATATTTATTTAGTCACTTTTTCCAAACGGACTAAGGATTTGGGAAAAGTGAAATATTTTCTTGGAATTGAAGTTGCTCGATCGGAAGATGGGATTATCATCTCACGAGAGGAAGTATGCGTTAGACATACTTAAAGCCCGGTATGGCAGTTGTATTGTAGACGGTTGATAGTCCCGTGGATCCAAATCGAGAAATTGCTACCCAACCAGGGGAGCCTTATTACGATCTGAAAGATATCGAAGATTGGTTGGGAAGCTCATCTACCTCACTATTACAAGGCCAGGATATTTCCTTTGCGGTTGGAGTGGTGAGTCAATTCATGCAATCTCCTCATAATGATCATTGGGATCTGATGGTCGAATCGTGAGATACATTAAAAGATCCCGGAGACAAGGACTTCTCTATGAAGATAAAGGAAGCAATCAAATAGTTGGATTTTGTGATGCAGATTGGCGGGATCTCTCCCATTGATAGGCGTTCCACTTCGGGGTATTGTGTGTCTATTGGAGGAAATCTTGTCTCGTGGAAGAGTAAGAAGCAAAATGTTGTTGCAAGGTCTAGTGTAGAGTGAATATAGAGCTATGGTCAACTGCCTACATGTGAGCTCATACGGATTAAACAACTTCTTCAAGAATTGAAGTTTGGAGATACTTCGACAAATGAAGCTATGTTGTGATAACAAGCAGCCCTTCATATAGCTTCAATCCGGTATTCCATGAGAGAACTAAACATATAGAGATTGATTGTCATTACCAAATAATGGAATATTTGTTCCTTTCTCACTCCTTTCGTTCTTTTTTTTATACTCATCTGACTTTTTCATTAATTATCTTCGTAAATCTTCATCCACATTCGGACATGCTCTTATACCATGTTTTGATAATTTTAAAAGATGTGCCTTCACTCTAGTATACGATCCTGTAAAAATAATGTTGCAAAATTTATACATAAAATGTGTATTACCTCCACCACCTTTATATGATTCTCCCCTTTATACGTATATTCACAATGGTGCATCATCACGAGGTGTTGAAATTGAAGGTTTTGTAACTTTTGTTGTTGATTCTGAACTTTAATGAACACTTTCACCAGAATTCCCAATAGGGCCAGTATCAATTGATACTCTTTTTCCTTTTCTATTGTTGGTCATTTTTAGGATCAACTCAATTCACAATTTCACAATATGATTGAAAAATAAAATATCAAAAACAATAAATAGGAGATGGAGTCCGTCATAACATTGATGTACTAGTAACGAAGGCTTAATACAATAAGCAATTAGAATATGAGTCAACCAGTAAGATCAACAAAAATGCTTTTACAGTTTTATTTACTACAGCAAACCAATTTAAAAAGCAGCATGAATTGACGATACATATCGATTTAACGAACTAATTGAACACATGATACATATCAATTTAACTAACTAATTGAATTTCACACATCTACACAACGTATTTGCATCACAATAATCCTCTATCAATGTGCATATTGAAAAGAAACAACATTATAACGAGGGAAACACCAAAGTAAGGTTATCTTTAATAATGTATGACTAATGCATGAAACATATTTTCGAACAAGACCAAAGTAAGCAGCTCGGGTTGGAAGAATATAGCAATTACCTAGCCCAGCGACATAGGAAAGGCATATGAGATGGAATTCAAGGTTCATACAGTTTAGAACTAGAACCACCAATGGGAGAAACACACTTGAATGCCGGAGTAGAGGACTGATAAAGAGAAAGCCTTGCTCAATACAAGCACATATTCTTCTGGCACTATAAGTCGTGTATTTCAAGGCACCACCTAATATAAGAGAGAAAGATGAGGGCAAACCTCGCTGAGAAGGTCTTCCTGTAATCTGAACAAAGCCGATGCTGACAAGGTGACCCAACAAGTTGAAGAAGGTGAGAGAAGGCAGCCTAAACGAAGGGGGAGATTCAACATGAGAGGAGACAACCTGAGCCTGAACAAAGGGGGAGATTCGGCATAAGAGAAAGTAACGTGAGAGGAAGTAGCCTGAACGAATGGGGGAGATTCAACATGAGAGAGCAATGTGAGACAAGGTAGTGAGAGAAATCAGCGTGAGAAAGCAGCATGAGAAGGCACCTGAGCCTTTTATACATCTGACCTAATAACTGAGCGAATATGAACTCTGACTCATTGACCGCACCCATTCTCAACATCGACACGTTGATCATGTCGCAATTACATGTGGTGTCAGTATCACACCCGTGTCGAGGCCGACACTCTACCTCCTAGAAGTGTTTGTGTGACTTAGATTGTGTTAGCATACGTTGGGTCGGATCGATCCAATATCCATTGAATAAACCTGACCCAAACTAAAAATATAACTTAATAGTCTCCTATGTGAGCCCCTCTCTCTTGCCTCTGCTCCTGCTCTCTCCGCCACCACGCGCACACCGAGGGTCACCACCACCTCCATCGTCCTCTACCTTCCTCTAACACTCACATTCTCACTCTCCTTTTTTCTCTTCTCTCTCCCTTTCTCTCTCTTCTCTCTCTCTTTCACTCTTTGGTGGGTGACTATGCTCATGAATCTTGATCATCGACTTCTCTCTCTATCTCCCCCTCTCTCTCTAGTAGATCATTGATCTCTATCATTCTCCCTTGTCACCATGTTCTGCTCTCTTAGAAACGGACAACATATTTTTTTGATTTTGCAGTTACTTATTTAATGACAATGAAATGTTCCCCGTTAATTTAGGTCAGTGTTGTCCATATCGTGGACTCCATGATACGATACAACATATATCGCATGACATAATTTATCGTTCTTTATCGTGCGATATAGCATGTATCGTATGATACATGGCATATTACCCATATCGTACGATATGGACAATACGCCATAAACCTTTGTAAAAGGTCTATCGGCCGAACAAAACCCCATATTTCTACGGGTTTGCAGCTTATGTTCGTGTCTTGCAACTGCTCCAAGGCGACTTCTAACTTTGGTGAGGCATCTCCAATAGTTTTAAGGGTCTCCAATGCCACGATCACTCCGGTTGTGACAACACTGACGCTGATGTGGTTGTGGTATAGGTTTTTTTTTCTTTTTCTTCGTGTATTTGGTATTTTCTTGTGTTATTTGCTTTTTCTTTTTTGAAGGACAATATATGAAGTGTGTGAATATCTTTTCATTATATTTGTGAGGTGGGAGACTATGACTCCATAATAGTTTATTTGAGTGTTTTGGTGATTTATAAAGTGAAGATTAGAGATTTATGAAGTGCTTTTATTTTCAGGTTTATTAAGATTGAAGTGTTAAGGATTTGTGGAAACAAAGAATCCATGTAGCCAACCCCGTCTAGTATGAGAAAAGGCTTAGTTGTTGTTGTTGTTGATTAAGATTGAAGTGTTAAATTAAGATGGCAGGAAGGGGTATTAGGGACTCTCAATCTCGGTCTGATGATTCAATATGCGGTACTGCAGTTGAGGGAAACATATTGAAAATTAAATATATTTTTTGTGTGGTGGAATTTCTTGTTTGAAACATCACCTAGCAAGGACTATGAAAGAGGTTGCTCCTTGCACAGGCAAAGTTAGGAGTGTCAGAAGCTATTAAATGACATTGTCTACGTATGATTAAAAGTATAATTGAGAAGAGACAAGTAAAAGAAGATACATGGATGTTTGAGGAAGAGGATATTCGACTTGGTGGTGGTGGTGATAATGGTATCATTTCTGATGCTAAGACAGAGATTGGTAGTAGTAGTTCTCGACCACCAATTAAAAAAAAGAAGGTTGTTCAAGAGGTTGCAAGTGATAGAACAGGAAGGGCGAGAAGAAGATCTTATTCTAGCATACAATCTTTTTTTTCTCCTAGTAATACACTTGGTGCTCAACCTAAAATTTGTATTGCTATGGCTTTAGAACAATTTCATGAGCAGGCATACCTTATAGTGGGGAGATGGTTTTATGATGCATGCATTTCATTTAATGTAGCAAATTCTTTTCATTTTCAAGTAATGACAAATGCCATTGCTAACATTAGTCCAGAGTATAAGATGTCATCTTATCAAAAGTTGAGAGAGAAACTATTAGATAAAATTGTCCTTAAAGTCCAATAATATTGTTCTTTGAGAGAGAGTCCAGGATAGAGAACTGCTATCATGATCATAGATCTAATGCACTTGTTTCTTATTGTTTTATTTCACTAGTAAGTATAAGCCATTTGTAAAATGGGCCAACTCAAATGTTGTCCATGCATGTTTCCGGCCATAAGTTCAAAGGGTCTGTATTCCACAAAAAGGGGAAGGAATTAAGAGTGAAGAAACTCGATTTAATTTTTACTGTTCACATTATATTAGAAAAAGGAAGGAATGCATAGCATAGCGAAAAACACCATCCAGACACACAATGAGAAGCACTGAAGCAGGAACCTAGTTTAATTTTGTCTTAAGTAGAACACTACATGGATTTTTGTATGGTTATTCTGACAAATCTTTAACATGAATATCCCAATGTTGAGACTAAATATAACATGATAGGTTTACATATAACAATTGTACTTACAGCCATCGGGATCATCAAGAGCCTCCGCTTACGAGTATGATGTTTACTATGTCAGAAAATTTCTCTTTGATAGCAGCTTTGATTCCAGACCCAATAGAGTCGGGCCCAATATAGTTGACAGTGCAATCTCCTCCATCAACTGAAATCACCTCAACGGTCCCACCATAATTCTTAATAGCGGGTCTTAGTATGTCAAGATGGGCATTGATGGCCTGGAATCATCAGGGAATCAGAAAAGAAGATCTACATTCAACTTCACTCTACGACACATGGTTGCTGGTGGTCGTGAAGATAAGACCATTTTTCAAAATCATGGGTACAAAGATACAGTTATATATCACTACCTCTTATATATTATCATACATAATTGACAATATTCATAAAATTATTGTGACTATCAAATACATCAGAAAATTTTAATATGTAAATCCATCTAAATTATCATTTTCACAAGTTAATCAATAAAGAGATGGTCGGTCAATATCCATGAAATGAAATGTCTTAATGATGCATAACTAAAAAGTACTTAAACTAGATCATCTTGAGTTGGACATGAGAAAGTACAGGTGTCGAGTGTTGGAATGCATGACATGGTTTCGGCACCTTGGTAGAAGTTTCTACGCACATAAGTTTCATAATTTATAACAGGTGTATTTTCCTTTCCCATAAGAAACAAGAAAACTTACATCAACACTTGTTCCTCCAAGCTGTTGGTCATCAAACACTTGGCATATATCTTTGATTTGATCCCCAAATTTTTCCTTCAATACTTTTTCAATCCCCATTTTCATCGTTGTTGTTGAGCTTGGACAAGTTTCACAAGCCCCTGTTTGCAATCCAGTTAGCAACACAAACAGCACGCAGATAGTTGTCAAATAGTAGAGTGAATTTAATTTCCATTTACACGTTTCATGCCCATGTGAATTGTGAATTCATTTGGACTCTCAACTTTCAGAATTTAATGAAAGTTCTAGCCAATTGGCAGCTGAAGCAAACATGACAAACTGCTTCACCTCCATCATGTCTGATTCAGCGGCCCCTAGGATAATTGAATTTTCTCAAGTTTGGAGAATCCGATTCTAAAGCAAGAGGTGTGGAAAGATCCACTCCAGAGAGAATGATTCTCTTGTGCGATTTCTTCCATGTGCAAACCATCGTTACCATCCTGAGATTATCTCAAAGGCATTACAGAAACGGAAAAGCAGAAACCGCAGAACATCAAGACAAAAATATGCAGATAAGAAGACAACCTAATCAGACTAAAGGATTCCATCTTATACTCGTAAAGGCGCGATTTTTTTCATGCCTAATTCATAGAAGTTATAGCATCGAAGCCTGGTAGGAGGGTGAACAAGAAACCCCACTTGGGGAGATGGAAAATATAAACAGCGATTTGGAAGGATTAAGATTTCAAATTATCTGTCAAGAAAGTGAAACACCAACAGGAGAATTTGAGCTAAAAGCACCTTCTGTGTAAATTTCATATACCCTACGAGCTGCAGATAAGATTACAATACGAAAATTGAGAAATAAACCGAAAGTTCACACATACGCGCACACACACACACAGAAAGAGAGAGACCCTGGAGTTTAAGGGAAACGACACCGTCAACGACAGATACAACTTCCACATCTCCTCCATCGGAGATGAGATAGGGACGAACGTTGTCAAGAACGATATTGACGCTCTCCGGAGTAAGTTCGTACGTCCTAGCGGAATACAAGCCTGAAACATCCCCAGAAGCTCTGATGAGAGTCCGGACGGAGGTTTTGGAAAGCAGTCCTCCCCGCAAAGCTCCTCCGACTCTTGTAGAAAGAGAGGAGGGAGAAGCCCAATGGCATGACGATCTTTTCGACTGCTGGGTGTGGATGTTTATTGGCGGCCTGCTCGCCGAGAGGCCTAAAATGCTCATTCTTCACTTCCAGCAAGTAACTCACGGAGACTCTGCGCATGGATTGAAGTAACCTCTAAGTACGAGTACAAGTTGGTGGTGTGTGGACGGGTCGGACTCGGTTCAGGTCCAGGTAAGTCCAAGTCTGGATGCTATTGGAAGACGCCAGCATGGGGTCTACCATGAGGAAGACCGTACCGACGATATCATAAAGGAAGAAAACCTAGAAACCATACTCGAACCGTATCCACCAGAAAAATAGTTTTACTTTAAGAAATTTGTATATTGAAAATTTATGGTTCTTATTGAAAACTGAGGCTGGATTTGGTTTCCATTTAGAATTCTCGTAGCACGATCTTTTTTTATGTGAAAAGGAGGAACCCGACCTGAAGAGAGTAAGAGTCTCGGGCTGAGTTACAATTGCTAAAAAGAGCAGTAGGAGCTAATCACGGAGCTATGACTCCCACGGTGAGCAGCAGGCAAAGAGGTGCCGGTGTCGAATTACATCTAGGATAGACGAGGATAAGCCTTATGCTATTGCTTGCTAACCAATTGGTGTTGGTGGAGATATTGAATTGTTGATGGTGACTTCTCATGAGGATGGCTCAGCTCGTTTTGCCAAATTTTGAAACTTAATTTTATCACTGTCATGTAATTTTCTAAAATTCACATGTCTTAGACGAAAATGACACAAATCAAAAGAGAACAATATAAGTATAAAAAACATTCTTATTACTGAGATTCAACCTAACGTAGAGACACATGGATAACCATTCCTAACAAAGATGCCTTCCTTAGAAAAGATCAATTTATCTTTCTCTTTCAAATCCATACTTATTAAGAAACCAATACCAAATTATTTCTTACATCTAATATAAAGAGCATTTCTTTAGAAGTAAGAACTTTACTCAAAGTAAATTTAAGTTCAATTATTTTTTCCTTTTATTTGAGTCAAAAAAGCATTGCTCATGTACAAAACGAGTTTGTCTTCTTTAACTATTGAAAATGCTTTAGCTTTTACACACATGACACGTAATACTAGAATCAACCTATCAAGATCCAATGGCTTATGTCATATACACTTTCGATATGATAGCTACAAGGTTGTCCTTGAAAGAATTAGAATTTTTGTTTTTGTTTACCTTTTTTGAGTATTAGCCCTTAGAATGATTGGGTTTTTCATAATAATAGCATTTGCCTTTGTTTTTCTTAGGTTTGGTGTCCTTATAATGGTTTCCATGAGATTTTTTTGTAACTTTGTTTCCTCCGCAACATGAACTTTTTCTTGAGTAGATTGGTCTTTAGAGTCATATTGCTTTCAGTATTCTTCCTTAAGGCTAAGGTGATTAGTTAATTGCTAAATAGAAATATCTTTTTTTTGTTTCTCCGTTCCCCTCCTTTCCTCTTCTCCCTCTTATGTAATCTTCTCCCTCATGTGGTGTTACCATGTTTTAAATACAATTCATACATAGAGCGGGGCAAGATGGCCGCATCACAGGAAATTGGGAAAATGCAAACAATTTGTACATGCAGTCTGAACTTTTTTGAAAAATTGCATACGCTACCTCACCTGAATTTCACCCAACTAAAGTTCCTCCTTTCTGAAAATTTTCTAGATCCATCTCTGCTTGGCACCGGCAGGAAACCACATAAAACTCTCATGCAAGTTCTTCCCTACTTGAACTTGGCCATTCTTAGCATCTACAACTGGTCTTTATGTATTAGATTTGAAAAGCATAACTTTTTCAAAGATATATCGACCTTTGGCAAGGTTAGGTGCTTAAAAGGTTTGTTAGAATTGTGCATGTTCACTTCCTTTTGTACCAGATTTGGGTGCAAATCTATTTGAGCTCATGTAATTGCTCATTAATGATCTAGCATCTATTATTTTATAATTATTCTATTGGGTAATGAGAAGCATCTTACTTGTAATATCTTTTTCTATGTACTTTGCTTCAAATTTATCCTATAGCTTTTTTGCCCAAAATTTGGTAGGTATCGAATATGGTATTGGGCATACTAGTAAGGATGTAACCCATGCAAATATAACCATTATTATCTCATTTTTGTCGCTTGTTGGCTTCTCTAAGGTTCTCATTTTCCTTCTCCATCAATTGGTATAGTCAGAATGTAAACAACCTTCAATGTGATTAGAAGGAAGTGTATTCTCTTTTGTCACTATAGGAAGTTGACTACATCAAACCTATCCAACGTAATGAAGTTTGATGTTGTCTCTCTAAGTAAAATAGTTATCTCGATGAATAAACCTAAAGATTTGTTGGTGGATATATTAAATGGTTAATAATGACTTATGATAGTGATGAATTAGCTCCTTGTGAGATATCGGCAATGACCTTTAGTGGAATCACCAAATGGCAAGCAATAAGTGGCTTGTTTAAACGGTATTGGCAATTAGCAAACAAGAAACAACTTTTTTATGGTATCAGCAATTGGCCTTTTCCATGCATATAAATGATATTTTCTTTAGAATTTCAGCAAATTTGAATTAGCTTGGCTTCTAGAGAGATTGACACTCTAGAAAGGAGATTAGGAAAGCATTATTCTTTGAGGAGCAGTAAATAATAATGTTGTGATTTACTCACCTCCACTAGTGTCAAATTACCGGATGCAATGGACTCCTAGAAATACCTTTAGGATGCAACAAAGGCCCTTGATACATCATGCATGAATATAACTCAGTCATAGGCAATATTGGCAAACTCAAGATAATAGCATTACAAGTCCTATTGACACTAAGATAGGACTTGTAAAAGGTTTTTCAAATTTTAGTAGAGGCACTTTGGTGGAGAAAGGCTTGGTATCAGGAAAACAATGGATGTTTGTTCTCTCTTAACTTTGTAGGAATGAGGCGCAGCTATTTATAGACCTAAATTGATCTTTGATAAAATTTATCAATAACTAATCATAATCAGCCATATACATGGATAACTAACCATAAGTCAACCACTTATATGAGTATTAATGAACCCATAATTGAATTATAAATGAAGGTCGTAACTCAACCATTTACATGGGCATAACTCACCCACAACTAAATTATAACTAAATACATATATTTTGAAAATACACTGACAATTGGCACATTGATTGGCTCCCCATATGTGTGTTGTATGTGAAGTTGCTAACGCTGCCTGATTTCTCTTGGCTTTAAGATTAGCCTTTGAATATTATTATTTGCACAAAGACCCCCTCCTATCTTAAGATATGACACCAATATCTTAACAAAATTTTGGTTCCAACTAGTGGTGGGTCTTGCATATTAGGTATCTTTGCATCAAGATCAACCTTCAAGTATAATGTGCATGACCCTCCCCGATTTGAAGAGAAGACACCAATGTCGTAGAGAAATTTCATTCCATGCATTGGTGGCACTTATAGATTAGGTCACTTGGCATCGATATTAGCCTGAGTATCGTGGGCATCACGCTCCCTCGTATGAAGATTTGGCACAAATATCATAGCAAAATTTGGCCCCATGTATTGGGACTTGCAAGTATGAATATGTAACTAAATGGACTTGTTCAATTGCCAACCCATTTGATGTAAGTCAAATTTAGGTCAAACATTACGTGTTTGATGCCTTAGTGGTAAAGTTGTAGACTATCAGGGGACATGAAGTCATTTTCTCTCTTTAGTCAAGGAGCTTTGGTTCTTTCCCATTAGCAATAATGCATTGTCAAAACATGGCACTATGTTTTACATCTTCTCATTCTTGTGGAAAACAAACCCACATGAACATGATATGGTTTTCAAGATGCATAACACTCATATGAGGGGCTCTTGCTCGTGTCAACCTAGACTCAAGAAAACCTATCTAGACTATTGTTTAACCATTAGATCAAGAGAGATGTTTGTATAGATTTAAGAAGAAAAAATAAATTTTATGTTTTGAATCTTGGGAGGATTTTAACTCCAAAGAAAGTGAAAGACATTTTTAAGATAGCTAAGACAAGAGAGATAATACTTACACTTATTTTGTCACATGCATCATGCAAGAGGATGTGAGGATTCTAGTGACAAACAATGATATCAAAAATAAATGAAAAAGTTGTGTTCATAAGACTTTTAACAAAAATATAGATACTAGTATTAGGTTAAGAAAGTTGGTAAACTTAAAAGGGCAACTAAATTGTATTTCCTAGCAGTATATTTAAAGGAATGGAGTCAAACATGCTCTTCAACTTATGAACATTAGTAAAATATATAGGACAAACAAATATTCATGTAGAAGTACAAAAAAATCTATAAGAGATGGTTATCACTTGACTTATAAAATTATTTATTAAAATATAAAGAAACCAAAACATGCTTGAGGAATAGAAGAAGAGTACAATTATACCCACATAAAAGAATAAGGTAGACATTCATAATTGCAAACTATTAGGGTATCAAGTTGATGAATTGTACAATGAAATTGTGAGAGAATTGTCAAACAAAAGTTGAAACAAGTATAAGTACAATGGAGAACCAATTTGGATTCATGCTAAGAAAATCTATTATTGAAGCTACACACCCAATTAAATATCTTATTTAACATTTTAGAGCACAAAAGAATAACCTTCACATGATATTTATTTATTTAGAAAAAGCTTATATAGAGTGCCAAAAAATATACTTTACATAAGCTTAGAAAGAGAGGTATTTTATTGATATACATTAATCTTATAAGAGATATATATGGTAGTGCACAAAAATATATGAGGATCCATGAAGGAATAACAAATTTTTTTAAAGTTAATACTGGATTACATCATGGAACAACTTTAAGTCCAATATTTATTTACCTTTATTATTGATGAGTTAATGAAGCATATTCAAAATAAAGTACCTTGGTGTATGTTATCTGTAAGTGATATTATATTAGTCAAAGAGTTTAAGGAGAAGTTAATATGAAATTAGAACTATGAAGAGAAACACTAGAAAATAAAGGCATTCAACTTAATAGAACCAATAAAGGATATATGGAATACAAGTTTGATTATTTGGTTATTATAGATGACATGAAAATTAAGATGAAAACATATTGCATCTCTAAAAGGAAAAGTTTTAATTATCTAAGATCAATTTTTACAGCAATAGAAAATTCGATGGAGATGTCATACATAGAACTAATACAGGTTGGTTAACACAAAGAGGTGAAACAAGTACTTTATGTGACATGTATATACTATTAAAGTCAAAACGTAAATATTATACAATAACAATTAGCCCAACTGTATTATATGGTGTTGAGTGTTGGACAATTAATTGTTAATATATGCAAAGATGTCCATAATAGAAATGAAGATGCTCAGATAGATGTGTGGCCACACAAGGAAAGATCATATCCATAATGAGGTTATTGGAGATAATTTGGGAAGAGCATCAATAGATATAAAATGAAGAAAAATCTTTTAAGATGGTTTGGACACATAAAACGAAGGAAAGAACATATCTAGGAAAATCTTTTAAGATAATTTGGGAGGACGATATTGGGTTTAGCTCTAGAACCCATCAAAACAAAAAGAGGTCAAATAAAATGTCTAGAAAATTTGACAAAAATAAGAGTCCAACATTTAAGAAATCACAAAAACCTGCTTCCTAGATAAAATGCTTCAATTGTAGAAAGATGAGATACTATAAAGTGATTACCATATTCATAAAAGTAATAAGGGCAACACCCAACAAGGTGAGTAAAAGATAAGCATGAAGTAATCTATGTCATTTCTCAATGTCTCTATATAGACAATGTTGTTATTGAATGGTTGATGGATTTTGGAGCAACTCATCACATTTTAAAGAGCAACGAGGGGGCTATTGATATAGAATATCAACCTAGGGAATATCAAATTTATATAGAAAATAATACCTATGTTGATGTTCTAAGAATTGGGTCTTGAATAATATTTCATGCACATCTCTTTTATTCACTAAAGTATAAAGTGTACCCAGGACATATGAGTTTGAATAAGTGGAAGAAATTAGCCAAACTCAACTTATTACGTTGAAATCATTCACATAGATATTTGTGGACCTTCTAGAATATGGTGTCATCAAGGGAAAATTTACTTTATAACCTTTGGTGGTGATTATTTGATGTATGAATATATATAACTTTTGTCACATAAGTCAAGGCATTAGATATATTCAAAGAGTAAAAATGCAAAGTTGAAAACCAATTGGGTTGTAAAATCAAAATTTTGATGTCCAATTGAGGTGGAGAATGCACCTCTACTAATTCTTTAGAATATTGCAAGAATTTTGGAATAATAAAGCATAATACCATGCCCACAACACCTCAGCGAAATAGTAGAGTTGAATGATATAATATGATTCTTTTGAATATGACTATGTCAATGTTAGGAGATGCTTCTCTATGTAGAAATTATTGGGGAGAAACAATATCTATAACTATGTATATATTGTACAAAGTTCTTCGTAAAGTTATATCTTCTATACCATATGAGTTGTGTTTAGTAGAAAATCATACTTGAGCTACCTCATAAGGTGGAGACTGATTCCATATGTAAAGAATTTAGACCAGTCTAAAGATAAGCTAGATAATATATTATTAAGATGTATTTTCATTGGATATCTTAAATATTCTAAAAGATATTAATTTCACAATAAGGACATTAGTTTAATAGAAAGTTGGAATGTTGAGTTCTTAAAGGAATCTAAGAATAATATTCTTACAAATAATGAAGAAAATGATAATAATCTTGTGGATCAAAATGAATCATCATGTGAAACCATAATTAATAACCTCTCTTATAGACTTATACATTAAATGGGCATGAGAGACGATGGACTCCTCCAAAGAAAGCAATTGGTTGTAAATGGGTGTTTGTTGTCAAAATGAATCCGAGATGGTTCCATTGCTCGGTTAAAGGCATGGTTGGTTGCTAAAGTTATAGGTTAATAAAATCTATATACAATATTAAACAGACACTTTGTTGGTGATATTTGACCTTTCAACATGCTATCGTAGAACTTGAATTTATGGTTAATCAACTTCATCAATGTGTTTATGTTTGGAATAGTGGGAGCCATTTTGTCATTCTATTCTTATATGTAGATGATATTTTGTTAATTAAAAATGAAAATGACATAATTGTCGAAACCAAGTCATGATTGAGTTCTAAGTTCAAAATGAAGGATATGAGAAAAATATTCTATATCCTAGGTATGAAGATTACTTGTGATAGAGTATTTACACTAGTCAAGATAGATATAATGATTAGGTAATTTTAAGCCTTTAAGGACACCCGTTGTAGGAGTCAAACCATGTAAAGCTAATTGCCCTAGTGATGGATAAGAAAAATCAAATGTTCTTTATGCTCATGTTATTGATAGATTGATGTATGCTATGTATATAAGACTTAATATTAGTTTTGTTATTAGTCTTTTAAGTAAATATCAAAGTAATCCTAGTTAACAACATTGGGTTGTCGTAGAGAGAATTTTGAGATATCTATAAGGGACAAGGGACTTAAATAATGTTAACAAGCATATAAATTAAAAGTGGTTGAATACTTATATGCTGACTTTACTGGAAGCAAAAACGATAACAATTCAATCTCTAATAATAATTTTCTTGTTTGGAGGAGCTGTTGTTACTTGATCATGCAAGAAATATGATTGTGTAACTTTGCCTATACAAGAAGCAGAGTATATTGCTTGCACTATGGTTGCAACTAGTGTCATTTGGACTTCATACAAGATTTGAAACTGGACATGTTCAACGAGTTGGTAGTCATATACTTTGACAATGATGCATCTATAAGCCTAACAAAAAGTGGAGTTGATAGCTTTTGCAACAAGCATATAATAGTAAAATGCCATTATGTACAAGATATATTTCAAAAGAATGAAATATCAATGTCTTATCTATTTAGTAAAGATATGATAACAAACCTTTTAACTAAAGGCATATCTGAAGATCTTTTTATACATAGATTTAAGATATAACTAAAAAACTCTTGTGAGAGAACACATACATGGATTATTCTGCAAGGAAAGTATATCAATTACGAAAAACTGCATAACAGGTATAACCTATGTTAGTTGCACATGTATGTGACTTGAAAAATTGATATAATAAGATAGTCCATGGAATAGAGGGAGCAAAACCATTGTACCATAATTCGGCTCAAGTGGCAAAGTAGGAGATGTAAGTTAATATACATGATTATAGCCATATTTAGCCTCACCACTATGCTTCCGTGAAATCAAGAAAGAAGGGTTTTCTTTCTTGATGTGCTAAATGTGAGAAGGAAATCAAGGAGTTGTTTCTCCCATGCTGAAAACAAAAAATCTAGAATAAAAAACATAAAAAAGAAAGATACAATAATATAGAGAGAACAATCATATCTTGACTTACTAAAAATCTCAGTTATGAAAATCCTCAAAGACGTAAACCACCTAGAGATTCATAGTTCCACTATGCTCTCATTAATTGCTCCATCTACTGAATCATCTACTCTTCCTTTTGCAAAGCTAATATAACAAACATAAACCATGTGTGTTTTCCAAAGATTATAAGTAGACGAAGATTTCTTGTAAAAGTTTCCCATCATATAAGAGAAATATAGAGATATGATGCATGTTGAAGTCCTCTATCTTGATAGTATTGCAATTTGATCTACAATTTTCTTGACTCTCTTGACCGTTTTGCATTGTTCCATTAACTCCATGAATTGTATGTAGACTGAATATAAAGAGAGATTCATATCATCTATTTCAATTATGAAGAATTGAAAACTATTATTGCCTAGTGCTTGGAATCACTCTAGTTGTTCCCAAATGACATTTAGGATTGTGTACATGGCTCCTTAATTTCTTTCTTAACATAAAGAAGAATATTATTTGGTTCATATGATGTTTCTTGAAATCCTCCCTACTAGGGCTCTGCTATAATCCTCTTTTAAGATAATGCAAATAACCTCAGTGTACATCACTCAACCTTTTATTCTTTAAGACATGGACAAACTAACCTTGAACCCTAAGCAAGCACAAAGATCCCTCTCATAGGTACTACTCTCACAGGCATTCTCAACCACCTCCTCTACCCTCTCTCATAGAGATAGGGTATTTTTCTCTTTGATTTTCTTACTAATGCAAAGTAATATATATATAAAAGGATGCTACCCATCTCCAACAATGTATACTCTTGTTGATCCTTATATTTTTTAGAAACATAGGTTTCATATAAAAAGTTATAAGGGTTTCAGGAAAGAATGTATACAAACAAGTATACAAACAATACCCTTATTACACTAAGTCTTCAACATGTATATATATAATATATTGTCTTGGTGACAACTAAGTCTCTACCCATAACTAACATTTTGTTTACATGTTGAAGAACATTATCTTTTTCTTTAATACTATGAGAGGTTTATTTCTAATGGAGAAACTTAACATGTAACTCAACTATAGTATCAGATTTGGCTGACACATACTCAAACAACTCTTTAACTATTTGATGAGGTCATCTCCCATATATAGGTTAACATAATGATTATGACTAAAATATCATCCTTTATAAAAGCTTTATAACTTTCTTTTTCTTCTTATGTTTTATTGGGCAAAGGTTGAGTTCTTGATTCCTTTAATACATACTCTACACCCTCTAAGGTCAAAACTAATGAGATTCTTTCTTCAAATTTGAAAGTTAAGGAAATTTAGCTTTTCGGCTTTTGCAAGCTCAAAAACACACACCCTAATAGTCATTTTTCAGGTCTAAGCAAATTCAACAACTAGAGGATCTAACAATTTAAATAAAAAAACTATTCTTATAAGCAACAAACAAGAATGAAAAAGAACCGCCAGTCCAAGCAAGAATAGTAATTTTAATGGTAATCCGAGCATTAAATTGCAATTACAAAAAGAACTAGTTTGCAATTTGCAAATAATCTGAAGTAGTTGTATGCAAATATTTGATAACAAAAAAATAATTTAAAATTGTGATGAAATTTTCAGTAAAGGGTCAAGGCAGAACAACAATTTCTCTGGCCATTTTTATATATAATATAATATCTAGATTTCCTTTTTATTTAATTTCAAAAGAAATTCTAGAACCCAGAAACCGAGTTGGTTTCTAAAAAACCGCCGCACCTACGGTTTTTGGAAACCAGTTTCTGGTTTTCTAAAACCGGATGCACGCACTGTTTTTTAAAATCGGGTGGTTTCTGGTTTCTTAAAACATGTGCAGCCACGATTAACAGACCAGATTGAATCTGGTTTGCAAGACACAGAGGGTGAGAAACAAAGAGACAAAAGGAGAGAGAGACTGGGAGTGAAAGACAGGAAGAGAAAGAGAGAGACAGAGAGAGGGTGAAGTCATCGGTATCTGGCCGCTGGTGCTTTTCAGGCGACTAATGGCCAAGTGTTAGAGTTCTTCTCTCTATCACTCCTTTTGGGCGAAAACGATGACTTCCGGGACTATTTGGCTCATTGCTCAGTGAGATAGTGTTCGTCTGGTACCGTGTCGATTTCTGCCGTAGCTCACCACAAGGAACTCAACCAAATACCTCAAGAGTAACCTAATATGGGTTATTATCGACAGTGAATCTAACATCCAGGCAAATAAGCACTACCTTCGATTCCTTTCCCCTTTTAATTTTTGTTTATGAATATAATTATCTGTTTTGTAAATCACTATTTAAATGCTATGGAGATACCTTATTGTTTTTTTTTTCTATATAAGGCCTCAAATTTCAATTGTGAAAAGAAAATCCATATTTCTCCTTTTTGTGTTAAAGAGATAAAAAAACTAATAACCAGGAATAATAGAAACAAAAATAGTTATTAAAAAATGCCTTCCTTTAATCTTCAATCCTTTTTTGGACCAAGACAGGGAACCGAAAAAGAACTCTATATTTTGTATTAGACGGTAATGATTACTTAATAATATGGATTAGTGTTGATTTTCAGAATATTTTCCAAGTTTACAGTCATCCCTTTCTACCTCTCTTCACATAGCTGAAAATATGTTTCTAGGATAGATACTCATACTTGGAGAATACTTCTTTGAATCGGACAATACTTGAGGAGTGGTTGTGGGTCGAGAATGTTCTAATAGCAATGTAAAAGGAAAATCAAATGATTCGGTAGAAGGAGGATTCAAGGAGAGTGTCATGGGACTATAAATCTCCGGGAATGGTTTGCATCCTAGAACATTTTCACAATTGGGATTGTCAATAAGTCAAGATACGAGAGTTCTCACTATATTATTTTATCTTATTCTTTGTTTCCCTTTTGTTTTTCATCTTGATTTTCTTTTTCCAGCTAGGGAGAAACGACTCCTTGATTTCCATCTCACATTTAGCACAAATAAATTGGTTTGATGATTGTAGGAAAATGCATTCCATGAAATCGGAAGAATCCCTTCTTTCCTGATTTCACGAAAGCATAATTGTGAGGCTAGATGTGGCCACAGTCATGCATATTAACTTAGAGGCTCTGTGGAGCACTATGTACAGTTTTGTTTTGTTGATAAATCTTTATCTTTGTTGGAAAAAAGAAAAGTGAATAAAATATCACCTTTGGAGTCTCCTCCTTCTAGATACAACAAACCAAAACTCATTGCTTACTTGAGTCTAATCTTCTCCTCAAATCCACTTTCTGATGTAATTTCTTCACTTCCCCTCCTTGGACCATTGATAATGGCACATCTGTCCACCATCTCTCCTTTCAATTGGCTTTCCATCATCGTATGAATTTCTCTTCTCATCTAATCCGATGTCTAGCTGAATCAGAGCATTAATTTAAGGTATTATGTACATAAACCATTGTGGCTTATACTCAATCATTATAAAATAGTAGGCCAACTATATTTATTATACTAAGGTCGATGTGAGTAACATTGTGTATAAGCTACACTATACATATGCGCGTACACACACGCACACACACACACACATATATATATATATATATATATATATATATATATATATATATATATATATATATATAGATAGATAGATAGATAGAGAGAGAGAGAGAGAGAGAGAGAGAGAGAGAGAGAGAGAGAGAGAGAGAGAGAGAGAGAGAGAGAGAGAGAGAGAGTCCTCTCTGTATTCCTTTTGAAACCTTGTCAAAATACAAAAATTGGGGGCACATAACCAGTCTGGTTTTTATAGAAGGCCAAAACAACCTGTCACTATGGGTAAATTGAGTAAAAAGTAATTAGTAAATAAATTGAAAAGAATAAAATAAAGAATAAGAAAGCAATACGTAACCATTAATTGTACATTTTATCCGACCAAAGGTAACCAACACTAAATTTTTTCATCTAGCATATCCAAATTTTCTAAGTTTATAACTGCCAAGAACTTTAAAATACCTACTTTAAACTTACGTCAATTTCACAAAACCAATATAATCGGGTCATTCATGTATTATGTTAGGTTTCACCAAAAAATCATAGGCTCTTTCCCCCTGTCACCTTCCAACAACATGGACAGAGGGAACGAAGCTTCCAAGACGACTCTCACGAGCACATTCCTTTTTCGTGCTGTATCCATGTTGGGTTCTCATTTCGTGTCAACAATTGCCACCCAGATCTACGGATATGAAGAAGAAAAGGGTTTGTTAGTATGTATACAAACTTTGTCTATTTTAGAAAGGCAGATATTTGTTTGACATGGATGATCGTCACTCTTTATGATTTTGAGTATGGAAGGGAGCAATGTGCATACGAGAGAGAGAGAGACGAACGATGTATATTTTGGATTTGAGTCAGTGTCCTATTGTCGTATCGTATAATTTATATTAGATACGTATTGCATACGCCGATCCCGTCTAGTATGGGAAAAGGCTTAGTTGTTGTTGTTGTTGTTGTATACGTATTGCATACAATTTTCGATACGTTACAATGTCTTGTTGCAAACTAAGACTATTGTCATGTTATTTGCGAAGGACGATAATGTTTCAGAAACTCGTTCTCATATGTATAATGTTGGACTCTTAGACGTGTACACCTGGCTTTGCCCTATGAACAAAAAAGAAAAAGAAGGTGAAACCTGAAGGGTTTGCCACGTACATCTTTGGGCTGTTCTCATGCATATTCAGGGGACCGCACCCCTGGTTGACAGGGCCGCGGCTACCCGAACGCCCACGAGCTGCGTACTCGGACCTAGTTGGGTCAGCTATTCCCTGCCCGTTTGCGTCAGGCTGGGTCGCGGAGGTGGTCTCAATATTGCCATCCTAGGTTGGATGGAGAGCGCCGGCCATGAGAATGGGTTGGGGATCATTGGTGGCCCGTACCGTGACCTAAATCAGCAAAGCGTGACAGGTTTCCAACCAACCAACTGTTCCAATTCATCAGGCCAATTTGAAAAAGTAAGGCCTACTTCACTCGATGAGTGGATCAGGCTAGAGTTGAAGCAGGATGGAGAATTCTGGTCTGCTGGGACCCAAGATTCATAACCAGGCCCATTTTTGTTTATGGGTGTT
Organism: Brasenia schreberi; assembly: GCA_036023115.1. Classification (NCBI taxonomy): domain Eukaryota; kingdom Viridiplantae; phylum Streptophyta; class Magnoliopsida; order Nymphaeales; family Cabombaceae; genus Brasenia; species Brasenia schreberi. The sequence goes on from JAYKKT010000048.1 coordinate 5,570,282, forward strand.
GTGTTGACTTGCCTTTTCTTTTTCGTTACAACAGGGAGACCGAAGCCAGGCATCCATGAGTAGGATCAGTTTGGTTCAGTGACTCAATGGACCAAATAAGACTAAAATTGTGAGGTTCAACAAGTTATCGTTCGAAGTATGTAATTACTAATGAAACTGTGACAAGTTATTTGAAGTACTTGCTCATTTTTTTGACATCCTAATTGCTCAACATTTGATAATAAAAAGAAAGTCAAAACGAAAAAAAAAGTTTTTTAGCGGTGCCCGTGACCTCAATGTTGGGGAAAGGCTCAAATCGGAATGCTAGCGGAAGTAAATATCGATTTCTTCTCCTTTCTGCAATTTGAAAGAGGAAGCAAGCAATGAATAATATGACATGACTAAGAAAAACCGAATCAATTACGCTCACAAAAAGCAAAAAGAAAGAATAATAGCCACCCCATTTTTATTATGGAGAACTCCCCAATGTAAAGAGAAAAACCACATGGCCTGACCCAAATAAACTTTTCCACTAATTAAATGATGGGATACACAAAGGTCTTTTCTACGACGACTAGGGGATTACCCTTGTATGGCCGGTCTCAAACCCGGATAAAGGAGGAGGGTTGCATTACGCTTTCGACATTCAGCATAAAACTTTATCGAATTTTTATATCATAGATTATACAATTTATGAGCATTGAGTTGGAGTGTCTCCTCTTAGCGACACTGTAGAGCTCTAATGTAATGAAAAGTAGTAAGCAAGGGCCTCTACATTTTCACTCGGATGTAGTAAGATAAGGTGATTCAAAGAATTCCACAAAGAGAGATGATTTATTTAGGATACTTAAATGAACATGTCGTTAAAAATGCATTAAGATATTAAGTATTCATGGAAATTATGGTTTTGGGGATATAAATGAGGAGGGTAGGGAAATTTTAAATTTTGATATAGCTTTTGATATCTTTATAACCAATACAATTTAAAAAAAATGAGATGAACATTTAATTACTTATAATAGTGGCTTATCACAAATACAAATCGATTATTTTGTTTGTAGGAAAAAAGATAGATCATGTAGTAAATAATGCAAGGTAATTCCAAGAAAAAGCTTAACAACCCAACATCGATTTTTAGTTATGGATTTAAAGGTAAAAAAGTGAACAAAGAAGAAAAGAGTGTATCGAGCTATTCAGACTAAATGGTAGAACCTCAAAGCGAGAAAGAAGGTATATTTAAACAAAAAGTTCTTCAAAGAGATGTTTAAAATTATATTGGTAAACCTTATGATATGTGGAACAATATGACTATATATATTAGGAAAGTGGTAAAAGATGTGTTAGGTAAATCTAAGAGAGGTGTACCTGCACAAAAAGAAGCTTACTGGTGGAGTGAAGTTGTACAAGATAAAATCAAGGCAAAGAGGGCATGCTACAAATTACATTATGCTAAGAAGACTAGTGAAACTTTAGAGGCTTATAAGAAAGCAAAGAAAGAAACAAAAAATGTCGTTAGTGAACCAAAAACTAAAATTTGGGAGGATTTATATAAAAAACTCAACTCAAAAGAAGGTGAAAGAAATATTTTTAGGATAGCTAGGGCTTGAGATAATAAAACTAAGGATCTTAATTTTGTTAGATGCATCAAAGACGAAGATGAGAAAATTCTAGTGGCAAATAATGATATTAAAAAGAGATAAAAAATTAATTTTATAAGTTTTTTAATGAAAATAAAGATATTAGTATTAGTTTAGGAGAGTTAGCCAAATCAGAAAAGTATATAAACCACAATTTCTACCGGCGTATTCAAAGCAATGAAGTCAAATAAACTCTTAAACATATGAAGGTTGGTAAATCTATAAGACCAGACAATATTCCTATAGAAATTTGAAAAATAATAGAAGAGACAAAAATCATTTTGGTCACAAAACTATTTAATAAAATATGGAGAAACCAAAAGATGTTTGAGAAATGGAGAGTACACTTATACCCATATACAAGAACAAATGAGACATTTAGAATTGTGCAAATTATAGAGGTATCAAGTTAATAAGCCATACTATCAAATTATGAGAAAGAATTATTGAATGTAGCTTAAGACAAATATCGAGTATAATAGAGAACCAATTTGGATTCATGCCAGGTAGATCTACTATTGAAGCAATTCACCTTTTGAGACGTCTTATAACATATTTTAGAGCAAAAAAGAAATACCTTCACATGATATATATTGATCTAGAAAAGGCTTACGATAGGGTGCTAAGAGATGTTCTTTGGAGAACCTTAGAAAAAAAAGGTATCCCATTGACATAAATAAACCTTATAAGAGACATGTACGATGGTACAAAAACTTGTGTGAGTACTCATAAAGGAATGATAGTCTTCTTTGAAGTTAATATTGAGTTACATCAAGGATCAACTTTAAGTCTATACTTATTTATAATGGTGATTGATAAGTTAATAAAACATATTCAAGATGAAGTACCTTGGTGTATGTTATTTGCAGATGATATTGTATTAGTAAAGGAGTCTAAGAAAAAATTTATTAAAAAATTAGAACTATGGAGAGAAACATTAGAAAGTAAAGACTTCCGACTTAGTAAAACAAAGACAATAAATATGGAATGTATGTTTGATCATTTGGTTACTTTAAAGAACATAGAAATTAAAATTGGCACACATTGCATCCTTACAAAGGAAATTTTTAAATACCTAGAACAATTTTTCAGAGTGATGGAAGAGTAATATAAGGTATTCTTTGTGATAAGAAGATACCATTAAAGTTAAAAGATAAATATTATAGAGCAACAATTAGACATGCCATGTTTTATAGTTTTGAGTGTTGAGCAATTAATCATTAACATGTACAAAAGATGTCCGTGACAGAAATGAAGACGTTGAGATAGATGAGTGGTCATATAAGGAAAGACTGTATACATAATGAGGTCATTAGAAACAAATTGAGAGTGACACCAATAGAGGATAAAATGAGAGAATATTGTTTGAGATGGTTTGTACATATAAAAAGAAAGATCAAAAGATACCTCTCTAAGAAGGTAGGAAAAACTAGATTTTGAAAGTATTAAAAGAGATAGAGGATGACCACAAAAGTGTTGAAAAGAAACAATAAAGAATGATTTATCTTATATTAAGTTAACTGCTAACATGATACATGATAGGGCTCTATGAAAACAAAGAATCCATATAGCCGATCCTGTCTAGTATGGAAAAAGGCTTAGTTGCTATTGTTGTTACTTGTATGGAGTACTTACCTTGTACAGGTTTATGCTTTGATTTTTTTTTAAAATTTTGGATTCATGTATTGATATGTGTGTAATGAGTTTTTAAAGCTTTTGTGATGAATAGGTTAATAGTATCAATCAACTTCATTTTGAAACCTAAAAGTGTTATTATTTGATTTTTTTTACAGGAGTATTATAAAAAGTTGATGTTGAAACTATATGCTATGAAATTGAGACCTATAATTTTCCTATATGAGATGTTAAGTTTGTTATTGAAGTTATATGTTATGTCAAAATTTGTATGTTTCAACCTTTAATAAGTTTTACATTATATTGTTATAGTGAACTTTTATGACATTTTAATGTTATGTATAATTTTTTCATTTTTATATGGTGACATACCTTTACCTATGCAACATAAGGGATCACCAATGCATTAAATAGGGCATGAAATTGACAAAGTTTTGATTCTCAAGAACAGAAAAATAAGTGAATCTAGCAAACAAATATGGTGGTGGCCACCATGATTATCGAAGATAAGCTTTCCGCCTCTCCCCATATTTACAAACGCTCTTTCTCTCATAGCATCTCACCATCGCACACACCTACCACATAAGAGGGCTCTCACTTTCCTCTAATGTATCAAACAGCCAAAAGGACTCTCTCTCGTCTCTTTTCTGTCACATGCACTCTTGGAAAGGGGTGGCTTTGTTTAAACTCATGCATCTAAGAACATGCATCACTCTTTGTCTCTATTATTGAATAGAGTTCTTGAATAATCTCTCCCACACCTTTAAGGAAATAGTTTCCTTTTGCAAGAGATGTTAGAATTAATGCTAATTAAGTATTGGGTTAATTAAACTATATATATTAATTATTTTTAGTTCTTATTAAGCACTCTCATATATTCATGTGATGCATCTTTGATATATATATATAAAAGTCAAATGTGACTTGTGCATGTGATAACCCAAAGATAAAGTTTATTCTCATATTGAAGGATGAAAGAAATTCACCTGTTCTTTTATATTGTTGGTAGCTTATGAACCTTAGTTCAAAGAGCTTGAAGAGGACATGTTAAACCGCACATACGTGCACATGCACACGTCGGGCCAGGCCAAGCTTAGGTTTAGGGAGGCATACTAGATCACATACATGTATCAGGTCGGGTTGGGCCTGAGTTTGGGAATGTCTTCTCTTTTCTACGTGATTTCCCACTACTCACGATACCTCTTCCCCGTGGTTTCCTGGGTGTGGTTGCTTCAGTTTCTCTATTCGGCTAAGGCGAATGAGGCATAGTCAAGTTTGGCTCGAGTAAGGTACATGTGTTTTATGTTGGGAGAATAACACAGGAACTCGCCTGTACTCTATAACGAGATACTGATTTCTTTAAGGCAAGTCTGCAAGGGTGACTCAAACACATAAGTTATATGCTTCTGCTTTTATTTCCTTGTTTTTTGTACGGTTTGTGCATCTCTTTCTTTGGATATATGGTTATTATTGATTTGGACATGTTTACGATTGTTGCATATTGATTTTTTATGCATGTAATCTTACGATTCATTCCAATAGGAGAGACATGATCTTTCTCTCCCTCTCACACAAACACGACTTACTCGAGGTGAACTTTCATCGGTTTCAGTTTGCCCACAAAGAGGAACTAGACTTTGATCGGGTCGGGTTGGGCCTCGGTTTAGGAATGGTCTTACCTCTTCTACGTGATTTCCCTTTACTCACGGTACTTGTTCTCCGGTTGTGGTTGCTTCCCTTTCTCTATTCGGCTAAGGTGAATGAGGCACAATCGAGTTCGGCTCGAGTAAGGTACATACATTTTATCTTGGGAGAATAACGCAGGAACTCACCCGTACTCTACAACGGGATACTAATTTCTTTAAGGCAAGTTTGTAAGGGTGACTCACACATATAAGTTCTATGCTTCTTCTTCTTCTTTGCTTATTTTCTGTATGGTTTGTGCATCTCTTTCTTTGGATATATGGTTATTATTGATTTAGGCATGTTTACAATTGTTGTATATTGGTTTTTTATGCATGTAATCCTACGATTTATTCTAATAAGAGACACATGATCTTTCTCTCCCTCTCACACAAACATGACTTACTCGAGGTAAACTTTCATCCGTTTCAGTTTGCCCGAAAACAGGAACTAGACTTCGATTGGGTCAGGGGTCAGGTTGGGCCTGGGTTTGGGAATTGTCTTCCCTCTTCTATGTGATTTTCCTCTACCTATGATACCTGTTCTTTGTGGTTTCCCAAGTGTGGTTGCTTTCCTTTCTCTATTCGGTTGAGGCGAATAAGACACAATCGAGTTCGACTAGAGTAAGGTACATGCATTTTATCTTAGGAGAATAACACAAGAATCTGCCCGTATTCTATAATGGGATACTGATTTCTTTAAGGCAAGTCTCCAAGGGTGACTCGCACATATAGTAAAATTGTACATTTCTAGTTTTATATATGTTATGCCAATTGACTATATAAATGTAAATATGTAGATAATGCAAAAAATGGTAACAACCTATATAAGATATATTATTGGTAGAACATGGTTAATCAAGTGAAAATAAAAGTGGGTTGATTGTATAGGAAGATATATTATATGAAGTTATAAACTATGTGTTGTCGAGTGATTTTATCGAGCGTTGGTAACTAAATACAAACAACTTCCATATACCATGGGGTGAGATGAATATCATCCTTCACGATGTATGTGAGATCCTTAGTCTTCCAATGGATGGTGAGCTTGTCGCTTTGACGATAGAGATGATGGCTAGAAGTATAGATGATATTTTATATGATATGTTGAACATGAGTATCGATGAAATAATGTTAGAGATTAAATCCAAAGACATTAAGCTCAAGGTACTCCAAACCTATTGTAGGAGAGGGAAACTCACCAACAAAAAAATATTATGTTACATTTGTTGTATCAGTTTGATTGTATGTTATATCCGAATAAGTCTAACCATACTTGAGGTGCAACAACATTGACATACTTGTACATGCAACTAGGAAAGATATCCATGATTATATTAAGGCACAACTTAGTGGTCATAGTACTATTCTCTAGATAATAATTTGTACTCTTGTGGTTTGATAAAATACTTCCATATAATTAGTTTTGATAATTCAATAACTAAATTATATGTTGTAATCATAAGCATGAATTTACGAATATTTCCTAGCCTTCACAATTAGCATACAACTAGAATGTGTTTGTGCAGAACCAAGATTAGGCTGGTGGATGAGAAATATTTGTCGCATCCATTCTCCTATTAACCATCTTGCTAAGTACTAGAATACTAATATTACTCATAATTATTTTTCTATACCAATGTCTTACTATTGTACATGACACACTACTTCTAGCTTTACAATACTTAGAAGCATATACCACAACTATTGTCGAGTGACCCTATATTATTGGATTTCATTGAGACATACAAATAGTGTTTCCAATGAGCACATCAATTGATATTTGATGAGATAACATATAATGGTGAGAATGCATGAGTTTAAAGGTGTAGATGATCTATATGTTGGGTTTACATCTTGTATTTAGGGTTTTGGGATGTTCTTTCATATTATTTATTATATATATATATATGTATATATATATATATATATGTATAAATGACATTAGTATTGAATGATATTTTGTTCTTCATTCTTCACCCTCAATATAATCAAGCAAATGCATAATTGAATACAATTGGATTAAAATAATGAGTTTATTTAAATAAAAAAATAATTATATTTACAAAATATAAAGAACATCTAATCATCGTCCTTAATATCACATATAGTGGCATCTTTTGGTCCTCTCATATGTACATCTCAATATATGTATGAAGTGCTTAATCCCAATTCTTGACACTTTTATGTGAGTATCATTACCAAAATAGAAAGATAGGAAGTATCGGAGAGCCATGAATAATGTGTATCTCTGCAAAAAAGTAAAATACAAGAGAAGATTAGTTCCAAATTGGATATACTAAATACTTAAATAACATCTATGTATTACAAAGATACTATCATTGCTGCTATAAAATGTCATGCTCATTAATGGTAGCAAATATACCATGCATACCTCACAAATGCTTACCATCCAACACTAATGATAGAAATATCCTCAACCCCCTCGTAGAGAGGAGTACCAATGTTATGCTCTATTGAATGGTGATGACCGAACCCATGTATGACAAGAACATCCAATAATTAGTAGGTCGGGGTCCATCCTTCTTGTATGCAATATGACGAATAGTAACATCAACACATCAATACTATCCTCCTTCATGAAAACTCATGAGTATAGGTCATGCATACCAGTCACTTTATTTAAGCACTCTTTGTGAGCTTCACATCATCAATTTTTCCCATCCCAAAAGTTCATCAATGACTTGATAAACATAATTTTCATCTCCAACAATATTCATTCAACCATTCACAAATATGCCTATAAAACATCGTATCACCGTCTCATATAACAATTCAAAGTCTAGTCATCTCGAAGTGTTCTTCTCAATAAGAGACCCAATACGAGAACCATGGAAGTCAACATTTGAAAGAGGATTACAACTCCTTGGTGAGGAACCACCCATTCTGTAGAGGTCTCATATCCTTGATCACGTCTATGCCTTCCTTCTCGAGAGACATTTCTGTCTGCATGCTCCCAAGCTAACAAATCTTGCTTTGTAGATATATTACATGGTCTCCCTTTAGGATGAGACATCTAAGTATCCTTCTAAGATAGCAAGAAATTCATTATATACTAAGCTATAATTTACTATTCCCTTAAGGTATTATAATACTTATCAAATAGCTTATCAACGGTCTTTACTTGGATTGGTTATGTATCAACTTATCCGATCTACTACATAGTACATGTCATTGCATAAAGTAAGTAACCAATTACTTTGGCATATTCTAGTTGTGCAGTTGGGCATCCTATATTTGATACTAATTTAGCATTATGATCAAAAGAAAGAGAGACAAGTGCATAGTCAAAAGCATTAAACTTCTTAATATTTTTTCGATATAATACAAATCTTAGGATATCTCATTCTTTGGTTATTGTAATCCCTAAAATAACATTAGCTACTCTCATATCTGTCATGTTCAAATTATTACATAATATCTTCTTTAGCATTTTAAAACTCATTTAAATCAGTACCAAATAAAAGCATATTATCCACATATAAGCAAATTAATACACCTTTGCTACCATAAAATTTACTATACACACATTTGTTTGATTCGTTAATTTAACAACCATATGCAATAATTACTTGATCAAATCTTTGATGTTATTACTTAAGAAATTGCTTTAAATGATAAAAGGATTTGACTAACTTGCAAATTTTATATTCTTGCACATGTGCAACAAACCCTTTGGGTTGCTCCGTGTAGACTCCTCGTCTAATTCATAATTTCAAATGTTGTTTTATCCATTTAGTTAATTACAAACTTATAAACAAAAGTAGGTGCTAACAATACTCAAATTGTAGTAATTCTTGTTATTGATGCATATGCATCAAAGTAGTCAATCCTTTCTTTCTAATTAGCACCCTAAGCAACTAATTTTACTTTAAAGTTTATCGTGGTTTCCTCAACTTTTTTTTTTTTTGAAAATCCAATATATATTGCTTTAGATTTGGGAGGGAGGTCCACTAATTTAATTTTATTTGTCATTATTGAGTTCATCTTATCTAAAATAGCTTCTTTTTAAAAAGTTGAAAGATTCTTTCTAAAATATCTGGAGATCACATTCATAAAACTTGTTCATTTTCTTTTGTGAATGATGTAATGAGACTTGTTTTTGCATGGAGTCAATCCATCTGTACCAATACCTTTAACTATGTCACCCTCGGTTGTTACTGTTACAAGGTGCTACCGTAAACCGAAACTCTTTTCCTTCTTCGACCTTTTGAGATATCGGCATTCACTCTTATTGGTCTAAGTTTTCAATATATAGCAATTTCTTTTTCTTATTCTTTTTACCCTTACCGTTGTGCTTATGGGATTTGTTAAATTCTTGTGTTCTATTTTTTTGAATTTTCTACACTTACTTTCCTTTATTACATGAACATTCTCTTGAGTAATTATTTATTTTAAAATATCACATCCCCAACCCCTACTTACCACTCCCACCCCCAACTCTTTCTTACCTTCATCAAGTAAGGTGTTGGGGTTCAATACAATTTCTATTCTCATTAGAAGTCCTTTAACACCCTACTGCTCAACACCACTTCCCTAACTCCTCGGCCCAGACTACCAAACCCTAATATAGAAGTCCTTCCTTTTGATATTCTTTGTCAAGAGAGATATCTTTCATATTGTGTTTAAAAGTATTTTGGAAATCTTTCTTATAAGGAAGAGTCTTGTCTATTATCAAGGAAATGGTGATCACATTGCCTATGTGTTGTTTAATATTGTTTAACATTCATTCAAGTTCATGTAATTGTTACATGATGGATATATTATCGATCATTTTATCACTATTAAATTTACTAAAAAGGAACCTTTTAATTGTTGCATCTTCTGTCATGTACCTTGCTTCCAACTTATCCCAAAAGTCCTTAACACCTTTTACCAAAAGACACTAGCCCATCGTTAGTATCCTTTCACAAAACATTGCTTATTTTGAAAATATTTTCATAATTTTAAATGCACACTTGGACCTACAAACGGATTTTGACTGATAAGTAGCTTGTTTATTGTGACTCAACCAAACACAAGTGGGCTCGTTAAGCTGTATGAGCAGAACGTAAACAAAGATAGGCACAAACAGGTTAGCATTAGCCTTGTAAGTATCCAGGACTTGTATTGAGCTTACTTTTAGACAAAAATCAACTTCTTACAAAGTTTTACGTAAAAACATTTTTTTGTTTATTTCATAAGCAGCTCGTGTTTCATTCATACTCCATTCAACCCACACAAGATAATGAGAAATAAACAGCTCTTTCTCTCTCTCTCTTTATATATATATATATATATATATATATATATATATATATATATATATATATATATATATAGAGAGAGAGAGAGAGAGAGAGAGAGAGAGAGAGAGAGAGAGAGGGTGTTCGGTTGGTTAACCAACCCTACTTGTAAACGTGACCAACTGCGGCAGGCGGTTGCCAACACCCTCTTTAGCCTTTTTAGTGAAAACGGATTAATGGCAACCTACTCGCCACCAACCCTGTCCTTACCGCCCTGCATTAACAGCTACACCCTCTCCAAGAGTACCTCTGGTTCATCACCCTAAAGGCAGAGTGCTACGCGACCACCTGCCTGTAGCTGTTTAGCCGACCCCCAACTTCGCGAGGGTTTCATATCGTAGCATTTTAAGAGTTTGGCGAGGCACATCCCAGCTGGCACGTTGAGATTGTTGGTCGCCTTCTTGACGACCCATTAGTGGTCACCATATAGAACTGTAGTCTAGAAAAGCAAGAAATGAATTACGCATAAAACTCATCTTCTTAAAAGCATCGCCTGTCCTTTCATGTGCCAAACGGTACCTCTTAAAGACAAGCCACCGTCAAAATCGTTCCGTATTTCTCTCTTGTTACTTGTAGTTCCAAACGACCAACAACACGCAATAATTTCGTCTGCATCAACTTTGTGGAGAACGCCAGTTTTCTCTTAGTATGTACGCCCCCAGGAATTGAACTAACGCGTACAATCACATGAATTGAACAGCCCAACCAGGTACTAGAAAACTGGTATTCTCTACAAGTTAATGCAGAGGAATATATATATATATATATACACACAAATAAGAAGCTTGATATATTTTATCAACATTACTTCCTAACATATCCAAACAAATCTAAACACAAAAAAATATATTTAGATTTGTTGCTAACATTTCCAACGAGATAACTAATATTTGAATTTTAAAAGCACATATTGTAAATGCATTTAATTCAAAGTAACTTTGTTGCTAATATATACCATCCACTATATATGTCATAATCTCAATCATCCATCTTTGTTATATAGTATATGCTAGCATACATAGTTGCTAACATATTCAAATAAATCTCAATCATCAACCTTTAGTTGATGAATAGTTAGAATTTGATAGAGATTCATATTTAAAAAGTATTTAAATATAAATAAAAAAGTATAATAGTACTTTTCATATTTTTAATTCAAATCTCCACTATTGATCATGCAGATCAAACAGTAGGAATGGTTAAATGGATTTAAGCATTGATCAATGTGTGCATTTACCACATTCTCTTTTTCGATATATATAAGTATACATATATATATATATATATATACATATATATAACATTATATGTATATATATCTGAGGATTTGATTGCCTTGCACATTTACCCCATGGCACAGCAGACAACACCATACACTTGCCCATACTCTCTCTGTTCGTTCCTTGTGAATGCATAACCCGACCTTTTACTCCTTATGGTTGTGGGTCAAAATCTACTTTCCAACCGAAAGGTTTTCAACATGATTCACCCAATCGAATAAATCTGAGGGCTAGAAGAGATCATGAATTGGAGAAAAGGATGGAAATAATATAAAATTGAATAAGAATCATAGCAAATAGGACCAAGTCGTAACATAGCAGCCGACCAGCGTCACACCCGTTTTCTACAAATTAGGACTTATTTTGGCTACACCAATGCTGTAAAAGAGGGAGATAAGGTCCCCAAAAGGAAAACAAAATATAATCTTGTATCTTTTTACAGTCAAGTGCTAGGTGACACGATGAGGCTCAATCACGACTACGAAATGAGTGGTTTTAGTTTTTGTTATTCATCAAAATGTTTATCCTATATGGTAACAAAGATTTAGAGAAATAACTAAAAAGCAAAAAAGAAAGTATGAGAACCGATATATATATTAGATAGATCATGACCACTACTACGGCCTTTCACTCATGTTTATCATTATTTTTTGTGAGCATGAGTATGATAATATTATTTTTTATTCTTTTTAAAAATTATTAAAAAATTTAAATTATACTAATACTACTAAAAATAATAAGTGAATATGAGTGGACATATCAGAAGTGGGCAGAATCAGTTTTTTCCTCTCTCTATATAGGATTAATGTATGATGATATTTATTTTATCTATGCTAATACTGCAAGATAATTTAATAGAAAACCATATCACCTAGGTGGTATGTATATCTATTAATCAATATATGTAATATCTTATCATGATATTTGTAACATTGCCCCCTTTCAAAAAAAGGAAAATATCAATTGCACTTCTTTATTTAATAAATTTGCTTGACTGAATTTCGGTTTTCCCTTGACATCAATCATGTCAAGTAATCAATAAGTGAATCAAGATTCACTTTGACTTTTTCAACCGGTTCCGCTTCTTCAATTACTTAGAGGTAAAGTACCTTTCTCAATATTGAATGCAACACACCTACCAACCAGATGAGTACAATTTTCTTCTTTACACAGACTTCATTTACCTGCGGATTGGGCAACGTGGTTATTTCCAAACATTTCCTGCACTATTTCTCAATGCATCAACTATATATACGGCCACTTTCCTTTGCCAAAGCCACCATCTTTCCGTAAGCCCCTTTTCTTCTATCAGGAAAATGTCTTCGATCGTCATGGATGAAGACCGAAAGGCCAAGGCAGAAATCTATTACGGAGACGCTATGTGCAGGATGAAGGCTCAAGAATTGCTCAAAGAGATGGAGTTGCCGAACGGACTCCTTCCCTTGGAGGACTTCACTGAGGTTGGGATCATAAGAGAGACGGGTTACGTTTGGTTGAAGCAGAAGCAGAAGAAGGAGCACTATTTCAAGAAGATCGGAAAGATGGTGTCCTACGCGACGGAGGTCACAGCCTACGCAGAGAAGGGAAGGTTCAAGAAGATGACTGGTGTGAAGAGCAAGGAGCTGTTGATCTGGGTCAACCTCACCGAGATGTATGTGGACGGTCAGAATCCGAATCCCGCCGGAAAGATCACCTTCATCGGCCCCGGAGGCATTGGCCGGAGCTTTCCCGTGTCTGCCTTCCAGATTGAGGAATAGGTGATGATTTTCATCGATAATTATGGGCGTTATCTATTTAGTAGTGCCTAGATTGCTTAGATATGCAAGATATATGATGATTAAAACCATGTTGAGGAAGTTATCACCATTAGAGATGAGAAGATGAAGCATTCCTCTTTTAATTTCTTTTCTTTTGTCATTGTTGGTGTTTTAATTTGATAATGATTTACTGCTAGAATGGATGCTTCTTTGTGTTTTAATGGTTAACATAGTGCCCCTCCAACCGAAATGTTTGTTCTATTTTCGGTCATGTTGAGAGAGAGAGAGAGAGAGAGAGAGAGAGAGAGAGAGAGAGAGAGAGAGAGAGAGAGAGAGAGAGAGAGAGAGAGAGAGAGAGAGAGAGAGAGAGAGAGAGAGAGAGAGAGAGAGAGAGAGAGAGAGAGTTACCCCACTGCTGAGCTCGATCTCTATGATGCCCAATACATGACTAAAAAAATGAAACTCAGGAACCGAATTCAGAACCATGCTGGTTGGTTCTGCCGATCTACTCACATGATCTTCAACTGGCCGGCACGAAGAACCTTACTAAAGATGGACATGCTTTCAATATCCTCCGGAAAGAGAAGAGGCCGTTAGGGTGTTTGATTCGTGGTGCCCAACAAATTGCAGACTCAGGCCATATTAGGCTTGAATTGGTATGATTCACAAGTGAAATTGATGCTTAGATTTTCGTATAAGATGAAGGAACAATACCTGAGGCAGTACATGGGTTTTCGTGAGGTTTGTGGCCTTTCCTGTGTCAACATTGACCTGTCATATTTGTAAGGGAGTGACTGGAACGCTATAGATCTATCCGCAACTGATTCGATAAGGGCTTCAATATGAAAAACTCAGTCCGAAAACCCAAGAGGAAAGGAGTAGGCACTCCTCCATAAATACAGGGAAAAAAAAAATACAGTGAAAAACGACATAAAAATCCCTATCTGAAAAACCTTACTTGTTCGTGTGATTCGCTGCTCAAAAACAAGGTCTACTGCTGTTGTTGTTGTTGCTGTTACTGCATACCAAGAGCGAGGAACTGAAAACCGTCTCAGGTCTCAGGTCTCAGGTCTTTGCAGAGGTCATCAAACTGAAAACTATCTCGGGTCTTTGCAGAGGTCATCCTTGACTTCAGTGACTTCCATGTTTGATGTACAGTAGAACTTGCAAATGCAAACACGGAACTGCATACAAATGAAACACCCTTAACGAACACAAACACAGGTATGCTGTAAGATGTGCATCGAATCTAAAACCTACCTATTCATTCGATTCAAATCAACCTGCTTTAGGCCTCTCAAATTCTGAGAGAATGCTTTTCGCAAAAACTCTACATAGAAAGACCATTCCTAGCAAGCCTCAACCAGACTGATCACCTAAGTCGAACCTAGCCTAGCTGATCAGGCTACTGGCTTCGGGTACTTTAGTGGTGTCTTCCATCTCCGCTGCTCTGGGAATAAACCGATCAAGTTCTATGATAAAATAATATAGTATACTTCGAGAGGAAGTAGCAGATCCCATCAAGCACTGGAGGTGTGTTGAATTGAATCAATAGTACAAAGCATCCCTTCACGAGCGCTTTGATGCATAGCTTATTTGTGAATTATCAAGTCTTTGATATGTTGCACAGAGAAATTAATGGAGTGCAGGATTTGGGGTTCTATCGAAACTGCTTCTGTGAACTGTGTTTATGCTTCAGAGAGAGCAACGCTATGAGTAATATATCGATCCTTGTCAAATCTGGTGAGCATCGCTGGGCCTTTTCACCATTGGATTAAGTTGCTCTGTTTTCAAAACTAAAAGGCAGCCATCAGTGTAATGGCAATTTGCACAGGGTGATTGAACAGCCACAACTCTTCATGTAATGAGGCAGCCGATTGATTCAAGGGTGTATGCAAGCAAGTGATGACCAAGAGTCACGTCTGTTGACACTGAAAACTGTACCCTCAACTACAGGTGAAAGCTTGAACTGCCATGATGTGTTAGATTTAATGTTAATTAAGTTAGCCCATGTGCATTAATAACATTTAGTTCATATTGATATCTCAAATACTCAATTAATGCATTATTAATGAAAAATTCTAAAGTACAAAAGGTCACATGTAAGAGACTTATGCAAGTGATACCAAGAAGAAACAAAGTTTAGTCTCATACGGAAGAATAAGACAAACCCAAATATCCTTTTATATAGTTGGTAGCTCATGAATTTTAGTTCAAAAAGTTTGGGGAGAACATATTAGACTATACACGTGTGCGTCGGGCTAGAGTTTGGATTTGAGAATTGTCTTTGGTTTATCTTTTTACTATAAAATCTTTTGATTTAACGGTTAATAATGCTTACATGGGAACAACTATGGGATGAAGAGGTGTATCGTTTGGATCAGATTCACAATCCGTAATCCAAGACGCAGTCTACAAATATGTGATTACGACTTCCTAATAAGTACATTTTGCGTTAACACTCTCTCTGCTCTCCTCTACCCATGGTATTCCCTATTATGTAACTCCCTCTAATTATAGGCGATTGAGACGTGATCGAGGTTGACTTGAAGTAAGGTATGTGTCATTCGAGTTGTGTATGTGTTTTTATATTGGGCGGAAAGCGTAGGTACCCATATATATTTATAGTGGGACATTGATTTCCTTAAGACAAGTCCGCAAAGGAGACTCTCACAGATAAGTTCTTTTTTTATTACTTCTTTTGTTTTAATTTTTCGTACGGTTTGTTTATGGCATACTTTGGATTCACGAGTGTTGTTATATGGGGTATGTTTATATTTGTTACATATTGGTTTATTATGCATATATTTCTATGAATTTTGTCATAGTAAACATGTCTATAACTACTACCCTCTGACCTAAGGTCAACTTGACCTTGATGTTGGAAAACTTTATTGGTCTCCATTTTAAACACTAAAAGCAACGTATGAAAATTTGGTTAATCATGTTAGGGTTGTATTTGTATATCAAGTCTGATTGTCCCTAAGTCGATGATACTGACCCTAAAAGTTCAGATAAAATTGTCAAGTGGAAGGAGAAGGATACCTTATTTTGATGTTGTATTTTATTAGCATTGTCAAATGTTTTATTCAACGTATATAGTTATTCTCCTTCCATGATAACGAAAGATCTATTGGCTACCTTGGATAAAAAATACAATACTGAAGAGCTCAATCTTAAAAAATATTTCGTGACTAAGTTTTTTAAGTATCAAATGGTAAAGGAGAAATCTATAATCGAACATGCCCATGAGTTAACTTTTTATACCATGATCTGAAGGAAGACGAGATGAAGCTTTCTGAAAAGTGTATTGTTATATCTATTATTGAGAAATTTTCTAAGTCTTCAGAGGGTAGACATAGCAATAGATGAAGAACATAGAAATTAGAAACCCGTTATAACTGTAGATAGTATCCTTAGGGTTAACCTAACGATTGAAAGAAAACAACGTAATGACCCTAAAGAAAAATAGACAAAACATAAACAAAAGGACAAGATTCAAAAGAAACCCAAGAACAAACCATACTGACTTTGTAGTAAGGTTGGACATTGGGCAAGGGATTGTCTCTCAAATAAAGTCAAGAAACATGCGATTACTAAAAGAGTTATGGTCAACATGGTGATAACCATTATGCTTACTAGTTGTGGGTATCTATCCCTTAAACCCCATATCCTTTCTATTTATCAGCCACAATACTAAATTGTAGTCACAGGCTAATGTGGATGTTTGTGCTGACTAATCTCTTTTTGTGTCTTAAGAGATCATTTGTCAGTTGAAATCAAGGGCGAAGGGTGTGTGGACTTGAAGTTTCCTTAAGAAAATATTCTAACTCTTAAGAGAGTTAGACATATTCTAAGGATTCGCCGTAATATTCGCAGTGATCTTGTTTTAGTTAGAGAAGAATTATTGTTAGATTTTAAATATAATAAAGTTATCATTACACGACTTAGTACAAGGTGTTTATTTGAGAAACTCTATTTATGTTACGTAGAGGATTTGTTTAAAATTAATATAGAACCAATTATTGATTCTTGTATAAATTTTAAATGATAATAAATCTTTTACTTTTGCTTCATCTTTTTTTCCTATGTACAATATTGAATCATCTGATGTATGACATGGTAGGTTTGGCCACATAAACTTTGATTCTATGAAAAGAATGATGAACTTAAACTTATCTCTAAGACTGTTATAGTTAGAAAACACAAATGTGGTATATGTATAAGTGAAGCAATCTAGGAAACCTTTTCATTAGGTTAAAAGCAAATCAAAGATTTTGGATTTGGTCCACACTGATATTTATGAATTCAGTAAAATAACTACAAGAGATAATAAAAGATATTTTATCATGCTCATTAATGATTGCAGTAAATATTATTATATTTATTTGCTTAAAAGTAAAGATGAAGCTTTAGAAAAGTTTCAAATATTTAGAAATGAAACATAAACTTAAACAACTAAGGTACTTAAACAATTAATGTCTAATAGGGAAGGAAAGTATACCTCAAACATTTTTCAAGTATATTGTCAAAACAACAGTATTGTTCATGAGGTTATTACTTCGTACTCTCATCAGGCTAATGGGATAGCTGAACGAAAGAATATAATCTTATGTGATGTGGTTAATATTTTACTTCAAAGTTCTTAGTACCTACCTATATGTGAGGGAAGCTTTTAATATAACTTACCATGTTCTAAATAGAGTTCTCATCAGTATTAGAAAAGTAGTCAATTTGAACTTTAGAAGGGTCGAAAGACTAGTCTCAAATATTTCAAAGTGTAAAATTGTCTTATGAAAGTACTCATCCCTAAACAAAAGAGAGAAATTATGACCTAAAACAATGGATACTATATTCCTACGTTATGTGTAGGCAAGTTATGAGTATAAATTTTTGGTTATTAGATATGATATTTTTGGCATAAATGTTAACACATAGTTGAGCTTCGTGATGCTACATTCTTTGAAAATATATTTTTTATGAAAACTGGAGTTCTCCAAAATGTATCTTCTACATATTCTAACCCTACTGTTGGTTTTATCCCTGATCATATGGAAATGATGACAAATATGAGAGTGATCTTGATTGTGTTGTTTTCAGATTAAATGACTTTCAGGAAATAACCGAACAAAGGAGAAGTAAATGAATTAGGATATAAAAGGATTTTGGAAGTGACTTTGTTACTTTCAATATCGAGGATGATCCTATGACCTTCCAATAGGCTATGATCTCATCGAGGTTAAGTTTTGAAAGGAACCATTAACAATGAAATATAACCAATTCTCTCCAATGGTACTTGAGAATTTATAGATTTGCTTTCTAATTGTTCTATTATAGGTTGAAAGTAAATTTTTAAGAAGAAACTGAATGCAGACGAAACAATCAACAAGTATAAGGTCAGGTTAGTTGCTAAGGAATACAAACAAAGGTTTGGGTGCTTATAACAGTTGCATCTCTATAACCTTACAATCTATCAGATGAAAGTGAAGACTGCTTTCCTGCATAGTGATATCCATGAGAAAATTTATATGGATTAGCCAAAAGTATTTATGACTCGTGGGAATAAGTCTAAGGTGTTTAAGCTTGTTAAATCATAATATAGTTTGAAACAAGCACCTAAACAACAATATGAAAAGTTTGATTATCTGATATCATCTTTTGGCTTCATTTCTAATTATTATGATAAGTGTGCTACTGCAAGTCGATAAATAATAAGTGTTATTATGATACATAGATGATATACTATTGTTTGATTGTGATATGAGAATAGTAAATGAGATTAAGTCATTCTTATGTTAGGTCTTAAAATCAAAGGTCTACTAATGGTATAGTAATTTCTCAATCTCACTATGTTAAAAATGTTTTAAAAAGATTTGAATATACAAACTGTTGATCTATTAAGACCACATATGATTTTATTATGAGATTATCGGTAGTTTGATGTATCTAACTAACTGTACACAACTAAATATTGCATTTGCTCTATGTAAGTTGAGTAAATCCATCAGTTGTCCAGATAAAACCCATTGGTAAGCTCTACATAAAATACATCGCTATGTGAAGGGAATGATTTCCCTTCGACTATATTATGGTAAACATTCTTATCCTCTTCAAAGATTTAGTGATGTTAGTTGTATAACAAAGAACTCTAGGAGTAATGGGTCACTGGATATGTATTTCTTGTGGGTGGTAGCGCTGTCACCTGAAAATCTAATAAACAAACTATTTTGCTTCGTTCTACCTTTGAGGTAGAACTATATGTTTTGGATGAGACTGGATTGGAAGTTGAATGGCTTAAGAGACTTATTCTAGTTTACCTATGGTAAAGAAGCAACTTCCTACAATTTCAATATATTATGATAGTATGACTACAATTGCTAAGTTCAGTAGTTCTAAGTATAACAAAAAGCAACGTAAACACATCCATGTCAAACTAAAGTTTGTAAGGGCTTTGGTGTCTGATGGGATCATGGCTATAGATTTTGTTGGATCCAAAGATAATACAATTGATCCTTTGACTAAGGGTCTATCAATAGCATTAGTTGAGAAATCCAAGTTGGAGATGGGACTAAAACTCATGATTTATTTACAAACAGTAGCAATCTAACCTAAATGAGTTAAAATCCCACGAAATAGGTTCAATGTGGTAGTAACAAGCTTTTGGGTGAATAGGATGACACCTTGTACTATGTGATACGTTTTAGTATCTTTGTACCTTGTACTATGTGATACGTTTTAGTATCTTTGTGTCTGTACTCTGTAAACCAAAAGTTTCATGACTGTAAGTTTAGCAAGAGATTATTTTATGAATGAGATCAAGTTCTAAGATATGATGCTAGTATTATATCCTTGGAGATACCCAACTAAGTGATTGACATTGTGTGACCATAATAGGAGAATTGGGTTGTTTACTCAAAATCAATAATGATATAGGATATGGATGCATGGGCATTAGTGTATCACCTCTAAAGGTCACACCATAGCCTTTTATTATGTTGTTATAAATAAACACCTTTACACCTAAGGTTCATGTTAGAAATATATGTTTACCTACTTCCTGTAAGGGTAATATTTGATAACTCAAGTAACGGTTCAAACTAGAAGGTATCATTAATGAAAACATAATATAGTGGTTGGTTTGGGATGACACTTTTACACTTAAGGACTTTGTGGATATTGTTGGATTTAATGTTAATTAAGTTGAGTTTATTAAACCCATGTGTATTAATAATATTTAATTCATGTTGATATCCCAAATATTCAATTGGAGCATCATTGATATATGTAAAAAATACTAAACTGTAAAAAGTCAAATGTGAACGACTTGTGCATGTGATGACCAAGAGAAGACAAAGTTTAGTCCCATATTGATGAATGAAACAAACCCACATGTCCTTTTATATAGTTGGTAGCTCATGAACTTTAGTTCAAAGATCTTAGGGAGGATATGTTAGATCAGACACGCGTGAGTTGGGCCAGGGCTTGGTTTGAGTTTGGGTTTGAGAATTGTTTTTGGTCACTCTTTTTGTATGAAAATCTTTTGATCTAACGATTAAGAATGCTTACGCGGGAATGGTTATGGCACGGAGAGGTGCGTTGTTTGGATCAGATCCACGATCCATCATCTAACACGTAATCTATAAATATATGATTATGACTCCCTAATCAGTATGTTTTGCATTAACACTCTCTCTCCTCCCGCCCCCATTCTCTGCTCCCCTCATGGTGTTCTCATTTGTACTTCCCTCTAGATATATACAATTGAGGAGTGGTAAAGGTCAACTCGAAGTCAGCTCCTTATCTTTCGAGTTGTGTATACATTTTATCCTGCGAGGAAGGCGATCCGTATGTACTTATAGCGAAATGCTGATTTCTCTACGGTAAGTCCACAAGGGCGACTCACATAGACAAGTTATTTTGTGATTACTGGTTTTGCTTTTGTTTTCTATACAGTTTATTTATGACATACTTTGGATCTATGGGTATTGTTGTGTGAAACATGTTTATATTTGTTGCATATTAGTTTATTATGGATGTATTTCTACATATTTTGCCAACAGGTCAACCGTAGAACCAAATCTACGATTGCTTTTCCAAATGGATGGAAGGTCGTGGTGTTTAACTAGAGAATTACAACATACTCAACACTCAGTAAATACTAAACACTCAGTAAGAGGGTGAATGGCCAGGATTAGTGACACAGTTCAAGAAAGGACACCCTCACGTAACTCTGAACGGCCGAAGGAAGGGTTACACATGTGCCCTCTCAAGTTTCAACGGATCTACACTAACTGGCTCTTGTATGACAGAAAATTCAACCACTGTTCAGTGCATACTAATACATGCCTGCTCTACGTATATAGCCTTGAGTTGACAGTGAACGGTGTTGCCTCTCATCCTTGTGTTGCTTTCTCTACGTATCTTTCAAGATCGTTCTTTTGCACTCTTTTATGGGCACAAAGAGTTGAAGAAAATAGTCATTGATTAGCTAGGTTCTGGACTTAGTTGTGTTAATGCATGGTGAACTATTAGTTCTTTATTATATCCTAATTATAACGATTGCTGAGATCTTTTGCATTGGGATACTTGTTATCGCTGGTGGTGAATGCGCATAAAGATTAGAACTGCACCTTGAAGACTCACCCGCTTTTTTGCAACTTTATTTTCAAAAGCAGCGCACCATCGATTTCAGGAGGAGCGTCTAAGTCGTCGTGATTCAAGTCAAGTATGTCATAAATTCTATCTGTTGGTGGCCTTATTTGCAACCCGCAAGTGGTCACCATACAGTACTCCAGTCTGGACAAGCAAGAAATGAATTACACGCACAGCTCATCTTCTTAAAAGCATTGCCTGTCCTTCCATGTGCCAAACACTACCTCTTGAAAACACCCCACCGATCAAAATCGTTCCCCATCTCTCTCTTGTTACTTACGGTTCCAAACGACCAACAACACGCAATAATTTTGTCTGCATTAACCGCTGGAGAACACCAGTTTTCCCATACAGCGTTAGTATTTACGCCCCACCCAGGAATTGAACTCACACCTGCCGTCACATGGATTCAAGAGCCCAACAAGGTGGGCTAACACCTTGAGTTGCATAAAACTGGTATTATCCATGTGCTAATACAACATCAACTAAGCCTTTTCTCATACTAGATGGGGTCAACTACATAGATTCTTTGTTTTCATAGAACTCCATTATGTGTCATGCTAACACTTAACTCAATATAAGATATATCATTATTTATTATTTCCTTCCAACACTTTTGTAATCTTTCTCTTCCTCTTTTAACATTTTATAATCTAGTTTCTCATACCTTCTTACTACAACTTCCCTTGGATGTCTTTCTATGTGTCTAGATAATTTTAAATGATTTTATTTCTTTTATGTCATCTATTGGTGTCACTTCCAAATTGTTTCTAATAACCTCATTGTGTATGCGGTCTTTCCTTGTGTTATCACTCATCCATCTTAGCATCTTTATCTTTGTCATAAACATCTTTTGTATTTATTGATAATTAACTATATTTATCTTTCAACTTTAATAGTATCTTCTTGTCACATAAAATACCTTATGTAGTTCTTTATTTTAACAAATGTGCATTAATTCTATGTGTAACATTTTCATTAATTTTTTCATTGTTTTGAAAATTGACTCTAGGTACTTAAAACTTTCCTTAACAATGTGTGCCAATCTTAATTTGTATATCATTTTAAGTAACCAAATAACCAAGCTTGAATTTCATATATATTGTCTTTGTTCTACTAAGTCAAAAGCCTTTACTTTCTAATATTTCTGTCTATAATTTCAATTTCAAAAACTCTCTTAGCTTATGAAAGGAATTATCAAGTCATGGAGAAGACATGCTTGGCCCTAGTTTGGGCCTGCCAGAAATTTCGACACTATTTCCTAGATCACGAGATCTGGATAGTGTCCAAGTGTAAACACCCCGAAATCCCACGATTTTCTCAAATATGCATGTTTTCACAAAAGCAGCCCCAAATATTTTGAGCCTGGAAACCCGGGAGCCTTCTAGACAACCCTGTACATATTTGGAGCCTGTATATACGTTTTAAAACTTTATACATGTAGTTTTAGACTTTAAAAAGTGTTTTGAAACCCCGAAAGCCTCCTAGCTTGACAAAATCAGGACCGAAAAGGCAAAAGAGAGCCCAGACCCGAAGCATACTTCAAGCCCGGCACATCAACTCTCGTATCAAAATCATCCTCAAATTCTCAGACATCCAAGCCCCAAATATCAAAAAAATGGTCAAAATGAACTCCTGAAGGCGAGAAGAAGATCGAACGACAATGTTGGCGAAGACCCAATGCAAGACGGAGTACTGATGAAGTCAGGCCCCGTACAAACCGTCCGATTCAAAATGCCATGAAGGAATCAAAAAATCATATTTGGGTCGGATCTGGACCATATATATCCAGATCCAAACCCAACATGCATTTGGATTTAGATTTGGATTTAGATCCCAAGATCCAAATCCAATATCTGTATCCATAACCCATATCACCTCCCCATAAATAGGAGTGAGGGGCCCACAATATTTTACGTGAAATGCCTTAGAAGGATTGGGTAGAAAGAGAAAGGGGGCTATAAAGTATGAGTGAGAAAGTTGGTAGGCTTGACTTTTGGTCAAGAGTGGGTTAGCCTTGTGGGTTTAGCCAAGAGTGTGGGTTTAAGCTTGTATGCACCTACACTTGACCTAGGGCTGCACCAACTTGGACATGGCTGCAACTAAGGCAAGGGACCGGCGCCAAGGGGTGGTTCATAAACTTAGCCCCAAGCTAGCTCACCTCACCTAGCCATTTTCCCTAAAACCTAACCTAGACTTAGCCATTCTCGCCCAGAACCACACCCACTTTACCTAGCCGACCTCACCTAGTTGGACCACCTAGACCCTAACCAACTAAGCCTAAACCAACCTTAGTTCACCTAACTAAGTCCCTAACCAACTAAACCCAGCCCACCTAACCGACCTACCCCAAACCACTAACCCAGCCCACAATATCCCAAAACCGACCTAAGCTATTTGCAACCACCCCCATCCTAACCCCTAAAATATCTAGCCCACAATATACCCCACCCCACCTAATATAAATATCTACCCCCCAGCCTACCTAACTAAGCTTGGTTCATAACTAGACCCAACCACTCCCTAACTAAGCTTGGTTCATAACTAGACCCAGCCACTCCTTAACTAGATAAACCTAACCGACCTTAGCCATAGAAGCCCAACTGACCTTGCTTCCTAAACTAGATCCAGCCACACCCTAACTACCCACCCACCAACCTAACTAAGTCCCTAACTCCCTTATCCTTCCCAGCCACCCCTAGCCTACTATATAAACCCCCTCCTTCATGCGAGTCTCCTCTCTTGGATTTTCCAGCCCTTCACCCTTGGGACCCGGCCAGCACCTCCCTTCATCTTCTCCACTCCAGCCGACTCCACCACCTTCCACCTTCGGCGAGGAACTCCACCCGGCCACCAGCACTTCCTTCTTCCATCCGGCCACCAACACCACCTACCGCCTCCTTCCTGGTTAGTACCCCACCTCAACTTCATCTAACCAACACCTCCTTCATTCCCAGCCGCACACTCCCATCCACCCGCCACCTTCCATCCACCCAACCAATACCTCTCCACTTCCAGCCGATACCTACCTGTCCCCAAAACCCATCCCAACTCCTAGTAACACGCCTTAGCCCAACCTACCTTCTCTACCACACTTGGACACTCCACCACCCGGCCAACATCTGGACACCCCACCACCCGGCCAACACTTGGACACTCCACCACCCGGCCAGCACCCCTACCTGTCGTGACCCTCCACCTAAGGGACTCCCCTTTGGCTTCCCAAGGCGACTCATTAAGGCCAAATTCACGCAAGTTGAACATGGACCAGCTACATGTAAGTGCTTAAACTCGGTCCATTATATGAACTTGCTTTATATTCAATTAAATTTTGACATGGGGTTGTAATAATGGAGCGTAGTCTCCCCCCAAGATGTAATAACGTGGTTTGACACACAAGCACCCATGTGCACTTGAGCCTTTTCGCTCTTAGCTGCACACCTTTTTGCACACACACGGGCCTTGACAGCCCCTAAGATATAGTTATATTTATATATATTCAGCCGCGTGTGTTTTCATTTAAGTCGTGGGTGTTATTTTTCAATTCTACACTCACACACATTGAGCTTTCACTCTTACTCCCAAGACCTTAATAAGGGCCATATTGCAATTTAATTTGGGTGTTTCATTCAAAGTTGTGTGCGTGGTTTTTCAATTCTACACTCACATACATTGAGCTTTCGCTCTTACTCCCAAGACCCTAATAAGGGTCATATTGCAATTCTATTTGGGTTTTACATTCCAAGTCGTGTGAGTTGTCTTTACATATATACACAACACCCACACACACGTTGGTGACCTTCGGACCCATATATATATAGTTGTATTTCCCTTCCGCTATATCTTTAAGATTTGGGTTTTAAGGTTCAACTGTGTGAGTAGTCTTTCCATATATACACGACATACACTTACACAATTGAGCCTTTCCGCTCTTAAGATATAGCCATATTTCCCTTTTGCAATTTACATTACGCAATTTCCCTTAAGCATTGTCTTTCAATTTCAGGTTTTCCCTTGGAGTTGTGTGAGTTTGCATTGCATATTCACCATACCACGAGCTAGGACGCATATTGCATCAAAGCAAACCCCATACTCCTGTGCAAAAATCACCCAACTTAGGTCACTTGCGCACACACCTAGTTGGCCTAAATAGTATAAAATTGAAAGACATAGGCACATGCAAATCCCACGTGAAATAAAATTTGCAATCATACAAACAAAACTCAAGTCAAACACTTTGTGTATTTTCAAAGATGTTACTTGTTTAAAACTACTTTGCCAAGCGTACAGGGTGCAAGAAGGTCTACGATGAAAAGAACTCACTTGCTCACAGTCGCCCCAAAAGAGTCAAATTTTCAAAACTTACTTCGCTAGCTTGAGTAAGCTAGCTGGCACGCCCTCTTTTTATAAAAATGACTTAGACATACGAAAAGGTTCACTTCAGACCTAAAAACCGGAAGTGAATTTTCCATGTCTACAACACTCATCCACTAAAACAACATCATCTACGAATAACATAGATCAAGGAAAGGAACTTCACCTTGAATATATTTTGTAAGCTCATCAATAACCAATACAAATAAAAAATTACTAAAATTGATCCTTGATGCAATCCAATATTAACCTCAAAGAAATTGGTCATTCCTTTATAGGTTCTAATACATGTTTTGCACTATCATATATGTCTCTTATAAGGTTGATACTTGTCAATGAGATACCTTTCTTTGTCAAAGTTCTCAAAATAATATCTCTTGACACCCTATTGTAAGCTTCTTTTTTTTTATATCAATAAATATCATGTGAAGGTTCCTTTTGTTATAAAATGTTTTATAAGGCATCTCAATAGATGAATAGCCTCAATAGTAGATCCTCCTAGAATGAATCCAAATTAAATTGCTTTAGATCTTGGTGGGAGGTCTACTAATTTCTATATTTTATTACAGATTATTGAGTCCATTTCATGCTCGTTGGTTAAAATGGAGAGGAGCATCAGGTATTCTTTGTGATAAGAAGATACCATTAAAGTTAAAAGGTAAATATTATAGAGCAGCAATTAGAGCTGCTATGTTTTATGGTTCTAAGTGTTGGGTAGTTGATCATCAACATGTACAAAAGATGTTTATGACATAAATGAAGATGTTGAGATAGATGAATGATAAAAGATCGTATACATAATGAGGTTATTAAAAACAAATTAGGAGTGACACCAATAGAGGATAAAATGAGAATATCGTTTAAGATGGTTTGGACATAGAAAGAAGATCAAAAGAAGAACCTATAAGAAGGTATGAAAAACTAAATTTAGAAAGTATTAAAAGAGGTAGAGGACGACCAAAATAGTGTTGGAAAGAAACAATAAAGAATGATTTAGCTTATTATAAGTTAACTGCTAACATGGCACATGATAGGGCTATGTAGAAACAAAGAATCCATGTAGCCAACCCCGTCTAGTATGGAAAAAGGCTTAGTTGTTGTTGTTGTTGTTGTATTGAGTCCATTTCATCTTGTATAACTTATTTTTGAAAGTTGTATTAGGAGACTTTATAGCCTTTCCATAAGTTTAAGAATCACTTTCACTATTATAGCAAAATGCTACTTTACTCATTAGAGTCACATGTCTCTTTAATTAGAGATGTAACAAATTCTAGTCTAAAGGTCTTTTTTTTCTTCTTTGTTTTTACTTCTTCT
The DNA here is from genome assembly GCA_036023115.1 of Brasenia schreberi. Classification (NCBI taxonomy): domain Eukaryota; kingdom Viridiplantae; phylum Streptophyta; class Magnoliopsida; order Nymphaeales; family Cabombaceae; genus Brasenia; species Brasenia schreberi. The sequence goes on from JAYKKT010000048.1 coordinate 5,597,898, forward strand.
AGGCTCTTGACTCTCTAGAATGTCAATATCAATTTCATTAGCTTCACAATATCAATTAAATTAGCTTCATGATCATGTTTATTTTTATAAACATATCCTTTAGGTTTAGGAATTGATAAATCTATCTTCTTGAAAAATTACATCTCTAGACTCAATCATTGTGTTAACATAATATAAGTTGTTTGATTAAAAAACCATGAATCTATATGCCCAAATACATACCCAAGTACATACATTTAATTCTTTTTCCTTCCACTTTCTTCCTTGAAGGTTTCAAAATTTTTACTCTAGCCCCACAATTGCAAAACTTTTAAGTAGTTTAAGTTAGGTTTTCTTTTCTTTTAGAGCTCTTATGGAGTTATCTTGTCACTTTATTAGAAATTTTATTTAAACTATAACAAGCCATTAAAAGACTTCACCCCAATAGCCATTAGTTAGAGTAGAATAAGGCAACATTGCATTTAACATTTCTACTAATTCTATATTTTTTGTATTAAATAAGGAGTTGTTACTTGGTGTATAATCCTTATGGACTCAAAATAATTTGGATAATAATATTCACCTCCCTTATTAGATCTTAAACATTTAATGAAACTTTCAGGCTATAATTCTACTTGTATTTTGAAAATCTTGAAGCTTTTTAGTATCTCCTCTTTAGAATACATTAAGTACACATAGTAATATCTAGGAAAATCATCTATAAAAGTAACATAGTATTTCTTCCCACCAATAGTAGGACAACCATTCAAATCACATACATGATAATCTATCAAGTCTAGCACCTTAGAACTTCTTTCTACATTAGAAAAATGAAGACTCGTTATCTTCGTAAGCATGCAAATTTTACATGATTGATCAAACTTATTTATTTTTTGAATCAAACTGGATTTTACCATGTCATTTAATTTCCCATAATTAATATGCCCCAAACGATAACGCCAAACATCACAAGAATCAACAATGAAAGTAGAAACATAAATCTTATTCATTACAACATTCAACTTGAACATGCAATTACAAAGATAGTGTTTTCCAACAAACATGCCTCCTTTTAATAAGATAAACTTATCTCCCTTAAATACACATTTAAAACCGTGCTTGTTCTATAAGCACACATACATCAAGTTCTTTCTTACATTCGGTGCATACAAAATATTTACAACAGTAAGAATTTTACTCGACGTAAACTTGAGTTTCACAAATCCCTTGCCTTTAACTTGAACTGTTGAATCATTGCTCATATATAATATGAGTCTGTCTTCTTCATCTATGGACCTTAAGAAACTTTAGTTTTTCATACATAATGAGTTGCTCAAGAGTCAACCTACCATAAACTCATGTCTTTAACTACGTTTACTTGAAATACTACTCCCACAAGGTTATCTTGTAGGTTAAAATTCTTTCCTTTAATATTTTGTAATATCAACATTTACTCTTATAATGCTTGGGTTTTCCATAATAGTAGCATTTGTTTTCCTTTTATATTTTTCATGACTTTACCATTGTGACTTCGAGATTTAACAAAATCTTGGTTTTTACCTTTTTAGGATACCATAGACATTTCTTCCTCCAACAAGATAGACTTTCTTTTGAATGATCAAATCATTAGAATCATCTTACTTTTGACATTCTTCCTTTATTTTTTAACTACTCAAGAGATATTTTTTCTTGTATTTAAAAAAAATTCTAAAATCATTTAAGGAGGAAGTTTATCTATGATGGAGGACATGACAATGATATCATTTGTGTTCATTTTATATTGCTTAAAACTATGTAAGATCCGTTCTAGTTAATGAGATAGTTCCATAATGGATATGCTATCTATTGTTTTATAATTGTTAAAGTGAGTATTAGAAATTTTTTACTTGTCGACTCTAGTCTTCGGCCATGTACCTCGCTTCCAACTTTTCCTATAATTCCTTTGCACTATTACAATTATGTAAGAATCAAGTCGAACATGATGCAGCATTTGATATGCTAAGTGAAGAGTGTGCTTCCCTTGGTGGAAGCAAAGTCTATGCAAGTGTTTCACATTGTCTACAACCAAATAGAAGCCATATGTAGCAGCTCCCATGCTTGTGGAGTTTTAGAGTTGAGTTTGACCCAATCCAGAGGGCCCATGTACCCACCTACTAGAGCAATTCCGAAGAGTAAAAGAGCCTCAACTCCTTCATATACCTTAGTTACACTACACCAGCAAAAGTAAAATAAGATTATAAAAGACCAACACTAAGGAGGCATCCTGGGATAATGACTTCTTGCCAATTCGGACTCAAGTTGCCTATACATATTATCTTGATCCAGTTCAAAACACGAGTAGAGCTAGTATTGGATCCACGCAAAATCAGAATTGAGGATAATAAACAAGAACATTGATGATCCTAAGGCACATCCTTTATTATGTTGAAATCCAGTGCATGTATCATTTCACTCGAGAATCTCGCATAAATAGCAGATCATGCGGCAAGGCACCCGTATTAACATATATATTGCACAATGCGAACCTCCTGCATTGCGCCGCACTTCTCCTTCTTCCTTGCAAACACACATGGAGGGTCCTACTCACTTTAATTTAGAGCACATTTTGTGGTCCGGTCCAGCACCTTCATAGTCATGTGTCCAACTCGGCAACAATGGCAGATTGAATCATCCTAGTGAGACTTGAAATTATCGCCATCAATCGCTCTCCAGATTTTTCTGGACTGACCTACGCCGCTCTTTGTGATACTTGACGAGTAGCTGAGTTTTGGTTCTTAGCTTACTCCAAAAATACGCCCACCCTGTTTGCTTCTTATAACGCTGGTCTTCCCATATGGAATCCCTTCGTTCATCGATATAAACCCCCTGAAACCTATCATTCCGTAATACACGTGGCCCTTGCCATGTTAGCACGCGCAGCTCCTTTCGCAGTTTACACGTCTCCTTGGTCCTCACTGGTTTCTTCTCGTCATCAATGATGCAACCACTTCATCTGTGATGCTCACAGAAAAGCGCCATGAAAAATGTGAAGCTCCACTGCCTGGTCTCAGGTAGCACAAGGAAAATTTTCGAGCAGGATACGACAGGTAATCTATGAGGCAAACTGAACTACAATTGTTGGTGTTATGGGAGAGGGAAAGAGCTAAAAAAAATGATCAAAGAACCATACATTTTATTTACATGACCGAGTTACAAAGCTGCCCTCAGGCTGCAAAGTACATAAAGATCTAGTCCACTCGACCATTTTCCCAATTCACCCCCAGGAGAAGACCCTTGAATTTTGTATACATCTAATGGCTCAATCTGTACATTTCATCGTCAAAGATCATGGCCGATACCATTGTTGAAAACCAACACCGAAGCCACCAAGTCACCAAAAAGTCGGGCTTTCAGCTAACCCATTTTTACTATTATGACATTGAAGACTAGTAGTAAGCAATGTGCACAATCCGCATATACTGCAAAAGCTTCCTCGAGATGAAGCTGACATTAATTCAATTCCTAGCTTTCTTCGGAGGAGGAATCACCGGCATGACTGCTGCCAGGACATCGCTTTAGAAAGGAGTCTAAACTTGACTGCTTGCTGGGACTGCACTTTGGCTGACTAAGTGAAACTTCTAAGGAGATCTCACAGCCATCAAGTACCCGACAATCCACAAGGAACCATTTCAGAACCAGAAACAGTCGAGAAAGACAATAGATTGGCATCACGAGCACTGGACTTTTCCTTAATCAAGGGGAGTTACAGAGAGATTCAAATAAGGTGACCACAATAGAACAACGTAAGACTGAACATTAAGTATATATAAATTCAAAAGTAGAAAACTGATTAGCTAGTTGTTGCCTTAATATGCAACTTTGGGGATTCTCATGCGACCAGAAAAACAGTTACCATGTAGATGTCCCAGGATCTTTGAAGTCAAATTATTTTCGTAGTTTTGAAAGCACCTCGTGGACAGGGGAAATCAAGCTCTACGTGTCCTTACAAGCAAGTGCTTGGACGCAGGAACAAAAGCTGATTTATCAGTCAAAGAAACAACTATATGATAGATAATAACAATAACAACTACAACAACAACTAAGCCTTTTCCCATACTAGAGGGGTCGGCTACATGGATTCTTTGTTTCCACAGAGCCCTATCATGTGCATGTTAGCAGTTAACATAAGATAGATAATAATGAAAGATAAATGAAATATTTGAAATATTAGAAATTTCTTCATTAAAAAGCTTATTAAGAAAAACACAAGCATTTCCTAGGAAATGTTAGATGCTAGAGATAATAACTTAAAATTTGGGAAGACTTATATAAAAAACTCAACTCAAAAGAGGGTGAAAGAAATATTTTTAGGATAGGTAGGGCTAGAGATAAGAAAACTAAAGATCTTAATTATGTTAGATGCATCAAAGACGAGGATGAAAAAATTCTAGTGGGAAATGATGATATAAGAAATAGATGGAAAAACTATTTTTATAAGCTTTTTAATGAAAATAAAGTTGTTAGTATTCGCTTAGGAGAGTTAGCTAAATCAGAAAAGTATATAAACCACAATTTCTACCGACGTATTCAAAAGAATGAAGTCAAAGAGGCTCTTAAACATATGAAGGGTGATAAATCGGTAGGACCAGATCATATTCCTATAGAAGTTTGGAAAATACTAAGAGAAATAGGAATCACGCTCACAAAACTATTTGATGAAATATGGAAAAACCAAAAGATGCCCGAAGAATGGAGAGCAAGTACACTTATACCCATATATAAGAACAAGGGAGACATTCAAAATTGTGCGAATTATCGAGGTATCAAGTTAATGAGCCATACTATGAAATTATGGGAAAGAATTATCGAACGTAGGTTAAGACTAATATCAAGTACAACATAGAACCAATTTGGATTCATGCGAGGCAGATCTACTATTGAAGCGATTCACCTTTTGAGACGTCTTATGAAATATTTTAGAGAAAAAAAGAAAGACCTTTACATGATATTTATTGATCTAGAAAAGACTTATGACAGAGTACCGAAGGAGGTTCTTTGGAGAACTTTGAAAAAAAGAGGTATCCCATTGACATATATTAACCTTATAAGAAACATGTATGATGGTGCAAAAACTTGTGTGAGGACTCATGAAGGAATGACAGACTTCTTTGAAGTTAATATTGGGTTACATCAAGGATCAACTTTAAGTCCATACTTATTTATAATGGTGATGGATGAGTTAACAAAACATATTCAAGATGAAGTACCTTGGTGCATGTTATTTACATATGACATTGTATTAGTGGAGGAGTCTAAGGAAAAAGTTAATAGAAAATTAGAACTATGGAGAGAAACATTAGAAAGCAAAGGCCTCCGACTTAGTAGAACAAAGACAAAATATATGGAATGTAAGTTTGATCATTTGGTTACCTCAGAGGACATAGAAATTAAAATTGGCAGACATTGTATCCCCCAAAAGGAAAGTTTTAAATACCTAGGGTCACTTTTTTAGAGTGATGAAAGAATTGATAGAGATGTTATGCATAGAATTAACACTGGTTGGTTAAAATGGAGAGGAGCATCAGGTATTCTTTGTGATAAGAAGATACCATTAAAGTTAAAAGGTAAATATTATAGAGCCATGTTTTATGGTTCTGAGTGTTGGGCAGTTTAATCATCAACATGTACAAAAGATGTCTATGACATAAATGAAGATGTTGAGATGGATGAGTGGTCATACAAGAAAAGGCTGTATACATAATGAGGTTATTAGAAACAAATTAGGAGTGACACCAATAGAGGATAAAATGAGAGAATATCGTTTAATATAGTTTGGACATATAGAAAGAAGATTAAAAGAAGAACCTGTAAGAAAGTTAGAAAAACTAAATTTGGAAAGTATTAAATGGGGTAGAGGACGACATGGCACACGATAGGGATATGTGGAAACAAAGAATTCATGTAGCTGACCCCGTCTAGTATGGGAAAAGGCTTAGTTGTTGTTGTTTGTTAGGTCCTTGTTTGATCCCCCTTTCTATTTCTTAAATATCCCTACCTCCACGTCTCCGTCTTCTCTGCTCTAAAACTGTTTTCCAATATCAAGAGACAGTTCACATAGAGAAGACTCCTATAACCACAGTATTTATCATTTTTTATATTTTATGAAATATTGACCAATCATTACTTATTAAGATGGTTTGGACATATAGAAAGAAGATCAGAATTAGAACCAGTAAGAAGGTATGAAAAACTAAATTTGGAAAGTATTAAAAGAGGTAGAGAACGACCACAAAAGTGTTGGAAAGAAACAATAAAGAATGATCTAGCTTATTGTGAGTTAAGTGCTAATATGACACATGATAGAGCTCTGTGGAACAAAGAATCTATGTAGCCGACCCCCGTCTAGTATGAGAAAAGGCTTAGTTGTTGTTGTTCATTGACCAATTATTACTTGATTAGTAGATACAAAGCTATTTTCTTTTCCAGTGTTACGAAGAGAAAGCTTAACCACCCAATATCAACTTTTAGTTATGGATTTACAAATAAAAAAATGGACAAAGAAGAAAAGAGTGCATCGAGCTATTCAGACTAAATGGTGGAACCTCAAAAGCGAGAAAGAAGATATATTTAAATAGAAAGTTCTTCAAGGATATGTTTGGAATTATGTTGGTACACCCTGTATGTGGAACAATATGGCTATACATATTAGGAAAGTAGCGAAAGATGTGAGGTGTATCTAAGGGAGGTGTACCGGCACAAAAAGAAGCTCGATGGTGGAGTGAAGTAGTACAAAATAAAATCAAGGCAAAGAGGGCATGTTACAAATTATATTATGCTAAGAAAACTACTGAAACTTTAGAAGGTTATAAGAAAGCAAAGAAGGAAGCGAAAAAGGCCGTAAGTGAAGCAAAAACTAAAATTTGGGAGGACTTATATAAAAAACATAACTCAAAAGAGGGTGAAAGAGATATTTTTAGTATAGCTAGGGTTAGAGATAAGAAAACTAAAGATGTTAATTATGTTATATGCATAAAGGACGAGGATAAAAAAATCTAGTGGCAAATGATGATATAAGAAATAGATGAAAAAAATATTTTTATAAGTTTTTTAATGAAAATAAAGATATTAGTATTAGCTTGAGAGAGTTAGCCAAATCATAAAAGTATATAAACCACAATTTCTAAGGACGTATTCAAAAGAATGAAGTCAAAGAGACTCTTAAACATATGAAGGATGGTAAATCAGTAGGACTTACAATATTTCTATAAAAGTTTGGAAAATACTAGGAGAAATAGGAATCACTTGCTCATAAGACTATTTAATGAAATATGGAGAAACTAAAAGATGCCCGAGGAATGGAGAGCAAGTACACTTATACCCATATATAAGAACAAGGGAGACATTCAAAATTGTGCGAATTATTAAGGTATCAAGTTAATGAGCCATACTATGAAATTGTGGGAAAGAATTATCGAACGTAGGTTAAGACAAGTATCAAGTACAACAAAAAGCTAATTTGGATTCATGCTAGGTAGATCTACTGTTGAAACGATTCACCTTTTGAGACGTCTTATGAAACATTTTAGAGTAAAAAAGAAAGACCTTCACATGATATTTATTGATCTAGAAAAAGCTTATGATAGGGTACCGAGGGAGGTTCTTTGAAAAACTTAAAAAAAAAAGAGGTATCCCATTGACATACATTAACCTTATAAAAGACATGTACGATAGTGCAAAAACATGTGTGAGGACTCATCCGTAGACGTGAATTTTTATTTCAAAATCTTTTAGGATTTGAAATTAAACTCTCGAACTACGTCGCGTGCGCGAGCGTGCCAATTAGTTTACTTAAACTAACAAAGTTTGGTTTTCTGACTTTCGTAGACGATTGTGGAAAAGTGAGTTCTTTTCGACATAGGTCTTCTTGAACCGGCGCTCAAGAGTCAGCCTAGACGCTTGGAAAATGTCTGGAATTCGTTAAATTTGAAAAAACAAAAACCCGATTTTATAAGTTTCAGAATTTGTAACTAAGTTCCTGATTTCTGAAAATTTCAGGTTCTGCACATTACAGAATACGTTCTGTTTCAAAGACATGTTCTCTGTTTTTTTTTTAAATACTTATGAGTCTGCAAAAATACTAAAAATTTTACAGAAGCAAGATACACGTGCAGAAGCAGGAAATATTTTTATTTTGTACTTTACTTCTATAAATCTTGAGAATTAAATCTGTGACCGAAGACTGTTCAGAGTCTCAGAAAAACGGGCATATCTGCAATCAGAGATCCAAATCCAGTAAATTTTGTTTTGTTGGAAAACCCCGAATGTTAGATTTCCAAAGAATCAATTTTCATGCAATTTCATTCAGTATTTACAAAGATATGAGCAAAATAACAAACAACTATTTCTGAACGTTCTGTTTCTGCAAAACAACATCTCGTTTCGCTCAAGTTCACGGATTCGGATTTAATTAACTAGGCAAACGACTACATAAAATCTTCAAAATTTTATCAAATAATCCCTAACATGTCTATATTGGACGTGCAAAACAACAACTTAATTGGATCAGTTGTTCGTTTGAAACAAATCCGTGTTCAGGTGTGTGCAGTCATGTGTTTTAAAAGTTCAGATTTGCAGAAAATTTCAGACGTGTTTTCTTGATCATTTGAAACACTTTTCAACCTGTAACCAATCCTAAAATTCGTAAGGATCACAGAGGTATATTGTTTTTATCATGTTCATGGATAAACATGCACATTTTGCATCAGCATTGATCACAAACACGATATTGAGTTCAGTCCTCGTACAGTCTTCTATTACCAAATGATTTTTGAAAACTCTACTTTTCATAAAGTATCAATTCTCTAATTTAGGGTCACACAATCCATCTTTGGTCCTTCTTTCTAGAAATTCAAAAGAGATCTATTTTCAAAATATTTTCAAATGAAATTTAAAGTAGACCCTATACATAGTATTGGGCATTTATAGAATCTACCAAATTTCTTCCCTCAACATCAACTTACCACTATTGATTTTATGATGCCCTTTTGCAACGTAGGGATCATCCTTGTGGGCCGCCATCTTCCAATGGAGTGTGGGCCTTTTATGGATGGATTATAACATGTAAAATGTATTCCTATAATATGATGGAAATACATGCTTTATGGAATGATGTATACATTCAACCTCTATGAAATATATTTAAGGAATAACATCTCAATGCCCCTAGTTTGGAGGGAATGGCATGAGCATTCATATACCATAGCCGATCCCTAATGTGGCATGAATGATTTTCAATATGATGCATGATTTTAATTCTTGGCATTGCATGATATGATCCTAGTCCTCGATGTATCTTGTGTTAGGTTAACTCCCTAATTGATTTATAGAAAATCCCTACCTACACACTTTGAAGATTTTTCCAAATAAAAGATTTTATGGAATTTAGAAAGCTTGGAGGCTTGACCATCCTCATGGATGAGAGGATCTTCCTCCTTGCTTTAATCACTCTCAAGTTTTTGATTTATAGGAAAGTATTATGGATAAGAGAAGAAGACATTTCTAAATCTAATTTTTGTTTTTGATTTTGGAAAACAAGATTTTTGGGGTTTTCAATTTTTTTTTATTTTTTGGATTTTTCAAAACAACTAGTATAAGGGAAATCATGCAAAACTTTCTTTTAGAATTTTGATTTTTGCAGATTTTTTTGGGTTTTTCTATTTTTTTTGGATTTTTTTCAATGAAAATGGGTCTTCTATCAAACCTGCAAAGAAAACAGAGATAGATTTGTCCGATTTTTTCTATTTTTATTCATGGGGTTTTACTATCCTAAAATTCTTGCAAATTTATTTCTAGTGGGCTAGTGTGTGTAGGTGTTGTTCCTAAAATTTTAGCACATTTGGATCTCGTATCAGATAATTAAAATCGAAACAATCTAAGTATGCAGATGCTGAAAACAGAATTTTGGATTCATAGAACATACATACAATGCATACTCACCCGAATTTAAATTGCAACAGCCCAGCAACACTAAGCAAATTACTGAAGGAAAATGAAAATAAATATGTATATTAGCTTAAGCATAGAGGGAGATAGAGAGTATAGAGTGTTTATAGAATATATTGGGGTAGAATCGCATAATCAAACAAGTAGAATGCATGTGTGTGAGAGTGAAAATTCAGCAAGATAATGGAAATTTATCAAATCTAATCACTATTACGACGTGGGGAGAGACAATGCTCTATTAATACAACCCCATTTCAATTGAATCAATGTAAAAAAAAGATTAAGAACAAATGATGAAATACTTACAGAATTTGTATCCAATCGACCGAAATTCCAAGAGTGGAATCCGACATTCTTCCTTCTTCTTTGCTTCTCACTCTCTTGCACTCAAGCCTACTTCTACCCCACTCTCTTTCCCTCTTTCCTAAGCCTTTTGCAGCCCACAACTTTTGTTGTGCAGGACCTCCTTTTTCACCCCAAGATCAACCCCTAGCTAGCCCCCCAATTGATGAAAGATAGAAAGCATTCCTCCAAAATTTCCAAGATGGAGAACCGGACCCCCTCCTTGGCCCTTTTTATAGGCCAAGGGGCTGATTCTAGGCCCTTCTTTGGGGTGGGCTAGATCAGCCTCTTGTTCCCTTCTTGATCCACTTGGTGGTCCCCTCCATGATGGCATGGACCAGCCCCATGTGGGCTGGTTCCAAGACTTGGATCGGCCTTGGTCTTGATCAAGTTGGGTGCCTCCTTTAGCTTGGCCGGTTGCACCATGTTGGCTGGCCCATAGTGCTATGAGATCAACCCATTTTGGCTTGATCATATGATTTGATCATGGCCTTACAAATTGAATTCTGTAAGCTCCATTCCCTTCATGATGGTATGGACTAGGTGAGTTAGGCCTTGCTTAAACTCCATCGTGCTCTCTTGATTGGCCGGCCCATGAGCTTGATTTGTTGTTGGCTCGATCCCATGATGAACTTTGGTGATGCTTTAAACTTTTTGAATCCATATTAGTTGATATAATATGGTTCATTTTGGCCATGCATATGTAGTTGAATTACATCTTTTGATTTGGGCTAATTCATCATAAGCTCGACTCGTGCCTTTGAATTGCCTTGATTCATCTGATGAAGTTTGATTCAATCCACACTTCTGGTTCAATTCACCCATGATCTTTATTTGTTTCTGATAGGCTTCAATCTTGCTTTGATCTGGATAAGCATGGCCCACCCTTTGTTTCGAAATCCATGGGTTGTTTAATCTTGAATTTAAAATCTTTATTTTAAAATATTCCCAAAAAGACTTAACTTTAAAAAGTTGGGGTTTTTGAATTTAAAGGTTCATAAAGGCTTTAAATTGACTTTCGAGATTTAGGAATTTTTTAAACGTTTTAAATTTTGGGTGTTTACATAAATGAAATTGTTAGAATGGATGTATGGTCACACTAGAAAAGACTATATTTGTGATAAGGTGTGAGAAACTAAATGACAATGGTACAAAGAGATGATAAAATAAAATAATTTAAGATGGTTTGGATACATGGATGGATGATCAAAAGAAGCTCTCATAATAAGGTGTGAGCAACTAAATGATGAATATGTTAAAAAGAGGAAGAGGAAGAGTGCAAGAGTGTACGAAGGGAGTATAAAGTATGATCTAGCTTTTTGTGAGTTAAACTGATATTTGAAATCCAGGAATACATGTAGTCGACATCATCTAGTATGAAAAAAGGCATAGTTATTGTTGTTGTATTTAACAATAGTTTTGAATAATCTATTAATTAGTGAAGTAATATTCGTAATATTATTTATATAACAATTTAAGTAATTTTAGTAATATTACAATATTAATTTTAGAAATGTCATTGTTGAATAACAATGTAACTATTTTATTAATACATTAAAATAAATATTATTATAGAAACAAATCCATGACAACAATTTGTAGGCCATACACACAACTTAGTTACGACTTCGCTTTCCTTTTTTAGATGATTATGTGCAGTGTCAAACTAGGAGTGATGCCTTTACATTATCTGCATTCGTGTAAAAATACTACAAAACATGGTGTCCACAAAGAAAACAATAAAAACATAGGGACCAAGTTACAAAAACATAAAACTATGGGATACTTTTGTAAAGTTTTCGCTTAATTTTATCAAATGGTGAGATGAAATAGTTGATAAAGCACACTAAGAGCGATAACTTTCTTGGCTTAGGGGATTCAATTCACAAAGTGACGATCAGTTTGATACCTGATGTATCCCGGATCTTCTTTCAGGATCTATCTCAGATTTGAAGACTTGAAGATCTAATTCTGATCCAAATCCATATTTGGAATCCAAAGTTCATTGAGATCCAAAGTCTAATTTGTATCTTGCAAATGAAGATCAAGAGTCCATTTCAAAAAGGAATCCAACTATCCATATTTAGAAAGATATTTGAAGAGCTTAATTGAAGGATGATTCTAACATTTAAAGCTAAAGTTATCTAAAAACATTTAAAGTCAACTTTTTTGGTTTTCTAAATCTCTCAGATTCTTTATCTCATTGAGTTTCTTATTTATGTAGGAGTCTACTCATACCAAATATAACTGAGTTCATAAATCAACTTCATATCTTGTAATTGAAATATGTTTTTAATGGATTGATCTTCTATTGGGTTCTTGGTTTTTGGTTATTGCTTTCTTTACCGTTAGTTGTCATGTCCTAAGCTAGATGTGGCTTAGGCTCAATCAAACCGCACCCTCGTTCGTGTTGACTAAACATGCTTAACTTTGACTGGCAATCTCTCTCTCATCTCTTACCGAAACCCTAGCGAATATATCAACCAATCTTGATGGCATGGTTGAAATTTGAAAGAACATAACAAGCATGTGACATGCCAAGAATAATAGACTCACCCTATATATAACCTTATTCTTGTAATTATTTGGATTCGATTTTTCTGATTTCAACCTGATATATTTTGAGATTGGGTTTGCCATATGAGACACGGTGTACCCACCGTCATGGAAAAGACCCAACTTGTTCCCGCCCTGTATGATAACAAGGCGGATGTGGGGCACAAAATCGAGTTGTGTATGGGTGGGCAGAGACATACTTGTCCTGCCCCATTGCCATCCCTGGATCTGCTGCAGAATCTAGTTCAGTTAGGTGCATGCCAATCTTAAGATAAAAGGTAAGATGATGACTACTGAAAGTCTAGCATAGCTTACCAAGAAGGAAATGTATTGTTTTGATATGAATAACATTCCTTTCTAAAATAAAACAATCCTGTATTGTTTTGATATGAATAACATTCCTTTCTAGAATAAAACAATCCTTTTTCCATTCTAGCAAAAAAAGTGCATCCTTTTATTGTGACATGATGAAGGAAAGCCAAATAGAATCCACAATCGGTGGGAGTATTTCTTGAGTTCTCACATTGTTTTCATTCATTAAAATCTCCCTCCAAAATAGTATTCGCAAATACTTCCACGTCCTCTACACTGATACCGACAGAAATTGTTGGAGGCGCATAAGTTCCACAACACCCTCTTTCCCTTCTGCCCTCACCTTCATGCTTGTTGAGACTCTTATGTTAGGACCCTCACGGCACTTTTCCAAGCACTTGCACTGTGATACAATTCCATTGGCACCTAGACTTCTCCTGAATGCCTCCAACAAATCCTCCGCTCCCTACTTCCTGCACTTTTTTCCCGTGCAGATCTCCACCTGGCCAAGTAGAACCTGCTTTGCTTCCTTAACAAAGACAGACAGATTTAAGGAAAAGTTGGCACTTCTTCGACCAGTGTTAGTACGCTTCATTCTATCTACTTTATAAAACAGAGCTATCATGCCATCTCGTTCAGCGGGTAGCGGCAAGAAATTGAAAGAGATGTAAACTATGAAGCTTCACATTGCCTAATGATACAATGTAGTTTTTGAGATGATTATTCAAATAGCTCTTTAAGACTGAATCATCAATGCAGCATATGGCTAAGAAAAGTATAAAGAGAACATCAGTTGACATGTTTATCAGACATTTGTGGAAGGTGGCAATTGAACATCCGGGTTCATTTTTTCTGATTTTTTAAAAATAAAAGTCGTTCGTGTATCCGCCTTAATTTTATGCAAGTACTCAAAATGGAAATTCCGAACTGAATCCTGGAGTTTGAGCCGATTCAAGTTCAGCCACTTGGAGAAAAGATGCCATTAGTGGTGGAGTTTTGCACGTGTTTGTTGAAGCATTATTTGGATTGAAAGCACTCTCTCTCATGCGAGCAGTTGCCGTTTGTCGTTGAATCTTCTTAGCATGGAGATCATTAGGAGGGTTTCAGCAGAGGAAAACAAGAGTGCAGTATGGACTCACATAGATTTCAATTTATCACACCTTTTCTGCTCCTTTATAGATGTATAGAGCTTTTGTACCCATGGATCCGACTTCATGAGAGTAGAAGCAGCCCAATCAGGTTGTTTCGTAGGATTTCTTTAACAGCAATTAAAGTACTTTATTGCAATATTTTTCTGAAATTAATCGGAAATAACTCTTGAACCTCAGGCCAAATGTGGCCATTAAGTCCAGGAGTCATCAAGTAGCTGTTTTTTCTCTTTTGCCGTTTTTTGGTCATGTACTTTACTCTTATACATGGCATAACATGTGTTGGTTACCATTGTGTTTACCATACTGGGTTTGCTTTGACATCTGAATGCATGCATTACCCTACTAAAGTTTTTACTGAACATACTCGACTCGTGAGACATCACGTCCTAGAATGAAAGGTCCACGACTTACGCACATTCTTGATCACCAATTGAGTGAAGAAGACAGAATTATACTCTAATGGTAGTAATACTAACAATATATTTGTAATACCAATTAAAAAAGAAAGAATAATCCTATGGCATAGATAGATGATTTAAACTTGTGGTTTTCCAAACCAAAGGTCAAATTGTCAAGGATGAGCAGCGGTAGTTGCATCCTATCCTCTCATCAAAAGTGGAATCCAAGGTTTTCCCTACGTTATCTTCACAGTGTTAATCAAGATAAAATGATGCCAAATTCTGCTGTCCGAGTAGGTGAAAAAAGTCGGACATTAATGTACTTTTAACAAAGTTTTACACAAAACCAGTCCCCCATTCTGGTTTTTCTACTAGTGTGTGGTCCGGTTGGCACCCCCTCCCCCCCCCTCTCTCTCTCTCTCTCTCTCTCTCTCTCCCCCCCACACACACAAGTTGTTCGTGAAGGTGCGCCTAACCTCATTCCATACCCTATGGCCTCTGGGAAGTGAGAACTACTTCATCAATATATAAATATAAATATAAAATAAATAAATAAATAAATAAATAAATATATATATATATATATATATATATATATATATATATATTTGTACGCCCTCGGTATCATACTTGTGGCCTTCAATTTGAAGGTTCTTTCTAGTTTACCTGTAGCTAGGAGGATAGCAGCTTTTTGTGTTGAAAGATTGCATGCCTGTGCATCGAAATGAGACCTGTTTTACGCATGCGTGTGATGTGCATGTCTATTTTATTTTTCTTTTCTCATGCAATATTCTCTCTATATATAATTATGCGTCATATATAATCGGATGTAATTCACCAATTACTGGTTGCAACTTTTAGTACCTTCAAATACTCCATTTTAAAAAACTGTTTTTTTACCAATCAAAACTACAACCTCAATCCTAAAAATATTTATATATATATATAAAGGGTTTTATGTTTTTTTAAGTAGTGTTGCTAGCAACAAAAACGTGGTTCTGTAAAGTGGAGAAATAGTGAAAGGTAAGAAAAGAAGACAGCTGGTCGATGGAGAAAATAGTGTTTTTAGGATTGTCAATTAGATATTAGATGGTCCAAAAACACTATTTTCTTGGGGAGAAAATAGTGTTTTTTTAAGAACCATGTGATATTACGCATAATATATATATATATATATATGACTTCAGCATCTCCTTCGGTATAATGATGGACCATCTAATGGTCAAACTCAAACGTGAAATTTTGGTCGCACAGACTTGTCACCAATTTAATTCCATTTTAATACTCCGTATAAACAACACTTTCAACTCACCACGAGATCTTAATCGGCCATGTTCTCCAAGAAAAGGACCTTTATTTTCTTCCAAAAGTAAAAGAAAAATGAGAGCAAAAGGCTCAATCTCACCGACGTTATCTTGGGGCTGAGCTCTTCCATTGAACCATCCTCCTCCGAGACGCCAGAAGTGCTGACGGCGTAGTCCTGCAGGACCTCTTCCGAGTACCTTATCAACCATCTTTTCCCCTCAGACACGAAATCATTTGCATTCTCCTCCGTGGAGATCAACCAACCGAATTGCCACCTCATGGATCTGCCGAAACGGAGCTGATTGGAGACGCTAAATGAGACGCCACTGTGTCCATCCAAAAGGGTGGCCGCGCGCACACTGCTGGCAGAGATCTTTGCTCCAACACAATGCAGTGAACCCATAGATAGAGTACTCCTTTCTGCACACTTGACATATATCGCCGGCCTGCCCGAATTCGTGCATTTCCCGGCGTTCGGGATGCCGAATTTAATCCTTCTGCCCACCCCAAAGGCTTCCATCCTCAAAAAAAAGAAGCAGAGAGAGAGAGGGAGAGAATCCAATTCGTTTGAAGTTAGCAGCCGTTTATATCTCCTCTTGAAACTCGGAATTACCCACATACGGCTGAAACACTGTCGTGCGAATCCAATTAAATTCAGTGGGTTTTCCTGTTCTATTCCATGTAGGTCCGTTGACTGGTAGGCACAATTAGGATCCGAACTTTTGCGTCAAATCGTTTAACCTCAACCAGGGGCTGACGAATTTTTAAAACCTTTTAGAAATATTTTCATTGTATAAATCTTCCAGTGGGCAGAATTTGATTTAGTCGATTATCTAAATACGTCTAGGTAGTTATTCAATTCAAGCACCAACTCCCAAACATTACCAAAATACAAGCTTTTTTTCCTTGAGAGGCATTATAAAGTCAATTTCCCTATAGGGAAAGGGTTCAACTAAATTGCCTCCATATGAAGCAAGCCTGGAAACACACCCTCTAATTCTAGTTAGACATAGCCACTTTTAGGAAAACCGTAAACCACCAGTTTCAGCTTTCCCCGTTCAATCAGATGGTCCACCATTGAATCAGCCAAAATGCAATTGCCAGCTTCTCACTGTGATAATTCAGTGGGCTCTCCTTCTCATCCTCACCCAAGTCATGCAACACTTACTTGGTGTCCGGTATGTAGCCAGCCAACTTTACCCGTTCAATCATTTCATTCAACATTCCGTAAATCTCCTTAGATTGAGGATGTGCCCGCTCTCCCGCAATGAATTCATTTACTACACCATTCAGTTCAATCATAGAGCAACCAGGGGACTTACTAACTCCTCTGTCACTCATAAGTTTCCTAACACTAGCCTACTGATGCATATAAGTTCTAAAAGCACATAACGCCCGCTATTGTGAGGCTCAAGTTCAATCACTTGTTTGCCAATACTCATGCCCTATGTTGCATGGATACGGGTATGGGTACGGTACGGTACGGGTACAGGGTATGCAATTTTTTTAAAAACTAAGGCAAGTACGCCACTATTAAAAAAATATAATAAAAAATTAAATTTACATAAATATATATATATACACAATTATATAGAGCATTCTATTTTTTATTTTAATGAGCATTCTAGTGTTTGGGAATAATTCTATTCTACCTATGAAAATGTCATTTATCTATGTTCCTTCTATATTTTAAAGAGCATTCTAGTGTTTTAAAGATAAGGTCAGTGTCTTCCTTCTTTCTTTATCTATGAGCTACACGTATTAGATACACTAACAGCCAGTTGCCGACAGAAGTTTCCAATTCACTCTAACCTTATGAGATGAAAGATAAGTAAAAATAAGAAAAACATTTGAGATGTATCAGGAAATACCTCCAAGTATTCTTGTGAAATGAAATGAAGAACTCCAATTCACTCTGAAGTGCCCATATTAGTAACAACTGCATATAGTTGTCATAACTGGGTTGGTCTCCAATGCACAGTTTTTGCTCACATTTTATTTCATTCTTCACTCATTTTGCTTAATCCAAGATAATCCAGGAAAAGGATTTCTATATTGCACACATGTATGAATTGGAAGTTGAAGCAACCTTTGTGCTATTTTTCGAAATTGGCTGGCTATCTAATTTTGCTAAGCTAATTATTCATTATGCATTCCGATCCACAAAAGATGATACCAAGGATGGCGAATATGTTGTTAGAGCTGTTGCAACTTCAATATACTCCGCGTGCAACTTTGCATTTAGATTCTTGTCTCAAAGTAAGAATGAAACAAGATGCTTGCATACAGAGAGCACTGGGGTTTGTTACTTAAGTGTATGCAAGAACAAACCCGAGTGCTCTCTAAAAGTGTTGGGTGCAGATTTGATACACTAATAAAAGATCTAGTAAAAGATCTTATGAAAAAGTTGGTCACTGTAGTTGGTGCAGATACTAAAACAACCATGGACATCGAAAGAAATTGCAGAAAGAAAAACAGATTATATGGGGCAACCCTGCAGAGAAAGTACAACAGTATATGGATCATAAATTCATGATTTGTGATTCCAACAGAACATTACATATTCAGATCAGCACAGAGAATAGAATTCATCCAATCGAGATGAATATCATTCCAAAATCCACATACAAGACCCTTGTGATATATCATATATTCATATGTAAACACAATATCATTCCAACAGAATATTACATATTAAGATCAGCACAGAGAAAGTTGAAATGCATATCAAAATTAATTAGAAGATATTGTGACCTTTTATGCTGGGTTGTTCTAGCCCTTAGTTAACGAGAACATCATCTTCACCTGATCAAAACAAAAGAATGCCATACAAGCAATACACAAGTTTCTAAACCAAATATTGAATGCAACACTGCACAACAGAGTTTTAGAGATTGAATCATGAAAAATCAATTAGAAGTATCTCATTTCTCGTATACAAGCATGAATCACCGTATGCTAAACAAGTTTGAATTTCCAATCAGCATGCTAACCCTTCGAGTTCGTGATAACCACCAACTTCTAAATGTAATGGGACAATAGCCATAAAATCTCAATCATCACAATAAAGAGATAGGCTCAAGTTCACCCAAAACCAGCGGGTGTTGCAGCTTTCATGGGCCTTTTACAACATTCACAAATTCAAGCAGATCATGTGACTTGGTGAGGATACCAGCACACCGTGCATCATGAACCATGAACACTTGAAGATACCAGAAAGTAAGACTTCACTAAGTAGTTGCATAAGTTTTGAAGGCTGGATTTCTATTGAATAGTAAGCTTTTTCAACATTGCCGCATTCAATGGCTTCCAGTCTTTCGGACATCATATTCTTTATCTTCATACAAAGTTCAATGAACGGCGTAGAGAGAGGGGATTGTTCAATCTTCACGAACGATTGTCAGCTACGGTTGGGTCGAGCAGAGAGAGATCGGAGTAAAGCAGAGAGAGGGGAATGGGCGTACGTAGAGCAGAGAGAGAGATCGGCTAGGGTTTCATCTTCACGAATTTATATTTTTTTGGATCGGGTATGGGTCAACCCAAATCCAATACGTACCTGATATGGGTACTTGACGTACCCAGGTTGGGTACGCGTACCAGTACACACCTACATGTATCGGGTATGTACCGGATACGTGTACGTCATCCAATATGACGTACCCATGCAGCATAGCTCATGCCCAACTCAATGTCACCATGAATTTTGCAAGCTCCGAAAAGGGCACCAAGAACGCCAGCATCAAATTTCATGGGCATCTCATCAATAAGTTTTCTAGCTTCCTCAAGTAGAATGGCTCTTCCAAGCAGATCAACCATGCAGCCGTCTGGTCATATAATCAAAATAGTAGCGCCCCTCTTGAACCAAACCACAATGAGCACATGCATTGAGTACGGCTACAAAGGTAATCTCATCTGGAGTTACCATCTCTTTCTCCATCTCAATGAAAATACCAATCGCCATTTGGCCTTGCCCATGAGTTGCAAGCCCTGAAATCATGCAATTCCATGAAGAAATGCCTTTGCTATGCAATCTATTGAAAACTTCAAATGCTTTCTCCAAGCACCCACATTTACAGTACATGTCAATCACTGTCGTCATTAGTTTGACATCGAATTCAATCTTACTATTCTCTATGCATGCATGAATCCACTTCCCTTGTTGCAAAGCTCCTAAATTTGTGCATGCGGACAACATGCTTGCTGCTGCGTACTTATCTATGCCCACTTCTTCTTTCATCTGTTTAAAGAGCGCAAATGCTTCCTGAAAACGGCTGCTCTGAACGTAAGTTGCGAACATAGTGTTCCAAGAGACTGAGTTTCTCACAGGCATTTCATCAAACAACTACCTGGCTTCATCTACACAGCCACATTTGGTTAACCCAGAAAACATACTTGTCCATGAAACCACATCTCGTTCGGTCATTTTATCAAACACCCGGTAAGCACCTTCGAGTTCTCCACAACTTGTATACATGTGAATTAAATTGTTCTGGGCATACAAGTCTGACTCAAACCCGTGTTTGAATACATGCCCATGGATTTGTTTCCCTTCTTAGGATCAAAGCATGCCTGGATGATGGGCAGAAACATAAATTCGTTCGGTGATACAGAACGAATTATCATCTGCGAAAAGAGATGGATGCAAGAATCGATAAGGCCAAAATGGAGATGCTCGCAAATGAGGATATTCCATATGAAGTAATCTAGTTGGTTAATTTTGTCGAACACTTAGAGTGCATAATGCAAACTGCCGCGATTCACCGATGAACAAAACTTGACGAGTCGGCCAACCGCATCGTTGTCGCTAGAGAGCCCGAGACGTATTAATTGGGAGTGGACCTGCTTGATGTCTGCCATGCTGGAGCATGATTCGATCGTCGTGATTATTTGGTGGCGTTGACAGACGACGATCGGCGGAAAGCTCGTGCAGAGGGCGCTGCATATCATCCTGATTCTGCGCGTCAGTTCTTGCACGCAATGGAAATAGGCAGAAATGGGTTCGACATCCGGACCATATCCAATCCATTCTGGATTATAGGGGAGGCGACACAAGCGAGGATGCTATGAATATCGTAGGTAGCATGGCTATACCTATTCCAATTCGTATTCACGTTGTCAGAAGTTCTTTTTGTGTTCGATCCAACCATAACCCAAAACTAAGGTGAAACGTATTCAAAACCTTTAAGTTTGCCTTTATAATTAGTCTTAAAAATAAGATAAAATCATTTAAGATGATTTGGATATGTGAAAAAGTGACCAAAGGAAGGCATGAAAAGAATGTGTGAGAACTAAACGATGAAAATGATACAAGAAGAAAAAAAGTGTTGAAAAGAAATAATCTAACTTTTATTACCATTATGACATAGGGTCAAGCTCCATGAAAATAAAAAATCCATGTAGTCAACCCCATCTAATAGGAAAAGGCATAGTTTTATTTTTGTTGCTTTGGGTTTCCATAAGCATATTATATATTACACTTGCTCTAAACATAGAGAGAACCAACACAAAATCCAAGGTCTTTTTCTTAATTTGACTCTAACTTAGGATTTTACTAAGCCCAACCTCCAAATTTGGAATAATTATTCAACCACTCCAATCCAAATGTGCTTATGGGCCTTCTTTAGCCATGAGATTGATGCACAATATATTTGTAAAGTGAACCCATTTTAAACTATGATTCTTGGAATGATAGATAGTCTTTGATAATAAATTACAGAGAGGGTCTCCACATTTTCAATATGGACGAATGTAGGGTAAGAAAGCTAGACCTAGATAATAAGATTAGTATTAGTTCTTGGAATACTATGATTTGGAGAATGATTTATATTCTATGTTTACAAGAGACAAAGTGGGTTGAAGAAAAGTAAAGGACATTTAGAATACAAGTTTTAAATTATGCTACTCAGGTAAGAGAAAGGCTTGAAACAGAGTTGGTATTATCATAAATAAAGATTTACAAGATAGTGTAGTAGACATATAACGATATGGTGACCGAATCATGATGTTGAAATTAGTTTTAGGAGCAAAGATTTTGAATATATTTTGTGCTTACGCACCCCAAGTAGGTCTAAAAGATAGTATAAAGATGGCTTTTTGAGAAGAGTTAGATAAAGTGATTAAAAGAATTCCACAAAGGAAGATGATTTGTTTATGAGGAGACTTAAATGGATACGTCAGTAAAGAGGCATTATGATATGTTTTATGGTTCTGAGTGTTGGGCAGTTAATCATCAACATGTACAAAAGATATCTGTGACAGAAATGAAGATGTTGAGATGGATGAGTGGTCATACAAGAAAAGACCGTATACATAATGAGGTTATTAGAAACAAATTAGGAGTGACACCAATAGAGGATAAAATGAGAGAACATCGTTTAAGATGGTTTGGACATATAGAAAGAAGATCAAAAGAAGAACCTGTAAGAAGGTTAGAAAAACTAAATTTGGAAAGTATTAAAAGAGGTAGAGGACGACCACAAAAGTGTTGGAAAGAAACGATAAAAAATGATCTAGCTTATTGGGAGTTAACTGCTAACATGGCACACGATAGGGATCTGTGGAAACAAAGAATCCATGTAGACGACCCCGTCTAGTATGGGAAAAGGCTTATTGTTGTTGTTGTTTGTATATTTTATCTCTTTATAATCAATACAATCTTCAAAAAATGAGATAAACATTTAATTCCTCATAAGTGTAGCTTATCACAAATACAAACTGATTATTTTATTTATAGAAAAAAAGATAGAGTGTGTTGTAAAGATTGTAAGGTAATTCTAGGAGAAATCTTAACCACCCAACATCGACTTTAAGTTATGGATTTACAAGTAAAAAAAAAACAAAGAAGAAAAGAGTACATCGAGCTATTCAGACTAAATGGTGGAACCTCAAAAGCGAGAAAGAAGGTATATTTAAACAAAAAATTCTTAAAGGAGATGCTTGAAATTATGTTGGTACACCTTGTGATATGTGAAAAAATATGACTATACATATTAGAAAAGTGGTAAAAGATGTGTAAGGTGAATCTAAGGAAGGTGTACCAACACAAAAAAAAGCTTGGTAGTGGAGTGAAGTAGCGCAAAATAAAATCAAGGCAAAGAGGGCATGTTACAAATTACATTATGCTAAGAAAACTAGTAAAACTTTAGAAGTTTATAAGAAAGCAAAGAAGGAAGCGAAAAAGGCCATCAATGAATTAAAAGTTAAAATTTGGGAGGATTTATACAAAAAAACTCAACTCAAACAATGATAAATGAGATTTTTTAGGATAGCTAGGTCTAGAGATAAGAAAACTAAGGATCTTAATTCTGTTAGATGTATCAAAGATGAGGATGAAAAACTTCTAGTGGTGAATGATATATAAGAAATAGATGAAAAACTATTTTATAAGTTTTCTAATGAAAATAAAGATGTTAGTATTAGCTCAGAAGAGTTAACCAAATCATAAAAGTACATAAACCACAATTTCTACCAACGTATTTGTAGACATAAAAATTTTTACTCCGGAGTTTATGGAAAACTCGAAGCGAAACTTTGTTATCTACGCTTCCACGAGCATGCCAACTAGTTTGCAAAACTAGCAAAGATTTTTAAAGATTTTGACTCCTTTGGCGATTGTAGGCAAGCGGACTCTTTTCACTTAAACCTTCTTTAACCGATTTTCAAGGTTTGGTTTAAGAGTTTAAAACTTCAATTTTAAAATAAGTATAACTCCAATTCACGTGAATAATAGGTGCTTTGAAAGAATTTTGATTGTGCACTTTGATTCAACACTTCAAATGAATAAGTCCTGAAAAACAGAGTATTCTGTTTTCAGGGCCTATTTCTAAAACACAATATATCATGCTCATGCAAACATGCACATACTATGGGTTAGACTCACTCTAAAATCCCCAATTTTTCTAAGTCAAGGATTCTACAAATTTCGGGAAGCTTGGAGGCATGATCTTTCCTCATTGCTTTGATGATTCTCAAGCATTAAATTCTAGAGAAGTGTTAGGCAAGAGAGAACTATAACAAGCTTGGATGATTTTGACTTGGGATTATATACATTCTTCGAAAGGATTTTGAAATTTGCTTTGTACATGGCCAGTGTTTTTGGAGTTTTTAAAATTTTTCAATTTTTTTTACTTTTTTCAAAATACGAATTCAAGGATCAATATACAAGACTTTCTTTTTGAGGTTTTTTTTCTTCAAATAAAGAATAGGAGAATGGATGAAATAATTTTCTTTTTAGAATTTTCAGATTTTCTAATGTTTTTAGATTTTGAAAGTTTTTCAATTTTTTTGGTTTTTCGAAATATACGATTTTTTGGATTTTTGTCTAAAAGAAGGATCTTCCATCGAACCTACAAAGAAAACTCCATGAATTAGGCTTAAAGAAAGGTCTAAGCCATGGGTCATGGTTTTAGTGGGTTCTAGGAGCACCCTTGACCCAAGTGGTCTTAGGTGGTGGCTCAGGAGGTATGGATGAGATATAGCCCAATCCATATCGACTTGGGTTTCCCATAGGCAGGACGGGTTCTAGCCTACCTTGGTTTTTAGCTCCTAGTCCTTGGTATGGTGTATATCCCATGTTTAAGATCATATTCCAAGGCTTTTTTATTTTTGAAAATATTTTATAAAGTGCATGTCCATGGAATATGGAATCGTCCATATCATGGATATATACCCATTTTACTTTGGGTAGGAGATGGGATGGATGGGTGGTGGAAGACTTGGGCTTCCACACAACCCTTGGTTGAGACGACTTAGGTTCTAATTGGGGGATGGTTTTGACATGCTCCTTAGGTTTAACCCGAGGTGCCCCTAAGGATGGGTTAGTTGGGTTTAGGGTCATAGGCTTGGTTTCATGGCACAAGACTAGGCTCGAGGAAGTGGGTTCATTCATGGTAGGGTTAGGTGTCCCTAGGATGTCGATGTATGCCTTAAGACTCACCATGTCTATCATATTTTGATCTTTATTTTGTTTTTGAAATTCCATTTGGTATGGGACATTCGACGCACCTTGAAAATCCTCATTTTTGGACATGTTTGGTGGGTATGTGGGTGCATGAGTGTGATTTAATGCATCTGATGAACCTATACTAAGAAAATGAAGATCGAGAGGGGAGTTCAAAGGGGGATGAGTTTTGGACATACCTCTTTCTGGCTCGTCTACCTTTTCGTGGCGAGAGTAAGCCTTGTCCTCGGATGACTCTACTTCGAACTCCCGTTGCCTTTCGAGGTGTTCCTTTTCCAATCCTATGTGACTCTCATCCTCTCATGATACTTGTGGGGTGTGTGGAGTGTGAACCTCATGCCCCATTTTGTGTGTGTATCTCGAATCGTGGACTTCATTTCTAACTTCAGGAATTTCAATCCTTTTGTGTTTTTGAAATTTTTTTAGATTTTTTTGGTTTTTTGAACTATGAAAATCTTTTTTTGATTTTTCCATGGGGCTTGGGGTGCTTGGAATTGGATGATTTAATCTACATTCGAGCTTCATCTCTAGCCTCATATCCTTCATCGAGTTTTGGATCGGTTTTCCTTGCATGAACTTTCTCTTTATGTGCTCGAGATGAGCTTTCAAGTGATCGATGCACCTTGGCCTCATGGCTTAGAGCATCGATCTTCCTAAAGATTTCTTTTATAGCAACTATCTCTTCTCGAGCTTTAGAGGATTTGAAAAATCAGTTTGAAGTACTCGATGAGTATTTCCTCAGCTTGCTTTCATCCATTATTTTTAAAATTTTTGTGCACAAGTTTGAAAAACACCACGAATTTGTAAAATTTTTGGAGTTTTACTTTTGAAATGAAGTTCCTTAAGACCCGAGTCCCACCGAGAGTGCCAAATCTGTAAACATAAAAATTTTCACTCTGGAGTTTATGAAAAACTCAAAGCAAAACTTTTCTATCTACCCTTGCGTGAGCGTGCCAGCTAGTTTGCAAAACTAGCAAAGATTTTTAAAGATTTTGACTCCTTTGGCGATTGTAGGCAAGCAGACTATTTTCACTTAAACCTTCTTCAACCGATGCTCAAGAGTCAGATTAAGCGCTTAAAAACTTTAATTTTAAAACAAGTATAACTCCAATTCACGTGAATAACATGTGCTTTGAAAGAATTTTGATTGTGCACTTTGATTCAACACTTGAAATAAACAAGTCCTGAAAAACAGAGTATTTTGTTTTTAGGGCTTGTTTCTAAAATAGATTTGGACGTCCTACAGGTCCCCAAAAATCACCAAAATTTTATCAGCCCAAGTCTATGGTGTGCAGAACCCGTGGCTTGTTATAGATCAAAAATTGGAGTTGTATTAGATCAAAATTAAATCTGTGAAGAAGGCTTACTCAGAGGCCCAAAACTGCTTTATTGCAGAAATATAGAGGCTCAAAGATGAGCTAGTATCTCAACGACTTGAATTCTAAATTTGATGATTTTGATGTTTCTAGAAAGCTATAGATGTTAGCTTTCCAATACATAAAGAATCAAGTGATTTGGTTTTTTGAACTATGAAAATCTTTTTTTGATTTTTTCATGGGGCTTGGGGTGCTTAGATGCTTGGAATTGGATGATTTGATCTACTTTCGAGCTTCATCTCCAGCCTCATATCCTTCATCGAGTTTTGGATCGGTTTTCCTTGCATGAACTTTCTCTTTATGTGCCCGAGATGAGCTTTCAGGTGATCGATGCACCTTGGCCTCATGGCTTAGAGCATCGATCTTCCTAAAGATTTCCTTTATAGCAACTATCCCTTCTCGGGCTTTAGAGGATTTGGAAAACCAGTTCGAAGTACTCGATGAGGATTTCCTCGACTTGCTTTCCTCCATTATTTTTAAAATTTTTGTGCACAAGTTTGAAAAACACCATGAATTTGTAAAATTTTTGGAGTTTCACTTTTGAAATGAAATTCCTTAAGACCCGAGTCCCACCAGGCGTGCCAAATTTGTAGACACGAAAATTTTTACTCTGGAGTTTATGAAAAACTCGAAGTGAAACTTTTCCATCGACCCTTGCGCGAGTGTGTCAGCTAGTTTGCAAAACTAGTAAAGATTTTTAAAGATTTTGACTCCTTTGGCGATTGTAGGCAAGCAGACTCTTTTCACTTAAACCTTCTTCAATCGATGCTCAAGGATCAGATTAAGTGCTTAAAAACTTCAATTTTAAAACAAGTATAACTCCAATTCACGTGAATAACAGATGCTTTGAAAGAATTTTGATTGTGCACTTTGATTCAACACTTGAAATGAACAAGTCCTAAAAAACAGAGTATTTTGTTTTTAGGACTTGCTTCTAAAATAGATCTGGATGTCCTACAGGTCCCCAAAAATCACCAAAATTTTATCAGCCTAAGTCTATGGTATGCAAAACCCGTTGCTTATTACAGATTAGAAATTGGAGTTGTATTAGATCAAAATTAAATATGTGAAAAGGGCTTACTCAAGGCCCAAAACTGCTTTATTGCAGAAATATAGAGGCTCAAAGATGAGCTAGTATCTCAGCGACCTGAATTCTAAATTTAATGATTTTGATGTTTGTGGAAAGCTATAGATGTTACTTTTTAATGCATAAAGAATCAAGTGATTTGGACTTCTGTAGATAGAGTTATGAGATAAAAAGTCAGACTCTGTCACAGAGAAAACGATTGTACAGACAGTGAATAGATTTTGATTCGATCTTTGCACAATTTTATTATGGGGTTCACTATCCTAAAATTCTTAAAAATTTTATTTCTAGGAACCTTTGAATGAATATGTTGCTCCTAAAATTTCAGCTTATTTGGATCATGGAGTAAGGAATTAAAATTACAGTAATCAAGGATGCAAATGTAGAAAACGAAATTTCAGTTTTGTAGAGAATATGTGCAAATGCAAACTCATACGAAAGTAAATTGCAACAACTCTACTCCGAATTTAAATTGCTGAAATGTAAAGGAATTGAAAGTACTTATTATCTTAAGCATAGAGGGGATTAGAAGTATAGAGTCTCTATAACATATATTGGGGTAGGAGCATAATCAAACAATTATAGTGCAAGTGTGTGTTAATGGTGATTTATCCATGAATTGAAATTTGCAGCAACTCTAATTATTACAACTTGGGGGAGATGAAACTCCATTAATACAACCCCATTTAATGAATTGAAAGAAAGAAACTAGGATTTGAATTGAATAAGAGATGAATTTACACGTGTTTTTGATCAAAAAGGGGTCGGGGATTCAAGAATGAATTCGGCCTCCACTCTTTTCTTCCTTCAAT
Source organism: Brasenia schreberi (assembly GCA_036023115.1). Classification (NCBI taxonomy): domain Eukaryota; kingdom Viridiplantae; phylum Streptophyta; class Magnoliopsida; order Nymphaeales; family Cabombaceae; genus Brasenia; species Brasenia schreberi. Next base: position 5,626,156 of record JAYKKT010000048.1, read on the forward strand.
CTCCCACAAACACTCACCTAGCTCCCTCTCCTTCACCCCTCCTTTAAGTGCACGACCCTCTCTTGCTGGAAACACTCTTGCCTAAGCCTCTCTCTCAGCCCTCATTTCCCCCAAAAGTTTTAGAGTCTCCCAAGTCTCTCCAAGCTGTGGAACCCGCCGCCCCCCCCCCCCCCTTGGGCCCTTTTATAGGCCAAGGGGGTTGGTTTCTAGCCCCTTCTATGGAGCGGTTTGGGCCATCTCCTTATTGGTTCTTGATCCACTTTGGTCCAGCTCCTAGTGGTCCCATTGATGGTGAGATGGACCAGCCCCATGTGGGCTGGTCTCCAAGTGAACCTGGCCTTGGTCTTGGTTCTACCAAATGCTTCAATTTGACTTGACCGGCCAATGCTATGCTCTTGGCCTATTTGATGAACTTGCAACTTGATATTTCATAAGCTTGATTCTCTTCATGCTAGTATGGATCAGCCCCCTATGGGTTGTTCCTTAGATGACTTCAATCAAGCTCAACTGAATGTGCCTCTTGTTTGGCCGGTTGCACCATGTTGACCTTGGCTTGTCTTGGCTTGATATGATGAACTCTTGGTGATGCTTTGGTCACAATATTTCAAATACAATTCACTTGATAAAGTATGCTTTATCTCGGCCATGTATCTGATTTGAATTGGCTTCATTGGTTTGGAATGATGTATCCTTATCTTGGCCCAATTCGGGTGCACTTGAATTTGCATCTCCTTGATTTGATAAGCTTGGCTCCATTTGTTTTTTTGCATTTGAACTTGAACTTGACTTGAGATGAAACTTGATTCAGCCCATGATTCCAGCCAAATCTGTTTATGATCTTCATCGACATTCGGATAGGCTTCAATCTCATTTGCCTTATGTGACTCAATCTTTCTTTTGCTTTCTGGAATTAGTCTCGATCCAGACTTGGATTGGGTCTTACCCGTTTATCTATTTTGTTTCGAGATTCATGGGCTTTCTAACTTGAATTTAAAACCTTTATTTTAAAGCATTCTCAAAAAAACTTAAACTTTAAAATTTGGGGTTTTTTATTTTAAAGGTTCATAAAGGCTTCAAATTGGTTTTCGAAATTTAGGAGTTTTGAAAATATTTGAAAATTTTGGGTGTTAGAGTATTCAAAAGAATGTAGCGAAAGAGGCTCTTAAACATATGAAGGGTTGTAAATCGATATGACGAGACAATATTCCTATAAAAATTTAGAAAATACTAGGAGAAACATGAATCACTTGGCTCACAAGACTATTTAATGAAATATGGAAAAACCAAAAGATGTCTGAGGAATGGAGTGAATACACTTATACCCATATATAAGAACAATGGATACATTCATAATTGTGTGAATTATCGGGGTATCAAGTTAATGAGCCATACTATGAAATTATGAGAGAAAATTATCGAACGTAGGTTAAGACAAGTACCAATTTAGATTCATACCAGGCATATCTACTATTGAAGCAATTTACCTTTTAAGACATCTTATGAAATATTTTAGAGCGAAAAAGAAAGACCTTCATATGAGCCCTACCAAATCTTTCTCTTTCTCTCTCCAATTTTCCCTTGTCTCTTCATTCTTTCTATCTTCTCTTTCTTTCTCTATGAGAAGCATGAGCCCTACCAAATCTTTATTAAGGGGAACACGAACAAATATCAAAGGAGACCAATGCGCTATGCTTGTAAGAGGACCCGGGTAGGATATGTCTCAATTTTCTTGAGAAGATGCAATTAACCCATATACATGTCAACCTTAAACTTAATTATTTAAAAGTTGTTGATATACTTGGTTGAATAAAGTTATTAATTTATACTTAACTATTGTTTTTAGTGCCTCATAGAGGTCTCAAGGATGGTGGCACTTATGATAGATTAGTTAGATCGAGGTGCATCATTGATGTCTTGGTATGTCCTTGAGTAGTTTTGCTAACATTTCTATTGTTTGGTTATGTTTAGTCCTATTCTCACCTATTAGTCTCATAAAAATGCAATATCAAAGTGTCATTACGGATTGTACTTATTTAATACAATGTCACAAGAACTCTTTCTTCTTTTCAAACCCAATTATCCAAACATGCATATCAAACTGATCAAACTGAATTATTAACCTCAAATTGGCTGATGAATGCTCGACCTAACGTGTATGTGTGAACACATGCACAAACATATTTCTTTTTCTTGCTTTTGCCCCTCACCCACCGTGTTACCGATTCGAGAAAAGAGAACCCCAACCTTACCCACCCCAACTCATCATTGGCACCTCCATCTCAGTATCATACACATCATTCATCATCAAATAAACACAAAAGAGTTATGTATATTGAAGATAAACATAAGAACTAATCATCGATACCATGAATAGTATCATCTATGAGTTCTCTCAGTAATAAATATTTTTCAATATACATGTACAATAATAAATCCTAATTAGCAACACTTTAATGCTAATTTTGATCACATATTGACAAATAAGTGGCATGAAAGATTTATTAACCATATATAATTTTGATCACATATTTACAAGAAAACATAATATAAAATAGATATTGGTGAATGGCTGTTGTTAGAAAATAGCATAATGGTCATTGTCGACCCCTTTAAAGCAATAGTAGTACAATATTCTTTCGAGTAATGACTATTCAACCCATTTCGAGCATCAACATCCAACAATCGGGTCTACATAGAAAAAGCCTACAAGTAGTACCACATAGAATGTCATCGACATTGCTCTCTCTAAAAGTTGTAGAGTATATACTAGGACGTGTGTGCACTTCCACAAAATATTCTCTATAAATTTTAGTTGAATATGTCTGTCTTAAAAACTTTTCAATGACTCGGAATCCATAGTTACCATCTCTTATAACATCAACCCATCTAGTAACATATGATATCCTAAATCAAGGTATCTCATTATAATTTCTTGTACTAAAATAATTTGGAATCAACCCTAGCGAATGAGCAAACACCTAATAATGATGAAGCCCTAAATCCTACATACCATGACTATGATATCTTGATACTAGAGAATTTCTTGTGAATGAATGTGTATATAAATTGTGTGTGTGTACACGCACATATATAAATGTATATATTTATATACATATATATGTATATATATACATATGTATATATGTATACATATATATCCATCCATATAGACAAATTGTTAGTGTCATCATTCATAATCTAACAAATCCATATAGACACTATATTTTCCTTATGCATACCCAACCACTTTTGCTTATACAAGACAAATCTTTTCATCACCACACCAACAACTTGCTTCCAATTAATATCAATGCAATATCCTTTCTTTCTTGTCAACCATATAATATGTCCAATACTTATAACAATACTCGTTGACATGATCAATATAATTCATCATATGCAAGCTCACAATCCATGCATGTTACATTAGAAAAAATACGTCAGGCAAATGTCTCCCTCAAACACCTTAATATCCAAACAAAATTTTCTTCCTCCAAACTTGTAAAAATAAATACAACAAAAATTGTTTTATTAGTAGATATAAACCTCACAACCTCAAAAAAATGAATCTTATACCTATTCATCTTATAAATACAATCAATCTCTAATACTTTCCAAAATATATGTAAAAATTGAATTGAAGTAAGATATTCAAATGCAATATCACTAATCAATTGTGTATGGTACTCTCCAATCCCAAGTGCAATACTAATGACATCTACTTCAAAAAAGTTGTTGGAGAACTATTTGACCAACCATTTCTTCTCTCTTTGTTTTCATCCTTGCATTATAAGTGTGTTTGATTGTGCTAACGTTAAAGTTGTCACTTAACTTCGATTGTGTTAGTGTATGCTTCTGCTTGCAATGACCCTTTGTCATTTCCTTTGTCAAATTGAATTTATCATTAGTCAATCTGCTTGCAAATATATGTCCTTCAAAATAGAACCGAGCAAGTGATTATGCATCTCATTAATCATAGTCAACATCCACGACCCATCCACCTCACAATCTCATTGAAGTGAAAATGGACATCTTACTTTTTTTCATATCGGTTCAATGTTTACTTTCAATATCAATTACTTCCTTGCTTCTATATCCACTACTTCTTGCATCTAATACAAACTTCATGCCTTTCACCTTTTTGTTTCTAATGAATTATTATGATCACAAAATTATAATCATTTACTCTTCTTACCAGATCTTATATAAACCAATGCATCTCATGCACCAAGATCATATAATTCCATGATCTAAATACTACTGAATGTGGTGCACAATCTGTTCTCACAAGAACATATCAATAGCAGACTGAGAACACTTAGTTTTCCTCTCATATCTCACACACCATCTTCCCTCAAAGTGTCTCATATATATATACATATATATATGTATATATATATATATATATGTATATATGTATATATATATATATATGTATATATATATATATGTATATATATATATGTATGTATGTATGTATGTATCGCAGCTAACTATATGTGGCAGTTATCACAACCTCACTACCATAGTTGGTTCAAAATGAACAGTGTAAAAAGGGACTCCAAACCCAAAAGTGATAATAATGCTTTAAAAAGGATTGAGAAACTTAGTTTGGTAGGTCTAATTCTAACGTTAACTACATTTCTAGAAGGAATATATTACAAAAAATCGTAATGTCATAGTTGCACCTCTTTCTGTCGCTCTAGGTCATTATGTGTGTGTACGCGCGTGCATTTGTGTGTGTACTTAGTGAACTTTGTTTCGATTCAATTAATTGAGCAAGCTACTTCCAACCGCTCCTTTGTTCTTATTTGGAGCTTGTCTTTTCAAAAACACTAATAGTCATCACGTTGAAAAGTCAAACAAATTTTCAGGGATTCTCCTTTCGATAGATATTCAAATATACACCAAATTTTTGGTTTCAATTCAAATACCCTATAACTTTCGGTAGTTCACTATTTGCTACTCTAATTAGTGGATACGGATAGTTCACGTAATAGAAAAACAAAAATGAAACCTTTGCCGTTCTTGTTCGCAATTCTCCATTATCTTCTATCTTGTGACATACTAGCATTGAAGTCTAAAGAAGGTATCATGGTGGAATATTGCTAATCTAGATATATTGCAGTGTCTCTTTATTTCATTCATTTCAATTTAACAACAGATTATTCTTCTCTTTCAATGAAGAGGCTTCTACTTATTACAAAGTACTGAGGTTTGTGATTTGAGACAAACTTTGAACATACATTATTCAAACAATTCAAAGATAACACGAACCACCCTTATCTCACTACTACACGCGCACTACCATATATATCTAACCATACATAGCTCACAATCGTATATAGTAAAACATGGTAATTCTGAATTTGGACATAACTAAGAGAGGCTGAAGGGATACACGGGCTGCTTGTTGGGATAAAAAAGCCCAAAGTGTTTCTCAGTCTCATCACCCGACTTCTGGTTCTCATTGAATAAAGCAAATATATAAGTCTCCAAGCTACCGGGTCTCTTCGGCGTGCCCTGAGTCACATGCCTCACAAGGTTGTTGTTGAACGTCCTTGCATTGTCGATCGTGGTGACGTCTCCGGCGCCTCCCGCTGATGGCCAGCCGGTTTCTGATATAACAAGAGGCACATTTCCAGCACCAATTCTTTCCATGGCCGAATAGACCGAGTCTACCATAGCATCAAAGAGGTTCCTGTACTTGAGATGGCTGACTGGGTCAGTAACTACGTCCCAGTTAGCCGTGAAGAGCGCGTAAGGTGCTTGAATGGAAGCTCTGTTGCCTACATACGCAAAGTAAGGGTAGACATTGATCAAGAGAGGAGAGTTGAAGCTTTTCAAGTATTGGAGAACAGGGACGATGAATGGCATTGCTTCATTTGAAAACGAGCCCTGGGAAGGAGGGAAGGACGTTCCTATCACCGCCATGTGAACCGCCGTTGTCACCTGCGTTACGGAAACACGAAAATCAACTACTTGAGATGGGTCACTTTATTAATTTTGCTTATTACAATTGCTGATAACGCGAGGCCAAACATGCAGAGAAGTTGAAGTGTGTCTGTGTGAAACAGGTGGACACAGTAGTAGAAAATTAGGTTTTTTCCACCTAGGGGTGACAACGGCATGTTTTGGGTCATGCGATTCTGTAAGCATGTCAAAAAGTGTCATCCTATGTATTCTCTTTGGGTGTCATTCCAAAAGAACACGAACACAAACTTTTTGAGTCTTATATTCGTGTCACGCTCTTGTGTCATGTTTGAGTTTACCAGTAAGCTTTATGTAATTCAGTTCTTGTTCGTGTGATGTCATTTATGGTCGTGTTATCAGAGTTTCGTGCCCCGTCACGGTGAAACGTTTGCAGAGGGGATCCTCACCTTGATCCGGTCCTGAACGTTGGCATTTCGAAGGGTGTTATAGACGTGCTGCATGGCTGGTCCGACGTACTGTGCAAGATTTCCGGGGAACACCTCGTTCCCGACAATGATGTACCGGAACTTGACGTCCCAATGCCGGAGGATGTTGTAACCGACCCAGTCGCCAGCGAAGGCCTGGTCTTCGGCAAAACGTTGGAGAAGCTCATGTGGGACGCCAACGCTGACTTCGGTATTGGTGTTCTTCAGCGAATTGACAATGTCCTCGTTTGGGGCATACAGCCGGATCTTGGAGATGCCAAGGGATTGAATGAGATGAACGGCCTCTGCCGGTGGCGGCAGGTCATTGCCGAGAAGCCCGTAACATACTCCAACGGCTGCAGCAAGAAAATATGAGTTGAGAATGCATTGCATAATGCCCATTTAGCATAAAATACGTCTTGACATCGGTTTATTTAAATTTCATTTAACGTTGACAAGATTGGTAGGAATTAACCTGTGCAATATCGATTGTTGTAAACTAGAATCGATTATGAGGGAACGTTTGATAGATCATGATTTTTAAACTCTGAACTACTCGTATAATTCATGGCTTTAAAGCTGAATAATATCTTACTGATATTTAGCAACGGTGACTATGATAATAAAATGCAAGAAATAAAATAAGAAATTGTCAAATCAAATCTCCAATGAAATAAATAAAACATGAAAACATCTATTGCTTTCCTTCCCAAAGAAAAAGAACACCCCGCGTATATATATATATATATATATATATATATATATATATATATATATATATATATATAGAGAGAGAGAGAGAGAGAGAGAGAAAGAGGAGTATTTTGATACCTGACATGGCTGTATCGAATTAAAGGAAGAAAGAACTGGTAAATTTCAAGTCCAAACGGTTTCTGCAACCCACGATTGCTTGAAAGAGAGCATGCATATTTATAGGGCTTGTTCTTCATCAATTGGGAAAATAATTAAGATGGTTAGTCAAAGGCTCTCCCCTCGTCAATTCGAAGCAGCTACCCATATTCCTTCCCATTCAATCCTTTGGATTAGCAGATCTCTTAGACATTGGAATGATTCAGTCTTTTATTGCATGAGCGAATGCGAGGGCGACTTGTCAACCTTGAGGCGGCCGTGCGGAAAAGAAAAAAGAAAACAAAGACTTTTTCTCGTTAGCTGGTTTCTACCCAAGAGTTTCGATAAGGAAGATTTTGTATTATGTATGTTGTATATCTAGACACAAATTGGATTTTTATTATATACTTTTAGGCTTCTTTCCTTCCTCATGATTTCCCATCCTAAGATTTTTGTGATTGTGAGATTTTTGTTTTTCCTTTAATAGAACAAAATCTTTTTCATTTGAAAGTACTTTATTTTTAATAAAAAAATATCTCATGAAATTAGGAAAGCGTACCCTTCTTTCTTGATTTCATGAATGGTAGTTATTGAAGCCGAAAGTAATTATCTAATAACTTACAACTCCCATTTGGCCACTTGAGTCAAATGATGATACACTAGTTTTATACCACTATTTCGTGGATTTTCAAGTTGTACTATTTTCAGTTATAAAGAATTTCAACTAATATATGTAATGCATTTTTCGCAATCAATAAATTTTTCTTAAATAATAGTTTTTACAGTAAGGCTCTAGGCATATCTCAAACCCATGTGTTTAACATGATGCTTTGTAAAGAGATTTCTTTAGTGTATTTATAAGATACACATATCTCATTGCTTTTCACCATATCATGAATATAATAGTATTTAATCATTATATGCTTGCTTCTAGAGTTATTAGTTTTACTCTTAATTACAGTGATTGCTATATTGTTATCACAATAAATAACAATTGACTTGTTGGCTATATATAGCTTCAAATCACTTATGAAGCAATTAATCCAAACGATGCTCGTTACAACTATATTGCAATCAGCATATTCAGTTTTTTTTTTTTATGTAATGCTATACAAATCTTGTTTCGTGGAAACCTAAGAAACAACAATATCTCAAATAAAAATATTTGACCAAATGTTAATTTGTTGACATCTTTTCTCCAGTAAAGTCAATATTTGAGCATATCATTTTTAATTCATTTACTTGAAAGCATAATATTAAATCTTTTATTCCTTTAAGATATCTTAAAATCATTTTTACAGTAACTCATTGCCAACAATATTTATTTTGATATCTACTCATAAGACTAATAATAAAGATGATATTATGTCTTGTACACAAGATAACATCCATCAAACTTCTCATAACTTATCCATAAGAAATACTAGGTTTATTTTACCTCTAACTAGGACAATCAACCTTATTTAATTTGACCCATTTAGCAATTGGTATATTTGCATGTTTACAATTATGTTTTGACTATTTAACAAAAATACATATCAAGAACCTATTGTCTAGCTTGTCTCTAAATGGATCAAGAATTTTTATATGGATAATAGATTCCTACCTCCTTTGATGACTCATGTATGTTTTTTACCAAATCATATCTTATATGGTGTAAATATTATAACCTTAATGATACTTTATTTAATATATACATTGATGTATTTATTGTCTCCTTACGTGATACTCTAACCCCTAAAGCATCAATAAAAGTTATTTCTCATATACACCCAATGTTCTTAAGATTTATATTTCTTTAGTTCCATAACTTCCTCCTTGCTCTTCAAAATATACCGGGTAGCTTTAAAATGCATCCAACTAGTCATAGGGCAGTTCATGTACAAACATGTTAAAATAAGACAAATTATGCCATGCTTCTCCTTTGGACTGCATTATTGAAAGTTACCCTCATTTCTCTTTTGTTGTAGCAGTTCTTTTTCAAGCGCCCCATCTTTCTATAGTTGAAGAACTTGATTTTAAAAGTGTATCTCTTTGATTTCTTAAAATTTTGATCACTCTTTCGTCAAATTTTTTGGATTTTTATCTTTCTAGAGATAAACCCTAGATCATCTGGAGCTAAGAGTAGTTTATCCTTTTTATATTTGTTCATGTGCTCTTACTCAATAACAAGCTTAAGAAGGAGTTGATAAGGTAAAGTTACATCTCAACCTTATTGTTGTAGTTATCATGTTCCAAGAGAAAGGAAGACTATTTAGAATTGCTGAAATTTGCATAGGGTTAGGGATTATAGATTTAGCTATATCCAAATCCCTAACTATAACTAATATCTCGTTGACATGTTCAACCACATTATCTCTTTTCTTCATTTTATTGGGTTATATTTTTGTATTAGACATGAGGTTTCGTAGTAGTATCATATTTAACAATTATGGAGTCAAACAATTCATTTGCTTTTTGCACTCCTCAAAATTTTTGAGTAAATTAACATTACAGTCTTGGATAAGATATTGTGTTTGAGAAAGGTTTGATATTTTTTCTTTTTCTTATCAATTGCTTGTTCAACAGGAGGGTATTGTTTCTCTAAGGATATAGTCCACACCATTTAATGTTAAGGCCAAGGGGATTCTCCTATTTCAAGTATGAAAGTTTAGGTCATTTAATTTATTTATGTTTGCCAATTCAAAGATGAACACTCTATTAGTCATATTTATAATTCTGACAAAAATCACTAGTAGATGGTCTAAAAAATTTAAATAAGAAATAAACATGTAATCACATTTAGATGAACATCTAAGGAATAGCCACAATTAACTAGCAAAGCACCTATCTGCAATAACATAAACCTATTTATATTATCATACAAATACTAATGAGCATCTCTCTGCAATTCTAAAAACATTTCAGGTACTTAACAAGAAACACCCCTAAAAACTAGACTTTGTAATTTACCTATTTAGCAAGTTTCTATAATATATTAGAAAGCAGAAGGATAAAATATTAATCTTTTTAGAATAACTATTCTATAAATTAAGTAAATAAGTAAGGGAAAAACAATAAATTTGTGTTTAAGGCAGTTTTGTGATTTTAAAATAATAAAATCAGCCTCAAAGGTTTTTTCCGTAAATTCACAAACAAATATTAGGTAAAATTGTAATTCATCCTACCAATAGGGCTAAATGGGTAATTTAGCTCATTGAACGAGGCAATTTCATCCAAAACCACGGCATGCTTTTTTCTTAAACCTTTACTTTTTGCTCGAAACCAAAAGAGATCTGGTTTCTTGCTTTTGCAAGACGAAACACATAGAGGGGAGAGAGGGGGAGAGAGCGGAGGTGTATGTCGAGGGAGTTGTCTCTCTCATAAGTGAGAGTTATCTTTGTGATTTAGTGAAGGAGCAGCCAAGGGCTGACTTTCACAACCCACTCTCTCTCGTTGAGGGAGTTGTCTCTTCCTTTGTTTCCTATTTGTCATCTCTCCTTCTCTTATTTCTTGTTTGTTTCTCTTTTATATTATGTCCCTTGTATTATGTGTAGTCTTGAAGAGAACGCATAAAGAAAGAAAACAAAGAGGATTAGAAGGATTGGAAAATCATGCCAAACATTTTCTAAGATAAGTTTTCGCTTTTCCTTTTTCGTTTCCTTATACCGATGAAGAAAAATCCTAATAATTTATGTTCCTGATAACCTAAAAAAGAAGCCTCTTAGTTTCTGCTTTTGTTCCTTGATTCAAAACAACTCTCTCTCTCTTTTAAGGGATACTATGTCTTCTGTGATTTTACTTATAAGCCAAAAGCAGTACCTCTTAGATGTTGAGGACTAACCATCAAGTTCTAATACGAATATAAAGTTTGAGGCAATGAGAGAAAGACAGAAGACTTTATATTACAAAAGTTTTCACAGGAGGGGTTTGTATTATGTATCTTATATATCTAGAAATAAATTGTGTTTCTATTATATACTTTTAGGCTTCTTTCATTAACCGGTTTTCACCGTAGAGGTTTCATAGAGAAGACTTTATATTTTATATTTTATATACCTAGAAACAAAATGTGTTTCTATTATATACTTTTAGGCTTCCTTCTTTCCTCGTGTTTTTTCACTATGGGTTTCTTATTTTCGTGGTTGTGAGATTTCCGTTCTTTCCTTAATAAAACAAAAACCTTTTTATTTGAAAATGTTTTAATTTTAATAAAAAAATATCTCATAAGATTAGGAAAGAGAATCCTTCTTTTCTCGATCCAGGGATGATAAATGATAACTTATATTTATCTGTTGGACTTTCTAAACATATAAATATCCATATATTATTCTACATGAAGATCTTCAAACACTGATTAATGAGCCCAATGAATGAACAGGCCGGAACTGTTACGGCTTGTTCAGCAACTCAATCTGTGTTCGGATCATTGGATCAATATTCTATCCAAGCAGAACTTATAAACAAGTTCAGCGAGTTGTGCAAGTCCCGCCAACTCGCATCATCCGCTATTTTTTTTTGTCTTTGGGTGAAAGTCTATCACCCGTATGAATCCAGAAACCTTAGAGGACTCAGACTAATCAATTACGGCTGCTCTCCCTTTCAGAACACGTCGCCAAGATGAGAGCCTTGCAGGGACGCCGCGAGGATTCATTTATTGTGACAGTTGGCTTAGTATATACTGAACAAAGACCAAATCAATTATGGTTCTCTACTTTCCAGTACACGGAAACCCCGTACAACTTACTGAGACACATCAGAATGACACTAGATACGTTACGTGAAGAAATAGAACCTTTTAGTCCCGGTTGCTCAACGTATCCATTGAAATGATGGTCATTTCTCTCTCCCTGGGCGAAAGCAGCCTGGTTACAATATGATATGTTCAATACCTACGTATCAATGACCTAAAAGATCACAGGCTTTTGGCGCGGTGCTAGATTATGGTCTGAGGTAGACATGGCCGGTTTGGACCTGGTCCGTCGGTTTGACCCAAAACCGAACTGGCCTACAAATTGTTTGGAACTGGAACTGTTGAATTCGGTTCCTAAACCATAACCTGAACCGGGTATGGCCCGATTCGGTTATGGTTTGTATATATACAAAACCGGTTCGGAACCAAAACTGAAACTGTTGTGAAAACTGATGGATCCATCGGTTGCAGATTTGAATCTTCGGTTTCATATTCGAACCCGGATCATAAAAGCGCAACCGGATCATAAAAGCTCAACCGGATCTGGAACCATCAAACCTGGAGCCAGACAGAAAATGTTGAATGGTTTGGTCACCGTTCATGGTTTCAGGTAACTGGGAATCAAATATGTCTACTAAGGTAAAGGCTTTGTACGTCATATGCCCGCTTTTTAAGGATGTTGCTAATTCTCTCTCTATATATATCATTTTATGGTTTTTAAGGCTTTTAATTGTGCTATGATTTCAGGGTTACCAAGTGTATACCGCTTTTACTGAAGACATCTCCTATCTTTATAGTAATTCTTATACCACTCTTAAATTATTTTGATGTTGTTCATAGAATAAATATGTCATGTCTCAAGTAGTGTTGCCAACATTTTCGTATCATTTGTTTGTGTCTGGTCCTATTCCCATCCATTAGTCCGATGATGATGACAATGATCATGTAATTGATCATGATGATCCAACATGAGAGAGTCATTGGGGTTGTAGTTATTTGATAAATGTCACAAGAACTAACGTTTGATAATCTTTCTCTTCTTTTCAAATCCAATTAACCAAAATGCATATCAAATTGAATTATTAACCAAATAGGTCGAGGAATACTTGACTTGTGTGTGAGAACACACACACACATATAATATGTCGCATTTTTGCTCCATACATATTTATTACCTGATGGGGAAAAGAGAACCCAAAACCCTACTTGCCCTAACCTATCATTGACATGCACTGTCAGTATTATAAATACATTATTCATCATCAAAAACAAGAATCATTTAATAATTAAGAAAGAGATGAGAACTAATCAATATTATGAATAGTATCATCTCTCAATCTTCTCAATAATAAGTATTCTTTGAAATAATAAATCGTACTAGCATTGAGATCTTGTATATGACACACTTGAGTGTCACAACCAAGAGATTAGGTTTAATACTGTAAAAGAGAAGGTTAGAATACCGCTATTTTTTAAGACACGATCTTTAATCAGTATCAAATAACTGGAAATAACTGACACCAACAAACACCTCAAGAATACAATGAAGTCCCTTAGTTCGTCTTACACGATCCCAGTTAAGTCTTAGACAAACCTTTAAATTTTTTTAAGTCAAAGATTTATAATTGAAATGTTATCATTTAATTGTGTTTTTTCCACGAATTTAGTACATCAAAATAGTTTTCTAGTTTAAACACACATAGCTAAAAGCGCAGACTAGAACACGGTGTTCTTTAGCTAGAACTTAAGGATCAGTGAGCCAGCTCCGTCCTCAGCTCATTCAGACGACGAACCAAACATGAACAAGTTCAACGAGAGCTGATCGCACCCATTCACATGTGTTGAGAAAGTCCCACCAACTCGCATCATCCGCTATTTCTTTTTTTGTTTGCTTAGGTGAAGTCGATCACCGGTATCCAGAAACACAAATCGACCCAGACTAGTCAATCACGACTGCTCTCCCTTCCAGAACACGTCGCCAACTCTAACATAAGAAACTTGCAGGGCGCACGCGAGGATTAATTTATTGTGACAGTTGGCTGAGTATAAACACAACAAAAACCAAATCAATCATGGCTGCTCTCCCTTCCGGTACACGAAGACCCTGTACAAATTACTGAGACACATCAGAATGGCACGAGATACGTTACGAGACGAAAGAGAACCTTTTAGGACCGGTTGCTCAATAGATACAACGTATCTTCAATAATGTTCATCTCTCTCTCTTTCTTCCTGCGAAAGCAGACGACAGGCATTGCTGTTGGCTACAATATTTGGATGTTCTATACCTACACGGAATGGCATGCAAAGATATATGATGGACAATATGGCTTAGATCATGGTCGATGCCAGCTTTTTATGGTGTTTGCTGATAAATATATATATATATATATATATATATATATATATATATATATATATATATATATATATATATATATATATATATATATATATATATATATGATTTTTAAGGCTTCTAATTGCGTTTTGATTTGAGGTTGCTAAGCTCATCTCCTTCCTTTTTATTAAGGTCATACCTCATTTTTATAATAATTTCTATACTACCCTTATGTCCTTAGAGCATGTTCTTCTACATCATACATCACGATGTCTCCTTTTCTTTCCTCCAGCATGCATCCATCGCGACGATAATTTGTTTGTCCTTTCTCCTTTTGGACTCTCTCATTTCTACACTCTCTTTTCTAATCTCTCATTTTCCTTGTCTTTTCTCTTAAGAAATACGAGTCCAACCACATCTTTATTGATAATTATGCACATGGACTATGCTCTCTCTCTCTCTCTCTCTCTCTCTCTCTCTCTCTCTCTCTCTCTCTCTCTCCTGCATTAAACAAAGTGTAAAAGCTGACATATAACGTATAAAGGTATATAATACATCAAATCATGATCTAAAACATATTGTCCATCATATATCTTTGCATGAACAGCATTTCAATGGTTAGGGCTTGGTTTTACTTATTTCAATCTGGAAATTAGTCGCATTTAAAATGGGCTTCTTTTGGTGGTTAGAACCATCAGAAAAGTTTTTTAAACCCTTTCATTACGATTTGTTCTGTGGACGACCATTGAAAGGTGCTTTCCCAAAGATTACAATCTCAAACCTGTGTTTAGCAACAGGTTGTAAAAGCTACTCTTTCCTATTGTGACGTATCTGATGTCATTTTGATGTGTCCCGGTGACTTGTACCAGATTTCCGTGTACCGAGAGGGGGAGCAGCCATGATTGATTTGGTTTTTGTTGTGTATATACCAAGTCAGATTTCACAATAAATGAATCCCCACGGCGGGCCTGCGGAGTTTCTCATCTTAGAGCTGACGACGTGTTGGCTCCTCCACCGAAGAACCTTCCGGGTACTTCGTCTAAACAAAATATTATATATATAAATCGGATGATGCGAATGGGTGGACTAATTGCACAACGCATGTGAATGGGTGGGATCATGTTTGGTTCGTCATCCAAATGAGCTGGGAAGGAGCCGGCTCATTATTCTTTTAATTCTAGCTCAAGAACACTGTTTTTTATTAAGCCCATTTAGTTATATGTGTGTTTTGTCTCTGGCAATAGATCATGCAATTAGGAAGGTTGGCTCCCATCCCTAATTGCATGAATTATTTCTGATAATGAAAGAAACACTTTTAGTTTAATAGTTTTGGAAAAAATATTTTCTAGATTTTCTGTGAAGGGTATAAAATCGGCAATTCACGAATAAGTCTTTTCACTCAAGAGGAAACGGTATATGAAAGGTTGGAGAGCTTCATATATATATATATATATATATATATATATATATATAATTGAAACTACAGAAAAAATTACATATCAACTTCTTGTGATAATAGCCTCTTAGAAACCCTTCTAAAGAGGAGACAATCTTGGTTGATCGAAGGTCAAGGGACGCCGCTGCCTGCCAGTTGCCTCTATCTAATTCGCTTCTGCACCATCGCGAAACTCTACATGTATGTGCTGGAAAACTATGTTCATGAACTAATAGTCCGCAAAACGTAATTAAATGATAAAATTTCAATTTTACTAGAAAATATAATGCTTTGACACAAATCCTTACCAAAAGACCACTTATAATCAAAATATGTAAAGATGCCTTCTAACTTCAACGAGCATCTCATATTCAGCTCTTTTAACCTGGTTGTGTTCCGTTTAATGTCATCTAGTGATCCAAACGCTGATAGAGTTGCTGAACAAGCCGTAGCAGTCCCGGCCTGTTAAGTCATTGGGCTCATTCACCAGTCTGCCTGAAGATCTTTAAGCAGAACAATATATGGATTTTATATATTTATAGAGCCCAACCCATAAATGCTGAAGACCGAGTATTTTGAAAAAAAATTCTTCAAAAAACTCCAATAAAACTTTTTTCTGCAAATGATAACTTGAATATTAAATTGGCCGGTCCTATTACAATAGGTTGACAACTTTCTTGCCTGCACACACGCAATTAAAAATTGAATAATCCTATTGACTTGTAAGATGATATCTTCTAATCCGAGGGATTTAATCGATAGAATATAGGTAGCTGGCTCGAATTGACGAAGGAGTTGCTTTGACCAGACATATTAATCATTTTCCCAATTGATGAAGATAAATGTGTGTGCACGCGGATCTTTCAGACAATAGCGGGGGTGCAAAAACCGCTTGTATTCTATTTGCTTCCCATTGATATGTTGGATTTAATGTTAATTAAATTGGGTTAATTAAACTCATGTACATTAATAAAATTTAACTCATGCTCATATTCCAATTAATTGATGCATCATTGATATATGTGAAAGTCTTAAAGTGTAAAAAGTCACATTTGAGAGACTTTGTGCATGTGATGACCAAGAGGAGACAAAGTTTAGGCCCATATTGAAGAATGAGATAAACCCATATGCCTTTTTATATAATTGGTAGGTTATAAACCTTAATTCAAAGAGTTTGGAGAGGACATGGTAGACCAAAGGCATGGGTTGGGCTATGTTTGGGTCTTCAATCTATCTTTTTGCACGAAAAACTTTTGATTTAACGATTAAAAGTGCTTACATAGAAACAATTATGAGACAGAGAGATGCATCATTTAGATCGGATCCATGATTTGTGATCCAACATACTATCTATAAATAAGATATTAGAGTTCCCTAATCAGTTCCTTTTGCATGAACATTCTTACTCCTCCCATCTTTGTTCTCCGCTCTCCCTCTGCGGTTGTGTGCTTGCGACTACTTCCAGTCATCCTTCATCTCCAGCCATGGGCGACTGAGGCATAGTCGAAGTTGACTCGAAATCATGTATGTGCCTTTAAGTTATATATGCATTTTACCTTAGGAAGAAGGTGTAGGTACCTATACGTATTGTATAGTGAGGTGCTGATTTTTGTAAGGCAAGTTCGCAAGGACAACTCATACAAATATGTATATTTTCTTATTACTGCTTCTACTTTTGTTTTTTGTACGGTTTGTCTATAGCTTACATTGGATTTGTGGTTGTTATTGATTGAGCCATGTTTACATTTGTTGCATATTGGTTTATTATGCATGTATTTCTACGGATTTTGCCAACATTCTTAGAGAAATCAATATTTTCTATAGTAAACATGTTTACGACTGTTACCCTCTAACCTAAGGTCGACTTAATCTTCATGCCAGAAAAGTTTGTTGGTCCCCATTTTAAATGTTGACAACAACATATGAAAATTTGGTTAACCATATTAGGGTTGCATTTGTATATTGAGTCGAATTATCCCTAACCCGATGATACTGCCCCTAGAAGCATGGATAAAATCACAAAGTGGAAGGAGAAATACACCCTTTGGCAGTGTTGTATATTATCGATGCTATTGAATATTTTATTCGACATTTATAGTTCTTTGTTTTCCACAACAATGAAAGATCTGTGGACTACCTTGGATCGAAAATACAACACTGAAGACCTTAGTATAGACGTGAAATTTTCACTTCAAGCCTATGTAGAGACTTGAAATAAAATTTCCAACTCTACTTTATGTGTGAGCGTGTCAGCTAGTTTCAAAAACTAGAAAAGAGTATGAAAATCTGAGTGTGCCAACTAGTTTCAAAAACTAGCAAAGTGTATGAAAATCTGACTCAATTGGCAATTTATGGCTAAGCGGGCTCTTTTCGCTTTAGGCCTTCTTGAACTGATCCTCAAGGGTCAGCCTAAACGCTTAGGGATTTCAAATACATAGGTGATATTTCCAAATTCACATGAATATAAGGTGTTTGTCAAGAACAAATGGGTGCACTTGGTTTCAAGTTTGCAAAATCAACAAGTTCTGAAAAACAGAAATTGGTTCTATTTTCAAAGCTTGTTCCTGAAATTTTCTTGATAGCCTAGAGATCTCCAAAATTCACAAAAAATTTAAAGGCTATAGCCTGAAATGTTGAGATCTTAAGACACTTTTTATCTTAAATTTTAGGAATAGAAATCAAAAAAATTAAATCAGATACTGGACTCAACTCAACAACTTAAGGGCGTTTTGTGATAGAATCCTAGAGGCTTAAAGAATCCTTTGTATCTTGGTGTATAGAATTCCAAATATTATGATCTTAATCTTTTTGGAAAGCTATGGATGTTATCTTTCTGATGAGACTAATTTTATCAAATTTGGTTTTATATAAAAAGAGATATGAGACTTTTACCCAACTCCTATTGCAGGAAAACTGACTATGCAGAAAACAAAATTGAGTTTATCCGATCTTATTCAATTTTATTCACGCAGTTATACGGTCCTAAAATTCTTGCCAATTTTATTTCTAATGTGTTTATGTGTGTAGATATTGTGCCTAAAATTTCAGAGCATTTGGATCCAATATTAGAAAATAAAAATTACAACAATCAAGGTATGCAAATGCTGGAAAACCAGAATTTCATTTTTAGAACATACATGAATGCAAACTCACCCGAATTTAAATTGCAACAACCCAACAACACAAAATAAATTGCTGAAGGGAAATGAATGAAAATATATATCTTAAGTATAGAGGGGATTAGAGAATATAGAGTATTTATAGAATATATTAGGGTATAATCAAGAAATCAAACACATAGAGTGTATAAGTAAGAATAGAAAATTTGCAGCACATCTACTTCTTATTACATCATGGGGGAAGACAAAACTCTATAAATATAACCCCTTTCAAATTGAATATGAAGAAGAGATATAGAAGAACAAGAGATGATAAATACTTACAAGGATTTTCCCAATAATCGGATCCAAGGGATGAATCTCGACCCTCACTCTCCCCTTGATTCTCTCTTTGTTTCTCACTCACGACTCCCCAATGTTTGTAGCAATTGGCCTAACATCTACACTCTTTTCACCTCTCTCTACTCTTTCCTAGTAGCTCTCACACCTCACAAAACCCTCAAAGTGCTAGCCTCTCTCTCTCTCCTCCAAGATGATTCACGCTCCCCCCATTGGCCTCAATTTATAGGCCAAGGGGACGCTCTTCTAGGCCCTTCTTTGGGGCGGGTGACCCAAGGGTCCAAACCCAGCCCCAAGACCCATCAAATCACGTGACTTTGGTAGTCCCTTATGGTCCAATATGGACCAGCCCCATGTGGGCTAGTTTAGTCTTGAGTCTTATGCCTTGGTCCTAGCCGATTGGACTTGAAGGCACTCGGCTAGGCTTGTTTTAAGGCCTTAATCAACCTTGCTTGATGGCTCTTCTTCAATTTGCTTGATTTGTGTTGATATGTGGGTTGGATATACATTTGATAAACCTTTAGAATCAGCTCCTAAGCTCAATCATTTTCAATTTGCATAAGCTGGCCAATCCTTATCTCAAGGTTGTACTTGATCCAAACGACTCCTTGACTTAATCAATAACCAACTCAAGCTGCCTTGATGTTGGCCCATTTAATTTGATTTGTTGAGGAAGATATTTTTGACTTAGTCCATTCATTTGCTTCCGGGCTTGAGCTCAATCTTGGATTGAATTGGACCCCAAATGTTCGCCTGATTTGATTGAATCATTTGGGCTTTTTAATTTTAATTTAAAATCTTTAATTTTGAAACATTTTTAAAAGATTTGATCTTTTTCTTTAAAACAAAAGGTTTTAAATCATTTGAATTTTCCAAATTTGGGAGTGTTAGGAAAAAGATTTTTTTTAGGGTATTTACAAATGCCCCTCTTTGGCATTAATCTAAATTTATTTAGATAATGGCAAAGAAGAAAATACCCTTTTTTTATTTGCTTCCCAAATTATCTTGAGAATATGAATCATCCTTCATTTCATAAAACCCTTTTCCTTGGATTATAGAGGAGGGGATTTTAGCTAAAGGGGAGTTGACTCACATTGAGTGCTTGTCCTTAACATGATCATGCATGAACGACTTTGGATGTATGCATGCATAGTGTGTGATACAAATGAAGTGTGGAGTTTTAGAGACTCATTTAAGAGATGGGTGAGCTTGAGGAGAAGCCTATGAAGGCCGGCTGCCCCAAGTGAGACAATCCTATGTCGTTTGACATTTCGGGTTTTCAAAATTCATTTTCAAAAGGGAACTCCTTTTAGCTTCAATCAAAAGGAGTTCCAATTTTGCATATTTTCCTTCATTTAGGTTTCAATACCTACTACTTAATAGAGGTTTTGTAGGAAATTTTGGAAAATATTTCAAAATTCTGTTTCCCACACAACAAAGTTTAATTCTCAAACAAAATGAAATCCAAATAAGTACATTCTATTCCTACTTTAGGATTTTCATGGATAAACCTTTCAACATTGGGATAAGTTGTAGGGTTTTGGAAAAGAGTTACCACGGTCTCTTCTGAAGCGTCCCATGGTTTAAGGCAAAGAGATGGAAAATTGTTCTTTTTGAGCTTTGGCATTTTCCTTTCCTATCTTTTTTTCTTTTTCTCATTCAAAGAGAAGACCTCTTTTGGAAAATTTTTTGTATTCCCTCTTTCTATCAGAAGGGAAGACCTCTTTTTGGAGGAGTTTTTACATTCTTTTTTTCTTCTTCTTTTTTTTCTTTTAAAGAGAAGACCTCTTTCGGAGGAATTTTTGTATTCCCTCTTTCTATTCGAAGGGAAGACCTCTTTATGGAGGAGTTTTTGTATTCTCTTTTCTTTTGAATTTTGCCAATTTTCCTTTTGGAGAGAGAAGTAAAATAGAGGGAAAACTTATTTCTTTCGCTACTCGATTCAACCAAGATCATCCCATTTCTTAATAGCATCTACCATTTGAAAATATTTTGCTATATTGAACAAGGCTTCATTTTGTAAGCCAAGGATTTTTGAAATGTTACCAAATAATTTTTTTTAAAACTGTACTTTTCATAAAGCATCGATTCCCTCATTTAGAGTCATACAATCAATCTTGATCCTTCTTTCAAGAAATTCAAAGGAGATCCATTTTAAATTCTTTTCAAAAGAATTTAACATAGGCCCTATACATGATATTTTTTTCAAGTATTGGCCATTTATAGGGTCTACTAAATTTCTGCCCTCAACATCAATCAACCAATATGCATTATTGATTTTTGTTTGCTGCCCCTTTTATGACATGGGGACATTCCTACTAGGGCTGTGATGCATGACATGTAAAAATGTATTCCATATGATATGATGGAGATACATGCTTTATGAGATGATGAATATATTCAGTCTCTATGAAAATATTTTTAGGGAATACATTCTAAATGCCCTAGTTTGGTGGAGATGAGTCGTATTGTAAACATACAAATTTTTACTCCCAGGTTTATGGAACTCGAAGTGAACTTTTTCGTGCCTACGCTTGCGCGAGCGTGCTAGCTAGCTTACTCAAACTAGTAAAGGTTTTTTAAATGATTTTCTGACTTTGGTGATGGTAGGCAAGTGGACTCTTTTCGCTTTAAACCTTCTTAAACTGACGCTCAAAGGTCGGTTTAAGCACTTAGAAACTTCGACTTTCAAACAAGTTTTACTTCAAATGATAAGTGTTTTGACAAATTCAGTTCATGCACTCTTTGCAATTTTTATTACAGGCTGGACGTCCCTAATTTTCCTGCAAGTTTAATCTGTTTAAGACTGATGTGTGTGTGGAATGTGTGGCCTAATTTCAGTGTGGTTTGAGCGATCGTTCGAGGGCTTTTTGGAAGTGAGCGAATGCAGGGATGCTATAAAAATTTGTTTGGGTTTTTGAGAACGATGATGCGAACTCACCCGAATTGAAATTGCATCTCACTCTACTTGAAAGTAAACTCATGCGAATGTAAAGTGTAACTCACTCGACTTTCACGAAAGTAAATTCACGTGAATTTAAATGCAACTCTACTTTTACAAAAATAAACTCACGCGAATTTAAGTGCAACTCTACTTTCACAAAAGTAAACTCACACAAATTTAAGTGAAACTCTACTTTCACAAAGTAAACCCATACGAATTTAAGTGCGACTCACACGACTTTCACAAAGTAAACCCACACGAATTTAAATTATGACTCATAAGACTTTCACAAAGTAAACCCACACAAATTTAAATTGCAACTCACCCGACTTTCACAAAAGTAAACTCACGCGAATTGAATTATATATATTTAGTTTAAGAGCGGAAAGGCTCGAGTGCGCGTGAGTGTAAAGAGCGGAAAGGCTCGAGTGCTCGTGGGTGTACTCGTGTTTAACCCAACAATTTAAGAACGAAAAGGCTCGAGTACTCATGGGTGTACTCGTGTTTAACCCAACAATTTAAGAGTGGAAAGGCTCAAGTGCACATGTGTGATCGTGTTCATGCACAAATTAAGAGCGAAAAGGCTCAAGTGCTTGTGGGTGTAAAGAGCAGAAAGGCTCGAGTGCATGTGTGTGTGATCGTGTTCATCCACCAGATAAGAGTGGAAAGGCTCAAGTGCTCGTGGGTGCGATCATGTTCATGCACTAATATTACAATCTAAGGAGAGACTTCGCTCCATTAATACAACCCCATTTCGAATTGAATTAAATGAAACAAGTGGTTTAAGACCGAAGTTAAAGAAACTTACAAGTCTTTCCATTCGGTTCTAGCCTCTTGATTCAGCTTGTTGGATTCTCTCGAGTCTACTTCGTCGCAGCCGTGAGCTAGGTCAAGATGCAGCCACTTGGTGTCGAGCCTTGGTCCACCACGAACTAGGTCAGGTCCACCTTCTTTCTTGCGTTTCGGCTAAGTCAAAACCAGTTCGGCTGGCCTTGATCGAAATATGTTCCTCATGCTTGATTTTCTTTGAAACAGTTTGTCCAAGCATGGTTTTTGAGATTCATTTGGAAAATATGCCTTCCTGGGGCATTTGATCAAGTATGGGGAATGTGTCTCAAAGAGGCATTTCAGCCACACGATGTAGGGCTTGTCCCTTAATGGAGTCTTTGAGTATGAACTCATACTCCATTGAAAGGGGCTGCCATTTATCTTGCCTACCCATTTAGATAGGTTTTTCAAATGAGTGCTTGAATAAATCAACACTATTCCCTTTTCATGACATGGGAAGTAATGTCTCGAATTTGGGATTTATCTTTGAGTGCTTGAACAATTCATGTGAATAAATCAACATCCTTTTGGCATTTTTGGAATCAACCTTGAAGGTTTCGGATTTTGATCCATGTGGAGACATGCCTATGATGGCTTGATACTTAGGGGGTCAATTCTTATGTCCCTTTGGCTTGACATAAACCCTGAACTCGAGTTCTAAAATGATGTCTAGACCCGGTATTGTTCATGCAAATATATGATTTTCAAAATGCAATGCATGATGCTTATATATGCATGCACACACACTATGGGTTAGACTCACTTCTAAAAATCCCCAAATTTTCCAAGTCAAGGATTTTATGAAATTTAGGAAACTTGGAGGTGATTGTCCTACTTGCTTTGATGGTTCTCAAGCTTTTTAATTTTGCGGAAGCTCTGGGCTAGAGAAGGGTATACATGACCAGCTTTGGACGATTTTTGGGATTGAGAGTATATACAATTTTGGAAAGTTTTTTGAAATTTGGCTTTGTACATGGCCATTGTTTTTGGAATTTTTGAAAAATTTCAATTTTTTTGTCTTTTTTTTAAATACAAAATTCAAGGATCAAATATAAAGGCTTTCTTTTTGAAACTTTTTGAAACAAATTTCTTTTTGAAATTTTCAGATTTTCAAATGCTTTTGGGATTTTGAAGGTTTTCAATTTTTTTAGTTTTTGGCAATATCTAATTTCTTTTGGTTTTTTTGAAAAGGAGGGCTCTTCCATCAAACTTACAAAGAAAACTTCATGAATTAGACTCTAATCAAAAGGTCTAAGGCATGGGTTTCGGTTTTAGTGGTTCTAAAGGACACCCTTGACCCAAGTGGTCTTAGGTGGTGGCTCAGGAGGTATGAGTGGGTTGTAGCCCAATGCATATCGATTTTTGTTGGCTTTAGGTAGGACAGGTTCTAGCCTATCTTGATTTTTGGCTCACAGGCCCCTATAGGGTTTATATCCCATGTTTAAGATCACGTTCCAAGGTTTTTTGGTTTTTGAAAATGTTTTGTAAAGTTCATGCTCTTGGAATATGGAATCATCTATATCATGGGTATATACCCGTTTTATTTTGGACAGTGGGAGTTTGGATTTTGGGGTGGTGGAAGACTTGGGCTTCCACACGACCCTTGGTTGGGAGCTATGGTTTTCAAGGGAAGCCATGCTCGGTTCCTTGAGGGTTTTGACCTACTCCCTAGATGCAACTCGTGGTGCCCCTAGGGATGGATATTTTTGGTTCAAGGTCGTAGGCTTGGGTTCAGGGTACAAGACTAGGCTTGAAGAAGTGGGTTCTTTTATGGTAGGGTTATGAGTTCCTAGGATGTCGATGCATTCCCTAGGGGTCTCCATGTCTACCATATTTTGAACTTTTTGTTTTTGAATTTCTTTTTTGTGGTGCGGGATATTTGGCGGACCTTGAAAATCCTCTTTTTCGGGCACATTTTATGGGTTTGTGTGTGCATAGGTGTGATCCAATGCATCTGATGACCCTATTTCGAGAGGAGAGTTTAGAGGAGGATGGGTTTTAGGCATACCTCTTTCTGGCTTGTCTACCTTTTCATGGTGAGAGCATGCCATGTTACCAGGTGACTCTATTTTGAGCTCCCGTTGCTTTTCGAGGCGTTCCTTTTTGAATCCTACCTTTTTGTGACTCTCGTCCTTTTGTGGGGTATGGATTTTTTGTCTCACTGTGTTTGTGTGCCATGAATCAGGGATTTCCTTTGTTTTCAGAATTTCAAAGTTTGTTTTTCAATTTTTTTGTCTTTTTGAAAATTTTCCAATTTTTTTTGGTTTTTTGAAATAGCAAAATCTTTTCTTGATTTTTCTTTTGAGCTTGGAGTGCTTGGAGGCTTGGGAATGGATGATTTTATCCGCCTTTGGATTTCATCTTTAACCTCATATCCTTCATCGAGTTTAAGATCAATTTTCCTTTCATGGCTGCCATGTGATTTATGTGCTTTAAGCTCATGACTTAAAGCATCAATCTTTTTGAAAATTTCTTTGATAGCAACTAACTCTTGTTGAGCTTTAGATGATTGGAAAAACTGCTTTGATGTATTCGACGAAGATTTTCTTGGCTTTTCATCCATTTCTTGCAAATTTTGGATGCACAAGTTTTTTAAAATACTTTTTTGAAAGTTTTGAAGTTTCACTTGTTTAATTTGAAGTTCACTTAAGACCCGAGTCCCACCGGGCGTGCCATTCTGTAAACATAAAAATTTTTACTCCCAGGTTTATGGAACTCGAAGTGAACCTTTTCGTGCCTACGCTTGCGCGAGCGTGCCAGCTAGCTTACTCAAACTAGCAAAGGTGTTTGAAATGATTTTCTGACTTTGGCGATTGTAGGCAAGTAGACTCTTTTCGATTTAAACCATCTTCAACCGATGCTCAAGGGTCGGTTTAAGCACTTAGAAACTTCAACTTTCAAACAAGTTTTACTTCAAACGATAAGTGATTTGATGAATTCGATTCATGCACTCTTTGCAATTTTTATTACGGGGCTAGACGCCCCTAATTTTCTTGCAAGTTTTATTTATTTATGCCTGATGTGTGTGTGGAATGTGTGGCCTAATTTTAGCGTGGTTTGAGTGATCGTTCGAGGGCTTTTTTGAAGCGAGCAAATGCAAGAATGCTATAAAATTTTGTTTGGGTTTTTGAGAACGATGATGCGAACTCACCCAAATTGAAATTGCATCTCACTCTACTTGAAAGTAAACTCACGCGAATGTAAAGTGTAACTCACTTGACTTTCACGAAAGTAAATTCACGCGAATTTAAATGCAACTCTACTTTTACAAAAGTAAACTCACGCGAATTTAAGTGCAACTCTACTTTCACAAAGTAAACCCACACGAATTTAAATTGCGACTCACACGACTTTCACAAAGTAAACCCATACGAATTTAAATTACAACTCACCCGACTTTCACAAAAGTAAACTCACGCAAATTGAATTATATATATTTAGCTTAAGAGCGGAAAGGCTCGAGTGCGCGTGAGTGTAAAGAGCGGAAAGACTCGAGTGCTGGTGGGTGTACTCATGTTTAACCCAACAATTTAAGAGTGGAAAGGCTCGAGTGCTCGTGGGTGTACTCGTGTTTAACCCAACAATTTAAGAGTGGAAATGCTCGAGTGCTCGTGGGTGTACTCATGTTTAACCCAACAATTTAAGAGCAGAAAGGCTCGAGTGCTCGTGGGTGTACTCATGTTTAACCTAACAATTTAAGAGCAGAAAGGCTCAAGTGAACATGTGTGTGATCGTGTTCATGCACAAATTAAGAGCGTAAAGGCTCAAGTGCTTGTGGGTGTAATGAGCGGAAAGGCTCGAGTGCACGTGTGTGTGATCGTGTTCATCCACCAGATAAGAGTGGAAAGACTCAAGTGCTCGTGGGTGCGATCGTGTTCATGCACTAATATTACAACCCGTGGAGAGACTTCGCTCCATTAATACAACCCCGTTTCGAATTGAATTGTATGAAATAAGTGGTTTAAGACCGAAGTTAAAGAAACTTACAAGTCTTTCCGTTCTTTTCTAGCCTCTTGATTCAGCTTGTTGGATTCGCTCGAGTCCACTTCGTCGCAGCCGTGAGCTAGGTCAAGATGCAGCCGCTTGGTGTCGAGCCTTGGTCCACCACGAACTAAGTCAGGTCCACCTTCTTTCTTGCGTTTCGGCTAAGTCAAAACCAGTTCAGCTGGCCTTGGTTCAGTCCAAGATAGGTCAGCCCCAAATATTCGGTGCTTTGTTGCAACTTGGTAGGTGCAGCCGGTCCAAGTGATGCATTCAACCCAAGTAGGTTCAGTAAAAGTCAAGCCAAGTGGTGCAGCCGGTCAAAGGTGTTCGACCAACTCAAACCAGATTTGGCCAGCTTATTGCAGCTCGATTCAGTTAGGTTCAAGGTACAGTCAACATGGCTCGGTTCAAGGCAAGGTTCCAAGAGTGAGCTGGGCCAGGTTTGGTTTAAGAGTTTGGCCAGGTGCAGCACAAGATCAAGGTCGGGTGCAGTCAAGATGTTCAGTTGGTGCAGGCCTGTTCAGTTTGCAAGTCAAGCTTGATTCGTTCTAGGATTGTGGGTCTTGTAGGTGCTGGTTCAATTTGGTTCAGTCCAGCACAAGATGTTTCAAGATGCAGCCAGCTCAAGGTCGGTTCAGCTGGCCTTGGCTAGATTCAGCCAAGATGGGTGCGGCCAATGGATTGGTTCGGTCCACACCAAGTCAAACCGTGGTTCAGCTGGACGTGGTTTGGCTCTCGGTTCAGGTGATGCAGGGCAGCCAATGGATTTGGTTCAGCCGTGGTTCAGTTGGGGCTTGGTCAAAGGATGCAGTCAACCCAAGTGCAAGTCGGCCTTCAGCTGGGTTCGGCCAGCAGGTGCTCAGTTCAAAGTGGTCAGCTCGGTGCAAGATGGTTCAGTTTGCAGGCCAGCCAGCTAGGTGGCTTGGTGCGGTTCAGCAAAAATGGTTCAGTCATGGTTTAGTTGGGGCTTGGTCAAAGGATGCAGTCAACCCAAGTGCAAGTCAGCTATGAGGTCTTGGTTCAAGATCAGGTGCAACCGAGTAGGTTTAGGTCGGGTGCAGCTGGCCAAGGCGGTTCAGTTGGGTCAAGAGCAAGGGTTCGGCCTATAAGGGCAGCAAGTGGGTTCACGGGCAGTAAGTGGGTTCAAGGGTAGCAAGGTTCAAGTTGCTTACCTCGGTTGCAGCCCAAGTCTAAGTCCTCCACTTTTGTTGACTTGGATTTCACGTGAAGCTCTTGCTTGGCCTCCAAGTCTTGGTCAAGTTGCTCTCGTGAAGGCTTGCTTGGGCTCCTTCTCTTGGTGAAGCCAATTTTATTTGACTTTGCTTTGCTCTTCACGTGGAAGCTTGCTTGGGCTCCCTCTCTCTCCTCCTTTGCCTTCCAAGCCTTTTTCAAAAATAACCCAAGGGCTTTCACGTGAACCCCCTTGGGCCTATTTATAGGTCAGGGGGTATTTGGGTCTAGATCTGGATCCTTAGATCCAAATCCGATCCAATTTCCCATTGGATTTGGATCTTTTGGTCCAGATCCAATCAAACTTTTTCTTCTTTGTTGAGTTCTTTCTGGTGCATGCAACAAACAGTTTTTGAATGGGCTCCGGTTCCTCGATCACCTGATTTCAGCCTGGGTTTTTCTCAAGTTCTTTTTCTAACGGATGTTTTGCTTTTCAAGATGCTTTGGAGTTTGATTTGATCCATCTGTTCCCGTGTTCAACTCATTTTTTGAGGTCGATCTCAGATTTTCCCACTGACTCTATTCTTCATTTTGATAGGCCGGGTCTTTGATTTTTGTCGACTTCATCAGGGTCTTGGCTTCTTTTTGTATTTTGGGGCTGAAGTTGATTTTGACACGGATGCCAGTTTCGATTTTCTACCTGACTTTTCTCTGGACGGGCTTGGGCCTTCCTTTTTCTCTTGATTTGACCTCGAGCTGGCTTTTTGAAATTCAGGAGTTTTGAAAATATGGAAATTTTGGGTGTTTACACTTATGATGTCAAATTCCCACATGGTGAAGGGCCATGGGCTCATAATGGAATGCAAGGTGGACGATGGGATATTAATGGCATGTCCATGCACTTGACATTTATGACATTTTCTAACATGATCATGACAAATCTTGCTAAGAGTGGACAAAAAACAACCGGCCCTAAGTATCTTCATGGCCATCATATTTTCATGGCCTCCACATTCTCCATCGTAGAATTCATGCATTATGGTCCTAGCCTCATTAAGGTCCACACATCTCAACAAGATGTCGGTAAAGATCTTTTTATAAAGAATCCCTCCCAAAATCACATATTGGGTTAAGATTTTTCGAATAAAAGCTTTATCTTTAGAAGAAGCAAATTCGGGAAATCCTCTATTTTCTAAAAAGTTTTTAATGTCATGAAACCAAGGTTTTTCAATTGAATTTTGGTCATTTTGGCAAATCTCCAAATTGTGGGTGGATGGAGTGGGTGAGTGCCAAATTTCTAAGGATCGAATTCCCATGATGGGATTGACCCTTAGAGATGATCCTAAGGATGAGAGGGCATTGCTATGGTATTGTCCTCTCTACCTATGTGAAAGAGTGTGCATGATTTGAAAGAATCAACGAATCTAGTGGCCAACTGGTGGTAGGGTATGAGTTTTTCATTTTTGACTTGCCAAATTTTCGAAACTTGGTTTATAACAATCATGGAATCTCCAAAGACTTCAATACATGATGCTCCTAGATTTTTCAAAATTTTTAGGCCTCGTATGAGTACTTCATATTCAGCCACATTATTTGAGCATGAAAAATCTAGTCGAATGACAATTGAGATTTCTCCCTTTTTAGGAGATATGAGGATGATCCCTACACCTACCTCTTGTTGATTCTTTGCCCCATCAAAATACATTCACCATACTTGATCCTCATTAAAATAATTTGCTAAAACATAGTTTTGAAATTCATTGGCAAATGTCTTTATCAGGCATTTCATCAAGTATGGGGTATGTATCTTTAAGAGGCAATTCAGCCACATGATTGGCAAGGGCTTGTCCATTAATGGAGGTTTGATGATGAAACTTTAAATCATACTCTATTAAGAGGAGCTGTCATTTACCTAGCCTACTCGTTAGGATAGGTTTTTCAAACAAGTGCTTGATTGGATCAAGTTTAGACACTATCCAAATTTCATGATCTAGGAAATAATGTGTAAACTTTTGGCAAGCCCATACCAAGGCCAAGCTCATTTTCTTCATGGCTTGATAATTTCTTTCATATGCCAATAGAGTTTTTGAAATGTAGTAAATAGCATATTCCTTAAGGCTATCATCTTCATATTGAGCAAGTAAAGCACCCAATGCATTCACATAAATGGAAATGTAAAGCAATAATGGTTTTCCTTGCTTTGGAGGTTTTAAAATTGGAGAATTTACCGAATAAGTTTTTAATCTTTCAAAAGCTTCTTGGCAATCATCATCCCATTCAAATTTAACCACTTTTCTCAAAAGCCTATTGAAAGGTTCGCATCTTGTTGCTAGATTATAGATAAATCTCCTAATTGCTTGGAGTTGACCTTGGAGGCTTCGGATTTTGGTCAAATTGGAGGGTGGAGGCATGTCTATGATGGCTCGACACTTAGAGGGGTCGACTTTAATGCCCCTTTGGCTTACCATGAACCCTTTTCTAAGCTTTCGCTTAAGGGGTTTCAGATTTGGTTCTAAAGGTAGATAATATTCTACAATTGTAGGGTCTAAACCCGGCATGTCTTTATAGGTCCTTGCAAATGTAGAATTTTAATGAATGATGCTCTTTCATGCTCATGCAAACACGCACCTATTTTTATACACTTTATGTTAGACTCACTCCCTAAAAATCTCCTCCTACGGAATTTAAAGGTTTTTCCAAGTCAAGGATTTTAGGAAATTTGAGAAGCTCAGAGGCTTGATCTTCCTCATGGATGAGGGGATCTTCCTCCTTGCTTTGATTATTCTCAAGCACTTTAATTTCTAGTAAAGTGCTGGGCAATAGAGTGGGGTTGTGAATGACAAGTTTGCATGATTTTGTTTTAGGGATATGTACAATTTTAGAAGAACTCGAAAATGAGCTTTGTACATGGCCAATATTTTTGGAATTTTTAAATTTTTAAATTTTTTTGTCTTTTTCAAAAACTAAAAGGATCAATATAAAAGACTTTCTTTTTGAGGCTTTTTCCAAATAAAGAATAGGAGAATGAATATAAACAATTTCCTTTTTGAAATTTTCAGATTTTTCAAATATTTTTGGGTTTTGGAAGCTTTCTATTTTTTTGGTTTTTGTAAATATATAATTTTTTTGGATTTTTGTGTAAAGAGGGGTCTTCCATCAAACCTACAAAGAAAACTCCATGAATTAGACTCTAAACAAGAGGTCTAAGTCATAGGTCTCCATGAATATAAACAAGAGGTCTAAGTCATAGGTCTCAGTGTACCTAGGATGTCGATGCATGCCTTAGGAGTGACCATGTCTACTATATTTTTAACTTTATTTTGTTTTTCTTTTTGAAATTCCTTTTCTTGGTGCGTGACATTCGACGCACCTTGAAAATCGATATCCTTGGGCATATTTTGTGGGTATGTGGGTGCATCCAATGAATGTGAATGAATTGCCGATCCTACACTAAGAAGGGGAGGATCGAGTAGGGAGTTTATGGGAGAATGAGTTTCAAACATACTTTTTTCAAGCTTGTCTACCTTTTCATGGCGAGAGCAAGCATCTTTGCAAGCGTCCTGAGGTTGCTCTAGCTCATGCATGGCTTCGAGTTCCCGTTGCTTTGCGAGGTCTTGGATTTCATCCTCCAAGCCTATGTGTTTGCAACACTCATTCTCCTGTGAAACATGTGAGGTATGTGAGGTGATGCTCAAGGGATTGGAAGCCATTGGGGCGAATGTTTGTGAAACATTTGGAGTGAAGTGAATCCCCCATTCTATTTGTCTGCTTGGAAATGTAGACTTCACTTTCAACTTTCAGAATTTCAAATTTTTGATTTTCAAGTCTTTTTGATTTTGGAAGTTTTTCTAATTTTTTTTATCTTTCGAAACATAAAAAACTTTTTTTGGTTTTTCAATGGAAAATGGGGTGCTTAGAGGATGGGCAAGGTTAGATGATTTAATCTCAACATTTGTAGCCTCATTTCCTTCATCGGATTCTGGGCTCAATTTAGTTTTCCGAGTATGCTTTTTCTCTCTATATACCCGAGATGAATTTTCATGGGATCGATGTGCCTTGGCCTTTTGGCTTAGGGCATCGATTTTTTTCTCCATTTCCCTCATTATTTTCCTTAGGGAGGCAAACTCTTCATCTCGGGTTTTAGAGGATTTGGAAAACTGTTTTGAGAAATGCGATGAGTATTTCCTTGACTTGTTTTCAAATGAATCATCTAAACTTGACATTTTTTTCAAAATCAGTTTGTACACAGAAAGAGGTATTAACACCATGATTTTGGAATTGGAAAAGTTCACCTAAGCTTAAAATCCCACAAGACTCGAGTCCCACTGGGCGTGCCAATTCTGTAGACTGAAATTTTCACTCCAAGCCTATGTAGAGACTTGAAATAAAATATTCAACTCTACTTTATGCGTGAACATGCCAACTAGTTTCCAAAACTAGCAAAGTGTATGAAAATCTGACTCAATTGGCGATTTGTGGCTAAGCATGCTCTTTTCGCTTTAGGCCTTCTTGAACCGATGCTCAAGGGTTAGCCTAAGATCTTAGGGATTTCAAATACATAGGTGATATTTCAAAATTCACGTGAATATAAGGTGTTTGTCAAGAACAAATGGGTGTACTTGGTTTCAAGTTTGCAAAATCAGCAAGTTCTGAAAAACAAAAACCAGAAATCAAGGTATATAGATGCTGGAAAACCAGAATTTCGTTTTTAGAGCATACATGAATGCAAACTCACCCGAATTTAAATTGCAACAACCTAACAACACAAACCAAATTGTTGAAGGAAAATGAATGAAAATATATATCTTAGGTTAAGCATAGAGAGGATTAGAGAATATAGAGTGTTTATAGAATATATTAGGGTAGAATCAAGAAATCAAAAACATAAAGTGCGTATGTAAGAATAGAAAATTTACAGCACATCTACTTCTTATTACATCATAGGGGGAGACAAAGCTCCATTAATACAACCCCTTTTAAATTGAATATGAATAAGAGATATGGAAGAATAAGGGATGAGAAATACTTACAAGGATTTTCCCAAGAATCGGATCAAGGGATGAATCTCGACCCTCACTCTCTCATTGATTCTCTCTTTGTTTCTCACTCACAACTCCCCAATGTTTGCAGCAATAGGCCTAACTTCTACCCTTTTTTTCCCTCTCTCTACTCTTCCCTAGCAGTTCTCACACCTCACAAAACCCTCAAAGTGTTGACCTATCTCTCTCTCCTCCAAGATGATTCACGCGCCCCCCCCCTTGGCCTTAATTTATAGGCCAAGGGGGGCTCTTCTAGGCCCTTCCTTGGGGCGGGTGACCCAAGGGTCCAAACCCAGCTCCAAGGGTCCAAACCCAACCCCAAGGCCCATCAAATCACATGGTCTTGGCGGTCCTTTGTGGTTCAATGTGGTTAAATGTGGACTAGCCCCATGTGGACTAGTTTAGCCTTGAGTCTCATACCTTGGTCCTAGTCGATTGGACTTGAAGGTACTCGGCTAGGCTTGTTTTAAGGCCTTAATCAACCTTGCTTGATGGCTCTTCTTCAATTTGCTTGATTTGTATTGATATGTGGGCTGAATATACATTTGATAAACCTTTGGAATCAGCCCCTAAGCTCAATCATTTTCAATTTGCATAAGCCGGCCAATCCTTATCCCAAGGTTGCATTTGATCCAAATGACTCCTTGATTTG
This sequence comes from Brasenia schreberi, assembly GCA_036023115.1. Lineage (NCBI taxonomy): Eukaryota > Viridiplantae > Streptophyta > Magnoliopsida > Nymphaeales > Cabombaceae > Brasenia > Brasenia schreberi. Next base: position 5,659,926 of record JAYKKT010000048.1, read on the forward strand.
AATCAATAACCAACTTAAGTTGCCTTGATGCTGGCCCATTTAATTTGATTTGTTGAGGAAGATATGCTTTTGACTTAGTCCATTCCTTTGCTTTCGGGCTTGAGCTCGATCCTGGATTGAATGGGGCCCCACCTATTCGCCTGATTTGATCGAATCATTTGGGCTTTTTAACTTTAATTTAAAACCTTTAATTTTGAAACATTTTTAAAAGATTTGATCTTTTCCTTTAAAACAAAAGGTTTTAAACCATTTGAATTTTCAAAATTTGGGAGTGTTAGGAAAAAGAATTTTTTTAGGGTGTTTACACTTAGTTTTAAAAAGTATTCCGTGGCTAAGTTTTTTAATTATCAAATGGTATAGGGAAAATATGTGAGCAAACAAGCTCACGAGTTTCAGTTTTTATGCAATGGTCTATAGAAAGCCAAGATGAAGTTCCTCACAAGTTTATTATTATGTCTATTATTAAGAAATTTCCTAAGTCTTGGAGAATTTTAACCCAAATCTCAAGTATAAGAAGGGTAAGATGACCTTATTTTAAACACAATAATAGAAGAGCATAGTAGTTAGAAAATCATTATGCTGGTTGATAGTACCCATAGGGTAAAGTAGATGGTTAGAAGGAAATAACCTAGTGATCCTAAGAGAAAACAGACAAAATATAAACCAAAGTCTAAGATCCAAAAGAAAGCAAACAATGACAAATGTCATTTTACTGTGGGAAAATGCGGACACATCCCGGAATGGAATTGCCTCCTAAACGAAAGGCTTGGTTCGAAAAGAAAAGAAATTTGCGGTAAGCTTAATGCTTATGTATGTTTGTTTCAAATTAGACTCAAGTTCCACATAATATTTCTGGGTGGATTGATTCTCGATGTACAACTCATGTTTCTAATACGATGCGAGAGATTCCTTTCAATCCAAACCATGAGCCTTCAAATGAGAAGTTTGTCTTCACGTAGCAGAATAGAGTGAAAGTTCTGATGGAAGAACTGTCGGGACTTATCGTTTGATCCTAGACACTTCTGGACATCATTTGGATTTGTTAGAAACTTTGTATGTACCTAATATTTCTAGGAATTTAGTTTCTTTACCTAAGGGCTTGATGTTAATGGATACTCTTTTAGGTTTGGTAATGGATGTTTCAGTTTGTATAAGCATACCTTTATGATTGGATCTGGTATACTTTGTGATGGTTTATATAAATTGAATCTTGATAATTTATATCTTTGAAACACTTATGACCTTACATCATAATGTTGGCACTAAACGTCGTTTAGTGAATGAACCCTTGTTCTGGTACGTTGTGGCATAGCGTTCGTGGCATGTCATATTTCCCGAGGAAAGAATGGAAAGAGACTAGTAAAGAATGAAATTCTTCCGAATTTGGATTTCACTTGACCTTAATATTTGTGCGGATTGTATTAAAGAAAAACAAACAAAACACACAAAGAAAGGTGCCACAAAAAGTACCCTGACTTCTTGAAATAGTACACACCGTATATGTGTGATGCTTTGATGTTAATTCGATTCTTTCGAGTAAAGAAAAATATTTTATTATTTCCTATTGATGATTATTCACGTGCTATGGATATGTCTATTTACCATTGCGTAGAAGTCTAAAACAATGGATGCCTTAGAAATTTACAGGAAATGAAGTTGAAAAGCACTTGAGTGAAGGTGAAAATCATTAGGTGGAACCTCCATAGAGGTGGTGAGTATGTCTGAAGGTATGATGAAACTGGACAACACCCTTTAGTCCATTTGCTAAGTTCCTAAAAAACAGCGTGGCATATGTGCTCACGATACACAATCGTAGTTACATCACAACAAAAATGGTGTGTCGAGAAAGGCGTACTCAATAGAACCTTGATGGATATGGTTAGAGTATGTTGAAGTAATGCATCTTTGCTCATTATCACTGTGGATGTACGTCGCAAAGCCATGTATGTATTTACTAAACAGGGTTCCTAGTAGAGAGCGATTCAAAGACACCTTTTGAACTATGTTGACGGTGGAAACTAGTTTAAGGCACTGACATGTTTGGGGGTTGTCGAGGGCAAAATTAGGATTTATAATCCACAAGAAAAGAAAGAAATGCAAGAACAATCAGTGGATATTTCATTGGTTATCGAGAAAAAATCTAAAAGGGTATAGATTTTATTGTCCTAGCCAATAGTACAAGAATTGTTGAAACTGAAATGCTAGGTTCATTGAAAATGGTGAAACCAAAGTGAGTGAAGCTTTACACGAATGTGGAGATTAATGAAGTTAGAATACAAGTCTCTTTGACTTGTGTTCCTACTACTCGAAGTTGTTGTTCCCTCATTGAACCGTATAATAATCAAGAAGAACAACAAATTAATGATCCCAAAGTTTAATAATGAACCTATAGTAGAGCAACCACAAGAAATAGCATTAAGAAGATCCCAAAGAGAAAGAAGATCAGCTATTTCTAATGATTATGTAGTATATCTACAAGAGTCGAAAGAAAATGACTTAGAAATTGATAATGATCCAAGGTTTCATTTTCACAAGCCATTAATAGTGATAATGCGATAAATGGTTAGATGCCATGAAAGATGAGCTTAAATCCAATGGAACCGAGAATGGTGTTTGGGACCTCATGGAATTGCACAAGGTTACAAGAGAGTTGGGTGTAAATGGGTCTTTAAGACTAAGCGTGACTCTCATGGCAACCTTGAACGTTACAAGGCCGGACTTGTTGCTAAGCGGTTTTACTCGAGAAAGATGGCATTGATTACAAGGAAACATTTTCACCTAAGCTTCAAGAAAGATTCCTTGAGAATTATCATGGCATTGGTAGCTTCATTATGATTTAGAGTTGCATCAAATGGATGTAAAACTTTCTAAATGGGAATTTAGAGGAAGATGTTTATATGGATCAACCAATGGGGTTCATAGAGAAAGGAAAGGAACATATGGTATGTAAACTTAAGAGATCAATATACGGACTTAAACAAGCTTCCGACAATGGCATATCTCAAGTTCAATGATACTATTGTTTCCTTGGATTTAAGAAAAACACCTGTTGACCGGTGTATATATCGAAGGTCGGTGGGAGTAAGTTTATATTTCGATTACGTATGTTGATGATATCTTGCTTGCAACTAATGATCTTGGTCTATTAAGTGAGACTAAGAATTTTCTCTCTAACAACTTTGAAATGAAGGATATGGGAGAGGCAAACTATGTGATCTAATAGAAATGATTACGGGATAGATCACTTGGATTGTTGGGTTTGTCTCGTCATATATTAATAAAGTTTTAGAGAGTTTAAGTTTGCTAGATACACCAATTGTCCAAATAAAATCTATTTAGAAGCTCTAGATAGAGTACTTTGTTATATAAAAAGAATGATTTTCCTTAAACCATATTAAAGTAAACATTATTATGTTTTAAAGAATTTAGTGATGATAGTTGGATAGCAAAGAACTTTGAGAGTAATGAGGTCACTAGATATGTGTTTTTGTGGGTTGTTACATAAAAATTTAAGAAACAAACTATTTTGGCTCATTTTACCTTTAAGGTAAAACTATGTGCTTTGGATGAGACTTGATTGGAAGCTAACTGACTTAAGATACACATGTCCAATTTACATATGGTAAATAAGACAGTTCCTGCAATTTTAGTGCATTGTGATAGCATGACTACAATTGCTAAGATGCGTAGTTTAAAGTATAACCAAAAGCAGTGAAGACGCATAGAAGTCAGGCTAAAGTCTGTAAGGGCTATAGATTTTGTTGGATCTAAAGATAACATAGTCGATCTTTTGGCTAAGGGTTTATCAATAGCCTTAGTTGACAAATCAAGGTTGGGGATGAGACTGAAACCCATTATTTATTCACAAGTAGAGAAAACCCAACCTAATTGAGTGAACATCCTAAAATATAGGTTCATTGTGATAGTAACAAGTTGTTGGGTGAATAAGATGACACTTTGTATTATATGACACTTTTAATATTTGTATGTCTATCTCATGTAAACCTAAAGTATCATGAATGCAAGTTTTGTAAGAGATTATTCTCTGAATAGGATCGAGTCTTAGGGTAGGATGATAGTAGTACATACTTGGAGATGTCTAACTAAGTGTTTGACATTGTATGGCCAGAATAAGAGAATTGGATTGTTCCCTAAAGTCAATCATGATATAGGATATGAATAAATGTTCATTAATGCATCAGTCTTAAAGATTATGCCATAACCTTTTATTATGTTGTTACCAATAGACACCTTTACACCTAAGGTTCAGGTTTAAGACGTATATTCACCTAGTTCGTCTAAGGATAATATTGATAACTCAAGTAACAGTTCAAACTGGAAGGTACCATTATTGAAAGCATAATATGATGGTTGGCTTGAGAGACAACTTTCACACTTTAGAACTTTATGGGAATTTTGGATTTAATGTTAATTAAGTTGGATTAATTAAACCCATGTACATTAATAATATTTAATTCATGTTGATATATTCAATTGATGCATCATTGATATATGTGAAAGTCATAAAATGTAAAAATTCACATGTGAGGATTTATGCATATGATGACCAAGAGGAGACAAAGTTTAGTCCTATATTGAAGAATGAGAAAACCCACATGTCCTTTTATATAGTTGGTAGCTCATGAACCTTAGTTCAAAGAGTTGGGTCGGGCTTAAGCTTGAGTTTGGAGAATTGTCTTTAGTCTATCTTTTTGTATGAAAAACTGTTGATCTAACAGTTAAGAATGTTTACATGGGAACGGTTATTGAACGGAAAGGTGCATCGTTTGGATCATATCCATGATCCAACACGTTGTGTATAAATAAGAGATTAGAGCTCCCTAATCAATACCTTTTTGTGTGAACATTCTCTCTCCTCCTATCTTCGTTCTTTGCTCTCCTATTACAGTTATGTGCTTGTGACTACTTCCAGCCATCCTCCTCCAGCCATAACCGATTGAGGCATGGTCAAAGTTGACTTGAAGATAGGTATGTGCCTTTGAGTTGTGTGTGCATTTTATCCTAGGAAGAAGACACTGGTTCCCTACGTATTGTACAGTGGGCATTGATTTTTCTAAGGCAAGTCTACAAGTGTGATTCACATCGATAAGTATCTTTTATGATTATTGCTTCAGCTTTTGTTTTCTATATGGTTTGTTTATAGCTTACTTTGGATCTGCGGCTGTGGTTGATTGGGGCATGTTTATATTTGTTGCATATTAGTTTATTATGCATGTATTTCTACAGATTTTACCAACATTATCAACTTGAAATTTAGTAGTTTATTTCTTCCTTTAGTTCCATACAACCATGTCAGGTATCAAAATGCTCCCCCTCTCTCTCTCTCTCTCTCTCTCTCTCTCTATATATATATATATATATATATATATATATATATATATATATTATTTTTTAGCATATATTTCATAGGGCATTCTTCTTTCTTTGAGAATGAAAGCAAATAGATGTTTTCATGTTTTATTCCATTGTACTTTTGCTTTGATAGTTTCACTTTTTACTTCGTTGCAATTTATTGTTATCATAATCACCATTTGTAAATATCATGAAGATATTATCCAACTTAAAAGCCCTAAATTATACGAGTAGTCAACAGTTTAAAAATCATGATATATGGTTTGATTTGAGCTTCACCTCATTAAGAAAATTGCATGGTTAAAACCATGGGTTCTTGTTTAAGCCTTAATTCGCTTTACCCCTAAACCAACCGTATTATAGTTGTGGGCTACAAAACACAGCCCACACTAAAAGGTTAGGATATTTAAGGCCATAAAAGCTTCAAGATCCCATACTCACCAAAAATAAGAATTTTCTTCAGACATTTTCAAAAACTCCTCTGCATTGGAATCCCATGATACAGTGTGTATATGTTCAAATTTTGCATTATTTTACCTTTTAAAGTGTTCTTTGTTATTAGGACATTAGAGATCTATGAGTGGGTAGTTATGCTGTCAAGGATTAAAAGTGGAGGGGTCACATATCAATGAGTGATGAACTATATTTTTCATGATTTGATTGAGAAAAATATAAAAAATTATTGATGATATTGTGATCAAATCAATAGATTTCAAACAACATTTGTCCATCTTGACCAAGCCTTCTAGTATATGTGAAGGTAAAATTTAAAATTGAATCCTAATAATTGTGCAAGACATTTATTGGGTTTCCTACTAAATAATATAGGAATCTACATTGATTTGAATAAGGCTAGGGTTATCATTAACTTAAGAAAGGATCTACGGAGTTTGATCAAGTAGACCAGCTATCTACATTGTTTCATCACCAACGATCAGGGAAGATGGCTCCTCTAACAATATTATTCAAGATAAAAGATACAAACTACATCGTTTGGTTCTCGGAACAATAACAAGCATTTGAGAGAATCAAAGCTTATCTAGCAAAGTCATTGGTGTTAATGTGCTCCATTTCTGGGAAACTGTTAAAGTTGTATATAGCTGCTATGTAGAATTTCATTGGTATCCTTCTACCATGAGATATTGATGGCAATACCAAGCATGTCATTTTCTATTTGAGTCAGTTACTTACCAATGTCAAATCTTGATATTTTCGAATAGAGAATTTATGTTTGGTCTTGTATCACACCGCTTTGAAGTTAGAATACTACTTCCTCACTATTGAGGTAAATGTTGTTTGCAAAATCGATATTTTACAATACCTTCTTGGTCATCTGACTCTCTAGGGTAGGTTGGTAAAATGAGTGGACAAATTGTGTTCTTTTAACTTGAGACATTTGTTGCTCAAAGTGGTAAAGGGACAAGTCATAACAAACTTCCTCTCACATTTCATATGCATTAATGTATTTGATCTCTTAGACATTGCACATAGTATGGTTGACAAACAATTATGGTGGATGATGTTCATTGGCTCTAAGTGCAATAGAGGCATGGAAATTGACATGTACACCATATCCCTAATGGGTAAAGTATAAATTCTCACTATGTCCTTTGAGTCAAATCTTACTAACAATGAAGTAAAATATCAATCATCAATCTATGATTCAGGTTTGATATTGGTTGCTGGTGCAAAGACGATAAAAGTCTTTGGCAACTCTCAAGTCATCCTCGGTCAACTCATAGAGGACTACCAAAGCCATAGTTCTAACTTGTGGCTTTTACACTAGTGGGCGAAGGAGTTATTAGATGCCTTCATTGAAATAAAGTTGATGTATATACTTAGGGATAAAATCACATGGTGAATGGTTTGGAACAACCTTCTACTTTGGGTTATAGATCAATAGATAGGCCACATACTTCAATAGTCTTGATCATAAAGGAGAGACAAGGAACCAATGAACTTAGTTATTATTGAGATAAGTTAGTATAGTGCGTAAATGAGCCATCATAATGCTCTAATCTTAAAACTCAGCATAGGGCCCTAAATTATACTTTATTGGATGATTATTTATTTAAGTAAAGCCATCAATGCTTATTGTTGAAGTGTTTGAACATGATAAAAGATTGAACAATGATGGTTGAGGTTCATGAAGGAATGTATAGGGCCCACCAGTCGAGACCCAAAATAAAATTGTTAATATGCTGGCATGAATATTGTTGGCCAACAATACATCTAGATTGCATCGATGATGCTAAAGGTTGCCAACAATGTCAATACTTCAAACCTCTGTAGAAGGCACCTACTACCGAACTATACCCTATCATTAAAGAGTGATCGTTCTAAGGATGGACCATGGACTTAATCAGAAAGATCCACCCAAAATCATCAAAGGGACATACGTTCATAATGGTTGCCACATACTACTTCCCCAAATAGGTTGAAGCCCGTCAATGAAAGTGGTATCTCAAGATGATGTTATTTGTTTCATTAATGATTACATCATTTGCTGGTTTGGTATCCCCAATCAATCATGGTTGATCAGGAGATGATGTTCATAGGAAAAAAGGCAACAACCTTCCTTGGGAGTTTTGAGATCAAATTGATATACTCGACTCCTTATTATGCCCAAGCAAATACATAGATTGAAGCTACTAATAAGGTAATCATCGATCTGATAAAAAAGCCTCTCGAATATAGCTTATAGACTAGCATGAGGCACTACTTGAAGTCTTATGTGCTTACCAAAACTCCAAGACATCGATGACTTTTCTAACCTCATTTCACCTTACATATGGATAAGACACAATCTTGTTGATGGAGATCAATGTGAAGTCACTACAACTAGCTAAATAAAATAATCTTCAACCATATGAGTACATGTAGTTGGTCATGATGGAACTCAATTCGGAGGATGAAGACTCTTTAATGGCCCTAGATAATTTGTTGTTGGCTAACAAAAGGAAGGTCGCTAGGGCATATAATAAATGTGTTTAACCAAAACAATTTTGAGAAAATGATTTAATGTGGGGAGTCATCTTATTGATAGCCATTAAAGATTTGTAATTTGAAAAGTCATCCCCCAATTGAGATGGCCCTATATTGTGTGGAATGTTCTATTGAGAGGAGCCTATAGGTTAGCGAAAATCTAAGAAGAGGAACACATAAGAGCATAAATGGCAAGTATTTGAAAAAATATTTTCCTTTTGTCTTAGAAGGGTAATTTATTCAATGAAGTTAAATAATGAAGAATAAAAGAATGACATGATCATAGGCCGATCGTCTAGCCGGAAGAAAAGTTTTTATGAAAAGTAGAGAAAGCTCTCATCCAAGCTAGATGGACAATACCCATCCGACACTCCTCATATTCCCTCTTGAGGGTCTTGTGGTCCTTACCTGATGTCAAAGGCTATTCTAGTATTTAACTGCTCAAGATGGATTCCAAGTGTATCCCTTCGAGAGCACTTAATTTTTGAAGCACTTCTTTGTAGATGTGAAATTTTCACTCCAAGCCTATGTAGAGACTTTAAGCAATCATTTCAATTCTACTTCGCACGTGAGCGTGCCAGCTAGTTTCTAAAAACTAGCAAAAATGTGAATCCAACTTGGCTATTATGGCTAAGTATGCTCTTTTCGCTTTAGGCCTTCTTGAATCGATACTCAAAGGTCAGCCTAAGTGCTTAGGGATCCAAATAGATAGGTGATATTCCAAATTCACGTGAAAACAATGTGTTGAAAAATGACAAACTAGTGCACTTAGTTTTCAAGTTAAAAAATATATAAGTTCTGAAAAATAGAAAACTCTATTTTTAGGACTTGTTTCCCGAATTATTTTAAGTGCCTCAAAGACCTCTAAAAATCACCAAAATTTTACAAGACTAATCTTGAGATGTGGAGAGTTTAGGACACTTTTTGGTTTTGAATTCGAAATTAGGATGTTGCAGAAGTAATTCAATGAATTATCTCTGCTCAGACATCCGAAACTGTTCTATCACAAAAATACAGAGGCTCAAAGATTAACCTTTATCTTGGTACTAAGAGTTCTAAATTTAGTACACATGGTCTTGTTGGAAAGCTATAGATGCCAAATTTCTAATTATTGAAGAATCACTAATTTTATGTACTTACAGATAGAGTTATGAGATGAATACTCAAGCTCTATTGCAGAAAAACCAAATGGACAGACAATTTGCAAAATTTTCCCTAATTTTGCACCATTTTAATTACGTGGTTCCATGACCCTAAAAATTTTGCCAATTTTATTAGAAGTGGGCTTGAGTTTATAGATATAGTGTGCAAAATTTTGGGGGGTTTAGAGTAGTATTTAGAAATGAAAGATCAGACAATCAACGTATGCAATGATGTTGAAAATTAGTTTTTAGGTTTTAGAACATACGTTATGCAAAACTCATATGAATTAAAGTGCAACAACACAACATCCTAAAATTAAATGCTGAAGGGAAATGAATTAAAATGTATCTAATAGCTTAAGCATAGAGGGGATAAGAATATATAGAGTGTTTATAGCATATATTAGGATAGAATAAAAAACTCTAACACATAGAGTGCATAAGCAAAGGAAAGGAAAATTTCTACATACATAATGGGGGAGACAAATCTCCATTACTACAACCCTTTTTCAATTGAATAATGAGAAGAGATAGGGATTTAATCAAGTTAGAACCAACACTTACTCGGATTCCCAAGGATATGGCCTCCAAAGATGGTACACGGCCCTCTTTTTCCCTTTTTTCACTCAATTCTCTCACTCAAACCCAAGAGCCTTGATCCTAACACCCTCTTCTCTCTCTAAGCCTCTCCCTAGCAGCCAATTCTCTCACTCAAACAACCCAAAGTGCAACAATTTCTCAAAGAACTCTAAGATATGAAGATGAAGTTCATGCCCTCCCCCCCCCCCTCCCCCTTGGCCTCTATTTATAGGCCACAGGAGCCTTTTTAGGCCTTTCCATGGGGCGGGCGGCCCAAGATCCAACTTGATCCAATTCCTCATGGTCTTCACATGGAAGAGAGAGAGGAGTGGTCCCCTTTTGGTCAGCCATGGACCAGCCCCGTGTGAGCTGGTTGTGGACTTTATTGGGTACACCTAGGCATGACCAGCTAGGTGCTTGAGCCCTTACTTTCAATCGGTCGGTCCTTTCTTCTTCAAGTGGCTTGCATTTATTGATTCCTTCACTTGATCAAGGCTAGGTAGGAAGGTGATTTGATAAATTTTGACCCAAGGATATGGGATGAACAAGGCTAGAAAAATCCAATATTGGTTGAATTAAAAACATTCGGTTCAAACAAGGCTTCATGTTTAATTCAAGCTACTCATGTCTAGCACTAGGTTTAATCGGGTGGGGTTTGATGAGGCCGTCTACTTTTGATTTGATCTTCAGTGAGGATATTATTTTGACTTGATCTCCACCCTTGATTTCCAGCTTACCCTTTATGAAATCGTCTCTGCCTCAAAGTGGGCCCCACCTGTCAACCTGCTTTACTCCAATCCTCTAGGCTTTACACTTTTAAACTTTATTTTAAAACCTTTTAAAATCTTTATTTTAAAGACTTTTAAATTTTCATTTTAAAGCTAAAAGATTTAAAACAAGTCAGCTTTCGAATTTTGAAGTATTTTCAGAAAATTTTTATTTTGGGTGTTTATAGATGCCCCTATTTGGCATTAATCCAAATTTATTTGGATAATGGCAAAGAAGAAAATACTCTTTTTTTATTTGCTTCCCAAATTATCTTGAGAATATGAATCATCCTTCATTTTATAAAATCCTTTTCCTTGGATTATAGAGGAGGGGATTTTAGCTAAAGGGGACTTGACTCACACAGAGTGTTTGTCCTAAACATGATCATGCATGAACGACTTTGGATGTATGCATGCATGGCATGTGATGCAAATGAAGTGTGGAGTTTTAGATACTCATTTAAGAGACGGGTGAGCTTGAGGAGAAGCCTATGAAGGTTGGTTGCCCCAAGTGAGACAATCCTATGTCGTTTGACATTTCGGGTTGTCAAAATTCGTTTTCAAAAGGGAACTCCTTTTAGCTTCAATCAAAAAAAGTTCCAATTTTGCATATTTTCCTTAATTTGGGTTTCAATACCTACTACTTAGCAGAGGTTTTGTAGGAAATTTTGGAAAATATTTCAAAATTCCATTTCCCACACAACAAAGTCTAATTCTCAAACAAAATGAAATTCAAATAAGTAGATTCTATTCCTACTTCAGGATTTTCATGAATAAACCTTTCTCCATTGGGATAAGTTGTATGGATTTGGGAAAGAGTTACCATAGTCCCTTCTGAAGTATCCTGTCGTTTAAGGCAAAGAGATGAAAAATTACTCTTTTTGAGCTTTGACTTTTTCTATCAACTTAGAGGGCCTCCTTTTCTTTTTCTTTTTGAAAGATTCTTTTTTTTTGTATTCCCTCTTTTTCTCTTTTTCTTTCAAAGAGAAGACCTCTTTTGGAGGAATTTTTATATTCCCTCTTTTTATTTGAAGGAAGACCTCTTTTTGGAGGAGTTTTTGTATTCTTTTTTTCTTTTGATTTTGACAATTTTTCTTTTGGAGAGAGGAGTATGTAGACACCGAAAATTTTCAACTCCGGGTTCTTAGTCTTGAAGTGAACTTTTTCGCAATCTACGTTGCTTTTTAGGGCATGCCAGCTAGCTTACTCAAACTAGCGAAGTATGTTTTGAAATATCTGACTTTTAAAAGGCAATTGTGGGCAAGCGGGATCTTTTCGTCGCAAACCTTCTTGAACCGATACTCAAGGGTCAGTTTATACGCTTAGAGACTTCGTTTGAAACAAGCTAACTTCAAAAATCGATTTTGAATGAATCAGTGTTTTTGAAATCTTTGGAAAATCATGCACTTTGGCGAGTTTTGATTTAAGAGGGTTGGGTGACCCTAAGTCTTTCTATTTTATCTACTTAGGCACGATGTGTGTGCATCAAATGGCCTAAGCCTTGGCGTGTTTGCACGATTTGTTCAGGGTTTATTTGATGCAGGTATGCACTCTAGCTCAAGTATGGTGAGTATGCAATGCAACTCACACAACTTGAATGTAAAACCTGAAATTTAAAGACTTAGCTGAAGGGAAAACCCAAATTGAATGCAACTCACACGACTTGAATGTAAATTGTAGAAATTTAAATATATTTATATCTTAAGAGTGAAAAGGCTCAATTGTGTGCGTGCGTGTTGTGTATAAATTGAAATTCAACTCACGCAGCTGAACCGTAAAACACAACAGAAGGGAGATATAGATATAAGAGCGGAATGGCTCAATGTGACGTATGTGTATGTGTATAAATTGAAAGACAACACACACGACTGAATTTAACAACCCAAATTGAATTGCAATATGGCTCTTATTAGAGTCTTGGGAGTAAGAGCGAAGGCTCAATATGTGTGAGTGTGGAATGGAGAGACAACGCACACAACTTGAAAATAACACCCCAAATTGAATTGCAATACGACTCTTATTAGAGTCTTGGGAGTAAGAGCGAAAGCTCAATGTGTGTGAGTATGGAATGGAAAGACAACACACACAACTTGAATGTAAACCCACGCAGCTAAATTTATATAAATAGAGCTATATCTTAGGGGCTGCCAAGGCCCATTTGTGTGCAAAAGTGTGCAACTAAGAGAGAAAGGCTCAAGTGCACGTATGTGCTTGTGTGTCATGCACCAATATTACATCTGGGGGGAGACAATGCTCCATTATTACAACCCCGTATCAAAATTTAATTAAGTATCAAATGTAAGGACTTACAACTCACCTAGCCCGCTATGTGGGGTGTGTCTAGGGCGCATACGCCTTCTTCGTATTGAGCCCGGGTCACGTGAGAGCGAAGCCGGAGAGCTTGGAAGAACTTGGAGATTTGGGAGCAGCAAGGGTTTTGGATTTGGGGGGCACTTGGGGCTGATTTGGGCTAAGGTAGGACTCGAGCCACGGTGGCTCGAGTAGGGCTTGGTCTTGGTTCGGCCAACACTTGGTTGTTTGTTTGGTCTTGTGAGACTCGAGCCAAAGGTGGCTCGAGTGGGAGGGGTTTTGTTTTAGGGTTCGGCCAACACTTAGCCTTAGGTTTTGTTTGTGTGACTCGAGCCAAAGGTGGCTCGAGTGACCTTGGTTTAGGATAGAGTTGGGGCTGGTCCTAAGTGGGAACCAAGGCGAATATGGCCTAAGGTTTTGAGGTTCGGCCAAGGTGGCTGTCCTAGGTTAGGTGTTAGCTAACTAAGGCTGGCCAAGGCGAGTATGAGACTGGTACACGGCCAGTATGGCCATGTGTTTAGGGCTGAGGGGAAGTCACGGCCTACCTTGTGGCAGGTCGGGGACTTGTTGGGATTTAAGGATACACGGCCTGCACCAGTAGGCCGTGGGGTTTAGAATAAACGACCTACCGAATGGCAGGTCTTGTTTGGTTTTGGAAAGGGGGCACGACCAACTGCTGGTCGTGTAATGTTTAAAGGGGAGATGGCCTGCCTCAAGGAAGGCCAGGTGGTGGCGGCAAGAAGGGAACACACGGCCTGGTTTGGCCGTGCCAGATTGTGGCAAAAAACAAGGAAGCCCGACCACCTTTGGCTGGGCTATTTTAGGTAGGTGGTCTGCCTCAAGGCAGGCCAGATTATGGCAAAAAACAAGGAAGCCTGGCCACCTTTGGCCGGCCTATTTTAGGTAGGTGGCCTGCCTAAAGGCAGGCCTGACCTTGGGTGGAAAGAACGGGACACGGCCTGCACTTGCAGGCTTGGGTCTTAGGGGTGGCTCGGCCAACGTTGGCCGAGCTTAGGGAGTGGTTTAAAGGGGAAGTTCGGCTAGGTCTTGGCCGAACTTAGTAGGTTTTGTCTTGGGGTGGTGCTCGGCGAGGTGGTGGCCGAACCAGGTGGTTTAGGGAGTTTGCTTAGGGTATTGTCTAGGGTAGAGTTTAGGGTGGAGTTTGGCCAATACCTGGCCGAACTTGGCTGGTTTTTAATGGAGGACGGGCTGGGTTTAGGGTGTCTTGGGTTGGGTGGTCTAGAGAGGTTAGGGGAGAGGTCGGTTTAGGGTTAGGTTTAGATACTAACCGTGACTTGCAGCTCCACTCCAAGCCGCCTCCACGCCGCCAAGCTCCACCACACGCAGCTCCACTCTCCTTGAAGACGCAGCTTCTTGGTTGGTGCAGCCTGGGCCACAATGGCCCAATCCCACACTCACAAGGCAAACAAGCCAAAAGAGCCACTATGGCCCACTCTCTCTCCTACTTTATGGAAGCCCTCCCCAAGTGGATTTCACGTGAACTTTATGGACCCCCTCACTCCTATTTATAGGCAAGTGAAGTGGGTCTTGGATATGGGTCATGGGTTTGGATCATGGAATCCATATCCGATCCAAACACTATTTGGATCTGGATCTTGGATCTCAGATATTTTGGATCCATATCCGATCAAAATCCAAACATTTATATGGATATGGATCTGGATATTTTGGTCCAGATCCAATCCAATCTAAACACTATTTGGATCCAATCCAAATCCAAACACTATTTGGATTGACCCAAATCCGAACACTATTTGGATATGGATCTGGATATTTATTGTCCAGATCCAATCCAAATTTTCTTTGGATGGTCCTTCTTGGCTTTTCGAGGCAGACGATCTGTGTGGTCCCTGGCTTCATCAACGCTCTATCTGGTGTTGGGTTTCCCCAATTTGTGTCGTCCAGACTCTATCTCGCCATTTTGGACTCCGTTTTGCTCGATTTCCACCATTTCGGGCTTTTCTCCGAACGAGCTCTCCTTTCTTCTGTTTTTGGGCAGGGGATGGCTTTTGAAGCTCCGGGCTTGAATCCTTCTTCTTGCCTGGGCTCTCCTTTTTCCTTTTATACCTATTTTTGTATTTTAAAATAGATGGTCGTTTTGGCTCAAACGAGCTTTTTTGTGTTTTTGAGAGTTTTTGAAATATAGAAAATTTGGGGTGTTTACAGAGTAAAATGGGGAAAAACCTATCCCTTTGGCTACTCCATTCAACCAAAATCATCCCATTTCATAATAGCATCTACTATTTGAAAATATTTTGTTATTTTGAACAAGGCCTCATTTTGTAAGACAAGAATTTTTTAAATGTTACCACATGATTTTGAAAACTCTACTTTTTATAAAGCACCAATTCCCTCATTCAGGTTCATACGATCAATTTTGATCCTCTTTTCAAGAGGTTCAAAGGAGATCCATTTTAAAATCTTATTGAAAGAAATTTAACATAAACCCTATACATAATATTTTTTTTAAGTATTGGGCATTTATAGGGTCTACTAAATTTCTACCCTCAACATCAATCAACCAATATGCATTGTTGGTAGTTGTTCCCTTTACAACATAAGGACCATCTCACTTGGGCCGCCACTTTCCATGTGGATGTGGGCCACGATGGTGGCTGATTTGCAATACAAGGTCTCCCACTTTGAAGTAGTGAGCCTTCATATGCTTTTCATAATGCCGAGCTATCCTTTGCCGGTATGCATGTGTATGATCCACAACAAGGAACCTTTTCTCATCTAACAAATCAAGCTCAGCCATTCTAACATATTGTAAAGTCTCTAGGGGTAGGTCGAGTCTCAACAAGATGCCAGTAAAACTCTTTTTGTAAAGAATCCCTCCCAAAATCACCTATCGGGTTGAAATTTTTCGAATAAAAGCTTTATCTTTGGAAGAAGTAAATTTGGGAAATCCTCCATTTTCTAAAAGGTTTTTAATGTCTTAAAACCAAGGTTTTTCCATGGAATTTTGGTCATTTTGTTAAATCTCCAAATCATAGGTGGATGGAGTGGGTGAGTACCAAATTTCTAAGGATCGGGTTCCCATGGTAGGATCAACCCTTAGAGATGAACCTAGAGATGAGAGGGCATCTGCTATGGTGTTGTCCTCTCTACCTATATGAGTGAGTGTGCATGATTTGAAAGAATCGACCAATCTAGTGGCCAATTTGTGGTATGGTATGAGTTTTTCGTTTTTGACTTGCCAAAGTTTTGAAACTTGGTTTATGACAAGCATAGAATCTCCAAAGACTTCAATACACGATACCCCTAGATTTTTCAAAATTTTTAGGCCTTGTATGAGTACTTCATATTCAGTCACATTATTTGAGCATGAAAAATCTAATCAAATGGCAATTGGGATTTCTCTCTTTTCAGGAGATATGAGGATGATTCCCACACCTACCCCTTGTTGATTCTTTACCCCATCAAAATACATTCTTCATGCTTGATCTTCATTAAAGAATTTGCTAAAACATGGTTTTGAAATGTATTTGCAAAGATGCCTTCATCGGGCATTTCATCAAGTATGTGATATGTGTCTTCAAGAGGCAACTAGGCCATATGATCGGCTAGGGCTTGTCCCTTAATGGAGGTTTGATGATGAAACTTTAAATCATACTCTATTAAGAGGAGCTGTCATTTATCTAGCCTACCTGTTAGGATAGGTTTTTCAAACAAGTGCTTGATTGGATCAAGCTTAGACACTATCCAAATTTCATGATCTAGGAAATAATGTCTAAACTTTTGACAAGCCCATACCAAGGCCAAGCATGTTTTCTCCATGGCTTGATAATTTGTTTCATATGCCAATAGAGTTTTTAAAATATAATAAATATCATACTCCTTAAGACTATCATCCTCATATTGAGCAAGTAAATCACCCAATGCTTTCACATGAATGGAAATATAAAGCAATAAAGGTTTTCCTTACTTTGGAGGTTTTAAAATCGAAAGATTTACCAAATAAGTTTTCAATCTTTCAAAAGCTTTTTGGCAATCGGAATCCCATTCAAATTTAACCCCTTTTCTCAAAAGCCTATTGAAAGGTTCGCATCTTGTTGCTAAATTGGAGATAAATCTCCTAATTCGTTGGAGTCAACCTTAGAGGCTTCGGATTTGGGTCAAGTTGGAGGGTGGAGGCATGTCTATGATGGCTCGACACTTAGAGAGGTCGACTTGTATGCCCCTTTGGCTTACCATAAACCCTAAGAGTTTTCCCGATTCCACTCCAAAAACACATTTTTGAGGGTTTAGCTTTACTTTATAAGGCCTAAGTCTTTCAAAAACCTTTTGTAAAGATTCAATGTGTGTGCATCGGGTTTTTTATTTTACCAAAAGATCATCCACATATACTTCCAAGAGCTCATGGATTTGATCATG
This sequence comes from Brasenia schreberi, assembly GCA_036023115.1. Classification (NCBI taxonomy): domain Eukaryota; kingdom Viridiplantae; phylum Streptophyta; class Magnoliopsida; order Nymphaeales; family Cabombaceae; genus Brasenia; species Brasenia schreberi. The sequence goes on from JAYKKT010000048.1 coordinate 5,677,480, forward strand.
TAAAATAGTAGACATGGCTCTTTGGTATGTGGCACCGGAATTTTTCAAACCAAATAGCATAACCGTGTAACAGTATATGCCCCAAGGTGTAGTAAAAGCAGTTTTTGCCTAATTTTTTGGTGCTAACTTGATTTAACTATAACCCGAATAGTCATCCATGAAAGAAAACATTTCATGATTTGCAGTGCTATCCATTATCAAATCAATGTTTGGAAGAGGAAAATTATCTTTTGGAGTGGCTTTGTTCAAATTTCTAAAATCAATGCAAATTAGAATTTTCCCATTGGATTTTCGAACCACAACAATGTTTGAAAGCCATTCGGAATAAGCAATGGGTTTTATAAATCCGGCTTTTAAAAGATCTTCTAAACCCTCTTTTACTTGGAAGTGAACATTGGGATGGATTTTCCTAAGCTTTTCCTTTATGGGTTTTGCATTGGGTTCTAAGGAAAGATGATGTTCTACGACTCTAGGGTCTAACCCTAGCATGTCTTCATAGGTCCATGCAAATACATCAACATAGGATTTCAAAAATACAATGAATAATACTTTTTCATGCTCATGCAAACATGTACCTATTTTTATACACTTTGGGTTAGACTCACTCCCTAAGTTGATTTCTACAAAATCTCCTCCTACGGAATTTGAAGGTTTTTCCAAGTCAAGGATTCTATAGAATTTGGGAAGCTCAGAGGTTTGATCTTTCTCATGGATGAGGGGATCTTCCTCCTTGCTTTGATCATTCTCAAACACTTTAATTTCTAAGAAAGTGTTAGGCAAGAGAGTGGGGTTGTGAATGACAAGCTTGGACAATTTTGGTTTGGAAATATATACAAGCTTTGAAGAACTTAAAAATAAGCTTTATACATTGCTAATATTTTTGGAATTTTTGGATTTTTCAATTTTTTTGTCTTTTTCAAAGAAAAAGCTGGAAGGATGAATATACAAGACTTTCTTTTTGAGATTTTTAGATATTTCAATTTTTTGAGCTTTTTCCAAACAAAGACTAGGAGAATGAACATAAATAACTTTGTTTTTGGAATTTTCAGATTTTTCAAATGTTTTTGGGTTTTGGAAGCTTTCTAATTTTTTTTGGTTTTTGTAAATATATATATTTTTTGGATTTTTGTTTAAGGAGGGGTCTTCCATCAAACCTACAAAGAAAACATTATAAATTCGACTCTAAACAAGAGGTCTAAGCCATAGGTTTCGGTGTTAGTAGGTTCTAGGGCACCCTTAATCCAAGTGGTCTTAGGTGGTGGCTCAAAGGGTATGGATGGGATGTATCCCAATCCATGTCGATTTGGGTTAGGTGTAGGTAGTATGGGTTATAACCTGCCTTGGTTCTTGGCTCCTAGACCTTGATAAGGTGTTTATCCCATGTTCAACATCATATTCCAAGGCTTTTTGAATTTGGAAAATTTTTTGTAAAGTGGATGGCCTTGAAATCGAGTGTCATCAATATCATGGATATACACACGATTTGGTTTAGCTTTTCCTAAGAGATGTAGGTTTGAGATGGTGGAAGAGTTGGACTTTCCTAGGGGATACACGACCCTAGGTTTGGATGGCTTGGGCTTTGATTTGGTTTCTTCTAGGAGATGGACGACCTTGGTCGGTTGTGGCTCAATTTCTCCTAGTAGGTGGATGATAGGGGGATGGATCCTAGGTGCAACCAAGTGAGCCCCTAGGGGTGGATGACTTGTGTTTATTTGGGTGTAAAGGGAAAACATGCTTATCCCTTGCAATTTGGAGAGGTATGGATTCCAAGGGAAACCATGATTGATCCCTTGGTAGGTTTAGGGATGTTGGAAAAAATCATGGCAATAGGTTCGGGTTCATGATACAAACCTAGGCTTAAATGAATATTTTTGTTCATGATAGGGTTAGGTGTACTTAGGATGTCGATACATGCCTTAAAAATAACCATGTCTACCATATTTTGAACTTTATTTTGATCTTGTTTTTTTTTTTGAAATTCTTTTTCTTGGTGCAGGACATTCGATGCACCTTTAAAATCCATGTTTTTGGCATCATTGAGTGGGTATGTGGCTGCATAAGTGTGATTTGATGCATCCAATGTATATGAATGATCTACCGATCCTACACTAAGAAGCTCAAATCGTTTTCCAAAAGCTCAAAGAAATGCGATGAGGATTTCCTTGGCTTGTTTTCAAAGGAATCATCTGAACTTGACATTGTTTCAAAAATCAGCTTATTCAATGGAGATGTATTAACACCAAAGTTTTAAAAGATTAGAGTTTGAAAAATCACTTAGACTTTGAATCCTAAAAGACTCGAGTCCCACTGAGCATGCCAATTTTATAGATGTGAAATTTTCACTCCAAGCCTATGTAGAGACTTGAAGCAATCCTTTCAATTCTACTTCATGCGCGAGCGTGCCAGCTAGTTTCTAAAAACTAGTAAAATTGTGAATCTGACTTGGCGATTATGGCTAAGCACACTCTTTTCGCTTTAGGCCTTCTTCAACCAATGCTCAAGGGTCAACCTAAGCGCTTAGGGATTCCAAATAGATAGGTGATATTCTAAATTCACGTGAAAACAAAGTGTTGAAAAATGACAAACTAGTGCACTTAGTTTTCAAGTTCAAAAATATACAAGTTCTGAAAAACAGAAAACTCTATTTTCAAGACTTACTTCCCAAATTATTTTAAGTGCCTTAAAGACCTCCAAAAATCACCAAAATTTTATAAGACTAATCCTTAGATGTGAAGAGTCTAGTATACTTTTTGGTTTTCAATTCGGGATTAGGATGTTGCATAATTAATTCAATGAAGTGCCTCTGCTCAGACACCCGAAACTGTTCTGTTATAGAAATATAGAGGCTCAAAGATGAGCCTGTATCTTGGTGCTCAGAGTTCCAAATTTAGTGAACTTAGTCTTGTTGGAAAGCTATCGATGACAACTTTCGAATGAATTAAGAATCACTGATTTTGGATGCTTACAGATAGAGTTATAGGATAAATACCCAGGCTTTATTTTAGGAAAATCGAATGGACAAACAGTTTGCAAAATTTTCTCTGATCTTGCACCATTTTAATTATATGGTTGTACGACCCTAAAATTCTTTCTAATTTTATTAGGAGTGGGCTTGAGTGTATAGATATAGTATGCAAAATTTTGGAGGGTTTAGAGTAGTGGTTCAAAAATGAAAGATCAGAAAATCAACTTATGCAATGATGCTGAAAATTAGTTTCTAAGTTTTAGAACATACGTGATGCAAAACTCACACGAATTAAAGTGCAACAATACAATATCTCGAAATTAAATGTTGAAGGGAATTGAATTGAAATGTATCTAATAGCTTAAGCATAGAGGGGATAAGAATATATAGAGTGTTTATAGCATATATTGGGGTAGAATAGAAAACTCAAACACATAGAGTGCATAAGCAAAGGAAAGAAAAATTTCAGCACATCTACTTCTATTACATCATGGGGGAGACAAAGCTCCATTAATACAACCCATTTTCAATTGAATAATGAGAAGAGATGAGGATTTAATCAAATTAGAACCAACACTTACCCGGATTCCCAAGGAAATGGCCTCCAAAGATAGTACTCAGCTCTCTTTTTCCCTTCTTTTCACTCAATTCTCTCACTCAAACCTAAGAGTCTTGATCCTAACATTCTCTTTCCTCTCTAAGCCTCTCTCTAGTAGCCTGCCCCCTCACTCAAGTAGCCCAAAGTGCAACAACTTCTCCAAGAACTCCAAGATGGAGAACCCGCCCCCCTCTTGGCCTCTATTTATAGGCCAAGAGGGGCCTTTCTAGGCCCTTCCTTGGGGGGAGAGCCCAAGATCCAATTTGATCCAATTCTTCATGATCTTCACGTGGAAGAGAGAGGGGAGTGGTCCCCTTTTGGTCAGCCATGGACCAGCCCCGTGTGGGCTGGTTGTGGGCTTGATTGGGTGTACCTAGCCATGGTCGACTACGTGCTTGATCCCTTACTTCCAATAGGTCGGTCCTTTCTTCTTGAAGTGGCTTGCATTTGTTGAGGATATGGGATGAACAAGGCTAGAAAAATCCAATATTGGTTGAATTAAAAACATTCAGTTCAAACAAGGCTTTATGTTTAATTCAAGCTACTCATGTCTAGCACTAGCTTTAATCGGGTTGGGTTTGATGAGGCCGTCTACTTTTGATTTGATCTTGAGTGAGGATATTATTTTGACTTGATCTCCACTCTTGATTTCTGGCTTACCCTTTGCAAAATCGTCTCTGCCTCGAAGCAGGCCCCACCTATCAACCTACTTTACTCCAATCCTCTCGGCTTTACACTTTTAAACTTTATTTTGAAACCCTTTAAAATCTTTATTTTAAAGACTTTGAAATTTTTATTTTAAAGCTAAAAGATTTAAAACAAGTCAGCTTTCGAATTTTGAAGTATTTTCAAAAAAATTTATTTAGGGTGTTTACACTCTTCATAGGTAGCAGTGGCTTTGCTATCAATCCTCTATAGAATAAAGTCATTGTAAGTTGTGATATCAAGAAAGCAACTTCCTGCAATAATATAAGGAAGTCATATTAGAGGATGTCAATTCGCTTACAAGCCTCTCAACACCAATCTCTATTTTCACACAGGTTAGAAGCATCAAGTTGAATTTACTAGGGTATGCCCTTATCTTGGCTTTTTGTTTCGCAAGGTGACCCAACCTTGATCAGATGTCAATCAGGCAAACTCAATCTCTATGGGAGTTGTCGCTATTGATGCAAAGGTCCTAATGGGAGGGTTTTCACTCGAGTTCTAGGACGTTTCATAATTTTTCATCACAATTGTAGATGAGAATTTAATTCCAAAGTCTATGGAGAGACTCGAAATCCAATTCACGAATACAAATGTGTTAGCGTGCCAACAAGTTTCGTAAAACTTGCAAAGTTTAAATCGATTTCTAATTTCTTGGGCGAATGTGAACTAGTGAGTTCTTTTCACCAAATGCTTTCTTGAACAAACACTCAAGGATCAACCTAGACACTTGGAAGATCACTTTAAAATCTAGGAAGTTTTTAAAACCAAGTTTTAATATGAACAAGTTTCTCAAAATCGTGGGTTTATTCCTTTGTCAAAAATCAACTTCAATATTGAAAAAAGGACACTGGTTTTGTTTTAAGGACAAATATTAAATTTTTTTGGTAGTCCTTGGGTTTCCGAAATTCTTCAAAATTTTACTTGAGATAGATCTAGGTGCGAAGATTATTGGACTAATTTTTTTTTAACTTTTTTCATTTGTAGATGTATGGGAAAAAGCTTAGTTGTTGTTGTTATTGTATTTTTCAATCTGTAAATGTGCAAAATTAAATCAGTGAAGTCTCTTACCCTAAAACTTGAGATAGAACCTGTGACAGAAACATAGAGGCTTAAATATGTGATTGAATCACAATATGTAGGTACTGAATTTTTATGAAACTGATCAAGTTGAAAGCCTGTGGAACTCAGCTTTCCAACATGATCATTTTTAAGAAATTAGGATAACTCAAGACGGAGTTAAGAGACTTTTACCCAATCTCTATTGTAGGATGTAGAGTATAAGTGGGTTATATTTCGATTCTGTTTGATTTTTCCCAATTTTATTCATGATCATAAACATTCCTAAAATTCTTCCAAATTTTATGGAGTATTTTCCTCTATGTGAGGAATATTTGTACCAATTTTCAGAGATTTTCGATCGCAGATCAAGGCTAAAGAATTCGGCAATTCAAGCACATGCTGAATGCAAAAAACAAATTTTTTGTTTTTAATAATCTAATGGATGCATTCGACCAAGTTTTACCAAATTAAATGATCATCCACAATAATTCTAACAAAGAGGAAGTGCAATAATAATAAAAAAAGTATCATATAGCTTAATCATAGAGGGGGTTAGAGAGTATAAGATTTATCATGTATATTGGGATAGGAACAAACCATAAATCAAACACATAAGAGGCAATTCTTACCCACTACCTTCGATGGATTTTGGCAGCATCTCTCCTCAAAATATTATATTGATTTAGATTCAAATGCTCCTTAATTATAACCCAATTCAATGGAATTAAAAGACTTAAAGAAAGAAAGGGAAGAAGAGGATGAGAATCGACCTTAATGGAGCAAGCTTGAAGGCGGGTAATGGCTGATTGCACCTTGGGAAAGGGGATGACTCCTTCCTCTCCCTCTCCCTCTTCCTCTCTCTTCTTCCAGGACTTCCCTTTGATTTTTCTCTCTTTGATCAGCCCCTCAAGGCCCGTATTTATAGATTTTAAGGGGGCCTCTAGACCCTTCCATAAGTTGGACCTTTGGAGTTTTGATGCATGGCCCGATTTGGATTTGATCCAATGGAAAATTCTGGTATCCTGGATGCACATGAGTGCATGTGGAGCTTGAGAGTGGTCTCCTCTTGGTCCATGTGAGCTTGGTGCAACCCACGTAGCTTGGTCTTCATACCTAGGTGTGCTCGAGATTTCTTAGCCCGTCTTTCTACTTGGCTCGGTCTAGGTGACTTGGCGTGGGTGTAGTGGTGGTCTTTGCTTGCCATGTGTTGGTCTTGCTTTGACCTTTTTGGCTTGATCTTGGTCATTAGCTTAACTTGGTGCAAGTGAGCTCCTTGGTTCTGATTTGCCTTCACCGAACATGTGCTTTAATTGAGCCTTGATTCATGCCTTGGTCATGGTGTTGGCTCATCCTAGCCCATGTCTTGACTACGTTGGCTCCACGGTTCCCTTGATATCATCTTGAATTGATTTGATGTAACCACTTTAACTTGAGTTTGAATTGAATTTTGTTTAGATTGGATCGAGCCTTGCTTAACTTGGCATTGGATGGGGCTTTGCTTAACTTGCTCGGAACTTGTTTTTATTTGATTTGATTTCGGGTTGGTGGCGTGTGCCTGTTTGATTTGGTTTTGGGCTTGATCACGAGCCCAATTTGACTGTGTTTTGGGCCTAATCATGAGCCCATCTTTAATTTAGTTTTTGGGTTCATCATGAGCCCATTTTGACTTGGTTTTGGGTTGGTTGCTTGTGTCGTCCAATTTGACCTGAGTTGATTTGATCTATTTGTTAGAGGACCTTCATTTCTTCTAGGCTCTCCTGCTTTGATCTTAGCCTTCAAGGATTCTGCTTTGCTTGATTCAGGTTTCAAATATGGTTTCAAATATTTTTTTTTAAACCATTTCTTTTATATTTGAAAATATCGAGTTTAACAAAATCTTTAAATACTTTTGGAGAACAACTAAGTCTCATCCCCAACTTTTGTTTGCATGGGTGACCTACTTTCGCTCCATGAGTTAGCATTTACCATTACAACCACTTCAACCCTTTGTTGGTGTAGGGTATCGGATCACTTTAACCCTTTTAATGAGTGTAGGGTCTCGAACCTCTTTAACCCTTGGGTATAGGGTCTTTGACTACTTTAACCCTTTGATGGGTGTAGGGTCCTAGAGTAGGACTATCCTCGATCGAGTGAGTTTTTGAAGTCTTTGTTTTGGACTTGATTTGGTTATGAATTTCAATGGTTTTGGAATTTTGTGAATTTGCATTTTATAAATATTTTGTGTGTTTTATTTTCAATGTCTCATTTTCACTTGTTTCTTTAGAGAAAATCATTTGAAATCATTCTTTCTTTAAAGGCAATCATTTGAAAGAGTAGAATTTTGACAATTTGGCATTGAGGGAAAGTAGTTTTTTTTTTACTTTTTGTCAAATTTGGATTTTTTAAAGAGGGGTGCAAATTAATGTTATTTTGAGGCTCTTATAAAATTTTGGCACTAAAATGAGTTCGTTTAAGGTGTCTTTATTTGAAAACCCTTAAAAACCTGAGAATCACAATTTTTCTTGAAAAGACATAATTTCGAAAAGATCAAATCTTTTGAGAAAATTTTTGGGTGTTTACAGATACTCCTCTTTGTCATTAAATACATTTATTTGGTTAATGACAAAGAATAACACCCATAAAAAAATTATTTTTTTGAATGCTAGAGTTGATTTAAGTTGAATCAAGATTTCATAAACTTTCTCAATCTTTGTTAAGGGATTCACTTCTTGAACTTGGGTTATCCTAATTTTTATAAAAAAGAGGATTTCTATCCAAAGGTGACTCAACATGGATAGTGGTCGACCAATGCAAGGATCATATATGAATAGGACCATCTATAAATGCACATGAGCATGAGATGTATAAGATGCAATGGATGAATCATGTATATTTGTAGATTTCCACGATTTGTTTAGGGAGCTCCCATGAAAATTGGTTGCCCTAAGTGGGATGACCCCCATGCTCATTTTATTGATTCCTTCGGTTTTGTGAAAATCATTTTGAAATGATACTTTCTTTTTGTTTTTATCAAAAGGACTTTCATCTCCTATATTTTCCTTTACTTTGATCTTAATGCAAAATTACTTTGTAGAGGTTTTTGTTAAAAAACTCAACAACATTTCAAAACTCTATTTTCCACACTAAAAGGCTTAATCCTCAAATAAAATGAGATCCAAATTGTTAGGTTCTTTTCCTGCTTTAGAATCATAATGAAAGATTTTTTTTGGGATAAGCTATCAAGAAATGGAGAGAGTTTCTCACGGTCCCTTCTAAAGCGTCTCGTGGTATAAGAAAAAGAGATTTTGATGGAAAATTGATATTTTTGACCTTTGGCTTTTTCTTTTTTTTTCTTTCAAAAGGACCTCTATATTGGAGGTTTTGTTTTCCCCTTTTATGTTTCTTTTTAGAAAGACCTCTATATTAGAGGCTTATTTTTTTCTTTTTTTCTCTTTTGGTTTTTGACAATTTTCCTTTGGAGAGAACGAGATGGGGGAACAACTTATCCCTCTAGATACTCGATTTAATTAAGTATGCCATATTTCATAATAGCACATACCATTTAGAAATATTTTACTATTTTGAACTAGGCCCTATCTTGTAAAAGGATTTTTGAAATGACATTTAATTAATTTGAAAACACTCCACTTTTCATAGAGCATTAATTCCTAGTTACGAGGCATATATTCGACTTGGTCCCTTCTTGAAGAAATTAAAGATGATCCATTTTCAAAAGAATTTGTGGTAGACACTAAATATCTTTTTTAGATATCGAGCACTTATAAGGTCTACCAATTTTCTTCCCTAGGCATGCATTAGCGAACATGCATCGTTGGTTTTTTGCTCTTTTATGACATACGGTCATTCCCACTTGGGTTGCCACCTTCCAAGAGGAGGTGGGCCTCTTATGGGTGAATGATTTGCATGGGATGCATGACATGTAAAATGTATTTCCATGGAGATCATGCTTTATGAAATGATGAATGTATTCAAGTCTCTACAAAATGTGTAGGGAATGCACTCTACATGCCCCTAGTTTGGAGGAGATGACATGAGCATTCGTACACTATGATCGACCCATATTGTAGCATGTGATGAATAGTTTTTAATGAAATGCATGAATGACTCCGACATGTACTATGTTGTTGGATATTTTGGCATGGCTTAGGAATATGCATGATATGATCCTACCCTTTGATGCATTTTGGGTTGGGTTTGACTCCTATGTTGGTCATCTTCTAGGGAACTTGAATGTTTCCCCAAGTCCAAGATTTTTTTGATTTTCAGGAAGTTCATGTAAGTTGACATCACTCAAATCATCTCTAAGGGAATTGATAATTTTTTTGACAAAATGGTTTTTGTTTTTGTTTTTGGTTTTTTGGTTTTTCTTTTTCAGATTTTTTTGGATTATGGAGATAACTTGTACACAATATACAAAAACCTGGAATTAGCTTAATGTTCAAGGAGGTTTTGAGGGTTCGGGTGCATCAAAGATGCGCACCCGGGGTGTGGTTTGGTTTGTATTCTTGTGATAGACCCTAGGTGCATGCAAGTTTGAATCCTTGCACGATGGAAAGATATGGATTCCAAGGGAAACCATGGTTTGTCCCTTAGTGGGTTTATGGATGTTGGGGGAAGGCATGGCCGTAGACTTGGATTTTTTATGCAAACCTTGGCTCAAAAGAATTTGTTTATGCATGATAGGGTTAGATGTACCTAGGATATTGATGTATGCCTTAGGAATGACAATGTATACCACGTTTTGAATTTTATCTTGATCTTATTTTTCACTTTGAAATTCTTTTCTTAGTACGAGACTTTTGATGCACCTTGAAAATCCACATTCTTTGGTACATTTGATGGGCTTGTGTATGCATGAGTATGATCCTATACACGGAATGCATGTAAATGATTTACTGATCCTATACTAAGAAGGGAGGATCGAGTAGGGAGTTTTGGAGAAAATGAGTTTCAAGCATACCTTTTTGGAGCATGACTATATAGAATGCATATGTGGCTTCGAGCTCCTGTTGTTTTGCTAGGTCTTTAATTTCATCCTCCAAGCCTTTGTATATGCAACACTCATTCTCCTTTGTGCGTATTTTTTTAAGAGGAAAAACCTCCGAAGTGTGTAAAGTGGTGCTCATGAGAATGAAACCTATCGGAGCACATGTTTTTGAAAATTTTGGAGTGACATGTATGAAGAAGACCTCATGCCCCTCTCCGTTTGTGTGCCTAGGAATATAAACTTCCTAGTTTTCAATTTTCACAATTTCATCACTTAGAATTTTTTATTTTCAATTGTTTTTTATTTTTGAAGATTTTTCAAAATTTTTTGGTTTTTCCAAATATAATATTTTTTAGATTTTTGGTGGACAAAGGGGGCTTTAGAAGTGGATGATTGGCATGGTTAGGAAGAGATGGTTCAATCCTAACACTTGTCATTTTTGTGGCCTCACATCCTTCATTGGATTTTGGAGTTGAATTGGGTTTGGAAGTGGTTTTTAGGTAGACAAAGGGGGGTTTTGGAGTTGATTTTGAAAGAGAATGGACCCAAGAATGTTTCTCATGGGAACAATGTGCCTTGGCCTCTTGGCTTAGGGCAGCAATTTCCTTTTCAAGTTGTATCTCTCTCAATTCTCTCTTCAAAGAGGTGATTATTTCTTTCCGGATTTGAGAAGACTTTTTCTGGTTTTGGAAAACCGATTTGTAAAGTTTGATGAGGCCTTCCTTCACATATTTTAAAATGAATCATCCAAACTTGAGATTATTGAAAGTTGAAAATTGGACCTAAAACAAGGAATTTGAAAAGAAAAAGTTTAGAATCACGATTTGAAAATTGGATTTGGTTTTTGAAAAATGAAACCAAATTGAGGTTATCTTCCCAAGACTCAGGTCCTACCGGGTGTGCCAAATTTGTATATGAGAATTTAATTCAAAAATCTATGGGGAGACTCAAAATCCAATTTACAAATACAAGTGCGTGACCGTGACAACAAGTTTTCTAAAACTTGCAAAGTTTAATTCGATTCTAACTTCTTCAGCGAATGTGGACTAGTGAGCTCTTTTCACCGTATGCTTTCTTAAACCGACACTCAAAGGTTAGCCTAGATGCTTGAAAGATCGCTTTAAAATCATTGAAGTTTTTAAAACAAAATTTCAATATGAACAAGTTTGACAAAATTGTGGGTTTATTCCTTTGTTAAAAATAAAATTCAATACTGAAAATAGAAACTGGTTTTGTTTTTAGGACAGATGTTAAATTTTTTTTATAGTCCTCGGGTTTACAAAAATCTTCAAAATTTTATTTGAGATAGATCCAGGTGTGGAGATTACTAGACTATTTTTGTTTTTATTTTTTGTAGATGTGAAGAATTAAATTAGTGAAATCCTTTACTGTGAAACTCGGAACAAAACCAATGACAGAAATACAAAGGCTTAAAGATGTGATTGTACCGCATAACGTAGGTACTCAATTTTTATGAAACTGGTCAAGTTGGAAAGCTATAGAAGTTTGCTTTCCAGCTGGCCTATTTTCAAGAAATTAGGATATCTAAAGATGAAGTTAAGGGACTTTTACCTAATCTCTATTGCAGGATGTATAGTGTAAATGGGTTATGTTTCGATTCTGTTTGGTTTTGCCAAATTTTATTTATGGCCTTAAACATTCCTAAAAAAATTCAAATTTTATGAAGTGTTGGCCTTAATGTGAGGAATGTTTATACTAATTTTTAGAGTTTTTTATTGCAGATCAAGGCTGGAGAATTCAGCAATTCAAGCAGATGCATAATGCAAAAAACAGATTTTTCGTTTTTAAGAATCTAATGGATGCATCCGGCCAACTTTTACCAATTTAAATGGTCATCCACAATAATTCCAAAAAAGAGGAAGTGTAGTAATCAAAGGAAAATATCATATAGCTTAAGCATAGAGAGTTTAAGATTTACAATGTATATTAGGGCAATAACAAACTATAAATCAAATACATAAGAGGTGATTCTTACCCACTACCTTGGATGGATTTTGGCGGCATCTCCCTTCAAAATATTACATTGATTTGGGGTCAAATGCTCCTTAATTACAACCCAATTCATGGAATTAAAAGTCTCAAAGAAAGGAAGGAAAGAAGAGGATGAAAATAGACCTTAATGGAGCAAGCTTGAAGGTAGGTAATGGCCGGCTGCACCTTTGGGAAGGGGAGGATTCCTTTCTCTCTCTCTTTTTCTCCCTCTCTCACTCTTCTTGTAGGACTTCCCTTTGATTTTCTTCTCTTTGATCAACCCCTCAAGGCCTCTATTTATATATTTCAAGGGGGGCCTCTAGACCCTTCCACGGGTTGGAGCTTTGGAGTTTTGATGCATGGCCTGATTTAGATTTGATCAAATGAAAAATTTTGGTCTCATGGATGCACATGGGTGCATGTGGGGCTGGAGAGTGGTCCCCTCTTGGTCCATGTGGGATTGGTGCAACCCATATAGCTTAGTCTTCATGGCTAGATGTGCTCAAGCCTTCCTAGCCCGCCTTTCTACTTGGCTCGGTCTACGCAACTTGGTGTAGGTATAACCGTGGTCTTTGCATGCCATGTATTGGTCTTGCTTTGACCTTTTTGGCTTGATCTTGGTCATTAGCTCAATTTGGTGAAAGTGAGCTCCTTGGTTCTGATTTGCCTTGACCGAACATGTGCTTTAATCGAGCCTTGATTCATGCCTTGGTCATGTGTGACCTTGGCTTCTTGGGGGTGTCCTTGGTTTTGGCTTTGGCTCATCCTAGCCCATGTCTTGACCATGTTGGCTCCACGGTTCCCTTGATATCATCTTGAATTGATTTGATGCAGCTACTTCAACTTGAGTTTCATTTGAATCTTGTTTTAGATTGGATGGAGCCCTGCTTAACTTGGGATTGGATGGGGCTTTGCTTAATTTGGCCCAGAACCCATTTTGATTTGATTTCGGGCTAGTAGCATGTGCCCGTTTGATTTGGTTTTGGGCTTGATCATAAGCCCAATTTAACTTAGTTTTGGGTCTTATCATGAGCTCATCTTTGATTTGGTTTTTGGCTTGATCATGAGCTCATTTTGACTTGGTTTTAGGTTGGTTGCTTGTGTCGCCCAATTTGACCTGAGTTGATTTGATCTATTTATTGGAGGACCTTCATTTCTTCTAGGCTCTTCTGCTTTAATCTTAGCCTTTAGGGATCCTACTTTACTTGATTCAGGTTTCAGGTATGGTTTTAAATGTTTTCTTTAAAATCATTTCTTTTATATTTAAAAACATGGAGCTTAACGAAATCTTTAAATACTTTTGGAGAACTGAGTCTCATCCCTAGCTTTTGTTTGCATGAGTGATATGCTTTCGCTCCATGAGTTAGCCTTTATCGTTTCAATCACTTTAACCCTTTGTTGGGTGTAGGGTGTCAGACCACTTTAACCCTTTTGATGGGTGTAGGGTCTTGAACCTCTTTAACCCTTGGGTGTAGGGTATGACATTGCTTTAACCCTTTCATGGGTATAGGGTCTCGGAGTAAGACTATTCTCGATCGGGCGAGTTTTTAAGGTCTTTATTTTGGACTTGATTTGGTTTTAAATTTCAAAGGTTTTGGAATTTTGTAAATTTGATATTTTGCAAACATTTTGTGTGTTTGATTCTCAATATCTCATTTTCATTTGTTTCTTTGTAGAATACCATTTGAAATCATTCTTTCTTTGAAGACAATCATTTGAAAGAGCAGAATTTCGACAATTTATCTTTGAGGGCAAAATAGTCATTTTTTAGCTTTTTGTCAAATTTTTTTTTTAAGAGGGTGCAAAGTACCATTATTTTGAGGCTCCTATAAAATTTTAGCGTAGAAATAAGTTTGTTTAAGGTGACTCTATTTGAAGATCCTTAAAAGCTCGATAACCACAATTTTTCTTGAAAAGGTAAAATTTTTAAAAGATCAAATATTTTGAGAAATTTTTTGGGTGTTTATAATAATAACCACATGCTAGAAAGATGACATAAATTGAAGAAAGAAAATGGCCAAATGCAAAAGAGAGAAAACTTACCCACTTAAGATGTCGGCGGGATAATGGATGGAGTCCCATTCTTGGGGTTTCTTCATATGGATCCCATACGAGCACCTACATAGTCAAAAGCGACAATAAAAAATAGATATCAACCAAAGATTGAAGGAAGGACAAAGAAATTCTTACATGGTGAGAAGACGGGGTTATCAAAATGAGGATGCTTTTGTGGCAGTATGCTCAGATTGGTTGATAGGGGCTTGGCCCTTGGCTCGATAGGTGTTGAACTGGTGAATCCTTGTATAAAGTCCTTTGGCTCCTTGTAGAAGATAGTATATGGCCGAAGACCACAACTCCTTGGACTTGATACTGGCTCTTGGGTTGGGCGAGAAACCAATGAAGAAAAATTCTCTACCAACCATATGCTAGTTTTGGTTACTACATCTATCACAACAGGTCAATGTTGCCCACCTGCTAGTACTTTGATCGGGTGAGCGGGACCGAGAATTACTTGGATGAGCCATGTAGCTGAAGAAAATATGGATATATCAAATATTGAATGAATTATCAAATATTGAATGAATCACCATGGATCAAAAGTAGTATTGGGAGATTTTTCATTGCCAAGCTAAGAAATAAAAAGAGTGTATTTCCCGAAAGAGGGCACTCAAGAAAACAAATAATGAACTTGCATAACCAGAATAGAAGAAAGTTGACGTGCTCAATAATCACTTACCATGAGTGATGAACATTGACTTCTAAGAATCCTTTACAAGACATTCTTGGAGAGAAAACAGAACCAGATTGGATGAGAATTGAGGGAATAGAGTTCAGAACCATGACAAGGGAAACCGATGATAGCATGAACTTCAATAACAGTAGGACCAGGTAAGTCTGATTTAAGGACACATCAATTTATCTTGATAGGCCAAAAGCCTAAAAAAGCTAAAGAGGAGGTTAAGGTTGGCAAAAAAGGTAATACGGGAGAGTTTAATAATGTGGAAATTTCCTAGTCTTTCTCATATTGGGCACTTACAGAATTGAGCCAGCAAACATATTCTTGAGAAGGCTTCGACTGGGTGCGGGGTCTTTCAGAAAATGATAGTACCAATACCAATTAGTGTAAAGAGGCAAGTCTCTAAGGTGATCGTTTCAGCGATGATCCTCATGCCTTTGTTTGCAGATATAGTAGGGCTAAAGAGGTACTCTGAATTAACAATATGGGATACATGGTGACCAGATGTCTAGATTTTGAAACAAGTTGAAGTGTTTGAAGCCATTGAAGTTGAAATAGAGCAGAAGAGGAAAACTCGAAGCTATGAGAAAAGAGGACTAACTTCACCAATTAGAAATATTGAATTAGTTCCATGGCCATTTGTTAGATGGGGAGTAGCTTAAGAATATTACATTAACAGCATGCCATCAACTAGATGAGAGGAACTTTCTCTCCAAAGCACCTCAAATGCGGAGTTTGTGGAGTTGTATGCCATCACAAGGATGAAAGATAAGAGGAACAATTTTATCCCGGACATTCTGGCAAGATATACCACGAAAACTTATCGTTTATCTTGATTTCATGTATCCAGGCTACAAATTGGCAAAACCATAGCAAGAGAAAGTTGTAATGTTCCTCATCACAAATAAAGCCTGATCTTCAGTACTTGCGGATAAGGTTGTTCGGAGAAAGCTCTAGTGACGACTTGGGAATAATAAACCTTTGTCCATCACAAATAAAGCCTAATCTACATGCATGAAACTCTAACTGTGAAGCTATACCAACACCAAATCATACTTATCCTTCGTGGAAAAGATTCAATTTAACAATAAATAAAACCTAATCTACATACATGAAACCCTAAAACAGGTTCTCTTTGATTCCAGATCCTCAATCATTATTATACCTACCACAAATTAATCTCAGCATAATGTCGCTCTAAATATTTAAAATTTGTTACGGCAACTTATAGCTCATTCATCCAATTTCATGTACAGGCAATCAAGATCAACTACAAGATCCTTTATAAGCATTTACATCATTAGGAAGAAGGATAGACAGTAGGAAAAATGCAATCTTGGTACACTAAAAAGGGCATCCAAGGGTTCCAATCAACTCTGAGTAAATGAATATGAAGTTCAGCAAGAAAATGCAAGGACCAACACTAAGGCAAAGGGCTCCGATGAAGAAAACAAAACTAATCACAAGATATCATGATCTGGTCCCCTGAAACTTAGAACATATCAAACATTCCCATACATCAGAAAAAAATATAAAAGGCCAATCAAGAAAAACTTATCGACCCAACTGAATGGAGAGAAACCCCCAAAAATCCACACTCCATCATCCATATTGGCAAAACAACCTCGCAAATTCATGAAGATAAGAGGGGGGGAAACAAGACCTGATTAAGTCAATGTTACTCAGCTCATGAATGAATTTGAATTTGAGCCTGACCAATTGAACCCCCCGCCCCCACCCACCCGCTCACACACACCAATTTGATAGATAACCAGGGATTCTTAAATTGAAAAAATCCGTTTGATATGAAGATACAACTATCGAACTTGGCCAAAAGACTGAGGAAGGAAGGTATGCTTTGTGTTGCCTTCGATCTTTTCTTATAGTAATTTGATCCCTTTAATTCTCTTCTCAATAATACAACAATAAACTACGTGTATAAAGTTGATTTCGTTCACATGTCGAGTTTCACATGACGGTGTCAACTTTCTGCAACCTGTAACGTCAACCAACAAGTCCGTCATCGTCATCTCTTTATCCAAGTCGTTACAACCCGGTGTTCATTTTGCGCGATAACCCATCTTCGTATAGACTTCTTTTCACCATCATTGATGCGTTTGTGAATAAATTTGGTACTCTGGGCTCCACCATCTCCTTCCTTTTGTTTGGGGCTTTTTCTCGGGCCACAGCCTGCGTGTTGTTTATTTAGGTAAATCAAACGTCTCTTTCATATCTCTTCAGTAGCTCTGCGAAAACTCATCCACTGCTCATCTTGCATCGACACCGATCTTTTTCCTTTTTTTGGAACGAATCGAAGGGACACCAGAGCTTATATGTATGTTCCACAAATACTGAGGAACACTTAGCCAGAGTCACATGAGGAGTTCTATTTTGGTGACTTTCCCGTCACTATTCTCTGTCTTCTTGTTCTGCCAATTTGTTATTATGCTTAGTGTCTATGGATTTGTTTTTTCTTCCGAGTGATGGAGGGAGTCGAACTGTTGGTTTATTGGTTTCCCATGGCTTGCTTGATCTTGTTTGTGATCGTGGTGTGGTGAAGTAGCATCTCATGCGAGTTATCAATGTTCGTTTTCTAGTGGTCTCTTCTCTATTTTACCTTGTTATGGGCTTGATCTTTTCCGTTGTTCGGTCGCACCCTTTAACTGGATTATACATTCCGAAGCCGAAACTTTTTGCCTCTTTATTTATCGAAGGTTTTTGGGTGAAAAGACCTTTGTACAATCCCACATACACCTCAACGCAAAGGAGGAAGTTTGCCTTAGGTAGACGATGGCACCGGAAAACTCAGTTGTGACCGTTATCATGGATTCATAGTGACTAAAAAATCGATGTTGCTACCGGCAACAGCTTACTGTAGAAAAGGCTTGATTTTGGTTTGATTAATTTCATCTGTAACTTGAAATACTGTTTTAGATAAATGTTCATACTCTTAGGTTTCTTCACCCGATCCGGAAGGATAACAGGTCCCTTGTAGAGATCTGAGTTGCAAATAAATTGATGCGCGTGTCGCATATTCTAAAACTCTTTGAAATCCTCTTTCTCTCTCGATAGTTTATTCATGACCTTTCCCTTGAACCCTGTCAATGGAGTCATACTTATCACTTTTGCAATTGCTGCCCCCCACTATAGCTCATAAACGAATAAAGTATATTGCCCGAAATGTGAAATGTGTGTATCTCATGCCTCAGTAGATATTCATGTGAAATGTGAAACCAATTGAATGTAAATGAGGAAATTTTAGGAGGCTATGCTGAGAGGCAATGAATGGTCACTGAAAATAGGGAAAATTTCAGTTTGCCAGGTAATCGAGAAATATCAACAAGCCCCAGACTGCAGAATTTTTTAAACTGAAGTGATGCTGATAAGATCCATTATATGCATTTGAAAGAACTAATTTTCTCATTATAAAAATTAGCTTGAAACTAATTGTGAGTCTGTTTCCTCAGCTATTGGAAGTGCTACTCTTACTTCAAGTTGTGGGCGATATCAGATGGGTTGTTACTGGAACCAGCTATGATTGTGGACCAGAACCCATTAGCAAATTTAGGCCTTACAATTTCTCTATAACTGAGTTTGGTGCTGTGGGAGATGGGAGGACTCTTAACACAAAGGCGTTTAAAGATGCTATGTTTCATCTTAATTCTTTGACCAATAAGGGTGGTGCTCTGCTTTTCATTCCAGAAGGGAGGTGGTTGACTGGAAGCTTTGAGCTCATCAGCCATCTTACAGTCGTACTGGACAAGGGGGCTGCTATTATTGGATCAAAGGTGAGACATCTTAATCTATATTGTATACTTGCTACTGTGACACTTATTGGATGATCAGCGAATAAGATTCATAATTTGCTACGCTCCATACTCTAGGTGTGTCACGCTATTACAAATTGATTCAGATCATTATACTTTTTGCAGGATTCCAGTGATTGGCCAGTCATTGATCCTTTGCCATCATATGGTCGAGGCAGAGAGCTTCGTGGTGATAGGCATAGAAGCCTTATATATGGTTTCAACCTTACAGATGTCATTATAACAGGTGAGCTGATCCAGCATCCTGTTGCTTTATTTCTTCAGTACTTGATTATGCGGATGAATTATAAATAAGACAACTGTAGGAGAAAGTACACTAATTGTAAAAACTGATTTTTCATCTGAACTATATGCTTTTATGATCTCATGTTTAAGGTGATAATGGAACAATTGACGGCCAAGGCAGTGTTTGGTGGGGCTGGTTTCACAATAAGACACTCAATTACACTCGTCCTCATTTAATAGAATTCATGCACTCAAATCAGGTTGTCATCTCAAATGTAACTCTTTCAAATTCACCATTTTGGACCATCCATCCTGTATACTGTAGGTTTGTCCTGAACAGCTCGTGCTTCTTTCAATATCTTTCATCTTCCACAGCAAATATAATATTAAATGCGTTAGTGAAGCTCATGTAGGTGATGCTTGAGATTATTTTTGCTTGTTGAACAGCCATGTCCATATTCATCATGTGACAATTCTAGCCCCTCATGATTCACCAAACACAGACGGCATTGATCCAGGTGAGCGAACATTTGCTCAACTTTCATACTGCAGTATTCTTTTTCCTATTCTTTCCATTTTTTCATGGTTGTGAACTCAATGCGTTGCCCAATTTATGTAATGGTTGCAAATATGATGATGACTGGTTCAATGTGCTTGTATGGCACAATAAGCGGCCATTTTGCTACGTGTGAATTTGTAAGAAAAAGATTCAAGTATCGCATACTTACATTAATGCCAGGATGGAGTTAATGAGGTTTTGGGGTTTATCCATTACCATCAGCAACATACAATTTGCGTGAGTCATTATTTTTATTTGTACGATGGTGATTGAATTTTTCTTTCTGCATCTTAGAGGTGATCAATCATTAATACGAGGAATGTCTATCTATAACTCACTACAACAACAAACAACAACAATAACTAAGCCTTTTCCCATACTAGATAGGGTTGACTACATGGATTCTTTGTTTCCACAGAACCCTATCATGTGTCATGTTAGTAGTTAACTCACAATAAACTAGGTCATTCTTTATTGTTTCTTTTAAACACTTTTGTGGTTGTCCTCTACCTCTTTTAGTACTTTCAAGTTTCAATCAAAATCTAGTTTTTCATACCTTGTTACAGGTTCTTCTTTTGATCTTCTTTCTATATATCCAAACCACCTTAAACGATATACTCTCATTTTATCCTCTATTGGTGCCACACATAATTTATCTTTATTTCTGTCACAGACATCTTTTGTACATGTTGATGATTAACTGCCCAACACTCAGAATCATAAAACATGACAGGTCTAATTTTTGCTCTATAATATTTACCTTTTAACTTTAATGGTATCTTCTTATCACAAAGAATACCTCAGGCTCCATTTTAACCAACCTGCATTAATTCTATGTGTAATATCTCCTTAAATTCTTCTATCACTCTCAAAAATTAATCCTAGGTATTTAAAACTTTTCTTATATCCTCTAAAGTAACCAAATGATCAAACTTACATTCCATATATTATGTCTTTATTCTACTAAGTTGGAAGCTTCTAATGTTTCTCTCCATAATTCTAATTTTCTATTCACTTTTTGCTTAGACTCCTCCACTAACACTATGCCATATGCAATTAACATACACTAAGGTAGTGTTGTTCGACACATTTCGTATCGTGTATCATTTTGGTCCACAATACGGGCATATCGTATCGTACTTTAATATTAAAAAAATAATAAAAATCTAAACAAATCATAAAAATCCAAAAAAACAGAAAAAACAGAAAAATTTAGGAAAAAATTGATAATTGCAAAGAATTCATATAATAAAAAGTTTAGTACATATTGATCATTCACCATTGAATAATTGAAAAAAATTTACATATTTTAAAGCAAAAAATAAAATACATTTACATTTACATATTGTAATTAGGATCATCAACTAAATAATCTTCATCTTCTCCTTGCTTAAGATTCTCACTACCTTCTGCATCAAAATCAAAATCTTCATCTCCTTGATAATGTTGTTGCACTTCTTCCAAATTAATCCATGCAATGTCTTCTTCAGTTAGGAAGGCATTTTCTTCGTTATCGTCCATAATCTAGTCTTCTAATATATCAAAATTATCCAAACTTATTGGATAAAATTGGTTTTCTTCTCTATTTACTTGTTTTAATTGCCTACAAGAAAGAAAGATAAGTAATTAGTAAATAACATTAACAATTAAAGTCAAATAATATGTTGAATTGAATCTTTAAGTACTAACTAATACAAGATTACCTTTCGCGAAGCGGCATGTTACAACGGATAAAAACTAAGTCATTTAGCCGCTTATGTTCCAACCTATTGCCCTTTTTTATATGTTGCCCTTTTTTATATGGATGTATTCAAAGACAATGCAATTCCTTTCATAACCCGTTACACTACAAGTTTTGCTCAGAACCCTTACTACAAAATCTCTAAAGTTTGGGCAATCACTTCCAAACCTATTCCACCAAACATTTGTAGAAAAAGGCAAGCATTAGGGACTTAATCCACAATAATATAAGATTTAAGAAACTTAAATATGAAGATAAACAATTTAGTGATTTACCTAGGCGCATATTAGTACGGTTACGAATTACTACAGGCAAACCCATTATGTGAAGAGCATTATCATAGATCTCCATCTGTCGATGTATAACATCTGCTCTACTCTGATCAAGGACTAATCTATCTATACAATCAATGATGTCTCAATTAACCTCACCATTCCTTTTGAAGCTTGTTGATTACTTAAATGTTGGGTTTAGATAATATGTTGTTGCATGAATAAGCTGATGCAATTGTTTGTTCCATCTATTATCTATAATTTTCCACACAGGCACATAATCTCTCTTTTTTTCATTAAAATTATTTCTAATGGCTTCTTTTATCCTATCCATGGCTTCATAAAGGTAGCCTATAGATGGTTTCTCCTCGCTATCAACCAATCTCAAAACCTTTACTAAAGAACATATAATCCTCAACAGTCTAATACATGCATTCCAAAATGTACTCCTGAAGATTGGCTCTGAAATCTCCTTAACTTTTTGTTTCTTCTATTTTGAGACAACTCTGCAAATTATTGCCACTCATCTGAGGAGAACATTTTCATCAAGGCTTGCTTCTATCTCACAATACTCTATACAGATAAGAAATTAGTTGCAAACCGAGTTGCAGCTGTACAAAAAAGTTCTACACCATCTGTATATCTCCTTACCGTACACAATACAAAGTCATGGTTGTAGATAAATTTGGTGATATCTTGGCAACACTCAGTTGGTGCCTTTATCTAATCCATCTCACCAATATCCTTAAGGATGAGATCTAAACAATGGGTTGCGCATGGTGTCCAATAGAAAGTCCCATAAATATCTGCTAACTCCTTCCCAACTACTTTATAGTTAGTTGCATTATATATAATCAATTGGACTACATTCTCTAGCCCAACCTCGCATATCACCTTATCAAACTGTTGCCTTAAGATCTCTATAGTGTGCATCTCCTCTGACATGTCTAGATATCTCAAAAAATAAGTCTTTTAAGACAATAGACAAAAAAGTTTAACAAGGTCCTCCTTCCTCGCCTATTTGTCTATCCGTCTACCATGATAGTGCATCCTGTTTCCTTTCATGACTCTCTCAAAGTCAAACAATATTCTTGTACTTCAATGATAATCTTATCTAATATCTTTTCTCTCAACTTCTGATAAGAGGGCATCTTGTATTATAAACCAATATTAGCAATTGCATTTACCATTGCTTGAAAATAAAAACTGTTTGTTATATTAAATGGAATGCATGTATCATAAAAACATCAACCCACTGCAAGGTCTACCTGATCATGCAGTTGTTCTGAAGCCATAGCAGCACATATTCTAGGTTGAGCACCAGGTATAGTGGTAGGAGGAAAAAATGAATGTATGCTGGAAGTAACTCTTCCTCTACTCCTTCCTAAGCTTCCTCTTCTACCACTTTCACTTACAAAATCTTCAGCAACCTTCTTTTCCCTGTTTGGTGGTCGAGAACTACTACTACCAATTTCTGTTATAACATTTGAAGGAATACTATCAGTCAATCCAATAGCATCATCATCTTCCTCAAACATACCTAAATCATCCTTTTGTTGTCTTCTCTCTTTTATGCTTTCAATCATCTAAAGATATTGTTAATTAATGCCTTCTTGCAAACTTCTAAGAACTTTTTTTTCAAGGTTCTCCAAAGAATATCTCTTAGTACCCTATCATAAACTTTTCTAGATCAATAAATATCTTGTGAAGGTTTTTCTTTTTTGCTCTAAAGTATTTCATAAGACCATAAACTTTTCTAGATCAATAAATATCTTGTGAAGGTTTTTCTTTTTTGCTCTAAAGTATTTCATAAGATGTCTAAAATGGTGAATCACTTCAACAGTAGATATGCCTGACATGAATCCAAATTGGTTTTCTGTTATACTTGATACTTGTCTTAATCTACGTTCGATAATTATTTTCCATAATTCCATAGTATGACTTATTAACTTGATACCTCGATAATTTACACAATTCTTAATGTCTCCCTTGTTCTTGTATATGGGTATAAGTGTACTCGTCCTCGAGTATCTTTTGGTTTCTCCATATTTCATTAAATAGTCTTGTGAGTTAGGTGATTACTGACTCTCCTAAGATTTTCTAAACTTTTATAGGAATATTATCTAGTCTTACATATGTACTACCCTTCATATGTTTAAGAGCCTCTTTGACTTTATTCTTTTAAATACGTCAGTAGAAATTGTGGTTTATATACTTTTTTTATGTGGCTAACTCTCTTAAGCTAATACTAACATATTTATTTTCATTAAAAAACTTATAAGAATAGTTTTTTTCATCTATTTTTTATATCAGCATTTTTCACTAAATTTTTCTCATCCTTGTCTTTGATACATCTAACAAAATTAAGATCATTAGTTTTCTTATCTCTAGTCGTAGCTATCCTAAAAATATTTCTTTCACCCTCTTTTGAGTTGAGTTTTTTATATAAATCCTCCCAAATTTTAGTTTTGGCTTCATTGACGGCCTTTATTGCTTCTTTCTTTGCTTTGTTACAAGCCTCTAAAGTTTTAATAGTCTTCTTAGCATAATGTAATTTATAACGTGCCCTCTTTGTCTTGATTTTATTTTGCACTTCACTCCACTACCAAGTTTCTTTTTGTGCCGGTACACCTCCACTAGATTCACCTAACACATCTTTCGCCACTTTCTTAACATGTATAGATATATTATTCCACATATCACAAGGTATACCCATATAATTTCAAGCATCTCCTTGAAGGACTTTCTGTTTAAATATACTTTCTTTCTCGCTTTTGAGGTTCCACCGTTTACTCTGAATAGCTCAATACACTCTTTTCTTCTTGGTCCACTTTTTCACCGTTAAATCCATAACTAAAAGTCGATGTTGGGTGGTTAAACTTTTTTCTAAAATTACTTTACAATCTTTACAACACGATCTATCTTTTTTTCTACAAAAAAAATAATAAATTTGTGTTTGTGATAAGCCACTCTTATAAGTAATTAAATGTTCAGCTCATTTTTTGAAGATTGTATTGACTATAAAGAGATCAAATGCCATAATAAAATTTAAAACCTCCCTACCTTCCTCGTTTATATCCTCAAAACCAAAGTTTCCATCAATACTTACTGACATGTCCATTTAAGTCTCCTCCTAAACAAATCACCTATTTTTTTGGAATTCTTTGAATCACCTTATCTAACTCCTCCCAAAAGTCCATTTTTATATTATCTTGTAGTCCTACTTGGGGTGCCTAAGCACAAACTATATTCAAAACTGCTCCTAGCACTAATTTCAACATCATGATTCGTTCACCATATCGTTGTATGTCTACTATACTATCCTTTAAATCTTTATTTATGATAATACCAAATCAATTTCGAACCTTTTTCTTTCTTAAGTACTATAATTTTAAACTTATATCCTTAATCTCCTTTTTTTTTCTCCAACCCACTTTGTCTCTCCTAAACATAGGATATGAATCTTTCTCTGAATCATGGTATCTACCACTCCATTAGCTTACCGAACAATGTTTCGATATTTTAAGAATCAATACGAATCTTATTATCTAAGACCAACTTCCTTATCCCTAATATCCGTTCATACTGACAATGCGGAGACCCTATGTGCAATTTATTCACTACATTCGGGCGGCAATATAGCAGGATTAACTTCTTTACCCACAGTCATCCATGATGTGAAGACTCTCTCTGCAATTGATTCACTATATCCGGGTGAAAATATAGAGGCTCTTTCTTACTTTTCGTTGCATTTGGGCTCCGCAATGCATCGTTAAGGGGGATGCCCCAACGCAATGTTTATAATTTGTATAATCCATGGTATAAAAATCTGACAAAGTTTTACATTGGTTGTCGGAAGCCTAACGCAACCCTCCTCTTCTATCCGAGCTTGGGCTCGGCCATGTAAGGGTGATCCCTTGCATGGTTAGAGTTATCTATAACTCACTAAGCCATAAATTTCAGCTATATAGACATAGACTATTACTATTATATATGTATCATTAAACTATGATTAAGATCTCTCGATAAAACAATTATGATAGGGCCGGTCTTGGAACCAGTTGTCATATTTTGGATTTTCTATTTCGGGGTAAGTCTATTAGGAATCAGGCTACAAAGTTGTGGTTCCTTCCTAACACTTTGGGGAAAAAATGCAGAATACATGAAGAGATATTACACATACCCTTTCATCGGCAATTTTGAATTAGAAAGACAAGAAATTGAAGAATTTTGGAACCAACAAATGGAAAAAATTAATAAAAAAGCCATTATCAATACAATCTATCGATGCCTAATGGTTAGTAGTTGAAATTCTAATTAAAAAATGGATTTGGTATACCTTACATCCTTAGGAGTCGTCTATATATCTGACTTGGGAATTTGGAAGATTATTTGTCAAAGGTTACCAGGCCGAAAAGGGAGATATTGCGATGGCTCTGTGAGAAATTATGAAAAGTAGTTTGAATCTCATGGTTATTAGGTTGTCAATGCTGATCATAATTTTAGAGCACTAATCCCAACTATAGTCTCAAAAAGTTGTCTTGTCATCTGCTTCCAGAGGTCTGCTTCATTTTGATTGTTTGGGCATTTGAAATTCGATTTTATTTAATGTTGGCCATACTCTGTACTGTCTTCTTGAGGCATCAGGGTCATCCTGCAATGCCTATGATCCATAAATAAACAAAGTATACATAAATTGCAGTTTTCCTTGCAGAATTATCTTGTTAAAACTGTCTATTACATATTTTAAACTAAAAACAGATCAAATGCTCTGCATCCATGATTTGTTTGCTTTTGAGTAATACTGAAAAGACATAAGAGATTGTCTACTAGCTTACATAGCCTTGTGGTTATTAACTGCACTGCCTTCACCGTTTATTGTGTGTATCAGATTCATCTATTGATGTCTGCATTGAGGATTGCTATATTAGCACCGGTGATGATTTGATAGCTATCAAAAGTGGCTGGGATGAGTATGGCATTTCCTATGCTCGTCCTAGTTCTAACATCATAATAAGGAGAATCAGTGGAGAGTCTGGTAGTAGCTCGGGCATTGCATTAGGAAGTGAGATGTCCGGAGGCATATCTGAAGTTCACGCTGAGGATGTTCGAATTTTCAACTCTGTCAGAGGATTAAGAATAAAAACTTCCCCTGGCAGAGGTGGCTTTGTTCAGAACGTATACTTCTCCAATGTGGTTATGGTAAATGTAAAGACAGCTATCAGCTTCACTAGTCACTACGGTGAGCACCCAGATGAGAATTATGATCTAGCTGCACTTCCTACCGTAAATGGGATCACTTTCAAAGATATAACTGGTAATAATATAAGTGTAGCAGGTCTTGTAGAGGGAATTGAAGGAGATGAATTCACTGATCTCTGTCTATTCAACATTACCCTCAATGTTACATCATATCCTCCATGGAACTGTTCACATATCCAGGGGTATTCTGACTTTGTTTCTCCAGAACCTTGTCAGCCTCTCGGTCGGGAAATCCCAATAGGTCTTTGCTATGGCCTGAAAGCATTTCACCCTGTAGTTTCTCAGGGAAACCACCTGGTGCCAATCAGTGCTTTGGGCTCGTGGATTGCTTGATATTTTGGTCAGTACTTGCAAGCAAAAATAGATCAGTGTCACTATAATTTGATTATTAAGAAAGCATATGAAAATTTCTTCTTAATCTGAGGCGTTTTTCTTATTGTGTAATCTACTGCCAAAAGACGGTTTTCTCTGTATTTCTTGTTCAGAAGACAGCATTCAACTCAAGGATCTTTGTGAATACAATATAATTATTTTAACGAAAAGATGGTATCACAGTTCCCTTGCATTGTCTTGCTAACTTTTTAAGGTCTAGTTTTCACGCATCGGAATGTAAGAAACTTCAGTAAATTGATGGAAGGTGATTAGTAGAAGTTGGCCAGCCAGTGGATGGCCTCGATAAGTTACAGTTGTCTTGCATTTTGGCTTGTTTACTCCTTTGAGCTTAGACGAGAAACAAGTTAGATATTTGCGTCATTACAGTCAAAACCAAATTTATAATATACCACAAGTTCTTGGGAAATTGAAAATTTCTTGCCGGGTCAAAACATAATTTCCTTAAAAATTATGTCAAAAATTGAAGCTTCTGACCATGATTAGATGAGTACCCAGACAATGTTTTTGGTCTGTTTTGGTCTTCATACTTGCCCATTCAGCTTTAATGTTCAGCTCATCGGTTTATCAAATGTAAAGTGAATGAACTGAAGACGAACAGAACCGGCAGAGGCACGAGCTGCGTGATTGATTTACTAACCCTACAACAGCTCCAAAACAATGGGCACACGCACAGAGAGAGAGCGTAGTTACTTTTGTTTGCTTCCTCAGGAGACGGCTTCAGAAAAGCAACATAAAAATGAATTTTGCATGTCCACCGAGGGTAGAATAGGGCTTGCCTCTGGAGTTGGTCACCGACGTTGTTTATAAAGGGCATCTCCATTGGACTATAATAGTGTATTTTATGTCTTTAGTGAGAATCAAAACATCAACCGGCAAGTACTCATGGGACATACAACAACAATAACAACTAAGCCTTTTCCCATACTAGATGGGGTCGGCTATATGGATTCTTTGTTTGCACAGAGCCCTATCATGTGTCATGTTAGCAGTTAACTCACAATAAACTAGGTCATTCTTTATTGTTTCTTTTCAACACTTTTGTGGTCGTCCTCTACCTCTTTTAATACTTTCAATCAAAATCTAGTTTTTCATACCTTCTTACAGGTTCTTTTGATCTTCTTTCTATATATTCAAACCACCTTAAACGATATACTCTCATTTTATCCTCTATTGGTGCCACACATAATTTATTTCTAATAACCTCACTGTGTACATGGTCTTTTCTTGTATGATCACTCATTCATCTCAACATCTTCATTTCTGTCATAGACATCTTTTGTACATGTTGATGATTAACTGCCCAACACTCAGAACCATGAAACATGACAGGTCTAATTGTTGCTTTATAATATTTACCTTTGAACTTTAATGGTATCTTCTTATCACAAAGAATACCTCATGCTCCATTTTAACCAACCTGCATTAATTCTATGTGTAATATCTCCATAAATTCTTCTATCACTCTCAAAAATTAATCCTAGGTATTTAAAACTTTTCTTATGTCCTCTAAAGTAACCAAATGATCAAACTTACATTCCATATATTATGTCTTTCTTCTACTAAGTTGGAAGCTTCTAATGTTTCTCTCCATAGTTCTAATTTTCTATTCACTTTTTGCTTAGACTCCTCCACTAACACTATGTCATCTGCAAATAACATACACCAAGGCAGTGTTGTGAAGGTTTTTCTTTTTTGCTCTAAAGTATTTCATAAGACCATAAACTTTTCTAGATCAATAAATATCTTGTGAAGGTTTTTCTTTTTTGCTCTAAAGTATTTCATAAGACGTCTAAAATGGTGAATCACTTCAACAGTAGATATGCCTGACATGAATCCAAATTGGTTCTCTGTTATACTTGATACTTGTCTTAATCTACGTTCGATAATTATTTTTCATAATTCCATAGTATGACTTATTAACTTGATACCTCGATAATTTGCACAATTCTTAATGTCTCCCTTGTTCTTGTATATGGGTATAAGTGTACTCGCTCTCCATTCCTCGAGTATCTTTTGGTTTCTCCATATTTCATTAAATAGTCTTGTGAGTCAGGTGATTATTGTCTCTTCTAAGATTTTCTAAACTTCTACAGGAATATTATCTAGTCCCAATCAGGTGATTATTGTCTCTCGTAAGATTTTCTAAACTTCTATAGGAATATTATCTAGTCCTACATATGTACCACCCTTCATATGTTTAAAAGTCTCTTTGACTTTATTCTTTTGAATACGTCAGTAGAAATTATGGTTTATATATATATACTTTTCTCATTTAGCTAACTCTCCTAAGCTAATACTAACATGTTTATTTTTATTAAAAAACTTATAAAAATAGTTTTTCCATCTATTTCTTTTATCATCATTGGCCACTAGAATTTTTTCATCCTCTTCTTTGATGCATCTAACAAAATTAAGATCTTTAGTTTTCTCATCTCTAGTCGTAGCTATCCTAAAAATATCTCTTTCACCCTCTTTTGAGTTGAGTTTTTTATATAAATCTTCTCAAATTTTAGCTTTTGCTTCACTGACGGCTTTTTTTGCTTCCTTCTTTACTTTCTTATAAGCATCTAAAGTTTTACTAATTTTCTTAGCATAATGTAATTGTATCATGTCCTCTTTGCCTTGATTTTATTTTGCACTACTTCACTCTACCACCAAGCTTCTTTTTTTGGTAGTACAAATCCCTTAGATTCACCTAACACATCTTTGCCACTTTCCTAATATGTATAGCCATATTATTTCATATATTACAAGGTGTACCAACATAATTCCAAGCATCTCCTTGAAGGACTTTATGTATCTTCTTTCTCACTTTTGAGGTTCCACCATTTAGTGTGAATACCTCGATGCACTCTTTTCTTCTTTGTCTATTTTTTTATTTATAAATTCATAACGAAAAGTCGATGTTGGGTGGTTAAGCTTTCTCTTAGAATTACCTTGCAATCTTTACAAGACGCTCTATCTTTTTTTCTACAAATAAAGTAATCAATTTGTGTTTGTAATAAGCCACTCTTATAAGTAATTAAATGTTCATCTCATTTTTTGGAAGATTGTATTGACTATAAAGAGATCAAATGCCATAGCAAAATTTAAAATCTTCCTACCTTTCTCGTTTATATCCCCAAAACCAAAGTTTTCATGAATACCTTAATATCCTAATGCCTCTTTACCGACATGTCCATTTAAGTCTCCTCCTAAACAACTCATCTTCCTTTGTGGAATTCTTTGAATAATCTTATCTAACTCTTCTCAAAATATCGTCTTTATACTATATTTTAGTCCTACTTGGGGTGAAAAAGCACAAACTATATTCAAAACTTTTGCTCCTAACACTAATTTCAATGTCATGATTTAGTCACCATACCGTTATATGTCTACTATACTATTCTTTAAATCTTTATTTATGATAATACCAAATCCGTTTCGAGCCTTTTTCTTTCTTGAGTAACATAATTTAAAACCTGTATCCTCAATATCTTTTGCTTTTTCTTAAATCCACTTTGTCTCTTATAAAAATAGAATATAATCTTTCTCTAAATCATAGTATCTACCACCTCCATTAGCTAATCGGACAATGCTCTGATATTCCAAGAACCAATACGAATTTTATTATCTAGGACTAGCTTCCTTATCCCTCGCATCCATCCATATTAAAAATGCGGACACCCTCTCTGTAATTTATTGACTACATTCAAGTGACAATGTAGCGAGACTAACTTCTTTACCCACACCCGTCCATGATATGGGAACCCTCTCTACAATTGATTCACTACATACAAATGAAAATGTAGTAGCCCTTGCTTACTTTTCACTACATTCGGCTTCTGCAGTGCGTCGTTAGGCGGGAACGGCCCATAGCAATGCTCATAATTTGTGTAATCCATGGTATAAAAATCCAACAAAGTTTTAAGCTGACTTTTGGAAGCCTAACAAAACCCTCCTCCTTTATCCGGACTTAGGACCGGCCATGCAAGGGTGATCCCTTATATGGGCAGAGTTAGTCGTGGGACATAATTGCAAAATTAAGTGCATATTCTAATCTATCTTTCCCAAGCTACCGCAAGGTTTCTCGTGAAAATGCAAACATAAACATCGTTTTCAAAGTTTATTAACTTATTTAATTAAGTCCTCACTATATGAGCCAATATTCAATTTTGACATAAAACATTTTCAATCTAGATCTTA
This sequence comes from Brasenia schreberi, assembly GCA_036023115.1. NCBI lineage: Eukaryota > Viridiplantae > Streptophyta > Magnoliopsida > Nymphaeales > Cabombaceae > Brasenia > Brasenia schreberi. Next base: position 5,708,987 of record JAYKKT010000048.1, read on the forward strand.
AAATCTTACAAATTGTATACATAACCTCGTCACTTTCTTTTATTCATGTTATCACTCTTGATAGTCCATTTTTTCTTGGATTTATGAATGCTTGAATAGCTTGCTTCTATTATTGGCACAAGAGTGCGATTTTACTTGGTTCAAAGAGTACACCAATGAGAAATGACCTTGAATCTACTACACAGACATAAGTTTTATGTATATATGTGCATATACATATATATGTAGGTATATATGCAATATGGATTGAGAGAGAGGAGAATGCAGGGTATTTGTTTAGCTTCCTATTGCTCGACCCTTGAAATCTCTATTTCTCTTCCTTTTCTTCCTCCTACTCTCTCCCTCCCTCTTCTCTTCCTCTAAGTAGGAGAGCATGAGTGCAGAGATAAGAGGAGCTCTTTTGGCCACGAGAGAGAGTGGTAGCCATTTGGCCTCTTGTAATTTCTCTTTTTATATTTCTTTCAAAATCCCTCTTAATCTCCCTCTCATCCTTTCAGATGAAGGTAAAAGACTAGGGAGTGATGAAGGCAAAGCCTTTCCATCAGTGTTTTGTTCTTTGCCATTATATACTATAATATTTTATATTTTTACTTTTAGAGATCCTTGATTTTTGGGTTGTATTGCTTTTCTATTGTATGTTGCTCTATGATGCCCCTTTGTACCTTTTCTTTTATAATGAAGTTCCTATCTTTTGGTTAAATAAAAAATGTTCAATTGGATCCTAATTAGATGGAAGCTATTAATGGAGGGTATATAAACCTGAACATATGCTTTCACCCTTCATTTGCCTTGGTCTTTGTCTTCTCTCTCTATCTGCACAAAATCAATGACCCTATTCGTCTACGGTTCCTCACCAAAGCTCCTACTACATCCACCCTCTTGTCACCTTATCTCCTGGTCAACACTCTTGCTCCCTACCTCATTTCACATGTTGAATATATGCCTTTCTCGTCTCCAAGCGCTCTTCTCACCCATATCCTACATCTCCCCTTCTAAACTCGTACAACTCTCTCATCTTTGCTAGTCATCGCTAAGGCTGCTCGAGTGACTTTCTTGTATCCCTTTGTCATCTTTGAAGTTGTGTCTTAGTTTTGCCTCATTTTCATTCTGATTAAGGTTTTGTATCCTCAATCTTGTGTTTCATCTTTTTCTTTCTCATATCACTTGGATGGTTGGTCATACATACGAACAAAAATTCCTTTTATGTGTGCATTATTCTCTTTGTTTACTTTATCAATCAACAGTTCCATGAATCTTGCATCAAAGTTATGTTGAGATGTAACAAAAAACTTTGTTTAACATCACGTCGAAAATAGTTTTGTTTCCTTAATGCTCTTTATGAACCAACAAGGGCATTTTCATTTATCACAGTGAGTTAGGGCTTCATATTGAATTTAAATTGAGAATCATTAATGCTACATTGGCTGACATATGATTGAACATTACCTTGTCTTTTAGTTAATATTGTTCCTCAAGAAATTTAATTCATTGACCGGCAACTTGTAGAAAACTTGTTTCTCAGTCCTTTAGCTTGATGTTTCTGTAGCACATTAATGCTCATTTAGAACCTATTGAACTTTTTAACTATGACTTACTTGAATACTATTAACTATAGCCCCTAATGTTGGCATCCATGGTCCATGGCTAAGTTATGAAATCATCAAGTTTACCAAAGTATCAACTGCTCTCTATTTCGAGATACTTAGAGTTGATGCCCTACTAATTTAGGTAAGATAGTTTCAATCCCTCATAAACTTGGTTTATTCTCTTTTACTTTAGCTTCCAACTATGAGATACTTATTGAAATAACCAATTTTTAACTTTCTTACAATTGCTATGAAGATTTATCATTCCTTTTTTAATCACTTTCTATATGAAGTTTCTCTTTGATTGGTGTTTTTTATTTAGACTAATAACCCTTTAAATAAAGGTTTTAACAACTTTAGTTAGATATTTGGATCTGAGAGGTTTGAAATGACCATACTTGTTGAACTAGTCTACAATTACATAAATGGTTTGGTACCCATTTGAGTGAGGTAATGCCTATAAAATCTATGAAAATCTATTCCCATGCTTGTGATGATTTATAAGGGCATTAGGCTGCTAGGAACCAACCTTGACTAAATTTGGAGCTTGAAAAGTTTTACACTCTCTAACAAATTGAATAATTTAGTTTTTTATCTCTTCTTAAAAAAAAACATATTTGACTCCTTATAGGTTTTAGAAGCACCTTCATGTCCCCTTATGCGTGAGCTATTATATGCTTTAAAAGGCATGATTTTGCCACCAAAACCAAGGACATTATAAACCAAAAAGTGTGAGTAGAAGGATGGATCAACCAATACTTTTGATCATCTTCTCCACAAAGTCTGAGTCTAGAGTTATACATATTCTGTAAGTCCAACATTAATGATAGAAAATACCATGAGTTGATCCTTCTTTTGGCATGAAAGAGCATCTACAACTAGGTTCTCCTTATCTCTTTTGTACTCGATTTTGAAATCATATTTAAGAATCTTAGAGATCCTCATTTTTGGGTGATCGTTTACTCCAAAAAAAACTTCAAAATATTTTACTCAGTTCATAAAGTGAATTATCTCCCAAGCAAGTACTCTCTTCACTTGTCTAGAGTTGGGACAATGACGAGTAGCACTTTGTCATAAATCAAGTAGCTCCTCTTGTAAGGTGGTATGACTTTGCTCATATATGTAATTGGTATTCCTCTTGCATAAGAATAGCTCCTACTCCAATATAACATGTGTCAGTCTTAGCTACGAAGTCTTGGGTAAAGTTCGGCAATACGAGAATGGGTACAGTTGACATAACCAACTAAAGACTCTCGAAAGCTTCTTGAGCTTTGGTAGACCTAGTGAATGCATCATTCTATAACAAATCCATCAAGGGCTTTACAAGAAAACAATCATATTAAAAAAAAGCATGATGATTTCTCATAAGTTCATGAAAACTCTTTAAGGTCTTCATGATCTTTGGCATGCCCAAACATGTCACAACCTTGAGCACATCAACCTTGATGCATTCTTTTTTGGATAATACTTTCCAAGTAGTGCAAAATCTCATATTCAAAAGAACACTTGAAACACTTTGCAAACAAGTTGTTAGACCATAGTATATATCAAACATGGGATACTTATAGGATGATCATCCAAAGATTTAACATAAACTAGAGTATTATAAGAAAATCAAGACATTGTCGTAGTGATCTCTTGAACATCTTGTTCATGTACCTCCATAACATGGCTGGAGCATTAGTAATTCTACATGGCATAACCAAGAACTCTTAGTGACCCTCACGAGTACAAAAGGCAGTCTTAAATATATCCTCAAGTACCTTCCCAATTTAGTGATGATCGACACACAAATCCAACTTAAGAAAGTAGCATGCTCCATGTAACTCATCTAACAACTATTCAACTATCGGAATAGAAAATTTATCCTTCATAATTGAGAGCTATATAATAGATGCAAAACCCCCATGATTCATCTTTCTCCTTTACTAATATGACCTGTGAAGAAAAAGGATTGAAACTAGACTGAATAGTTTTTTTGTGTCAATATCGCAAAAACTAAGTTCTAAATAATTTCTTTTTGTGAAACAGGCATGCTAGTAAGGATTGACACAATAACACCAAGTTTTAGTTTGAAGATAATATGGTGGTCAAAGGCTCGAGGTGGAAGAAAGCATTTAGGGTCAAAAAATACATCAAAAAATTTGGCCAAGATGTGAGTAAAACCTTGTTATATGGGTAGTTTGGGTTGTATGAGTTGGCTCAATGATGGATGGTTCAGCTAGAATTTCAATCAAAATACACATGTTTTGTCTTCGATTAGGGAAGACACTCTTTTAGCATTTTAGGTGTGAGATTGACCTTAGTAAGTATATGTGACTCATCTCAATGTAGTTCCAAGACATTCTCTTAATTTTCTTAAGCCATGTCTTACTCGATACGAAATTGACTCTCTTAATGGCAATGAAATAGAGGTGACAGTCGCGTAGAACCCTTGAAATAGTGATAATAAGGTCTTTTTAAACTTGCTTATATGAGATGATTTCACCATTACCAACTACCACGTTAAAGGAATTTGTTTTCTCAAAAGAGACCAAAGGAAGTTATATATAGATGTCGTATCAATTAAAACACTCATTTCAATATCGTTAATCAACTCGATTGAACTCATGAAATTTTACAATAACCTCACCAAGCATAGGAATGCCCTCTTCTTATCTACTTGATGTGTCATTGATATGATATGATATGTTATTCCAGATTCTTGCACTTGTGGGTCAAGCTCCCACTTTTAGTCACATCAAAATCATTTATTTTTCCTTCTTTCTTCTTTAAGTTGAGCGAGGGTAAGTCATGCCTTCCTTCGGCATTCTACTTGTGCAATTGAAACAAACAGAACTTGTCTTGGGTGAGCAACGAGTCGTACCAAGTATCCTATTTAAAGCACATTTTTATTTTTAAAGTTAGAGTACTTTTTCATTCCTTTGTTATGCATGTAGGAGAGTATCTTTCAAAATCATTCAAGATCTTATCGACGTGCTTGATTAAATCATCTGCAATTTCATGGAGGATGAAGCCAATATCTCTTAACCTAGAGGTCAACACCAAGAATCTTTAAGTTCATCTAACTATTCCAAGATTGAGAGTTTAGGCTGACATATCTAAAAGATCTATGATAGTTATGGTGTTCTATTAACAAATAATAATTCATAGTTTATGAAAAACAATGAAATATGAGGGAGTGACACCAATATTAGATAAAATAAGAGAAAATCATTTAAGATGGTTTGTACACAGAAAAACGACCAAAAGAAGTTCAAGTAAAAAGGTATGAAAAACTAGATTGTGAAATATTAAAACATGAACAAGAAGACCACAAAAGCATTGGAAAGAAACAATAAAGAATGATCTAACTCATGTTGAGTTAATTGTTAGCATGACACATGATTGAATTCTGTGGAAATAAAGAATTCATGTAGCCGATCCCATCTAGTATGCTAAAAGTCTTAGTTGTTGTTGTTGTAATTGTCTAGGACTTATCCTTTAAAGCATAACAATAATATCAACTTTAGAATGATGAAGCACGGGACGGTCATAACTCCAGCTGATAAGTGCACATGAAGCAATTCTTGTGAGGTGGTCTTGGGCTATCTAGTTTCAGTGGCTCTGACCCAAAACTTCATGAAGCAGACAAAGAAAGGAGATCCCAGTTGGCAGATGCTGAAGCAAGTTCATGGAATGCACAAACTAACCGTAGTGTTATGCCAACTCAACCATAAATCTTATGGGAACCTACCTAGCCGAGGCTGGGCCGAACCAATAGTTCAAATTGGGACCGTACTAGGCTGCAAATCAGTCGAACCGGGAACTGACCCGACCGGAACCAGAACCATTATTAGTACCGGATACACGTGGTTTTGTTAAGGTTTATGTATTTCGTAAACAAAATCGTCACTATGACTGGAACTGGGGAGTAACCTGGTGTTTTGGGTCCAATTATGACTGCCATGGAATTGTTGGTTCAAAACCATGTACTCGGTGGTTCCGGACCACCCTAGACTGAGCCCCGCAACACTCACTGACGCTTAAAAACCTAAATCTAAAATGGTGAGTAACCATTTGCACCTGCTCAATAGCCGGCTGACATGAAATGGCCGGCCTTGATAGTAAGCTTTCTTTCTCTCTTATAGTATACATTTAAATTGGTAGCGCTGATTGGTGCTCCCTTCTAGCCAACTGACATAAAATGAGTGGTTACTTTCTTATAATATATAATATATATTAATGTATTATGTATATCATAAATAATGACTTCCCACGGTCAATGACCAAATGTCTAGTCTTATTAAATTTTAAATAAAAATTATAAGCCGTAGGACCAAAGGCATATTGGATATTAGATTAGGTCTATAAAACTTGACTCATATCTACTTAAAATTCAAACTTAACTATAATAAAAAATTATGTATATACATATATACACTATATATATGCACATACATATAATAAAAAACTTTATATATGTGTATACATATACATTCATATATTTATATATACATATATACACATGTAATAGGAAAAACTACATATATGTATATGTAATTGAAAAAGCTATATATATGATATATATGTATATATATAGTACATATACGTGTATGAAATAAAAAACTATATGTATAATAAAATTAAGTTGTTGACTTAATTATTTTTTTATTTATATGGGCTGGACCAGCATTTTTCATGGCCGGCCCGACCCATATTTTTCTCGGCCCATTAGGGCTAGGGCCAGGGCCGGCCCCTATTGACATCTCTATTCATTTTTCTAATGTTTTAAATTTTAAAATTTACATATTATAAATATATTTGGTTACTATATTAGAACGGCCCATTAGGGCTAGGGCCAGGGCCGGCCCGTATATACATATATATTGCTCATTGATTTTTTTAATTTTTAATATTAGAAATAACCAATAGAATATATTTGGTAACTATTTTTATATAATGGATTTTGTTTTGTGTTCCGTTGGTGACATTCAAAACTCAAAACTTAAACATTACCGGTGGTTCCATCGAACATCTTCCTTTTTGGATTTGACAAGTCCATAAGTAGGCCTCTTTAGCCTTGAGCTACTTCATCTAGGCAATTCAAGTTCTCAAAGCTCACTACTTAACTACTTACGGAGTAATTCTTATTACTCCCTTTGCCTATATATAGTTGTTTTTCTTTCACACTTTATAACTTAATACATTTATTTGCTGATTTCTCAATCTCTTTTTCATCACTTTGAGTTCACATTTTTGTCAAATCAATGACTAACTATGATGATGACGCTTCCAACTCTAATAACATAGGAAAAGTTATTCTCGGTAAATGATGAAGTTGTATTCCTAAAAGTCCTTTGCTAATTACCGTTAATTCAAGAAAACACTATGGTATCAATACATAGAGGATGTCTTTCAAAAGCAAAGTGACAAGTATGAGATTTTTTCAAAAATTGTTTGATAAAACTATATAATGAGAAAGGTGTTGTTAAATAGGCGAAGTGTAACTACTTGACAAAATTCTATAACCTTAAACTTAGAGATGGCCGTGTTACACTAATGAAAACATGTAATGAGGAAACATCTACTTAAAGTCAGTTTTGACATTCAACAAGCTCTATTTTCACTATGAGAAAGTTATTGAGTTGATTGATCTACTTTTGTAGTGATTTTCCACTATTACTGCACCCGATAGAAAGAGGAGCTTGCATGATTTATATCAATAGAACATCTTCCATTTCCTTTTGGTCAAAAACTTAGTTTTATTTATTACATAAAAAATACACATAATCCTTTAGTAAGACATATTTCTAAACAATTAATTACTATATATATTTAAATTATATAAAAAAGAAAAAAGAGTTAATTGAATTTTTTACTTAATCATAGTTTTTCACTTTAAGCTAATATATGGAGTAACAATATGCAATTCCGTACATATATGGGTGTTATTTTATTGGATAGATGATAGTCGTTCGATTAAAAAAGTATTTTTGCACCTCGTTACTTTGAGAAGGCACATAATGCACATGATATTTGTTACTATAAGCAATTTTTGAAGAATATCGGCTATCTTAGTATTTTCTCACTTCATAATATAGCTGCAAATACATGTATTATTCTTCACTTATAAAGAATATGCTAACTAATTGTAGGTGATAAACTTTTTTATGTTCACTGTTTTTGTATGTACTTGTGCATAAAAGATAGCTTGGAAATTTTAAGACATGAAGTACAACCTATTATAGGTACCCTTAATTTTTTTATCAATTTATTCTAACATTAGGAGTGAACAATTATATTTTTCTTAAAGAAAAGGTCCTAGACCAAGAAAATTTTCAAAAAATATTAGATGTCTTTAGAATTTGACTTATCAAATGTTGGGTATGACTATAACCTTAGAGACTTATTAACTGAGTTTATATGCCTTCATTTTACATAATCAAAATTATTTTGGTCTAATTAAGATGATTGTAAGAGTCTTTTTATATATTTTAACAATACTACAATTATATTATTTGGTGTTCATTAACCAACTTATTGTTTATTAGTTTATTAAAGCTATAGAAGCGGCTTCTATATAAACATATTTTTGAAATAGTCATTACTTGACTCAGTGTGTGCAAAGATAGCATAACATGTTGTCTGATTAAAATTAGAAAAATTGCCTTCATTTTACATAATCAAAATTATTTTGGTCTAATTAAGATGATTGTAAGAGTCTTTTTATATATTTTAACAATACTACAATTATATTATTTGGTGTTCATTAACCAACTTATTGTTTATTAGTTTATTAAAGCTATAGAAGTAGCTTCTATATAAACATATTTTTGAAATAGTCATTACTTGACTCAGTGTGTGCAAAGATAGCATAACATGTTGTCTGATTAAAATTAGAAAATTTGCCTTCTTTATAAAATTCATTGTCAAACATATTGAAAGGATAGAAAATTAAAAGCAGTACCATCAAAGATTTTGTAGAAATTTTGTCACCATATAAACTAACATTTCAAGTATTAAATTGATTATTGAATAATTGTTAAATGTTTTTAAAAAAAAAAGTAAGTCAAAACTTAATTCAAATTTAATATTAGAGTAAAATAACTAATTCTAGATGAATTAAATAATAAATGCTAATTTACTTATCTTAGTTAATATCACTAATTAAAATTAATTACTTAATTTTTAAGTTAAAATTCTTATTAAGTAAAATTTTACATTAGTAATATTATAAAATAATAATTTGTTCAATATTGTTAAAATTAATTACTTAATTTTTAAGTTAAAATTCTTATTAAGTAAAATTTTACATTAGTAATATTATAAAATAATAATTTGTTCAATAATATTGGCAAAAGTTACCTAATAAACTTAACATTCTAACATGGAAGATTCACAAAGAATGATTGTAATCATTTTAACTGGAGATGGTGAGGAGTAGATATGGCCGGTTCTATCTCCAGTATGAGTCCTAAATTGCTCGAAACTATTAAATTTATTAAAAAATGAAATTAAAAATAAAAGTTGAAACCTAGCAGTTTAAAATCGTCAGCTCCAGTTCTGACTTAATAATGTTCATGTGGACTCGAAATTGAACAGGGTGATCCCTGATTCTTGATCTGGTTCTAAGCAGGGATCACAACGAGGCGGGTTTTCACTCCAACCTCACCTGCCCCGCCCTATGATCCATTTTACATACCCCATCAAGCTCACGCCCTGCTCTGCGGGTCTTGGGGGATAAAACCCGCTTCAGTCCATCACATTTTTGTTACAACCTGACTCTGACCCTACATCAACCTATACAAACAATTTTTTTTAAATATTTAATATTAATAAACTAAAAGTCATTATACATATATATATATAGTTATAATTATAGAAAATTATATACATATAAACATATCTACTACTACAACTACAACTAAGATTTTCCTCGTAGTAGATGGAATCGGCTACATGGATTCTTTATTTTTTTAGAATCGATATTAAGTCTGACAAAGTTTTACGTTGACTGTTGGAAGCCTAACGCAATCCTCCTGCTTTATCCAGGCTTGAGACCGTCCATGTAAGGGTGATCCTTACATGAGCGGAGTTACATATAAACATATATATTATATACATATTTATAAATATATAAATAGTGGGGTGGGATGGGGCCGTAATACCTTGAACCCAACCCAACCCCACCCAATAGTGGGGAGAATTTTTTTATTGAAAATCTGCCCCAGGTGGGGTGGGTACTCACGAGGTGGGTAAAAATTACCATCCCTAGTTCTAAGTCCAGTTTGACCAGCTCGGTTTCAGTCAACTCCTAGCCCGGTTCAGTTCCAGTTGGATCCGGTCTCAGGACCCGCTTAAAGTTGAGGATTGAACTACAATACACTAAGCGTACCTGTGAAGTCTTACCCTGTAGAGATGAAAACGTCATGTTACATTAGCTTCCTCCTCGATAAAGGTAATGCGGCACAATGGTGGTTTAGAGCACGCTCCGGTTTTAAAATCTCACTTCATTTTCCAAATAAAACCAGAACTAAATCGACAAATGAGAAGTGGAACCAAACGTGAAGGGGGCTGGTTCAGTTCGGATTCCTCCAAAATACTGGTATGAATACCGACAATCTCGGTTAAACCGGACGGGTTTGACAGGTGCAACACACCTGGAGGCTGGTTGCTTGCCACCACAACAACACATATGGAAGGCCATTGAGGTCTCATGACACTCCATAAAGTCGGCTTAAAACAGCACTAAAAACTGGCATAGAAGATGGGTGATCAAGTTCATCTTGTCAAATCAAATTTAACCTAGTGACGACTAGATCTTAGTGAGCAATCTAGGGACCGCACTTGGGTATTGAACTCTTGATGTTATGCCTTACAAGTGAGTTGTGTTCGGGTGTGTTGATTTTAAAGTTTTTAAAATCTAAATATTGATTTTAATATTTATATTTTCAAGTTTTATTGTGCATCAAACACACCATCTATCACAAGTAGTGGTGAAACTTTGTATTCATAGGGTCATTTTAAATAAAAAAACTTTAACACCAAAGAAAGTGTTTTATAAAGACTCGACCCAATGATTTTATATGAAAATCAAAATAGTTTATTCTGTCATATTGATACTCGCTTTGCACGAAAATCCAAATACCCCCATGATTCTTCCAGACTTTGTCATATTGATACTCACTTTGTCATATAAACACACCAAACGGCAATTCCTTTTCTTGTTAAAATAACGGCATGGCATAACGTAATTTCTCAAGAGAGAGACGAGTCTGAGATACGGAAAGCACAAGTTTCCTTATCAGCAGCGAAGTCTAGTGGCGTAATTTCTATGGCGGTAAGGGTATTCTAGTAATTCGCATATACCGCCCCTCTACAATAGACTCGTCTCACGACGTCTCGTGGTTCCTTCGTCTACAGCGCGAACAAAAACGATTCTGTGGTTCCGTGGAAGTAAGATATCTCTCCTCGCTAGCGTTCTTTGGAATCTCAATCTCTTCTCCACGAGAAACAAGAAACAAAGAATCTCTTTCTCTCTCTGGTTCGTTTCTACAGGCGTCTTGTACGCGATCTGCGACGAATTCTCACCATATTGTATCGAGAAACAAACGGATCTCGGAAATCTCGCCTGGCTCTCCCGTAGAGACACTTTTGTTAGGGTTCGGTTCATGCTCCGTTTTCGATTTGCCAGAGATGACCATAGAAGCTGAAATATGTAAAAGGAGCGTCCCTATACTGGACGTCCAGTACCGGTGCATCTCTAAAACGAGCGGCATCCAGAAGATCGTGGATATTCCGTTGCCTTCAGCGCCCGTTTTCCGTCAAATCTGCGCGAACGGGTCGGTTTCTGTCCACAATTTGGTAAGATCTCGTGATTCCTCGAGTTTTAGTTTCACTTTCCTGTTGGAATTGGATATTCTGATTTGGAAATGGTTGAGGTTTGTTTTGTCTTGATAAGGTTGAAATTGTGGACCTAGAAGGAAATTTTTGTGCGTTGATGAAAATTTTCGTGAGAGATCCTCCTACTCCTTGTTTTTATTGCGTTGCTTTCGAGTTTTTTAGAATTTCTTCCTCACGGTTTTTGCGGAAGGTGTATTTCTTGGCTCTGTCTCCACGTAGATCTGCTTTTTATGTTTTTATCTAATTATTTCGAAATTCAAGGGGAAGGTTTACAGGAGTCAATATAACATAGTAGAAACTGTAATACAAATCAAGTTTGGGGGTTTTCTGTGTTAAAATTGATTTTAGAAAAGAAGTGGCTTGCAAATTGAATTTCTGAGCTTTTCTGCGTTCCTTTGGGATTTTAGTTTTTTAGCGACTTGGGTTTGGTATTTAAGCCTCATAGAGTCTTCGTTGATTGCTTAAAAAATCTGGTGCCTCAAACCAAGCTCACGGCTTCATAAAAATCGGTTTGTCAGCAACATGGTAACAGAAGACCAAGCTAAACATTTATTGTTGAAAACCTACTTTAAGTTGAGGCTCACCGCCTTTGTTACGTTAGACATTATCGAAGCGCCAAACTGTTATTTGCTAATGTTAGTCGCAGCTAGAAAATACGGAAACTCGGATATTCTCCTCTCCGTGTCCACATTAAAACGTGTGGAATATTGCTCCGATTCTAAATTATTGTGCAACAATTATTGGTATCCATTGGATTCTTTTCTGACAAGTCTCCGCTAATTCGAACGCCATCATTAGCCATTTAAACAAAGCTTCAATTGGAAAGTTTTTGTTTTTGTTCAATGCATTTTTAAAGTGTTCTTCGTATACTCTTTAAGTCTTTGCCAGATAAACTCTGTTCAGGGACTTGTAAATGAAGTGGAAGTTACTTCGGAAGTGTATAATCTTTTGGATCTCATATTTATGAGCTTGCTCTTCCTTTATTTGTTGGTGTTTTTAGGCGATTTCTTCTGCCTATTTTCTCGAGTCACCTTTTTATTTTGAATGGTAATATGTTGCATTTTCGGAGTCTTCAAGTATATTCTCTTTTAGACGTTAGCAAATGGCCTAACCAAATTGATTAATAAATGGTAAGCTGCCCATATCTTAATTAGAACTCCCTCATTGTTTTACCTATAAGGGCTTGAGAGAACAGTTTTTTCGTATTTTAATCAACGTAAGACAATACGGATTAAGTGAAATCCCGTGTCTCATCTCTTGCAGTGGGGAAGGGTTGAATACTATAAACTTGCCGCCTGAACTTCCAGATTTGCTGCTCGCTGTGGATATGGTGTACTTATCTAATGCTCTGCAAGGTTCCTTTGTTCTCACCGAATGGTGCATTGAACCTGTCACGGGCATGCCGTGGAAGCTGTTGGAATTTTGTTACTTCAGTGTGTATCTTTCAACGGTTAAGTTTCTTGTTTAATCCATGAGGAGAATCAGTTTCTATATAAACGTGGGCTCTTAATTTCTTTACTATGAAAGTTGTGTTGTGCGGGTTAAGAAGAGGATATGTTTCACGTTGTCCATATGCACAGTTTTGTGGAGTTCAAGCAGTTATATAAAAGCTTATTAAATGCATCAGTTTTACATGATTCAAGCCTCCTTCGTCTTGAAATTCTCTGATAAGAACAAATTACTGCCAAATATTTCTCTAATGGCTTCCGAGTTACCATTGTTGTGTGTTTTTCAGGATTCAATATCTCCAGATCCCACTTCAAACGTTTCGGCTGATGCTGAAATCCCACGGTTCAGTCCATGCATACGATCTGGTAGCTTCTCTGACATAGGGCCCCGAAGATACATGGAAGATGAGCACATCTGCATCGATGATTTGTCGGCTCACTTTGGATCAACGTTTACCTTCCCTACACCAAGTGCTTTCTATGGGGTACTCTCTTTCTCTCTCTGTGAGGCCTTCTTCTAGGCTGCTAGTGTTTTTCTCTAGGTTCGGCTTGTCGCTGGCTCGTTAATGTTCAGTTCGTTAAACCATCCGAGCTGACGAGGTACATGGTTTTGCTCCGGAGAGCAGGATGGTTGATATTTTTAAATGTTTACCTACATCATACCCCAAGATAATTACATAAAGAATGTTTAAAGTAAATGAAGGATTACTTTGGCCTATTTAAGGAAATTTCTTTAGACTTAACTTGGCTCATAGGAGACGGTCCAACCCTTCGAGAGCATGTTCCAGCAGAGGCTATTTAGCTAATGTTTAGCTCCCGTCATTCGTATAGAAAACATCTGAGAAATGAAGAATAGTTGCTCGGTCCATTTGGCTGGTTTGGCAACCCCACCGCCTTTTTGGTGTCATCATTGGTTATTGTTGCCTTAAAAATTTTACAATTTTTCCGCACAGATATTTGATGGGCATGGCGGTGCGGAAGCGGCAGCTTTCCTAAGAAAGAACACTATCAGGATTTTCTTTGAAGATGCAGATTTCCCACAATCCAATCTGGCAGACGATGCCTTCGTGGAAGGAGTTGAGAACTCTGTGCGCAACGCGTTTCTTGTGGCCGATCATGCGTTAGCAGATGACCGTAGCATCAGCAGTTCGTCCGGGAGCACCGTTCTCACGGCCCTCGTCTTCGGCAGGTACTTTTTGCGTAGGCTCACCTTTGTGGGGACTGTTATTCAACGGAACTGTTTGCTGTCTCCGTGGACGTTACGGTTGCCGGTGCACGTCACCTTGCATGATCGCGTTTTTGAGTCTATGCGCTTGATTGTGTTTAAAAGAATCATTATTGTTGTCCTGTTATATCGCCTTCGTTTTGCTGGGGTTATTTGAATTTGTGGTGTTTCGGGTACTTTCATTGGGTCCCACAAGAATCCTCGATATATCCGGCTTGCTCTTTCCGCTGTCTACCTTCTGGCTTTGCTTCTCGAGAGTAGATTTATGAGGCATTACCTTAGAGAACGTGGCGCGCTTGTTAATAAATTTCTTTCTTTCCTTTAGACCGTTAATAATTTTGACTTGAGTGGATTTTCCCTGCAAAAACAAGCACTGGTTTCTTATTGCGAAACTATCGAAACCGCCCCTTGGTTCTTATGTGTTGTATGAAAAAGCCGACAGGTGGGTCATCGTTTCTTCTTGGGGACTTTATCAAACTTGTCTGCCTGCTGGTGGTTTGTAGCTCCGTCACGCGGTATAGATGCTAGGTGCGGGCTCGTCAACGGTGATATATGACCTAAAAATATATATTATTTTTATATAATTGATTACTTCTTACAAAGAAAAAGCCCGGTTTTAAGTTATGATTCGTTAATAAAGTAATGATTGATCAGTACTCCATGGAGGTCTTTTGTTAAAATTTCTAATTAGAAAATATCTAAAATATAGTCGCGAGTTGGACGGGGTGGTACTAGCCTCGTTTATCAAAATTTATGGCACGGGTGCGGCAGGTCCGGCATCCTGGTAAAGTTCGTTGGTTGGCATTTTTGGGGGAATTACCTGCAATTGGGCGTGGCGCTTATCTGTAAAACTGTGATCTGTTTTGTCACCTACGCTATTTGGTTTTTGGATGCACTATTCGAGTCTTTCCTGGTACTAATGCTGATGATATACTCTTCTGTTCCCAGGTTGCTTCTGGTTGCCAATGCCGGTGACTGTAGGGCGGTCTTGTGCCGGAAAGGAGAAGCCATCGATATGTCTCAGGATCACAGACCTATCTATGAGTCGGAGCGAAGGCGCGTCGAAGGTTCAGGTGGATTTGTAGATGATGGTTACCTGAATGGCCTTTTGTCGGTCACCCGTGCCGTGGGTGACTGGGACATGAAGCTACCTAAGGGATCTGTTTCTCCATTGATCGCCGAACCTGAGTTCCGGCAGGCCATATTGACTGAAGACGACGAGTTTCTGATCATAGGGTGTGACGGAATCTGGGATGTTATGTCGAGCCAGGATGCTGTGGCTGTGGTTCGACGGGGTCTTCGTCGGCACGATGATCCTGAGCGGTGCGCTAAGGAGTTGGTGATGGAAGCTCTCAGGTTAAACACATTCGACAACCTTACGGTCATTGTCGTGTGCTTTTCTGGGGATCGGAGTTGCGCTCAGAATGAAAGGCCTAGGCTCAGGTGTTGCAGCATATCTTCTGAAGCTCTTTGTAATCTCAAGAGTTTTCTGGAGTGAGCTTACTTTTAACCGCCGACACGAAACATAACGGCGTTGTTTATATAGAGCGAGCTTCTTCTTTTTTGCCCTACGCCCCTCTCCTAGTAGAGGCTAGTTGTCACTTCTCGTAGTTTAATTGTTTCTGTTTCCCCTCTCTGTTTAGCTGTACAATTATGGGGCTGACGGCCACTCCTGCGGTAGATGGTTGAAATTTGCAGTCAGCGGTTTTGTAGTGGTTTTGCTTTTTGTGTATATAAGGGCAGTAGAAATTATTATATCGATTAATTGTTGTTAATAAAATTCTGTTCCAAAGACATTCTCCTAAAGCTAGTAGCCGTAAGCCCCTAATTGGGTTTCGAACCTAGTGTCCTCGGTGGCCGCTTGCTGATAATGGGCTCTGGCAACCCTAACCCTTGGTCTTCACATGGGTCTGTTAATTGGTTTGCGATGATCTTCACGTGAAGCTTGGCTCGGATAGATCTGTTCAAAGGTGGTGCTTGTGGTGATGTTTGATACTGTCGGCTTCCTTTTATGGTGGCGATGTCAGACGGTGCATCAGAGAAAAGAGCGAAGATTAACATTTTTACCATTTATTAGCTGCCCGTTTATGCACATCCTTCAGCACCTAACAAGTTTGAAATAAAAACACGCGGTACATGCAACCAAACATCATATTGAATGTCCCTTGCATATTTGAAAGTTGCATCCACCACTTTGTTGAGCTCCCTGGGCGCAGCTTGTAAATTGAAGGCTGAGAAATCAGCCACAACAACGTGTGTGTGTGTGTGCGCGCGCGCGTGTGTATCTTAATAGAATGCATGGCAAAGACGGATTGTCCGTTCATGGGGCTTGCCCCCATTCGAGAGCTTCCTTGGCTGCCGCCAATTCATCCCTATGCAGAGATTGAATCTGTTGTAGCCGAACGGGCTTACCTGCAGTAACAGAGTCATTGTCATCACGAATTACAGTTCTTTGAGAGCAGCATGTACATTCATTTTGACCATACCAGGAGGTGGTTGCTGCCGTTGTGATCCCATTTGTCTGATGTGTGTCTGCAATTTAGTAAGAGTCCCTATCGTATTAAAGTCCGTATACACACGTCCACTTCCAGACTTAATGCAGTACTCTTGGGCATTTTCCTTTTCCATATCACATTCCTTTTCATTCCAAACAATAAATATATCACAGGGTAATACTATCCACACTTTTTTTTACCCATCTTTCCTTATCGTGATTCTCAATTTGCTCCTTCTAAAATTTAAAAACTATCATGATATCCCTCTATCATCTTAACTCTCTTTGTGGACTTAGACGATTGAACAAGAGCAAGACTTCGAGTATAGGAGTGTGAAGAAGTATTAGTTAATATATACATAAAAGACATTTATAACACTGAAGAAGAAACTAGTACAAGTATTATTGATGACACAGTGCAAGTATGAAACAATATGAATGATTAAGTTTAGAATCTATCAGTTTAGGTAAGGGGTGCTTGCTTAAAGTTAAGTGAGAATTATGTGAGCTTTGATTTTTCTCTACTCAAAAAGATATGTAGAAGTCTTAATTCAAAGATAATGGTCAAGCCCATTATTTATTTATTTTTATATATGATTGTAATTTATAAATATAATAATTTAATTTTGAATGTTAAAAACTTATGTTACTTAAATGTATTACTTGTATATAATGTAATATGTGTATTTTAAAGTCAATATGAATATATGATTTTGTAACTTAGTTCATATTGTATATAATGATATGAGTCATTAATATATAGTTAATGATTTATTATTAAATGAAATGATATGCATAAGAACCACTCTTCGGACCATGCCAGAATCAGAACCACCCTGAAACCAACCTTCAAACCGAAGATAAAACCACCCTTGAACCGGGCCTAGAACCACTTTAAAACTAACAATTCTGAAATTGGAACCGGCTATATGATGGTTTGGTTTCGATTCCGGTTCCAAGTTCTAGGCAAACTAGAATCAGTGGTTGGGAACCACTCGTTCTGATTCCAAGTTCTAGGCAAACTGGAATCAATGGTTTGGGACCACCGGTTCCGATTTACCCGAAACCAAACATGGTTAATCCTACCCATACCCATTGTCAATGCAATCAGGATCTCTTCCCCATCTACATTAATAAATGCCTTATAAACATGCCGGGTCCCAATCACCTTGATAATGGGTATGGGTGGTACCCATACCCATTGTCAAGGTGGTCGTTACCCCTATCATACCTACATTAGTAGATGCCATATGAACAGTTGAGAAAAGCTCACTTATCATGTAATAGATGACGCGGGGCTGGATCCAATTGGATCCAGACCGGCCAAAAACCCAAAAGACATCAACGACCGATTTGGGTATTGCAGAAATGCAACGCTCATGCGTTGTTGTTCATGACTGGCCAAGGAGAGTAATGACCATTAAGGCTGGTTACCATCCTGGCCAGGATGTATAAGATGAAGAGGAAGGGCATCTTGCTATGGAGAAGCCTCGAGAGAAGCCGCATGAGCCGAAAAAGAGGAAGAGTCAGCCGGAATCCGATAAGAAAATCCTCTTTTTTGTTTTTGTCAAATTTCTCATTTTTAGTTGCTAAAACCGAGTTAGATCATAGGGTTTTTGTTTGGTTTATTCTAAACCTTCAAAAACAAGCCTTAATATGCGAAAATTATATCAAAACAAGCGTAGATTCATGAAATTTTTCTCAAATCAGAGTTACTATTTTTCATGAATTTTCTAGCCAAAACGACACCACCGGCTACCATTGATGGATTGGGTTGGAAGAGGAAGGGTAGGCCATCGGTTGAGGACCATCGCCGGCCTTAATCGTCGCTGGAAACCGACGAAATCGACGTTGAAAAACTATGGGAACCGGCCCTTTTGGGCGTGTCCCTCGTTTTCGTGTTGTGTCGACACAATGTGTCGTGTCCGGAATGTCATGAACCGACATTGATTCGTGTCACATGTTAAGAACCAGTTCTGTGTCAAAACAGGTTCAGTGTCGAGTTTTGTGTTAGAAACGGGTCAGGTTTGGGTCGTGTTTAAAATGAGTTTTTGGATTAGAAATAGGATCCGTGTCAGTAGTTACAGGTTCTGTGTTAACACAATGACACAGGCTACCTATTGTGTCACTCAATTTGGATTGGATATGGATCTAGGTATCAGTTTGGATCCTGAATAGCTTAAACAGATCCAAATTGGGTTTTGGGTGATTTTAGGGTCATTTTATATCTGATTTGAATACGATTTATTGCGTTAGATTCGTAGTTAAATATATTTTAATATTTTAATTATTTGTAATTGTTTAGATATTAAAATTTAAAGATTTGGTGGTGATAAGAGTGGCCCAACAGGTTGGAGACTGGATCTTAGCACTGAACCATGCTAGAAATGATTTTACTTATTTTAGATACATTTAAATGTGCATAATTGATAAATATTTTATTGATATTTATGAAATGTTATTCACAATTATGGGTTATTTGATATGCTTTTCAAGCAGAACATGTTTATGACATTGATTGATAAAGAGCATGTTTTGATATGCATGTGTTGTATGAACATGGTATTTAAATGTTGTATGGAACTAGATTTGGTTTTGGATATTCGTGGATCTGGATATGATTAGTGAATGTGATGAACTATAATTGGTTTTAAAAATGTAATGATGTGCGAATATACGAGTCATACTTATGTGGGTTGTGTGGGGTCTCTAGAGACTTGTAGGTCCCTCGGGCGATCCGACTTGGGGTGAATATAGGGTGTGTTCCCGAGCACTCTGCTGTGAGAGTCGGCGTGACTACCATCGTAGATGGGGTTACCGAGGTCACGTTAGGGAGGGTCGGATGACTCCCGTAGCCTTTGGAGTAGACATAGTATGGGTTGTAATTATCGTAACTAACGATGTGTGTATGCGTATGTGTGTGAGTGTGTTAGTATGAATTTGATATCATGATTTAAAGGTGAAACTGTGCTTTGTTATGAAATGATTGTGAAATTATGCATGCTTTTAGTATGATTTCTGCTTAAAGATGTTTAACCTCCCTACTGAGCTATGTATAGGAACTCACCCCATTATTTACAGTTCATCTTGAAGCTAGCACTTCGAAGGCACACAGAGTAGAGTAGGAGTTGGATAGAGCTGCATTTTTATTTTAGATGATATGATAAGTGTTAAACGATTTATAAAATCTTGTTATTCGGGGTTATTGTTAGGTGGGCCCTGCATCATTTTGGACATGTTGTTTAAAACTTCGATATGAATATTTATTTCAGTTAGATATTTCATTGAGTTTGAATTAAATTAGTATTGTATTTGGTTACTCCTCACCATCACGCCCGCGCGAGAAGCGGCCACATGGCATCGGCTCATGCCGCGACCCGAGCGGGTGTGACATATCATGTCCTTGTTCCATTGTCACTTTACAATAAGTAATTCTTATACAATCTACAAATTGTTGTCCAAACATAGATTTGCCTGACTTCAAATTCAAAAATCCTATGATTGCTTTGGATCCAATAAATTCTAATCTTCATGCCCGTCTCCCGCTTTCCACGTGTTCTTTCTAAGGACTCTTGATTATACTTCGCCACGTGAAGTAAGGATTTGGGTAGGGAGGAACTCATCATATCTCTTTGTAGTTTCACATCTACTTATGATATCTCTTCATAAACCATATTCTTTAAACTAAATGGTAAAACCTTAAAAATAAGAAAAAAGATAGATTTAAAGAGAATGTTCTTTAAAGAGATGCTTGAAATTATGTAAGTATATTTTTTTATTATAGAATAATGTAACTAACCATAATAAAAAAGTGACAAAAGATGTATTAGGTGAAGTATATTTTATGATATATAGAACAATGTAACTAACCATAATAGAAAAATGACAAAAGATGTATTAGGTGAATCTAAAGGAGTACCAACACAAAAAAAAAACTTTGTGGTAGAGTGAAGTGGTGAAAGATTAAATAAAAATAAGAGTATGTATTACAAATGGCATTATGCTAACAATATTGATGAAACTTGAAGGACTTATAAGAAAGCAAAGGAAGAAATAAAAAAAGTCATCAATAAAGTAAAAGCCAAAATTAGGAAGGATTTATATAAACCACAACTCAAACGAAGGTAAAAGAGATATTTTTAAGATAGTTTAGGCTATATATTAGAAAACTAAGGATCTTACTTTTTTTAGATACATCAAAGGTGAGGATGAGAAGATTCTAGTGGAAAGTGATGATATAAAAAATAGATAAAAAATTATTTTTCATAAACTTTTTAACAAAAATAAATGTGCTAGTATTAGCTTAAGAGAGTTAGCCAAATCAGAAGAATATATATCATTAAGTATTTATATGACAACAATATATTGTTAATGTTGAAAGGTAAATATTATAAAGTAGCAATTAGACTTACTATATTTTACGGTTATAAGTATTGAGTAGTTAATCATCAATATGTATAAAAGATGTTTGTGACAGAAATAAAGATGTTGAGATAGATGAGTGGTCACACAAGGAGAGACCTTATATATAATGAGGTAATTAGAAACAAATTATAAGTAATACCAATAGATAATAAAATGAGAGAAAATCATTTAAGATGGTTTGAATACATGGAAAGACGACCAAAAAAAGCTTTGATAAGAAGGTATAGAAAACTATATTGTGAAAATGTTAAAAGAAGAAAACCACAAAAGTATTGGAAGAAGATCTAGCTTTGAGGTAACCGTTAGCATGATAAATGATGAGGCTCTATGGAAACAAAGAATTCATTTAGTCGACTCCATCTAGTATGGAAAAGGCTTAGTTATTGTTGTTTATATGATTAATTATTTATTGAACTATTAAGTTAGTATTGTGGTAACTGATCCACAATCGCGATGGTGATGTAGCTCGCATGGGTTTGCACACAGGCATGGGTGTGTGTTGTGTAATCTATGGTTTCACCATTTAAGTAATTTGTTGATTTTTGGGTAATGGTGCGACTTGTTGGCTATAGTGAATTGCCGTGTGGCAAGGTGATTTTATGTCAGCATACACATCATCAATGATGGACTGGATATTAAATATTGCATTGGATTTAAGTAAATAAACTTGATCCAAATAACTATGCTTAATTTAATAAATAATATGAATTAAATTAAAATACATTAACAGTGACATCGATTATTTTTTGTCACAGCATCAAACACGTAAGCAAAAGCAAATGACATGAATTAAGTTTGATCAATAATCTAAATAACTAGATCTATTATTTTTAATAAATAATATTAATCAAATTAAAATACATTAACAATGACATGGATTATTTTTTCCCACAGCATCAAACACGTAAAAAAAAGTATGTGTATTGGGAGAACCTTGCCGCATCATATGTATCCTTAAGGAATATACTTAGCAGGTTACAATAATCTTTCCAAATAACCATTCAAGACATCACATGCTGCATATTAGGACCAAAATAGTCACAACCACCAGCCCTTTGTGACCAAGGACCACTCCATAAGCTACATGCTTCCTTTGGTCCGAACGCACTGTGCATCACAACCAAATTAAACATGAGGTGCATTGATATTTTGCAAATAGTGACATCAATGATTTCTGTCATCGTGAGACACCTCAACTTTGCAAGCATGCTACAATTGAATGATTTTATAAATAGGATCGACAAGATGCTTTGCAATAAGGCACGAAGCATGTTCTCATGTTCTAGTTTTAGTAAATATTAATACGGCTCGTTACTTGGCAACTAAATTTTCATTGATTGTTATTGGTGCAAAACTCATTTTAAGGTATGCTCTGGTTGCCCTATTGATTACTCTAATTTTATAGTGTTCTCTTGTCTTGTACATGCTCATGCGAGTTATGATAAGTTTCAACCAAGTGCAAAGACATGATATTTGGAGTGAAAGGATACATATTATGGTATTTTGATCTTGGGATTTCGTATTAGGAGATATGTGATATTTAATGAGTATGCTTCATTAGATAATAAAAAAGCATTAGGAAAAGTGGGATTATGATGTTGTAGATGTGAATTTAATTCCAAAGCCTTTGAAGAGAATTGAAATCCAATTCACAAATATGAGTGCACGAGCATGCCAACTAGTTTTCTAAACCTTGCAAAGTTTGATTTATGACTTCTTAGCGAATGTGAACAAGTGAGTTCTTTTCGATGCAGACCTTCTTGAATCAATGCTCAAGGGTCAGCCTAAATGCTTAAAAATTTATCTTAGGATCTGGTATATTTTTGAAATAAGTTTTCAATTGAAAAGTCTTTTCAAAATCGTGTGATCTTTTCTTTGACAAAATTTCAGTTTCAAATATGAAAAACAGAAACATTTATGTTTCTAATAACGGATGTTCTTAATGTTTTGGTATTTTTCGGATCTCCACAAATCTTGAAAATTTTACCTAAGATAAGGTCAGGTGTGGAGTTTATTGGGATAATTTTTTTTGTTTTAGTTCTGTGGATGAATAGAATTAAAACACTTAGTTTCTCAGCCTTGAAACTCAAGATACATCCTTTGATAGAAATATAAAGGCTTAAAGAAATGTTTGTATTTTTGCACGTAGGTGTTAGAATTTTATGAAATTAGTTAAGTTAGGAAGCTATGGGAATCAACTTTCTAATGGGATCATTTTCAAGGTTTTTGGAACACTAAAGACAGAGTTAAGGGAGTTTTACCCATACTCTATTGTAGGATGTGCAGTGCAAACAGGTTTTGTCTCAATTTTTGTTCGAATTTCCTAATTTTATTCATGGCCTTAATCACGTCTAAAATTCTTTCAAATTTTATGGAGTATTGTGTGTGCGTTAGTGAAGTGTTGAACATTTTTTAAAATTTTTGGTTTGTAGATTAAGGCTAGAGAAATCAATGATTAGATAGATGCAGAATGCTAAAAACAGAATTTTCTATTTTAAGAGTCTATTGAATGCATCCGATTGATCTTTAATGGTTTAGGTAATAATTCAAAGAAATTTTAGGTTAAAGACTTTATTCCATTAGAGAGGAAATGCAATAATCAAGAAAAATTATTATATAACTTAAGCATAAAAGAGATAAGAAAGTATAAGGTATACAATATATATTGAGGTAGATGTTACTGCAAATCAAACAATTGATAGGTGATTTTACCGTTGCTTCTTGGATAAAAGTTTTTAGTACCTCCTCTCAAATATTATAATACTTTTGGAGATATTTGATCCTTAATTACAACATGAATTGAATAGAATTGAAGAAGTAAAGGAGAAGAGAAAGAAAGAAGACCGACCTTGATCAAATGCTTGAAGGCTTGGAAGACTGGCAACTTGGGGGCAACACCTCCACTCTTGGGGGATGATTTTCTCCTTCTTCACCTTCTCTCTCTCTCTTTCTCTCTCACTTTGTTGGGATTTTCTCCCTTAATTTTCCTCACTTTAACTTGAGTCTTACTTTGAATTGGATTGAGATCTTGATTGGCTTGGAATTGGATTGAACCTTGCTTGGCTTGGTCCTTTAACCATTTTGATTTGATTTAATTTGATTTTTGACTAGTAGCATGTGCCTATTTGATTTGGTTTTGGGATTGATCATGAGCCTAATTTGACTTGGTTTTGTGTTGGTTGTCTGTATCGCCCAATTTAACTTGAGTTGTGCTTAACTTAGGTGTAACCCATTCTAAGTTGATTTTAGTTTGTTCCATTTGGAGAACCTTCTCTGCTTTCATCCTAGTTTTTCGAGTTTTTGCTCCACTAGGTTTGGTTTTCATATATGGTTTCAAATATTTTCATTAAAATCATTTCTTTTATATTTAAAAATATCGAGTTAAACAAAATCTTCAAATACTTTCGGAGAACAACTGAGTCTCATCCTCAATTTTTGTTTACATGGGTGACTTACTTTTGCTCTGTGAGTTAGTCATTACTATTTCAGCCACTTTAACCCTTTGTTATGTATAGCATGTCTGAATACTTTAACCCTTTTGATGGGTATAGGGTCTCAAACATGTTTAACCCTTGTGTGTAGGGTCCTAGAGTAGGACTTCCTCGATCGAGCGAGTTTTTGAGGTCTTATTTGGACTTGATTTTGTTTTGAATTTCAAAGGTTTTTATAATTTTGTGAAATTTGATATTTTGTAAACAACTCTTTCCATGAAAGGGATCACCCTTTCATTGTCAGTCCCAAGACCGAATAAAGGAGGAGGGTTGTGTTACGCTTCCGATAACCATCATAAAACTTTGTCAGATTTTTATACTATGGATTACTCAAATTATGAGAATTACTTTGGGGCATTCCTACCTAGCGATGCGTTGCAGAGCCTGAATGCAGTGATAAGTAAGCAAGTATCACTATATTTTCATCCGAATATAGTGAATCAATTTTATAGAGGGTTCCCACATCATGAACGGGTATGGGTAAAGAAGTTAGTCTACTACATTGCCACCTGAGTGCAGTGAATAATTTATAGGATTCCACAAAGTGAGATGATTTGTTTAGGAGGAGACTTAAATGGACATGTGGGTAAAGAGGCATTAGGATATCAAGGTATTCATGGAAACTTTGGTTTTGGAGATATAAATGAGGAAGGTAGGGAGATTTTAAATTTTACTATGATATTTGATCTCTTTATATTCAATACAATCTTTAAAAAATGAGTTGAACATTTAATTACTTATAAGAGTGGCTTATCACAAACACAAATTGATTACTTTATTTGTAGAAAAAAAGATAGAGTGTGTTGTAAAGATTGCAAGATAATTCTAGGAAAAAGTTTAGCCACCCAACATCGACTTTTAGTTATGGATTTACAAATAAAAAAATAGATAAAAAAGAAAAGAGTGCATCAAGCTATTCGGATTAAATGGTGGAAGCTGAAAAGCGAGAAGGAAGATATATTTAAACAAAAAGTCCTTCAAGGAGATGTTTGGAATTATGTTGGTAGACCTTGTGGTATATGGAACAATATGACTATACATATTAGAAAAGTAGCAAAAGATATATTAGGTGTATCTAAGAGAGGTGTACCGGCACAAAAAGAAGCTTGGTAGTGGAGTGAAGTAGTGCAAAATAAAATCAAGGCAAAGAGAGAATGTTACAAATTATATTATGCTAAGAAAACTAGTGAAATTTTAGAGGCTTATAAAAAAGCAAATAAGGAAGCTAAAAAGGCTGTCAGTGAAGCAAAAGCTAAAATTTAAGAGCATTTATATAAAAAAACCCAACTTAAAAGAGGGTGAAAGAGATATTTTTAGGATAGTTAGGGCTAGAGATAAGAAAATTAAAGATCTTAATTAATAGATGCCATATGAACAGTTGAGAAAAGCTCACTTATCATGTCCTTGTTCCATTGTCACTCTATAATAAGTAATTCCGATACAATCTACAAACTGTTGTCCAAACATAGATTTGCCTAACTTCAAATTCAAAAATCCTATGATTGCTTTGGATCCAACCAGATTCTAATCTTCATGCCCGTCTCCTGCTTTCCACATATGTCCTTTCTAAGGACTCTCGATTATACTTTGCCATGTGAAGTAACGATTTGGGCAGGAAGGAACTCATCATATCTCTTTGTAGTTTCACATCTACGCATGATATCTCTTCATAAACCATGTTCTTTAAACTAAGTGGTAAAACCTGAATTGACTGACGATGTGCAAACATAACATCTCTAACAATGTTCATATATGGTTATCCTCCTGTGCCAAGTGCAGTATTTGTGACTATCTAATGAATGCAATAGTTATTGCAGAATAGTTCAACCACCCATATCCTCTTTCCTAATTTTCATTCTCGCATTGTGAACGTACCTTACCATACTAACATTCATATTTTCAAGATGCTTTAATTGTGACAAAATATGTTTCGGCTTATAATTATTTTTTCTCATCTCTTTTATCATACTATATTCAACATCATTTGATCTACTTACAAATGCAAGTCCCTCCAAATATAAGGCTACAGGGTAATTATGCATACCACTAACTACATTAAATCTCTATAAATCATCGTGTCCACTCTCTCCTATAAGTAAGAATGGGTATTTCACCTTCTTTCTACAGGTCCAATAATAACTTTCAACATCAACGTTTTTCTTACTTTTGTAACCCTCGCTTCTTTCACACCTAAGCCATACTTTGTCTCTCGCACCTTTACATCATGTCCACTCAATATCTTTTACCCACTATACCGTATCATTCCGATAATCAAGTCCATCACCCTCATAGTTCAAAAATGTATCCCCACATATATCATCATCCAACAAATCAATAAATGAGTTATTTGGTCCACTTTCATCAATCTTAGTATCACCATATATAATATATCCAAAGTCTACTATATGATAATGAATACTTCACTTGATTTCTTTGACAACCCTATACATTAAGAATAATATTGTTAACATAATAAAAATACATAGTAATGCACCTTGCGTACGTCTAGAAATTTGTTGATGACACGCCCAAGTTACGATCTCTTAGAAAAGAGCCGCACATAGAGCTTGTTTTCATTACTAGAGAGTCGCATCTTAGGGGCATCCTTCGGAGAAGCCAAACACTCCTGGGATGAGACGGCTTGTAAAGAAGTGATGTGTCACTTTGTACAAAGACCTACACGCCTAAGACATGCCTCTCTTCCGATTGACAATACTCACTTCACCTGGAACTTGACAAGAACTTGATACTTTGGATCCATTTTCATATGATTGATTGGAAGGCTTTTAATAATATTTGTATTATAGTTGTAGAGAATTGAATAAGGTTGAAAATAGATGAAAAATGATGAAAATAAATTGAATATCACGATTAACTTTGATATGAGAGAAACACATGAATGTAGGAGGGTAATACTATAGAGGGTGGTGTAGAACTGAAAGTAGAGCTCCGACGACTCCGATGGTGGTGTAGAACCAACGGTGGAGCTGCTAAGGTGAAGGGTTGTGTAAAGAGGGTGTGGGATGAGAGAAACTCCAAGAGGATGATTTTAGGTTTTTTGAAAAAAGGGTGTATGTTTAGTAAAAAGATGTATGAATATCAATTATGCCAATTTTTATAGATCCATGTTGCCTGCTATATAATAATAACTTGATCCATACCAGCTGGTGGTGGAGCCCACCTTCTAGAAAGGGTCCATCTTAACCTGATTTGATTGGATACCATAGAAACATATCTGTTAGTTTCATCTGCGCTCCTAGAAAGAATACATAAACCACCAAGCCTAACACCAGTTGTGAATAGCCTCTCAGAGTGAGCAACCGATTCTCCATTGCACAACAGATGGCTTTAGCTAGAGGAAATATAGTTTATTTCTAACGAGTTGCATGCCATGCTCTTTGGAATTGAATTCCTTTCCCTAGCTCCATATTTGCTAGTTTGTTCCTTGCTCCACAAAATACATGGCTCATCATGCACATGTTCTTTATTATTACATATAATGGCCCAGAGTCGTGACTTTAGACTCCTGTCCCTCGATCTCTACGGTGTTCACTGTGCCGCCAACCTACGTGCCATTCTGCTACCCGTAAGGAAGACAAGATGACAGAAGGCAACCAAGAAGGAAAAAGGAGGCTTTTTCTAACCCAGGCGCAACCATTAATACACTTTCCTGCCTCCTCCCTCGTCTGTTTTTCTCGATCAACAAACTGTTGTATCTTTTAGGTCCAACACCGAGTTGTTCCCTCTTTCTTGTGCGGTGAACAAGTGGTTTAAACACATGGAGCAATTGCTCAACAGAATTTTTTTGAGAAAATCTAAGAAATTTGAGGGTGTTCTTTATAAAAGAGGCAGAGCAAAACCTAATAATGTTGAAAAGAAACCAAAAATTATGATATTACACTTCAGAATTTGAATGGATCTATGTATTAGAATGGTGACATAGTAAGGTAAACCCCCACCCACTTTGTGAAAAGGGTTAATTTTGGTTTAGAAAAGAGGACCTTACATACATAATACAACAAGATTGTTTCATTACTTTGTGACGAATATTTGAAATACAAATATATAGAGATTCTTCAAATAGAAATGTGGTTCAGGAGGTTCAGCACATTATGAAGATGCCTATGATATATACATATATATATATATATATATATATATATGTGTGTGTGTGTGTGTGGGTGTGTGTGTGTGTGTGTGTGTGTGTATATATGTGTTTATAAGGGGTGATTGAATGATATCCTAAAACTTTGCCTAGATAACACTCAAGGTAATTATATTGTGACATTCAAGGTAAATGAAAGATCATATTTCTAAAATTTTCGTAAACAGTCTTTCACATACTGAAGGACCATTTTACTTGGGGCATTGAGGAAATCTCTCTCTCTCGGTTGTGCTGTGTTCATGAAAAGGAAGCAGATGTATTCGTGAAATGATGTAACCCACTGAAGAAATCTTTGATCCAGTCAAGCTAATATCCAATTCGACTAGAAGATCCAATTCAAATCCAAATTGAAGCACCGACTCATGCAAGGATTTGGTTGAAAAGGAACTACGATTCGTAGTTGCAGGAGGGCTCCTCTGTTAAAGAAGATTTATCCAAATGCAAATGAAGCTCTTCCAGAAGTCTTAAACCAAAAGGGAAACCATTTACAAAACCATTCTGTTTCCTGAAGATGGACGTTACTTGCGAAGGAGGCTTACCAAACAAAGGAATCTGAAATGCCCAACACATCTATCTGTCAAATAAGATCCAGCTATTGACAATTGGCAAAAGACGGTTGAGAAATCAAATTACTAAAAAACTGCAAACAAAGGAAGAAGCCAATTGAAGAATGATACAAAATAAAAGTTAAACTATCAATTGAACAGGATCTATAAAATCGAATTTAAGGGAGCACTATAACTCTCTCTCTCTCTCTCCTCTCTTTTTCTCAAGTGTTTCTCCCTATCAAGGACCTCTTGGTCGAGCAACATCATCCGCTGATCAATGCCTTCTGCAAAGATCTCTCGTGAACTCCAAACACTTGAGACGCTGCCACCCACAGGCTTCTCATCCCTGTGCAGCCTTTAGCCTGAACTGCCACCGTTTCCTGCCCGCAATCACCTAGTAGTGCTGCCTTCAACGGTCTGCAACTCCACCGTGAAGACCAGCCTTGCTGCAATCTGCAACCATCAACTTCTGCTATTGCCGGAAACTCATATTTTCTTAGGCAACTGAGCCTCTTCCCATCCAACTACCAATCTCAACCGTCAGAACCAGCTATCTGCTACCGTTTCCCCTCTCCTTCACATAACGAACAAACCTCCTCTGCTCTATCGTGTACCCTTGTTTATTATCTAACTGAATCGAATCCAATCAGTTGGATCCAACGCAATCCAGCCCACACCCATAACATATTAAACCCTCACCTAGGCTCAATCAACTGAGCACAGTCTATCGATCCCAACCTAACTCAAACTGTTGATCTAAGAGCTGAGTAAACGTTTTTTTATGGTTACAAGAGGAGGCCGAAGCCTAACACACATGCACCCTCTAGGAGTCGAACTCTCCACCACCAGCAACTGCACCAGAGCACCCTGCTGTTGTGCTAACGTTCTCAGTTAAGAGCTGAGTAAACTTTGACCAGCCAAAACTCGGTTGTTCTTGATTGAAACCTCATCAAGCAGTCGATGACCTCTTTCCAACAGTAACTAGTTTCAATTCCTACAGTCCGGAGCACCTCAGTTTACGTGTGCAACTCCGTCTTGAACCTTACCGACTTATTTTGGGCTCGTGCTCATCCAGACGCATTAATGAACAAGTCTGAACATAGGCTTGATCATATAGAAAAAGAGCCGCGCAACAAACAAAGGTTGTTCTGTTCAAGCGGCCCGTTTACCAGCCCTAGCGTTAACAACATTGCATCTGAAAAAGCGTCATGATATATTCTCCGCATCTCAAACTTATGGAACGTCTTCTAATTATACTAAAAGAACATAATGATATATGGACAAACAAAATGCAAGCACATGTTTCCGTAACCAATACCAAGACAATCATGCCGGAGCTTTCAAGAGTTGTATCAAATTGCAAATTTTACGAGAACTGCCAGGCACCAGTTCGGACAAAATGTTTAAGGTACAAATCCTGCACAATTTCATCAACCATGATACGCCCTACTCACATGACAACTAGGTCCTAAACCCAGCTTCCAATCACGTATGTTCTTTGTGCTTTGCTATCAATAAAAGATTTTCAGGTGATACAGCAGAAGAGACATACTTCACAAGCTTTGCGTCTAATCCACGATCTTGCAACCACTTGCATCTTCCAATGTCGATTATATGTTTACATTGCAAACCTAGCACCGCTCTGTCAATATCTTTCATGTTCTTCAGCAGTGCTTCAACATCGTTGCCTTCAAGATCAGCTTTCTCTCTGCTAAATTCGAAGAAGCTTGCCATAAGTGATTTACAGAATAAAGAAAAGTTCAATAACTCATGGGAAGCACTTCGGTAAGTCCATGAATCTAAAAAAGTTCTACTGAATATCAAACGGATTGATTGAAGTTCATAAAAATAGGCTAACAGCATAACCCCCAGAATATATATGGATCAAATCCTTACATATTATGCAGGTGGAAACCGTGATCAGCAACATCTGTGAGACTACAGCCATGGTCTGCATCCACAGCCCAGCTGGAAAACCATGAAATGGCGTGGAATTCATCTCGTGTGATTCCTAGGCTTGACAAGAATCTTTTATCTGCATCAAATTGTGGGATAAGCTTGTTAAATCAACTCTCCAAAATTCCATTCTAAAAGCGGACCAGAAAGCTTTATTAATAGGAGTCCTTAAAAAATGACATCCACAGCTGCAACAGCTAAAAAAAGATAAAAACATTAGACACAAAACAAGAACAATTAGTGTCATGAAGAAAGAAAGAGTAAAGAACGATAAAAGCCTACAATGTTGAAACAGAGAACGCTATTTATGAAAATAATTCAACTGGAGAAGTTTCTGCTCATGTGCATTCCTTAATTCAAGTTGATTATTTCTTATCTGAAATTGCAATTTACAATGTCGTTTCAAGCATGAGGGGTCACTCTTCGTTCAGTAAAAAAGATCGACTGTACAGAGTGAATTAGAGTAAGTAACATTGATCTCAACAAAACCCACAAAACGTATGCAAGAAAAATCATTGATTACAGCCTATATATGCTAGGACACTGCTGATGCAGCAAAAGCTTAAACCTTACATATGGCTAACCGAATTTATTGGTATTCCTTACTTCCACCTCTTCCAGTAAACTTCAATGAAGTAAAAACTTGAGGAGAAAATTCCATTAAACCCTTTCAGTTTCCTCCCATGATATTCCTAAATACTCAGAGCTTCCCTTGTAAGAGATCACCTTGAGTATTAAAAGAGAAAAGACCGTATACATAATGAGGTTATTAGAAATAAATTAAGAGTGACACCAATAGAGGATAAAATGAGATAATATCGTTTAAGATGGTTTGGACATATAGAAAGAAGATAAAAAGAAAGCCTGTAAGAAGGTATGAAAAACTAAATTTGGAAAGTATTAAAAGAGGTAGAGGACGACCACAAAAGTGTTGGAAAGAAACAATAAAGAATGATCTAGCTTACGGTGAGTTAGATAGGGCTCTGAAAACAAAGAATCCATTTTTTTTGTGGAAGAGGTGGAAGGTATAAATCCTCTCAAATTGTTGTTGTTGTTGTCTTGCATCACTTCACTCCACCACCAAACAACTGTGGTGGAATGAAGTGATGCAAGATAGTTGTTTGGTGGTGGAGTGAAGTGATGCAAGATAGTTGTTTGGTGGTGTTGGTGGTGGAGTGGTGGAGTGAAGTGATGCAAGATAGTTGTTTGGTGGTGGAGTGAAGTGATGCAAGATAGTTGTTTGGTGGTGGAGTGAAGTGATGCAAGATAAAATTAAGGTAAAAAAGGTATGTTACGAATTGCATCATGCGAAGAAGATTAGTGAAACTTAGGAGGCTTATAAGAAAGCAAAAAAAGGCCGTTAGTGAAGTAAAAGCTAAAATTTGAGAGGATTTATATAAAAAACTTAACTCAAAAGAAGATGAAATAGATATTTTTAGGATACTTAAGGCTAAAGATAAGAAAACTAAGGATCTTACTTTTGTTAGGTGCATCAAAGATGAGGACTAAAAGATTTTAGTGGCAAATTATGATATCAAAAATAGATAAAAAAATTATTTATATAAGCTTTTTAATAAAAACATTAGGTTAGGAAAGTTAGCCAAATCAAATAGTATATAAACCACAATTTCTATCGGCATATTCAAAAGAATGAAGTCAAAGAGGCTCTTAAATATACGAAGGTTGGTAAATTTGTAGGACCGGACAATATTCCTATAAAAGTATGGAAAATCCTAGGAGAGATGGGTCACTTGGCTCACAAAGACTATTTAATGAAATATGGACAACCCAAAAGATATCCGAAGAATGGAGAGTGAGTACACTTATACCCATGTATAAGATCAAGAGAGACATTCATAATTGTATGAATTATCAAGGTATCAAGTTAATGAGTCATAGTATGAAATTATGGGGAAGAATTCTTGAACGTAGGTTAAGACAAGTATCGAGTACAACAGAGAACAAATTCGGATTCATGTCCCATAGATGTACTATTGAAGTGATTCACATATTGAAACGTCTTATGGAACATTGTATACCAAAAAAGAATCTTCACACGCTATTTATTGATCTAGGAAAAGCTTACGATAGGGTGCCAAGAGATTTTTTTTGTACCCTGAAAAAGAGAGGTATCCCATTGACATACATAAATCTTATAAGGATGCACGAGAACTCATGAAGAAACGACATACTTTTTTAAAGTTAAGATTGGGTTACATTTGGGATCAACTTTAAGTCCATATTTTTTTATATTTGTCATTGATGAGTTAACAAAACATATTCAAGATGAAGTACCTTTGTGTATATTATTTGCATATGACATTGTCTTAGTTGATGAGTCTAAGGAAAAGTTGATAGGAAATTGAAACTACGGAGAGAAACGTTAAAAAGTAAAGGCTTATGACTCAGTAGAACAAAGACAGAATATATGGAATGTAAGTTTGATCATTTGGGTACTTCAAGGGACATAGAAATTAAGATTGGCACACAGCATCCCTCACAAGAAAAGTTTTAAATACCTAAGGTCAATTTTTCAAAGTGATGAAAAACTTGATTGAGATGTTACACATAAAATTAATGCCGATTGGTTAAAATGAAGAGGGGCATCAAGTATTCTATGGGATAAGAAGATACCATTAAAGTTGAAAGGTAAATATTATAACGTAATAATTAGACCTGCTAGCATAAATGAAGATGTTGAGATGGATGAGCGGTCACATAAGGAAAGATCATATACATAATGAGATTATTAGAAACAAATTGGATCTAACACCAATAGAGGATAAAATGAGAGAAAATCATTTAAGATGGTTTGGACATGTAGAAAGACCACCCAAAGATGCTCCCGTAAGAAAATATGAAAAACTAGATTGTGAAAATGTTAAAAGATGAATAGGAAGACCACAAAAGTGTTGGAAAGAAACAATAAAGAATGATCTAGTTTATATTGAGTTAATTGCTAGCATGGCACATGATAGGGCTATATGGAAACAAAGAATCCATGTAGCCAACCCCATGTAGTATGGGAAAAGGCTTAGTTGTTGTTTCCCTGAGAACGTGATCCTAGGCATTAGAATCAACCTTGGACTAAGACAACCATGCCATTATACTTGTCATGTTTTAGTAAGCAATCAAAAGGTTTAGGCAACCAATATCTACAAATAAAACATCCTAATGAGCTGAAATGCAAATACCATCCTGCATAAAATTCAAGAGAACTTACTAATGTAAGACTTCCACTGACAGAGGTGATGGCAACAAGTTGCAAGAGTGAGGCCTCCCAATTTGCATTTTGCTTGGAATTTGACAGACTTCATCGGACATTGTTCAGGAACACAACACCTTAGAGTCAAATCTATGGACATGGAAATTGAAAAAATAATTCAACACTATATCCAGTCTCAATTTAGAATAAATCAGTGACCAGATTTTTACAGCATCAAAATCTGCTAGCAACAAATAAAGAAAAAGAAGTAGCAACCTGTTGCAGGACCGCACAGATGCTTCCCTACAGCCAAATATTGAACATGCTTCAAGGACTCAACAGCAGCCAAATTCAAATCTTCAACTGCAAATATTTCAAATTATTGCATGTATAATAAAGGAAAGATGACAAACAATTTCTGAATAAGGAGCATGTATATTGAATCCTCTTGAAAACATGCAAGATATAAAACTTAAAGCGGATAAGTCACAGATTTCGAACAACGCTAACTGCATTGATGTGAAGTCAACTGATTCAGATGCTCACATCCTTCAGGTGAAAATCTTGCAGCTATATATGAAACTAAGAATGTTCTTCACCATTAAGGTGCAAGTTCTGTTTCAAGGTTCATTTCCTGATCTGCAGGCAGAAAAGGAACAGAAACAAATTGCTGCAGACCATTAAGTGTTTGGCAGCAGACCTTTAGTCACTAGTTTTCTTTTCCTTTGACACCAGGACTTTTTCCGTACATCCTTGTGTTTGTTGTTGTACATTTGTCCATCAACCCATTATTTCCTTACAGGTACCAACATCAGTTCATTTATTATGTTTCTTGAGTCAACAAGTTTCTCAACAGATAAGCATCTTTGTTTTTCACCTAATGTTGCAAATTGTTCCGTTCATATGCGATTTGAACTAATTGACCATCTCGATGTGTCAGTCCCAATTCCTTAACCGAGCATGAGTATGAATAGAAATGATCTAATATAGGAAAGAAACAAAAATCTAGAGCTTCACAAGTCAGAAGAAGAGAGGTCGGTGTTAAAAGGAATGTAATATCTGTATTATTTTCACCTTTTTTTCAGGCCCAGGCTCTCAGGACAAGGACATCAGATTGGCCAGGCCTGTTCTGCTGAACCTCCTTCCCTATAAATCCCCTCAATTGTACATATTTTAACAAGACTCATTTTGAGTGTATTCATTTTAGCATTTTTGTTAAGGCATTTTATAGTCACTTTTGATGGCTGATTTTCGTAGGTACAAGCATCAGACATACTGTTGCAGTCACTATTGAAGTACTTAAGGTGTTGTTTTATTATATGGTATCAAAGCCTAATTGTCCTCTTTGATCACCGAGGTTCTGCCTTGGAAAGTGTGCTGCACCGTAGAAGTCTTTTTCAAGGTGCAAAAATACTTGGTTTTCTAGTGCGTTGCTCTTACATCTATCTAAGTAAACATATCTCTTGATCCAAAGGATTCTCCATTAAATTTGAATCCTTCTTATATTATATTATTATAAAAGATAAGAACTTCAATTTTTATTTAACTAATTCCAATCATAAAACATGGGGGCCCAATCAATGGAAAACTACATTTTCTTCAAAAAATTATGGTGCTATGTAGGTGAAACAAAAGTGGAACCCTTCTTGAATGTCACTTTATTACAAAAAAAAAATATAAATGAGGTCATAGAACTATTCTCTGGGTTCTTATAAACAATGTGAGTGACCACATACGAGACACCTTGGCGGATTTCACAAATGCTAAAGATGCATGAGAATATTTGAAAAAACCTCAATGTTCAAAGTAATGTGACCTATAGGATGGCAGTTTGGGACAAAATCTTATCTCTTAGACAAAGGGATAAAGGGATAAATGAGTTTTTTGGTAAATTTTCTAATAATTAGAATCAACTTCACGATTATGAAAAGAAATGCATACATTGTCTTGATGCAAGGCGATGTAAACAAAATGAAGACTTTGTTAATAAATTTTTTAGAAGCCTAAGAAAAGAATTCGAATGAGTAAGATTATGTCTCATACACCAAAAGTTATTTCTTACTAAAGAAGAAATACTTACCAATCTTCAAATGGCAAAATCAAGATTTAATGAAGCTACTCTTCAAAAAGACTATGCTTTACTTGTATCTAGATCGAGAGACCATATCAACCCCCGCGCTTCAAGATAGAAGGAACAAATAAAACTAAGAGAGAAGTAATTTATCACTATTGTAAAGAGGTGAGACATATCAAGCCGAGATGTCCAAAATTGATGAAAAAGATAGCCTTTGTTGATGGAGAGCTAGAACAAACCTGAATGAATCCGAAAATAATGTATCCAACGATTTATTTTAGACACAAGACTAAAAAGCAGTTTATCAAATTAACAAACGTACTAAGCTTAAAGTTCTGACAATCGTATATTGGTATGACTGCAGTTGCCCTAAGCTCCTTGTTTTATATATGGTTCTAAGCTCCTTTATTTCCCAAGAAAGAAGAGTACTTTCGAGTTGTTGTGTAGATGTATTAGCAAGCCCATTCAGAATGGTTCCAGCAGTGCACATATTGTAGATGAACTAGAAAAATGTATTCCTTATGTGTTTTTACTGAGATACCTAATAATGTTTCGATATACCTCCAATATCATATAATCATATAATATAGATCATCATATATTTCAAACTTTATACTATATAAAGAGAAGGTTATACATGTATTACTATTTGGTAATACAAAATGAATGTCACAAAGGACAATAACAAATTATCCTAATAACTCCACCATCACAGCGAACATGGTGGGCATATCTAGAATTTAAAAGAAAGTACATCTGTCACAGTCTCCTATCATTAAATTTATTGTTCATGCAAACAAAAATAGTTAAAATTTTATGTAAAAAATAAATTAAATCTAGACATATATACCTTCTGTATATTAATTCATCTTTAAAAATGTCTTTATAGTCAATGTCTCACCTATCTTTAAATACTGGGAGTCCCCTTACATAAATGAAACATTAAAAATTGATCCATTTAAAAAATGTATTTATATATTTACATGAGGTGTACTAATAGAGATATTGGTTATACTAATAATACCGGTCACCCTAAAATTAATATAATATAATTTTTTTTTAAATTACATAATATTTATTTAGTATGTCATTATATTATCAAGATTTGAAAATTCAACAACTTCAATATTATACTATCATTAATAAGAGTGAAATCTTGCATCATCATCGCAATATGGTAAAATGGGATAATTGATTATAATTTATTATGATAAAACTTTACAGACTTTATTTCAATGTTTCTGTCTCCCAGGTATGTAGATCCAGATGGGCCCCCATAGTCTTAATACTTAGTCAAATCAAGTTATGCAACGGCCTAAATTTCCATGTTTTAATTTTTTGGAATTTAATTTTGACAAAATGCTAACTTATGTAAAAAAAAATTAATGACAACAATTTGTTTCTTGTATGAATTACAAAGCAGGATAAGCCTAAAAGCCTCAAACCCCTTTTACTTAAGAATAGATACGACACCTTCCCATCACCAACATGACATGCAGTACCATTGAACTTATTTTCTTTTGCCGGTAACCCTGACCATGCAAGCATAAGATACAAGGAAAAATTTTGTTATTTCCAATGTTGAAAATTAGCCCAAATCTTACCAATAGGTCGATATGGAAAATTGTATACACCTGATTCATAAGGTCATTAAGTCTGATCCAATTCACCACAATTAACTAGTTCAACTACCAGGTTTGGAAGAACCAATAAATTTGGTAATAAACCACATTTTAAACACTAGCACATATGAATCCTAACCTCACTTATCCAACAAAAGTAGCTTAGATTCATATTACTAGCTAATTTTGAGTTAATGGGGGCAGTCGATAACATCACATAGACTGTGACGAAAAAAGTGCTTTTACCAGACAAGTCAATTTATCCCAATTGACCAGCGTTCTGAAATAACTTAATACCTAGACATTTATGTTACACTTGAATGTCTACACGAATATTCCTACTTTTAAAACCCTTTAACTGATTATGTTGGTTCATTCTCTCCAAACGCTCACTATTCCCAAAAGTGTCTCTTTACACCCTGCGCTAAGTTGGGCTTGTACCTTAAATGATCCCAACAAGTAGAAAATTAAATTAGCATCACAATGCTAAAATACCTCTCCGTTTCGCTTCTATTTCGCTCTATGCATAACACAACTAGCGCTTGAGCGTGTGAGCACCATAAGCGCTGCCTTATCTTTGCACCAAGTGCCTGAGTGCACATGGATAGAGCTGGAGCACCGAGCACCTAACACTCAAACCTTGCATAATTTTATAACGCTCAGCACTTTCTTACATTGGTACCAAACAATGAGAATTTAGATCATACTATCAATTAGTTTCTACTGGTAATCTTTCAGCCCCAAACATCGCAGTTTGCAAACATCAGAGGAAACATAAAACACCAATTGAAGATCTATAAGCAAAATGGATCAGGAGCGAGTGTTATGATCAAATCACTCACTTACTCCAAACCTCAAAAATGTGAGACTCGAGATACACTGTTAGGTCCTAAATGGAGAGTTTCTTAGTTTCTTAAATAAGCTCAAATCCCGCCATCGAGTCATGAAAAGACGTAGTCAAGAAAGAAGTGAGCATCTATAAAACTAGAAGCAAGAAATTCACGTTTAAAACACTACAAGAACCGTTTGGATTCATAATAAACCTCATATATACGTTAACATATATTAATGAGAAATAATGAAGTTTCTAGCTCTAGAACCTTGGACTTTCCCCCCCTTAAATTTTAATCTATCTTTCTCTCTTATTAAAATTTAATTCTTTTTATCCTTAATATATCTATAATGCCATTAATAATCTATAATTATGGCATTTATGAAGAGTTAGTTATAAACATTATGATATTATAACTATATATAATTAACAGGTGAAATGTACTACCAAATTAAAAGGTTTATTACATATATGTCGAGGCCAATTTTTAATTAAATGCGCTTAAAAATTGATCTAACATCATAAGAAACAAAAGCAGCTGCACAATTTGCCGAGTCAGTCATAGCCGACGTGTTAAATGGACTTATTTTCACCCTTAAAATAAAAATAATGTCAAGTTATGTCTACGTAGGGTTCAAGAACCATAAGATGTTGTTGCTCAAGTAATATCTGGGTTATTTATATGCTAAATAAGACGCTAAATATTCTACTTCATTAGGTTCAGTGTATAAACTTCAGAAGGTAACCATCTTAGTTTTTAAATATGTTGTATGCTTAGATATGTTTAGCAAGTATTGTAAGCTACCTCTATGACTATTTGTAAATACTAACACATTGAAGAGGATTTATACAAAGGCGATATTAATATATATAGTCTATGACTAATGATGAATTATGATGGAGATGGCTAGGAAAATATTGGAACTATAATGAAAAGAGACATAGCCTGACTTGTGAAGAAGTTTGGGACCATTCCTCAAGAAAAAAGTAAACCAAAGAATATCTCCATTCACCTAGTTCAAAGAAGACTCATGCCACAATTTTAAAGAACATTGATCCATTTCTCATATACTAGTCAATATGGAACTTAAATTTTACATATTATAAAAAAAAGTGTATTAATTGAACTAAAAGAACACTTTCCACCAGTCTTGATTTTCTTGAGAGGCCTAATCAAGAGATAAGTTAACCCAAAAGGATCAACCTCATATACATGGATAGACAATGCATATAGATTCAATCTTATTAGCCTTCATCTAATTGGGTTTAAGTGTACCCATTTGGCTCTGCTAAAAAATTGGGGAGGAATTAAGAAGAAGATGAAGACAGACAAGGAAATAATATCCCCAAACCTTGGATTTTCCTTTCTTATAATAAATTGGATTATCGAAGATAATGAAGTAAACGCACTCCTAACCGAAGAAGACATTGCATGGATTAATTTGGAAGGAGGGCAGCAACAATATCATCAAGGGGATGATGATTTTGATTTTCAAGCAGAAGATGGTGAGGATCTTCAATAAGGAGAAGATGAAGATTATTTACTTAATTATCATGATTACAATGTGTAAATGTATTTTTTTCAATTATGAAAGTGGTGTTTTTCTATCTACTTCAACATATATAATTCCTTTTTCAATTATTGAATGGTGAATGATGAATATCTACTAAATTTTTGCATTATATGAATTCTTTGCAATTATCATATTTTTCCTATTTTTCTAATTTTTTTGAATTTTTACCAATTTTTAGTATTAAATTATGATACGGGATGATACGATACGATACGATGAAATGATTTCGTATCGTGGACCAAAACAATACATGATACGATATGCATCGAACAACACTGATATGGATTATCTCATTTAATAAAATGAATTCAAGAACCATACATGTTTTCTAACATGGTACGAGAGCCTAATCGACAGTACGATGGTGATTGGTTGTTAGTGATGATCGAGGGAAATGCCAACAGCGATGGTGGTTGGTGGATGGCTAGATGCGGATGCGAGATGCCGACAGCGATGGAGGCCCCCGATAGATGATTGCGATGATGGTGCGGTGGTGCTGGATGTAGCTTGAGATACATGGGAGCCAACGATGGTTGAGAAGGTGGTCCAGGTGTTGGCGAGGTTGACGATGATGGTCGATGGCCTCAAGCAACCAACGATGGGTGCCCCACACAGGAGCTCCTTTGCTTTTGCGTGAAATTCCAGTGGTTGTTAAGAGCGTTGTCCGTGCAGCCGGGTAATGGCCACCCACCGATTGTCATATTCGACGTGGGCGTGTATAATCGTCCGGTCTTCTTTGTCAAAGAAGACCATACCATTTCACCACTCCTTAAAGTGGACTAAGTTCATAAAAATGGAAATGTACACATGATGGGGATATCTTATATGTATCTAAACTTGTTAACAGTAAGTTCTTTATGCCATCTTTTACACCTAATGCAGAGGATCTTCGCATGAAAAAAGGAAAAATAAGTGCAGGAGAATGACACAGAAATGCACACAGCATTAGGAGTTTGCTTTTGAGCTTGATCCAATGTTCTCTTCATGCTAAATTTAGCCTGTGAATAGGCAGACCATAAGTCTGTCCAGCAAGGACTGTCAGCGATCTGCAATAGAGTGGAAGTTCCAAGTTTATGAAACAGTAAGTCTACAAACTTGATAGACGGACATCTAGAAAAGCATGCATTTTCTGAGGCCACTCTACTGAGTTCCGAAAGAGACTTTGGTCCCTTGTGACCTACCCACTACTTCGTGATCCCAAGTGCTTACTTATATACCTCTACTGCACATACCAAGAAGACTTGGTTCAGGATAAGCCTTATAGCTCATATATGTTTTGCATTTTCCAATGCAAGGGACAAACGATCCTTCAAGCACAGATGGAATGCACAAACAGCTCTCTAATGTTCAGCCTTCCTTGCAGAGCAAGGTCCCATATCCTATACCAATCCGTTGCAGTCACCAGTAGAGTTCTTTGCAGTTAAACTTGCAGTAATGGTGCTTTAGAAAGGCATAGAATTTTGTCAGATAATTTGCAATCTTGCCTCAAAGAGGCTCATGGGACTTCTCATCATCAAATTCAAAACGATAAAGTAATAGCCCTTCCCACTAGCTGACCAAGTCAAGTATATAACATCCATTTATCATGGTGAAGAACGAACTGTAAACTTATGAAGTTGCAGAGGCATAAATCCTTAAAACTTAGAAGTACCTGACCTGTGCAACTATCACATAGCTAATATTATAATCATTTAAGCATATCAAACCCAAAGACTATGAGAAACAACTTATAACCAGAAATGGACTTAAAATCTTATTGATTATAGTAGGATAACATGATCTTACTGTCAATCCTTAAACGTTCTAGAATCACATCTTGTTCCTTTCGTAGACTTCGATCA
This sequence comes from Brasenia schreberi, assembly GCA_036023115.1. Classification (NCBI taxonomy): domain Eukaryota; kingdom Viridiplantae; phylum Streptophyta; class Magnoliopsida; order Nymphaeales; family Cabombaceae; genus Brasenia; species Brasenia schreberi. The sequence goes on from JAYKKT010000048.1 coordinate 5,751,358, forward strand.
GCCTGAAGGTTTCAATAAAATATGCCTCTTAGTCAAAATCTTAACTAAGCAAAATTGGCTTTAGAAAGCCACAAATCCAGGACAAAATGATATCGTGAAGTCTGCTTGTGTACAAAAAGGTTTCAGGTAGGTGCCGAAGATGCAGGATCAGAAAAATAAATGTGTTCTTTCTTTGAAGCAAAAATTGGAAGACCATAACGGTTGATGGCAACCTAAGAAGGTTGATGACAGTAACAGATTCCCACACTCAGTTTCTTAGATTGTAGTGCATGATGCATTATTCAAAGCAAAATTGAAACCTTTATTAAGAGTCAAACAAAGAACTCAAAACCTGAGCGATGACAAAAGCCTTAAGTTAAAAGTTCAGGCACTTACTGTTAACACATGTAGTAGGCACGGGCCACTAGGGCCTGTAAATCACATTGGTCTGGCCAGGCCACCAGGGCTTGGGCCAAGGCCTTGGGGCGCCTAAGTAGCCATTGGGGGCTGACCATCCAACTCCCAACGGCTAGTTGAAGTAGCCATTGGGACTCTCTCTCCCATTTGCTGCTCATCCTCCCACTTGCTGGTGTAATTCTTCTTCACACTTGCTCTATAAATAGAGTTTATTCATTCCTTAATAAACATGTTGTTTTGCGCAACACCTTTGACATTTGTTTTGACTCCTTGATTGTTTCAGCATTTGACTTGTATTGAGCTTTGAAACACCAAGCATTTGGTGAATTGGTTTCTTGGCGACTCTCGGTTTGTACCATTGACGATTGATTGGGATTCCCCAAGTCGATTGAAGAATAGTTTCTTTACATTGTCAGCCCCTATGTTTTATTTCTTATTAGACAAACTTTCGGTCTATATGCCGTAAATTTGATGGGAGTGTTAAGACATGTAATAGGCACGGGCCAGTAGGGCCCGTAAATCACTTTGGCCTGGCCGGGCCACTGGGGCTCAGGCCAGGGCCTTAAGGCCCTGGCTAGCTGTTGGGGGCTGACCATCCAGCCCCCAACGGCTAGTTGATGTAGCCGTCAGGACTCCCTCTCCCATTTGCTGCTTATTCTCTCACTTGCTGCTGTAATTCTTCTTCACTCTTGCCCTATAAATAGATCTTATTCATTCCTTAATAAACATGCCCTTTTGCAGTACCTTGACACTTGTTTTGACTCCTTGATTGTTTCGGTATTTGACTTGTATTGAGCTTTAAACACCAAGCATTTGGTGAATTGGTTTCTTGGTGACTCGGTTTGTGCAATTGACGATTGATTGGGATTCCTCAAGTGAAGAATTGTTTCTTTACACTTAAAACACACATACGAAGAACAAAAACTCTAGAAGCTTAGTATAGTGTTGCCTATCATAAGCTAGAATGAGCCTTAGGAAGACATGGCAAAGCCAGGTCCATTCAGTTTATTCTCTTAGTCTCACTGCGATGACAAGCTACAGATTTGCTTTTCTGCATTTCCATTGCCAACCTTTTTGCTATTTCCTGGCGGAAGACAATAGTCAAGCTCCTCTAGAGATCTTCCTCAGCTTTCTGTAGGAGAAAGCAAGCTAAAAGATTGATCTATTCAACATGATCAACTTATTCAGAGGAGGCATTATATTATACTGACAAAGTATAAAATCTCTCGCTCATCTCTTGGATATCTTCAAGCGTTGTGAAGGAAAGTAACTTAGGCATGAAAACTACAAGGTATTTACCAAATTAAATCAAACACGAAACTTTAAATTTTAAAATGTCAGAATAACCAACCTTCAGTTTATATGACCTTCTTTCAACTAGGAAAACCTTTTTGATATTGTAGCAGCCTGAAAGCATGTGAGCCAAATATCCTCTTCCAGCCCCAAACTCCACAACTGCAGGCATGGTTGCCTTGATTTCACATGAATCATCATCTAGATCTGTTTCAGCTGATCCTGATTCCAATGGCCTTCCTAATAACCCAAAGTTTTCCATGTTGCCAAGGATTGATGCATATTGAGAGACATGCTTTTCTTGAAAGGGTATGTCTCTTCAGTAATATAGCAGTAAAAGTAGTAGCTAAGTAATGCCAGAAAAATCAAGCAGAATCAAGACTTTATCTAACAAATGCTTGATCAGAAAATAAATGTCACAAGTATGTAGCCAAGAAGCAGAAGACATTTTAACAAGCCAAAGCTGAACAGGTACATAAATAGTATGATGTGTGTTATCTAATTCAGATAAAAATTAGACAATTAACTTAACCAGATATAAACTGAAAGAATTATGCCAAATTCACTAAATAGATTTATAAATCACCACAACAACAACAACAACTAAGCGTTTTCCCATACTAGATGGGGTCGGCTACATGGATTCTTTGTTTCCACAGGGCCAAAGTTTATAGCCACTGTTAAAGCCATGAGTCATAAGAATGGCCTACATATTGTACCATTAGGAGTTAGGACATTATGCATATAGGATAAATGGATTTATAAATCACCAATTAATGAAATTCAGCATAACATGCCAAAGGGGCACAATGCATCTAGATGATCAACCGTGAAGTCACAAGTAGCACATTTGATACACGCAATGTACATCAGGTGGGGTCTGCCCGATCCAGTGCAAGTAAGAATAAAAAGGAAAAAAAGAGAAAAGCTTCACCCAGATTGTAGAAAGAAGACCATAGGTTTTCTACCCTCTAAACTCCAATAGAAGGTTAAACCGCATTTAGCCAAGAATGTAACAAACACGATGAGGTTAACACAGATTATGTTCAACAAATATTCACTCTTTAGTCAAACAGAGTATCAGAAAAACATGAGAAGTGTACCCCCTATGCAATAGAGGAGGTGCATCCAGGAAGCAAATTTCTCAGAGGAGTTCGGCCCTGCAGGCTACACAATACCAGTTTAGGCCCATGTCCAAACAGCTGGCAAATAGGTTGTCCAATTTTGGTGCTGACCCAGCAAGCTGAGGAGCCAGACAGCTCGAACATTATTGGATGCATCCAAACTTAAGTTATCCATGAAAAGGGCATTCCTCTAAGTAGATATGTTGAAGTACATTATGCTGAACCATGGAACAGTGCAGTTGCTGACATAGTCAACATCTCATACATTTCAAATATCACAACAATATCAGCAATCTAAGTTTTACCCATATTATGGGCGACCTGTATCAAAATGCCCTTATTTTTAAAATATTATAAATAGTTATTGAGTTTCTTTTTTTATCATTTTAATTCTTATTCATATATATGACTTCAAAATCCTTTTAAAACTATTTTATTTTATGTTTTGTAAGAATTTTGTTGGACTTGGACACTAATCATCCTTTTATTTCCACTTTAGTTTGTATTAAAAAAAAAGATCTAAGGCATCAGCTATAACTTTTAGAAAACATTTCATCAAAAAAACATCACTGAGAATTTGCTGAGGATGAGCAACTATGCTTTCTGAACCAATTGAGATGACCCAAGACCAACACCATGATCTTGAACTACTCATCTTGCTCCATGTTGAAACTTGGAGATATGAGTCCTATTCTTCGTGAAACTAGCTAAGCAAAAATTATATGCATCAGTGTTATCCGTATATGTATCGTATCGTGGGAAGGTAACCTATATCATATGATATAGATTATTATGTCGTATCGTACGATACGGCCAAAAACAATAAAAAACTTCTTTGTTTGTGGGTTTCTGGCGTCTGTTCGCCTCTCTTCACTAACAATAACACATCACTGGAGTGTGAGACTCAATAATCAAAGACATGGAGCTCATCGTTTTGCTTACATATGAAAATGAGCAAATGTGCTAACTACATATACAAAGATAGCAGTTTGTTAATTTTGATATATTAGAGGAGTGAATTATAGAAGATAATGAAGAAAATACACTCCTAACCGAAGAAGACATTGCAAAGCGCAACAACATCATCAAGGAGATGAAGATTTTGATTTTGAAGAAGAAAGGTGGTAAGAACCTTCAGCAAGGAGAAGATGAAGATTATTGTGTTGATGATCCTGATTATAATATGTAAATGTAAATGTATTTCATTTTTTGCTTCAAAATATATAATTTTTTTAAATTGTTCAACGGTGAATGATCAATATGTACTAAACTTTAAATTATATGAATTCTTTGAAATTATCATGTTTTTGACTTTTTCTGATTTTTTTGGATTTTTTCTATTTTTTCTGATTTTTTTAGATTTTTACTAATTTTTTAATATTAAAGTACGATATGCTGCTATAAGATATGCCCGTATCATGGACCAAAACAATACACGATACGATACGCGTCAAACAACACTGATATGCATCCCCTAAAAAAGCCAAGAAGAATAATTACGCGTCAAACAACACTCATATGCATCCCCTAAAAAAGCCAAGAAGAATAATTTAGGAGATTTGACAATGACTTGTCAAAAGTTTCAATTGCTAAATGGTCATATCTCCTTCCAGAATTCAAAATAAATACTCTCACTCCCATCATCGTGGATTCTGAAAACAATTACTTTTGATTGCTTTGACTTGTATTGAAACAATACATACCGATTTAACTCTTTCTTCAACCATCTGTCACAAGCTTTAGGTATCACATAAGAGTCCTCCATATGTAGATAAATGGCACGGTGTATAGACTTAATTTTGTCCAGAAGTGCGAAAAAGTCTGGCACCCTCAGCTTGTATATTGCAGCTCGCTTCATGTCAGAGGTGATGACTGAATCTCTGGAAGAAGATTTCGATAAGTAGTTGTTGCTCTTCCCACCTCGAGGTAGAGAAGCACATTCAGAAGGCAGGACATTATCGGCAGACTCAGATGTGCAGCAAGCTGAGTTGAAAGGAGAGATCCTTCCATCCTCATTCTCTTCTCCAGAATTAATACCCTTCATGTAGAATGACTGAGTTTTTAAAGCTTCTACTTGTTTGTGCAATGGGCATTTTCTCATGTGGGCTTCGAGATTTTCTTGTAGCACAGAGCTGTAGAACATGTCATATCAAATCACCTCGAAATACATGTCAATTCATGTAAAAAGGGACTGGAGACTTATAGCTGAGAAATATATTCAAATGACGAAGAACAAATCAATTATTTATCAAAAACGACAGAAAAAATCAATAAGAAGCATGTGCCGATCGCAGCTAAATGAAAATATTACCAAAACTCTGGTAAACTTGCAATTGTTGAAAAAGAAACATACATGTTATAACTAAATGATAGAAACATCCAAAAACATCACTTTCCACAAAACAAGTGAAAGCAAACTAAGAGCAACAGTCTGGTTTCTCAGAATCCCAACTAATCAGAAGGGTTAAGCAACACAGTGTGCTCGCTACCAATTACAGCTTGCGGTTGACCACACCATTAAGCAAAAGCACTGGACCGCTACCACATATTTGAGTTAAACATAAGACAGGAATAAAAAGATTACGCAAAGGAAGGGTGGACAAGAAGTGCTTCCAAATTATAAACGATGAGAACCAACAACGGGAGCAGAAAAAATCTTAATCTCCCTGTTCCGCAGGAAAAGAGAGATGGAACCAAAGCAGAGCATGAAATAAAGAAAGAAATGGACTTACTGAGAGGGGTCGATTGGGCAAGGAACCCTGCGTTCCTCTGTCTTGGGGTTGTGATTTCCACAAAAACTGCGAAAGATAATCCGGTAAGAAAAGCAAATGAAAAAGTTTGCCGAGTTGTAGAAATACTGCAGAGTGAAAGAAATATACTGGGAGCCCTTGAGAGCAGAGTTGGCACAGTAACGATTCTTCTTGCAGAGGAAGAAGCTGCACCGGCCTTCCATCTCTCGCTCGCTCGCTCGCTCGCTCGCTCGCTGCACAATGAGTCGGGAGGGACACTCGGGCGGGACACCAGGGTTCATCAAAACGGACCGTCATCTCAGTCGGGCCTTGACACCAAAAGTACCGTACATTAAACGTTATAGTGTATATTATAGTGTACGTCTTATACACAGCTGCTACGCGCATCCACTGATTCTGCTATTCACATGAACATGAGACATTATAATGTATAGCTCTTATACCTAGCTGCTACGCGCACACCCTGGTTCTCTTAGCAAACCCTCTTTCTCTTTCCCCTCCCTGTTCCTGTCTCTTCCTGCGCTCTTTCTCCTCTCTTCCGTCTTTCCACCGTCTTCCCCCTCTTTCTCTTGCTTACTAAACACACGTCTCGCCGCCGTCACTACCAGTCGGTACGAAGTACGTTTTCCGCTTTGTGTTTCCCTCTCTCCCCCTCTTCTGTTCAGTTTCAAAACTGAGACGCGCCGGAATGCAGATCGGTACGAAGTACGTTTTCCGCTTTACGTTTTCCGCAACGATCGTGAGTTTATATTGTTGAATGCAATTGATATAGTTTTTCTTGAGTCAATACATTTATTATGTACACGACATATTGCAAAGAATATTGAAAGACATATTACCATGTTGAATAGAAAGAAAGAATATACCACTATATTTTGGTGTTAGTTGGAAGAAAGTTGTTAAGTTTAAACATGAGAGAATTTATACCAAGCAGTTAGGTTTATTAGAAGCAAAGGGAAAGAATTTTCTTACCATAGCATCTTATGTTAAAACACAATGGTTGGATTCAGATAAGGAAAAGATTGTGTCAATATGGACTAATCGGATTTTGAATTATAGCACTCACATAACTAACATATATGAAAGATATATGTGTGTGAATATATGTGTGTATGTATATATACAAGTGCATATATATTTGTATTAGTTATATATATACATAGAGTATTGTTTACAATACACAACTATGTTCCAATGAGATTGTTTATGGTATTTATAGGATCAAGAGTGCATATTCAAGGTTGAAATGATTTATTGACTGCTCAACTTAAAAGTTTGATACGTTATAGACCAACTCTATTCAATGATTGGATTATAAATTAGGGCTATGAAGGAATTATCTGAGCAATGTGAAATCATCAACAATACTATCTTATAGATTTCTTTGAGCTTGTGAAGATGCTAAAGATAAGGTTTTCTGGTATTACACTTGATTTAATCATAAAAGAAGTTAATTAGGGAGAAGTTCTTTTGGATCCAATAATATGCAGATGTAACATGCAATGTTCACATGGGTTACCATGTGCTCATTAGGGGTGTTCACGGTTCGGTTCAAGCCTCAACCTCAAACTTAATAGCTAAGTTTTTTTCTAAACTTTTAGAAAACTAAACCAAATCGTGCTATGGCTAGAACATAACTTCAGGCTCCAAATTGGTTCGGTTTTAAACCATGGTTCTACTAGTTAAAGTATTTTGCTTATTTGGATATATGATTCATGTTTTATGTGTATATGAGGTTATAAAACTCATATATATATATATATATATATATATATAAACTTTATATGTATATTCATATTTTATATGTATATAAGGTTATAAAACTCAATAAATTATAAAAATTATATATATAAGTTTCATAAACTTATATGCACATAAAATGTGAATATATATAATGGTTTGGTTCCAACACGGGAACCGTGAACCAAGCTGCCAGAAATTTTTTTAACTAGAACTGAACCAAACCGAACTGTTGGTTCTAGTGGTTCCTTGAATACTCATAGTGCTCCTATGATATTCATTTTGTTGAAAGCATGTCAAAATATATATTTGTCATCCATTGATCCATTATAATGGAAGCTCTAATTAGAGGCAATGGCATGATATACTTAACAATGAAGATCCACCATGGGAAAAGAAAATTGAAGTAATGGAAAGTTTTCAATAGTTAAAAAACCACGTAAAAAATCCTTAATCCATATCTTTGCAAGAGTCACCTATTTGTTGTCTTAAAGGTCAAGTATATAGAAAATTTACAAAGCATTGTTCTCATGGGAGTATTTTAAAAAGAGTATTTATTAGCATAAATTTACTTCTACATGAAGTTCTCTAGTTTCAAGACATCAAAGTTGTAGCCACGGACATGTGGTGACTTTAAAACTTCAACCTTGTTCATCATCATGGAGTATTTGTCCATTGAATGGTATAGGGATATCCTATGATACCATATGTTGCTATCATAGGAGATGATAACTATGAATGTCAAGCTATTTGAGAGATTTTAGGAAAATGGGAGGCATATTGGGTTAAGATTCAAAAGGAGTGTTTGATAGAAGTACATATAAATCATGATATATACTTCTCATTTTTTATAGAAGAGGGCAATATCGAGAGAATTTTATATCATATTGCTTGCAATACTTTTCCATATTGACTAAGTGGATGTCAATGCTTGACTTGGGTTTGGTAATTTCTGTGTGATGGAATACTGCTTTCGTATTGCTTTTCAAGATAGGTTCATTAACATTTCTTTCACTATTTTTAAATGGCAGCTATCTACCACCATATGACATGTGGTATATATCTTATAGTTATTCAAGATGACTCTTCTTAGAGTATCTAGTGTTACAACTTCTAGTTTGTATTTCTCTAGCAAATGTAGATGCTTAACTTTCATTGTATTTTGTTGCATTTATATATGGTCAATGAAGCCCTCGTGCCACCTATATGTCTTATGTGAAAATGAAATCATTATCAAGGTGTTGTTAGTTGAAACTTATCATTGTACATGCATATTATTGAATATACAAAATTGATGGAACCATTGTTGATACTATTCATCATATAGACAAATATTTCTCACTTATGTATTTGATATATGTTAAATCTTATGTATTTATTTATTTGATCATAAATAATGTGTTGTACTTATGTTTATAGGATTTAATATGATATCGCTCTTTGTCCATTTAGTTGAAAACAAGAGTAAGAGAATATGGTTGAATATTGTAACTATAAAAGATCCATCACCATTTATATCAATTGAAAATTTAAAGTCAAATAAGATCCAATTGAAAATGAATTTGGTTTCGACAAAGGAAGAAGTTGGGCTTTGTAAATGTGAATTTTTGTTTCAAAGCTTATGTAGAGACTCAAAACTCAATTCAAAACTACAAGTGTGTGAGCGTGCCAGCTAGTTTTCTCAAATTAGCAAAAATAATTTTTTGACTTCTTTGACGATTATAAATAAGTGAGTTCTCTTTTATGTAGGCCTTTTTGAACCGATGCTCAAGGGTCAGCCTAGATGCTTGAAAATTTGTCTTAGGATTTGGTAAGTTTTCGAAACAAATTTTCACTTAAAAAGCCTCTCCAAAATCGTGTGATCTTTCTCTTGACAAAATTTTGGGTTCAAATCTGAAAAATAGAAACAATTATATTTCCAACAACAAATGTTCTTAATTTTTTTTGTATTTTGCTTATCTCCCAAAATCCTAAAAAATTTATCTGAGATAGGAACCGGAGTGGAGTTTATTGAGAGATTTTTGTTTTGGTTTTTGGTTCTAAAGATGAACAAAATTAAATCAATGAATTTCTCAGCCTTCGAACTCGGTACAGACCCTATGACAGAAATACAGAGGCTTAAATAAACACTTATATCTCTGTATATAGTTGTTGGAATTTTATGCAACTGGTCAAGTTGGAAAGTTATGACAATAAGATTTCTAACAAGACAATTTTTAGAGTTTTTGGATCTCTATGGACAGAGTTAAGGGATTTTTACCTAAGCTCAATTGCAGGTTGTGTAGTGCAAACAGGTTCTGTCTCATTTTTTTCGGTTTTCCTAATTTTATTCACAACCTTGGCCAAGTCTAAAATTCTTGAAAATTTTATGGACTATTGGCCTGTGTGTAATTGAAGTGTGGATCAATTTTTAGAAATTTATACTTATGTATTCGGGCTGAAAAAATCAATTATCGGATGGATGCAAAATGTTAAAAATAGAGTTTTCTGTTTTAATAGTCTAATGAATGCATCCGATTGATCTTTAATAGTTTATATGTTCATCTAAAGAAATTTTCACTTAAGGAGTTTATTTTATAAGAGAGAAAGTGTAATAATCAAGAGAAATTATCATATAGCTTAAGCATAGAAGAGATTAGAGAGTATAAGATTATAATGTATATTCAGGTAGAAGCAACCACAAATCAAACAAATGGTAGATGATTTTACTTTTGCTCTTTGATGAAAATTTGCAACACCTTCCCTCAAATATTACAATGATTTGGAGACAAATCCTCCTTAATTACAACATGAATTGAATTGAATTGAAGAAAGGAAAGAGAAAGGAAGAAAAACAACCTTGATTGAAGACCTTGGAATTGCTTGGAGATTGACGACTTGGGGGCGACACCTCCACTCTTGGGGAACTCCTCCTCCTTTTTCCTCTCCTCTTCTCTCTCTCTCTTTGCTGAGATTTTCTCCCTTAATTTTTTTTTGGGTTTTCCTCACTTTGCCTCCCTTAGACCAGCCCCTCAAGGCTCCTATTTATAGATTTCAAGGGGCCATGGGTTGGGCATGGAGCTTGATATTTGGTTCAATTTTGATCCAAATTCATTTTGAAGGTGCTGGTCACATGGGAGCACGTGGATGGTCTCCATTTTGGTCAAGTATGAGTCTTGGTGTGGCCCTAGGCTATGTGCATGCCACTCGCTCCCTTGCTTAGCTTGATTTGGTGCAGTCTTGCTTGTAGCTCGTGGCTAGGTGTAGCCCACCACTTTAGTGCATGAGTAGGCCCTTGATGTAGCCAATCAATCCTTGTTTTTTCCTTGACTTTGACCCTTCTTGACTTGATCTAGCCCTTGACTTGATCACTTATTCTTCTTGGTGCCACTTTTGACTCAACCTTGATCTTGATATGTCTTGGTCGGTTTGGTGTACCCTTTCAATTTGAATTTGACTTTGGCTTCTTGACATGGCTCTTTCTTGGTTTGAGCTCGTCTTGCACTTGGTCTTGTATCCATTTTGATTTTATTTAATTTCGGGCTTGTGGCATGTACCCGCTTGATTTAGTTTTGGGCTTGATCATGAGCCCAATTTGACTTGATTTTGGCCTCATCATGAGCCTATCTTTGATTTGGTTTTTGGGCTTGATCATGAGCCCAATTTAACTTGGTTTTGGGTATGGGCTAGTTCCATGTGTCGCCCAATTTGACTTGAGTTGAATTTGATTTGATCAATTTATTGGAGGACCTCCATTTCTTTAGGGCTCTCCTACTTTCACCTTAACCTTCAAGAATTCTGCTTTACTTGATTCTCTTTTTTGTTTAAGATTTATGGTTTCAAATATTTTCCTTTTCATTATCTAAAACCATTTCAATCGAGATATATTTGAAAACATCGAGATTTAATGAAATCTTCAAATATTCTTTTTGGAAAACAACTAAGTCTCATTCGTAGTGTTTGTTTGCATCTGTAACCTGCTTTCGCTCAGTGAATTAGTCTTTACTGTTTCAACCATTTTAACCCTTTGTTGGGTTTAGGGTCTCGAACCTCTTTAACCCTTTGGTGTAGGGTCTCAAACTGCTTTAACATTTTCGATGAGTGTATGGTCCCGGAGTTAGACTATCCTCGATCGGGTGAGTTTTTGAGGTCTGGTTTTATATTTGTTTTGTTTTGGATTTCAAAGGTTTTTAGAATTTTGTAATTTTAACATTTTGCAAACATTTTGTGGGTTAGATCCCTAATGTCTCATTTTCATTTGTTTCTTTAAAAACTTGTTTGAAACCATTCTTTCTTTGAAGGCAATCATTTGAAAAAGCAAAATCCTATCAATTTGGCTTTGAGGGCAAAGTAGCCATTTTTTTGAACTTTTGTCAAAATTTGATTTTTTTGAGAGGAATGAAATGTACTCTTATTTTGAGGCTGCTACAAAATTTTGGGGTGAAAATGAGTTCATTTAAAGTGTCTTTATTTGAAAAACTCTTAAAAGACCCAAAACTATAATTTTTCTTCAAAAGGCAAAATTTCTAAAATATCAAATCTTTTGAAAAAAAAATTGGATGTTTGCAGGCTTGAATTAGGCTCAAATGGATTTGGACCAAGATTTGATTTTGAAACATGTGATTGAACCCGATCCATAGCAAAATGGGTTTTGGAGATCTAGGTCAAGAGGGATGGATCAAGTTGATCCCAAAATAAATGGGATTTGATGTAGGTTTCAAAGGACATAATTCAATGGGTGGATCAGGTTCAATCGATTAGACCCGATCTATTCCATTTTCAAAGAAGATGGGTTAGGGCTCCATTAACAGAATTATTATTCATACACTCTTTTTTACAAAAAATCCAAAATTACCCTGTTGCAAATTCTCTCTCCTCTCTTCCTTCTCACCAGTTTTTCCTTGTTCCCTTGTTTTTTCTCCTCTCGATAATCCATGTTGGCTTCTCCTTTCGTCCCGACAACCTTTATCGATCTTTGTCTCTCTGACAATCTCTTTTATTGTCATTGTCTCTCAATCTTATCATCTTCAACTCTCTTTTTTTGAAATTTTCATGAATGATTTTTTTCGAACTGCTTTCTCTTTTATTCTTAATCTCCATCTTGATTTAAACATAAATCTCACAAAAATGAATAGAAAATAGAACTCTAATTCATTGGTAATGATGAATGTTTGTAATGAGGAAATAAATCGGTGAGCAACGATGAGACGCGCTTAAGACACATTTTACTATTTGAAGAGAAATGCACTGGGAATGCATCTTTATCCTAAAGATGACGTGATTGAACTATGTCCCTCTTATGATCGATGATAAAATGTACTTAAGATACATTATATTAAAATGATAAACGCGTCTTGGGCTCGTTGTTGTTCGAAGGTTGACGTGCACTCGATGATGGTGTTCACAACAAAAATGGAAGAGAAAAAAATGAAAAGGATAATTTTGGAAAAAGGATAAAAAGGGTGTATGAATAGTAGCACCCCTCGATTAAATGCATGAGGAAAGAAGTTGTAGTGGAAGAGAAAAGAGGGAGTGGTAGTAGGTAGGTGATGGCAACAATGATAGAGGCCAAAGGGGGTACGTTGAGTAGTGGATGGAAGTGGCAATGTTGTTGATGGTTGGATGACAGACGGAGATAGAGGAGGGTGGTGATGATGCAAGGGAGCTAAGATCTCTATTCCTTCTTGTTTTTGGTGTTAATAGGGTTTCCAAGTGTGGGAGCTTGATGAAGGTTTAGGCAATGGTAGATCTGGTCAAGGTAGAGTAGCTAGACTTCAAGCGTATGGTGATGGGGTTGAGTTTTGTGGAATAACAAACATAAGAGAGGTGGTTTCAATGGCTTGGGGGAGCTAGAGAGGCGGTAGGCCATAAAAGCTTGGTCATGAATGGTGTTGGTGGCTACTGATGAGGGCATATAGCGAGGATTTGGTTGGGTTGATAGAGGTATTAGTAAAGGGAGGGAGCTGGTGAGGCAAAATGGCAAGCCAATGATTGAAGGGTGGAGCAAGCTGAATCGAGGCAAGCTTACATTCGGTATGCTCAAACGAGTGAGAGAGATCCAATTGAATCTTCCTTTTGTTTTTGAAAGATTTATAGGAAAAGTTGATTAAGAAGAATATGGTGTAAGAGCTGAAGCAAACCAAGTGGATAATAGGAAAAGTTAATATAAATCTTTGTTTTTATAAAAGAGTGTATCTCATGAAATCTAGAAAGGGTCCCCCTCTTTTCGGATGTGCTTGTTACAAAGGCCGAACCAAGTGGACACTAGTTACTCTATAACATGCCTCAAACCTATATATATAACATGCCTTGCAAAGAGATCTTTAGAAATACCTTTAGGTAAGAGGTCAACCAAGATGTCTTTAGTTGGCATACATGATATAGATATTTCATTCATTTTAAGTATATCATGAACATAATGGTATTTATCCATTATGTACATACTTCTGAACCTAGCAACCTATTTTTGATCAATGTGGTTATTACATTATTGTTACAATAATAACAATTGGCTTGTTAGTTACATTAAGCTTCAAATCACATATAAAGTAGTTTATCCAAACAACACTAGTTGCAACCATAACGTAAGCAACACACTCATCATCTTGTGTATACAATACTACAAAATCATATTTCGTGCAAGTTCAAGAAATAGCACCACCTTCAAATAAGAATATTTAATCAGAGGTTTATTTGTTATCATCATCAAGACAATCAACCTTATTCAGTTTCACCCCTTTAGTAATAAGTGTATTTGCAGGTTTGCACTCACCCATTCTAAACTTCTTGATCATATAATCAATATATCACTCTTGACTCACACACAAAAGTTTAGATTTTCTATCTCTAGAAACTTTTATACCCATAATATTAGATGCTTCTCCTATATCCTTCATCTCAAACTTTGTGTTCAACTATGACATAGTTTTAACAATCATCTCATTGTTATTCCTCATCAACAATGTCATCTATATATAATGATAGAATGACAAAATAACCCACTATTCCGAATACATAGTGATTATGTTCATTAGCACAAACCCAAGTTTTAATATGATATTTTGAAAAGTCAAATACCATTGACAAGGTAAGTGTTTAAGAACATATAGGGATTTCTTCAACCTATATACTTTATTTGTCTGGCCTTCAACCATATACCCTTCCAACTATTGCATATAAATGATTTTATTTAAATCATCATTTAATAAGATAATTTTTACATCAAGTTAATATAAATCCAAATCACAAAATACAGAAATAGTCAAAATAATTCTTATGATGCAAATTTTGCAACAAGAGAATATATATCTACATTATTTATCCACTCATTTTGCGAAAATTCCTTTGTAATCAACTTCACCTTAACTCTGTCGATTCATTCATCAATTTTATATTTCTTTTTAAGAACTCATTTAAAACCTATGATTTTCCTTCCTTTACTGGCAACTCCTAGACTTGGTTTTTCTAAATGGATTCAATTCTCATCCATTTATTTTTTCTCAATTTGATGATTTAGATGAACTAATAGCCTTGTTAATAAATCAAGTTATAATTCAACTCATCTAAATCTATTGAATTATGCATTTCTTCTACGAGAATGTGTGATAATCCTTTAAGTAGTACTTTATGACCCTAGATCTTTTATGCCACTTAAAGTTCGAGTTTTTAGAATAAGGGTTTTTGGATCACTATCCATATGTTCAAATGATGATAGATCTAGATACACTAGATTATCAGTACTTTCATCATCATTTTCAATAATATCATTATTATATCCTTTAAGAGTTCAATGTCACTATTTTTTATTAAACCATGGTCTTTATTATAAAATATATATTCCTTGCAATCTTTTGGGTATCTTACAAAATACATCTCAAGGACCTATTGTATATCTTGTGTCTAGATTGATCAATGGTCTTTACATGAGCAATAGTTCCTCACCTCCTTAGATGATACATGTCTAATTTTATGTCAAACCACATCTCATATGGGTACATAATACAACCTTGTATGATACTCTAGTTAATATATACATGATTATAGTTATTGCTTCTTCAAAAAAACCTAGGTAGAGAAGATCTATTAACATGAACCTATTCATATTCAATATGGTCATGTTATGCCTTCAACTACATCATTTTGGTAAGGTGTCCTAGGCATGATATTTTGTTTTGAAATATCAATGTCTTTATATTATTCAAGAAATTCTAAATATGTGGTCACTGCCTCTATCATATCTCCAAACTTTAATTGTATAACCCAATTAATTATCAATTTGTTGCTTATATCTAGTCCTCAGATTTATGTGATAAGAGATACAAATATCTATATCTCGAATAATAATCTATAACAATTATAAAATAAACCTTCCCGTGATGAGACCTTACCTTGAAAGGTCCATATATATTTATATTAATGATTTTTAATAGGATTGTTGCTTTAGTTATTTTTTTAGGTAAAGGTTTTCGTGTCATTTTTCCTTGTATACGGGTTTCATACTTATTAAAAGTATTTTCTTAAAACCCAAACAATAAGTCAAAGTTGACTAATTTTCTCAACTTATTCAAACTTATATACCCCAACCTTTTATACGAGACATTCACACCAATAATAATGTCACAATCAATATACGTAGAAGAAGATGATGTTTCATTTTTATTAACATTGAGTTTAAACAACCATGTTCTGAATAAAAATTATTAGAAAATGTTATCTTAGCATTTTTACTACAATGACTTTTTAAGTACAAACCTAACCTCAAATCCTTTCTTAACAAGTATAGCCACATACATTAGAGTGTGTCAAATAGATGGTATAACTAGTATATCAATAAGTACAAAAGGGGTGCCTCCTATTACAATTCTTAAGGATCAAACTCATACAAACATCAATAAAGAGTTATTTCTTATATACAACCAATGTTCTATAGACTTGTATTCTTTTAGGCTCATAGCTCCCGCCTTCCTCTATAAAATATATCAGGTAACTCTAGAATCTATTCACCTGCCAATTACGGGGCGGTTCATGTAAAAACATTCAGAAATGACATGGATTACGTCTTGGTTTCTCTTTCTGTTGTGGTAGTTCCTTTCAAAGTATTAATTTTAGTACACTTGAAGCACTTGATTCGAGAAGTGTATCTTTGTGATTTCTTAAATTTTTAACTACCTTTTTTATTAAATTTCTAAATTTCTTATTTGATTTCTTTTTATCATTGTTGATTTTAGAGTTAGACACTAAATCGTTCTTAGTTCAGAGCACTTTATTCTTTCTATTTTTGTTCATGTGTTCTTCCTCAATATCACGTTTAAGAGGGAGTTTAGAAAGGATAAAGTCGAGTCCTAACCCAAGAGTTGATGTTACCTATAAATGTGAATTTTATTCCAAAGCCTATGTAGAGACTTGAAATAAACTTCTCAACCTACTTCATTTTTGTGTGAGCGTGATAGCTAGTTTCTAAAACAAGCAAAGTTATAAATCTGACTTTATGAGGCGATTGTGGCTAAATGGAATTTTTTCGTTATAGGCCTTCTTGAACCGATACTCAAGGGTCAACCTAGTCACTTTGAGAATTTATTTGTACCGGTGTATGTTTCCAAAATTCACATTGAAAGATGGTTTTGAATCAAATCGAACTCGTGCACTTAATCTAGAGATTGAAGATTTTTAAGTTCTTAAAAACAGAAACTGGTTCTGTTTTCAGAACTTATTTCCAAAATGTTTTTGGCAACTTAGAGATATCCAAAATTCATGAAAACTTTACAGAACATAAAATAGAATGTGGAGATTCTAAGCCTATTTTTATTTTGTGCTTTAGTGTTGGAGATTTGCAGAATTAAATCCGAAAAAGACTACTCAGGCATTTTATGATATTTTATTACAAAAACATAGAGGCCTAAAAAAACCTTTGTATCTCGGTGTTATGAACTTCAAATTGTATGATTTTAGTCTTGTTAGAAATCTATGGATATCACATTTCTAATGAGACTAATTTTATAAATTTTGGTTCACTATAAATAGAGTCATGAGACTTTTACCCAACCCCTGTTGTAGGAAAACAAATTGTGTAGAAACAGAATCTGAACTAGACCAATCTTTTCCTATTTTATTCACGAGTCTACTATTGAGAAATGTCAAGTCGTGTCCCTGTAATGAGTTAAGTTGTGTAAAAGAATCCTGTGTAATGTCAGTTGGTTCATTTGAGTCTTATGTCAACTTAGAAATTATTGATTCTAAGTAAGGGTAGATTAGGAAATTAAGTTAGACAGCAGGTATTAATAGGTGATTAGGGTTGAGTAGGGAGAATATGAAAGGTAAGGGGAGACGGCAGCAAGAGGGTTGCCGATTAGGTTCTTGTGGCAGATTGGAGGCGGAGGAATGCCTCCAATCTGCTATATTCTGTAAGCCTTTCTCGTATGTGAATAAGAAGAAGTTTATTTTATCATGGTATCAGATGTCACCCGTTTTCTTTGGGATTTCTGCGCGCGCATGTGAACCCTAGAACTCAGATCTTGCCGCTGACATCCATCTTGCCAGCGCCACCCAGCATCTTGCAGAAAACTGATTTTGCGTGAGAGATAGGTTCCCGTGCAGTCGGTCAGCAGAGTGATCAGCCGTGCACTTTTGTTGGGCAGTCGAGCCTCCTGTCCAGCCGTTGTCGTGTCTTCTTTGTGTAGCAGCAAGCCACCGTGTGCCGCAGAGTGGCGTGAAGTGCCGCAGCAGGAACCTCCGCAGCTGTCCTCATCGTCAGTTTTTTTTTTCGTCAGTTTTTTTTCGAGCCCCATCTGCATATCGTGCGGCTCCTACTGCACCTGCTCCTTCATCTCCTTTGGCATTTTCTGCAGATTTCAATCTGCATATCGTCATTTTTTTACTCATCGATATTGGCCCCTGCCTAATTGTTCTTCGTGGTCATTTGTTGTTTGTCCTACATGGTTGCCAAGGGTAAAGGTCTTGATCTTTCCTCATCTTCCAGTGACTCCTCTAGCTACTTTGACAAACCAGATCCGCTACAGATTACCTCTACTAAACTGGATGGACGTAATTACATGGAATGGGCCCGCTCTGTTGAACTTGCCATAGTCGCCAGGGGGAGATGGGAACATTTGATGGGGCACTCTCCAATGCCAGCTCTCCATGACAGCCTGTATTCCATCTGGAAAAGAGACGATGCCTTAATCTCATCATGGTTGCTCCAGTCCATGCTTCCCTCCATCGCCAAAACTTTTATGTTTTTAGAATCTGCCCATGCCATTTGGTGTGCTGTTGCCGAGGCATATTCCCGAAAAAAGAATGTGGTTAAAGAATATGAGATTATGGAACGCATCAGAAAGTAAACAAGCCAATCGCTCGATTAGCACATATTATGCCGATCTCTGCGGCCTTTGGGATGAACTTTTTTACTACACTAACATCCAGTGTTCCAGTTGCTACACTAAACGACAAGCTGCGATTGAGAAGAAGAAAGTCTTTGATTTATTGTGGGGGGTGAATCCTGACTTTGAGTCCGTCAAATTAAATATCTTGGGCAAAGACGAACTTCCGTCTTTGGGCACAGTTTACTCATTATTGATCAGAGAAGAAGATCGTAGGAATCTCAAGAAGGATCACCTAGTGACTTCAAATCAGCATGCACTTCATGTTAGAGACGACACTTCCTCGCTTCGTGGCTGAGGGGGCTTTCAGCCTCGTGGCCGTGGTCATGGTAGAATGACTTCTGAAGACCGAAATAAACTTGTATGCTCCCATTGTGGCAAATCCCGGCATACCCGTGATCATTGTTGGGAATTACATGGTAAACCAGATTCTTATAGAATGCGGAATCCCTCAGTCCACTCTGCCGACAGTTCTACTACTACATCTGATGGACTTCAGGAAATTCTTAAACGCCTTGAAGGTCTTGAGCAGAGATTCACTGACAAACCTTCCCACACTCACGCTTCCATCGCGCATGCTACACACAGTGTCACGGGTACTCCTCTCTCTTCTTCCACTTCCAAAACGTGGATAATTGATTCCGGGGCTACGGATCATATGGTTGGCAACTCCTCATCCTTTGCCACTTATCAGCCTCTTCGCGATAAGGCACCCATTAAATTGGCCGATGGCTCACTCACTTATATGATTGGACAGGGCACTGTATCTACATGTCTTTCTGCTTTATCTTCTGTCTATCATGTTCCCAGTTTTCCCATCAATTTACTGTCTGTTAGCTCCTTAACTCGTCACTTGAATTGTTGTGTGATTTTTCATCCTACTGGTTGTGTCTTTCAGGATCTGAAGATGGGAAAAATCTTTGGACATGGTAAACTACAAAAGGGACTATATATTCTTGAAGATTTCTATCCGCCTTCTACCTCCTACTGTGCTCCTGCTTCACCTTCTACGGATGCAGTTCAACGTCTTTGGCATTATCATCTAGGTCATCTTCCAACGTCCAAAATTCCATATGTAGTTCCTAGTTTTAGAGTCCAGTCCAATAAATTTTCGTTCGATTGTGACGTCTGTCAACTTGGGAAACATCAAAGGACATCATATCCCTTGAGTGATTTTCGCTGCTTACAGCCTTTTGAACTTATTCATTCCGATGTATAAGGTCCCAGTCCAGTCACCTCTGTGCTTGGTCATAAGTATTTTGTATCCTTCATTGATGATTGTACTCGTCTTACCATTGTTTACTTAATGAAATCCAAGTCTGAAGTTGCATCCATTTTCCCTGTTGTGCATAAATTGATTTCTACTCAATTCAATGCCACTGTTAAAATTCTTCGGTCAGATAATGGAGGAGAATACGTTGGGACTCAGTTGACCACTTATCTTCAAACCCATGGTATTGTTCATCAAACTAGTTGTCCATACACCCCTCAGCAGAATGGTCTTGCTGAACGGAAGAATCGTCATATTCTGGAAGTTGCCCACACCCTTCTACTTCAGAGTCATGTTCCTAAATTCTATTGGGGTGACGCTGTCCTGACCGCGGTTTATCTTATAAATCGCATGCCCACAGATATTCTTCAGGGAGAGAGTCCTATGCATACTCTTAACCCAGCCTCCAAACCATTCCATCTCATCTCCCGTGTCTTTGGTTGTACCTGTTTTGTCCATATTCCTCTTCCCCATCGGGATAAACTTGCTGCAAAGTCTGATAAGTATATTTTTCTGGGCTACTCACCCTCTCAAAAAGGATATAAATGTTATGATCCCTTGCTTCACAAACTCTATGTTTCCATGGATGTTACTTTCTTTGAATTTACCCCTTATTATTCACCTTCACCTGCGCACACTACTACTCCGAGTTGTGTCCTACCACTAGTTCCTAGTGAGGGGGAGTATCATGACCTCGTTGAGAGCCCGAATGACACCACACAACAATCCAAAGAGATTTTGAAGTACACGAAAGGACAGCGGAAGATTGTGTACCCTCTAGCAGCACCATGTACTGAAGAGATTTTCCCTGAATCAGATCCTCGAGGGCAAGTAGACAGTGACCTAGAGATTCCTATTGTTGTTCGCAAAGGTAAGCGTGCATGTACACGATATCCAATCTCTAATTACATTTCATATGCCAACATGTCTCAGAGTTATCAGAACTTCATTATGAATGCTGAAAGACATAAGATTCCCTCAAAGTTTGAAGAAGCAATCAAGTGCTCCTTATGGAAAGCTGCAATTGAGGAGGAGTTGACTGCACTGGTTAAAAACCATACATGGACCATCACACAGTTACCTTGTGATAGGCATACAGTAGGATGCAAATGGGTATTTACTATTAAATATAAGGCAGATGGAACAGTGGAACGATATAAAGTTAGATTGGTGACTAAAGGATACAGTCAGTCATATGGCATTGATTATACCGAAACCTTTGCACCTGTGGCTAAACTTACATCAATCAGAATCTTTATGAGTATGGCAGCAAATTTGGGATGGGACCTATGGCAATTAGATGTGAAGAATGCTTTTTTACAGGGTGACTTAAATGAAGAAGAATACATGGAACTACCTCCAGGACTACCCAACCATTTGTCATCTTCAAATAGAGTTTGTAAACTCAATAAAGCGATATATGGGTTGAAGCAGTCACTAAGAGCCTGGTTTGATAAATTCAACAAAGCAGTTTGTAGTTTGGGATACTGCAAGAGTCTCAACGATCATACAATATTCTTCAAAAGGGGGACAAAGATATCTATCCTCGCCGTTTATGTTGATGATATTATTGTTACAGGAGATGACCTTGAAGAAATATCAAAGTTGAAAATGAGCCTTCATAAATTATTTGACATTAAGGATCTGGGCAGACTTCATTACTTCTTGGGAATAGAAGTTCTTTACTCTGATAAAGGTATATATTTGACTCAGCGAAAATACTTGATGGATCTCCTTGAAGAAACTCAAATGCTTGAATGTAAACCTAGTGATATTTCAATGGAGGTAAATCAGAAATTTTTTAATGGAGACAGTGAAAAGTTCAAAGACATCCATAAATATCAGAAGCTAGTGGGCAAACTCATATATTTAACCATTACTCGACCAGACATTGCATATGCAGTTGGGATTGTGAGCCGATATATGCATTCCCCAACAAAAAATCAGATGGATGCTGTGTATAGAATCCTCAGATATCTCAAATCAACTTCAGGAATGGGGTTACTTTACTCTAAATCGTCAAATTTAGATATTGAACTTTATTCTGATGCTGACTGGGCAGGTTCTTATGATGACAGGAAGTCAACTACTGGATATGTTACATTATTTGGAGGTAACATTATATCTTCGAAAAGCAAAAAACAGACAATTGTTGCTAGATCTACAACAGAAGCTGAATATAGAGCTATAGCACAAGCAATGTGTGAAGGGAAATGGATATCTTCATTGATCACTGAATTGGGTTATTCACTCAACCATCCTATACTCTTATATTGTGATAGCAGTGCAGCAATTCAGATAGCATCTAATCCAGTATATCATGAAAGGACAAAGCACATAGAAATTGACTGTCACTTCATCAGGGAGAAGATATCGAATAAAGAATTTCAGCTGGTGTATGTTCATTCTCTTAAACAGAGGGCGGATTTCCTAACTAAAGCTACCACCAGTAAACTATTAAAGGAGACCTTATTCAAGTTGAGTGTCATCAATATTTTTTACCCAACTTGAGGGGGAGTATTGAGAAATGTCAAGTCGTGTTCCTGTAATGAGTCAAGTTGTGTAAAAGAGTCCGTGTAATGTCAGTTGGTTCATTTGAGTCTTATGTCAACTTAGAAATTATTGATTCTAAGTAAGGGTAGATTAGGAAATTAAGTTAGACAGCAGGTATTAATAGGTGATTAGGGTTGAGTAGGGAGAATATGAAAGGTAGGAGGAGATGGCAGCAAGAGGGCTGCCGATTAGGTTCTTGTGGCAGATTGGAGGAATGCCTCCAATCTATATATTCTGTAAGCCTTTCTCGTATGTGAATAAGAAGAAGTTTATTTTATCATCTACATGGCCCTAAAATTCTTGAAATTTTTATTTCTAGTGGGCTTGTATGTGCAGATTCGGTGTCTTAAGTTTAAGATCATTCAAAATAGTAGTTTAGCAATGAAAAATAAAACAATCGTCATATATAGAATGTAGAAAAATAGAGTTTCAGTTTAAAAATGTATATGCATGCATTCATCCGAATTTAAAAGACATCAACAACAAAATTAAAGCACATTACTGAAGGAAAATGAATGTAAATGTATATGTTAGCTTAAGCATAGAGGAGATTATAAGTTATAGGAGTGTATAGAATATAGAGAGGTATAGAATCACGAAAGCAAACAAGTAGAGTACATAAACATACATGAAATAAAATGGGCAACATTTCTACTTACTATTAAAACATGGGAGAAGACTCAAGCTCCATTAATGCAACCCCTTTCTCAAATTGAATATGAAGAAAAGAATCAAGGTCATCAATAGAAGAAGAATGCTTACTTACCGGCCCTCCAATAGTGCACGGATTCAAGGAGGTTGTCCCCTTCTTCTCTCTCTCTCTCTCTCTCTCTCTCTCTCTCTCTCTCTCTCTCTCTCTTGTTGCAACAACCCCTCTCTCTCCTAAACTCTCTCCTACACTTCACTCCATCCTTGGCAAGCCCTTCCAATCTCCAATTCCTAGAAATCGTCCCCCTCTTGGCCTCTATTTATAGGCGAAGGGAGGGGCTAGACCCTTCCTTGATGCGGATTGGGCATGGATTCCTTGACTCATGTCTTAATCCATTTCTTGGCTGGCCCTAAGGCCATCACGTGGACACTTTTGTGGTCCCCTTTGATCAAGGCTAGACCAAGCTCCATGTGGGTTCAATCGGTTAGGTACACCCAAGCATGGCCGGTTGGCCTTGGTGCAACCGTGAGCTTGATGCGGTCTTGGTTGGATGTGTTCGGTTGTGACTCATCCCATCCACTCTTGGGGCAACCTTATCTCTTGTTTGGTATGAGCTTGACTTGGCTCATGGGGTGGGACATCTTCGGGTGCAACCCTTGACTTCATTTGGTGCAGCCGAGTGCAACCTTTGACTAGAATGGGATTCTTCCTCGCTCCTCAACTAGGTGAGCTTGTTTGTTGCTTCCTTGACTAGGTGAGCTCTCATTGGTCGAGGTAAGTGGGCTTGGCCAAGGCGGTTTTGGCCCTTGCTTCGTGCTTCATCCGTGTCTATTTGAGCTTAGTCCTTGATGTGAACCTGCCTTAATTTTTGCCTTGATCTTCGCTGAATCTTCGTCGTTGTTTTCGCTCCTTAGCTCGTGCTGCATTCTCTCAACCTTATCTTTTTCAAATCTTGATTTAAAACTTTAAGATCCTTTGAATTTCCAAATATTTAAAAATCCTTTTTTATATAAGTTGTATTACAAATCAAGACTTTTTTAAAACAAGCTTATTGTTTTGGAAATTCTAAAACAGGTTGGGTTAAGTTTCAAAATTATTTTGGGTGTTTACATTACCATGTTTCAAAAAGAAGAAAGACTATTTAGAATAGTTGAAATCTACGTAGGGTTGTGGATTACATATTTGGCTACATCCAAATCTCTAGCCATAACCAATATTTGGTTGACATATTCAACTACATTATCTTCTTTCTTTATTTTATAAGTTAATATTTTAAATAAGTAATTGTACACAGTTTCGCAATAATATCATATTTCATAGTTATGTAATCAAATAATTCTTTTACTATTTTGCACTCCTAAGAAACCTTAAGTAGATCATGCTCCATGTAGGTCAACATAATGATCTTGACTAATGTATAATCTTTGAGGAAGGTTTGATATTTTTACCTTTTCTCATCAGTTGTTTGTTTATTAGGAATGATTATGGGTTCTCTCACTACATAGTCCATGCCCTCTAATGTCAAGACGAAAGGAATTCTTTTCTTTGAAGTTTGAATGTTCAGGCCATTAGGTTTTTCCTTTTCTAACAATTTAGATATATGAACTCTAGTCATCATTCTAATAAATTTAGCAAAAATAACAAATAAAGGGTATGCTAATTTTAAGCGAGAAACCATAAACAAGCAACATGTAATCACATTTAGATAAACCTATAAAGAATAAAAACAATTAACTAGCCAAGCACCTATTTTATATATTATCATATAAATATCTACGGCCACCTCTCTGCAATTATAGAAACATTTTGGATGCCAACTTGTAAATCACCCAAACTCAAACCATTAAAAAATAGAGTTTTAAAATAGTTCTAGAAATTTCATAGAAGTTTAGGGTTAACATTGTAATTTTCTCGCTTGACAAGTTTTCATAAAATTCTACGAACTGAATGTGCAAAGAAGATACAGTTCTAAAATTTTAGAAAAATAATAAGGGTAGAATTGTAATTTTGCCTTTCAAATTGTTATGTGATTTCAGGAGAAAAATAATAGGAGTAAACTTGTAACTTCGTCCTATAGACAAGCCTGTAATTTTCATAAAATTATAGAGGGTGGAACAATAAAATCAACTACAAGGTTTTCTTGAAAATTCACAAATAGATATCTAGACAAAATTGTAATTTTAAGAGATACATTGTTTTGTACATTTTTTGAAATGGGGGAGAAACTGTAACTTAACCCTCAATGCCCAAGACGATTTTCAAAATTTTGAGTAAGTTTTGTTGAAACTGCGGTAGGAGTAGTTTTCTGCTCCTAGTTGTCTGACAAAACCATGGTCTAGCACCGTAGTATTAAAAAACAAGACAATTGACTTCTAATTTTAAGAAAATAGCCCCTTTTTGGTTTTCTAGCCTTTGTGAGAGAGAGAAGGGAAGAACGACAAATGGTGAGAGAGATAGAGAGAATGCAAGACACTCGCATAGTGGTTGAGAGAAAGGGAGACTAGTAGAAGAAAGGACAGAGAGAGAAAAGGATGGGGAATGGTTGTTCCTTGTTCGAAACCAATTTTTTTGGTTCTCTGTTTCATGTCTTATGAGACAAACCGTGACCAAACTCATAACATCTTCCCCGTCTTCCTTTTTTTTATACTCTATTATTTGTTTGGCCTCTTTTCCCCTTGTTTTTCCTTGTTTAGATCGAAGAACAAACAACAAACAAGGGAGGAAGATGGCTTTAGAGATAGAAGAGAACTCATCTTTAATTTAACACAAAAGTTTTTTGTTCTTTCCAATCTTTTAGACCTCTTCTGTTCTTTTGCACCCTCTTTTAGTGTCTTTCTTTCTTATCAAAACCAAACAAAAACCTTTAAGTTACTGTTCTTTCAAAACAGAAATAAAAGCCATTGGTTTCTATAGATCTTGATAAAGAGAATACAAACCAATCCTTTTATGGGAACCAATCGATATATTTGTTTGTTCATGATGAGGATCAATTGATTCTACTCCCTTGTTAATGAATACTCTATCTTTTGAAGACAATAAGCATACCTAGGGAGCCTAATGATCGTGGACAACACACAGAAGCGAGTGTGGGTCCTTAGTATACTCTGATACCACTATCGGGAACCAAAGCAAACCAGAATATGCAAAAGCTTAAAAACGATAAGCGGATTGAAGAGTCTCTTGGAATCAAGGTTCTGTCTAGAAGGTTTTTTGTAAAGGAAAGAACAAAACAATATTCACACTTAACTTATGTTTTTCTTCTTTATACCTTTTCTCATTTATGCATTTTCATTATGGGTTTCCCTTGTAACAGTTTTGAGAGATTATATCTATGTGATATCTATCTTTTCTATTGCAAAGTTAAAATGATTTTTGTTAATGTGAATCTTTGTTTGTATAAAAGAGTGCATCTCATGAAATCCAGAAAGGGGCCTCTTTTCTAATTTCACGAGTCCTCGTTGTAAAGGCCGGACCAAGTGGCCACTAGTTAATCTGTAACTTATTGATGGGATACAGAGGCAAGGGAATTGTGCTCTCTACATGAAGTGGGATATCAAACCAGGAGAGCGGTATCTCCAAAAAGAGATGTGATTTTTTGTGTTGAGAAGAGATGATCGGTGAAGGGCCTTGTTGGGGCCTTTTATAGGGCTTCCCAACCATATTATCCCCTTGTTTTGATGCACAAAATCCTGTTATACAGTGGAGCTGATTTTGCAGAGTAGATCTTGTAGTCGTCTTTCTTTGACCTCTCTTTTGTTGTAGGAAATTTCCTATTGGTGGGTCAACTATTCCAGTAACTTGTTCATCACAATCTACTCTTACTATTCTCTTGTGAAGATTTTACAGATTGTCTGTAAGGGCTGCAACTTGACTGGCTGGGAGACAAGGCATGAAGAGGGCGATGAAGCTTCCTTTTAGGCTTCTGTTTGCAGAAACACATTGTCTACAAATCTTTTCTGGAATCATCTTCTGTCTTCATTTTCTGTTTTGTAGATTCATCTCTATATTGTGCTTCTTGTAAACTTTGTACTTTGTAAAATATATCCTTGTAAATTTTGTAAATACATATATCGCCCCATTTTTGTATCACTTAAACATTTATGTACCTTCTTTGAGATGGTCTTATATGATGTGTAAGCCTTATTTATAAGATTTCTCTATAAATGCCATTCATTCTTTTCTCTTACCTTGTTGGTTTATAAGCCTTCGTTCTATGTGAATTAATGCTTAATGTTCAAAGAAAGCAAATTTTGGTTGTTCACAACTGGCAAGTTCGGCATACTTTTAATAAGAGTTAATGGTTAATCTTAAATAAATAGTTTTGCTTCCACCCAACCAATTTCTTCTTAAATATAACTACAATAGGATCCTAATTACATCATTTCTTTAAAATGGGCTCCAAGAGATAGATCCAAATACTTAATTGAAAAACATCCAAGCCAACAACCCAAAATAAATGCCAAGTGCCTCTTACCCAACCCTTGTCCTATAAGGATTAACTCACTCTTATGTAAGTTTATTATCTATGGACTGCCTCAAACCCTAGAAAGAGTCAGTAGGGAAAGAGCATGTTACCGTCATTTACTACACAAAAAAACAATAAAGTCGTATACAAATAATAAATGTGATACATGAATCATCCCCCACTACTAAAGTCAATCTCCATATTGTCCATGATACCACTCCCCATTGCAATAAAACAACATTTTATTCAAAGCCTCAATAACATTTTATACATATCTCAATTCTTCTAGAAGTCCAATCACGGTTATCATCTCTATTCTCTTAAATTTTTAACCATCTTTATTATTAGTATTCTACATTATTCAGTCAATAGTATCTTTATTTTAACTCATATATTACCATTAATATCATAATTTAACAAACTCCAACTATTATTACTCTACCAACCAGATACGCTCTAAATTGTACAATCATTCTAATCTTATAGATTGTCATCCTAAGCTGTAGTACCTTTTTTTCACTCTTGGGTCCGCTGTACCATCTCAATCGGTCATTCCATGATATAACATGTCCCATGAGCCCGAGGCATGAGATAATAAGGAACTCTAATATAACCAAATAAATTATATATATACAACTCACAAAATCCAAATAAATTATGTCACACATTTTATTACAACATTTCAAGGTATAAAAATTCAATGTATCTACATACTTGTAAAACCCTTTATTCGTCACATGACCTAGCTTATTATATTATATATGTGGTCATCATCTCCCAAGATGAGTTGCTAGTCTGTCTCCAAACACTTGTGGTGAAGCAGGGTGAGCACCATTATGCTCACATCATAGGTATATACAGGTCACAACATGATAATATTAAGAGCATACATGTTTTGACAAATAAACACACACCTCAATAAAGATATCTCAAAGAGAATGCAATATCTCATAAGTATCTCAAGAATCTATACAGGAGCATATCCACACACTTAATTTGAGTTTCTATAATTAATGCCACCACCATGCATGAAAGAAAAAAGGCCGCTTAAGTGGTTTAGAGCCTGTCAATAAGTTTGGGTACATGGTGCCATCTAAAAGAGTACATGCCCTTTGTCATACTTTCACATAGCCTCACATCACAACCGACTCTAGTGACCCACAACACATCCACAATGTGGCTAGTGTTTTTATACAATCATATCAAATATCTTATTTAAGTTCAACAGTTATCATATCTATAGTAAGTCCATAATTCATATACCCTTTTAGTTTCAAGTCCGCATTCCACACACAATATACATAAGTATCCTGTCAAAAACTTTCTTATAGTAAAACCATGTTCACAATTATCACCATAATTCAACATATCCACACAAATGGCAGTACACACAAGCACGACTCTTATCAAACATAAACATCATAAAACAATACTCAATACCCTACAATGGCTCAACGGCTCAACAAAGCATTGATAAACAATATTTTCAATACATGAACATTTACCATATAACATAATCATATTAATGTCATGCATGTCATGCATGTTCATCTACCTCAACCATTGCATAGTTCCATATCAAGAAATCTATGTTTCATATCACTAGAAGCCAAGTTCTATATGTAATAATACCTCAAAGTCTTCACATTATAAGCTTATTTAAGCATAAAAATTATATCAAATGATAGCCTACATGGCATTGAGGCCAACGGCTCAAACCGTGTGCTAACCTCAATTCAAATAGCTTTGAATTCCCCAACATACTCTAGTTGTTAAGTAGTACTAAATCATAATCACATTAAACTACTATGAGTCACTTCAAACTGGGATTACAATGGATATTAGACGGCCGCAAAACAACCCAAAAGCCATATTTGGGTCATAAAAATGTCTTACTAGGTCTAAAATCCAGGTATGAATCCACTCAGGATCCGTTTATCATTAACAAGTTTGTCACATACAATATTATGAGAATTATAGAATACGTAACATAGGCATAGTGGCAGGACACGCTATTTTTAAAATGTTAATAGATCCAATGATGGATCCTGGGTAATTGAGATCTGAACTCAACCCAAATCTATTGACACAACCCCATTGAAACGAATAGCCTGATAATTGTCTGGGACCGATTTGCTAGTGCCCGTGTCTACAGTAGTATTCAGCCACCAATTTCGGTTGAACATGGCCACAAAGGTGGCCGGTCATACTCCGGAATGAGAAACATCCCGGTCGACTACCTTTCTCCCATCACAATTCACCGCTTTTGGCAACTTACTTGGGTGGAAAGCTGTCGAAACTCAATAACCTTTTTTCACACAAAAATCTGAGCTTTTTGGTCGATGTGAGACACATGGATGGTCGTTGACAATTCATGGGTATTCGTTGGACTCAAACCTCTCGACTAACACCCTTCATACCACTGGTAGACAACATCCAAAAAGCCATGAAAACCAAATAGGTACATACGTTCCTCAAGAATGCCATTGTTTCACATGATTGCTGCTGGTTCTAGTTGCCTCCACTTATTTTGTGAGGGCTATAATGGAGCAACTCGAAGGTTTGAGATTCACTTTTAAACAGCCCTAAAAAGACCAAAAGTAGAATGATTTTCCTTTCTACATAGGCTTCAATTCCTTATCCTTTATGGGTTTCATTAACCCTTAGGTTTTTTTCCTAATCTCCATTTGATTAGAGCCTTGTCTTGGTGTGGGTTTAACCTAACTAAAGTTACTACAAAGATGGAATTAAAAGCCAAGCCCTCCAACCTTGGCCAGCTACAATCTTTCTCCAAGCAAAGCCCACCAAAGAAATCACACATGGCCTCTTCTATGGCGCTACCTCTTTCAAAAACTTCACCATCAGCATGAGCCATCTCTGACATTTGGAATTTACTCTCAATATTGTCTTTCTAATTAAAGAATCTCATATTGATGTCTCCTTCCCTTAACCACCTAACTCATTATTTAAGTCTCCACGAAATCGCCCCCTACTCATCAACCTTCGCCAACTCCCCCTCAAAGAGAAACATTTCTCTCTCTGTCTCTCTCTCTCTCTCTCTCGCCCCAGCTACTACTTTCCTCTTGCAACTCAAGAGCCTTTATCTCCCTTAAGAGCATATTCTTCTTCCTTCTCATATCTCCCAATATGGAAACACCCAAAATCTTTCTTTGGAAAATAAAATATTAATGTAAAAAATGGTTTTGAAATGATGACAAAAAAGGAACATATATGGGGTGATGCCTTAAAGTCTCAAGTTGCTGAAAAATGAAGTTGGTTAGAATGACAAGTGGGAGAAATCGGCTTCAAGATCCTACAAGATGATTCACAGGTGGAGATTTTCGTCAAATTCATATTAAAAACCGAAAATCGGGCAAAATCATTGAAGCTAAACTCAATTTGGAGGACAGTTAAAGAACTAAATATCACCATCATGATTTTTATAAGAGTGTTGAATACCTCATCAGAACTTAAAAACGCAACAACAACGACTGCAAGGTACAAGTAGTCCCTTTCTGTCACCATAAAGCACACTACAATCACCCCTGCAAGCTATTACCAACCACAAAGTCAATAAAATGGTTCTACACTACTATTAAAATGATGTCTCATGTGTGAACATGTTGACAGAAAAGTGGTTGAGAACTCCTATAAAAGGCCACCGCCAAGTTCTTCACTAACGTCTCTTTCTCTCTCTCCGTCATAATATCCTGAAAACCAGTGAGAGAGTAGTTTATGCTTCTTTTAGTATCCTGTGAGTGTGTTTGAGGAGCCAATAACGGATCTCCCTTGTAAAAGGAATCTTTCGAAATCTTTCAAAGAACGGGCTGATCTCTCTCTCTGTCTTTTTATCCCACATGAAAGTCTCACTTTATATCTCATGGTAAAAAGTTCTCTCTTTATCTCATGGAAGCTGATACTTGGCTAAGTGACACTAATAATGATCCTCACTCTTGTGCTCGACCTTTGGAGTAATTTGTCTCTCTTAGGTTCTTTCTCTTGACTCCCTAGGTTCCATACATTAGGTTCATACCAATACTTAGTCCTATGTACCGCATAAGCATTACTTGCATATCTAACTGTACACCTGGAGCTTATTTTCATGACATTTGTTAGCATCATTCCTTAGGGATTGCATTATCGTTTCATAATTCTAGGTCACTTATCCATCATTCGCACTACCCAAATCAATTCTTAGGTACATAATATTCACATGTATCCATCTATACATCATCTATAATGTCATGCGATAGATTTGCTTACTTTTGCATACTTATCATCACATACTTGAAACAGTGGACTATAAGTTTGGAGATTGCATCTGATCACCCCATGCTAGGTTTTAAACTAGGAATTTCAGCAAGGTTGCCATAGTTATTTAACACCCACATTATCATTCTCAGCTTAGGAACGAACATCATTATCCATTGCTTTCTCTCTACCAAGTGTTGCACACTATGTAAATTCAGTTCATATTGCGCATTTGATGTTTAACCTCTAGCATTTACCCATCGTGAATCTTGCTTACAGTAGTGCCTTTATATATTGTTGCTCTTGGACACGAAGTGATAGGTTGTCGGTTGCTTCCCTTTAGAATAGTTTAATCATACCCATCATATCAACCTTTTGGTTTATCCTACTACAACCCAATTAGAGCCATAGCTAACCAATCTTTCAACCCAACACTAAACAATCCACCAATAGCAACAACAATCATAAATCATTAGTAGAAACTACTAAATGGGCCTAGTTTTACTAGTTAAACCCAAAACCAAGCCAAACACTTCCTTGGTCTTGAACTGTGACCTAATATCTGATCCAACAAGCCATTTCGTCGTTGCCCTCTTAATCCATAGCTTGGTGTAACCAACTTACAATCACTTGTGTAAGGTCAAACCTTTTTGAATCTGTACTACTCAAACGATCAACTTAACCAACTATACATAAAAGTCTCACCCATTTTAGCTGATCCTAGACCAAGCTAAAACCACTTGTGATCAAATCCAGTTTGGATCCGAACCTCAAATATTCTACTTGGCAGCAAAAAACGTTCTTATGCACTCAGTTAAATTCTCATCTTGATTCAAGAAGGCAATTCAAATAGTATAGAGGATCAACCCTCTTTTAGTGGAGTAAGAATATTTTCAGTGAAAAAACCTACATGGAGCCCACATTCCACGAAACGCATTTGGGGTGAGTTCTTCTTGAAGCCTTATCTTGAAATCCTCCTTCTGAAGTGATTGTGTTGTGAGTTAACATTTCATAGGGACCGAAAATTTCCACCCTTCTTTCAACCACCTAACTCTTTGTTTTAGTGTCCACGAAATTTCTTTGCACTCAACAGCCTTTGCCAACTTTCCTCAAAGAGAAACCTTTCTCACTTCAGCTACTACTTTTCTCTTGTAAGTCAAGGGCCTTTATCTCCTCTAGGAGCATATTCCTCTTCCTCCCTACATCACCAAACACCTCTCTATTCATCCTCTTAAGTTCTTTTGTTAATATTTATAGTTTGAATCATGCAATGAGACTGGCAAAATTGCTTACCATCCTCGATGTCTATGAAGCTCTAATAAGGTTTTGAAACCAATAAACCTTATTCCACATATTCTAAAAACAAAAAGAAAACCTATAAAGGAGTAATCAAGTACAAGCAATAAATAATGATGATAAAAGATAGGTTGAGAAAGAAAATTCTGCATCACCCTTAGGTATCGATAACCAATAACATGACATCAGGAGCATGTCAATCCTAGAATGTGATGGGAGCAATCGAGTATTCGAACCACATAAATCTAACTCATCCACTAATTCCATGAATTCTCTCACACATGCTAAGCTTCAGCCTTCCCCACTTCTCTAATACAAATACATAGCAATATTAAGATCCCCTCTCACCACCCAAGGAATGCCCTACTTACCTCTAACCATTATCATCGCATCCCACAAATCGAGTCTACGCAAACCTTTTTGGTCCATAAACCCTTGTAAAACATTGGGTATTGAATGTCTCACCCCTAGGTACTCTTGAAACTAAGGAATCACATAACTAACTTTCATCTAGCTTCAAAACTTCTCTATCCCAAATAATTACAATACTCCTTGCACCTCTCACTGATGAAGATAGCAGCCAACCCAATTCCTCCTTTCATATAAACAAGATACCCTCTCATAAAAACATCCATCATTTATTGAGAAGAAAGAAAATGTCTATTTATTTTTTACATACATTTCTCATGACATCCCTCTTCTATTAGTGATATTCCTAACATTTCAAGATAAATTAGATATATAATCTATGAGTTGAAATGAAACATTTCTTGTCCATATTGCTAACCTCCGCTACAATACAGCACTTCTCATAATTGATATTAAAATCTTATCTTTTTAACTTCTTCACTCCATTCTTTTGTGAAGTGGAGTTATACTTGCTTTGTTGGACTCTAAGTGGTATCCAACTCCTCTCCAACTCAAAATATAGACACAAAGCCTTCATCTTCATGTTATTCAAAAGAAATCTCAATTATATTATTCCCCCAATTCTCCTTCACTCTTGCCCCTTAGAGATCATCTTCCACTTGAAAACCCTCAACTATATCACCATAACAAGTCATATGCTCCCATACAAACAACTGAAGCCATACTTTAACTAATACTCACTAACTTTCCCATTGGAATTACATTCCCTCCTTCTCAATATCACAGGAGGAAAAAGAAACACCACTAACATCAAGGCCTTCTTTCCCACCATCGGACTTGACCTATTTGACTAGTCTTCTTATTTGGATGGATCGAGATAGCGACACCATCTTACAAGCCTCAAAATGAATCACCATAGGTAGAGACACCAGACATTGATAACCATAACTTTTCATTGTCGACTCTTGTTGAACTTACCACCATAAGATCTCCCTCGATCTCCACACCTTCCAACTCCTTCTCCCTCGTTGACCTCAACTCCATCAGTCTCACCACATCTTATGACATCAAACCACCGAAACTTGGTTGCTTTCTTTTAAGAGTAACATCAAATGACTTTCTTGGGTAACTTGTTAACCCAAATCCACTTCCTCAATCACCTGATACCACCACTTCACTACATCCTTCATTGCCTGGCTAAACTTATAATAGTTTGAGGTAAATTCAACCCCTCATCAAACTTTACAAAAAAATGACAATAATTAACAACACTTTCAGCAGACACTCAATATGCCTTTTGATCCCCCTCCACTCTCGCTAACCCTAACGAATTCTCTCTATTGCATCCATAAAGGATAACCCTCCATATTCTTTGTATTCTTAAGCTTTGATAATAGTCAATTAAAGTCCATCAAAGTAGAATGAATCTTCTTCTACTCACTTGATGCTCTTCTAGAAATAAAGTTGGAGACCTTTGTGCCCTCTACAACTCCAATAACATATGCACACTCAACTGTATTTTTCGTTACCAACATTCTCCACAAATATTCACTCTCTACCCGCTTTACCTAACCATTGGAACTATGCAAATCTCATTTGATCCTAATAGTTCAACTACTACCACCAAACATGAACCAAGAGAAAGATAATGAGCCATATTTCTTGACTAAACTTGGCCACCTTTAAAATGTCCTCCTTTTGCCGAGAACATCAAAGTTGAAAGACCCACACTGCCCTACCCTTAAGGTATATATTTGAGCATCTCTAAGCACATGAGCTCAATGTAAACACCCAATTTTTCTTTTTAATTTTTACCTTTTAGGAAATTAGCTATTTTTGAAGCTTTGAGTTTTCAAATAAAAAAGGAATCAAACGAGCTTGTTTTGGCATCAAAATTTTATGGAAGCCTTAAAATGATGAAAGAGTGCTTCCCTTTCTGAAAATTTTGAATTTGGACAAAATTGGATAAAAATAACGATTTTGCCCTCAGCACTAGAAAAGCAGGATTTCGTTTCCTTAAAGGATTTATGTTGAAAAGTATGTTGAAAACTTGCCATTTGAAAAGATATAAGCCTCAAAAGGGCAAGTTGACACCTAAAAAGGAAGGTGGATGCCCAAAAAGGAAAGCTTATACTTGGAAAGAAATCAATTTCCAAAGGGTAAGGTCAGTATCATTAAAAGAAAGGAAAGATTGATGCAAGAACAATGGCTTACGAAGAGAAAGGTTTGGTATTGAATGCATTCAGTAACATGTCCATATTAGGTTTGGTTGTTAGAAACATGCAATTGATATAGGGATTGGTATCCATTTTGCATTATGATCCTACTGTTATGTTACCTCGATGCTGACAATGGTTGTTAGTGTTCCGACACTTATGAAGTGAAGTCCAATGAGCATAGAAATTGGTTTGCAAAAATGTAACATAGCCTTACTTGAACACTTTCATAGTAAGTAGGCATGTAACGTGGATTTGTTTGAACACGTTCATGGCAAATATGCAGGTAACATGGGTTTGCTCGAACACTCTCATAGATATAACCTTAATTAAGAGCATCATACGAGGCTTCCTCGTCTTGAAAATGGTTCTTGCCTATGCTTTATGTTTAGATTCATCCAGTTCAACTATTGAACTGGTTGTGTTTTATAACAAAGATTTTCTGTTTAGCTCATCAAGAAAGCTTTGAGAGGAGTCAAAGTGGAAGTAACTCATCGTGGAAGCATAGGAGAAAATACCGCATTTCTGGGTTAACTTCACAACCAACAAGAGAATTGACTTTTCCTGTTGATGATAGAGATTATTGCTTTGTTGAAGGTCACGTGTCAAAGGCCACATGACCGGGAGCGTGATATTCTTCGGACTGTTAGACATAATGCTTATCATGAAGACCCGTATGCAAAGGAGTTCGGTATCAAAATTGATGAGAAGCTTGCATTAGTTGAAACCCGTATCCTACCTGCTCCAAGGCTTAAATATCATGATACTAGTAGGGAGAAAGACTGCTTGCCACATGTGGGCCAATGGAATATGATGAATAAGATCAAGTTCTAGCTTATCCCATCCATATAAGATCAAGTGGAGGATCAAGCTTATCAAATTTAGATTAAGTTCAAGCTTATCAAATGCAAATGAGATCAGGTGGAGGATCGAGCTTATCAAAACAGGACATAATCAAGTTCAGGCTTATTCAAACCCACAACAAACAGGCATCCTTGGGCTTATAAAAATGTTCTTCAAGGTGCTGCAAAGGAGAGGTCAAATAGGCCATCCGAGCTAAGAGATCAAAAGACCAATTCGTGAAGAGAGAAAAACCACAAGAAAGAGAGAGAAAGAGAGGGAGAGAAGGAAAAGAAAGGAGAAGAAGGGGAAGAGAAGCAGGCTCACCCTGCTCCGCCGTCTGACATCTGCTCGTTGGGGTTTCTCAGCCATGTTAGACGCTTCATATCATCTTCCTCCTCAAATCCCACAGGTTTGAACCATTTGTTTTATGAATGTGATCCATTGAAAAATCAAAAATCTGTGAGTTGTGCAGAAGACTGTACGATGACTGAACTGAATATCATGTTCGTGAATAATACTGATGCAAAACATGCATGTTTGTCCTTTAATCTTTATGAACATGATAAAGACAACACACCTTACGAATTTTAGGATTGGTTATAGGTTGAAAAGTGTTCCAAATGATCAAGGGAATATGTCTAAAATTTTCTGCAAATCTGAACTTTTAAAACACATGATTGCACGCACCTAAACACGGATTTGTTTCAGACGAATGACTGATTTAATTAAGTCTATTTTTGTACGTCCAATATAGACATGTCAGGGATTATTTGATAAAATTTTGAAGATTTTATGTGGTTGTTTGCCTAGTTAATTAAATTTGTAAACTTGAGTAGAAACCAGATGTTGTTCTGTAGAAATAGAACATTCAGGAATAGGTGTCTGTTCTTTTGCTTATATCTTTATAAATACTGAATGAAAGTGCCTGAAAATTGATTCTTTGAAAAGCTTTTGGGGCTTTCCAACAAAATAAATTTTACTAAATTTGGATGTCTGAGTGCAACTCCGCCCATGTAAGGGATCACCCTTGCATTGCCGGTCCCAAGCCCGGATAAAGGAGGAGGGTTGTGTTAGGCTTCCGACAGCCAGCGTAAAACTTCGTCGGATTTCTACAACATGGATTACAAAAATTATGAGCATTGCTTTGGGGCGTCCCCGCCTAGCGACGTGCTGCAGAGCCCGAATGCAGTAAGAAGTAAGCAAGGGCCACTACATTTTCGCCCGAATGTAGTGAATCAATTGCAGAGAGGGTTCCCACATCATGGACGGGTGTGGGTAAAGAAGTTAGTCCCGCTACATTGCCACCCGAATGTAGTGAAAAATTTTCAGAGAGGGTCTCCGCATTTTGATTATGGACGGATGCGGGGGGTAAGGAAGCTAGTCCTAGATAATAAGATTCGTATTGGTTCTTGGAATATCGGAACATTATCGGGTAAGCTAATAGAGGTGGTAGATACTATGATTCGGAGAAAGATTCATATTCTATGTTTACAAGAGACAAAATGGGTTGGAGAAAAAGCAAAGAAGATAGAGGATACAAGTTTTAAATTATGGTACTCAGGTAAAGAAAAGGCCCGAAACGGAGTTGGTATTATCATAAATAAAGATTTCAAGGAGAGTGTAGTAGACATACAACGATATGATGACCGAATCATGACATTGAAATTAGTGTTAGGAGTAGAGGTTTTGAATATAGTTTGTGCTTACGCACCCCAAGTAGGACTAGAAGATAGTATAAAGACAGTTTTTTGGGAAGAGTTAGATAAGGTGTTTCAAAAGATTCCACAAAGGGAGATGATTTGTTTAGGAGGAGATTTAAATGGACATGTCGGTAAAGAGGCATTAGGATATCAAGGGATTCATGGAAACTTTGGTTATGGGGATATAAACGAGGAAGGTAGGGAGATTTTAAATTTTGCTATGTCATTTGATCTCTTTATAGTCAATACAATCTTCAAAAAACGAGATGAACATTTAATTACTTATAAGAGTGGCTTATCACAAACACAAATTGATTACTTTATTTGTAGAAAAAAAGATAGAGAGTGTTGTAAAGATTGTAAGGTAATTCCAGGAGAAAGCTTAACCACCCAACATCGACTTTTAGTTATGGATTTACAAATAAAAAAATGGACAAAGAAGAAAAGAGTGCATCGAGCTATTCGGACTAAATGGTGGAACCTCAAAGTGAGAAAGAAGATATATTTAAACAAAAAGTCCTTCAAGGAGATGTTTGGAATTATGTTGGCACACCCTCTGATATGTGGAACAATATGGCTATACATATTAGGAAAGTGGCGAAAGATGTGTTAGGGGTATCTAAGGGAGGTGTACCGGCACAAAAAAGAAGCTTGGTGGTGGAGTGAAGTAGTACAAAACAAAATCAAGGCAAAGAGGGCATGTTACAAATTACATTATGCTAAGAAAACTAGTGAAACTTTAGAAGCTTATAAGAAAGCAAAGAAGGAAGCAAAAAAGGCCGTTAGTGAAGCAAAAGCTAAGATTTGGGAGGACTTATATAAAAAACTCAACTCAAAAGAGGGTGAAAGAGACATTTTTAGGATAGCTAGGGCTAGAGATAAGAAAACTAAAGATCTTAATTATGTTAGATGCATAAAAGACGAGGATGAAAAAATTCTAGTGGCAAATGATGATATAAGAAATAGATGGAAAAACTATTTTTATCATCTTTTTAATGAAAATAAAGATGTTAGTATTAGTTTAGGAGATTTAGCCAAGTCAGAAAAGTATATAAACCACAATTTCTACCGACGTATTCAAAAGAATGAAGTCAAAGAGGCTCTTAAACATATGAAGAGTGGTAAATCGGTAGGACCAGATAATATTCCTATAGAAGTTTGGAAAATACTAGGAGAAATAGGAATCACTTGGCTCACAAGACTATTTAATGAAATATGGAAAAACCAAAAGATGCCCGAGGAATGGAGAGCAAGTACACTTATACCCATATATAAAAACAAGGGAGACATTCAAAATTGTGCGAATTATCGAGGTATCAAGTTAATGAGTCATACTATGAAATTATGGGAAAGAATTATTGAACGTAGGTTAAGACAAGTATTAAGTACAACAGAGAACCAATTTGGATTTATGCCTGGTAGATCTACTATTGAAGCGATTCACCTTTTGAGACGTCTTATGGAACATTTTAGAGCAAAAAAGAAAGACCTTCACATGATATTTATTGATCTAGAAAAAGCTTATGATAGGGTACCGAGGGAGGTTCTTTGGAGAACTTTGGAAAAAAGAGGTATCCCATTGACATATATTAACCTTATAAGAGACATGTATGATGGTGCAAAAACATGTGTGAGGACTCATGAAGGAACGACAGACTTCTTTGAAGTTAATATTGGGTTACATCAAGGATCAACTTTAAGTCCATACTTATTTATAATGGTGATTGATGAGTTAACAAAACATATTCAAGATGAAGTACCTTGGTGTATGTTATTTGCAGATGACATTGTATTAGTGGAGGAGTCTAAGGAAAAAGTTAATAGAAAATTGGAACTATGGAGAGAAACATTAGAAAACAAAGTCCTCCGACTTAGTAGAACAAAGACAGAATATATGGAATGTAAGTTTGATCATTTGGCTACTTCAGAGGACATAGAAATTAAAATTGGCACGCATTGCATTCCCCAAAAGGAAAGTTTTAAATACCTAGGGTCAATTTTTCAAAGTGATGGAAGAATTGATGGAGATGTTACACATAGAATTAATGCTGGTTGGTTAAAATGGAGAGGAGCATCAGGTATTCTTTGTGACAAGAAGATACCATTAAAATTAAAAGGTAAATATTATAGAGCAGCAGTTAGGCCTGCCATGTTTTATGGTTCTGAGTGTTGGGCAGTTAATCATCAACATGTACAAAAGATGTCTGTGACATAAATGAAGATGTTGAGATGGATGAGTGGTCATATAAGAAAAGACCGTATACATAATGAGGTTATTAGAAACAAATTAGGAGTGGCACCAATAGAGGATAAAATGAGAGAACATCGTTTAAGATGGTTTGGACATATAGAAAGAAGATCAAAAGAAGAACCTGTAAGAAGGTTAGAAAACCTAAATTTGGAAAGTATTAAAAGAGGTAGAGGACGACCACAAAAGTGTTGGAAAGAAACAATAAAGAATGATCTAGCTTATTGGGAGTTAACTGCTAACATGGCACACGATAGAGATCTGTGGAAACAAAGAATCCATGTAGCCGACCCCGTCTAGTATGGGAAAAGGCTTAGTTGTTGTTGTTGTTGTTGTTGGATGTCTGAGTGCAGAGATATGATTGTTTTTCTGAGCCTCTGAACCACAGACACAAAACTGTTCTAGGTTTCTGAATAGTCATGAGTTCCTGATTTCATTCTCAGGATTTACAGAAGTAAAATACAAAATAAAAATATTTCCTGCTTCTGCACATGTGTATCTTTCCTATGTAAAAGCTTCAGAATTTTTGCAGACTCGAAAGTATTTAAGAAAAATCAGAGAACAAGTCTCTGAAACAGAACAGTTTCTATAATTTTCAGAACCTGAAATTTTTAGAAATCTGGAACTTAGTCACAAATTTTGAAATTTGTAAAATTGGGTTTTTGCTTTTTCGAATTTAACGGATTCCAAACATTTTTCAAGTGTCTAAGCTGACCTTTAAATACCGGTTCAAGAAGGCCTACGTTGAAAAGAACTCACTTGTCCACAATCGTCTACGAAAGTCAAAAAACCAAACTTTCTTAGTTTAAGTAAACTAACTGGCACGCTCGCGCATATGACGTAGTTCGAGAGTTTAATTTCAAATCTTAAAAGATTTTGAAATAAAAATTCACGTCTACACTCAACACATGAAATCGACAATCCCATTAGAGAGATTGAAGAGTCTCGCACATTAGACATGCATAAATAGATGAATATAGAGAAAGATGAAGAATGGGGTATGGTTGGATCATTAGGAAAAATACTAGCAAATTGCATAAGAGAGAAACCAGGGAGACGATGAGAAGATATAGAAAGTGGAGTCATCAAAGACCTTCTAGGAAAAGACATGGCCCTTAGCGCGGGGGAGAGAGAGAGAGAGAGTGTGCTCGCCAAAGCCAGTGTGTCGGAACTTATACAATGAATTGATGCATGGCTACCATCTTGCTCACATGATTATTTACCCAACATTTATTGTGAATCTAGAGAAAGCACAACAATTTGTGATTGAATACAAGTTTTGAGACTTAGTTGCACTTTTATATATAAATTGTGTAAAGTTCATAACTTTAAAAATTCTTCACTAAACTGCTTATGTTCTTTCTTGTAACTAATAATATTTATGTGTACTTGTACAATATTTAAGAATGACTTCATAACTTTAAAAATTATTTACTAAACTTCCTATGTTCTTTCTTGTAAATACTGATATTTATGTTTGCATGAATATCACTTAGTTGCATTTGATCTACAAATTGTAGAAAGTTCATAACTTCAAAAATTGTTCGCTAAACTACCTATGTGCTTTCATGTAACTAATAATATTTATTGTAACATGTGCACACTATTTTAAAGAGTACATGAATGACCTTATTTGTTATAAAATTAGTAATACTACAAAATTTTAGGCATGACAGTGTTGTGGTTGCTATCCATTTGGACCTACTTTTCATTAAAAGGTTCATTAGTCTAACCCAACCAATCCCTCGAGTTTCATAGGTGGTCAACCTGAACATGAATTCTAGAACTCAACCCAACATTGCCTTGGCCCAACACCTCATATACATTTACCCCCTAAACAGTCCAAGTAGTCAACTACAACTAAAACAATTGCTTCCTTATACAATTTGTTTAACAAACCCATAAGTTTAATTTTACTTCATAGTCAACATAAGATTTTTTTTTAATACAATCAACTTGTTTTTTAGGATCAAAAAGTGGATTCAATTAGCATGACTATTACAATATAATAAACAAATATGTAAATCAACCATAAAAAGTAATCATATATCTTACATTTTCTAAAGCTACATCCTGCCATTAGCAAACACATTTTTACTATTCACACACCCTAAACCCCTTTTATATTGGAACTTCCCTCTTACATTCTCTTTCGTTGCACTTTTTTTATCATTTCTCTATTTCTTCTTTCATTTCTCTTTTGCCCTCCCTTTCTCTCTTTCTTACTCTTTGGTACTAGCACTTGCTATTCACTAGATTGTAGGTTTTCACCTCAACATAGACTGATGTAAGTCCCCTCTCACCACTTTTGCCTTCCATTTCTTTCTCTTTCTCTTCATTCTTCCTCCCTTTTTATCCCTAAACATGTTCAGCAGGCAGATGCTTTCACTACACATGTTCACCTATTGTGTAAATAGTAGAGGATAATTTGGATATCCTATAAACGAAAAAACTAACTATTGCACACCAAGTGGGGCATGGAAAAAAGTAGTTGATGTTCATAATAAACATTGGATCGATACATACAAAGTAAAATCTCCATTTACATTTCAAGGAGTTGGTGAGATCATTGAAGTATGAAAGTTAGCTATAGCTAATGGGATGCATAATCATCTTCTTAGGTTCTATTTAAAAGTGCATACATTTATAGGCAAATTGACATATGTTAAATTCAAGGAGCTTGTAAAAAGTCATGACAATTCAAAACATATACTAAAACAGTTGATGATAACTGATCACTTAAGTAGTAGCATTACCAAACCCTTTTATAATGTTGGAATGGAAATAAAGCGAGTAGTAAGTGTCAAATAGTTTTTCAACTACTCTTATTAAACGGTTCACCACCAATATCATACATAGCATCAAAGGATAGCAAAGACAAAATATATAAATGATATTATATTTACAAATCCTATTTAAATTCAACGTTTACATACATTTCAAAGGTAATGGAGATTGATTGCACTTATAAGATTGTAAACACCCAATTGCAAAATCATATTCGAGCATGCTTTAAAAATAGTAAGCTATTTTTAAAAATTCATATGGCCTACGAGTTTCATGAAACGTCAAAAACAAAGATTTTGAGATTTAAAGTTTTAAGTTTTAAAATCAAGTTTTAAAAATATAAACAAAGATAGAATTTGGATTGGTTCGAAAGAGGATAAAGACGAATCATCCCAGCCAAAGATTCAAGATGGGAGCAAAGATCAAGGCAACGATCAAGTCAAGCTCGCATCAAGCAAGGACAGAGCTCATGTGGACCCAGACGATGCAGGAAGCAAGACTACTATGGCCAAACCCACCTTGGCCGAGCCCACTTGACCGGACCAATGGGGACTCACCTAGGTAAGGACCTATGAAGAAGGGCACTTGGCTCGACCGATGGAGGCTCACTTAGCCAAGGAACAATGAAAAATCACCATCTCAAGTCAAGGGTTGTACCCAAAGTTGTCTCATACCATGGGCCAAGCCAAGACTCCATCAAGCATGGCACAAGGCTGCCCCAAGTTGAACTTAGTCGGGCAACATCCACGTTACACCAAGGCTAGACCGCATCATACTAGATCGAGCCAATTGACCACACCAAGGCTAGACCAAGCTCCTTGGACAACCTAGCCACATGAGGTTGGGCTAGCATTGACCAAGGGAGGACCACCAAGAGGCCACGTGAAGGCCATGTGAACAGCCAAGGACCGGATCAAGTTTTGGGCTCCAAAGACCCGCCCAATCCAAATCGTGGAAGGCTCTAGGCCTTCTCCCCTTGAGGCCTATAAAAGGAGATCTTGGGGGCTGATTTTCAACATTGAAGAAAGAGTGTAGAGAGCCTAAGAGAGAGAGGAAGAGAGGGAAAGAAAGAGAGAGAGAAAAAAAAAAAGAAAAATGAGAGAAGAAAGGAAGGAGTCGATCCCTTCCTACCTCACCCATATCCGACGCTCACTAAGGTCTGATTGCAAGGTTTTTTCTCATCCTTTACTTAATTCAATCTCTCCTTATTCTCATTCAATTAAAAGGGGTTGTATTAATGGAGTATTTGTCTCCTCCCATGATGTAATATAGTAGTAATGTTGTTCATTTCATTCTTTTACATTCACACATTCTACATGTTTGATTTCAAGTTTCTCCTACCTCTCTATATGATATATCCTCTTATATATTCTCATCCCCTCTATGCTTAAGCTATAAATATATTTCAATTCATTTTTATTCAGTCATTTACTTTAAATTTGTTGTAATTAGTCTTTTAATTTCGGACGAATGCATTCACATATGCTTTAAACACAGAAATTCTATTTTCAACATCTTGCATACGTCTGATATTTTATTTTTCATT
Source organism: Brasenia schreberi (assembly GCA_036023115.1). NCBI lineage: Eukaryota > Viridiplantae > Streptophyta > Magnoliopsida > Nymphaeales > Cabombaceae > Brasenia > Brasenia schreberi. The sequence goes on from JAYKKT010000048.1 coordinate 5,796,208, forward strand.
TTTGTCTCCCTCCTCCAAATAATCTAAAATTTGGTACACCAAATATTTACACACAAGCTCATATATAATAAAATTTTTATGAATTTTAGGGTTATACAGTAATGTAATTAAAATTAGGAAAGATTAGATAAATTCAGAACCAAGTCTATCTAGTTTGTGTTTCTTGCAATAGAGGTTAGGTAATCATCTCATAACTTTGTCTGCGGTGAACCAAATCTATTGAAACTAGTCTCATTCAAAAGCTGACATCCATAGCTTTCTAAGAAGACTAAATTCATAAAAATTGAAGTATTGTACACCGAAATACAGACATTTCTTTAAACCTTCATATTTCTATAACAGACCAGTTCTGCACGCCTAAGAAGAGGCACTTCTTAGATTTAATTCTACACAATTATAGCACACAAAAATAAAATAAAAATAGTTCCAAGAGCTATTTCTGTTTACATACTATAAAATTTTCATGAATTTTAGAGATTTCGAAACTGATTAAAAAAATCTGATAACAAGTTTTGAAAACAAAATCAGTTTCTGTTTTTCATAACTTGGAAAGTTTTCCTTTTTTAGACCAAGTGCACACTTTTTATTGATTCAATTTGATTCAAAAGTGAATTTTAGAAACATACACCTTGTTCAAATCAATCCTCAAAGTGTGTAGGCTGACCCTTGAGCACCGGTTCAAGAAAGCTTAAGATGAAAAGATTTTGCTTCCCCATAATCGCTACATGAAGTTAGAAAATCAATCTTTGCTAGTTTAAGCAAACTAGCTGGCACGCTCGCGTAAACGACGTAGGCTGAAACTTATTTCAAGTCACTACATAGATTTTGGAGTAAATTTTCACATCTACAAAGACGAATATAAATAAGATGCATTTTGTTGAGATTGGATGATTTACATGTACTAATAAATAATTTTCATAGCATTTGCTTTATCAGTTTGGAGAATGATGAAAATTGTGTTTTATTACTATAAGGACCCAACTCTATTCGTTGGTTGAGTTATATATTACAAATTAAAGAAACCATTTAAAAACCTTGAATCATTAGTAGACATTACCTTGCATATATCTTTGAGCTTACTAGGATGTTGGAGAAAAAAGTTTCATATTATGCACTTCATTTGATTATCAAAGAAGCAAATCATGGAGAAATAATTGGTTTGGATCTAATGGCAAATAGTTGTCCATTGTGATGTTTACTATGTTCATGATATATTCATTTTTGAAATCATTCACTTAGTTGTCATCTATTAAATAATTCTAGGGAAGCTTGACCTATTGTAGGAATGGTTTGATATACTTGACACTGAAGATGTCTAATGGAGAGAGGAAGTTGAGTCGAAGAAAACTCTTTAGTAGTTGAAGAACCAATTCTATTCAAAATCAACATAAGTAACTAATTAATTAGTTGTAGGAGGGTTTATATATTTACTCCATATATTTGCAAGTACCACTTATTTATTATTGTAGAGGTCAATCATCTAAGAAAAGAGAATTGTCCTCATACAATCATGCAAAGACGAGTCTCTTTTGGGGTAAGTCTACTTCTACGAGGAGTTTTTCATGATGTCATAGTCATGGCCAAGTATATTGGACATCTTTGTGACATGAGCCTCATTCGTTATAAGGTAGTGTTTACCCATTCACTAATGTTGATTCTAGATCTAATAAGTATGAGATATTGTATGATAATGAGATATCGTGGTTCATGATACTATATGTTGCTAAATAGGAAAATATTATGAGATGTTACTTTGGGTACTGCGTCATCAAGGAACTTTTGGGAGAGGCATTTTGGCAATGAATAGTCTACCACCCCGTAAATTAATTCTCTATGCATATGCATTCCAAATATGTAGATAATCTTCTTCCAACCATTTAATTGTATAATGTTATTGTCATCTACAAACAAACTCCATTTCCTGCACCATTTTGAAAGAGGAGGAGAAGATGAGACATTGGAGGGATTGAGGGAGAAAAAAGGAGAGAGGAGAGACAAAAGGACAATAAATGTGCCATTGCATCGTTAATGTGGAAGAGGTGGAGAGAAGAGAGATAGAGAGAGACGAGACATACATAACTATGGTGGTGACTAGTGATGTTGTCGATGAAGAGAACTTAATATGTAACTACATTGGTAACCGTTAGTTACACTATTGATGAGAAGACAACAATGGTGGTAGTAAAGAAGAGTGTTAAAAGAGAGTAATAAGGACAGAAAATGCAGTGTGTAAATGAAGGTAGGTTATGTCAAGCTTGTGTGAATAGAAAACCTCTTATTTTAATATACTATTATACTTATATGTAACTCAGGCAGGGTTACCATAAACTTTATTCAAACATGCCCCACACTACATATAGAATAAAACCAAATCCACTATTTTACTATGTTGGAAGTATTCTCAATGCACCTCAACTAGGGTAGGGGGGTTGGATACTTATCGGATGGTGGAGATTGCCAGGCCTACATGTTATATCACATTAATACAAGTTGATCCCAATTCACTTATTAGTTGCTTGTATATTAACTTCCATATGAGGGTTCATGAATGATTTTTCAAACAAAATACAAACATGTTTAGTATGACATAGCTATAAATTCTTAATCAAAATCTTGTAATTAGGTGTCACGTATCAAATCTAAAATCTCCATGAAAACATTGTACCATATCTTAGTATTGTTCTTTTATTTAAGAACAAAATATAAAGCATGCCAATCATATTGTGATCGGAAAAGCACAATCATTCACTTAGATATTGTATGAAGCCTGTTTAAGTATGATAGTGTGTGATCATTTACTTATTAATCACTTTGTAAAGGATCTATGCTGAATATTAACATTAATCATTTACTTATTAGTTACTTTACAAAAGATCTATGTCGAATACTAACATCTATTTTCCCATGACAGGTTGGATGAGGTGGATCCACTAATGAAAGACTACTGAACCTAACATACTATAAATAAGTTTAGCCTATTATTGAAGGTAATGCATTTCAGAACACTAAATTAATTGATTTTTCAACTCACTGCCATGGGATTTCTTAATTGACAAAAAAGGTCTATGTTTATCCATGTTCAAATATATCATAAATATTAGATAATCATTTATTGTTGAACTTATTTGTTTATCTTTTGCTTTCACTATATTGATATGAGTTTTAGTTTTCTAGAAAACTCTACTAAAGCAATTATAGGTATACGACTATTACATATAGTTCAATAGTCATCTCTCTCTCATGACAAGGTGAACCACCACCATAGATCATAGGTGTTGAGTTAGTCATTTGATAAGCATGATATGTTTTGATATCTTTTATAGGATCATCATATGTTTCCATTTGAATTAATAAAACATAAAATTTCTTTAGGTCTTCTACTGCTATGCTAAGCATACTTTCACATATAAACATTGAATTTTATGTTTGCTTTTATTTATTTCTTTAATCAACTTTGATTTTCAGGAATGAAATGGAAACATAACTCACTTTGGTATGGAACTTGCTTTATCTCATTTCATTGTTACAATGTTATCATCTAAAATAACCTTTGTAAGACAATGTCAATGTTTTTTTTTACAATAACCTTTAAATCAAACATTATAGGAAGTATATCACCATTGAATCCTCCTTGTGAGTTAACACTCTTGGTAAATCTACATGTGTACATACATACATCCATAAATACATAGATCAATCTTATATGCTCATGCACAAACATGTGCGAGTACTTATGAAGGAATGATGAATTTCCTAAAAGTAAATATTAGATCACATCATGGATAAACTTTTAAGTCTATATTATTTACCTTAGATATTGTATTTATTTATATAAACATGTGTGAGCACTTTGGTGTATGTTATTTGTGGATGATATTGTGTTAATAGATGAGCCTAAGGAAAAAGTTAATTGAAGCTATGGAGAAAAATATTAGAAAACAAATACTTTTGACTTAATAGAATAAAGAAATATATATTTAATGAATGTTTCATAATTTGGTTACTATGATAATATAGTTTGCATATTTGAAAAGGAAAGGTCTAATGTAGGTTGGTTAAAATAGAAATGTGCATCCAGTAAAGATGCTATGAAAGTTGAAAGGTAAATATTAAAGAGTAGCAATTAGATCTATTATATTATATGTTGTTGAGTATTGGTTATTTAATCATCAACACATGCAAAAGATATTTATTTTAAAAATAAAAACGCCGGGATGGATATTACATAAGAAAAGATGGTACTCGTAATGAGGTTATCAAAGGCAAATTTGAAGTGATATTAATAGATGATAAAATAAGTAATTTAAAAAAAAATGATTTAGACACGACCACATGAAGCTCCCATAAGAAGGTATAAAAAACTGAGGACATGACACGGCTCTTTGGATCAAGTTGCATCCGATGACCTGCGCCACCCGTGGCAAAAGGTCAAAAGAAAGGTCAATCAACGTTTAGATTTGGGGGGGGGGGAGGTGCGGGTGAAATTTGAAATTGTTGATTGAGCAAGTCGTTTGTGGAAAAGGTGCGGACTTTTCTGACATTTCCTATAGCAGCTGTTTCTAAGACCCCACTTTCTGACCAAATGCATGTTCAAAAAGAGCCATTTGAAAAACGGGCGCCATTTCCTCCCTCACATGTGAAGCTGCAAAGCGTCCTCCAATTGGAGATCATTAATCTCACTTCTTCTGCCTGGCGTTCTCTCTCTCTTGAAGAGAGATCGAGCTATACCTCATAGCGACGATATTCCTCAGGGCCTTCCGACACAGAAACTCGACTGAAAGATCGCCAACCATATGTCTGAGTTTCGAATCTTTCGGGGTAATGGTCGAACAGAGAGGACGGAAAACGAGTCGGAAAATGTGGGTGACTTGCTCCCTTTCCCCCCTCCCAGAACGCCATTTTCCGAGTGGAACCAAAACCTCAGGGTCCGCTCAGTACACGATCAGGATCCCAATCCTGAAAAGATAGGATCTTTAGTGCTCAGGAATCATTTGATGGAGTGTTTGCCATTCGCAAACAGGGGAACGGGTTCAAATTTCTCGCCAAAGGCTCGTGGGAAGCCTCACTCTGAGCCCAATTCGGCACAGAACACACCAAATCGAAATGCTGGTAGGCCGAGTTTCGGGGGCTTTGTTGGTGGTGGTCGGAATAATCCACATTCCGGGTCTAAAGGAGGGAATTTGATGAATATTCAGAGGGGAATTTCAAACTCCACAGCAGCTTCACTGGGGACAGATGTGCCGCATTTTGCCCTAGAGGAAGATGGGTCATTCTGGATGGATCATAACGTGCAGGTTTGGGACTGACTCATCTTGAATCTGTTTTCAGAAGGACAGTTTGGTACTTGTGTTTTGCTTTAATTTTCCTTTCATCTCCAAATTGAATTTCTATTAACACTGGATATGCTTTTGCTGATTTATATATTATGTGTTCGTACATTTTTCCTCATGCTACAACTCTCTATGCAACACAGGTTTTGATACGCATCCGTCCCATTAGTAAGATGGAGAAGGAGATGCATGGATACAATAGATGCTTAAAACAGGAGAGTGGCCAGACTTTAGCTTGGGTTGGAAATCCGGAAACTAGATTTACCTTCGACCATATTGCAGGCGAGACTGTGACGCAGGTTTAATCGCAAACCAATTGGTCTTACGTGGATTGAACTGATTATTTTCTTTTGCTTTATATCTTGAATACATAATTGAAATAGAACTATGGATTCATGCAGGACTTGCTTTTCAGAGTGGCAGGCTTGCCAATGGTTGAGAATTGCATGTCTGGCTACAATAGCTGCACGTTTGCCTACGGGCAGGTGAAATTCTAACTGTGATCTGTTGTGACTTGCTTGCTATCTTAATCGTCATCAAACATCTACTCTTTAATGCAGACTGGCAGCGGGAAAACATATACCATGATGGGTGAATTGTACGATAGTGATGATGATCTCAGTGAAGAACGTGGATTGACACCACGAATATTTGAATATCTATTTGCAAGGATTAAAGCGGTACACTGTGAATGATCATAGGAAGTTTGACAATATTGCTTTTAATGCAGAAATGAATATCACTCTCCAATACTGTTCTGGTGCAGGAAGAATTTAGCAGGAAAGATGAACATTTAAAGTACAGCTGCAAATGTTCCTTTCTTGAAATATATAATGAACAGATAACTGATCTATTGGAGCCATCATCAACTAATTTGCAAGTAAATTATCCTTTTCTCTGGCATTTTAGTGTGTCCATTTGTTCCTATATGTACATTTATTGCTTAGTGAATTTTCTTGTGTGTGCTGAAGCTGCGTGAGGATCTGAAGGAGGGTGTATATGTTGAAAGCCTAAGAGACTTTGAAGTAGAAACCGTTAAGGATGTCATGGAGCTTCTTTTTCAGGTGGGATTGTATCTTACACTGCTTCATGTTTGTCTTAGATTTCTATCTTATTTGGTGCAACGACGTAATCCCCTCCAATTGGTTTTCAGGGAACTGCCAATAGAAAAGTCGCTGCAACAAGTATGAACAGTGAGAGCAGCCGGTCTCACAGTGTCTTTACATGTGTGATTGAAAGCCGATGGGAAAAAGATGCGATGACACACTTCCGCTTTGCAAGGTTGAATCTAGTAGATCTGGCTGGCTCAGAGAGGTATTCTGTTACATATTTTCTCCCCAAATATGTTCTTTTACCTCTACTTTTCTAACTATTTTGCTGTACCAAATGTCATAGACAGAAGAGTTCAGGTGCTGAAGGAGAACGACTTAAGGAGGCTGCAAACATCAACAAGTCCTTATCAACTCTAGGGTAATTTACTAGTTGAAAATCGTGTCCCCTCATGGCACGTTTATTGTAATGTTTTCTTTTGCTTTCTTTGTTTGGCTTCTCACTGCAAAGGAATGTTGTGCTGTGCTGCACTGTGCCATGTGTGTGTGTGTCCGTGTATGTGCATGTGTCCATGCGTCAGTGCATGATATGGCTTTCTTGCCAACAACTAGCTTTGAATGGCCATGGTTTTACATCGGCAAATGACTTTGACAGAGTGAATGGTTTTCCTTGAAATGTTTCGACTTGTGTTGGCTAATTACCCAAAACCAATTCTTTTCTGACACTAGGTGTGCTAAAGTTACATGAATTTTTAGTCATTTTTCTGATTAATCTTGGATAAACCAACATTTAAGATCCAAAAAGAACAAGATTATATTCTATGGTTTCCTTCTGCTTTTAGTAGTCATATAAATTAACCTTAATGGAACCTTCTCCAAATCAGCAAAGCTAGGTTGCTAGACCGTGTAAAGGACTTCTGAAGAGGTCATCAACCCAATAATATTCTCCCCAAAGCTTGATTAGCTTTGGGGCTTAATAGAATTCTCTGCATACTTGTAACGCATAGTAAAAGATGTGAAGTACATACCACTTTCCCCGGGTTATCACCTACCTGGCACAACCTTCTTCCTTTATCTGGCTTGGGACTGCTAACATAAAGATGAAGCTGGCAATAGGTGGAGTTGTTTTCAGTAGACACACAGACATCTCTCTCTCTGTGTACGTGCATGCATGTATGTATATTTTATATGCATATATAGCATGAGCAGATTTCTGTAAGCATAATCGAGAGTATTCTTAGTTGCTTGCTGATGGAAATTGATTGCTAGAGGTGGACCTTTCTCAAATATTTGGCAGTAGACTAGGTACCTTTCCTGATAGTATTAAGTCTGGATACCCGAGCATGAGTGTCCTTTCATATTCTCATACTTGTGAAATGAAATAATTTTTCCCATGTCTTTACCTGTATGAGGCTCTTAAACATAGGAAGGGTGGTAAATCGGTAGGACCAGATAATATTCCTATAGAAGTTTGGAAAATACTAGGAGAAATAGAAATCACTTGGCTCACAAGACTATTTAATGAAATATGGAAAAACCAAAAGATGCCCGAGGAATGGAGAGCAAGTACACTTATACCCATATATAAGAACAATGGATACATTCAAAATTGTGCGAATTATCGAGGTATGAAGCTAATGAGCCATACTATGAAATTGTGGGAAAGAATTATCAAACATAGGTTAAGACAAGTATCAAGTACAATAGAGAACTAATTTGGATTCATGGCAGACAGAGCTACTTTTGAAGCGATTCACCTTTTGAGATGTCTTATAGAACATTTTAGAGCAAAAAAGAAAGACCTTCACATGATATTTATTAATCTAGAAAAAGCTTATGATAGGGTACCGAGGGAGGTTCTTTCGAGAACTTTGGAAAAAAGAGATATCCCATTGACATATATTAACCTTATAAGAGACATATAAGATGGTGCAAAAACATGTGTGAGGACTCATGAAGGAATGACGGACTTCTTTTAAGTTAATATTGGGTTACATCAAGGATCAACTTTAAGTCCATACTTATTTATAATGGTGATTGATGAGTTAACAAAACATATTTAAGATGAAGTACCTTGGTGTATGTTATTTGCAGATGACATTGTATTAGTGGAGGAGTCTAAGGAAAAAGTTAATAGAAAATTGGAACTATGGAGAGAAACATTAGAAAGCAAAGGCCTCCGACTTAGTAGAACAAAGACAGAATATATGGAATGTAAATTTGATCATTTGGTTACTTTAGAGTACATAGAAATTAAAATTGGCACACATTGCATCCCCCAAAAGGAAAGTTTTAAATACCTAGGGTCAATTTTTAAGAGTGATGGAAGAATTGATGGAGATGCTACGCATAGACTTAATGTTGGTTGGTTAAAATGGAGAGGATCATATGGTATTCTTTGTGATAAGAAGATACCATTAAAGTTAAAAGGTAAATATTATAGAGCAGCATTTAGGCCTGCCATGTTTTATGGTTCTGAGTGTTGGGCAGTTAATCATCAACACGGACAAAAGATGTCTGTGACATAAATGAAGATGTTGAGATGGACCAGTGGTCATACAAGAAAAGACCATATACATAATGAGGTTAATGGAAACAAATTAGGAGTGACACCAATAGAGGATAAAATGAGAGAATATCGTTTAAGATGGTTTGGACATATAGAAAGAAGATCAAAAGAAGAACCTTTAAGAAGGTATGAAAAACTAAATTTGGAAAGTATTAAAAGACGTAGAAGACGGCCACATAAGTGGTGGAAAGAAACAATAAAGAATGATCTAGCTTATTATGAGTTAACTGCTAACATGACACACGATAGGAATCTGTGGAAACAAAGAATCCATGTAGCCGACCCCGTCTAGTATGGGAAAAGACTTTGTTGTTGTTGTCTTTACCTGTCTCATTGCTTAAGATATTTGTTGGCTACGGAAACAAAAGAATGTGGGTTAAATGTCAAGAGAAGAATAGTAGAAACATGAACTATGCGTCCTGTATGGTTTGGGATGTGCACACCAGCTCCCGGTTGCAGGTGAGCCAACTGCCACCTTGTTTCCCGCCAAACAAAGAGAACATGATTAATTAGTACTAAGCTTGAAGGGAACTATGAGAACTTTGGATCACAATGGACGGGATGGTTGTGGTTGTGAAAGCTAAGTCAAATGTATGGAACAGTTTTTCCTTTTAAAGACAATCCATGGCAGATTTTTATGTTGCTTTTCTCTTTCCATTTGTTACTTCCTTGAAATTGCGGTAATGCATATTTATTTCCTTTTTCGATGCAAGCTAGTTTGGTGATAATGACCCTAGTTGATGTAGCACACGGGAAAAACCGCCATGTCCCATACAGGGACTCCAGACTCACCTTTCTTCTACAGGTTTGCAACTCCTCATTATTGTTGCTTATACAAATGACTATTTTTGGGAACTGACAGGGCTTGGGTTGGATTTGATGACTTTTGTGTTGCGAATGATTTCAGGATTCCCTTGGTGGAAACTCCAAGACCACAATTATTGCGAATGTCAGCCCATCTATTTGGTGATGAAAGGATTCCGAAACTGCAATATTGCTACATAAATAACTTGTTATCGTTTGCTTATTCCCTTTTATTTTCTATTTCCTATCTCATATTCTAATTTTAGCTTCGATGGTGCAGCTGTGCAAATGAAACGCTAAGTACTCTCAAGTTTGCCCAGCGAGCTAAACTTATTCGAAACAATGTAATAGATTTGACCATAGCTTTTTCTTAACAAATTATATATCTTGCTGGCTTCAGTTTCTTAATGGAGTGCTGAATCACTATTCTGTGATAGGCAAAAGTGAATGAGGACGCATCTGGTGATGTGATGGCCTTGCAACGGCAAATACAGCAATTGAAGGTACTTTCATGCTTTGCAAAAGTTCATCATCTTCTATTCGTCATTGTAGAGCTGTCTAAGCATATGATGGTGCCACAGGACCAACTCACTTTCCTTGAACATCAGCGAGTAGCAAGGCCAATTCCAGTCCCCTCTTCAAGCTTCTGCTACGACAAGGTCAATTCTTTGCACGAAAATAATGATGGTAGTCCTAGTAGGGGAAATGCTTCCAGCCCTATACATGACGTTGCCACATCTGTAAATTGCCACAGTACTTTGGTCTCTCCCAGCAATCTTAACAAAAAGGTGCTAATCTCTATTTTCAGGAGTCAGTGTTGTATGGCAACTAAAAATTGCTGATTGTTAGCTATTCCAATTGAAACAGCTAGAAGCTATGCTTGTTGGTTCCTTAAGGAGAGAGAAAATGGCTGAAGAAGCTCTCGTGCAACTAAAGGCTGAAATAGAGCAGATGAACCGTCTGGTATGCTTTTCTCCTACTCTATTTTACTGTATAGATTACACCTGCCTGATGATGGTTCTGCACTCATTTTAGCTGTATTGTTTCCTTTTGTCCTTTGAGACAACCCCCTTCTGTATATTCTATCGGAACTTATAGCATCATGACCATTGTTTGAAAATATCAAGCTGATTGAGATTTTAATATGATACTTATCTCGTAAGTTTTTTCACTTAATGTAAGTTAGTCATGGTATTGCATCTTATTCTCCATCACATGGTTTTATATTCCACGATCCTTATTTTTATCTTCAATGAGCATTGGTGACAGTGTAATGAAAAGGAAGATGATAATCGACGCATCAACACCATCCTCAGACTCAGAGATGAAAAAATTGCCAGATTTGAATTGCCTGCTGGAGACTTACAACCAGCAGATGTATTCCTTATGGAAGAAAATAATGCACTAAGAGAGGAGATTCAGTTGTTGCAAGCCAGGATTGACAGAAACCCTGAATTAACTCGGTTTGCGCTGGAGAACATAAGGCTTATTGAGCAACTACGAATGTAATATGAGTGAGCGATTAAACTTAAGTTTGTCTGTATAAGAGCAGAAGGTTCATCTAGGTCACTTTTGATATGCTTACAGTGATTCTCCTGATTGTTTTAGGTACCAATCTTTCTATGAAAATGGAGAAAAGGAAATGCTACTAGCTGAAGTTTCTCTACTGAGAAACCAGGAAAGTCATCTCTACTGCTCAAACTTAACAAACTCTTGGTCATATAATACGCAAACAACTGAAACGTCTCCTTTCATTATTGCAGGTTCTGGAAATTGTTGAGAGAAAACATGGACAGGTTTGACATACTACCAAGAAAAATTTGTCCTTTTGCACATTTATGCCTTGGATTGAGCTGATGCAAACTGCTGGCTCGATATTATGCATTTTATCCCCATAACATGTTATACATATCATATAATATGCTTTTCAATCTTAGGTTTCTGATTCAGTGAAAGAAGTTAAGGACATCAAGAAGAATATTGCAGCCGGCTTTGAAACCAACACAAGATTAGCTAGGTAATTTGCTTTGAAGGCTTAACATGTAGAGACCATGCACTTGCTGCTGTGGAAATTGGCGAAAGAAAAACAAATCTCATCTTTTCTGAGTTAAAAAGGCCTAGGATATTTTAATTTCTCAAGTGATTTGCAAATAATCATTTTCTTATCCAAATGAGGCATATCTTTTATTTCTTACCAGGGAAGTTCAAGACTTGCTTACCCCAATGAAGGCAGACATGAACTACAAGGCCCCAACAATCAAAACCGTAAGCACGATTAGCCTTCACCATGAAGGACAAGGGTTAACTTTGTTATGTTTTAGAATTCATGCTTGAAGCAAGTTGGCTTCCAGCAGATCAGATGAGTCATGACAAGAAGATGGAGATAGCCTCCACTAGCGAGATATAGGAAGTACCGCAGAGACAAATCGATTTTATGTTTCGAAAATTCTAAAAATGTTGTGCGCTCATATCTCTAATTTTTTCTTTGTTTTCTAGGTGGCTGCCAATACCTAATACCCAGCCCTGACCTAAACCTTAATGCGGGGAGGAGGGTTTATGGGTTCGGGTTCTCTTTTCTAAATATATATATATATATATATATATATATATATATGTGATATATATTTGGTGTTTGTATGCTTATTTATATATGGATATAAATATGAATATATCTATATATAGGGTATGTGTCGGGCACAAATTTGGTTGGTTACATATTGGGCATTTTATCTCCATATCCGAGTTCAAGTATTCCTAGCCCCGTTCTGGCCGGGCTGGGTCGGGGTTGATGGGGTCGGTTCAATATTGCCATCCATGTCTTAAAGTCCACTGAGGAGTGATAACGTGTATGATGTGGATTTGACTTTGCACCATCAACGCATTCTTTACTCCTTAAAGTATTTGGAGGCCTGCTCTCCCTTGGCTATTTATGGTGGTCTAAGAGAGCTTCGGTTTTTTCAGATGGAGTCAACATGTGGCAAAACAGATCCTTATGAAGAAAAGTTGGTGTGTGGACATGGTGATGGCATAGTACTGACTAATCAGAAGTGCTGGAAGGGCATCTCACTTTCATCAGAGTTTGAAGAGCTTTTAAATGCTAAAGAAGACGCATTATTGTTGCTTGAAGCTTCAGGAGATCAACAAACTCTATTATTCAATCATTTGAATGATCTTAGGCAGGAAAACAAGCAGCATTTGCATCTTTCAATGGTAAGAGAGTGCAAAGATGCCCTGTGTGAATCCCCAAACCGAAGTTGCTGTGAGCGTGAAGGAAATTATAGTGAACGATTAGTGCAAATTCACAAAAGCAGCGACCGAATTCTGGACGGTGAAAGTAGTCATACATTACTGTGTGACGAAAACATTGAACAAATGAATGAAAACTTTCAAGAGGTTCAGAAGCTAAACCGATGCCAATCCATTCAAACTTCACAACCAACAGATTTGCATGTTGTGGAACCATTCTGTAAGAAGCTTGAGGAGCCAAATGCAATGGTACCAAATTTACAAGGAACGCTAGCTGTGCTGCAGCAAGAATGTGACTCGAAAAATGATACCTTGTCAACAAGCACAAGGAGCATGATGCTTTTGAGAGCTGAAAATGAAGAACTTAAGAACATATTGAACCTCATTATGGAAGAAAACATCAGATTCTCAAAAGTACTAGAAGGCAGAGAGAAAGACTCAGCAGCATTGGTTGAGTGGGAGAAAGAAACGAATACTCTAACGAACTCCCTGATGGATGGTTATCACGCTGTAGAGGATGCTTCCCATCAAATCAAAAGCATCTGTAACTTGTTCCCAGAAAGAAGGGTTCAGATTGATGACCAGACCAAAGTAACTGCAGCAGCACTGCATGAAAATGAAAGAGTAATTTTAGATCTGCAGAGGAGATTAGACAGTGCACGAGATGTGGGAATCAGAACAAGCATGGAGCTGAGTGCCTTGAAGGAGGCAGTCGTGGCTATAACTGATGCCCAGCTGATGGAAAATGTTGAGATGTCCAAGGAGGCTGCGGAATCCAGGAACTTGCATGAGAAAATGCATACTATACACAAGCTAGAGGAGAAACTCAAGCATCAGGAAGATGACCTCATCATGGCGAATAGACGTGCTAATGCTTCATTTATTGCTCTCAATTGGCTGCTTCTTCAGTCAAAAGCCTTGGAACATAACAATGAAGGATCGAATACATCAAAAATCATGCATGAGATGGGCATCCCATCGGAAAATATTTCAAAATGGATCCAGAGTAATGAATTATCTGAAGCAACGAGTTATATTCATAGCGTGACCTTACATATTGCAGATTTGGAGAAGGAGGTGCATGAACTAAGATTAGCTCTTTCTTCAAAGGAGAACATGACAGTTGGCAAGACACTGAAAGATGAATCATATGCAGAACTAGAAGGGAACACATTTCAAGCTGAAGTGGGATGTCTAATTGCTTCCTGCATTGAGGATATTGGGAATAGTGTCTCGTTTCTAGCATCCGATGTGGAAGATGTGATTTGTGCAACCAGGCAATGGATACAAGACTTGATCGAAGATGTCTCTGACATAAAGGGGATTGTCACAGAATTAAAATACTGCAATGTAAAGATTCAAGATTTAAGGTCAGCATTTTCTTATCTTGAAAATCCTAGCTCAACAGGAAGGAATAAAAGGCAGACTTCTTATAGCTTATTTGAGAAGCAGTTCATGGCCATATCAGACCAAATGACGGTAAGAGATGAAATGCGTTGTCATAAGAACACTGAGGTTTGAATTATGTTATTTCTTGATGCCCAGTTTATTGAAATTTGGTTGAAACCACTTATTTTCTTTCTTTAATTTGCATGCCGTATTTATGAATTTTCAACTGTAAGTGATCTGGGAGACTACATGCATATGTTGTAGATGTCAACTTCATATACATGGTTCAATTTCATTATACCTTGTTTCTATAGATGAAAACGTATGCTTGTTCTTTTCTGACTCCTTGTACAATTCTGGCAGCTGCTAAATATGAAGCACAGTTGTGCCGCACAGTGTGTAGCTGAGAGGATCAATGAACCCCAAGCGTTACTTCTGAAATTTAGTGAGGCACAAGAGACTATGAGAGAGGCAGATATGGTGCTGAACGCATTATTACAAGGCTATAAAACTGCAACGCATCAGGTTAGCAAGTGGAAACAAAAGGGGCAGGCTTTGACGGCAGAGAACTCTACCTTACTTATGCAGGTGCAGGAACTAAAGGATTCGGTTCTTCTCAAAGAAGAAGAGAGTAAGCAGTTAGAGGAACATTTTGATATGCTGATTACAGAAGTTGTAGGTGCACTTTCTTCATTTGAACATTCTATGATTCAGATGAGGGGAGCTTCAGATGAGTTTAATGTCTTATTTTCTGGCTTTATTGCTTTTGTACGGGAGTTGCTACTTTCTGTTAATGTGTTGCGGTTCTGTCCAGAAAGCATGATTGCTGCAATAGGGGAAAATACGTTTGCAATTTTTGTGCTAAGTCATTGTTTCTCTGATTTCCTCACTGGAAATGCAGCATTACATAGAACAGATTCTCACAGGTGCTATCATACTAGTCGTTTTGAGTTGGATGGTTTTGAAGAGACATTCAAGCTTTCAGCAAAGGAGATGAGGAGACCAGAGGGTGCACATGATGCAGGCAATGGTGCTCAAGAGAACAAACTTGATGCCTTGGATGCTAAGGATGGGATGGTTATTGTGGGTGAAGACGACCAGACTTCCTTTAGAAGCAAGGATGATGTTGTTGACGATGCCAAGCATCGTGTGGACAAAAATCTTTCCATATATCCACCGCAGTATGCCATAAGGATAAAAGAGCTAGAAACTGAAAAGGAAGCCCTAGTTAGAGATGTTCAGTTGATGCAGGAAATTGTCAACCATCAGCTTATTAATCTGGAGGAAATAAGCCAAGGATTAATCTCCCTGGAAAAAGTTTCAGATTGTGAGAAGCTGATAGATGGTTGTGCCATGGGGCAAATGCTCAAAACCAACGATGCAACATCAGTGGATCTCTCTTGTTTTCATATCATAAATGAAGTGAACTCAAAATCTCGAATGGAGGTTAACCATGGAAGTTCCTTGACACCATGGAATAAATCAGCAAAGAACCAGGCAGACTGCATAACACAAGATGAGTCATCTGTTCTGGTTGATTTTCAAAACATTAAGAATCAATTCACTAAATTGCTTGATACACTTAGTAAAAGGAAAGAAGGCAGACATATTATTTTGTCACAGAGAAGTTCAAACCAAAATCAGGGCCATGATAGTCATAAGTTCTCCAGATTGTGCATTTCTGCAAATTGCCTATCAAGCTCAGAATTATGTCGCCCTCTTGTTCAGGCATTGGTTATGCTTGAAGCTAAACTACATCCTTTAGCAGATAGAATAGGTTCTGTAGGGCTGGGTCTGGATGGAACACATTATATGCTTGAAAAGTTATTTGGAGATATCTGCAAATTTGAGAGGCAGACATACATATATGAAGAAAAACTATCTGAGTCGGATAAGCAGAAAAACAGTTTAGTTTCAGAGAGCTTTCAGTTATCAAGTGGATTGGGACGGCGAGATGCGGTTATGGAGGGGTTGCTTTTTGATCTAAGATTGTTACAGGAATCAACATCTAATGTAAAGGGCAGAAAAGATGAAGCGGAAGAAGTATCAAGTACTCTGAGACCGACTAGAAATTCACATGCAGTGAGAGCTACTGATATTGATGGTATTCTTAATCGACAACAAAGGCTTCAAAATTATCTCACTGACAAAGAAGCTGCACTGGAGTCTTTGCAATGTGACTTTGTCCAGACACAAGAAGCTATGGAATTGCTGGCAAACGAGAATGCAGAACTAAGAATCCTTTTGGATGATTTGTATCAGAAAAAGCATGATTTTGAGGAGCAGTTGGTAGAACAGAATGAAGTTATTGAATGCCTGAAGAAGGAAGTTCTTAGTTTATCTTCCACAGTTGAGCAAAAAGTCATCAACTCAGTCAGGGATTCAGAGGACCAACTGAAAATGGTAATTTCTGAACGAGATCTACTCCTGAAGGAGGTTGCTGCAATAAGTCATCAGCTGGAAGCATCTCTTGCTTTGGCAGAAGAAAATGAAGCTATAGCTATAGAAGCTCGACAGGTAACTGTTCCTTTGGAATTTTTTATGCATCACATCCCTTTCCTTACCATATGATTTCCTCACTTTTTCACAAATCCATGCTTACTCTAGGTGTCAGAGTTGAGTAAAATTCATGCCGAGCAGAAGGAAGAGGAGGCCCGAGTTCTTGAGCAGTCAGTGGAAGAGCTTGAACATACCATTAACATGTTAGAGAAGAAGGTCCCCCCAATCAATTCTTGTGATTCTCTTTGTCTCAGTACCAGATTTTTCTTTTTTCAGAAGAAAATTAATATGAAAATGATTGATTTTGGGCCTTGATTGTTGGCAGTGCAGACAGAAACAAGTCAATTGCAATAACCACAATTTATTGTAAACCTGGAATCAAGAAGTTGAATACCTACCAAAAAGGAATGATGCATCTTAGATCATTAATGTTCTTACTGTTTTGTAGCAATCATGGGGTCTTTAACAACAACTAAGCCATTTCCCATACTAGATGGGGCCGGCTACATGGATTCTTTGTTTTCATAGAGTTTGATCATGTGCCATGCTAACATTTAACTCAACATAAGCTAAATCATTCTTTATTATTTTCTGCTAATACTTTTATAGTTTTCCTCTTCTTTTTTTAACATTTTCACATACTAGTTTCTCATACCTTCTTATCGGAGCTTCCTTTAGTAGTCTTTGTACGTGTCTAAACCATCTTAAATATTTTTTTTCTCATTTTGTCATCTATTGATGTCACTCCCAATTGGTTTCTAATAACCACATTATATAATCAGCCTTTTCTTCTGTGACCACTCATCCATCTCAACATCTTCATTTCTGCTGTAGACATCTTTTATACATATTAGATAATTAACTATCCAACACTCATAACCATAAATCATAACGGGTCGAATTGCTGTTATACAATATTTACCTTTCAACTTTAATGATATCTTCTTATCACATAAAACATCTAATGCACCTCTCCATTTTAACTAACTTGCATTAATTCTATGTGTAACATCTCAATCATTTTTTCTATCACTATAAAAAATCGACCCTAGATACTTAAAACTTTCCCTGTGTGACAATCTTAATTTCTGTCATTCGAAGTAACCAAAAGACCAAACATGCATTTCATATATTCTGTCTTTGTTCTACCAATTCAAAAGCCTTTACTTTCTAATGTTTCTCTCTATAGTTCTAATTTCCTATTTACTTTTTCTTTAGACTCATCCACTAATACAATGTCATACATGAATAACATACAACCAAGAATATGTTTTATTATCTCGTCAACGACCACTGCAAATAAATATAGACAAAGTTGATCCTTGATGTAATTCAATATTAACCTCAAAGTAATCTTTCATTCCTTCGTGGGTCCTAACGCATGCTTTTACACTATTATATATGTCTTATAAGGTCGATGTATGTCGATGAGACATCTCTTTTTCAAAGTTCTTCAAGGAATATCTCTTGACACCCTATCGTCTATGTTATCAATAGCGGTTAGCGAACTATTAGTGGTTGACCCTAATATAGCGGTAGAGGAGATATAACAGATTTAGCGGTACACTCTCATTTATGATTAAAAAATAATATATATATATATATAATAAATTCTCTAATTTCTAAGAAATATCAAGAAACACAACCACCAATCAAACAAAATTCTAATAAAACAAACAATAAATATCATGTGGCATATGCATATTGAATTGTTAAACTTAAATAAAAAAATGAAAACATAAATGTAATTAAGTTATTCTAACACCAAGTTCCTCTAAGTAACTATTTCTCGATAATATATAATATTATATACCCTAGCCGTGTCGCCACACCCAAAATTTTTGAAATTTACCGTATCCCGCACCTGCACCCGCACCCGTGTGACATAGCCTTTGGCTTCTATTATTGCTTGCTTCTTGCTTCCATTTGAGTTTTTATACGAATTCTCCTTACATGCAACAAAAGGAATGGCTTGTTTGGTTCAGTTTAAACTTAAGACATCTCACTCTTGTTATTGTTTCATTTGATAATTTAGTTAAATATTTTTATTGATGAGAATCCAGCTTTATGTATTGTATAGTGTTGGTTTCATGCTTATCTCGTGCCATAGAAGTACATTAAATGCAACATAAGTAGTTTGAATTAAGTGGATTTGTTTTGTAATAATTTGCATTTGTACTTGCAGCATAAGTAGTTAAATGCAACACATTGGATAGTGTATTAAGGTTGTTCTATAATCTTTTATTTTTCAGTTCTTCTTGTCAATCTTGAATTAATGATTTGTATTTGCACTTTTATAATATTCAAGCTACATAAATCAATCATAATACAATTAGTATTTGCTAATTTTGGGTGCACGTAGGTATCAATTAGCAAGTTCCCTCATAATGATTTGAAACTTACAATGATTTTACGAGCTGCAAAATATCTAAGTTATGGATTCAAAGAGTTTCGAGATCTTTTATAGGATATAACATATACTAGTATTTGTGCTAGGATCCACTAGTGATGTCATACTCTTCTGTTCTATTGATCTGGCAATGTTTCTGGTCTTTAAATGTGTTTGGTGATAGAGATTATTCTGTCCAAAGGCATACAGTATGAAGTAAAGAATCCAATAAGATTGAGTAATAAGAAACCAATTGTTCACACCCAAAATCATTCAAGCATTTATATAGTATAAAGCTACAATAGTAAGTACACAACTTTATATTAAAGCAAAACATATAAATGGTAAACTACTAATTTCATCATAATACACAAATCAATCTTCATTATTCGGACCCATTTATCCGTGAGTTACAATTTTTTTTTTTGCGTTTGTTTGGCCATGCCGCACCGACACGGTGTCGGTGTCGCACTAGTGTCGAGGTCGACACTCCACCCCTTAGAAGTGTGTGTGTGACATAGGCCAGAGATTGTCAGTAGTCTATCCAGTCCATGCCCCACAAGCACACAAAGAAACATAGAGAGACAAACACACATAGAGAGAGACTATATGACTCCTTTGCATGGGGCGGTGGAGGCCTCTAATGACATGGTAGGATGAGAGAAGTCACAGAAGGAAGAGAGACTTATATTGTTGCTACTTGCTAGTGGTGGCCGTCACTGATGCAATGGTGGAAGAGGAGAGAGAGAGAGATATAAATAGTAAAAAGTAAAAAAAACCTTGTAGGGTTTATGTTCGTTTTTATAAATGGTTTAAATTCGATTGTTTCGATCCATATTCATTTGGGTCGACCCACCTGTTCGCAAGATCCAAGTTAGTGGACCGCTATATCACTCATAGTGTCTGTAATAGTGCTCATAGCGGGTTTGGAGGTCGGCTACCAAATTCCTAGCGTTATAGTGGCCAGAGGGCTGCTAAAACGCTATAGCATGCTATTAACTACTTAGCCTATCGTAAACTTTTCTAGATCAATAAATGTCATGTGAATATTCTCCTTTTTTGCTTTAAAATGTTCTATAGGATGTCTAAATAGCTGAATTAATAGCCTCAATAGTAATCTTTTTGGCATGAATCCAAATTGGCTCTTTGTTCATGAAAATTTAGTTTGAGCCCTTCGCATTTCTGGTTCTCTTGAATGCTTAACAATTGCATTGTGTACCTGATGTTGTGTGAGTTTCTCAGGTCTACGAGATGAGCAGCGAGGTAGAAAGACAAAAGTTGACAAGGGAAGACCTTGAGCTAGAGATGCAGGATCTTAAGTTGAGGTTACTAAAACCACAGACGGTTACAGGAGATATGGATAATGAGAGTTCGTCTAATCCAGAGGAAGGAAGAGATAGCATTGTCTTAAGGTTTGATATCTTTTTGTGGTATCCCTTCACATCTTTGAAACATTTGTTGAATATGTAATCTCTGATTAACAGGCATGTGGAGGAAAGAGGAAATGAACTTCTAGAGGCAAAACGATGTATACAAAGGCTTGAAAAAGAAAAAGCGGATCAAGCAGAAAAGGTTTGTCCAGAGCGGCTGCTTAAAGAGAATTTCTTGGTCTTTTTCTTGCTTACTCAGCTTAACTGACACTATTTACAAACCTTTTATTAAAATATAATGTATAAAGATGTTGTTCTTAATATCATGCAGTACAAGAGTTACATATCTGAGCTTCTTTTCCATTCAGAAGCTCAGGCATCTCAGTACCAAGAGAAGGTAAGTTTGAAGTTTCAAACGATTAAGCTTCTCTAGTAGTAAGGGAGCTGCAAATAGAAAAGCTTTAAAATGAGTTTCCTGTGAATTTTATCTGAATCAGTATAAAGCTTTAGAGGCCATGGCTTTCGATGCTCAACACTCCATCCATCTGGAAGATTTGGCTGCAAATAGAAGGGAACGATCTTCGGTTAGGACAAGAGGTTCAGGGTCTCCATTTAAGTGCATCTCAAGCCTTGTCAATCAGATGAACTCTGAGAAGGATCACGAGCTGTTTGTGGCTAGAACCCGCATGAAAGAACTAGAAGGATTGGCAGCTAATCGCCAGAAGGAGGTATAAGTGTATAACAAGATTCTAGTCCATGAAAGATTCCATATCATAAACTATTCCATGGATTTAAGAATCTTTTTATCCTTGAAAAGTTTTCATCCTTCCATACTATCATAATGCTAGTGCTCACTAGTTTTTGCTTTCAAGGATTCTACTTCAGAAAACTGTCCGATGCCAACATCTTCATCTCCAGCTATTGCTTATTTCAGTTACATTTTGTCTTCATGCATAGGTTTCCTATTATTTTTTTCTCTATCAATTTGATTTCTTTTATTGTGTTGATTCACTGTTTTTCACCAAGTTGTCATTGAATTTCAGGTTTGTGTGCTGAATGCTAGGCTCGCTATTGCAGAGAGCATGACTCATGATGTTATCAGGGATTTACTTGGTGTCAAATTGGATCTATCTACCTATGTTGTATGTTAGATTGAAGAACAATGACCTATATGAACTGCTGTCTTACCTTTATCCGTCCTCAAAATACTTCTGGATGACTAATTTTTGCTAACTTTTCCTAGAATGAACTTGATGATGAAGTGGTGCAAAAGCTAGCTGAGGCTGTTCATAAGCAAAGTGAAGAAGTTAGAAGCAAGGTTGATACAGTCGTTTGTTGCTCCTCATGTTCAATTAAAATGTCCTATGTCCTGTGATCTTATTTTAGGTTTTCCATGTTAAAAATGGATGTCACAGGAGCAGGAAATTCTAAATTTGAAGTCTCATTTAGATGATTTGATTGAGGAAAGGGCAAGGTAATTTGCTAGATCACTTGTTATTTTTTATTCCTTCTTTCATGCAGTTCTAGTGTCTTGATTTCTGAAGAAACAGAAAGTATTACCTTGGATGTGTATATGTTGGACCATATACACAAATATACATACATGTGAAGGCCTTTTTTAGACATACATGTGTTCCTCTACTATTAATGGCTAGTTCAGAGGTAAGTTGTCTCATAAAGCAGATGACAAGTGGATCAGCCTAACACCTTATTTGTTCCTTAAGCTTTCCTCTTTAAGCAGGTACATGAATAGTTAAGCCATCATAGAGCAAAGCTCAACCAATGGCTATTGCTCTATAGTTCAATCAAATCCCTGTTCATAGAAGGTCCTAAGACATGAGAAGCTGGTTTACTTTTCTCCACTAGTGCAACCATACTTGTGTGATAAAGGGATAATTTTGGCTTTTAAGCAGAAGCAGAAGCTATAGGAAAAGGCTTTTGGCCTTGCTCTTAAGGTGGCTACTTGTGTCTGAGACTTTCGAGTATTAGCACTTGGGTGTTTGGTTCAGGTTGTGTCATGGACGGGGAGTGATATTCTGTGACCACACTGACAGTACAAACTGGAGTGCCTCATGACAAATATCCAATGCTTATGCTTTCATGGCATGTTTTAAATGAAAGCCTTCTCAACAAGTTTTAGGCTGGTATTGAAGAACGAGAAAAGCTCCACCTGTGGTGAGGTTTTTCCTCACATACCCCATATCGGGCTTGGACAAAGGAGGTTTGCATTAGACAGCTACAGCCAGTGTAAAACTTTGTCTGATCTTATACTGGCTTTGTGATCTTTCCATGCACTGCATCGGGTCCTAGTAAATGTTGACAGTTGGATGTGCTTGGAGAGAACAAGTGACCTTCTAGGAAGTGTTGGTATTGATCCACTTAGTGTGGAAAAAGGCTTGGTACAGATTAAGATAAAGATGGAAGAATGAGAAGGATTTCTTGTACTGTTTATATCTTCTCACCCTAGTGCCTTCACTGGGCTAGTCAATTGAGTTTTGCACTTCAGCCTTGGATTTAGATTTGGCCTTGGTTCGCTTGGCTTTGACAGAATTTGTTTACTACCAATATTTAACTTTTGACTGCTTTGAAACATCTTAACCTCATTCAAAGTTTAGATTTTAAGCTTTTCTCAACGACTGTTTAACTGGGCATTCAACGAACCCAGCTGGACAGTGTAGACTGTCGACCTCCCAATACACCAAACAGGTTGAGCGCTTGGACGGTGGGTCAGGTTTGTGTAGGCCCTCTCTTTCCTGCTGCTAACTCTGTTTTTGTCTCTGCTCAGCGCAGTGATATCCTAAGAGCGGAAATGCGAAGTACCCATTTTATAAAACGAACTTTTCCAAGTAGGCAACTCTGGTTTCAAAGCAAGTGCGGTCGCTTGAGTTATGTGGATCAACTCATAAATCAAATGTGCCAAGCTTGTGATGGCGCTACATTACATTCTACCAATCAAGATATTTGACACACGCACACACACACATACAGATACACATGCAGATCTTCTTTGAAGAAATTATGATATTATACTTGGCTCCTTATCAACTTGTCTAGTTTAACAACTTTACCTCATCGGTTTTTGCAGATTGATTGAAGAGAACAATCAGAAAAAATGCGAAGTTTTAGATTCACAGCTAAGAGTTGAGCAGCTTAAACAAAGGCAACAACTTCTAACAGCACAGAATGAGTTACTGCAGGTAATTTGTTTTTGATGAACTATACACATAAAAATACGTACATGTATATGTGTAATGGGCTTCCTTATGCTGATAGTCTTTCATGTGCTTCATCTTGGTAGATGGACAAGCAAAACTTGAAAAAGAAAGTTGAAGAGATGGATGAAGTGCTAAAGAATTGTGGATCGCAGGATTTCCATCAACTGATTCATCATCAATCTAAGAACAAGGCACGCCTAATGCTAATGATTCTTGTTTTCCTTTGCAATTTTTTCTGTGCATCTTTGACACTGTTGTTGACTGAGCTGCAGGAGAACCGTCCACTAAGGATCCGTAATAATGAACTTGATCAGAGGCACAAAGATTCGGAGAAGCGTCCTTCTCGTGTGAAAGACGAACTCCCTCTAAATCGATTTGGCCGCAGTGGAAAATCTTCAGCGTTTAATCTTGATCTGCAAAGGCGACCATGAAAAGACAGTTTTTCATTTGCTTGAAAATTACGTTATTTTAATTCTAACGTGAAAATAACTCTGGGTAGTCGATGATCTGTATCAGGATACTTCACGTTAGAATGGTATCATTATCAGCGTCTTTCTCAGTAGATGAGGGCTTGAATTTGGTTGAACCCAGGAAGCGTCCTCATGTCAGACACTTTCTCTAAATCGCTCAGGCCTCGCAGCTGTGAGGCAACTGTAAATATTGTTTCTCCAACGAAATTTGAGTTTGTTAGTTGGCTTAACCAAATTGTATTTATTTGGATTCTTCTCTTCCTGTAACAACTGTTCCTTTAAAGTTAAATACTGATCCGTTGAACATAAAGCCGTGAATACTCCACGGATGAACTCTGATCCTTTGATTCAGTGAGAGCTACCACTTAATCTAATTAACCTTTCATGCTGAGATTAATACCATGAAAATTTGCATTGGTAACTGGCATAAGAAAACTCCGTCCACGTAAGGGATTACCTCTTCATGGCCGGTTTCAAGGTTGGATAAAGGAGGATTGCGTTAGGCCTCCCACATCCAACGTAAAACTTTGTTACACTTATCTACCATGAAGTTGGATTGAATCAACATGTCTGCATCTCCAAGGTGCACCTATGCACATATATACATCTGTGTGTGAATATATATGTATAAAGAAATTAAGAGAAGATGCCATTTTTAACTTTTCAAAGATCAATATTAAACGTAGTACAAGCTCCAGCCGCATGTTCTCTCTCTCTATATAGGTAGGCTTGTATACATACTTTTTCTGGGTGTATAATTGTGCATAATCCCTTGATTCATATGGTTCCACCATTTCAATTGCCGCCCACTGTCTTCCACTGCTTTTCACTATTTCTTCACATTTCAAAACAACCTTCCACTGATTAAAATCATATAGAAAACCTAAATACTTATATATAGGTAGTTTTAACCAATGGTTAAGTTTTCTAAGCAGTTTTGGTAGTGCCCCTCGTGGATTTGATTGATGAAAGAGTTTTGGAAAGTAGAGTAGTTAAAAGTAATAAAGGACGACAGTAGATGATGAGAGTGGTAGAACCATGTGAAATGAAAGATTGTGCATAATTATGCACTATTCAAAATTATGTATATAAAACTAAATATATATAATAAAGAGAGACAATCTAATTTACAACCAAGTGTCGAGCTTTCAAAGGTGGACGAATGCTAAGGATGTCCTTAAACATGACCAACCATATGAAGAAATATGGACATGCTTCGGCATTTTGGAGAAAATTCCTCATATGAACTTAAGTGGATGGCCCCATCACCTTGTTATTTAATCTTCAAGTATCACTAACATGTTTAATGCATGAAATCCCGAGATATCAACTCTAACGTCTTTTATCCAAAAAGTGTATACGTTATAATTTTATTTTCCCGCATTAGAAGTGTATACGTTATAACTTTATTTTCCCGCATTGACTTTCTCATTACTAAAGAGAACTCAATTTATTATAACGTAGTCTTTTCCATGGCTTTAACTTGGTCCCAATTGTGAGGGATCCACCTTCCGTTTATAACAACTGAACCAGTGTGGACTCAAGAATTCTTTTATGGTGATACACTCAAAATATTACCTTATATTCATACAGACTTATAACCATGATTTCATGTTTGATTCATGCAGACAGAGAAAGAAGAAGATGCAGACAGAGAAAGAAGAAGATGCATAGATTTTTCTTCAAAGCTCTTGAGTTCAATTCATATGACCCACCTCTTTTTAGGTAACGGTTTTTAACTCAAATTGAATTATTTTTAGTAGGTTCGTGAGTGGCATATGATGACATCCTCATTCCTAACAAACCTCCAAACCGGTCAATCCCAGAAAACCTCTTAATGACTTGTTTCACTACCAAAAAATTGAGCATTGCCTCTCCATTAAACAATAATTTCATGCAAACAATGGGTTTCACATTTTATGCACAATAAAAATTTAAACTAAAAGCACGGAACTTTAAACTAAAAGCACCGAAGATAAGTATCAACATTTAATGCTCAACAAAACTTGAAACTAGAAACACCAAAAAATATAAGAGTCAAAGTTTTGATGAAACAATATACCAAATGTACCCTTAAATAAAAGCTTTCACTTTTACAAGCAAATTACATAAAATAGTTTGTCAAGATTTCCAATAAGAATTTAAGTTTTTCTATTGAAAAATATAAGGCCAAAAGAACTTTAACTCCAAAGAACATCTCACGGTAAGCTCATCTTACTCGGCTCATATTTGGTTCACGTCCGGCTCAATTGAAACGATCTAACACACAGACAAGTTTTGCAGCTGACTAGCAAGCCGAGAGCACTAGCCATTTTACCAGCACAACCAATAACACTGGTAGTCGAGAGTACTGATATATATATATATATATATATATACATATATATATGTATATATATACATATATATATGTATATACATATATATATGTATATATATATATATATATATGTATATACATATATATATGTATATACATATATATATGTATATACATATATATATGTATATATATATATATGTATATATATATATATGTATATATATATATATATGTATATATATATATAAGAGAGAGACAAGTTTTGCAGCTGACTAGCAAGCCGAGAGCACTAGCCATTTTACCAGCACAACCAATAACACTGGTAGTCAGAGTACTGATATATATATATATATATATACATATATATATATATATATACATATATATATATATATATATACATATATATATATATATATACATATATATATATATATATGTATATACATATATATATGTATATACATATATATATGTATATACATATATATATGTATATACATATATATATGTATATATATATATATATGTATATATATATATATATATATATATATATATATATATATATATATATATATATATATAGAGAGAGAGAGAGAGAGAGAGAGAGAGAGAGAGAGAGAGAGAGATCCTCTTCTTGTTAAACTCGTCACGCTAAAAAAATAAAAAAACAGTAGATAGCGTGAGTAATGAGCAAGACCCTGTCACTCTCTTTCTTTCTCTCTCTCTCTCTATATCCCGTCACTCCCTTTCTCTCTCTCTCTTTATATATACATAGAGAGAGAGGAGTCACGGGATCTCTCTCCTCTCTCCCACACGCACATCGAGACACGTCATTACGTGGGGATCCGCGAAAATTTTGATTTTGTCGTGCTCGGACGATCTGAAAGCTTCGAATCACCCAAGCCTCCGCCAGCGTTGAATGCCATCACAGGCTACCCACCCCACCCCTCTCGTATTCTTGAGCGGAATACGCGGGCTTCTCTCCTTCATCACTATTACCTCAGGCTCAGACCCGGCCAAGTGGCCATCGTCGACGTCGTCCATCTTCCGTCCGTTCATCAGGCAACAAGGAGCGAGTACTCAAGGAGGGAAGGCAGTTGACTGAGAGAAAATAATCGTGGGGATGCGGTTATCAAGTGATGATGATGACGCAGATTAGTTTATTTAATTAGTGGAGTGATTCCTTCACCTCCTCTCTGATATTTAATTCGAGCAGAAGACGCAGCACGGAAGTTGCAGAGAGTTGACGGAGGCGTTAACGCTGTTTAGGTTCCGTTTGCGATGGACGGCATGCATTAGCTGCAACAGCAGGTAGTCCATCTGTTGTAGTTACTCCTAACTTGACACCGTTACCTGACTTCGTTTCGTGTTGAGATAAAAAAAACTCGTCCTTCTTCTTCTTTTCGTTAGTCTACTGCAGTTGGGTCATTTCGTTTTTACTACACGAAGAGTGTGGAGAGAAAGTTCGGTAGAAAGCGGTAGAGCTTTTCTTTTATGCGTTTGGTGGTATTGAGATTTCAAGGGGAGTTCCCAATTCTGTGATTTCGTGGGTCTGATCGAGATGTTTGTCAGGTATTAGGTGAGCATCTCCGTTCGTCAAGCTGCTCGTCCTCTTCGTTATGATCATGCTCTCTTTAGTTCCTTTCCTTTTTGAGAAAGAAGTATGGTAGAAGTGATTACAAAATACGAACATGCATTCCTTTCCTTCAGTAACTTTTTAGTCATTCCGCCCATCCTGAAATACACATACAAGTGGATCTTTGCATGGGTGGGGATTCACTTATAGATTGTGATGGCTTAGTGGTTATTTTTTTGAAGGTTTGGTTTGTGAGTTATGACTTGCTATTGCGAGTTTACATTCTAGAAGGATGCTGCCCCCATTTTAGTGTCTAACTTTCTGTAGGCTCCTTTTTGTCTTACTTCAGCTTTAGTTTTTGGTTTAGTAGCATTTTATTTAGTTAATATGTTTTTTCTTCTTTTTGTGATGCGACTTGTAGTTTTCGGTTTATCTCGGGGAAATACGAGCGACAGAAAGATGGAAGCTTCGGGTCTCCTGCTACCGGTTTCATACTTGTCTTTCTCCTCGAGGTATCTGAACCTCTTGGCAAATTTAGCTTTAACTACATCTTTTCAGAAAAGCTGTACAAATTTAACCTTGTCTCCTCTATTATAGATTTGTAAATATGTTTTCTTCTGGGCGTGTTCGTCAAAATTGACTCTGGAAAGAGTCCATCAACGTCTCCAGGACGGTTTTCCTTCTTACCTAACTTAATTTCTTCGATTTTTGCTCGGCTAGGAGTACATTCGGGCTTGTTGTTTTGCATGCATTGGTTGTTTTTTTTTCCAAAGAGCTTGTTCTGTTCTTATTGATTGTTTTGATGAGGTCATGAGCTTCTTTCAAGGGATGGGCTTTAACAGTGTCAAGAGGCTGTTTTAGGTGTGAAATCTGGTGCTGTCTGACACCTCTTTTCCAGGCGTCATTTCAAACTTTCAATGCACGGAAATTCTTTATCTTGATATCTATGGTCATTTAAAATCAAAATTCTATTGTTTTCCTCTTCGAAAGATGTCATAATCCTTATTGGTGCACATCGACATTGTTCTGGGTGTTCTTCGTGATGCTTAAACTGGATATTACATTTGTACAGAAGGATTTGTCTCCAGATGGTCATCATGTAGGATTTTCATGGTAGCATGTGGACAGTGTGCCATGTCACTGTCTTGCCTTACTTTCTAGACTTTCCCAATTGCAAAGTAAATATCTTAAGTTCTTTTCCTCAAATCTTGATGAATATTTGGATATCGGCTGAAAATAGATTTGATTTGCTGGAGTTAGGGGAGCTCTCGTGGGCCACATCTTTTCTAAAAATGTGGCTCCTCTTCTTGAGCTTCCCTAGCCATTGTATGTGTGCTTTTGACTGTTATACCCTCCTGCTGCTACATTTACTTAATTCCGGTAGAACATTTTTGTTGTCACTTATTTAATAATCCCTTCCACGGTGGTTTTTGCTTTCCCCTCCTTTTTTAGTTCTATTGAAAATGTTCCCTATCAGGCACTCTGAAGCTTATCACAGATGCTGTTACAATACTTTCGAGGAAGAAGGCATCGGAAGTTTACTAGATTGAATAAATTTTAAATGGGTGAGGTGGAGAAGGCACATGGGCGTGGGCTGGATCCTCTCTTGAAGGATCTGTATGAGAAGAAACAGAGCTTTAAAAGAATGGCATGTGATGTTGTGTCTCTTGCAGCTGAACTGAAGGAGGTTCGCAATCGGATGGCATCTCAAGAAGAATCATTTGCTTGGGAAACACATACTAGACAGGTAACACCATTGCTTTTAGTTTTAGAAGTTTCACTTTAGTTGTTGAGTTGGTTTTCAATGCAATGTTATGTTTTCCTTTTTACCTTCAGATTGCAGAAACAAAAGCTAGAAATATGGAAGAGGAAATTCATCAATTGCAAAAGAGTTTGGAGGAGAGGAACGAGCAATTGCAAGTTTCTACATCTAGCGCAGAGAAGGTGAAAATTGAATAACTGGATCATTCTTGTCATCTTGGAACTTTTTAGTTTTTACTTTGCATTATGATTGACTGGACAGTTTAGTTAGTTTATCTCATCAGAGTATTCTATATTTCTCCTTTAGGAAGCTAAAATTTTGAGATGAGATGTCCAAAGGACCTATGCCCAAGTTCCATAGCTTTAAGTTGATTAGTATGTTTGCCCTGCTCCAGCAATGATACATAATGTGACAAGCCAATGATATTTATGGTTTCCCATGATGAAGCTGATTTGTCATTTTCCCGATAAGTCTGCAGGGACATACATATGAGGTTTTGCTTTGTTCCTCTAATAATTCAAGTTTTATGGTGCCAACACCTTTTTTCCTTGACTAGCACTACCCTTGCTTTTGGCATGTCTTAGGAGCAGCCTTATGATGCATGTGGTTCCTATATAAACAAAGAGATGCACATTCTCTTTTTGAATACATTGATTGAATAAAGTGAGTTTTTTTTGGATTTACATGTAAACAAATAAGACGTGTACAACAACAACTAAGCCTTTTCCCATACTACATGGGGTTGGCTACATGGATTCTTTGTTTCCACATAGCCTTATCATGTACCAATGCTAGCAGGTAACTCAATATAAACTAGATCATTCTTTATTGTTTCTTTCCAATACTTTTGTGGTCTTCCTCTCCCTCTTTCAACATTTTCACAATCTAATTTTTCATATATTCTTATAAGAGGATTCTTGGATCGTCTTTCTAAATGTCCAAACCATCTTAAATAATTTTCTCATTTTATCCTCTATTAGTGCTACTCCCAATTTATTTCTAATAATTTCATTATATATATATGGTCTTTCCTTGTGTGACCACTCATCCATCTCAACATCTTCATTTTTGCTACAGACATCTTTTACATATGTTGATGATTAATTGACCAATACTCAACCATAAAAACATAGTAGGCCAAATATTTACCTTTCAACTTTAATGGTATATTCTTATCGCATAGAATACCTGGTGCTCCTCTCCATTTTAACCAATTGGCATTAATTCTGTGTAAACTCTATCAATTTTTTCATTACTTTGAAAAATTGATCCTAGGTATTTAAAACTTTTCTTGTGAGGGATGCAATGTGTGTTAATCTTAATTTCTATGTCCTCTGAAGTACCCAAATGATCAAACTTACATTCCATCTATTTTGTGTTTGTTATACTAAGTCAGAAGCCTTTACTTTCTAACGTTTTTCTCTATAGTTCCAATTTCCTATTAACTTTTTTTTAGACTCATCCATTAACACAATGTTATCTACAAATAACATACACCAAGGTAATTCATCTTGAATATGTTTTATTTACTCATCAATGACCAATATAAATAAATATGGACTTAAAGTTGATCCCTGAAATAACACAATCTTAACTGCAAAGGAGTCTACCATTCTTTCATGAGTCCTCATGCATATTTTTATACCATCATACATGTCTCTTATAAGATTTATGTATGTTAATGGGATACCTTTCTTTTCCAAGGTTCTTTGAAGAACATCTCTTGGTACCTTATCATAAGCTTTTCTAGATCAATAAATATCATGTGAAGGTTCTTTTCTGTCTGGACTACATAATAACTTCCTCTGTATTTGCCTGATTTTTTTTGAAAAGCATGAATATTCTGACATTCACTCATCAAAGCACTACTTGTTCTTTCTAAGTTAGAAAAGTATGTTTTCCCGTTAGTGATGTAACTCAAAGTCTCCAAATAGATTTTGAACAAGGGCATTATGGAAATTGTTAGTTTTATTTATTCTTTACGTGATTAGTAAAACAGAAACCTTTGTTTACGTTATCAAAAAGGAAACTTATGCATAGTTACTCTTCTGGATATATAGGGTCTGAATCTATGTCACACGGGTGCGGGATACAACAAATTTCAAAAATTTTGGGTGCGGCGACACGGCTAGGGTATATAATATTATATATTATATATAATATTCAAGCTACATAAATCAATCATAATACAACTAGTATTTGCTAATTTTGGGTGCATGTAGGTATCAATTAGCAAGTTCCCTCATAATGATTTGAAACTTACAATGATTTTACGAGCTGCAAAATATCCAAGTTATGGATTCAAAGAGTTTCGAGATCTTTTATAGGATATAACATATACTAGTATTTGTGCTAGGATCCACTAGTGATGTCATACTCTTCTGTTCTATTGATCTGGCAATGTTCCTGGTCTTTAAATGTGTTTGGTGACAGAGATTATTCTGTCCAAAGGCATACAGTATGAAGTCAAGAATCCAATCAGATTGAGTAATAAGAAACCAATTGTTCGCACCCAAAATCATTCAAGCATTTATATTGTATAAAGCTACAATAGTAAGTACACAACTTTATATTAAAGCAAAACATATAAATGGTAAACAACTACTAGTTTCATCATAATACACAAATCAATCTTCATTATCTGGACCCATTTATCCGTGAGTTACAATTTTTTTTTCTTTTTTTTTTTGCATAAATTTTTTTTTGGACATGCCACACCGATACGGTGTCGGTGTCGCACCAGTGTTGGGGTCAACACTCCACCCCTTAGAAGTGTCTGTGTGACTTAGGTCTGAATTCTTTTCTGATAATGCACCACATTGCATTCTTACTGCAGGTATGAATGAGTATTGCAACAGAAAATTGTGACCTTTTCCATGAAGTTATTGTTAAGCAGTATATATACATTTGAGATTTAATGTTTAAAAAAGGAAATTTTGAATGTTTATCTTGCAACAACTGCATCAGAAAACTTCTTATGTTACTGCCTAATGCACATATGACATCAATCAAGTCTTGACAAAGGAGTGTCTAACCAATTTTTATTTCTCTCTGTATATAGGAAACTTAGATCCTGCCAACTCATTGCTTTTTTGGTGACATGAGTATAATTTAAAATTTATAAAGGTTTTAAAAGAAGAACAAAGGACAATATTATCACATTCATGCCCCTATAAAGTAATAGGTGAGCATGAGTGTGCAGTAGTGAGCAGGGTCAATCACTCCACACACACATATATAAGTGCATGTATGTACCTACATGTAGTTGGATGGCATTTCCTTAATACACAATATGATGCCTTGTCTTCAAAAATAACTTTCCTCTTTTTGTGCTTATACATGGATTGATGTGCATGTTCCCTTTGAGCTACTTGTAATTTAGAGCTTTTTGCTTGTCAATGTTAACAAATTATTTTTTATCCTTACTGAACATCTATATATGAATGACATGCAGTACCTTAAGGAGATGGAGGATTTGAGATCGCAGCTCTTGGTGACCCAACAATCTGCAGATGCCAGTGCTGCATCAGCCCAATCAGCACAACTCCAGTGTTTAACCCTGTCGAAAGAATTAGATGATAAAAACAATTCATTGGTGGAGCATGAGAATAGAGTAAACAAGCTTGGGGAGCAGTTAGAACACTTGCAGAAGGAGCTCCAACAAAGGGAGGTTTCTCAGAAGCAGCTGAGAGATGAAATCTTCAGAATTGAGGAAGAAATTAAGCACACTTTAGCTAAATCTGGGTTAACAAAAAATTCTGAACTCATGAAAATCTTGGACGAGATTTCCCCAAAGAATTTTCAGAACATTTCCAAACACTTGAATGTAAAAGATGAAGAAATCACTAGGCTTCGAGATGAAATCAGGATCTTGTCAGCCCACTGGAAGCTAAAAATGCAGGACCTTGAATTACAGGTATCCCTTGTGAACTTAGTTTTGTGAAGTTCCATCCACACGATTTACAATTTTTCGAGTCAAGTTCTAAGGTTCTACGTTCTAAGCTTCTGGCTCCTAATGCCATTAAGTATGTGAACAGTTAGGGAAACAGCGTCGAGCTGATCAAGAGATGAAGAAAAGGGTTCTGAAGTTAGAATTTTGTTTACAAGAAGCCCGTGCCCACAATCGCAAGCTTCAAAGGGTACACTTCTTATCTTCACCACCCTTTATCTCTCCATGCACCCTTTTGATATAGCTCATTTACTATCTTTTTTTGGAAGCCTTAGACAAGGCTCCTTCATTTTAAAATGAATTATAAAGCAGAGGACTTAAAGGTTTTAAGAAGTTTAATGACTTCAGACTTCAGGTTAGGCAGTTGCTACTGTGTTTGTGGAATGTGAAGATCTGTTTGCAATATCGTTACCCTTTATAGTAAGGCCAATGCTGCATCCGTTTGAACAGGAGTTAGCGCAATATGTGATATCATATTATAGGAAATCAATATGGCAATGGATTTTCATAGTTTCAAGACCTATAAGCTTGTTTGAAGCCTATACTTGGTAGCTAACGTTATTTGCTAGGACCAAGTTAAGGGTTTGAGTAGAATTATGATGTTTATTTCATCCACCTTTTGCTTCCATTAGCTGTAGGTTGTGGTGTTCATCGAGATGCATTTAATCAGCAGCACTAAGGTGGGTTTAAGATTTTAGGTGATAATAGATCAATTTGTTGCTGACTTTGACAGTTGCAGATTCCTCCATTTTGCTAATTGCATTTGTTCCTTGGTTGTGTTGATTTTCCGAGCTTGTTCCTTTTCCTAGTCCAGTTATTGTTTGTATAGGTGAATTAGTAATTCTGCATGCTTATCAACAAAGCATCAAATAAAGGGTAAACCTTATCATACAAATAAAAGTTATCTGCACATAGTTTTCCTGCTTTCCTTTTTCATAAAGAAAAGTGTTGAACAATCTTGACACTTATTCTGACTGGTTTAGTAGCTCAGTTATTCGAAATATTTAGCTTTTCTCTTTTCAGTGCGTTTGGTTCACCTTTGTTTCTTATATCGGCTACGTTTTTTTTCCCCTGACAAATGAGTTCTCGTCTGCCTGCCAGATGGGAGAAAGAAGAGACAAGGCTTTGAAGGAATTGAAAGAGCAGCTGGCCGCCAAGCAAGAGAAAGCAGCTGACACTGGTGACAAACAGAACTTCTTGGAAAGCTCTGGGTTCAAGATTCTGGTCTCCATGACAATGGTTGTTTTGGTGGTCTTTGCCAAGCGATAAGTCCATGACTTATCCATTTCTTGTTGATAGAGTTGATTAGGTATCTGTTTCAATCAACATAATATATACCCAAGCTGGTTTTCTACGCAGTCAATCTTCCCTGTAGGGAAGGGAATCTTTTCTAGCTTAGGCTGTAAAGCAGGCTGAACGTTTTGTAGGAAAAATGAGTCTTGGCACTTTGAAATGTCTACATAAATAGAAAATTTTTGCTCTAAAGTAAATAGGAAATTTTGCTATCGGTTATATAACTTATTACAACACCGCCCATGTAAGGGAACACCCTTACATGGCCGGTCCCAAGCCCGGATAAAGGAGGGTCGTGTTAGGTTTCTGATAGTCAGCGTAAAACTTTGTTGGATTTTTATAATGCGGATTTCACACATTATGAGTATTGCTTTTGGGCGTCCTTGCCTAGCGACGCACTGAAGAGTCCAAATATAATGATAAGTAAGCAAGGGTCACCACATTTTTGCTTGGATGTAGTGAATCAATTGAAGAGAAGGTTCTTACATCATGGATGAGTATGGGTAAATAAGTTAGTCTCGTTACATTGCCTCCCGAATGTAGTGAATAAATTATAGAGAGGGTCTTTGTATTTTATATGGACGGATGCAGCGGGTAAGGAAGCTAGTTCTATATGATAAGATTCCTATTGGTTCTTGGAATATCGGAACATTGTCAGGTAAGCTAATGGAGGTGATAAATACTATAATTCGGAGAAAGATTCATATTCTATGTTTACAAGAGACAAAGCGGATTGGAGAAAAAGCAAAAGCGATTGAGGATATAGGTTCTAAATTATGGTACTCAGGTAAGGAAAAGTCTCGAAATGGAGTTGGTATTATCATAAATAAAGATTTAAAGGATAGTGTAGTAGACATACAACGATATGGTGATCAAATCATGATGTTGAAATTAGTGTTAAGAGCAGAGGTTTTGAATATAGTTTGTGCTTACGCACCCCAAATAGGACTAGAAGATAGTATAAAGACGGTTTTTTGAGAAGAGTTAGATAAGGTGATTTAAAGAATTTCACAAAGGGAGATGATTTGTTTAGGAGGAGACTTAAATGGACATGTCAGTAAAGAGGCATTAGGATATCAAGGTATTCATGAAAACTTTGGCTTTGGGGATATAAATGAGAAAAGTAAGGAGATTTTAAATTTTGTATGGCATTTGATCTCTTTATGGTCAATACAATCTTCAAAAAACGAGATGAACATTTAATTACTTATAAGAGTGACTTATCACAAACACAAATTGATTACTTTATTTGTAGAAAAAAAGATAGAGCATATTGTAAAGATTGCAAGGTAATTCAAAGAGAAAGCTTAACCACCCAACATCGACTTTTAGTTATAAATTTATAAATAAAAAAATGAACAAAGAATAAAAGAGTGCATCGAGTTATTCGAACTAAATGGTGGAACCTCAAAAGCGATAAAGAAGATACATTTAAACAGATTGTCCTTCAAGGAGATGCTTGGAATTATGTTGGTACACCTTGTGATATGTGAAACAATATGGTTATACATGTTAGGAAAGTGGCGAAAGATGTGTTAGGTGTTTCTAAGGGAGGTATACCGATATAAAAAGAAGCTTGGTGGTGGAGTGAAGTAGTGCAAAATAAAATCAAGACAAAGAGGGCATGTTACAAATGACATTATGCTAAGAAAACTAGTGAAACTTTAGAAGCTTATAAGAAAGCAAAGAAAGAAGCGAAAAAGACCATCAGTAAAACAAAAACTAAAATTTGAGAGGATTTATATAAAAACCTCAACTCAAAAGAGGGTGAAAGAGATATTTTTAGGATAGCTAGGACTATAGATAAGAAAACTAAAGATCTTAATTCTATTAGATGCATCAAAGATAGGGATGAAAACATTTTAGTGGCAAATGATGATATAAGAAATAGATGGAAAAACTATTTTTATAAGCCTTTTAATGAAAATAAATATGTTTGTATTAGCTTAGAATAGTTAGCCAAATCAAAAAAGTATATAAACCACAATTTCTACTAACATATTCAAAAGAATGAAGTCAAAGAGGCTCTTAAACATATGAAGGGTGGTAAATCGATAGGACAATACAATGTTCTTATAGAAGTTTGTAAAATCCTAAGAGAAATAGGAATCACTTGGCTCACAAGACTATTTAATGAAATAGGAATGAAGAGCGAGTACACTTATATCCATATATAATAACAAGAGAGACATTCAAAATTGTGCGAATTATCAGGATATAAAGTTAGTGAGTCATACTATGAAATTGTGGGAAAGAATTATCAAACGTAGGTTAAGACAAGTATCGAGTAAAACAGAGAACCAATTTGGATTCATGCTAGGCAAATCTACTGTTGAAGCGATTCACCTTTTCAGATGTCTTATGAAACATTTTAGAGCAAAAAAGAAAGACCTTCACATGATATTTATTGATCTAAAAAAAGATTACGATGAGGTACTGAAGGAGGTTCTTTGGAGAACCTTGGAAAAAAGAGGTATCCCATTGACATACATAAACTAAACCTTATAAGAGACATGTATGATGGTGCAAAAACGTGTGTGAGAACTCATGAAGGTACGACAAACTTCTTTGAAGTTAATATTGAGTTAGATCAAGGATCAACTTTAAGTCCATATTTGTAATGGTGATTGATGAGTTAACAAAACATATTTAAGATGAAGTACCTTGGTGTATGTTATTTGCAAATGACATTGTGTTAGTGGAGGAGTCTAATGACAAAGTTAATAGAAAATTGGAACTATGGAGAGAAACATAAGAAAATAAAGGCTTCCGACTTAGTAGAACAAAGACAGAATATATGTAATGTAAATTTGATCATTTGGTTACTTTAGTGGACATAGAAATTAAAATTGGCACACATTGCATCCCCTCAAAGGAAAGTTTTAAATACTTAGGGTCAATTTTTTTAGAGTAATGGAAGAATTGATTGAGATGCTACATGTAAAATTAATGCTTACTGGTTAAAATGGAGAAGAGCATCAAGTATTTTTTGTGATAAGAAGATACCATTAAAGTTAAAAGGTAAATATTATAGAGCAACAATTAGACCTGCCATGTTTTATGGTTCTGAGTGTTGGGCAGTTAATTATTAACATGTACAAAAGATGTCTGTGACAGAAATGAAGATGTTGAGATGGATGAGTGGTCATACAAGAAAAAACCGTATACATAATGAGGTTATTAGAAATAAATTATGTGGCACCAATGGAGGATAAAATGAGAGAATATCGTTTAAGGTGGTTTGTACTAATAAAAAGAAGATCAAAAGAAGAACCTCTAAGAAGGTATGAAAAACTAAATTTTGAAAGTATTAAAAGAGGTAGAGGATGACCACAAAAGTGTTGGAAATAAACAATAAAGAATGATCTAGCTTATTGTGAGTTAACTGCTAACATGGCACATTATAGGCCTCTGTGGAAATAAAGAATCCATGTAGTCGACCCCGTCTAGTATGGGAAAAGGCTTAGTTGTTGTTGTTGTTTGTTTATATAACTTATTACATGAATGTTTTGACTCATAACGTTGTATTTGGTTGCTAATTTACCTTCTAATGCTGAATATTCGCTCATGGAGTCCATACATGAGGTTAGAAACTGAGTACACTTGTTAGGGAATTCAAGGTTGGGAAGCTTCCATCCATGCTTGTTGCAGTCTGTTTTTAGGATGCTTCCAATTGATGGTTGCAGGTTACAGGATGGAAATAAAATGTCCGTTTTTCCAACCCATTGCAATTAGTCAGTGATTTGGATCGAAGCGTGATAAGTGTACAAGATATCAATTGTTAATATAATGTGCCTGAATTTGTCTCCCTGTTTTTGGGCCTATTGGGCAAAGAAAAGGGTTCTTAGTTACCCTCTTGAAGGTACATTAGAAAGCAAAGGCCTTCGACTTAGTAGAACAAAGACAGAATATATGAAATGTAAGTTTGATTATTTGGTTACTTCAGAGGACATAGAAATTAAAATTGGCATACATTGCATTACCCAAAAGGAAAGTTTTAAATACCTAGGGTCAATTTTTTAGAGTGATGGAAGAATTGATGGAGATGTTATACGAATTAATGCTGGTTGGTTAAAATGGAGAGGAGCATCAGACATTCTTTGTGATAAGAAGATACCATTAAAGTTAAAAGGTAAATATTATAGTTATGGTTCTGAGTGTTGGGCAGTTAATCATCAACATGTACAAAAGATATTCGTGACAGAAATGAAGATGTTAAGATGGATGAGTGGTCATACAAGAAAAGACCGTATACATAATGAGGTTATTAGAAACAAATTAGGAGCGACACCAATAGACAATAAAATGAGAGAACATCGTTTAAGATGGTTTGGACATATAGAAAGAAGATCAAAAGAAGAACCTGTAAGAAGGTTAGAAAAACTAAATTTGGAAAGTATTAAAAGAGGTAGAGGACGACCACAAAAGTGTTGGAAAGAAACAATAAAGAATGATCTGGTTTATTGGGAGTTAACTGCTAACATGGCACATGATAGGGATCTGTGGAAACAAAGAATCCATGTAGCCGACCCCGTCTAGTATGGGCAAAGGCTTAGTTGTTGTTGTATAAGCACACCGGTGGTGGGCAGAGAAACTAATAAGGTGCTTGCTTATTCACAAGCATGCTATTTCCTTGTTGAAAACTACACGAGAATGGAGTGGCCTGTCATTATTGGATCTCCATAATCAGTGCGATGACCGCATTCAATCTCGAACGTACAACTCTACATATATCCGACGCTTGAGTGGGTCTTACTCTAGCATATCCAAGTTACATGGACAATTTTCGGGTCATGTCTGGTGGGGTGTATGCGAAATGGTCTGGTCTCCGTTGATGAGGAATAGGATAATGTGCAAAGCTGGTTCTGTTTGAAAGAGGTGAGTGGATGGGCACGATGAAGTGGATATGGTTCGGTACGGCTCATATATTTGAGTGCTGAGAAAGGGGATTTGAATTGTGGGTTGTGGGTCTGAGGTTAATTAGGGATGGCCTTTTTTTGGGAAACACTAGTGACCTTCACCTAGGAGTTTGGCATTAAATTGGTGCACACAACACCATACTACATTAAGTCTGAAGCTATAAATAAGATAATTATTGACAAGATCAAGAAGTTGGCATGTAACCCTTTTCGTGTTCGACACCATTCCACCTAATATAAGGTTAGAATGCAGTGTTGCCTATGAAAAACAACTTTAAATTATTGAGGGTAGTAGAACAACACAATCTGTCAAATACTTACAGTCCAGTCCATGTTTCTAGAGTTGGACTCAGTAGACAAAGATCGCCAAATGTCTCTTGATATTATATTAGCGAACAAGAGAAAGGATGCATTTGACCTAGAGGATCTTGAAAAAATTTTGTCCCCAAACTAGAAAGGCTCATATAATAAATAACGAAAGTATTACCAGGAGAAGCCTACAAACTAGAGGAGATTGAAGGAAGGAGAAAAATCAAAAGTATCAATACAAAATACTTGAATAAATA
The DNA here is from genome assembly GCA_036023115.1 of Brasenia schreberi. Classification (NCBI taxonomy): domain Eukaryota; kingdom Viridiplantae; phylum Streptophyta; class Magnoliopsida; order Nymphaeales; family Cabombaceae; genus Brasenia; species Brasenia schreberi. Next base: position 5,836,932 of record JAYKKT010000048.1, read on the forward strand.
CTATCCCTCCATTGAGAAAGGATTTTATTCGAGTAATTCAATGAACGAAAGAATGTGATGGTCACATGCTGATAGTTTAGCCTACACTGAAACCATCTTTAAAAATGGAAAGAAGGCTGAACCACGTAGCCTTTGTGCTAGCAACGATCAACCACCTCACGATCATCCTTTGTGCTAGCAAAGGTCTTCACTAACGATCATACTGCTTGCTATGAATTTTGATTAAGCTTCCTTAGATTCATTGACCCTCAGCAAATGCCTCTCAAAGATGCCTTAGATCTTACCAATTATCAGAAAAGGTATGCACACCTCTCATTTAAAACCGAGTCATAAGACTCGAGCTCACAGATTTCTCGAGACATTAAAATATTCAGTACCAAGGGCCTCCATCTCTTTGTGCCCTTTCTAGCATAGTCTGGTTGGTTTCTTCTTTGGCATAGGCCTGTAGGATGTATTTTGACCTCATGATGATACCAGGAGAGATGATCTAGCTTCCCACATGCAACCTTCGGCCTTCTGTGACTCATTGAGAAGCTAGTGAGCTCTTCTTCTACGATCCTCGCTATATCTTGGCAAGAGTACCGAGTTAATGACTGAATGATGATGTCTCGAGCCAAATGTACTATGAACATGGCCTAGAGGTTTATATCCGCCAAGAGACCATGTCTAGAGAAACTCTCAAAAAATTGGATATAAATGCTCATTATAGGTGAAGACGGAAAAAATTCATTCCCAAGAACTATTTGCCTCACTTGTTGCCTGTTCGTAACTCCCTCATCATCAGAATTGACTGTTACAAGGTGCACATCCTAGAGTAAAGCTTTTAACCAAGGGAACTTCTATCTTCGGTAGCTAGGCTTTGTCTCAACCTCCTTCCGAGGAATCATAAAGTTTATCTACCATCCTTCTGGAGGAAGGGACACAACCTTTTCACAAGCCATGGCCTCACCAGCAATTGAGAATAGCACCCTGTCTCCTTCTACAAGGGCTACCACAACTGACGATGGGTTTTCCTTTTCTAGCACGATGACATTTTCAAGAAATGTCGATACTTCTACTAGTGTTGGCCCCTTATAAAGCAAATTTTCGCTCGTCTCAAGTGCACGAGGAGAACCAACATCTCCCAATACAAGGGATTCCACCCATGGAAGCTCTCGAGCAACCTCCACAGGTGAAATCAAACTCCCTTGATCTTCATGGTAGAGACCGGACACCTCAGGTGAAATCAACCATAGTGTTCCCATGTCAACACGAGATACTAAGTTTGGCTATAATTGGACAATCTAAAGGACTGACCAGAAATACAACCTAATCAAAGGAGCTTGGTCGTCCTCATCATCCTCTTGAATGGAAACCTTCAATAGTAAACAAGAAAGATCCATTATCGTGATAAATGCAAATTAAACGGAATCCATCGCCTTACACAAGCTAGGTAACAATATGCAGACACATTACTGGCTCTTCACCCTACTAATGCCGATTGCTCGTTTGGCATTCGTGAGAAGGTTCAAGGGATAAAGAGGTAGCCATACTTGACGAACTCGACCCTACTTCTACACTAGGAGTTGGTAGGTTCGTAAATAGCCGGATGAATTCTTCTAGCTCTTATCAAAGATGACCATACAAACCATCATATGCATGGTCCATATATTGCCTCGTGAATGCCGTATTAGGGTAGGGCCGGAGATCCTTTGGACAAGCTCAAACTAATAGGCTAGGGATTGGTAGAAGAATGGTTCTACCCTCACCTTTCCTTTTACCTACTTCTGGATCCTGTTAAGTAGCTCCTGGGAAAAAAGGAACCATGGATAGCCCACTGAAGCCGAGCCACCTAGATTTGCCCATATGTGTCGTGGTGAGATTGCCAATGCCTAAGGGGGAAGAATGTTGTAGTGTAAATATACTTTTGGTGAAGCAATGTCACAAGGAACAACAATAACACATTGATGTATGATGTCACTTGTAGAAGCACTCCACCCATTTATCAAGGTAGGATTGAACCTCCTCAAGTAAAGCCTATATAATGTTCAAGGTAGGATACTCTAGAATAATGGTCGATTGAGTGACCTAGAAGCCTTCTTATGGGCACAATGCTCATTGGCATCCGTTCCCTATTGGGAAAAATAGCGACATCACATCCAAGGCTCCTGATCGACATGTTGAAAGAACCCTATGAGATGCACATCATGTTAGAGCTCAAAGAGTATCAATAAACAAGAGAATGAACATAACTACAAGTCGTTACCCTATCTGGCTTCATAAGTTTCCATCCTCTCCTTTCTTCCTCACGAACTCTCATCGATTGTGGTCTCTTCATGCTCTCTCTTTTGAGAATGTGTCTAAGCATTAACTACAAATAGTTTGGGATATGGCATTTCATCACATAAGCTTGATATATATATATATATATATATATATATATATATAGAGAGAGAGAGAGAGAGAGAGAGAGAGAGAGAATGAGAGTTGCTAGACTCCGTTTCAAGCCAGATTATGCTAGATGATCAAATCGGTTCATTGTTTGCACAGACGGACGAGATGTCTAAACAAAATCTCATTCTCTCTAGATACTCATGAATATGCTAGGGCACCACTATCTCTTTCTCGCCCCCTCCTCTCGTACTCCACCATGACCCATGAGTTCTATGAGATTCCCCCTCCTCCCACGCTCCACTATCACTTGCGAGGTATCTCCCATTCTCTCGTCCTCCTCTTCACTATCAAGCGTGAAGGAGCTATGTAAGGTATCTCTCATTCTCAATCCCATTCCCTCACCCCCTCTTGTATCTCTCTATCAATCCCATTCTCTCTAGAGGCATCTACGAATCTACTAGGACAACTCTCTCTCCCATAATGTTTTTATTTAATTACAAATTAGCTTTGTTTTGTTCTTTGTTTCTAAAGTTTATAGGATTTTTGAGAAGATCAAGGGCTTTGTTAATGAGTTAGAACTATTTCTTGCTTCTCGTTTCAATATTGATGCTTATGACGAGGTATGTATAAAGTGTGTGGAGAAGTCAAATTCAACATATCATGAAGCAAGAGTAATATAGGAGAAAACTTCGTGCAACATTTGTATGGATTTGTTTCTTAAAGTGATTGATAAATGAATGCATATGTGCATGTGTTAGGCTTTCGATAAACAACGTAAAACTTTGTCGGATTTTTATACCATGGATTACACAAATTATGAGCATTGCTTTGAGACGTCTTCGCCTAGCGATGCACTGCATAGCTCAAATGCAGTGATAAGTAAGCAAGGGCTACTACATTTTCGCCCGGATGTAGTGAATCAATTGAAGAGAGGGTTCCACATCATGGACAGGTGTGGGTAAAGAAGTTAATCTCGCGACATTGTCGCCCGAATGTAGTGAATAATTTACAGAGAGGGTCTTCACATTTTCAATATGGACGGATGTAGGGGTAAGGAAGCTAGTCCTAGATAATAAGATTCATATTGGTTATTGTAATATTGAAACATTATCCGGTAAGCTAATGGAGGTGGTAAATACTATGATTCAGAGAAAGATTCATATTTTATATTTACAAGAGACAAAGTGGGTTGGAGAAAAAGCAAAGGAGATAGAGGATATATGTTTTAAATTATGATACTCAAGTAAGGAAAATGCTCAAAACGGAGTTGGTATTATCATAAATAAAGATTTAAAGGATAGTGTAGTAGACATACAACGATATGGTGACCGAATCATGACGTTGAAATTAGTATTAGGAGCAGAGGTTTTGAATATAGTTTGTGCTTACACACTCCAAGTAGGACTACAAAATAGTATAAAGACAACTTTTTGGGATGAGTTAGATAAGGTGATTCAAAGGATTCTACAAAGGAAGACAATTTGTTTAGGAGGAGACTTAAATTGACATATTGGTAAAGAGGCATTAGGATATCAAGGTATTCATGAAAACTTTAGTTTTGGAGATATAAATGAGGAAGGTAGGGAGATTTTAAATTTTGCTATGGCATTTGATCTCTTTATAGTCAATACAATCTTCAAAAAACGAGATGAACATTTAATTACCTATAAGAGTGGCTTATCACAAATACAAATTGATTACTTTATTTGTAGAAAAAAAGACAGAGGGTGTTGTAAAGATTGCAAGGTAATTCCAAGAGAAAGCTTAACCACCCAACATCGACTTTTAGTTATTGATTTACAAATAAAAAAATAGACAAAGAAGAAAAGAGTGCATCGAGCTATTGAGACTAAATAGTGGACCTCAAAAGTGAGAAAGAAGATATATTTAAACAAAAAGTCCTTCAAGGAGATGTTTGGAATTATGTTGGTACACCTTGTGATATGTGGAACAATATGGCTATACATGTTAGGAAAGTGGTGAAAGATGTCTTAGGTGTATCTAAGGGAGGTGTACCGACACAAAAAGAAGCTTGGTGGTGGAGTGAAGTAGTGCAAAATAAAATCAAGGTAAAGAGGGCATGTTACAAATGACATTATGCTAAGAAGACTAGTGAAACTTTAGAAGCTTATAAGAAAGCAAAGAAGGAAGCGAAAAATATGAAAGTCAAAGAGGCTAAAAAAACTCAACTCAAAAGAGGTTGAAAGAGATATTTTTAGGATATCTAGGGCTAGAGATAAGAAAACTAAAGATCTTAATTATGTTAGATGCATCAAAGATGAGGATTATGGCAAATGATGACATAAGAAATAGATGGAAAAACTAGTTTTATAAGTTTTTTAATGAAAATAAAGATGTTAGTATTAACTTAGGAGAGTTAGCCAAATCAGAAAAGTATATAAAATCACAATTTCTACTGACATATTTAAAAGAATGACGTCAAATAGGTTCTTAAACATATGAAGGGTGGTAAATTGATAAAACCAAATAATATTCCTGTAGAAGTTTGGAAAATACTAAGAGAAATAGGAATCACTTAGCTTATAAGACTATTTAATGAAATATAGAAAAACTAAAATATGCCTGAGGAATGGAGAGCGAGTACACTTATACCTATATATAAGAACAAGGGAGACATTTAGAATTGTGTGAATTATCGAGGTATCAAGTTAATGAGCCATACTATGAAATTGTGAGAAAGAATTATCGAACGTAGGTTAAGACAAGTATCAAGTACAACAGAGAACCAATTTGGATTCATGCCAAGTAGATCTACTGTTGAAGCGACTCACCTTTTGAGATGTCTTATGGAATATTTTAGAGCAAAAAAGAAAGACCTTCATATAATATTTATTGATCTAAAAAAATCTTACAATAGGATACCGAGAGAGGTTCTTTGGAGAACCTTGAAAAAAATAGGTATCCCACCAACATACATTAACCTTATTAGAGACATGTACAATGGTGCAAAAACATGTGTGAGGACTCATGAAGAAATGACAAACTTCTTTGAAGTTAATATTCGGTTACATCAAGGATCAACTTTAAGTCCATACTTATTTATAATGGTGATTGATGAGTTAACAAAACATATTTAAGATGAAGTATCTTGGTGTATGTTATTTGCATATGACATTGTGTTAGTGGAAGAGTCTAAGAAAAAAGTTAATAGAAAATTGGAACTATGGAGAGAAACATTAGAAAGCAAAGGCCTTCGACTTAGTAGAACAAAGACAAAATATATAGAATGTAAGTTTGATTATTTGGTTACTTCAGAGGACATAGAAATTAAAATTGACACACATTGCATCCCAAAAAGGAAAGTTTTAAATATGTAGGGTCAATTTTCCAGAATGATGGAAGAATTGATGGAGATGTTATGCATAGAATTAATACTGGTTGGTTAAAATAAAGAGGAGCATCAAGTATTCTTTGTGATAAGAAGATAAAATTAAAGTTCAAAGGCAAATATTATAGAGCAACAATTAGACCTGCCATGTTTTATGGTTTTGAGTGTCGGGCAGTTAATCATCATGTACAAAAGATGCCTGTGACAAAAATGAAGATGTTGAGATGGATGAGTGGTCATACAAGAAAAGACCATATACATAATGAGGTTATTAGAAACAAATTAGGAGTAACACCAATAGAGGATAAAATGAGAGAATATCATTTAAGATGGTTTAGACATATAGAAAAAAGATCAAAAGAAGAACCTGTAAGAATGTATGAAAAACTAAATTTGGAAAGTATTAAAAGAGGTAGAGGACGACCACAAAAGTGTTGGAAAGAAACAATAAAGAATGATCTAGCTTATTGTGAGTTAACTGCTAACATGACACATGATAAGGCTCTGTAAAAACAAAGAATCCATGTAGTTGACCCCGTCTAATATAGGAAAAGCCTTAGTTGTTGTTTTTCTTTTAACCTTTGATGGTTAATGTAGTAGCTCATTGGTTAGGATTTGAGAGGCTCACTCTCATGGTAGAGCATAACAATACCTTCGTGTACAACTATTTCTTACTTTCTATCGAGGAATTGTGGGTTATTGTAAATAAGGTGATTGCAAATAAGCAAGTGAACGAATGAATGAAAGAAATTTAACCAAAGAGAAAATATTCTCTCTATTTTAAAGTTTTCTTAATGCCCAATTCCTCCATTAGTGATAAAAAAGGTGATTGTCTTCTCTCTCCATGAAGGTCGATTGATATTGTCAAAAATTGTTGGTTCATGCTGCTTCCCTTTATTTACTTTCATGAAATAAGGTAATTAGATGTAATCCATTACACGTGAATAAAATCTCTTCTTTGGCCTTATCATATAAAAAATACCATCAAGTTAGATCAAAGCCTCTGCTCATGGTGTAAGATCACTTTCTTCACTTGTATTGGGTGATATTGCTTTCATATTTGGTTTTCATTTCTCCTATAATGTGTTACACATTGAACGTTATCATATTATGTTACATATTCAATATTTTTATGGGGACACAAATATTATGTTGTCTTTGAAGGTGTACAATGAGGAATATATGACTCTTGGGAATCATTTCAACCACAAGTACATAGATACAATGGAGTTTTATACAAGTCATACAATAATTATAAGGAATAGATTTAACACATATATAACACCCACATATGGAGTTATACAAGTAACTCATGTAAAAGCCAATGAGGAAATGTTTTGCAAATGCCTGTGAGTGAGAAAAGGGCATTACAAATGTATTGTCTTAGTGTTGTCTTGCCTTTTCATTGTTATTATTTTGTTAACTTTAGCATGAGAATGTGAGTCACTAGACTCTGATAATCATGTTTATGGTGACATGGTTGTAAACTATATGCTTTTGTAAAAGATAGGAGGAATGGTATCATGTTTGGTTTGTACTCTCTCACCTCAAATGAGTTAATGACTGAACATGAATAATATTTTATTATAGTATGAGCAATGAACAACCTCAAATCCAAGATCCATCAAAATACTTTGGTGAGTTACATTGGTAATTTATTGTGGCGTGAGCAATGAACAACCGTTTATAAGTGAAGATCTTTTGCAAGTAATTTATTGTGGTTGCCGATATGACATTTTGCTTGTTATACCATTCTCCAACCTTATGATATTCATTTGAGGGTAGCTTGAAGAGGATTACAATCATGGCTGTTGCTTTTTAATTGGTTGTACAATTTGTTTTGAGAAAAAGGTGATTGCGCAAGTCGGTGGTTTTGAGTTTCTACGAGGACCTTTAAATCTATTTATAGCCTGAATAGAGGTTGCATGTGGCAGCATGCAGCTAGGAGAAAACCAAAGTTTTAGACATGGGATTTGAAAGGAAATGGAACTGCAAAACCTTTTCTCATGTTTGAAGAGACAATAATTTAAACATCCCAATAATTGCAATATGGAATTTCAAGGAAATGGAGTGAGAACACGTGAATTTGAGACCATTGCTTGGAAATACCTAGAGATGATGAATTCGGACCCACTATTCCTATTTTGAAAAGAGTAAATAAACAAATACTTAATAAGTCATATGGTTGTCTTATCAGAAATAAAACAATGAACAAACTGTCCAAATTATTGGAGATATGAGTTTTCTGTTTGTATACAAAACAATCTCCACATAAAACAATAAAGCAAATTCAACTGTGTTATACTCTGGCTCCATTATACAGGGGCCTGATCTGCAAGAAAAGGGACGCCTTATGGTACTTAACCTACTCTGCAAGGCTCCCAACTCAGTGAAGGGATCATCAATAATATGCAGCTTATTAAATCTATCATGTAATGCAAAGAGACACTCATTACTTAGATCTAGTCAACAAAAAAATATTAAGATTCTTTGACAGAAACTATAACTAAAATAATTATTCATATACAAAACCAATACAAACATTGAGTAGATCATGACCAAAAAAATAACTAAGTTCAAAATACAAGCAACTTCCATGTTTCAATTTACTGTGTTTATATACAATGTTATGAGATCGGTAGAGAAGCATGCCAATTGCCATGAGCTTTGTGTTTCAACTCTATTTATATCACCAATTCATTTGACTATAACTCCAGTCATATAAGCTCGATAGAGAAGCATGTCACCTAGAAAAGCAATATGAAAAAAATATTAGTGAAAGAAAACTGTCACTGTAAATACATAAGCATATAGGGCACAACATCAAGAAAATACACAAAAACTTGATAATGATCATTGTACCTGAAGAACTGGAGCAACATAATCTATTATAATGTAGTAGATGTCACCAACTGACTAAGGTTGATCCTGCAACCATGAAAAGCATGTGTTGAAAAGCATATGCTTGTTGGGCATAACCAATTTAAAATTATATAATATTACACGAAAAAAAGATACCTTTTCTCTTACGTAATTCCTTTTATCATGTCCCCACTCACCACAATAGTGATATTTTCTTTTAGGTTTATCACAAATCATATTTTCAATTTTGTTTCCATGATAAAACATGAAAAAAAGCGAGACAAAGTATTTTAAGAAGGAAAATCAAACAAACTACTTTAAGTCAATTAGATTACTCGCTATTTAATGTTATGAAACATGCGTGAGAATCATGCCCTAGTCGTTGACATATTGAATAATTCCTTGAGACTTTTCTTTCATCTATGTTATAACGAATTCTTTTTCCACTTCCTTTAGCTTGTGCTTATTTGGGATCTTACAAAATCATATTCACACTCATTTTTCAAATATTTCTCAACATGATTACAACAACAACAACAACAACAACAACTACTACTAAGCCTTTTCCCATACTAGACGGGGTCGGCTACATGGATTCTTTGTTTTCACAGATCCCTATCGTGTGCCATGTTGGTCTCAACATGATTACTATTTGTAATTTTATTTTCATCAATGCTCGAAGAGGATAGTTTCCATAACACCATGTTTTTACTTTTTAGATCAATTACCAATTTATCAATGACTTTTAATTCTTCAATATAAGTTTCCTCAAATTGCAAGGCATCTTCCGTCCACTTTTGGTATTGAATAGTCAACATATGTTTCTTTTCAACTATACATAAGCTTGGGTTTGTGATTATTTAATTGCATCCATATTGAATAACTAAACCAACCTTTTTATTTCTACTCTATCTTTTAAGAATATACTGTTTTGGCAATCAAAAAATATTTTTGGCCGTAAACACTGCCAACATATGCATACAAATAATCCCCATAAGTAACATTGGTAAGAAGACAATTCTTGAGTTGTTTCTCTATACTTTATGGTATATCCCTTCCTTTTGCCATCTTGTTCATGTTCATTCTACTATTGAATGACTTTATATGTTCCAGACCCTTCCCAACTATATTCAATCTTAGCATGACAATTTATAAGTTTCTCAAACTTCTCTTGAAATTTGACAAATAATGCAAGAGTATATGAGTTTCTCACCTGAATTAGTAATGAGTTTTAAATAGAACAAGGTTGCACCCCATTGTTCATTCTAAAATAATACTTCTTTTCTTTAAAACATCACCTTACAATAGCTTCATTAAACTTAAATTTCACAACCATTATAACCTTAAAAGGTGTCTTTATTTGAAAACCCTTAAAAGACCCAAAACCATAATTTTTTCTTAAAAAACAAAATTTCTAAAAGATCAAATTATTTTGAGAAAATTTTTGGGTGTCTACAATAATAATCCTTACAAGTTAGATATTAGTGGATTCCTATGGAGCTAGATTCAAATAAAAATGTTGAACTATCGGAGGAAGATAAAGATGCAACTAATGAGTTTTTGGAAGTTAATTGTGATAGTGATAATAATGATGGTATAGAAAAGAATATATTGATATCAAAGATCAAACATTAAGGAAAGAGTTTATACCAACAGTAAGCCTTCAACATATTCCTTCAGTTGGCATGGATTTTGATTCATATGGTGATGCATACAATTTAAATTTCATGGCAGCTTTAAAATAAGAGTAAATGACACCCCTCTAAAAAAAATCAATTTTTACAAAGAGCCAAAAAATGATTGCTTTGCCCTGAAGCCCAAATTGACTGGATTCTGCCTTTTCAAATGATTTCCTTCAAAGAAAGGATGGTTTCAAACAATTTTTCATCAAAGAAATAAATGAAAATGAGACATTGGGAACCAAACCCAAAGATGTTTGCAAAATATCAAATTATAAAAAGCTTTTGAAATCAAAACCAAATCAAATTCAAATCAGGCCTCAAAAACTAACTCGATTGAGGATAGTCCTACACTAGAACCCTACACCCATCAAAGGGTTAAAATGGTTTGAGACCTAATACCCAAGGGTTAAAGAGGTTTGAGACCACACACCCATCGGGGTTAAAGTGGTCTGAAACACTACACCCAACAAAGGGTTAAAGTAGTTGAAACGGTAAAGAGTAACACACGGAGCGAAAGTAGGTCGCCCATACAAACAAACACTGGAAATGAAACTAAGTTGTTTTCAAAGAAAAAAATATTTGAAGATTTCGTTAAAACTCGATGTTTTCAAATATATCTCAAATAAAATAGTTTTAAATAATAAAAAAGGAAATATTTGAAACTATAAATGAAAAGGGATAAAACTCAGATTAAATCAAGTATAAGAACAAATCAGGATGGAAGTGAGGACCAAGGCAACCGTTGAGTCAAGCCCAAGACCAACCTCATTCATCAAATAGGGACTGAAACAAAGGGTCAAGTCTCAAGTGGGCTAAGAAAGGCAAAACTACCATGGGCTAGACCATACCCCATGTCAAGACTCAAGCCAAGATACTAGGGACAAGCAAGAGACATTAGGGCGGGTTGAGCTCATCCACTCAAGTTCAAGGCGGCTCAAAGGGGGGCGGCACCCAGCCCATAAACGTGAAGAGGCTAACCTTGGATAAAGAAGAATGGCACCAAGGATTGCTTTAGGTTGCATCAAGTTGAGCCGAACTGCACCTTGGACAAGTTTGGCTGAACCTACATTGGATTAAACCGAATCAAAGGGCCAAGTCAAACTGGGCAGAACTCACTTTGGTTCCACCATGACCCAACCCACATAGGAGCTGCATGGACTCATCAAAGGGGACCACAAAGGGCCATGTGATGTCATGTGAACCAGCCCCACAATTTGATCCAAAATTGGGCCAAAGAGGATCCACATTGTGGAAGCCTCTAGCAGCTCCCTCCTTAGCCAATAAATAGAGGCCTTAAGGGCTCATTTCTAGCATTGAGAGGACCTGAATGAGCATTGGAGGGACTTGCCAAGGCTTGAGAGAAGTGTAGAAAAGAGTCTAGGAGAGAGAAGAAGTGCTGCAACAAAAGAGAGAGTTGAAAAGACAGAGATGAGAGAAAAGAGAGAGTGAGAGAAGAAGAAGAAAGGGAATGTCCCCTCCCTCCTTGGAGCCGTGTGCCTTTGGAGGCTTTGTGAGTAAGTTTCCTTTCTCATTTGCAGATCTTAACACAATCTTCTTTACATTCAATTTGAAAAGTGGTTGTATTATTGGAGCTCAAGTCTCCCCCCATGTTGTAATAGCAAGTAGAAATGTTGTCCATTTCATTTTGAGTATATTTATGCACTCTACTTGTTTGCTTTCATGATTCTCTACCTCTCTATATTCTATACACTCCTATAACTCCAAACCCCCTCTATGCTTAAGTTAAAATATGTATTTACATTCATTTTTCTTCCGTCATTTGCTTTAATTTAGTTGTAGATTGTTTTTAAATTCGGATGGATTCATCCATATATGTTCTAAAACTGAAACTCTGTTTTCCTACATCCTGCATATGTCTATTGTATCATTTTTAATTTCTAGACCGCTACTCTGAATGATCTGAAATTTAAACACCGAATCTATATACACCAACCCACTAGTAATAAAATTTTCAAGAATTTTAGGGCAGTGTAGCATCATAAATAAAATAGAGAAAGATCGGCTAAATTCAGAGTAAGTTCTGCACAGTTTGTTTTTCCTGCAACAAAGGTTGGGTAATCTTCTCATAACTTTGCTTGCAATAAGCCAAATTTGATGAAACTAGTCTCATTGAAAAGTTGATATCCATAGCTTTTTAACATAAATTTATAGAAATCAGAGCTCTGTGCACTAAAATAAAGGTTTCTTTAGACCTCTGTGTTTTTATAATAGAACGTTTTGAAACACCTGAGCAGTGATCCTTTCTGGATTTAATTTTGCAAATTCACAGCTTAAAAACACAAAATAAAAATATTCTTAGAATCTCCACATTCTGCTCTGTATGATGTGAATTTTTCATGAATTTTAGAGATTTCTAAGCTATCCAAAAAGCTTTAGAAACAAGCTTTGAAAATAGAACAAGTTTCTGTTTTTCAGAACTTGAAATTTTTTACTCTTTATACCAAGTGCACAAATTGCTTTGATTAAAATCGTCTTTCAAAGTGAATTTTAGAAACATACACCCAACACAAATTAATCCTCAAAGCGTCTAGGCTGACCCTTGAGCATCGGTTCAAGAAGGCCTAAGACGAAAAGATCCCGCTTAGCCACAATCGCCTCACGAAGTAAGAATTATAACTTTGCTAGTTTTAGGAAAACTAGCTGGCACGCTCGCGCAAGAACGAAGTAGATTGAGAAATTTCTTCCAAGTCTCTACATAGGCTTTGGGATAAAATTTTCACATCTACAGAATTGACACGCCCGATGGGACTCGAGTCTTTGAGGGTTGATTGATTTGGTGTTGGCTTTTTAATTCACTTTTTTCAAAAATCTTTTGTGCATAAGTTGATTTTGAAATAATGTCAAGTTTGGATGATTAATTTGAAAACATGTCATGAAAAGCCTCATCACATTTCCCAAATCGATTTTCCAAAACCACAAAGAAATCCTCTAAAACCCGAGATGAAGAGCTTGCCTCTTTGAGGGAAAAAGCAATGAAACTTAAGGAAAATTGAGGCCCTAAGCCAAAAGGCTAAGGCACATCATTCTCATGAAAAATCATCTCGGGTACATAGAGAGAAAAATCATACCCAAAAAATCAAATTGAACCCAAAATCCAATAAAGGAAATGAGGACACAAATGATCGAATCATCTAACCTTACTAATCATCTAAACACCTCTTTTTCCATTGAAAAGCTAAAAAAAATCTTCATTTAAAAAAATAAAAAAAACTGAAAAATCTTCAAAAATAAAAAACATTTGAAAATCAAAAAGTTGAAATTGTGAAAACTCAAAATGAAGACGTCTCTAGACACACAAGCGGAGTAGGGCATGAGGATCACTTCACTCAAGTCACTCCAAAATTTTCACAAACATTCGCTCCGATGGATTCCATTCCCATGAGCACTACTTCATATGCTTCACAAAACATACAAGAGAATGAATGTTGCACACACACAGGCTTAGAGGATGAAATCCAAGACCTCGCAAAGCAACGGGAGCTCGAAGCCATCCATGAGCTAGAGCAACCTCAGGATGCCTACAAGGATACTTGCTCTCACCATGAAAAGGTAGACAAAGTTGAAAAAGGTATGTCCGAAACTCATTCCCCCACAAACTCCCTACTTGATCGTTCCCTTCTTAGTGTAGGATTGATAAATCATTCATATGCATTTGATACATCAAATCACACTCATGCACCCACAAACCCATGAAATGTAACCAAGGATAGGGATTTTCAAGGTGTGCCGAATGTCCCGCACCAGTAAAAAGAATTTCAAAATGAAAAACAAGATCAAAATAAAAATTAAAACATGGTACACATGGTTACTCCTAAGGCATGCATCGACATCCTAGGTACACCTAACCCTATCATGAACAAAAAAATTCCTTCGAGACTAGGTTTGTATCATAAACCCAAGCCTACGGTCATGACTTCCCCCAACATCCACAAACCCACCAAGGGACCAACCATAGTTTTCCTTGGAATCCATACCTCTCCAAGTTGCAAGGGATCAAACATGTTTTTCCCATACAAACAAATAAACACAAATCATCCACCCCAAGGGGCACATTGGGTTGCTCCTAGGCTCCAACCAAAATCGTCTACCTCTTGGGAGAGCCCAAGCCAAAACCTCTCAAGCCATCCACTCCTAGGGTCGCATGTATCCTAGAGGCACCCGAGTCAAACCCTTCTCGAGCCATATACCTCTTAGATAAAACTCAAGTGTATAACCATGATATGAATGATACACTATTCCAAGGCCATCCCTTTTATAAAAATTTTTAAAACTCAAAAAGCCTTAAAATATGATATTAAACAAGGGATATGCACTGTACAAAGGTCTAGGAGCCAAGAGTCAAGGTAGGTTAGAGCCCATCAAACCTTTGCCTAACCTAAATCGACATGGATTAGGATACACTCCATCCATACCCCCTAAATCACCACCTAAGACCAATTGGGTCAAGGGCTTCATAGAACCCACTAAAACCGAAACCTATGACTTAGACCTCTTGTTTAGAGTCTAATTCATGGTGTTTTCTTTGTAGGTTTCATGGAAGACCCCTTTCTGAAAAAAAATTCAAAAAAGTATATATTTGAAAAAACTAAAAAAATCTAAAAAATTTTCAAAACCCAAAAACATTGAAAAAATATGAAAATTTGAAAACGAAAGTCTTTTATGTTCACCCTTTTAGCATTTGTGTGAAAAAATTTTAAAAAATTGAAAAAGTTGAAAATCTCAAAATTTTGGTTTTCGAAATAGTGTACAAATTCCAAAATCGGTTTTGACAAAACCCATGTACATCATCCACCCCTAGGGGCACATTGGGTTGAACCTAGGCTCCATCATAAGAACATCAACCATACCATACCCCAGATGCGCATCCTTGATGCACTCGAACCCTCGAACCCACCATGGATATAAAGCTAACTTCGGGTTTTGTATATATTGTATAGGTTATTCCCAAAATCCAAAAAAAATATGAAAAAGAAAAAACAAAAAATACAAAAACTTTTTCAAAAAAAGAAAAAAGAAAAAAATGAAAACCATTTTTCAAAAAATTGCCAATTCCCTTAAAAATGATTTGAGTGATATCAATTTATATGAACTTCCTCAAAATCAACAAGGTCTTGGACTTAGAAAAACATTAAGTTCCTTAGAAGGTGACCAACATAGGAATCAAACCTATACCCAAAATACATCAAGGTTCGGATCATATCATGCATATTCCTAAGCCATTCCAAAAACCAAGATTGTGCATATATGAATCATTCATTCATCACACTAAATATCATTCATCACATGTCACAATAGGGTCGGCCATAGTATAAATACTCATGTCATCTCCACCAAACTAGGGGCATGTAGAATGCATTCCCTAAACACATTTCATGGAGACTTAACACACCCATCATTTCATAAAGCATGTAACTCCATCATCTCATATGGAATACATTTTTACATGTCATGCATCACATGTACATCATTCACTTCAAGAGGCCCAAAAAGGTGGCGGCCCAAGTGGGAATGTCTCTATGTTATAAAAAGAGGCAAAACGAAAAAAAAATAGACCATGCATATTGGCTAATTGATGCCTAGGGAAGAAACTTGGTAGACCCTATAAATACCCAATATCAAATCATTTATCTTCGATTGAGAAATACCCTATCATATTCACATACGCCTCTAGAGAGAATGAGATTGAGAGAGATTCCTTGCAAGCCCTTTTACGGTTAGGGGGATGAGAGAATGGGAGTACCTCACAAGTGATGGTGGAGCACCGGGGGGGTGGGGGGTGGGGTCTCGCATAGCTCGAGTGTTGGTGGAGAGAGAGGCGCCTTAGCAGATTCATAGGCACCTCTAGAGAGAACGAGATTTTTTTGATAGCATCTCATTCATCTATGCGATCGATGGATGAATCTGATTGTCTAGCAGAATCTGGATTGAAAAGGAGTCTAGCATCTCCCATTCTCTCTCTATGAAATTGGCCTTGGGTACCATGAGAGAGAGCAAAAGTTATGAATTTGCTCAAATCTATATATGACTTAAACAAGCTTCTCATCAACGGTTTACTAAGTTCTGTAATGCACTTTGGGAAATCAATTATACTCGAAGTTTGGTTGATATCTCTGTTGTCATGCTATATACATGTGACAGCCGATTAGCTATATACATGTGATAGCCAATTAGCTGTATACGTTTCTATATAAGTTTGGTTCATATAAAGTTGGATTGTTATTTCATTTGTGAAAGAAATACAATAACGACTAAAATGCACAAAGTATATGCTATGAAAGCAACAAAAGCGGATAATTTTACGATGCTTGGACAAGAGCAGCATGAATACTTGATGGGCAAATTGGACATGACAAAATATTCAATTGCTAACTTCAGGAGGAGTGATGAGATTGATCAAATCCTAAAGACATTGATGAATTCATGGAGATATCTTGAAGAATATGAAAATTTGTTATGATTAGATTCCTTATTGTAATTTCTCTTTGCGACTTACTTTTTAAGTTCATTTCCTTATTTTAGGAGACTACAATATCTTTTTTCTATTTTATAGGATATTGATCTTTAACTTCGAGGAATATCTTTCCGTATCGACATCATTGTAATGGCATTATATATATATATATATACCATTCAGTGAAACGTGTGCAAGTTTCCACCAATTCTTTTGGGTTTCTTTTTGCTTTCTCTATTTGTTTTTATTTCCAATATCTTATCAGGCAACACCCTGAGCTATAAAAATTTGAACATTTGATACCATTTAATTGCAGGATGATACTGACTTGAATGATCACGGCGCCATAATGGCCTCGTTAAAGAAAACTCTACATTTTATATATGGAAGATCCAGCTGATTTCCAAAGGATGGGCATTGGGGCTTTTCACATCTATGTTTACTAAGTGTCACCAGGCACCAACCCAAAATTCCTAGTGGATTCTGATCATTCAGTCCACTAAAATTGGTAAATGGTTGCATATAAGTTGGGTACTCGAATTCTGAAATTTATGTAATTCCAATTCTGTGCCACCGTTCCTGTTTGCTGATTCCGGTAGATTAATAATGTATTGGCTTGGTACCTTATAGGCCTCGGAAGGTGCTGCCTGTAAAGGGTGTACATTTGTCGACATCACTCTTGACAGTAAAATATGGGGAAAAGCCAACGAACTATGACGAAGAAATAGTGTCTTCAGTATCTGGTTATTTCTTTAACTTTGAATATATATGAGAAAGACAATCCTCTGGCTATTTTCAAAAGCTAAAGGCATAGTTCCATACGTGGGTAGACATTCCTGTAACTTTGGGACATCAGAAGACGTGATGAACATTGATGAACTCTAAGGTAAACACTTGCGTGTTGCCAGCAACTCAGAACATGCAAAAATGTATATTCGTTATCAGGTGCCATATTGCAACAAGAGGATGTCAAAGTCACTAGCAATCATGCACCATTTTCCTTCAACCTTGATAAACTATCACAGATAATACAACAGATACCCGAAACGATTCGTAATCTTTCACAGTTCGCTGTTTGGTAGACCTAATTTTCGGGACGGGTCTTTGGAACTTTAACGTGGGCGAGCAAGAAACTCCCCCCAGCCTGGCAACCCAGGTCAGGTTAAGCCACTGGCTCAGTTTAAGCTACTAGTAAGAGTAAAAGAACCTTATCAGATTGACCTAGTGATGATGAGAACTGGGAAAGTCCCTGCTTGAGAATTGGCAGGCTCTGCCTTCCAAATTGTATAAGAATCCTCAACAATAGACCAAGTCCTTCTGAAGGGGGCTATAGATGAGACTGTCGATGACTTCAGATCTTACCAGATTGCAGCTCTAACGGAGGCCGTGAGCGAACAAGTATGAAACAAGACTTCAAAAAGACAGCAAGTTTACATACAAAATTAAGAAGCTTTCTCTACACTATACTCTTGTTTTCAACACGAAGCATGGTACTAAGCTGTCCAAAGGAAGCAGTGTAATCGCAAGAAGATATCAAGCGAACACGTACGCTTCAAGTTTGCAGAATAGAACGAGCACAGAACATAATAACTCACTAGAAGGCCCTCACAGATAACATGCATGGAGTAAGGTTATTTGCGTAAAGGGTTCTGAAAACAGTACACAGTAAGATAAAAATCAAACTAGCAGTTTGTTTCGTATACAACTTTTGATACGCAGAGTGTTATCTCATCCGGCAGGGCTCGCTCATGTTTATGTCAGGCTTCGGCCTCCCGTTTTAAGGAAAAAACTCAATAACCAACTCACCTGTATTTATGATGAGCAGTCATCTAAATTCCTTAGTATCACAAAAAGATAGCATTTAAGTTGATAAGTAAATATTATAGAACAGTAATTATATCCATTGTTTTATGGTTTCGAGTGTTAAGCGTTTAATCATCTAACATGTAAGAAAGATGTACGTAGCAAAGATCAAGATTTTGAGATGGATGAGTGCTCACACGGAAAGATTTATATGTAATGAGGTTATTATAAACAAATTAGGATTATAAACAAATCAAGAGTGACATCAATAGATGATAAAATGAAATAAATTTTTTAAGATGGTCACGTAGAAAGTGTGGTGATTTTCCGTTGACTCTTCGACGGGTTCTGCTTCCGGTCTACTCTCCGGTGTTCCTTGCTTTCAGCCTAGGTACGTAACAACAACGAATCTTCAATCAGGTACTGAGTTTTGGTATTTTTCAGGTTTCCTCTCAGGAGGAATGCTATTAACTTCTTTGAGTTTCTCAGATTTTTCTATGTCTTGCGCTACTCTCTATTTATAGAGCAGCGCCTGCTCCTCTTTCCTCCCGGATTCTCCACTGAGCTTTACTTTCCTAGAGTCCCTTATCTGGTTGGTTACGGATAAGCTCCGTAATAGTCCGACGGTTTCGACCATTGATGATCCTTATAACCATCCTTTCCACGTATAATGGTTGGATGATCAGTCCAACCGTTCTATGCTGGGATTACTGAGAATGGCTATAATTTCCTTACATCTCCCACTTGACCATTCAATCCAAGTGAACTGACATACTGGTTTTCCTCCCACTTTTGCGAGGTTTTCCTAATAATGTTATTTCATGATTACTACTGCAATCACTACCCATTGTGTGGTTTTTTACGTACATAACAATCAAACATATCTCAAACCCATGTTCGCAACATGTTTTGAGAAAAGATCTTCTATTATGCCTTTAGTCAAGGGGTCTACTAACATATCATGTGTTGGCATGTATGAGATGGATATTTCCTTTCTCATGACTATATCATAAAAATAGTGGTATTTAACCATTATATGCTTGCTCTTTAAGCTGTCAGCTCCATTCTTGATAAAAGTAATTGTTGCATTGTTGTCAAAGTAAATGACAACTGGCTCATTGGCTACCTCTAGCTTCAAATCTCGTATGAAGTGACTTATTCAGATGACACTCATAGCAACCATACAACAAGCCACATACTCAGCTTCCTGTGTATGCAATGAGGTTGATTTGTAGTCATCTTTGCTCAAAGCAAAGTCAGCGTCTCAGTATCCTACTATTTTCAGTTCATATGCTTGAAAACATAGTTTCAAGTCTTTTGTTCCTTTAAGATATCTTAAAATCCTTTTTACAACTATCTAATACTGCCATCTAGAATTACTTTGATACGTACTCATAAGACCAGCAACAAAGCTCATATCAGGTCTTGTAGACAACATAGCGTACATCAATTTATCCATAGCTTATGCATAAGGAACGTTAGGCTTATCGTCTCCTTCACTGGGACAATCAACCTTACTTAGTTTGACCCTTTTTGCAACGAGTGTAATTGCAGACTAGCATTCACCCATTTTAAAGTTCTTGAGGATATAGGATGCTTCCTCCATATCCTTCATTTCAAACCTTGAGTTTAACCATGACTTGGTTTTGAGTTTCATCTCATTGTCATTTCCAATCAACAATATGTCATCTACATATAATGATAAAATCACAAAGTAGCTCCCACTGTTCTAGACATATATGTAATGATCAAGCTCATTAGCCACAAATCGAAGTTCAACAATGGAATTTTGAAAAGTAAAATACCATTGATGAGGTGACTATTTCAAGCCATATAGGGATTTTCTCAACCTATATACTTTATCTTCTTGGCCTTTAACTATATATCCTTCGGGCTACTTGTATATGATTTCATCTAAATCTTCATTTAGAAAAATTATCTTTACATCTAACTGATGTAAGTCAAAATCATAATATGTAGATATTGCCAGGACTATCCTTATGGATGCAAATTTCACAATAGGAGAACATGTTTCAATATAATCTATTCATTCCTTTTGCGAAAAATCCTTTGCAACTAACATCGCTTTAAACTTGTCGATTGAACCATCGATCTTATATTTCTTCTTCAGAACCCATTTACATCCTATGACTTTCCTTCCTTTTGACAAATCAACAAATTCCTAGACATAATTTTTCTCAATAGATTTAGTTTACTCATCCATAACTTTCCCCTAGTCTATTGCTTTAGATGAATTCATAGCTTGTTGATAAGTCAGTTTATCAATCAACTCATCTAAATCCATCGAATTACACACTTCTTCTATAAGATAAGTGTGATAATCTTTTAAGTAGGATGGTATGACCTTAGGCCTTTTATGTCCACTTAAAGTTTTGGTTGTTCTAGGAAGGTATTTTATGGATTTAAATGATGATTGATCTAGGTCTATTAGATTGTCAACATACTAATCATTATTTTCAAGGATGTCATTCTTAGTATCTTCTAAGAATTTAACATCTTTGCTCTCTATCAGTCCGTAGTTCTTATGATAAAACTTATATCCATTTGAGCCTTTAGGATATTCGATGAATATATATCTCAAGGACCTACTGTCTATCCTATCTCTAGGTTGATCAAGGATCTTTACATGTGCAATAGATCCTCACCTCCTTAGATGATCTAGGTTAGGTTTTCTTATAAACCACATCTCATATGGTGTAGTGAATACAACCTTACATGGTACTCTATTGAGTATGTATATTGTTGTACATATTGCTTCTCCCAAAAATATCCTTAATAAAGAGGCATCAATTAACATTGACCTTGTCATATTCAGTAAAGTCATATTATATCTTTAAGCTACATCATTTTGTTGAGGTGTCCTATGCATTGTATTTTATTTTGAAATACCAAAGTCTTTACAGAATTTGAAAAATTATTATCACCTCTATCTGATCTTAAGACTTTTATTGAATGACCCAATTGATTTTCAACTTCATACTTATATTCTTTGAAAACTTCAAGTGCATTTGTGTGCTAGGAGATATAAATATGTATATCTCGAGTAATCATCAATAAAAGTTATAAAATAAATATTTTCACGATGTGACCTTATTCTAAAGGGTCCACATAAATCTGTGTGAATGACCTCCAAGAGGGTTGTTGTCCTTGTTGTCTCTTTGGGAAAAACTTTTCTTATCATTTTTTCTTCTATACAAGCTTCACACTTGTTAAAAAGTATTTTCCTCAAATCTTGACAGTAAGTGAAAGTTGGATAATTTCCTCAACTTTTCTACACTTATATGCCCAAGGCGTTTATGTTATACATTCACATCAATATTAACAATTAATATATGTAGAAGAATTTTCATTCTCATTAACTTTCAGTTTGAACAGTCCATGTTCTACATCAAATTTTCGAAAGAAAAATACTCTTCCATGTTTCACCAGTCACTTTGCAAAGAACAAAGCTAACCTCAAAACCTTTATTCACTAACGCACGAATCAAAACCAGATTGCGCCTTATACATGGCACAATCAATACATTAGTTAATACAACCGGTATACCTTTTACAAAAATTCTAAAGGACCAAGTATCCAAAACATCTGAGAAAGTATTATTTCTCATGTACACCTTGGTTTGTACTCCTTTAGATCTATTTCCCCTTCCTTGGTCTTCGAGATATATCTGATCGCTCTTGAGTCAATCCACCAACAAGTCACCGGGCGATCCATATAAAGACATTTCAATATCATGTAGATTATATCTTGCTTTTTTGATTGTCCGCATTGTGTGTTGTTTCCTCCACTCTTCTTGTTGCGGCAATCCCTCTTTTAGTGTCCTATCTTTGCAAAGCTGAAACAATTGACCCAAGAAGCGGTTTTCTACGTTTTCTTAAAAGATTGACCACTCTTTTTGTTATTTTTGCCAAACTTTTTGTTTGATTTATTTCTCTTTTTGTTGGGTTTGGAGCTAGACCCTATCTCATGTTATACTACTAGCAATTTTTCTTTTTTCTTTTTACTCATATGTTCTTGCTCAATTGTTAGTTTCAGGGGCAATTCAGAAAGGTCGATTTTGAGCCCTAGCCTGAGGACAGTGGTGACCATGTTCCATTACGGTGGTGTAAACACCCTAAATGAATTTTAAAAAATAGACTCACTCCCCATTTCAAAAACCAACTTGTTTTAAAACCTCTACTTTGAATTGAGAATTTAAAATTTTTAAAATAAAGATTTCAAAGTTGAAGATGTTCAAATTAAAGCTGAAGGGATGAAGCCTAGAGCATAGAAACAAATCAAGACAGGAGCGAAGAACAAGCCAGGATCAAGTTTGTGTAAATCAAGCTATGGATCAAGGAAGTAGACCACATCGAGTTAAGGTACAACTTCATCAAAAGACCAATCCAAGTGGGTGGCCTCATCAACCTAACCTAGTTGAATTTGATCAAAGCCTAGACTTGACTCACCTAGGCTAACCATGACTCCTGGTCTGGCTTCAACCATGTGGCCTTAACTAGACCGAGTAGAGTTGATTAACCGTAGCCATACCCACCTTACACTCCTTGGCCAAACCACAAGTAAAAACACCTTGCCTAGCCTTGGCCGAACTCGTTGTGAGCAACCCACCTTTTCCATTGAACAATCGACCTATGTCTAGGCGATGAGATCAAGTACTAAGGTGGCTCGAGCCAAGACCTAACCGGCTCACTTGGAGCTGCATTGGTTGGACCATCTTGACCTAGTGGGACCACATGAAGCCCCCTCAAAGGCCACATGAAGACCAAGCCTTATGGGTCATGGAGCATCCGCCCCAAAGAACAATCTAGAGAAGGCCCCCCCTTGGCCTATAAATAGAGGCCAAGGGGGATGATTTCCAGCATTGATGAGTATTGAGTGGCATCTTGGATGGAGCATTTCGTGAGGTTTAGTTAGGATGAAGTGAAGAGAGAGAGAGAGAGGGAGGTAGGAAAGGTAGGAAGTGCTGCAAAATTAGAGAGTGAGAATGAGAAAATAAAGAAGAGAGAAAAGAGAGGGGAAGGTGAGGGCCTAAAGAAAAGAGAAGGGAAGGTTTAGAAAGCACTTAGACTGACCCTTGAACATCAGTTCAAGAAGGCCTAAAGTGAAAAGATCTCGCTTAACCACAATTGCCAAAGTCATATTTTAAACTTTTGCTAGTTTTGAAAACTAGCTGGTATGCTCACGCAAACGAAGTAGGTTTGAAGAGTTTATTTCAAGTCTACATAGGCTTGGAGTGAAATTCTCATATCTACATAGAGAAGACTATTCAATATTATGGATATATGAATCGGTTTTGGATGACTTAATTTGCCACAAGTAGGGTCTCTTGTCATTATCAACATATGGTTTACATGTTCTACTACATTATCCCCTTCTTTCATTTTGAAGGAATTATATTTTTGTAGTAGTAATTGGATATGTAGCTTGATAGTTGTATCATATTTGACCGTTATTGAATCAAACAACTCTTTTGCAGTCTCGAATTCCTCAAAGACCTTGATCAGGTCATCCTCCATGTATGTCAATATGACAGTTCTTGCTATTGTGTCATCTTTAAGAAATGTTTTATACATTTCTATTTGGTGGAGGACGCACAGTTTCTTTTAGGTCATACTCTACATTTTTAAGTGTTAGATTGGGTGGTATCCTTCTCTTCCATGTTTGAAAGTTTGGACTATTTAATTTTTCTGTCTTTATCAATTTTCATACATTCTAGAGCTCATTTTTATGTGTTTGATAATTATAACAAATAGACAATCTAAAAAAAAAACATTTACCAAGCAACAAACTACAAATAGCATAACTCTAATTAGCATGATGTAGAATATCTAAAAAATGAGCTCAAAATAACTCATTTTTAATATAAAAATAAGTTGAGATAAATCTGTAATTTTTCTCAAAAATTCCTACCTATGTTAATTTTCCAAAACACTAGAGGTAAAACATTAATTTTATCTGTTTGTCTGGTTTTGTAATTTTTTAGAAAGACCAAAGACAAAATAGTAAAATTGGTGTTTGATATTTCTGAAAATTCGTCACTGATCGGGGATAAATTCATAATTTTACCCCTCATTCCGAATCTATAATTTCGACAAAAGGATAGGGATAAATACGTCTTTCGACACAATGGCAATATTATAATATATTTAATAAAAAAGGGTAGGAAACTAATTCAATCTCCTAATTTTTCATAAATTTCATAAACTATAGGAGGGCAAAACTGACTTTTCGCATGGGTAAAGGCAAAATAATCTTTTACCCAAAAATATCTAGATATTTTGATAATTTTATCCAATGGTAGTTCGTAATATTAAAAAACCAGATGGGACAAAATAAACTTTTCAGTCCATTGCCCGAGGCAGTTTTCTACAAATCGCTGACGGTTTTTCAAAATCGAGGGGGGGGTTCGAAAAACCACTAGTTTCTGCCTGCGATTTTCTGATGAGTTAAAAATGATAAGGAGAGAGAGAGAGGGAGGGCAGTTGGTTGCCTCCACCGCCTTTTGGCCTAAGGCCACCCGCGGGTCGTTTAGTGGCCTCCTGGCTGAGGGTTTGCTGACCTGCTTCTTGTCTTGTGGCCAACCTCTGGCCTCCTGTTCAAGGTTCTATCAGCCGCTTTTTGTCTTGCGGCCGACCTTTGGCCTGTTGGCCGAGGTTCTGTCGGTCCACTTTTTGTCTTGTAGCCGACCTCTGGCCTTTTGTCTCTTGGTTCTTGCCGCCTTCTGTCCTATCTTGATTTAGGTAGGACGTTTACCCTCTACCTTGTGTCGACTCAAGTAAGGTGTTTCCCTTCGGCCCTGTCTCGACTCAGGTAAGGTGTTTCCCTTTCGGCCCTGTCTCGATTCAGGCAGAGTGGTTTCTGCCACTTCTGATAATTGCACAGGAAGTTCTCTGTACCTCTTCCTCTCCCTTTTTTTTTGTTTTATACTAATGCATACCTTTTGCAGGGACAAACTAGGCCCTGATACCAAATGTGGTGATTTTTCGTCGACTCTTTAGCGGGTTGTGTGCTTCCGATCTACTCTTTAGTGCTCCTTGCTTTTAGCTTAGGTACACAACAACAACGGATCTTCAACTAGGTAATGAGTTTTGATTTTTTCTAGGTTTTCTCTTAGTAGGTTTTGCTTGAGAGGAATGCTATTGACTTCTTTGAGTTTCTCATTTTTTTTCTATGTCTTGCGATGCTCTCTATTTATAGAGCAGTGCCTGCTCCTCTTTCCTCCCATATTTCTTAATGGGCTTTCTTTTCCTGGAGACCCTTATTCGATTGGTTACGGATAAGATCTGTAACCGACCGATGGTTTTTGTCAGTGATGGCCATTATAGCCATCATTTCCACAGATAATGGGTGGATGACTACTCCAACCGTTTCTGTTTTAGGATTGCCGAGAATGACCACAGTTTCCTTACAAAAAAATGATTAAATAAAGCTTTGGTAAAAAAATATTAAAATTATATTGTAAAAATGTTAAAATAAGAGAAGGAAGACTGCAACATTATTGGAAGGAAGTAATAAAGAACGATTTAGCTTATGTTGAGTTAAATGCTAGCACCACACATGATCGAGATCTATAAAAACAAGGAATCCATGTAATCGATCCATCTAATATGGAAAAGTCTTAGTTGTAGTCATCTAGATTCCTTAAAAGGATTAGTGACAAGGATCAAATGCCACATTGTAAAAATGCGGACTTGTTCGTTATATATGTTGAAGCACTTTCTGCACAAGGGTGCCCTCGATCATTAGGACTGCACATGAACTAATTAAGATTCAATTATAAACTTCTCATGGAACATAAAAGGGTTGAGCCTCATCAATTTGTCCTATTTTTAACTCGCAGATAGACTTGTTTAGCTGATACAAACGGTGGACCATGTTAATTAGATCATGAACTAAATGAACTCGACCAGACCTGTTCAGGTTTTGTCTGAACGAGTTCAGGTCTAGCAATCATGTCAAACGACTAATCTAACTCATGTACATTGGCTTGACGTACTCGGCGGGTCTTGCTGGCCAAGGGTACTAAACAAGGTCAAACTTCTGTGGGTCATGTATGGCAGTACCAGCAAGAATTGTATTTGAACCAAACCACTCATAGCTCAGCTCAGTTTGGCTTCTCTCCTCGTCCATGTTCAGTTCAATCTAAACTTGAACATGGTATCTTCATGTTAAATTTTTACATGAATTATATCATTCAAGGTAATTATAATAGGGTACATAAGGAAAATGAACGGCGATTTTTTCTTTGTAACTTCATAGTGAAGATTTCTGGTAAATAAAAGTGCCAAGTCGTTTAGAGTATTTAAAAAGTCTCCTGCTCAACTTGGCTCATAAAAGAATGGCAAGCCATGAACGCCATTGCAGAGGCTATTCCGCTAGCCGTTAAGGCTCAGCTCAATTGTGTAGAGCATGCATGACTCGAGCAACAAACAAAGGTTGCTCAGTTGGTTTGGTTCCTCTAAGGCAATAATATTTTTGTACGACCTAACGAACATAAAGCCAAACAAATAAATAAGTGCATGTAGGACAAAGGAAAACTCATATTCTTTTTAGTTCGCAAAAAGGAAATATATTGATATTCTAAATTCCATTCATCACTTCATTGTCACAAGTTGTGACAATGAAGTGATGAATTTAAGAAAAATAGACGAAATCTTTCGAAAAATTAATAAAAGAGGAAGTTATTTGTACCTTGAATGATTGGAAAAAGCCTTTAGCAAATCTAATTATTTGTCAAATCGAATCGTCCGGTAGGGCCTTAGCATATAAATATAACGGTGTAGGCGTGGTCTGGTAGCACGTCCGGCCCATCATGGGCCATCCAAAATCATGAAAAAGGTTCCCAATTGATAATGATAGACTTGCTTTACTGCATCTTAATTTCCACCATACAAGTAGGGATTCAAGTCGGTTGCGATCGCGAAAGTTTAATTTGGATACTTCTTAATCAGCGTAGCCCACTAAACATGTCCGAATCGCTCGCTAGATATATTTGAAATGTAATTAATCAGGTAGCTGGATTAGCATGTTCAGATTAAGACCCATTCGTGGGTAGAAATCTACAAACTATAATCCAGAACTGAGTAATCCAGTTTCTGCAACTAGATCCACGTACTCGGCTTTGCTTTTTGGTAAGGTTCTCTAAATGATTTTGAAGACAGATGCAACAGCTGTTATTCGACCACAAAAATATTGAAAAGAAACTATAAAGAATGATCAGTTTAAATTGAGTTAACTGTTGGCATGACAGATGATAGGGCTTTGTGGAAACAAAGAATCCATGTAGCAGATCCCATCTAGTATGAGAAAAGGCTTAGTTGTTGTTGTTTGTATGCAACAACTGTTATTCTTATTATGTACTTGTAGTCTCTACTTCTACATTCCCTGTCACTAGACATGGCTAGTTCCGGTTAACCTAGAGCTTGGAACCGAAACCGAAACAAAGCTGGTTCTATTTTTTTGAGCAATTCTTGTTCGAGTCTTAAACTGTTTGGAACTGATAAAAACTATTTAAAAAATAAGACTTTAAAGAATTTATACAAAATTCAGAACTGGTTGTTTGGGATTGTGGGTTTCAGTTTCAGTTTGGTTCTGATTCTATAACAGATGGAACCACACCTCTGGCCCGGTTCTATGTTAGAGTGCATGTGTACACGCGCGTACTCACACACACACACACACATATATATATATTGACAAACCCACTTTAGACTTAGGTGAGACATGCACTTCATCTGAAATTTAAAACAAAATATAAGTTGTGCCTCATAGAAAAAACCTACAATCTCACCTAAGATTTTATAAAAAATGTGGCAGAATAAAATATATAAAATTTAAAAACTAATTAGATTCTGAATCCTCTTAAATAAAAACTCAATCCAACATTCAAACCCAAACAATCAAAGAAATTTAATAAAGAGTTACGCAAAATCCAGTCCTTTACATTATTCCTAATCTTTTCACGGAGTCCAACAAAAGAAATTTAGTAAAGAAGGAAACCGAAGAAATCAACTTCGAACTCAATTGAGTGGTGCTGTAGTCACGCATGACCAACTCAACTACACATGACCTCTGTTCTCTAACCGTTGGACGACTTCCAATTGCTTCATTTGGTATAGAGGTATCGCATACATAATGTAAATCATTCATTCCTTCCCATAACTAAGAAGATGCTTGTGCGATTCCCTCCTAAACTAACCCAAACACCTTTTTCCCATCACCCTTCACCATGTTGCATGCCACTCGTTCGATAAAATGCCTCAAAGAAAACGCAACAACAAGAAGTGCACTTTCTCAAACTAGGTTCGTATCATTTTTAGCTGACACACATTTGTTAATATTTTAGGAGCCTAACATGATATATATTGATATTATCAACAAACTTCTTAAGTATCAATAGAATCATAATATTTTAAATAGATCAGTGTTCTGTTACATGTGATTATATTACAAAATCAATTAATCAAGCATGTCAATAACTTTTAAATAATAATATTTAAAGTAACAATATTAATAAGTAATTAAACAGTCAATACTCATAGAAGTGCACCACCTCACTCCAAAAATTTCCTAAGTCCGCCAGTATGTATATATATATATTAACCAGGTCACTGTTATATTTGCTCGAATTCATAATAAGTATTGATATTGGGCATAGAAACTCACATCACTCTTCGTGAATAGATGGTATCCTGGTAAGGGCATCTTGAAATCACATCCACAATTCCTTCTGTGGGTATGGTTTATCGACTTAAATCCAGTGTTATGGCATGAGAACTTTTTCCATAGCATTGCTAGCTTCTTAGGAGGATAATTACTTAGTAAAGGCTTCTGACTTAGTAGAACATTAGAAAGTAAAGGCTTCCGGCTTAGTAGAACAAAGACATAATATATGGAATGTAAGTTTGATCATTTGGGTACTTTAGAAGATATAGAAATTAAGATTAGCACACAATGCATATCTCAAAAGGAAAGTTTTAAATACCTAAGGTCAATTTTTCAAAGTGATGAAAAAATTGATAGAGAAATTACGCATAGAATTAATGCTAGTTGGTTAAAATAAAGAGAGGCATCAGGTGTTCTGTCTGATAAAATGATACCACTAAAGTTAAAAGGTAAATATTATAGAGTAGCAATTAGGCCTATTATGTTTTATGGTTCTGAGTGTTGGGCGGTTAATCATCAACATGTGCAAAAGATATCCGTAGCATAAATAAAGATATTAAAATGGATAAGTGGTGACACAAGAAAAGACCATATACATAATGAGGTTATTAGAAACCAATTGGGAGTAGCACCAATAGAGGATAAAATGAGAAAAAATCACTTAAGATGGTTTGAACATGTAGAAAGACGACGAAAGTATGTTCCCTAAGAAGATATGAAAAATTAGATTGTGAAAATGTTAAAATAAGAACTGAATGACCAAAAAAGTGTTGGAAAGAAGCTATGAAGAATGATCTAGTTTATATTGAGTTAACTGCTAGCATGACACAAGATAGGGCTATGTGGAAACAAAAATCCATGTAGCCAACCTCATTTAGTATGAAAAAAGGCTTATTTGTTGTTGTTGTTGAATGTTTATGACCGAGCTTATTGGCTTTTTTCGGAGGACTCCTTACTTCTCCTTGAATTTGTTGACAGATGAATTAATCTCATCATAGCCTATCTTACTATCACTAACCGTACCTTAACCATCAATTGCAAAGCTGGACATGTTTTCACTAGATTTATAGGCATTAGAGAGGATGATCCCATCTCATTTATATCTCTTTTTGATTGTGATGAAAATGCTAACCTAGAGATTAGCCATAGGCATAGAAAAGAAGGAAGTCATTCCAATCAACATCAAGGAATCTCAATGGAGCCACAAATTATTTGTTGATGTTGCCCTCTTCTTTCTCCTAGATAGAAGGAACTCAATTCGTGGTCTTTTAAAGAACCTTAAGGACTTTAAAAGTTGACCTGACATACATATTAGCCCCAAGAAGACATGGGTCTCTTTTGCTATGCCTCCCTTCCAAGGGCAGGTAAGTGGATGGATAGTGATGAAGCTATGAATGAAATATCTCAACCTTTCTTAATTTACCAATAGGATAACCTTCTCTATACACCAACCTATTCTTATGAAAATGCAAAATCAACTAGTAGTGTGGGCATCACCTCTTTCTGTAATAAGGCGCATCATGATACTCAAAGCTATTTTAGGAGCAACCTCGTTCAATTGTATGCTATCATTCAAGCTATTTCAAGGATGTATAAAGCAGCTAGAGCTTATAATAAATATGTTCCTTTGAGGTGGAAGTAACTATAAGTGATCCCTTCATTTACTTGGCTCATAAAAAATATGCAAACTGTGCAAGAGAGGTGATTTTGGTGTACAGAACCTTGAGGAAGTCAACCAGGCTTTGCAGGCTAAAAACAGGTAGAAGGTGACAACTAAATGTTCAAAGCTATAGACTGAAATCAATTGAAGCATATGCAAGCGAATGGGCTATGATTTCCTTGGAAAAAGCATCATTCATCTTGGGACTGGAAATCAATCTTACTTGGGTATAACTCACCTACATAATCAAATAAATTGGAACATTGGTGATAGTCAAAAAGTAAAAAATTTGGTTTGATCCCTAGTTCAACAAGGAGTGCTTAGCCTACTTATCAAATGCTATATTCCATTTTCACAATATAAGGAACTAAGAGAGGTTGTAGTTAGGGAAGTATTATAGAGAAATTCCAATCACTACTTATCTCAAGCAATCCGTGAGAGCAATTCTTAATGGCTTCCTAGCATAATACAACGTAATGAGAGGTTGTGGACTGCACTAATCAGTTTTGGGGATTAATCAGATATTTAATTCCTTTTGCTTGGAATGAGATTAGATGTAGAGATGCTTCATTTTCTATGGTAAAATATATTTGGTGACTCTATCATTATCCTCATTAAGTTATTATACTCCACACCACAATTAAAGGAAGCTCCTCATCTTAAATAGACTTCAACGCTTTAGGATCAATGGGTGAGGACCCTGTGTACTTTGCAAGTAACATTCTTAATTAGCATTGCATTTCTTTCTTAGTGCCATATCTCTTGATCCTCCTGGAATGAAGTTTGTTATGTCTTTGGTACAATGTGAAAGCTATGCGGAGATGTTACCTCCTCTTTTCAAGGCAATTTCATTCTTCGATTGTGAGAGATAAAATTGACTATTCACTACTGTTTGAAACTAATATAATATTTTGTAACTTATAATAGTTGCCTTATTATATAAGAAAAGTTGGAAAGCAATATAATATTGTTGTAATTCTTCACTCAATGCAAAAAGATGAAAGAACTAAGGTATGACTTGGATGTGAAAGAAGTGGTATATATAGAAATATGAAATGTATTAATATAGAGAGTAGTTGATTTATCAATACAAAAAAGTAAAATACCTATTTTTAATTTAAAGAGATGGTGAAAGTGATGGTTCATGTAAGTTATCAGTTGTTAATAGAACACATAATCATCCCTTGGGTGGTATCTTGAAGGGCATGCATATGATGACAAGTTGACTAATGTTGAATATCAAGTAATTAAAGAAATGATAAAAGGTCATTGTAAACCAAAACATAAACTATCCCATATAAAGAAGCAAGATGACTCAAATGTGTTCAATGTGAGATATATCTATAATGCAAGAATTAAGTTATAAAAGGAAGAAATGAGTAGTTGATCTGTTATATCAAACCGATCTTTACTGATACGGTGCATGGCATCATAAGATACTTGGAACTGATTATGTTAGTAAAATTATTTTTGCTTATCTATCGCTATTTTAGTTGTTACATACATTTCTAAAAGTTATAGAGTTTGGTTGCATATATAAGACTAATAAGTATAAGATACCTTTATTGGAGATTGTTAGATTTACCTCAACTAGTAGCATTTGCTTTTATGAGTGTAGAAAATGAAGATAATTTATGTATGAGTATTGAGACATAGGGAATTATCATTAATCAATTTGTTGTATGTTAGGACAATCATATAGATTGCCATTAATCAACTGAATGTACTGAAAACTAGTGAGTTGATATAATTGTCGTCGATCAATCTATTTTAGAAAGAGCAAGACATGGAAACAAAGTTGGATGATATAATTGAAGATTAGGAGACTGAAATAAGTGAAACAACTTAACTTGATGAATTAACTCAATGGTTGAAAAATCATGTAGTTTCAGAATGACGAAGGTATGCAATCGAAGTATTGCATGATTGCTTACATCCTGAGTCTATGACCCTCCATAAGCTATCAATTTGTCATCCCAAAGGTTGAGTACCTAAAAAATCTATGAAAATTGTCATCATGGGAGTATTGTAGATGAGAATTTCATTTCAAAGCCTATGTAGAGACTCAAAACTTAATTTGCAAACTACGAGTGCGCGAACGTGACATCTAGTTTGCTCAAATTAGCAAAAATAATTTTCTGACTTCTTTAGCGATTTTAGATAAGTGAGTACTTTTCGACGTAGACCTTCTTTAACAGATGCTCAAGGGTCAGCCTAGACTCTTGAAAAATTGTCTTAGGATCCAGTATTTTTACAAGTTTTCAATTGAAAAACCTTTTCAAAATCATGTGATTTTCCCTTAACAACATTTCAGGTTTAAATATAAAAAACAAAAACATTTATATTTTTAGCAATAAATGTTCCTAATGGTTTTGGTATTTTATAGATCAGTTTTACAAGGTTGATTTTTTGTTTTTGGTTTTAAGGATGAATAGAAATAAATCAGTGAATTTCTCAGCCTTACAACTCGAGACTGGCCTTGTGACAAAAATATGGAGGCTTAAAGAAACACCTGTATCTGTGCACCTAGGTGTTGACATTTTATAAAACTGGTTAAGTGAGAAAGCTATGGAAATTACCTTTCTAAAAATACCATTTTCAAAGTTTTTGGATCGCTATAGACAGAGTTAATGGACTTTTACCCAGACTCTATTGCAGGATGTGTATTTAAGACAAGTTCTATCTCCGTTTTGGTTTGGTTTTCCCAATTTTATTCACGATCTTACCCATGTCTACAATTCTTGAAACTTTTATGGAGTATTGGTCTGTGTGTGATTGAAGTGTGGACCGATTTTTAGAATTTTGTGTTTATAGATTCGGGTTGGAAAAATCAATTATCAGACAGATGCAGAATGCTAAACACAAAGTTTTCTATTTTAAGAGTCTAATGAATGCATCTAATTGATCTTTAATGGTTGATATGATCATCCAAAGAAATCTTCAATTGAGGACTTTATTATATAAGAAAGGAAGTGGAATAATTAAGGAAAATTATCATATAGCTTAAATATAGAAGAGATGAGAGAGTATAAGTTTACAATATATATTGATGTAGAAGCAACCACAAATCAAATAAATGGTAGACAATTTTACCTTTGCTCTTGGATGAAAATTTGCAGCACCTCTCCTCAAATATTATAATGATTTGGAGACAAATGCTACTTAATTACAAATTGAATTGAATAGAATTGAAGAAAGAAAAGAAAAGGGAAGAAAACCGACCTTGATTGAAGACCTTGGAATGACTTGGAGAATGGCGGCTTGGGGGACAACACCTCCACTTTGGGGGACGATTTCTCCTTCTTCCTCTCTTCTTCTCTCTCTCTTTGCTAAGATTTTCTCTCTTAATTTTTCCTTGGGTTTTTCTCACTTTGCCTCCTCTTGATCAGCCCCAGAAGAGGCGTATTTATAGATTTCAAGGAGAGTCTCTAGGCTCTTCCATGGGTTGGGCATGGAACTTGGTACTTGACCCAATTTTGATCCAATCCACTTTGGATGCTGCTAGTCACATGACTCACATGGGAGCACGTGAATGGTCACCATTTTAGTTAAAGATAATCCTTGGTGTAGCCCTAGGCTAAGTGCAATGCAACTTGTCTCCTTGCTTGCTTGATTTTGTGCGGTCTTGCTTGTGGCTCGTGGCTAGGTGGAACCCACCATTTTCGTGCATGAGTAAGCCTTTGACTTAACCACACAATCTTTGCTTTTGCCCCGACTTTGACCCTTTTTGGCTTGACTAGCTCGTGACTTGATCACTTGTCCTTCTTGGTGCCACTTTTGACTCGACCTTGATTTTGATATGTCTTGGTCGGTTTGGTGCACCATTTGACTTGATTGAATTTGAATTTGACTTGGGCTTCTTGACATGACGTTTTCTTGGTTTGAGCTTATCTTGGGCTTGGTATTGTACCAATTTTGATTTGATTTGATTTCAGGCTTGTGGCATATGCCCGCTTGATTTGGTTTTGAGGTTGATCATAAGCTCAATTTCACTTATTTTTGGGCTTGATCATGAGCCCATCTTTGATTTTGTTTTTGGGCTTGATCATGAGCCCAATTTGACTGGGTTTTGGGTATGAGCTAGTTTCATGTGTCACCTAATTCAACTTGAGTTGAATTTGATTTGATCAATTTGTTAGATGACCTCTATTTCTTTAGGGCACTCTTGATTTCATCTTAGCCTTTAAGAATTCTACTTTTCTTGATTCTCTTTTCAGTTAAGATTTATGGTTTCAAATATTTTTTTTAATTTAAAACCATTTCATTTGAGATATATTTGAAAACATTGAGTTTTAACGAAATCTTCAAATATTCTTTTTGAAAAACAATCGAGTCTCATTCCTAATGTTTGTTTGCATGGGTGACCGGCTTTTGCTCTGTGAGTTAGTCTTTGCCGTTTCAAGCACTTTAACCATTTATTGGGTGTAGGGTGTCGGACCACTTTAACCCTTTCGATGGGTGTAGGGTCTCAAACCTCCTTAACCCTTGGGTGTAGGGTCTCCGATCAAAAGAGTTTTTGAGGTCTTTATTTTGAATTTGATTTGGTTTTGAATTTTAGAGGTTTTGTAAGTTTTATAAATTTGGGCATTTTGCAAACATTTTTTGGGTTTGGTTCTCAATGACCCATTTTCATTTGTTTCTTTTAAAACTTGTTTGAAATTATTTTTTCTTTAAAGGCAATCATTTAAAAAAGCATAATCCTACCAATTTGGCCTTGAGGGCAAAATAATCACTTTTTTGAGATTTTATTAAGATTGAATTTTTTGAGAGGCGTTCAAATTACCCGTATTTTGAGACTCCTACAAAATTTTGGGCGGAAATGAGTTTGTTTAAGGTGTCTTTATTTGAAAATCCTTAAAAGGCCCAAAACTATATTTTTTCTTGAAAAGGAAAAATTTCTAAAAGATCAAATCTTTTGAGAAAATTTTTGGGTCTTTACAAGTATGCAAAAACCAATGTTGTTTGAGGTAAGCCCAGATAGGGTACTGGCCATGGCTGTGGGGCATCCCCTGCATGTGGGATTTCTTTCTCATTCGATAGTGTTAATCCCATTCTTAATTCTAAGCCCAAATAGGGTACATTGATATTCAAATTCCTCGATACCTCCACAACCATTACAAGGATTGGACTTATCATACACATCTTTTTGTAGCTAAGCTACCATGGTATATTGTTTCTATATTTTGCATATCAAGTGATTAGTAAGCTTCTAAATAAAGGGACATATTGGCCACAAGTTTGTAGATAATGTTTTCTAGAGTTCCATGATATTTATTCTCGAGTTTTTATTAGAGAGAGTAGTGTTGATGTCATTTTATGACGTATTACACATTGAGGCACTAGTGCATGTACACACAATTTTTGGATGTTCATGCCAAACATGAGTTTTATCATTGCAACCCATTAGAACGTAGCATTGGCGCTGCTTTCTAGGACAAGATCAATTACTTTTTGCCATTGATATCAGATGTCAACAGCAATCCGTGTGCGACGTATGATTATGAATTATCACAAACTAGGAGTACATTTTTTGTAGTGAGATTTTTCTTTTGCAAAATTTTCATATAAAATTCTTTTATTTTTATTCTTGTTATTTTTATGTCTCATTATATTATCATTTAATTTCATGTTTTATTAGATATACAATTGTATATGGTCGATATAGCTTCAATGCCACCCATTTTCCTTCTTGGACAGAACATTGGAATAAGAGCAATGCCAATTCTGATTTACCATTTTGTTTATGCATTGATGCATACATGCAATTGAGAGGACCCATTGATAATATTGTGTATAATCTTAACAATTAGTCCATGTTTAATAATATGTGTGACACCATTGTTATCTTGAAAATTTTTATTCAATAGTTTTTATCATTGATTATAGCATCTTTAATTGATTGAACGTGTTGATTGTAGAATCAGAATGAAATACATATCATAAAAACTATTGTTTTAAATAGATAG
Organism: Brasenia schreberi; assembly: GCA_036023115.1. NCBI lineage: Eukaryota > Viridiplantae > Streptophyta > Magnoliopsida > Nymphaeales > Cabombaceae > Brasenia > Brasenia schreberi. The sequence continues at coordinate 5,873,785 of JAYKKT010000048.1, forward strand.
ATTTCAAAAGTAATTACAAGTAGTTACATACAACATGTACTAAGAAGATAAGAAGCTCAAATCATCTATTCTCAATACCACCCATAGTTTGCTCATCAGACATCACCAAGCAATAAATTCACTGGCAACACTCGTCAAGTATCTCAATGATAGTGGGATGCAATAGCAAAGGATGTGACACATGTTCAAAATGGTGCAACATAGGTACCACTATATCACATATGGTCATAAGACACTGCAAACAATAATTGAGAATAAAAAGGTTACTAACTCATTCAATTATAATTGTTATACAAATAAGTATAAATAATTACTAAGAATATCTCCATTAAGATTAATATTTATTGGTGCCTATCAGTAGGAGGACGAAGTTGGTTATATTAATGGCTTGATTCTTTAATAAAAAACTGATGTGTTCAGGCAACATACCAATCTATATAGAAGTTCTTTCACTTAATTGGATGCGTTACTCGAAGTGTTGTAGCCGTAAGAAATGTTGTCTCATGGATCATAGTGTACTTTATAAGCATGGGGCTTCTAAGGCCTATGTGAAAATGCAAGCTTAATTGGCATATGTCAGTGAACGAATTATCACACTACATGATCAAACATATACAACTCTATAATATCTAAGTACCGAATACAACTGTGGTACCCTGAGAGCTTATATATTATTGTTCAAGTAGTTACTATAAGTGTATGACTCACAATTTCTGTTGCATAAACCATGAAATAAATATTTCGTGTAAATGACAATTATAAAAGTACTATGTCAAACTAGTAAATGACAATTATAAAAGTACTATGTCCATCAGCCCATTTGGATAACATGCTTACTCTAAATGCTGAAAAACATTTATGGATCTACGCCACAAGTGCAACAAAAAATGTATTTCATCAATATGTTATTTATGAGAGAAACAAACTATAATAACATAAATTCTGACAAACAGTAACCTAAAGCAGAGTAGTATGACCACTAAAATGTTGTGACTCACTGCGAGAAGCTTTACCCAACTGCCTATATAGACAAGCTAATGTTGTTGTACCCCAAATATATCTACAAGCCTCAAAATATCATGATCTAATAGTTGCACGATAGAACCTAGCACTCTGTCTCTCGATTTGTCTTGATATATGGTATATCCAATTTGATACAACAAGAACAATATAATCATTGTTTCTGGTGACAGTTGCTTCTTATGTTTTTTATCTCAAATTATACTAAACTTAATATGCAAACTTAATCAACAGCATCACTTGATCAATAGGTAATTCGAGACAATCAAATAATATGTTTTCCTTACTTTGCTCCATCGTCAAGGAGATAAGCTCTCCACATATAGGAAGACCTAGAATCTCATGCACATCATGAAAGGTGATAGTCATCTCACCCTATAACATATGGAGGCTATTAGTATTTGGTTACCAACGTTCTATAAATGCACTTATCAAAGAATGGTCTATTATCTCAAAAAACAATGTACCTTTCTTCGACAACCTACTCTTCCTTACAATATCATTACAACTACCAGGTTGTACCTCAGATGAAAAGGAAAATTTCATTCACTCAAAACATTGCAATGCATGTCTACTATCACTAGTTTCAACAAACTCTACATATATATAGTTAAATATAGTATTAAAAATAAAATATTTCAACTAACATTTAACTTTATTAAATTACTTGATCCTACCATATTTTGTAAGCAATATGACCAATAAATCTAGAAAACAACTTTTGAATGTCGGCAACTTCATTTTCATCACTATCTGCATCACCATCACTATATGCATTATTATTGTTTACATAAAGATCTTGATAATTTGAAGGCTCATCTTCAACATCATGTTGTCTATGGAGTCCTTGATTAATATCTACCTAAGCCTCTTCTTCTTCTTTCCTTCTTTGTCATTCCTTATATGATACTACATTATGTCATCTTGATGATGTTGTAATATTATGACTTTCTATATGTTCACTATATATCATTCTTATCGTGTAAAAAAATATAAGGTTAAGATTGCAATCGCAACAAAAAAGACACATGTGTTCATCTCTCTCTCAAAGGAGAGATAGAGACATGGTGCGACTCTTCTTTGTGAGAAACACAACATGTGTGCCGACTCTCTAGTGAACGAGATGCACACGTGTTGCATCTTGTTCACTGGAGAGTTGTATGAAACATGCGACTCTATAAAAAGAGAGAAAAATATCAAGAAATTTGGTGAGTTTTCCTAGGAGAATGAGAAGAAAAATAGAAAGGAAAACCGACAAACCTGACACTTATGAGAGACCGCCCAACTCGGGAGGAGGAGGCGAGAGAGAGGAACCACACAGTAAAGGGGCGAGACCGAGAGAGCATGCTATTAGAGTGGGAGTCAGGGGTAAAACGGAAATGAGGGTATGCAATTAGTAATTTAGGATGTGCATTTAGTTTAATGATAATTTTATTCAGCAAGTGAATATGTCTTTAGAAGATACACATATTTTCTTACCTGGAATTGCTTTTGTATAAGTCTCACTTTCCTTGACAATAGCTTGTTTACATCCCGTTAAGAGCTGCTATCATTTTCATCATTTTTGGGCAAGTAGTTTTTTCTTTTTTTTGCTCCCTATTGAAAGGTACCACTAGTAACTTCTTGTGTATCATTAGTATATCAATGCGTCTTGCATAACCCCCTCTTCGTAATTCAAAATACATATTACATATATACACATGTATATATACATATAGAAAAATCGGATCCTGCCCATCTTTGACATACCTACTCATACCCACCCATTGCTTTTGGGTTACATGAGTATAGTTAATTTTTTTTTAAAGGGTTTTAAAAAAGTATGGAAGACATTGTTACACTCATGTCACCCTATATAAATGAGTAGGCATGAACATACAATATCAGAGGTGTGCATGGTCCAATCACTCTCTCTCTCTCTCTCTCTATATATATATATATATATATTGGTGACTGTCAAAAGCATAAGAAGTCAATCTCTAGCTCAGTTCTGGCTAAGCTTGAGAAACCTAATTATTTTGAAACTAGCCAGCTCAACTTTAGCTAGTTGGTAAAAACTCAAATCTATTAAGTACAAATTTGAGGAAATAGTTCCATGATATCTATCATCAATATCACCACCTATTATAATAGGTGGGCACGTCCACATTTTAATATATTAAAGTAGTTTTCTGAGTCAATAACGACTGCTAAGTGTGAACATTTCCTATTTTGGGTGAGCCCATTATGTTGCAACCTCGATTCTTGACCCATTATGTTGCAACCTCAATTTTTGAACAATGCGTATGCGATCCATTGGCAGGTCCCATTGTTTACAAAAATGCCAGAAGCACAAGGATTGTGCAAACATCATTGCTATTGTCACACCCTTTTTTTCAACATTGTCGAAAATACTCTTGACGTCATCTGTTTCCTCTTTCTCTCTTTCCTACAAACGCACACTCCACCCCATAATTTTGATATTATCATAGGTAGCTTCTAGCAATCATTCAATCAATTTTTCACATATTTCATGTACTATTGATATGCATTCAACAACAACAACAACTAAGCCTTTTTCCATACTAGATAGAGTCAGACATGAATTCTTTGTTTCCAGAGAGCCCTATCATGTGCCATGTTAGCAGTTAACTCACAATAAGCTAGATCATTCTTTATTGTTTCTTTCCAACACTTTTGTGGTCGTCCTCTACCTCTTTTAATACTTTTCAAATTTAGTTTTTCATACCTTCTTAGAAGTTCTTCTTTTGATCTTCTTTCTATATGTTCAAACCATCTTAAATGATATTCTCTCATTTTATCCTCTATTGGTGTCACTCCTAATTTGTTTCTAATAACCTCATTATGTATACAGTCTTTTCTTGTATGATAACTCATCCATCTCAACATCTTCATTTCTGTCACAGACATCTTTTGGACATGTTGATGATTAACTGCCCAACACTCAAAACCATAAAATATGGCAGGTCTAATTGTTGCTCCATAATATTTACCTTTTAACTTTAATGGTATCTTTTCATCACAAAGAATACCTGATGCTCCTCTCCATTTTAACCAACTAACATTAATTCTATGCGTAACATCTCCATCAATTCTTCCATCACTCTGAAAAATTGACCCTAGGTATTTAAAACTTTCCTTTCGAGGGATGCAATGTGTGCCAATTTTAATTTCTATGTCCTCTGAAGTAATCAAATGATCAAACTTATATTCCATATATTTTGTCTTTGTTCTACTAAGTCGAAGGCCTTTACTTTTTAGTGTTTCTCTCCATAGTTCCAATTTTCTATTAACTTTTTCCTTAGACTCCTCCACTAACACAATATCATATGAAAATAACATACACAAAGGTACTTCATCTTGAATATGTTTTGTTAACTCATCCATCACCATTATAAATAAGTATGGACTTAAAGTTGATCCTTGATGTAACCCACTATTAAATTCAAAGAAGTCTGTGATTCCTTCATGAGTCTTGACACATGTTTTTGCACCATCGTACATGTCTCTTTACAAGGTTAATGTATGTCAATGGGATACCTCTTTTTTCTAAAATTCTCTAAAAAACCTCCCTTGGTACCCTATCATAAGCTTTTTCTACATCAATAAATATCATGTGAAGGTCTTTCTTTTTTGCTCTAAAATGTTCCATTAAACATCTCAAAAGGTGAATCGCTTCAACAGTAGATATGCTTGGCATGAATCCAAATTTGTTCTCTGTTGTACTTGATATTTGTCTTAACCTACGTTCGATAATTCTTTCCCACAATTTCATAGTATGACTTATTAACTTGATACCTCAATAATTCATATAATTTTAAATGCCTCCCTTGTTCTTATATATGGGTATAAGTGTACTCGCTCTCCATTCCTCGGGTATCTTTTGGTTTCCCCATATTTCATTAAATAGTCTTGTGAGTAAAGTGATTCCTATTTCTACTAGGATTTTTCAAACTTCTATAGTAATATTGTCTGGTCCTACCGATTTACCACCCTTCATATGTTTAAGAGCCTCTTTGACTTTATTCTTTTGAATACGTTGATAGAAATTGTGGTTTTTATACTTTTATTATTTGGCTAACTCTCCTAAGTTAATACTAATATCTTTATTTTCATTAAAAAGCTTATAAAAATAGTTTTCCATCTATTTTTTATATCATCATTTGTCACTAGAATTTTTTTATCTTCGTCTTTGATGCATCTAACATAATTAAGATCTTTAGTTTTCTTATCTCTAGCCCTAGCTATCCTAAAAATATCTCTTTCACCCTCTTTTGAGTTGAGTTTTTTATATAAATCCTCCCAAATTTTAGCTTTTGTTTCACTAGCGGCCTTTTTCGCTTCCTTCTTTGCTTTCTTATAAGCCTCTAAAGTTTCACTAGTTTTCTTTGCATAATATAATTTGTAACATGCCCTCTTTGCCTTGATTTTATTTTGCACTACACTCCAGGACTAAGCTTCTTTTTGTACCGGTACACCTTCCTTAGATACATCTAACACATCTTTCACCACTTTCCTAATATATATAGCCGTATTGTTCTACATATCACAAGGAGTACCAACATAATTCCAAACATCTCCTTAAAGGACTTTATGCTTAAATTTATCTTCTTTCTCACTTTTGAGATTTCACCGTTTAGTCTTAATAGCTCGATGCACTCTTTTCTTCTTTGTCTATTTTTTTATTTGTAAATCCATAACTAAAAGTCGATGTTTGGTGGTTAAGCTTTCTCCTAGAATTACCTTGCAATCTTTACAACACGCTCTATATTTTTTTGTACAAATAAAGTAATCAATTTATGTTTGTGGGAAGCCACTCTTATAAGTAATTAAATGTTCATCTCGTTTTTTGAAGATTGTATTGACTATAAAAAGATCAAATTCCATAACAAAATTTAAAATCTCCCTACCTTCCTCATTTAGAAAAAAAGAACAATCAAATAAAAAAACTAATGAATCAACAAATAGTCGAATCTAAAAACCAACAAACTCCAAGTACAATCAACAAAGTCTTTCACCAAATTGGAAAAGGAAAAGATAAAATTAGTTATATTTAACCTTGGGTCATTGATAGACAAAAAAAAAGGGTATTATAAGTCTCTCATCGATCTTATTATTCTTCTATCTTCTTTTTTTTATCACTATAATCGGAGTAAAAATGTGGCAAAATAGCATCTTCTCATATAGAGAGATGTGTCAAATACATAGACGTTATACCGCATCTCTCCTTCGAGGGAGATACAACATAGCCACGTCTCTTTCTCAACTACTGTCAGCTAATAGTATGAAATATACAGGAAAAACAGTAGTCAAATACATGAACATACTTTTTGAAAAATATAAAATACCTCTTAAAATCAAATACTCAAATCCCATCATCATCATCATCTTCTTCAGGAAAAGGCAACGGAACCCTCATTGGTTCTGGTTGTGCATCGTCTGGTTGCTGAAGAAGAGACAAGCGAGAGGTTTCTTTAATAGAAGAGAGAGAGGTGAGGTACTACAAATAAGGTAAGGAGTACTGTTGGAATTTTCGAAAATGGGTAGGGATATTTTTGAAAAGAGAAAAAGGTATGTACATAGTAATTTTAGGATAGTATTGGATTTTTCGTAAAAGAAATTTTTGAAAATAGGTGGAAATATTTTTGACAATATTAATACACTTGTATATGAAAGGATCAGACTCAGCCGGATCCAGTAATCACAAATTTTCTGTAAGGCAAGTGAAATAGGCGGACCTCCACAAGTTATATCCCTTCAAAAATTAAGTACAATTTATGAAACTGTTTAGTACCAGTAAAAGAAGATGATCATTCCAAAATTCCTCATTCAAAACTTATCTAAGTCACCAACTATATGGTATAAATTTCATATTTTTTTTGTGATTCAACTAGCAGATGCATCAGGCAGTTAGGTTCAATTCACCAAACCGAATTGTATAGGTAACTAAACTGAACTGAACCGAACTGAACCAAATCATTTTGGCTCGTTCAGTTCAGTTATTAGGTTGGGCTCCATCATACAGAAAAATATATGCACACACAAAAGGTAATACCACCCGGGGAAGTTCTCCGGATCATGAATTCTTCACGTAGATGCGGTCCCATCCTGGCCAAAAAGTCTGCTTCCCACACTTAATGCATCTCCATTACAATCTATACAAAGGAATGCGTATCAACCGCATTTGTTGTTGTGATCAAGTGAATGGCCTCCAAGTAGGCCTCACACCAAACATTCACAAAACCTTTCTCTTGGACGAGAGTTAGCCCCTTAAGGATGGCAGCTAATTCAACATCTAAGATGTCTAAGTTCTTAACTATGCGTGGGATCCGGAGGTTCCACCTTGCTGTGAGCAGTGGCGGACTCAGAATTTTTTTGGGTGAGGTGTACTTATATTTTAAGTCCACAAATTACTTGTATTTTCTTATATACAACAGCGGACCGAGGAATTTTTCAGATTTTGATCCCTAAAATAGATCCACCATTGCTTATGAGTGGTTGTTGTTGGCATATGTGAAAATCAAGAAAACAAACTTCACTCCATTCGAGTTTTAGTTAAATGCTTACTGATTCTACTAACATAAACTCCATGTGGTCGTAGGAATGGTTTATGTATTTAAGGAATAACACGATTGAATTAGATCACCTTTTGGTTTGGATTTGGATTTGGATGCAAACCATCATAGAGAGGTCTAAATCAATATGATGTGAGAAGTCCTGTTTCGTCGACTACTTCGGTCAGGTCTCAATGAATCCAACGGGGTCTCTCACAAATGAATGAGTAAATTAAAAGTCTCAATCAACCAAGTGACAACAATTCTAACGGCAGCCATGTCGTTAAAAAGAAAATCTAACGGCAGTTAAAATCTTGTGTGAAACAAAAACTTTTGAAGAAAAGGGCTATTAAATAAAGGGAAAAAGCGATTTCCTCAGTGATGAAAATAGGTTTCTCAGAAAGAACCCTTAAAATGTTTATTATAGTATTTTATGATAAATTAAGAAAAAAAAGGAAAAGCACAACTAGAAATAACTCGCCTACTTGGGGGCTGACTCACAAGTTGAAGGTCAAGAGTTTGATACCCGGTGCATGCATCTGTCTTTGGCGTCCATATTGTATCAAAGGAGAAATTCAAAGAAAATTGTGAGAAAATTTAGAAATATGCTCTTCGCCTTGCACTTCCTATGTAGACATGGAAAACTTTGGGTAAACTGGAACCAGCAGTTTGAAACCAAAACCAAACTGGGACCAGGCTAGTCCATAACCAGAAAAGAACTATTAAAATTTTAAAATTAAAGAATAAATAAAATATATGAAATTGGCAGTTATGGAACAACCAATTTCAGTTCCATGGAAGGTGGAACCGGAACCAAAGTGAGTGGTCCTTGGTTCCAGGTCCGGTTTCACTGGTTCCGGTTTTAAGTGGTTCTTGGCTCGGTTCCACTCCGGTTGAAACTAGTCATGTCTTTTCCTATATGTTTTTTCTTATTTAAGAAACCACACGTTTTTTCAATATCCTGTAAGCTACATCGCCCGCAAAGAAAAAAAACATTTATATTACTTTGAAAAGTATGGCTATATTTTGGAAGTTAGGATACCTTTAATTGAATATGGTAAAGATAATTTAAGGTGATTGCTCGTTTCTGTCACATATAGGCGTTTATTCATCAATTGACCAATCACTTAAACAAATAGAAAGTCTAAAAGCAAGGCCGACTGTCACTCTCTGGTTTTGATTTAATTAGTTAGTTGGAAACTCCTTTTCTGATTTTGACCTAATTCGTTAGTTGGAAGCTCCTTTTCCATCTCGTGTATCACACTTATTATCTGGAAAATTTAAACGTTGGTTGGTTATGTTATGGTGCAAATGAAAGCCCCTCATAGCTTGTTCAGCGGCACAAGTCTCTCTCTCTATCTAAGTCCACAGACAATTGAGCACGGTGTTCAATTCCTCATTTTGCATGATTCCACTTATTGACCGTTGGCTACTTCTCTTCATCATCTTTTACTATTATTCAACTGCTTAAAATTATATTTTATTGGACAAAATTGTTGTTATTACCATCAAAACTACTTTAAAAAACTAAATATTTACTTATCCAAGTGATTTTGGTGACGGTGGTCATTTTGATAGTGTAATACCCCTCTCTCTCTCTCTCTCTACATATATATATATATATATATATATATATATATATATATATATATATATATATATATATATATATATATAATATTACAAGTCATGTTTCTTTTTTATACCAGGAGGCTTCAAGGCTTAGAGATGAGGGCTGATATTAAGTCCTCCAAATGCATGTTCTAGTCTAGTCTGCCACGAGAAACAGCGCAATACATAAGGAGCTTCATCCCAAATTGTGTAAGCTGGCGTCCCAGCTCTATGCGAAGATTTACAAGTTGGGTCTGACAACTATTCATCTTGAGTAAAGTGTACAGAAAACAAACCTGACAATCCTTCAGGTCTATAATGTGTTCGAAATTAGTCTATGCCATTTCTCAACCCGATTTTCCTCCTGTGGCCAATTAACTGACCCGAAGGAATCAACTTTAACTATTACCATATGCACGCATTTTCAAACATCGAATGAACGACTTTGAAATCAGTAGATAAAAATTTTGACGGTCGACCACTGAGAGTGAGAAGGAACCATGACAACTTTCGACGGGGTGAGTTTCTTTCTATGGATTAAACCATTGAAATAATAACTTTCCACTGATTTAAACCATTGGAGTAAGGACTAATTGAAAATTTACTTAATGGCTGTCGACCATCGGAAGAAAATTTATGTTGACAGTAAACAGTTGGACCTTTTTTTCGTAAATCATTAATTACCACATCCGCCTTCATTAGCACTCTCACAAAACTAGAAAAAATAGGGTCCTCTTTCCTCATTTCAGGGATGCAGTTTCTAATTTAAACAAAATAGTTTATCCACCATCTGCTTCATCTCATTCTTTGGAGTTTCTCTCCAGCTTTTGTTCCTCTTGGTCATCTTCAAAGTTCTTTAGTTTTATTTTTATGATTACGGACTCAGAAATTGCTACTCACAAAAGGTATTGATTTTTACGGATGGAAAGTTATTTTGACGGTTGACAACCATGTAGCATTAAAGCCTGTTTCTTGGGTGTCAATTGTTTTTATTTGTAGCACTTGATAGTTACTATAAAGCGTGGTATAGTTACCAACAATGTTATGGTATTAAAGTTATTTTCTTGAGTGAAAATTGTGCTTATTAGTAGCACTTAATAGTAACTATAAAGTAATGTGCAGTTAGCAACAATGTTGTAGTGTTAAAAGCCACTTTCTGGAGTAGAAATTGTACTCATTTGTAGTACTTGATAGTGGTTATAAAGCATGGTATAATTAGTAGCATGTTGTGACATTAAAATTCACTTCTTGAGTGAAAATTGTGCTCATTAGTAGCACTTGATAATAACTATATATCATTGTACAATTAACAACCATGTTGTAGTGTTAAAAGCTACTTTCTTGAGTAGAAATTGTGCCCATTAGTAGCTCTTGATAGTAGTTGTAATGCACATTACAATTAGTAGTTATGTTGTAACATTAAAAACTACTTTCTTGAGTGGAAATTATGCTTGTTAGTGGTACGACCTAAGGTTTTGCTATTAATAAAAAACATCAACCATAACAACATTAATTTTTGTAGAGATGGCACCTACCTAGACATGTTGGAGTGACACCTATGACATGTCAACTATCATGTCATTAATAATAAATTAATATAATGTTATATGATATTAATCATTATAATATTTAATAAATATATAAGTAGTTGTATAGTTAATATTGAAATAATAATATAATTTTAATAAATATTAAGTAATATTATCTAATATAATAATATAATATATAATAACTAATATATATTATAATACTTTTAAATATATATTAATATTAATCATATCTAATGTAACAACTTTATATATATAAAAAATAAGGTGATGTGGTATAGGTGCCATGTCATGTCCATGTAGGTACCACGCTAGCAAAAATTACCGATGTTATATATTGTCGAAGTTCTTCTTGACTTTAGTGCATGAAAAACTTAGGTCTCACAGTATCAAAACGATATACCATAGGAAAGTTTTTTGAAATTTCTCCAAATAAAAAACATGAAGGAAATTGAAAATACAATAATTGAAATTTAAATAAGAAAGTAAAGGACAATAAATGTAAAAAATGGTGAAGGAATTGTTGGGAGGAGTCTTTTTATAAAAATAGATAGCTATGGATGAAGCTTACATATAGTGAAACACCATCATTCCGAAAAGATTCTTATGAATGCGAGTCACTATAGAACTTGTCGAATCCTTCTCGCATTGGGTTGCACTTGAGGCAATTCGTAAACCATACAGCCGTTGGAAAATTCCTTTTCTAGATGATAATTGTTAGTCACACAACTCATTTTACTAAACATCCACTATTTTTCAAAAAAATATTGAAACTACTCTTATGTAGTTTATCTCTCTTCCCTCACCCCCTTCAAGTTAATAACACCACTGGGGGTTTCTTCCTTCCACCATTGTCTTCATTCCATATACCCAAACTTCGTTTAGCAACTAACAAATTTTATCCTCTTGCAAATGACTTTTTTACTCTCACTAATCTTTAATTTGTTTGTTCACCCCATTTTCAGTCACTTTCGATCTATTTTTAACCGTATTTAATCTCTCCATGACCACTCTACTCATCAACTACAAGTATTTTATCTAGCCAAGAAACATATTAGAAATTGTAGGAAAATTGAGTTTCGAAAACATATGTAGGCAAATATGATTCAGGCAAGATGAGTGTCAGCGCTCGAGAAAGAGTTGTGCCAAACATGCATTTTGTTCACTATGTGGCACCCATGACGTGTCACAAGGTATAGAAAACTGTGACATATGTGTGATCCATTCCAGAAAAAACAAATAGCTCAAATGCAACCCTTGCTATGCACCTTAACTGTGTTTCTCCTTTAAGATGGCGCAATTGAGGAATATCACTTTCAATAAGAGTAACACTTTCACCCTATCAATATATATATATATATACGCAAGTCTAAATAATATCTATGTATACATATACATATATGTATATTTGGTATTGCTCATTTGATTAGTTTCGTTGTACTATGCTAAATTGTCCATTAATATGGATTGCTATTATAGAATGTCAAAGAAATCATGTGAAAGCATTGACTATAATATAGTAGATTTGGATATACGATGAATAATGAAAGTGTATATTCATGATCAATGGCAAATGATAACATTGGGATTGATTGTAGTAGACCAAATGATCAATTTATTGTCACTGGATTGGTATGAAAAAAGTAAAGTGCCCATTTTACTTATAGGAGAGGGTGAAAACGATGTTTATGGAGGTTGATATGGTTAATGGGATCCATAACTACCGTCTTGATTTTGTATTGGAAAGGACATATATTTACAAGTAGATTAATTGATGTTGAATGACAAAGTGATAAGAAAAAATGATTGCAGGCCCATGCATATTTTGTCATAGTTGAAGTATCTTGTTGATTTGAATGTTGCATAGTAAAGCACATTTACAATGTGAGGATAAAAATTAAGAAAAAAAAAAATATGTAGTCGGTCTATTTTGTGGTAGCTTTTGTATAAATTAGATACATACTAGTACTATACTCAACATCGAAGGACACCATATGTGGATATTGTTAGTGATATTGTGTTTGTACATGCCCAGTTGGTTCAATTCTTATATGGATTCTCAAAGGTGTTAGTTTTTTATTGTACCTAAAAGACAAATAGGTATCAATTACTTTTTGATGTATATTTTACTATTTACATTTAAATAATAAGAATTTGACTATAGTGTTCACAATTGTAAGATGCCTTTCCTCCAAGATGCAAGGTGTTCATTCTAAGATAATCTCAAAGCTAGGTCAAGACACCCTTCTTAGTGCCCCACTGCATATGTCCCATATGTTGTCTTCATGAGACAGCTTGGTTAAAGAATCTCCATAGAATGCCAAGAGACAAAGACATTGATGCTTCCAAAGAACCATGCAAAGAAGGACACATATTAGAGATTTAGTAAGAATTGAGCAAGGAGGGATGACACCTCCAAGGAGGTGTGATATCCATGCTGCCTTTATCCTTGATTGATGATATGTCTAACCCATGTCTCCTTGTTTCACATGTTGTGCTATGATTCCTCTTTCCTGAGTGGTGTACTAAGGTTATGTCTCCAATCTAATTATGATGTTGTCATGCTGCTTTTCTTATGTTATGTATCCATATGCATGTTCCATATATTGTTCATGTGATACTACCAGTTATATTGCATAACTCATTGCATTTTAACATATTATAATGAAATAATTGTTTTAAATTTTATAATAGAAATTACTCTAATAGGTGACAATAAATCATGCAGAAGCAACTGACTAAAAGACCATATTGTTACACCATTATCGAGACAACAAAATGCTTTTGGGTTTGCATATAGTAGACGATTGTGATGATACCAAGAGGAAGGGCATGTCAAATCATCACAAGCATATTATCCTAGGATCTAACTATACTTTGAGATGAATTATACAACTTCTTCAAGATACCATGATAAAGTTGGTCCTTGAGATCTTCGTTGTGATGCAAGTGTCATCATGATCCAACCGCACATACAGATGGATTATTGCATATATAGTTTTGTAAGAGTAAATAATTCTAAACCTTTTTATAAATAATATTTTATGTATCATAAGTAAAAAATTCTTAGATATAAACATGACGAACAAGTATTGTGTGTAAATATATGAGATTATTGAAATTAATGGCATGCCACACATGACATAGTATTATGGTTGATTGGCTATTTTTGTGAGAGGATGTACAGGTAGTTGGCAAGATATGGTTTGTTGGTATGGTTTAGGTTTGTTGTTTCATATGTTGGACCAATTGTTGTTAATTGTCTTTATCGAGAGATGATGACATGCTACTAATAACTTCAATATGACTATAACTCTTCACGATATCTATGAGATTCTAGACCTTTCAATGGGAGACTACCTTACAATTTTGGTGGAAGCAATGAAAGCTATGAATAAGATATATATTACGATGAAACTCGTAGACGTAAATTAGGATGAAGTTAAGCTGTTAATGAAGTCTGATCATGTGTATTCACGAGGCTTTGGTTAAATACTAAAGGAGAGAGGATTATGCTTGAGCATAAGGCATTGTTATTCTTGTTATATCATATAGGATGCATTATATACCAAGATAAGTAGAGGGATAGGGTATCAATTTTCTTTATTCAGTTGACATATCATGGTTGAGAAGAGTGAATGGTGAAATAACTGCACAATCCACCGTGTACTATCCAATCTTTCTACAAACAAATCAGTACCCATGGCTGCCCTCCAAGACGAAAATCTACAAATCTTCTCCATTGTGCATTGAGCCATCACTAGAGGATTTTCTAAAAAAGGAAGGATTTCCTAGCAACAAAGATATGTAATATCTACTAAATTAAAGGAAGATTGATTCAAGGCATCTATAAAAGGAGAACTTTTTGAATTCTGTGCACTGTGAGCTTCCAGAACATATGATGGGTTGAATAAGAAGATCGATTTTGCTTGATGAAGTAAGAAGACCTTTGGTGAAAAGAGTTTGTACGAGCTCATATCGCATAAGGATCATTCAGAGATAATCTCTAATTGAGCATTATTTTCTTAATTCTTCTTGCTTCTTTTCAAGTATATTGTGTCGCAAGTTATGGTTCCTTGGGACTCAAAATTCATGTACAATCATCAACCCTAAATGTACACCATAATATACACTTTCATCATTCATCATATATCCAGAATCTATAACACCATAATGAATGCTTTCACACGATTTTTTTGAGATCCTGCAACACACATTGGAAGATAATTTAAGAAACTAAGTATAAGAAAAAGGATAGAATAAATAATTACTAGATAAAAAGCATAAGTACATATACGACAAGACATATATATGAAATGGTGAAGCACATTGGAAGCATGTCTCTTTAAGCAACGCTCCTCAACTGGCTTCTTTAGAGGAAGACACAACTGGAACACAATCTTTCTTTGTCGAGAATGAGTCAGTGATTGTGTCACCCTTCTTAGTAAAAGGTGTCCCTTATGCATTTCTTCCTCGATCGTACGCTTCCACTTGCCTAAATTGTGCCTGCAAATCCAGCTCAAATCCTCAATTTTATCTTTCAAATGTGTTACGTTTCACTTTGAATCGATATATCAGTTTTGATTGATGAAGAAAGAGGTTGTAAGGTGATCAATACATGTCAAAAAAAGATTGAGAGAGACTGAATCACTTTTTGATGAGGTGAGAGAAGAAAAGATCTAAAATATAGATCTTTTTGAAAGGATTTGATAAAGTTTGAAATGGAGGGAGATCATCGACCATTGAAAGAGTTGTAAATGCAACTAGGTGTAGGTGAGTACCGGTGGTGGTGCTATAGAGAAATGTTGTTGTGAGAGGAGAGAGAAAATGTTTGCAAGTAGTTTCAGTATTTTTTAAAATATGCAAGAGTAGTTTCAATATTTTAAAAAAAAGGTACATGTATACTAAAATGAGATATATGTTTAGCAATTTTGTTAAAATTACAAAAACACTAAGGAGCGAGCAGAGAGTAGGATGGTTACTCTACAACATTTATATGTAGTTCTATTAAGGTTACATACCACATTCAAAGGAGCTAGAATTTAAACAGAGTCGGTTACCATCGTTTTTGTTTTCCATGAATTAGGACCCAAAACCAGCTCCAGGTTAGTTCCAGTTATAGTTTGAGTCCGAAGTTGCCTCGAATAAGAGAAAGTTATTAAAAAATTTAAATCTAAAAGAGAAAAAAATATGAAACCATTGGTTTCGGTTCTAGTTTTATTAAAAGTGAAATGGGCACTGAACAAGATGGTCTCCCATTTTAGGTTTGGTTTGACTGATTTCAATTGCAATTGAAACTGTGGGGCCAGTTCCAAGCAGGCCATGTCTACCAGATATGAGCAAAATTGGACCATTCGAGAACAACTCGGTTCCTTTACCAGTAGTGATTATGAAGACATAAAAAGCAGGATTGATATGTGCACACCCCTTTTACTATACACACACCCTATTTTGCCACTTTTACTAAAATATCCTTGATCATTTTTAGTATTAATGAAAATAGTCTTCATATTGAAAAACAAGACTCTCTCTCCTGCGTGAACCGGCAAACTACTCTTATTTCCATCCATTCTTTGCTTGCTGCCATGTTTTAGCCACACAACACTTGATCTACAATTATTTCTACTAAAAGAATGAATTAAAATCCATCGAAAGAGTAGATTTGGAAAGAACTGAAAAGTGAAAGGGAGAAAGAAGGAGATTTGTTGATTTATCAAGGTATGTTGTTGATTTTGTGCCATTGTTTTATTTTTCATTCGTTTAATGCATTTTAATTCATTGATTTGGCACCGGCATCACACGGTTGGGAGACGATGTAGGTAGGTGTCTCCTACTTTCTCATTATTAACCTCATAGTTTATTTATTTTTTTATACGGATATGGCTAATAGGGCATGCCTATAAGGTTGTAACGACACTTCTTCTTCTAGGAGATACAATTTAGTGTCTTATGGAGGATGCCTGCATAGATGACAATGAAAAGAAGAGGAAGTTGACCTTTTATGTTATGAGGAGGATACATTAACCTCAGATATTAAGATCGAGCTTATTACGCCTTTGTTCTTTGAACAAATAATAATTGTAATAATGTTATGCTTCATTCTAATTAGTCTTACATAAACACTAAGTTCATTATGACTTCTAAACATATCATCTATTACAAACACAAGCAAATAGTTTAGCCCATCACCCTCGCATTGAAATCAATATCATACTCCTTAGTTATTGTATGATAAGAATGTTGATCAATTGTCATCTTCTCTAAATCACCTCTATTATAAGTATTTTCATTCGAGTTGTTTGTCATTCTGTAATAAAAATATGAATATTAAATTTAAAAAAAAATATTATTTGGTGGAAGAAGACGTGGGCTAGAGCTTCTCTCTCCATGGGGAAAGATCCACCTGTAGCACATTAAACGACTTTTTTGTTCTTCTTGTTTCTTGGTTCATTTGATTCCAACTAAGTTCATAAGTAACTAATCGATCCTAGTTGATTTGATTGTAAATAAGTATATATTACTTGTCAATGAAGAAAGATAGGATGAAAATAAGTCATCGGAAGAAGAGGAAAAAGTGACAGTGGAGAGAAAATGTGAGATTATTTTAGGCAAATTGAGGTGTGTGTATAATAAAAGGATGTAGATATAATAGTGCCCATAAAAAAGAACTAGGCTGATACCAAATGCACTAACGGTAAAGAACAAAAGGGCTAATTCCGATGATCGAGACTGATTGATGATTGTTAAACAGTCGCTCTCTCTCTAGATTGAATCGTTACCCCTCTAAATGATGGCACGCCACCGTGTCGATCATTTCTTGTCTAGGTTTTTCTCAACATCTAAATTAATCACAAGTGTACTTTTATTTCTTTTTTTATTCAAACTGCATTCTAATTCCACTCACCGGTGAAGGCCCATAAACTACAAAATGCTTGTGATGTTTGTAGGACTTCTTAGTAGGCAAACGAAGGGATCCTGTTCCTGCCACCAGCCTCTCTCTCTCTCTCTCTCTAATACACATACGTATCCATCATCTTCTGAGACCTTGGTGGTGCAGATTTGGATCGCAAATACACCGTTTAGGCTATTTTGTGTCACAACAGGGGCCAAATCCTTCGTAGATTCAGGCAACAATTTGGTCACATTGGATTCTGGCAAAACTCCATCCAATTTTCCACGACTATGGTTGGTTTCTTGGAAATGAGGTTGCCCGGTTGGGCTTAATGCAGACTGCTTTCTGGTTGCTTTCTGCGTGGGAAATCCTGATCTAGGTGGTTTTAACTACGAGCACTTCGTTTTCTGTGAAAAGAGTATTGTGAGAAGATCAAGCAAACTAGGTAAGGCAGAGTGAAGCTAAATTGAAGAACTTGCTGCCGTCCTTTTCTTTTTTCACATCTCCCCTTCATTTCTTTTTTGGGACAAAGAGTGTCTTTTCTACAAAAGGAAGCATTTAGGTGTGGTTTTAATTTGTCTTAGTTTCTGTTCTTGATGTCATTCTATGTCTTCATTTGTGTTTTACGAAGTCATGTGCCGGTTGAATTTGTGTTGTTTCCTTGATATTTTAGGCCTCTGCAGTTTCAATCAGGTCATTCTTGTAATTTTTTGTACCATGGATCAATTTAATTAGTGTCTGAGCAAATCGATACATGTTTGAACTCAAAAGTTTGAATATTTTGCTATTAAACAACAGCTCTTGATGCCTAGACTTGTGGATCATGTGTAAAAATTCTCTGTCATTAGTAATTTATGACATTTTAGAGGCTCATGCTAATCACTTGATGGTTTTTAGTGTGCTTCAGTGACATGATCTACCTTTTGATTCAGAAAAATGTCCTCTGGTGGAGCTCTCAACGATCAACTGTCCCAGAAAACACCTGTTCTAGGCCTTAAAGTTTGGGTTTTGATTGGAATCTCTGTGGGGATATTCATTGTGTTGATCCTTGTAGTTCTCTCCATCTGGCTTACTTCTCGTAGGAAATCAAGGATGATAATGGAGAATTTCCCACAAAGCCAGATACCAGTTGTTTCAAAAGAAATCAAAGAGGTGAGAGTGGAGCAAGTAGCACTTCGTAATTTCACTCCCCGCAGTGGTATTTTGCTTACCATCCATGGCAAGTCCAGTGACAAAGAATCTGACAAGGTGATGGTTCATGTAGACGTTGGGAAAAAGAATGCAGATAATAGCAGCCAATCAAGTTCATTTTATCATACAGATAAGGACTACGCATCACAGTCAGGTGACGAAGGGAGCTTGGGCGCAATTACTATTTGCAGAGGCGGTTCCTCTTTCCCTATCACAGTTCCTTCACCTTTGATGGGGCTGCCCGAGTTCTCTCATCTTGGTTGGGGCCATTGGTTTACTTTGAGAGACTTAGAGCTTGCTACGAATCAATTTTCAAAGGATAACGTGCTTGGGGAAGGAGGCTATGGTGTCGTCTATCATGGTCAGCTGATTAATGGAGCTCCCGTGGCTGTAAAAAAGCTCCTGAACAACTTGTAGGTTATAATTAGCTCTTGATTGTTAGCTTTTGGTTCAATTCATTAGACAGTAGCCTTTTGTTTGTGTGCCTTGCTGCTAGAGCCACAATTAAGATTATGTTGTAACCACTTTTAACTTCAAATTGATTTTTCCGAAGGTTTACTGCCTTTCTTCATGGAGTTAAAAATGTCTTTCTGTATCCTTCTTGTTGTGGTAGGGGTCAAGCAGAAAAGGAATTCAGAGTGGAAGTGGAAACAATTGGTCATGTGAAACACAAAAATCTTGTTCGCCTTCTCGGATACTGCATGGAAGGAATTCACAGGTATTAGGTTGGGCATAATCACAAACTTTGTTTTCCTTGCTGCTTCTGTTGCAATGAATTGTTTCCTGATTCCAATATGGCTTCATATGCCAAGTTGCTTGAGTCACACTAGATGCCCACATCCCTGGGAGCAGCAAGCTCACATCCATAACTGAAACCATTCGCTGAATTATTTATCTTTTTCAATACATCCTTTGGCTTGACTTTTTCATTATATCCATATCTGTTTCTCAGGATGCTGGTATACGAATATGTCAACAGTGGAAATCTTGAGCAATGGCTACATGGTGCCATGCGCCAGAGAGGATTTCTAACTTGGAAAGCTCGTATGAAGGTCATGCTTGGCACTGCTAAAGCGTAAGTCTACTTAGGAGTAGGTCTTATAACTTTTTGTTCATTCAGTGGAGATGACAAGGATGTCTTATTCAGTGGAGTAGGTCTTATAACTCTTTTACCTGATGCAAAATTTCTTTTTGTCCTAACATTTCGTTTCACTGAAATTTAAAGGCCTTTTCTTTTGTCATTTTTGTATCTTTAGCCTGGCTTACTTGCATGAGGCCATCGAGCCAAAGGTTGTGCACCGGGATATCAAATCTAGCAATATATTAATCGATGAAGAATTCAATGCAAAGGTATCGGATTTTGGACTTGCGAAGCTTCTAGGTGCTGGGAAGAGCCATATCACAACTCGTGTGATGGGCACATTTGGGTAAGTTTTCACAACTATGTCATCTACTCTAGCTCTGTTCCTCTCATGATCGCATTATTTTTGGTGTTCCTTTTTCATTCTTGACTTTTTCTCTGCCTTTCATTCAGTTATGTGGCTCCAGAATATGCAAATACAGGACTCTTGAATGAGAAGAGTGACATCTATAGCTTTGGTGTTGTCCTACTTGAGGCTATAACGGGTAGAGATCCTGTTGATTATGGTCGTCCTGCAAATGAGGTATCTGAAATTGGATGTTCAGTTTTCAATTTTAATCTGAAGTATTGAGAAGGAACTGATTCCTCTTTTGACGAATTTATTTACGATGCTCATAGATAGTATCTTGGACAAGTGGATAGTTTGACATAAATTCCGTTCTGCATGTCTGCAAGTCAAGATATTCCGATAAATATTAGCAGATATTACATGTTCCATGAGTTCATTTTATTTGATGCTTAGTGTTGATCAACTATTTCATGACAATCTATCAGTTCTAAAAATTACCACATCTGGCTGCTTTGCATATAATAATACATTCGCTTTTCCTTATAGAAAAGTACTTGGACCTCACATGATCAAAACGATGATGGAAATCCATGATTCTTGTATCCTCATCCTGTGTTTTATTTGTACACTGTGTGTGTAGGTTAATCTTGTGGACTGGCTTAAAGTAATGGTGGGGAATAGATGCTTCGAGGAAGTGGTTGACCCCAACATTGAGACAAGGCCACCAACACGGGTCCTTAAACGAGCCCTGTTGGTTGCACTACGTTGTGTTGATCCTGATTCTGACAAGAGGCCAAAGATGGGTCAAGTAGTGCACATGCTTGAAGCAGAGGAATTCCCATTACGTGAGGTTTGTGTACCACTCCTTCTTATGTTGAGCAGCTCAATGAAAATGATATGCTTCTTTACCCCATTGATTTTGCTCATAAATTACTTACTGGAACCAGAGCCGCAAAACCATAAGCATGCATATGCCTGCAGCCAATTAGATGAAAGATTTCTAAACGTAAGCTTCCCGTTTACTTTTTCCTTTGCTAAATGTATATTGGTTATTTTGGGACTTTTTCTTTTGTTGGCTAGCTGGGGTTAGGCAGACCCCTACCAGATGCATACTTGGGTATTTTTCCTTATTTTCTGTCACAGAGTGCATCAAGAGTAATTCCCTGTTCTTAATTTTACAGTCGACAAATTGTCACCTGTTTTTTTGAATTTCTTTAATTTTTGGTTCTGAGCACGTGTCTTAACCAACTGTAGGCAATCCTCATCCAAATCTATGGGCATCATCTTGTTCATTATAATCTTGTCAAACTTATGAATCATTCTCCGGACTTTTAGCATCAATATATAGGTCTGATTCTTGAAGATAGAAAAATGAGTGAGTCCATTTTTTACTGTGCTGTCGATAGCATTTAGCAGTGAAGCAACCTGGATCCTAAGCACCTAAGTGCCTCTTAAACATTTAGAATATCAAACTGTATGCTACGGTTTAACCATAATTTTAAAGATATTAAATTGACATTTATATAGAAAATTAATATGAAGTTTTATCAAATGCATTTCATCGAATACAATTTAGTTTGCACAATAAACATCAAAATGTAAATAAGTTCACAAAATAATAACATGCATATGACAATAAATCCATGTTCTGCAGATAGTAGTAGACTAAAATATATGTTGCTAATGTGAAAAACAACTAAATGAATCGCCTATATGAAGAAATAAGAAGATAATTCACATAAATTAGAAATATAAACTTAATTTAAGCGCACGCAGATCAAGAGGGCATAAATATATAATACATAATGAACAAGTGTGGGGACGATCCAACAGCGTGACAATGTGTATGTGGTGTATTCAGCACTATACATAATGCTGTCATGGAAAAGGTAACTAGAGCAAGAAAAGAAACAAGAAGAAGAAAGAAGAAAGAAGAATGAAGAGAAGGGAGGTGAACAAAAGAAATGGAAATTTTTTTATCCTAGCGGATGAATTTAGTGCCTTGACTATGGGACATCTGCTCCATCTCATGCGTTAGCATGTTGGATGACAGTGTAACCTGTCAACATATGTGCATGTTTTCATGTTTTATTTGCAAAAAGCATTAGATCTTTTGCTTTCTTTATTTAATTTTAAAAAAGGAGCCTGTGGGAACTAGGCATCATTATGACCATGTGGTTGTTTATTACGTCTAACAACTAATATTGTTGGTCAAGTTTTAACAATGGAGATTATCGCGTAATTGTGCATTGCTGCAAGGTGTGTATTTGAAGCAATTTAGTCATACTGCCACTCTTCCTCTCCAAATGCAGGATAGCATAACTTCACCTAAAATGCATGAATTGTTTAATCTGGCAATGATCTTTTAGTAGAAACCAATTTAAATCCCAAGTTTAAGATTCAGGAGCTCTGAGAATCTTTTAAAGCTTAAAATATACCGAGGGTTAATTATAGACTCAAATCTTTCAAACTAGATTTTAGTTACAACAGGAAACTATCAGAGTTATCTTTTGCTATTATTTAGGGACACAGTCTATGGAATAGCATGAAATGATAACATATTTCCAACATCAACCTAGAAAACAGATGTTGCCCGAGTGCCGTACAAGTTTGATGGAAGTCAGCTCATTTCAGCTTTATTTCTTAGGCCTGAAACAGTTATTCAATGCCTTACAATGTCCTTTTGCCAGTGGGCAGTAGGATAAATCAGACCTATGATTTAATGAACCAGGTTCTATGGTGCCTACCTACTTCGAACTTCTGAGTGGAGAAAACCTGAGATTGTTCGTTAGATGACCATTAAAGTGTAGATAGGTAAACAATGAAATTAACCATTGCAATGTACTTCCTGTTAATGAATTAATACTGTACAATGTAACACTTTTCTCTTCAAACTTCTTCACTTGAATCACTGTCAGATGGTGACAATGTTGAGCATCATACTAGAAGGTATTATCTGATGTGATTTATAGCCTCCTCATAAATCAAAATTCGCTGACAAATACACTAAACCTCTTCTCAATGGTTGCAAATCTCTGTATTTTTCCATTCTGTGCCTCCTTTTGTAACGTTTGATTTGTCTTACAAGAAAAGTAGTCAATTTCCCTTCATAAGAGTTGTTTTCTTGTTCTAGGTTAGAAGGACTATAAATATGTTGAGGGAAATCGTAAGGTCTGAGTTGTGCTTTATCTAAGTGCTGCTTGATAAGGGCAATCATTTGAAAAGTTGTTAGAAACAAGAACCCTAACTGCGATGTATTAAGGGTCTGCCTAGTTGGTAATGTGCAGGTGTCAAGTTTGTGATCCTAAATTTGATGAAAGCAATTTTCTGGAGTTTCAACAGCTATTATCAGGAACCCACCATGATTATTCTTTGCATGGCCCATTGTATAGTAATAAACCGTGGAAGAATGGACTGGCCTCCATAGTGCTGCTCCATACCTTATAAAGAGTTAAAAGATTTAGGCAACAATGTTTGTTTTCGTAGAAACCCATGCAATTGAAATTACAGTATGGTAATGGCCATGACAGACAGTTGAACATATGACCATGAGGCCATCATGAGTAGAAGCTCACTGTGGAGCATGAGCTATGAGCAAGAGTGGACGTTGATCTGTGATCCATCCAGAGTTGGCTGAAACAAGTGATCGAACATATGTAAACTAAAAGGGCATTGATTATTTGGAATTTATTACAATCCTTGGAAGATAAGAGCCTTGCAACTGACTTTTCTCCAGCTATGTATGACGTGGACACCTCACATTTAACAATGATGTTGACTTTACATGGCTAGACCTGAAGAGACGGGATATAGCATGACGCTGTTTTGGTTGAACATGTGGTAGATATGGATTTTGGATCTGGAAGCTTGTATGTGTGCTTGTGCTATTTTGAGTCTTAGATGATCATTTACTAGTTTTCCTTTGCAATGTTACTTGGTTAAACTCCATTTATGACTTTTTTTTGTATGTGTGACTCCATATCTTCTTGGGAAGAAATTTGTCCGTCCTCCATTTAAATAGTGAGTATTTTTTTGAATCTAATGTCAAGTCAACTGGGGGAGTTTGCCATGATGACATGGCAAGCAAGCAACGTTTATGTAGTTTAGGCACTTGCTTTCATTTCATTCTCTTCTCTCGTTTCCACACTATTCGGAATGGTCAGTTCGTTGTCCCGTATGTCTTAATTTCTCTGCTATCTTTCTCTGCTTCGAGATATACCTAGAAGAAAACGATTGAACTGATCTGTAGGATTCGTATATGACATAATTGCTGAATCTAGTTTTGTGATGCATCTCTAAATATAAGGGCCTGGTTTATTTGAAAATGCATTTCATAGTCAATTTGCTTGCGTGTCTAAAAATTTCAACCTCCTAACTGCAAACTTGACATGAATCCTCTATATTATAGGATCGAAGGCAACGGCGAAGTCTAGCGCAAAACACCGAAATTGAAGCTCTTAGGGACAACTCTGACACTGACAGGAATGACCATGCTGAACCTCGACCAGAGAGTACTAGAAGAATGAGAACAGCGGATAAGTGATCAATTCAGAAAAGGATAAGCATATATAATTCATAATTATTTTCTTTCACTTCTATGTAATGGGCTTATTTCCAAAGAATTTGGAAGAGGCATGTTTGACACGGTATTCGGCCAGGCAGCAAGGGGAAATCTCTTCGTTATAAAGGTGGATGGTGACGAAGAATCAGTCAAAAGACAATATGGAGATGAAGCTACTCTCTCTCTCTCTCTCTCTCTCTCTCTCTCTCTCTCTCTCTCTCTCTCTCTCTCTCTCTTTCTCTCTCTCTCTCTCTGTTTATTCATTTTCTCAAGTTTGCGCTGAACTCATTGTACAGAAATGTGCTGTTTTTCAGAGAACACAAGCAGCTTGACGTTGTTATAGAAGGAAATCAATTTTCTTCCATCTGTTCTTGCTTGTTTATACAGGTTTTTGATAATAAATCATTTATCAATCAAGCAAACGTTATCAGCAAGGAGGACAGAAATGTGAATGCTATTCTTTTCTTGAGCAAGTCTCCAGTTTTGGAACTATGGCTTAATAGCTAGCTTCAATTAACATATTCCATTGTGAGAGTTCCCTCCCAATTATCTGCTACCTTTTTCTATCTATGGGTCTTTTTACTCACAATTTATATTTATCCTTCACATTGCATCCTACAATATGCTATTTTTCACAACATATGACACCATACATGCCAATACGTATAATACTAGTCTGTATGTTATTATTCGACTTGGCTTTTTCCTTTTATTTTATGGCCCATGTCACAGTCCAAAATTCTAATGTAACAACCTTACAAATCTGAATTCAGTTTCTTCCCAGTGTCCAACTTGGGTCTCAAGTTGCTGTGGTGCGAAGCCGTTGGAGATGAAATGATACATGTTTAAGGTGCGTAGAGATGGGAGATTTTTTCCACGTCTTGGACAATTGGGCCTGTCAGCATCGTTAATCTAGTGGAAACAAGCTTTCAGTGGGACATGTAACCATTGGTACTACATGGACCACCTGCTCCCAATGAAACCTTTTTGAGCCATCCTTTTTGTTCATTCCAGGTCACAGGTGGGACCATGGTTCTGCTCCAATCATGTGTGTGTGTGTGCGTGCGTGTGTGTGTGTGTGTGTGTGTGTGTGAGAGAGAGAGAGAGAGAGAGATCAAATCAGATAAAACTTTGGCTCTTTCAGAAGAGATGCCAGTAGAACATGTGTGTGCAGATTGCATGGTCCCATGGTAAACTTCTACTCCCGTGAGACGTTGCATTAACGTTGTATAAGAGACCATGAATATTTGGTTGTCCTTTGTCAGTATTGCATGTGCCTATGCCACCTCCTCAAGAAACAACCTGGCATCTCTTATACATGCTGTAGAAATTAAGAAATGCATGCACATATGGAGAAATTAAGAAATACTTTGGCTCAACCAAATATTCACGGGAGTTCATTAAGAAATGCATGCACATATCATTTCCCCATGCACCTTGTCTCTTATACATGCTGTAGAAATTAGATCCTATGTAGCGAAATGACTTGAAGACACCCAGTAGAACACCTTTTACCATGGTCCCCTTCACCCTAGGGAGATGTTTGATTTAGAGGCCAGGACTATGGAACTAGAACTCCAGTTCTAGTTCCAACGATCTACCCCTAGGAGTGGGCTGCTGATGGATCTCGTGATTGGATAAAAGGCGAGGCCGTATTACCCCGCCTTTTATAGTGCACAAAGGCCCACATTTGATTACACGAGAAATGGAATTTTCTGTTGGTAGTCCCAGGTCTTCTAATCAAATGCAGGCTTCAGCACACACTTGATTACGAGGCCATGGTGGATGAGGGTGGGATGCTTGAAGTGGAACTGGAGTTCCAGTTCAGTAAGTTTGACACCCTCTTAGGACGCTGCCCTTTGGTAAGATAAGCCCCCCCCCCTCCCCCAACACACACACACACAAAAAGAAGTCTTTGGTAATTGAGAGCCCCAAAAAGGTTAAGGTAGGCCCGTGTCTCAGGCCCACATGCTGGGGCGAAGTCCTCACTATGAGCCAACTTTTGGCTGAGCCCAATGGGCCTAGTTGACCAACTTGGCTGCACCTTTTGCTGTAACCCATTGTTCTTTCTTAAGTAACGCACTGTTTGAACTCATGAATTGGTGTCATGAGAGGGGGCATAGTGCATTATCCATCGTACAGGCAGTCAGTTATCATGTCCTATAATGCAAAGACCTGGTATGGGCCCTTACAAAAAACCTTTAGCATAATCTCATACAGTTGATTATTAGGTATACTTGGTACCAATTAAAGTAGGGTGTCACATAGTACCAAAGCATTTGAGAGCTCGCCCGGAACCAAGCAACTTGCCAGATTTCAGTCAGGGATCACCTGCAACCGACTCAGTGCAGGCGATATTGAATTTAGATCAAGTGTTGAGAAAGTGATGAGTATGTCTGTGAAGCACAATAATCCTTGTTCTTATACATGGCTGGTTCGCGGTAAACCGGAATCTGAAGTTTGAAACCGTCAGTTCCAGTTACCCCAAAACCCAGAACCGAAATCGAACCTGCCCGAGGCCGGTTCCAATTCTGGTTTCAGAACTGCTAGTTTTGGGTAGGTTTGGAAACCACTAGGAACCGAAAAAACTGTTAAATTTTTGTAATTTAAAATATATATAAGAATATATGAAACCGGTGGTTTGGAGCCGTCTCTTCCAGTTCTGATCCGGCTCCAGTTCATAGTTTCCAATCAATTTATGTTTGAAGCTTAAACAGGTCCGAATTTAAAAAATTGTTAAAAATTCTGTAATTGAAATATATATATATAAGCCAGTGTTTTGAAACCGTTCTGTTTTCGGTTTTGATCAAGGTCCAGTCTCATCCAACTGAGTTATACTCGATTTTGGATCTGGTTCCTGGTCTGATTTCACCGGTTCCGGTTTCAGACTGTTCCTAGTGCAGTTTGATTCCGGTTTAAACTGCCGTCTACTCTTCTGTACCCGCCGGCATGATGTTAGGCAATTTTCTTTGAAATCGGTTTCAGACAATTTTTATATTTGCAAAAGAAACGCTCTTCCGATGTTAGACAATTTTCAATCTTATCTCACAGATCACGATAGAAGATAAACGGGCTAACAAAAGCTCATATTCCATCTTGATCCCACGTCTGGACTAGTAGGAGCCTAGATACGCATCATAAGGAAATCTAAGTTCATCCATATCCCAGATCCAAATCCAAAGAAGATCAAAGTTAGACCCAAATCCAAATCTAAATATCAATAGATCATGAAATATATTTGAAGCTAGACTCTTGAAATTTGGATTCATACTCCATCTTGATCCAAAAGCCAAATGGGTTGGACTTATATCTAAATTAATACCTAAGTTGATTCTATATAAAACAAAAGATAGATTTTAGTACAAAATCATAATTGTGTTTTAATAAATATAGGTTGACCATCAATAACTAATTTGGATTCAATAAATCAATTGCATATTGACATGATAGAGGGAGTCTTAAATGCATAATGTTTTTGAGTACATAATCTTGCATAGACATCTCCACCTATCGATCTTTGATATTAATAATAGAGATTTGAATTACTTTTCATTTAATGTACATGATACATTAAATGTAAAGTATAAATATATAATGATACTTTTAATTCAAATCTCTACCATTTAATCTTTAAGATCAAATAATGAAGGTGTTTATGTAAGATTATGCACCAAAAGACATTATAGATTTAGGACATGTTATATATATATATATATATATATATAGAGAGAGAGAGAGAGAGAGAGAGAGAGGCATGCACACACAAGATTATCCAAATCAGTACACCTCAAGAGGACATGGATCCTTAGATGATGCAAAAGCTATGTAAACCAAAAGCACACCGGTGTTCATCTTTTAGAAGAACAAACCTTCGTCACCTCTTTGCATCGGTGTAGTATATGATAGCAAAAGCATGCACTTGTGTAGAAATGATGGTCAAATCTCGTATCATGACCATATGAAGGCTATCTTTATTCTACAAATCTCGGGTTTGAGTCCCACCAACGTCCCACCAAGCAGCTTCCATGTGTGTGTGTGTGTGAGAGAGAGAGAGAGGGAGAAAGAGATCAATAGGGCCACGACTGGCAACTCCATGTAATTCACATCATCGAAATTTTTAGAGTTTATAATATTTAAACAGGTCTTGCCAAACTCGAGTACATATAAACCGTATAGATTAAGCCGGTGAAGTGGACTATTAAAAAACAAAGCAGAAGCAGGAATGTTACAAAACAAGATTGAGATTCTATGCAGAACTAAATTTTTCTTGTTTCTATGTACACAATTGCAGTACCCTTTTTGGCGTATTCTCAACTGTCCATTTTTGCTACTTCAGCATGTCGAAATAAATACAATTATCACTCTTGCCCGCAGATTTTCGTGATCCTAGAACTTGTTTTAATAGACAAAATGATCACTCGATTTGGGTTAGAACGCACTTTGGCGCACAAAGTGTCAAACATTCTGCATTCTTGATCTTTCAGTTGTTTTCTGACAATTGATCTGTTTGTGTTTACCTGTTGATATATGCGGTAATCGCATGCGTTCTCTAATCGCTGACCGATTTTATTATATATACACACATATATATAACACCTTCTTAAGTTTATATCAAATCTTCTAATTAAATTAATTAACATTATTTCGCTGCAAACCGTTGCAATACGAGCCATCCAAATGCCGTATGCAGTAAACAACTCTGGTCGATAACCAAAAGAAAAGCATAATCGTATGATTAAAGTTGAAGAAAATGGAATTCATAAAGTAGCGCTGCTGCTCTCGCACCTAACACACTTTCTACAGATTCGTGCTTCCTACAAGGAGTATGCATCTCTAATTGAAATGAACTAGACGCGAAATTGGCTTGAACCATGCATGACGACTCAAAGTGGCTAAGAATGAGAGAGAGAGAGAGAGAGAGAGAGAGAGAGAGAGAGAGAGAGAGAGAGAGAGAGAGATTATGTGCTGGTTCTCATCTTAAAGAATCCTGAACATAATAACAATTAGGTCTATGTGTTTATCTAAATCTCATGATTAAAGCATCTTTTCTTTCTACCTTCGTTTTTAATAATAACCATTAGTGAGGTGTTTACGGCACTGAGGATGATAACGTGTTCGCGTTCTGCATTATTTGTCCTCTCTCTCTCTCTCTCTCTCTCTCTCTCTCTCTCTCTCTCTCTCTGTGTGTGTGTGTGTATGTGTGTGTGTGGGTGAGTGGGTGTTCGCGCGCCTTCCTTCTCTAGAAATTCCATAGCTCTGCCTAATATGTGGAATGAGAAACCTACTTTGTCAGTCGAAGTATTATATCTAGCAAGTACAACTATTCGCTTCTCACTCAAAATTCAATAATTAGAAATTTGTGAAAGAACTTGGCAGTTTTCCTTTCAACGTTCGGTCTTAGTTGAGAATATCGGTTTTGGATCCGGTTTAGAGTTGCATATAAAACTTCTCAGAACTCGCCAAATCATAAAACCTTTTGAAATTCTGAAAAAGAAATTGAAAAACATATCGAACCGCTCAATTCTAGTTCCATAAAATGTGGAACCATAACCAAACGGAGTAGTCCTCGGTTTTGGATCTGGTTCTAGTTTTAATTTCAATGGTTTAGGTTCCTACCAATTCAATTTCGGTTGGAACCCTGGGCCTGTTCCAAACCGGTCCTGTGCAGTCCAATCTATTATTAAATGAATTTTGAACCTAACATTAGCGATCACTCCTATAGTTCCCACGTCTGAGTTTGGGCCCAAATGCACAACCTACCTTAATCAAACGAAAAAATAGAAACACTGATGGATAAGAAAACAACCAATGAAGTTGAAAGAAGACGATTCCAACTTGTGTTGCTCCAATGCTTATTTGTAGGTGTTTTGGAGATTTTCAGGGAGACCTACCCGATCCCTCTTTGAATTGGCATCGAGAAGACCAGAATTGGAGAATAATTTGACGTGGAGTTTTGGTTCAGAAAAACCTCGACTCACGATACGATCCTCTTAGAAAAGGAAAAAATAGTGAGAATTAGGAAATAAGGCTCCGTAAAAAGAAATACCTCCTAACTCGGTCTTGTTGTGCGAGGTGAGCCCTTATGAATTCTTTGTCAAAGTTCTTCTTACTCTATCAAGAAAGGATCGATCTTTTGCGTTACTAAATTGCTTGTATTGGAGAAATCTGAATTCCTAGAGTTGTGTTGGGTGAGCCGTAAGCCATTCAACTTGCTGCAAAACTGATCACCACGGTTTTAGGTGAAGATATGACTAAACGGGTTTGGATTCAGAATGGGTTTGACCTAGATCATTTAGACATTGGATCGAGTTCAACTAGATGGGTGAAGTATGGGCTTTGTTGGGTTAAGAAAGATCCGATTCCATATCAAATTTTGGATCGTGGGATAAAACTGGATCATATACAGACTAGATTTAAGTTATGGATTTGACTTGGCTAGATGAATGGAGGTTGGATCTTGGGTCAAACTCAGCTGGATCCAATTTAGAATGGGTTTCAAGTAAAACAATCCAATCCAATCCAAGGGATTTGGGTTATAGACCTCATAATGGGTTGAAATTTGGTTCAAGTAGATATTTTGGATTGAGAAAATGGATCGGACAGATGAAAAGGGATCCAATTCAGGATAAATAAGGTCTTTTTGGTTGATGTAATCCAAGGGATTTGGGTTATAGACCTCATGAAGGAATGACGGACTTCTTTTAAGTTAATATTGGGTTACATCAAGGATTAACTTTAAGTCTATACTTATTTATAATGGTAATTGATGAGTTAACAAAACAAATTTTTGAAGTACCTTGGTGTATGTTATTTGCATGTGACATTGTGTTAGTGGATGAGTCTAAGGAAAAAGTTAATAGAAAATTGGAACTATGGAGAGAAACCATAGAAAGCAAAGGCCTGCGACTTAGTAGAACAAAGACAAAATATATGGAATGTAAGTTTGATCATTTAGTTACCTCAAAGGACATAAAAATTAAAATTGACACACATTGTATCCCCCAAAAGGAAAGTTTTAAATACCTAGGGTCAATTTTTCAGAGTGATGGAAGAATTGATGGAGATGTTACGCATAGAATTAATGCTGGTTGGTTAAAATGGAGAGGAGCATCATGTATTCTTTATGATAAGAAGATACCATTAAAGTTAAAAGGTAAATATTATAGAGCAACAATTAGGCCTGCCATGTTTTATGGTTTTGAGTGTTGAGCAGTTAATCATCAACTTGTACAAAAGATGGCTGTGACAGAAATGAAGATGTTGAGATGGATGAGTGGTCATACAAGAAAAGACTGTATACATAATGAGGTTATTAGAAACAAATTAGGAGTGACACCAATAGAGGATAAAATGAGAGAATATCGTTTAAGATGGTTTGAACATATAGAAAGAAGATAAAAAAAAGAACCTATAAGAAGGTATGAAAAACTAAATTTGGAAAGTATTAAAAGAGGTAGAAGAAGACCACAAAAGTGTTGGAAAGAAACAATAAAGAATGATCTAGCTTATTGTGAGTTAACTGCTAACATGACACAGGATAGGGATCTATGGAAACAAAGAATCCATGTAGCCGACCCCGACTAGTATGGGAAAAGGCTTAGTTGTTGTTGTTGTTGTTGTTATTGGATATATTGGATCGAGGTGGGTTAAATGAGATCTGGGAGGAATTGGGTCTGATGTGGATCCCCAGGGAGTGGCTGAGGAAGAGACGATGGCAGTCGCGGATGGTGATGGCTCTGTTGTTCGATGGCTGGCAGAAACGGCGACGGCAGCTATGGGCGGTGATGAAGAGGGAGACAAAGAGAGAGGCAGTTTTTTCTTTGTCTTTTGATTTTGCAGGAGATAGAGGAGACATTGATCCTGGATCTCAAGGAATTGTGCTCTCTACAGATTATGGGTAGTGACCTCTCCAAAGGAGATGCGATTTCTGTAATTAGGAGAGATCAAATTTCTCTCTGAATGGCGAGGCAGATAGATTCTTGAAGGATGATGGAGAGATACTTCACTTCAGATATGCGATTTTTAGCTCAGGGAAGGGTGATCGATGCATGGTTCAGCACTCCCTTTTATAGATGTCTTTAGTCACGTCTTGTTTAATGCTTTCATACCAGGGATATCTGTTTATCTAGAAAACGTTGAAGAAGAATGCTTCATTTGGGTGGCTGAAGATGGCTCGGTGCGGGTTAATGTCTTCTGAACATTTGCTGATGTTCAGAAATATTATAGTTCCACGAGTCTTGTTTCCTTTTTGTTCACCGTATACAATTTTTCATTCGACCCTATGAGTTTTGTATCCTTTAACTGATCCCATGTCTTTGTTCTTTGTTAATATGCCTGTGTTAATGTGCATCTTGGGATCAAAACAATGTTGAGGGATTAATCTCTTGATTCTTCACTAGCCATGCCATGCATAAACTTGTTCCCTACTCTAAATTGTAATCTATCACAAAACCATCCATAACTAATTAAATAAATAAACAACAAGAAACCAAACTATAAAGAAATGAACCGATAACCAACAAATAAAATATGGGCCTTATAGATTAATTACTCATCCTTTTCATGATACAAAATAAGCCATCATATACAAAGAAATGAGTACTTTTCTTCTATTACATACACAGTTTGATAGACACAACCATCATCAACCGTAAAGTCTTTGACTACATAAAATGAACCAATAACTAACAAAAAAGTATGAGCCATGTAGCTTAAGCATTCATCACTTGAATGAATTGATTGTTTTTTGTAGAAATAAGTATTTTTTCTATTACATACATAGAATGATAGACACAATCATCATCAACAGGAATACGTTATCACGAACTGTCCCACTTTGTATCCAAGTTACTTGTGAGACATAAGCCACTAACCCACTTAGACTAACCTGAATTAAGGTAAAATTTGATTGTTAGTTGGAAGAGAACTTGCAATAACACGTTTGATGATTGCAAAAGGCACTTATAGATCCCGAGTAAGGTAAAATTTGATTGTTAGTTGGAAGAGAACTTGCAATAACACGTTTGATGATTGCAAAAGGCACTTACAGATCCCGAGAGCTTTAGCATTTCAGCAATTTTGACTGCACTATCACTTGCAAGATCATGATGAACACTTCTTGCACGATTCAAATGCAGTACTATATAAGAATCTGCCTTTTCAGTGCCAACTGAATTAATGTTTTGTGAAAGACAAGATGTTGTGGCATGTAATTGAAACCAATATAATCTTGTATATGATGTCCTTTTCCGATATAGACAATATGGTCGAAAGGTGTCTAGAGCATTGTATTCATATTCTAAAACATAAGAAAAAGAGACCTAAATGTAAATTGGAGCAATCACTAACCACTAGACACAAGACATTAGTAGAACATAAAGAGAAAATTCATGATTAAGAAAAAAATCCACGTAGAGATGAACAAGTATGCAACTAAGAAACCTTATTTCTAAGCTGGTCATAAACAATTTTAACAGCATATGAAACATTCCAATGTATGAAGTTTCAAAGCCAGTCTTATATAATTGAAGAACATCTTTCTTTAAATTGCGATTTTATATAACAAGCAGCAAGTGATGACCTAAGTAATTATGTTTCCTTTTACTTTGCTAATTTCAACAATAGTTTGGTACTATCAACTCAGTTATCCTTTCAATTAGAAAATCTATAATTTAACTTGTTAGCAAACTGCTTTGGTGATTCTTTGGTTATATGCTTTATCAACATTTTTAAGCAGCTTGTCATGAACGCCAAATTTACACAACTTTATGATGTTGTGTTACTAGTATAAACTATAAATTTGTTAGCAGCAAATTGTTGAATGTTTAGGTGTATCATACACTAACATAATAGAAAAGAGACCTTATTTAATATATTATAATAAATACAGAAAAGAAAGAATTGTATTCTATTTTGCTCACATGCTTATTTCATAGCTAAGAAAAAGAATCTATGTAAAGATGAACAAGTATGCAACTAATAAACCTTATCTATAAGCTAGTCATAAACGTAGAAAATAATGGTAGAGATACTTATATAAAATAAAGATGTAGGAACAAATGAAATACGTATGAATCCTTCATCAACACATTAAAGTTAGGCTCCTTTCATTGTTATCTTTCAATTCATCATTTATTGTAACATAATCATCCATTCAAAGTAGTTTAACATCTTAAAATTAAATGAACAAGCAATATTTAATATATTATAACAAACTAAACTATGTACAAATATACTCTATAAATTAACATGTGGAATTCCATCTTGTTTTATAATCATAAACCAACTTCTTAACTAGAATACCTGATTTAGTACAGCTACTAACAAATGTTTCTACTCACTTAGGTGTAGTGGTTCAATATACACTACTTCTAATTGTCTAAATTGCATGCTTCAAGGAGTCTAACTCATCCTCACGATTAAATTCAAAATATGTGCACAACATCTCATATGAAGTAACTTTTCACCTAACATCAAATAATTACCATTTGAACGCTCCAACAAATCATTTATCATTGCATCATTGGTAGAGCAATTCTCCAATGTAATAGATGATAACTTCCTGTTTATATTCCATTATAACAATGACTTCATCATTATATCATATAGTGCCTCATTTGTATGAGGTGTAGGAACATATATGAAATTGCAAAATAAATGCATATGTTAAGAAGTTATATAATACTAAACTAAATAAGTAATATAAAGGGACCAAATATCAATTCAAAACTCGACCATCAAATTCATACATAACTAATAGAAATGAAAATAAGCATTGCACCTCAAATCGGAGCTTTGCAATGAATACAACAACAACTAAGCCTTTTCCCATACTATATGGGGTCGGCTATATGGATTCTTTATTTCCATAGAGCCCTATCATAATTTATAGAATCCATGCTCAATAACTTTGATAAAGTTTTACGTTAGCTGGCGGAAACCTAACGCAACCCTCCTCCTTTTCTGGGTTTCGGACCAGCCATGCAAGAGTGATGGCTTACATGGGTGGAGCTAGACCTGCAAGGATGAAAATGGAAATTACTATTAGTTTTGAAAAAAAAGATGAACCTTCTAGAGAAAAGAAATGAAATGAAATGAAAATGAGTATTATGTAGATTGTTAAAAAAATGAGTGCATGTACATTTGCACATGTTGCTCATTGTGGGTCACTTTCTTATATTACATCGGCCAGCAAGCTATGAAATATGTCTAATGTGAGATACTTTCTCACATACTAAGCACAATGTGGGTTATGCTTTAAGGTGCACTTCAAAGGAAATAAAGAACACACTTTCAAAGCATCCTAATATTCTAAAAGCTTTATTTTATGAATGACGAAAATAAGATACTAAGAAAAGGAAAGAAATAAAAGATCTTAGTTGTGTTGGCTGAGAATAAATTACTCTAAGAAAAATAGAGAGCAAAATGTAGTACAAGACACTAAAGTAATCTATGGTCCATGAATCATCCGCTCATTAAGACTAAGAGTAAGATGGTACCCGTAAAGAACTTCTTGATGATCAGCCACTCGATGGTAAACAACAACAACTAAGCCTTTTATCATACTAGACGGGGTCAGCTACATAGATTCTTTGTTTCCACTGAGCCCTATCATGTGCCATGTTAGGAGTTAACTCACAATAAGCTAGATCATTCTTGATTGTTTCTTTCCAACACTTTTGTGGTCGTCTTCTACCTCTTTTAATACTTTTGAAATTTAGTTTTTCATACCTTTTTATAGGTTCTTCTTTTGATATTTCCAAACCATCTTAAACGATATTCTCTCATTTTATCCTCTATTGGTACTACTCCTAATCTGTTTCTAATAACCTCATTATGTATTAGGATTGATATTGTTTATAGACAAACCGGTGATTGCCCAAATATCCAAAATTGTTGAAGATATCATCCTGAATAGGAACTAAAACCGATTCGTAAGAAAGGAGTACAAAAGT
Organism: Brasenia schreberi; assembly: GCA_036023115.1. NCBI lineage: Eukaryota > Viridiplantae > Streptophyta > Magnoliopsida > Nymphaeales > Cabombaceae > Brasenia > Brasenia schreberi. The sequence goes on from JAYKKT010000048.1 coordinate 5,910,545, forward strand.
TGGTCGTCAAAGTGGATAGCCAAACAAGACAATGTAAGAAGGTTGTAAATGCCTTACTTCGTCCAAAGACGATGTTTTTGTTCTTGAACATGATCCAACAAATCAATGACAAGTTGATAGTGGATGTCTAAGAATAGATAAAATTAGGACATCAGGACATTACAAACTCATTACAAGTTATTAGTAATGCGTCAAGATGAATCTCAACAAGACCATCTCTTGATGTGGTAGTAAGAGAAAAAAAATGTTGGAATCAAAAGCCATAGATGTAGAGAAGAGGAAAAGTTTCTCTTGCTAAAGGATTAACAAAGTAAGAAGAGAAGGCAAAAATAAGAATGTAAGGGAGCTCAGTTCTTATAAAACCCCAAATGATACCTCAAAGGGGAAAGAATCCCAAAAATTATGTGGACACTGATTTGTTAGAAGATTTTCAGCATTAAGGATCAATAGAGTACGACTTACATCCTTGGTGGTAGATCTGGATATAAAGTCATACGGAACATGTGTTGACACAAAAAATGGAAAGAGCATGATAAGCTCTCGATGGGCATGAAAGTATACATTGGTTTAAGCCCACGGCATAGAGGAGTTTCAAGACATGAGATAACAATAGTAACATCTAATAACTCATCGAAGATACACGCCTAACATGATAACATAAAGGAAATGGAAACCATGCGAGTGGGAAGTAATTGAAAATCATGCACACAAGAATGGAGGATAGATTCAACTATTGGTGACTCAAGAGAAGTCTATAAATAGTGGTTGAATTGATTAAGCAAAGATATAATTGATCATATTATCCTCTTTTTTCTCCAAGTTAGTTTTTCCAGCTTTTCGTAGGATGTGTTCTAACTAATCTTTGGACTGACAGCTTTTTCAACGCGATATTGCTTTCTCTTGTCTGTCTCATTTCATCGTCTTTCTTACCCGAATGCATAGTACAAATGGTGTCAAGATACACTCAATTGGATTCTCGAGGATTCACGTTCATTGCCTAAGCCTCGTATATTTCCCTTTGATAACGATGGTCAGAATTCTCTACCATACCCTGCATTACGTCTAGTTCAATTAGTGAGTTGCTTTAAATGTCATTAGAATTGTGTCATCACTTGTAACGATAATAGTTGCAAAGCAAAATATCATCAAAATAGATGGTAGACATGATATGACATTCATAAAGGTACTCGGGACTTTGTATAATATGAATGGCATGACATACCATTCATAAAATCCTTCCTTTGTTTTGAATGTGGTCTTCCACTCGTCTTTGGTTGAAACTAGAATATGATGGTAGACACTTCAAAGGTCAATCTTCGAGAAGACCCACCATCCACTCATCATATCTAGGATGTCAGAACAGATACTTCATGGTGATCTGGTTGGTGCCCGACTATCCACCGACATACCCCAATTCTTTCCTTTTTTGGCACAAGCCAGCCCAAGGACATCACAAAGACTCATGTTATCTTCTCTCACATGTAATGACCAAGCCCAAGAATTCTTTTGAGGTGAGCCCAAGAATTCTTTTGAGGTGAGATGCACTTGTATTTCAGGTGAGATGCACTTTATTTTTTATCCACAAAACACTTATATTCCCCTATATACAATGATAGGCTCAAGAATTTTTCAGATCTTGAGTATCCAAAAAATCCTTAACCAGATCTTACAAGATTTAATTCTGCTTCACGCTTATGCAGTAGTGGGACAGGTTTTGCAAACTAACTCCTGGGGCCAAGTCGGTCTTGTGTTGCACATCCCATATGGGCAACTATCCAAGAGGTAACTCCTCGGCCGTTGTATCTTCAAGCTCCTGGGGCAGGGGCTTCACTATGTCAAGGATTAGAGGGGGGAAAGCTCTGACGGCTGTAGTGGGAACCAAAGGTATAAATCTCACCCACATCATTTGCTGCAGCAGTAAACTCAGAATGACCAATGGTCAGGCAGGTGATTTTTGTCTTAATCGACTGGGGCGAAGGCATCAATGTGATGTGTTTGTCGTCCTTTCGAAAGGTATAGTAGATGTTCATACGACAGTGATGTGTAGCGTTGACACTGCATTACGATGGCTTCCTCAAGATTATAAGATAGGCGTCCATCGTCAAGACGTCACACAACCTCGTTACTGTACTTGCAATGGAGAGGGGGCTCGACAGGTTGCCGTCACCCTCATGTCCAACCCTTGAGGATCCTGCCAACCATATAGGGAGTGGTGTGCTTCTCGGTGGGCTGAACGAACTTGTCCCACATGGTTTGAGAGATGGGATCTTCTTCCTCCTTTGGCATGATCAACAAGCACTGAACAACACACGAGAGGTAGCCTTTGAGTTGGTAGGCCACCAATTTTGCTTGTTTTTCTCTGGGATGTCTATCTATCCGAAGAACCGATTGATCCACTGGAGGCAATCTTTGATGTGGAGTTCGTTGTTGAATGAAACGAGGTCCATCTGCATCTTAAAGCCGTGTTGCTCATGGCGTCATCGTGTTTTGTCACGGCAAGAAAGGCGGTAGTAACAGAGGGGGTAGTGGAGCGACACGGAGTTGGCACACACGCTCCAAGATGCCCTCCATGTTGAGGACGAGTTGTGCCTTCAACTCTTCAAGGCTGACACGGATATGATCGCCGCCATCAATTTGCAAGCTTACGGTCAGAGGAAAGCTCTGAAGCCACTTGACAATAATGGAATTGAACTTGGCGCACTCGCCAAGACTAGCAGTCACCTAGCTTTCCGGGAATTCGCTAGGTTAGAGTTTCGGAACTCACCAAAGATGTCGCGAATCCATGCAAAAGGAGGAAACCTCAAGAAGCAAATTGTATTCGGAGATAATGTAGATATGATGATTTGACGTAAAGAATTAATGCCCTTGTATAGGAAAAAGAGAATCTCAAAAAATAGATAATTTATAAGATAACACTCTGATCCTAAAGGAACACGAGATAACATCAAAGATAACACCACGATGCTAAACGAACAGGAAATCATAAAGGAACATTAAAGATTATTTCCGTTCTACATCACACACACACGCACATACACACAGAGAGAGAGAGAGAGAGAGAGAGCTCAACCATTATTAGTAATGTCCCCGACACTTGATTTTCAAGGAGCTCTGCATTCAGTTATTAATGTTTACAGGCAAATGACCAACATACGCTGCCTGTTGACCTCATGCAAGGTATTTGAAGGATAGAGAAATTGCCCTATCAAAAGAAAAGAGGGCATACAAATTGCTAAATTTCAGGGAAAAAACTTGGGTACTAATTACCTATAGAAGCCAGGCGCCTTTGCATTACAACAACAACAACAACTAAGCCTTTTTCCATACTAGACAGGGTCGGCTACATGGATTCTTTGTTTCCACAGATCCCTATCGTATGCCATGTTAGCAGTTAACTCCCAATAAGCTAGATCATTCTTTATTGTTTCTTTCCAACACTTTTGTGGTCGTCCTCTACCTCTTTTAATACTTTCCAAATTTAGTTTTTCTAACCTTCTTACAGGTTCTTCTTTTGATCTTCTTTCTATATGTCCAAACCATCTTAAACGATGTTCTCTCATTTTATCCTCTATTGGTGCCACTCCTAATTTGTTTCTAATAACCTCATTATGTATACAGTCTTTTCTTGTATGACCACTCATCCATCTCAACATCTTCATTTCTGTCACAGACATCTTTTATACATGTTGATGATTAACTGCCCAACACTCAGAACCATAAAACATGGCAGGCCTAATTGCTGCTCTATAATATTTACCTTTTAATTTTAATGGTATCTTCTTATCACAAAGAATACCTGATGCTCCTCTCCATTTTAACCAACCAGCATTAATTCTATGTGTAACATCTCCATCAATTCTTCCATCACTTTGAAAAATTGACCCTAGGTATTTAAAACTTTCCTTTTGGGGAATGCAATGTGTGCCAATTTTAATTTCTATGTCCTCTGAAGTAGCCAAATGATCAAACTTACATTCCATATATTCTGTCTTTGTTCTACTAAGTCGGAGGCCTTTATTTTCTAATGTTTCTCTCCATAGTTCCAATTTTCTATTAACTTTTTCCTTAGACTCCTCCACTAATACAATGTCATCTGCAAATAACATACACCAAGGTACTTCATCTTGAATATGTTTTGTTAACTCATCCATCACCATTATAAATAAGTATGGACTTAAAGTTGATCCTTGATGTAACCCAATATTAACTTCAAAGAAGTCTGTCGTTCCTTCATGAGTCCTCACACATGTTTTTGCAACATCATACATGTCTCTTACAAGGTTAATATATGTCAATGGGATACCTCTTTTTTCCAAAGTTCTCCAAAGAACCTCCCTCGGTACCCTATCATAAGCTTTTTCTAGATCAATAAATATCATGTGAAGGTCTTTCTTTTTTGCTCTAAAATGTTCCATAAGACGTCTCAAAAGGTGAATCGCTTCAATAGTAGATCTACCAAGCATAAATCCAAATTGGTTCTCTGTTGTACTTGATACTTGTCTTAACCTACGTTTGATAATTCTTTCCCATAATTTCATAGTATGACTCATTAACTTGATACCTCGATAATTCGCACAATTTTGAACGTCTCCCTTGTTCTTATATACGGGTATAAGTGTACTTGCTCTCCATTCCTCGGGCATCTTTTGGTTTTTCCATATTTCATTAAATAGTCTTGTGAGCCAAGTGATTCCTATTTCTCCTAGTATTTTCCAAACTTCTATAGGAATATTATCTGGTCCTACCGATTTACCACTCTTCATATGTTTAAGAGCCTCTTTGACTTCATTCTTTTGAATACGTCGGTAGAAATTGTGGTTTATATACTTTTCTGACTTGGCTAAATCTCCTAAACTAATACTAACATCTTTATTTTCATTAAAAAGATTATAAAAATAGTTTTTCCATCTATTTCTTATATCATCATTTGCCACTAGAATTTTTTCATCTTCGTCTTTTATGCATCTAACATAATTAAGATCTTTAATTTTCTTATCTCTAGCCCTAGCTATCCTAAAAATATCTCTTTCACCCTCTTTTGAGTTGAGTTTTTTATATAAGTCCTCCCAAATCTTAGCTTTTGCTTCACTAACGGCCTTTTTTGCTTCCTTCTTTGCTTTCTTATAAGCTTCTAAAGTTTCACTAGTTTTCTTAGCATAATGTAATTTGTAACATGCCCTCTTTGCCTTGATTTTATTTTGTACTACTTCACTCCACCACCAAGCTTCTTTTTGTGCCGGTACACCTCCCTTAGATACCCCTAACACATCTTTCGCCACTTTCCTAATATGTATAGCCATATTGTTCCACATATCACAGGGTGTACCAACATAATTCCAAACATCTCCTTAAAGGACTTTCTGTTTAAATATATCTTCTTTCTCGCTTTTGAGGTTCCACCATTTAGTCCGAATAGCTCGATGCACTCTTTTCTTCTTTGTCCATTTTTTTATTTGTAAATCCATAACTAAAAGTCGATGTTGGGTGGTTAAGCTTTCTCTTGAAATTACCTTACAATCTTTACAACACGCTCTATCTTTTTTTCTACAAATAAAGTAATCAATTTGTGTTTGTGATAAGCCACTCTTATAAGTAATTAAATGTTCATCTCGTTTTTTGAAGATTGTATTGACTATAAAGAGATCAAATGACATAGCAAAATTTAAAATCTCCCTACCTTCCTCGTTTATATCCCCATAACCAAAGTTTCCATGAATCCCTTGATATCCTGATGCCTCTTTACCGACATGTCCATTTAAATCTCCTCCTAAACAAATCATCTCCTTTTGTGGAATCTTTTGAAACACCTTATCCAACTCTTCCCAAAAAACTGTCTTTATACTATCTTCTAGTCCTACTTGGGGTGCGTAAGCACAAACTATGTTCAAAACCTCTGCTCCTAACACTAATTTCAATGTCATGATTCGGTCACCATATCGTTGTATGTCTACTACACTCTCCTTTAAATCTTTATTTATGATAATACCAACTCCGTTTCCGGCCTTTTCTTTACCTGAGTACCATAATTTAAAACCTGTATCCTCTATCTCCTTTGCTTTTTCTCCAACCCATTTTGTCTCTTGTAAACATAGAATATGAATCTTTCTCCGAATCATAGTATCTACCACCTCTATTAGCTTACCCGATAATGTTCCGATATTCCAAGAACCAATATGAATCTTATTATCTAGGACTAGCTTCCTTATCCCCCCGCATCCGTCCATAATCAAAATGCGAAGACCCTCTCTGAAAATTTTTCACTACATTCGGGCGGTAATGTAGCGGGACTAACTTCTTTACCCACACCCGTCCATGATGTGGGAACCCTCTCTGCAATTGATTCACTATATTCAAGCGAAAATGTAGTGGCCCTTGCTTACTTCTTACTGCATTCGGGCTCTGCAGCACGTCGCTAGGCGGGAACGCCCCAAAGCAATGCTCATAATTTTTGTAATCCATGTTGTAGAAATCCGACGAAGTTTTACGCTGGCTGTCGGAAGCCTAACACAACCCTCCTCCTTTATCCGGGCTTGGGACCGGCAATGCAAGGGTGATCCCTTACATGGGCGGAGTTCCAGGCGCCTTTGCATTATCATGGAAATAACTTTGGGACGGAAGTAGCAACAAGAAATACTGTTTAGTGTATGAAGAAAACAAAGTTTCTGAACAATAAAGAAACAACCGATGATGCATTTTGGTCATGCATAAAGATATACTAGGTGCACCATAAGTGAACAGGACATACAGGAAGTAGTTACAATGCGCTCGAGGCCTCTAGGAAAGGCCACAAATAGTCAGCCTGAAAGCAACGAGAAACCTAAAACTGACAGAACTCCAAACATGGAGACGAAGACGTAGGTCCAAACTAATACTTGCAAGCTTGTCGGTGCACCATAAATATTTGATACTTAGACCAGCCATCACACAATTGATTGAACTCACTTTCTATGACCAAATATTGGTACCGGCATTAACAGATGAAGAATCTTCTATACTGAAATCTTATAACATTGTTCAAGGATGGCATTTGGTGACTAATTGAGGAATTTCAAAACTTCCACAGGTAGATGCATATATATATATATATATATATATATATATATATATATATATATATATAGTTGGGGTGGTGGTGGGTGGGTTGGAAGTTCAGTCTGATATACTTTCCACCTGATGGGACTGCGGATAACTTTGTTGACATATATAAATGACCCTAACGGGCTACTACATAGTCTCCTGAACATCATAATCTGCCTGAAAGATTGACACTTCACGTCTAATAATGTCATGATCTCTCATGTTCCATGATGGCATCGCTAAAGAAGCAACCAAACATTTGAACTAACGTACATTACACAAACTAACATCCTGTAGTTATTTTACTTCCGAAAGGATTTAGAATCATCTTTTTTCATCAGAAATATCAATCATTTCAACCTGCTAAAGATCAAGTTTATATGGTAGGTGAGGGATATTTGAATCATAACCTAAAACAAATCATCAACATTGATCAAGCACATATTGGTTTGCGGTATCCTCATTACTGCAGAAAACGATGACACTGGAAACAACACAGCATTTGCCAGCAACACGAAATTCTGAAAATATTAAGAGTAGGACTGGAAAATGAAAACAAGGCAAGACACAATTACCATTCTTATCTGAAAGCTTATATCTAACACGTTCATTAGTTCATACTGAAAAGGACCATTTTCGACGAGTCCAGAAGCTAGGGCAATACGTACTTCTTTAGCTCCCGTTTCTTAACTAACGCCCCAGCACTTTTCATGAAACAAAACTTGGGAAGCAAAATCCAAGGCATTAAACACTTCAGTAGTAGCTTCCAATTTACAGAATATGTTAGGTGTAAAATCATCATCCAATGCCAATACCTTACTATGGTTAATAGATGTGATGCAACAGAAGAAACCAAGGCTAGACATGCAATACGGATACAAGTTACAAGAAACTAAACATATGGTTTATATCATCTCATATCCCCAGGAACCTAAATCAAATTGTGCACAACGAAAGGGACACGAGAAATTCTCCATATGACATTGCTAATCACCGTTGCAGCCTCAGCAATAACTGCTACTGGTATTTCATGAACTATACAGTTATTTGTTTGACGGGTAAAAACCAGCAACCACGAGAACCATAAAAACAATCCTCTGCAATGATTCCCAACATCTAGTACTTGTAGAAGACACCGTACTTATAGAAGACACCAAAAAGGGCAGAACTTAACATGAATTTGCAGCTACTTAGATTTTTCTGAGCCTGTGTTGAAGTAAGCCATGATTTCCAAATGCAAGAACCAATCCGAAAACATAATGAGATAATCTGATCTGAAAAGCAACACAGCTTAAAATACACACCGTCAAAAGGCATCCTCCTTTGTAGGTTCAACGGAACCATAGTCAACCATTATTCACACCCAAAGTAAATAATACAGAATAGCAAAGATTCATCTGTTCTCAACCCTCGAATATAAAGCCCTATGCTCAACCACATTATGCATGGACATGAACATCTTCATACTAAGATACTAACTAGTGAATACAGGAATGTTGTGCCTTGACCTTATGAACGAATCTAGCCCAATAAACAACTACAGTGGAAGATGTTTTCCTAACTACAACTGGAAGTGGCGTACTGGAGTAAGACAGCGCTTTGCTCTTATAAACACATTTAGCCTGACAAACAACTTCAGTGGAGCTACAACAGGAAAAATGTATTCGAGCAAAGCTGTACTTCTATGTAAACATGAAGTCACACCTCAATTAAATTTCTGAAATCATACTTGAACAAGCACTCCCAGAAGAATGGGATGTGTATAGACACACATACCAAAGAAAAAAGAAAAGGAAAATCATAACAAAGGGAAATTGAAGCATACTTTACTCACCAAGAAAAGAACCAAACAATATGACCGACTTACAGAGTATTATGATAAAATCTGGAAAAGTTGGCATACAGTTTTCATAAACTCCTGCAGTGATCAACAACAACAACTACAACAACAACTAAGCCTTTTCCCATACTAGACGGGGTCGGCTACATGGATTCTTTGTTTCCACATATCCCTATCACGTGCCATGTTGACAGTTAACTCCCAATAAGCTAGATCATTCTTTATTGTTTCTTTCCAACACTTTTGTGGTCGTCCTCTACCTCTTTTAATACTTTCCAAATTTAGTTTTTCTAACCTTCTTACAGGTTCTTCTTTTGATCTTCTTTCTATATGTTCAAACCATCTTAAACGATATTCTCTCATTTTATACTCTATTGGTGCCACTCCAAATTTGTTTCTAATAACCTTGATGATTAACTGCCCAACACTCAGAACCATAAAACATGACAGGCCTAATTGTTGCTCTATAATATTTACCTTTTAACTTTAATGGTATCTTCTTATCACAAAGAATGCCTGATGCTCCTCTCCATTTTACCCAACCAGCATTAATTCTATGTGTAACATCTCCATCAATTCTTCCATCACTCGAAAAAATTGACCCTAGGTATTTAAAACTTTCCTTTTCGGTAATGCAATGTGTGCCAATTTTAATTTCTATGTCCTCTGAAGTAACCAAATGATCAAACTTACATTCCATATATTCTGTCTTTGTTCTACTAAGTCGGAGGCCTTTGCTTTCTAATGTTTCTCTCCATAGTTCCAATTTTCTATTAACTTTTTCCTTAGACTCCTCCACTAAATAACATACACCAAGGTACTTCATCTTGAATATGTTTTGTTAACTCATCCATCACCATTATAAATAAGTATGAACTTAAAGTTGATCCTTGATGTAACCCAATATTAACTTCAAAGAAGTCTGTCGTTCCTTCGTGAGTCCTTACACATGTTTTTGCACTATTATACATGTCTCTTATAAGGCTAATATATGTCAATGGAATACCTCTTTTTTCCAAAGTTCTCCAAAGAACCTCCCTCGGTACCCTATCATAAGCTTTTTCTAGATCAATAAATATCATGTGAAGGTCTTTCTTTTTTGCTTTAAAATGTTCCATAAGACATCTCAAAAGATGAATCGCTTCGATAGTAGATATGCCTGGCATGAATCCAAATTGGTTCTCTATTGTACTTGATACTTGTCTTAACCTACGTTCGATAATTTTTTCCCATAATTTCATAGTATGACTCATTAACTTGATACCTCGATAATTCACACAATTTTGAACGTCTCCCTTGTTCTTATATATGGGTATAAGTGTACTTGCTCTCCATTCCTCGGGCATCTTTTGGTTTTTCCATATTTCATTAAATAGTCTTGTGAGCCAAGTGATTCCTATTTCTCCTAGTATTTTCCAAACTTCTATAGGAATATTATCTGGTCCTACCGATTTACCACCCTTCATATGTTTAAGAGCCTCTTTGACTTCATTCTTTTGAATACGTCGATAGAAATTGTGGTTTATATACTTTTCTGACTTGGCTAAATCTCCTAAACTAATACTAACATCTTTATTTTCATTAAAAAGATTATAAAAATAGTTTTTCCATCTATTTCTTATATCATCATTTGCCACTAGAATTTTTTCATCCTCGTCTTTTATGCATCTAACATAATTAAGATCTTTAATTTTCTTATCTCTAGCCCTAGCTATCCTAAAAATATCTCTTTCACCCTCTTTTGAGTTGATTTTTTTATATAAGTCCTCCCAAATCTTAGCTTTTGCTTTACTAACGGCCTTTTTCGCTTCCTTCTTTACTTTCTTATAAGCTTCTAAAGTTTCACTAGTTTTCTTAGCATAATATAATTTGTAACATGCCCTCTTTGCCTTGATTTTATTTTGTACTACTTCACTCCACCACCAAGCTTCTTTTTGTGCCGGTACACCTCCCTTAGATACCCCTTAACACATCTTTCGCCACTTTCCTAATATGTATAGCCATATTGTTCCACATATCACAGGGTGTGCCAACATAATTCCAAACATCTCCTTGAAGGACTTTCTGTTTAAATATATCTTCTTTCTTGCTTTTGAGGTTCCACCATTTAGTCCGAATAGCTCGATGCACTCTTTTCTTCTTTGTCTATTTTTTTATTTGTAAATTCATAATTAAAAGTCGATGTTGGGTGGTTAAGCTTTCTCCTGAAATTACCTTACAATCTTTACAACACGCTCTATCTTTTTTTCTACAAATAAAGTAATCAATATGTGTTTGTGATAAGCCACTCTTATAAGTAATTAAATGTTCATCTCGTTTTTTGAAAATTGTATTGACTATAAAGAGATCAAATGCCATAGCAAAATCTAAAATCTCCCTACCTTCCTCATTTATATCCCCAAAACCAAAGTTTCCATGAATCCCTTGATATCCTAATGCCTCTTTACCGACATGTCTATTTAAATCTCCTCCTAAACAAATCATCTCCCTTGGTGGAATCTTTTGAAACACCTTATCTAACTCTTCCCAAAAAACTGTCTTTATACTATCTTCTAGTCCTACTTGGGGTGCGTAAGCACAAACTATATTCAAAACCTCTACTCCTAACACTAATTTCAACATCATGATTCGGTCACAATATCGTTGTATGTCTACTACACTCTCTTTTAAATCTTTATTTATGATAATACCAACTCCGTTTCGAGCCTTTTCTTTACCTGAGTACCATAATTTAAAACATGTATCCTCTATCTCCTTTGCTTTTTCTCCAACCCATTTTGTCTCTTGTAAACATAGAATATGAATCTTTCTCCGAATCATAGTATCTACCACCTCCATTAGCTTACCGGATAATGTTCCGATATTCCAAAAACCAATACGAATATTATTATCTAGGACTAGCTTCATTACCCCCCGCATCAGTCCATAATAAAAATGCGAAGACCCTCTCTAAAAAATTTTCGCTATATTCGGGCGACAATGTAGCAGGACTAACTTCTTTACCCACACCCATCCATGATATAGGAACCCTCTCTGCAATTGATTCACTACATTCAGGCGAAAATGTAATGGCCCTTGCTTACTTCTTACTGCATTCGGGCTCTGCACCATGCCGCTAGGCGGGGACGCCCCAAAGCAATGCTCATAATTTTTGTAATCCATGTTATAAAATCCGACAAAGTTTTATGCTGGCTGTCGGAAGCCAAACACAATCTTCCTCCTTTATCCGGGCTTGGGACCGACAATGCAAGGATGATCCCTTACATGGCGGAGTTCTTGCAGTGATCATGCCTGTAAATTTCTAGCTAGTGTTATCTGAAGAGTACAATCATGCACCTCTACCTTGGAACTTATCCTTCATAAAGTAATGTCAATAAAGAGGAATAACCATCATTACTATGTTATATCCATAATGTGGCAGTCTGATGGCAAGAAAAAGAAACTGGAAAAGAGTCAGAAAATAGAAAAACAGTTGGTGTTGTTTGTATTGTATTATATCGTGTATCATTTTTTTCACGAGACACGTGTATCGTATCATAAATTTTTAATTAAAATTTAATTTAAATATTAAGAAAAATAGAAAGAAACAAGAAATTTTTTAAATGATTATTATGAATCAAAATTTTAATAACTCAAACTTAGACTTTACCATCAATAATCTATGCTTGGGACTGTAACAGGTAATAACTCCTACCCTTGAAAATCTAAGGGTTAATAAATATGTGCTTGGGACTAACATTTAATAACTCCTATCATTGGAACTCTATAAATAATAACTAATGCCATCAATAAATCTATGCTTGGGAGTCTAATAGGTAATAACTCTTACCCTTAAATTCTAAGGGTTAATAAATATGTACTTGGGACTCTAACGGTTAATAACTCCTATCGTTGGAACTCTATAAATAATAACTAATACTATCAATAAATCTATGTTTGGGACTCTAACAAGTAATAACTCTTATCCTTGGAATCCTAAGGGTTAATAACAGGTAATAACTTCTATCATTGGAATTTTAAGAGTTAATAAATGTGTGCTTGAGACCATAACTCTTATAATTGGAAATAACTAAGGGTATATCACTTCATTGTTAAACTTTACATAAATCTTCAATTATACAAAATGAAGGGGCATATTCCCACATTCATACATGAGGATGTAGCTGAAACAACAAACACGCTTATGGAATGCTGACCACAGGAAACCTAACAACTACATGCTCCTCCAAGTAAAAAAGAATACAAAGATGTGACATCCACCTGGTGTCCCCAATGTGCCTTTGAAGTACCATTTTCCTAATGTTTCGTAATTTTGTCAATGTTTACTCAAGTTTCCTGGTACTCAGTTTCCTATTACTCAAGAAAGGAAAGACTCAAAATGGAGTTGGTATTATTATAAATAAAGATTTAAAGGATTGTGTACTAGATATACAATGATATGGGAACCGAATTATGATGGTGAAATTAGTATTATGAGTAGAGGCTTTGAAGATAGTATAAAGAAGACATTTTGAGAGGAGTTAGATAAGGTACAACAACAACAACTAAGCCTTTTCCCATAGTAAATGGGGTTGGCTAAGTAGTTAGATAAGGCAATTCAAAGAATTCCATAAAAGAATATGTTTTTACTGATAAGAGACTTAAATGGACATGTTGGTAAAGAGACATTAGGATATTGAGGCATTCATGGAAACTATGGTTTTGGAGATTTAAACGAAGAAAATAAGGAGATTTTAAATTTTGCTATGACGTATGACCTCTTTATATAGCCGACCCCGTCTAGTATGGGAAAAGGCTTAGTTGTTGTATGACCTCTTTATACCAATACAATTTAAAAAAAAACACACATAAACATTTAATTACTTATAAGAGTGGCTTGTCACAAAGACAAATTGATTATTTTGTTTGTAAGAGAAAAGATAGAACATGTTGTAAAGATTGTAAGATAATTCTTGGAGAAAGCTTAACTACCCATTAGTTATGGATTTTTTGGTAAAAAATGGGCACAAAGAAAAGAGTGCATAGAGTTATTCAAAGTAAATGGTGGAACCTCATAAGTGAGAAAGAAAATATAATTCAACAGAAAGTTCTATAAAGAGATGCTTGAAATTATGTAGGTACACCTCATATGTGGAATAATATGACTACACATTAGGAAAGTAGCAAAAGATGTGGTAGGTAAGGGAGAAGTACAACACAAAAAAAGCTTAGTAGTGGAGTGAAGTGGTGTAAGATAAAATTAAGGCAAAGAGAGTATATTATAAAATGCATTATACCAAGAAGACTAGTGAAACTTGAGAGGCTTATAAGAAAGCAAAGGTAGAAACAAAAAATGACGTTAGTGAAGCAAAAGCTAATTTTTTTTTGGATTTATATAAAAAGCTTAAATCAAAAGAAGATGAAAGAGATATTTTTAGGATAGTTAAGACTAAATATAAGAAAACTAAGAATCTTACTTTTGTTAGATACATCAAAGATGTGGATGATAAGATTCTAGCGACAAATGATGATAGCAAAAATACATGAAAAAATTAATTCTATAAGTTTTTTTAATGAAAATAAAGATATTAGTATTAGTTTTGGAGAATTAATCAAATCAAAAAAGTATATAAACAATAATTTTTACCGATACATTCAAAAAAATGAAGTCAAAGAGGCTCTTAAACATTCGAAGGTTGGTAAATTTGTAAGACCAAACAATATTCCTATAGAAGTTTGAAAAATCATAGGATAGACGTGGTTCACTTGGCTCACAAGACTATTTAATGTAATATGGAGAAACCAAAAGGTTCCCGAGGAATGGAGAGCGAGTACACTTATAACATATATATATATATATAAGAACAAGGGATACATTCAAAATTGTGTGAATTATCGGGGTATCATAATATGAAATTATGAGAAAAAATTATTGAACGTAGGCTCACACAAATATCGAATACATTATAGAACCAATTTGGATTCATGCTACTGTTGAAACAATTCACCTATTGAGACGTCTTATAAAATATTTTAGAGTAAAAAAGAAGAAACTTTACACGATATTGATTGATATAGAAAAAACTTACGATAGGATAAGAAGAGATTTCTTTGAAAAACCTTGGAAAAAGGAGGTAACTCATTTACATATATAAATCTTATAAGAGTGCAAAAACATGTGTAAGGACTCATAAAGGAATGATAGACTCCTTCGAAATTAATATTGGGTTTATGAAGTACCATGCTGTATGTTATTTGCAGATGACATTGTGTTAGTGGATGAGTCTAAGGAAAAAGTTAATAGGAAATTGGAACTATGGATAGAAACATTAGAAAGTAAAGGCTTTCAACTTAGTAAAACAAAGACAGAATATATGGAATTTAAGTTTGATCATTTGGGTCCTTCAGAGGGCATAGAGAAAGTAAGAGTGGCACACATTGTAATTGTATTCCTCACAAGGAAAGTTTTAAATACTTAGAGTGAGTTTTCATAGTGATGGAAATATTGATGGAGATGTTACAGAGAATTAATGCAGGTTGGTTAAAATGGAGAGGAACATAAGGTATTCTATGTGACAAGAAGATATCATTAAAGTTGAAAGGTAAATATTATAGAGCAGTAATTAGGCCTACTATGTTTTATGGTTCTAAGTGATGGGCGGTTAATCATCAACATATACAAAGATGTTCATGGCAGAAATGAAGATATTGAGATGGATAAGTGGTCACCTAAGGAAAGACCATCTACATAATGAGATTATTAGAAACAAATTGGGAGTGGCATCAATAGAGGATAAAACGAAGAAAAATCGATTAAGATGGTTAGGACATGTAAAAAGACGAACAAAGGAAGCTCTAGTAAAAAGGTATGGTATGAAAAACTAGATTATGAAAATGTTAAAAGAGGAAGAGTAAAACCACAAAAGGGCTGGAAAGAAACAATAAAGAATGATCTAGCCCCATGTTGAGTTAATTGCTAGCATGATACATGATAGGGCTATGTGGAAACAAAGAATCCATGTAGCCAACCCCATCTAGTATGGGAAAAGGCTTAGTTGTTGTTGTTTACTTGAGTTTGCTTCAAATTCAAATCCAATCTAAGGAAGTGCATTTGTGAAGAAGCTCAAGAGCATGCCCAACTTAAATCTAATGTAGCTCATATTTGTAACTTCCGAAGGCATTCTCTTGAAATACCACAGTGAGGGATTCACTACCACAAACCAAACCTCCTAGCATATAAAGTGGAGCATGTTACATGTATTCTTAGTTGTGATTATGCTTTGTTATGCGTTATATTTGCATTTAACTAAAAAAAAAAGGCAAGATCATGCTTTATCATTTCCTTTCAACAATTCATGAACATCTCTCTCTCTCTCTCGTGCTTACATAGATTTTCACACCTGTTCTACTTGTCAATATCTCCAAATATCAAAACAACCTTAAGCATGTCTTTTAATTTATCTAATATTGGTGCCACAACAACCTTTCTTCTAATATTTCCACTATTGATTCAGTTTTTCTTATTGAGACAAAACATCTTCATTTATAATATCCCTTTCATCGCACTTCTCCCAACATGACAGAAAAGACGGGTAATCTGTCTTTTCAGAGTCCTACTAAGTACTAACTTCTTCTATTGTCCAACACTATAAAGAATATGTTGGTCCTATAACTTTTAAGTGTTTAACTCAATGTTATAAAGATACGATATGTTTATTGTGCATATTGGTACCTGAATTGATACTTGTATCACATAAAACCATTTATAGCATTGTGTTGGAGGGTATTGTGTGATACGGTGCAATAAAGGCATTGTAACGTATGATATACACTACAGTGTCAGGTTTCCAAAAGTGTTCTTTTGAAAATCAAGGCCTAGTATAAATTAAAAGATAACTTTCTTGTACCACAACTAACTTGTGCATCACCTGTGTCAGCCAAAATTGTATACTAAACTTAAAAGTTCTTCGTTTATAGGGTTTCATAGTACACTACTTTTCAGTAAATGATATAATAAATTTAGGAAAGAGAAGAAGCGTCTTTTGAATCGCACCTAGTCAGGAAACATGCTTGAGAAAGATTATTCACTTAAGAAAGCACCGGAAAGGGGGAAACACATTCATGGTTCCTACCAACGACAACACTTTTCCAGTAAAACATAAAAGGAAAACAAAGGAATTGGAACCTCATTTTTCTTTTTGGTAATCAGCGGAAAGAGACCCAGAACAATCAATCGCATCCAGTTACAGCCACCGTGACTTGTTCTGATGTTGCTCTGTCACTTAGCAACTGACATTGAAGCTCATGCGGAGCTATCCGTAATTCGTGGAATCCAATCAACTGGGGGAAGCTCAAGCTAGCTAGTCGATACGCACAAAGATTATATTCCCTGTGTGTGTAATCCGTACCTCCCACTCATTCTCTCTCCATTTCTTTATCAGCTTCACCAGCCGACTTCTATGTGGGGAATTCAAGGAATCGAAACTCAGGTGTAAACGAAAAGAAAGTCCACATTAAGAAACAGAGTCATAACGATATAAAAGAAGCAGAGAAAGAGGGAGAGAACTAAGCAAAAAGGTATAGATAAACAAGAGAGAAGAGAGCAAACAAAACGAGGAAGGGTCCTTTCTTTCTCTCTTTCCCAGTTTGTTCAGGTACCCATCGACCTCAAGTCATGCAGCGTCGATTTGATATGTTCCTGTACCAACTCTATCCTCTTCAGATACACCTCCAACTCCAAAATCTGCTGCTTTCGCCACCTCTCGTCCGAGCCAACTGCCTTAAACTCCCCGGAACTCAACGGCAATGGATTCGCTCCCACTCCGAATCCCAAGTGTGAAGGCCCGTTGGCCGCACAATGCATCAATTCCTTGAAAATCGGCGAGAGACAGTTCCGAACCGTCTCCTCTACCATACTGTGAACGGGCGGCATCCAGCAATTACCCCCCAAACCAACACTTTCGCCTCCACTGCCGTCCGCGGCTGGTTTAGACGGAGGACTAGGCTGCGGCAGAGAAGCCTGGGCTTGCGATCTTCGCGAGACACGTCCTGCCTTGCGCTCGACCACGGGCTCGTCCTCGTCTTCTGCCACTGGGCCGTAGTCGGCGTCCCAGATCTTCTTCGAGATCTCGAACGTTAACTGATCGTGCATGCTCTTGAAAGCGAAGTCCTTTCCCGAGTTGAGCTTCTGAACGACATTCCGGTACTTCTTCTTGAGCCGCCGGAGCTTCTCGACGAGCTGGTTCTTGTTGTAGTCGAATCGAAGCGCCGCCTTTATCTGTTCGTAAAACGGCGTCATGTCGTGGGAATTTTGGTTTCCTCTGCGCGAGTACTCGTAGAAACCATTAAGCAGCCCGATCTCATCTTCGTCCGTCCAAAGCCTCTGGAAAAGCCGGCGGGAGTCCTCTCCGACGTTTACGATAGCCTTCTCCTCTATCTCCGATGAGTCTCCCGGCGGAACCTCAGTCGGCAGGGGAACTGAGCCAGATATCGGCGCCTCCTGCTTGACAGCCCCCACGGAGGAGGACGACCGGGTACGCTTAGTCTCGCCCTCCGCAACGCCTTCACGAGAGAGCAGTTTTCGTTTGTCTCGGGCGCTGACCGAGCCATTCTGCCTGCCGGAGGAAGAGGAAGAGAGGGAAGGGAAGGAATCGTGTGCTAGGGTTTTAGCGGCGACAGGAGTCACGTCCACGTCAGCCTCACCTTCACCGATGCCGTCGTCTTCTTCGTCGAAGTCTTCCTCTTCGTGGTCCTCTTCTCCCTCCTCGTCTTCCTCTTCTGACGACGAAGCGGACGAGAAGGAGAGAGGAAGATCAGGTCCCGGATGGGCCGGCGAAGACATCCTCGGAATTTCTCAACTTTCTTCTCCCTCCCTCTCTCTCTCTCTCACTCAAACCGACCTCTTCTCCCTCCCTCTCTCAAACCGACCTCTTCTGTGTGCGCTTGGCGCACAAGCTTGGCGTTAATAAGGGTGGGCTCGGTGGTCTAGGCAAAAGCATTTGCTCTATCCACTAGGCCTCCACTCACAAGCTTCACGTCCCGAGTTCGATACCCAGCTTTGCCTAGCTGGCTTCAGCTTCTCACGTCTTTTTGAAAAAACAAAAGAAGGGAAAGAAGCGTCCACTCTTGAATGTCGATCCCTACGTGGCGTATTGCCCCGGTCCGTGGGGAACTTGCTCCACTTCAATCCGAACAGAACGGATATTACCCAATTCGATTGAGTTATGAAACACGAGTATCTTTCATCTAGGCACAATAAATGACCCGATAACGTTTAAACCTATCAAGGATGGACCTGAACTTTGATCATCTTTTGTGCTTGCAGTTACAATTTCGTCATGCATCAAACACGGAACCCGTTGCTCACACGGAACTGTGGTTCGATAGGATCAATTTGAGTAAAAAAGCCCCATACGAGGAAGGTGCACTATAAGAACAATTTCGTTATGCATCAAACACGGAACCCGTTGCTCACACGGAACTGTGGTTCGATAGGCTCAATTTGAGTAAAAATACGAGGAAGGTGCACTATAAGAACAATTTCCTCATGCCTCAAACACGGAACCCGTTGCTCACACGAAACTGTGGTTCGATAGGCTCAATTTGAGTAAAAAAGCCTGATACGAGGAAGGTGCACTATAAGAATCATTGGACTTTCCGTTGCTAATCAGTCGCTAGATGATGAACTCTATTGTATAATATTGGTGTCAATCCCTCGCTGTTCTGTTGTAATTCTCTTACAAAGTTTCCTTCCATTTTAAGTTGATAATTTGTCCAGAAATATTCTTTTGCCAAAGTCTTGTTAATCTCTTGCAATTTTTTCTTGTTGTTGCTAATATATATATATATATATATATATATATATATATATATATATATATATATATATATATATATATATATATATATATATATATATATATATCCATGATAAAAGCATTAACGTTACTTCTATGATTATATGATTAAATCAATACTAAATACAAGTTCATTTATGAAGTCTAAAAATGTCTACATCAAAGCATTTATACCAAAACTGTAGATTATCTTGATCCTCCTAATGACTCTTCCGAACTAGTTTTCATTGTATTCCTAGTGGTAAATCTTGTGATTGGTGGACAACAAACCTCACAAACATGCCTTCCGAACAAGATTATATACACTTAAAAGCAATTAACTAAAGATTAAACTCAAACACAAAATAAAATTGAAGGGCCATATTTCTTAAAAAGTTTCCAAACTCTATAATGCCACAAAAGGTTTTGTCAATAACATGACATGAGAAATTGAATGCCTTAACATTGCACAAATATAAACAACAAAAAGAGCAAGATATAGTGACAGAGAAGACCACGTATTGCATTAAAGGTGAACTTCGTAACCCTTTATAAAGTGCAGAAAATGATGATATTGAAATCTCCACTCATCAGTAAAGAGAAGATTAAAAAAGAACGTTCAAGAATGAAGAAAACTCATCAAATAAATCATCTGGACTTGATATAATATACTGAGAGAGGCATTAGTAATAGCTAACTCAATCTGTTCTTTTTCTTTTTGGTTACAATGAGAGTCTGAAGCCTACCACATACGATGATCACTCTGAGAATCAAACTCACATCTGCAAGTGGGGTGTTAGGAAACCCTATGGTGAGTTGATACTCTGGTTGCTAACACAATCCAATAATTGTCGAAAACTGAACCCATCATATTAAGAAATAGCAATAAAGTTTTCAGAAGAAAAAAAGGAAGTGATTAGAGAGATTCCTAAAACTAACCAGACGAGAACTCATGAAGAGAAAAAGAATAACACGGATTCATAGAACGTGTAAAGAAATATTTAACAGACACACACACACCGTTATTGTGCACTTTAACTATTTATCTATGTATCATGTCCATTACTGAAATCTTGCATAAATTTGTTAAATATAAATATGTTCCTCCACCTAGCAAAAGCTTATAGTTCATTCCTATATAATCATTCTAATCATGACATAAAAATCTAATTTAAACAATTTTAAAAAGTTGCTAAGCCACAAAAAAACCAAAAATAAGAATCTTAAATTTTTTCTTGGCACAAGGTACTAAGAAAATACTCAACAAACAACTAACCACGTTGAGGATACATTAATTCAATCGTGAAAATTATAATTGTATATGACAAGAAAAAGAAGAAACAATCCGAAAATAAAGCAAGCAACTGTAGCACCATAAGTGAAACACATCCCAAACGATCGGAGTTGTTAAGTAACATCACATAACCGGAAACTGTAAATTGCACTTACAAAAATCAACCGGGTGTGTTTACCACCCAATGAATACCACCTGAGCACATGTTGATACGATCAGAATCAAACGAGACAAAGCAATTTCATGTAGAAATAAACTAATAGTTCTCATATTCCGCAACAAAAAAGTATATAAACCACAATTTTTACGGACGTATTCAAAAGAATGAAGTCGAAAAGGCTCTTAAATATATGAAGGGTGGTAAATTGGTAGGACCAGACAATATTCCTATAGAAGTTTGGAAAATATTAGGAGAAATAGAAATCACTTAGCTCACAAGACTATTTAATAAAATATGGAGAAACCAAAAGATGCCCGAGAAATGGAGTGTGAGTACAATTATACCCATATATAAGAACAAGGGAGATATTTAGAATTGTGCGAATTATCAAGGAATCAAGTTAATGAGTCATACTATGAAATTGTGGGAAAGAACTATAGAATGTAGGTTAAGACAAGCATAAGTACAATAGAGAATCAATTTGGATTCATGTTAGGCAGATCTACTGTTGAAGCGATTCACCTTTTGAGTCGTCTTATGAAATATTTTAGAGCAAAAAGGAAAGACCTTCACATGATATTTATTGATCTAGAAAAAGCTTATGATAGGGTACCGAGAGAAATTATTTTGAGAACCTTAGAAAAAAGAGGTATCCCATTGACATACATTAACTTTATAAGAGACAGTACGATGGTGCAAAAACATGTATGAAGACTCATGCAGGAGGTTAATATTGGGTTACATCAAGGATCAATTTTAAGTTCATACTTATTTATAATGGTGATTGATGAGTTAACAAAACATATTCAAGATGAAGTACCTTGGTGTATGTTATTTGCAGATGACATCGTGTTAGTGGAGGAGTTTAAGGAAAAAGTTAATAGAAAATTGGAACTATGGAGAGAAACATTAGAAAGCAAAGGCCTCCGACTTAGTAGAACAAAGACAGAATATATGGAATGTAAGTTTGATCATTTGGTTACTTCAGAGGACATAAAAATTAAATTAAGCACACATTGCATTCTTCAAAAGGAAAGTTATGCATATTTGCTTTCTTCTTTTACGCATTTTTAGAATCTAGAAATTTGATGCATGGTGCGATCTTAGAAAATATGGTTCCAATTTGCAAATATTTTTACTTTCAAGATCTCTTTGTTTTTCAAATAAGACCTTTTCTCCGACAAATAGGATCATCTGGCCATGTGGAATATAAGAACTACAACAACAACAACTTAGCCTTTTCCCATACTAGATGGGGTCGGCTACATAGATTCTTTGTTTCTACAGAGCCCTATCATGTGCCATGTTAGCAGTTAACTCACAATAAGGTAGATCATTCTTTATTGTTTCTTTCCAACACTTTTGTGGTCGTCCTCTACCTCTTTTAATACTTTCCAAATTTAGTTTTTTATACATTCTTAGAGGTTCTTCTTTTGATCTTCTTTCTATATGTCCAAATTATCTTAAACGATATTCTCTCATTTTATCCTCTATTGGTATCACTCCTAATTTGTTTCTAATAACCTCATTATGTATATGGTCCTTTCTTGTATGACCACTCATCCATCTCAACATCTTCATTTCTGTCACAGACATCTTTTGTACATGATGATGATTAACTGCCCAACACTCAAAACTATAAAACATTGCAGGTTCAATTGCTACTATATAATATTTACCTTTTAACTTTAATGATATCTTCTTATTACAAAGAATACCTGATGCTCCTCTCCATCTTAACCAACCAACATTAATTCTATGCTTAACATCTACATCAATTCTTCCATCACTCTGAAAAAGTAGTCAGCCTAATGATCTTAGATTGCACGATTATTTTGCTTATGAGTGTCGAGTTTTTCCATGGAAGTTTACATTTTGATTGGTTATCTTGTAATTCAGTCCATGCATCAATTGAATTAAGGTTTTATGATTTGTCTTGTGTTTTGGTTTATCTCATCCTCTCATGTATGGTGACTTCTCCATGCTTTAATGGATTTGTGCCCTCTCATGCTATAACTGATTTGGTTTACCTGTACCTTGAATACCTTGCATAATTGATTGCATGTTGATTGCCTTTTTTATTGGTGATATGATTGATTCACCCTCATACCCCATGAGCAGTTTCATGCTTGGACCGGTTACAAACCGATTTCATGCTGATTAATTTATGCACCTATGTTGTAAGTCTTGATCATTTTGTGTCATGCCTCCGTTAATTTCATGCTTTTAATTTGTCCTCTTGCTGTTTATATTTGACCAATCTGTACATCAAAGATGTCACTTCTGAATCAATTTATTTTCTTAATTGATGTATATGCCTTCATATAATCGTAAAAGTTCATGTTCACATGGATCTAAATTCATCTCCTTGTTCATTGATTTTTCCTACTTATACGTAATCCACATCAAACTCCATAACCATAATTATAGATTTCTTTCACATTTAGAATCATGCACACAATTAACTCTATTTTATCTATTTGACATCAATTATGAAAATCAATATAACAAAATATATGTTTCAGTTCAAAGCCTTTCTTTCCATACTTGAAGGGAAATAAGAGTTAGAGAACACCTTTGGAGCATGACCACATCTTGGAGCTGGCCACCTTCAAGGAAGAGATTATCTCAATCAAACTGCAGCTATTGGTTCATGGGCAGAATAGATATATCCTTGAGATACTCGACTAATACAAGGAATCGACCCTTCTTTGGTGGGACAAGAAGCCGTTCACCTGAAGCTCAGACAAATCCAGACTATTTTTTCTTATTAATATTTTAAATTGTAATCAAGTGAATAAACTTTGGGATAAGATTTGCATTGAATATTATTTTTTATAGGCTCACTCATTTGCATATAATTCTTTTGGCATAACACATGTAACCTAGATGATCTACCCGGTTATGTCTTAGGTTCTAGATTTACTTTGAGTCTCATAGGTTTTTATACTTACTAGGTCAAGTTTGGGACACTTTACTTTCCTTATTTATTACATGTACCACATAGAATTGGGTACATCTTGAGTTTCATTACTTACTTTAAATGACACACTTCCAGATATTTATTTAAGCACCTAGAAGTTGTTTTTCGCGATGAACTTCTTGATTCAAGTTCCCCAATGACACTAACAAGATTGCAATAGATTTGATTGGTTCTCCTATCATTATTATTCTGTGCTTTTATTTGTGTTTATATTTTGCTCACAATAGTACATTAATATACATAATTGACACTACAAGCACTTGCTAGAGACTTGTGTGAAGCCCTTGAGTTTTGCATGAGTTGTACATCATGGTCAACTAATATGGGACAATCCTCCAA
Source organism: Brasenia schreberi (assembly GCA_036023115.1). Classification (NCBI taxonomy): domain Eukaryota; kingdom Viridiplantae; phylum Streptophyta; class Magnoliopsida; order Nymphaeales; family Cabombaceae; genus Brasenia; species Brasenia schreberi. Next base: position 5,935,052 of record JAYKKT010000048.1, read on the forward strand.
GGCAAATATACAGTAGTTCCTGCCTCACACGTATGATATGAGACATTTTCCTTACTTCACATACTGCATTATCTTGTTTGAGCCTTGATTTAACCCATTTTGCATGAGTGAAATCCATTCCTATTATACCAGATTCATGGGTAAGAATAGGAACAATCCAGACCCTAAGAATAGGAACAATCCAGACCCTATTCTTGAGGATGATGATCTCCTTGTCAAGCTTGAGAACTAAGAAGTCTTTGACAAAGGTGAAGGGTCGTCACCCAAAAGCCTTTCTCTGTCAAAGTCCAAGCTTGATTCTAGTTCCAAATATAGTCTATTGGGCAACCTTATATATAAGGCCTCAATTGGTCAATTATTCCAAGCGCTTGGTAAGATGATTCAGAAAACTATGAGAATTCCATAAAAGGAAAAGAGAAAATAGAAGAGCCAACCCAAACTTTAGACCTTGATTATGATGCTTGTTATTTAGAGAAAAAGGGTTTAACTAAGCCTAGAAGCATTGGTTAGTGGTAGTAGAAATATCATCAAACCTCAGAGTTATCGTAGGAGCGATCTTAAAAATGTGATGAATGAAAAATGGGAAACAAAAAGTACACTTCAAAATATGCAAATTTATGGACGAAAAAGAAAAGAAGAGATATAATATCAAGGATTTTCTATTTTAGGATATGATTCTAATAGTAATGATGGAAAGAAACAATAAATTTCAATAGATTTGGTCTCAATTAAAACTTCCCACTCATAGGATTGCTAAGTATTAGAAAAACAGGTGGATTTGCTGGTTTCTATATGGTTTGAAGGCTGAGAGATATTGTTGGTTTTTCGTATTAGATCCAAGCCAATTTAAGAATTTTGGTGACCCTACTACAACTTTCATGATCAGATTCAAGTAAACACTAAGATTGTCCCTCCCTTAAGCACCTTGAAAAGCCAAACAACACCTTTGGATGAGACTTATGCTATAATGATAATATGTGAAAATCTCAATAATAATTTGTTGACTATGATGGAAATACAACGAGTTTATCCATTTGAGTAGTTGAAGAAACCCACCTAGTATGAAGTAAACATAAATAATGACTAACATGATGATTTTTGTAGGTTTGAGAATCCTAGAGAGGACAATTGATGGAAAATTCATATGGACACCACTACAGGAGCCAAAACAATGCCTAGACACTCAGAAAAGAAGTAAGAAATCAAAGGACTTTGAATCAAACTAGGAGAAAACCTACCCTAGACCCTATAGGAGCTTAACTTTTGTCCTAATAGAAAGTTTAATACTTTGGGTCATCTCTTGGTTGCTGTCCTACAAATTTTGCTTGACTTCTTTATCTTTCTTTGATGCATCAAATTTGAGACTTGAAGGCTTAGAGAATAGAGAAAGGATCCTGTTGGGGAGGGCAAGAGATAAAAAGGCGAAAGAAGGGGGCTTTAGGGGTTTAAAACAAACTCAAACCTCACAAGTTGAAAAACACAACTTTCACGAAATCAATTCCGTATCGTAGTACGACGTAGGAGTGTATCATATGATACTAGGACAAGTTGAGGACCCAACGTGCATTGCTTTGCTTTATAAATACATGCAGCGTACTTGGAAAATTAGTCTGGTAGCCGTGGGTGAAAGACCTTTGGAATTGAGGAGGCACTCATTCCTCCACTTCCAAATGAACCAACAACACCGAGGAGCACACGCCAATCCAATAGAGCAGTATTAAAAAACCAGACAATCATCTCCATCGGAAGTAAATACATTGGCCTATTTAGGGTCTTAAAAGAATTCTCTTAAATGATGGAGCTTCATGAATCCGTTGCTTGAATGCTTGCGGAATAAGCGGCCAAACTCAAATATGAATTAGTTAGGCGCCCACATGCAAAATCCCCCCAGAACTCGGAGAACAGCAACCAGAAACACACACCGTCCTATCCTATTTATTGGAATGTGAAAAGCATATGCTCTCTCTCTCTCTCTCTCTCTCTCTCTCTCTCTCAACGAGACAAAGGGGAAGCTTCAGGCCGATAGTTAACAATCCCAACTCTCTTCTTGTTCACTCAACCATCGCTAACACTAATGCTGATGATGGCGTTATCAGCTGGAAGCTCAACAACTCTCTCTCTCCAATTCCACCCAATGGAGGTCCGATCTTCAAGAACACCCCAACCAATTGGCCATCCCACCCTTGTCAAAAGATTCCACCCAAAACTACTCTCTCTGCGCAAGCAAATCCTCTGCATGTCACTCAACATCCCCAAAGAAGACAAACCCATCTCGGAAAACTCGGAATCTCCGTCGGCCGATGCCGAAATAACACCGCAAAGTCAAGAAGCTGATGAAGGAATAAAGGAGGCGGCCCGCCGGAGATTGGAGGAGAAATTCGCTGTGTTGAACACAGGAATCCATGAATGCAGGTCGTGTGGATACAAGTACGAAGACAAATTGGGGGATCCGTCGTACCCCGTCCCGCCCGGTCTGGCCTTCGAGAAGCTGCCGGAGGATTGGCGCTGCCCAACTTGCGGGGCGGCGAAGTCCTTCTTCGAGAGTAAGAGTGTGGAGATTGCGGGTTTCGCGCAGAACCAACAATTCGGGCTTGGCGGAAACTCGCTGACGTCCGGGCAGAAGGCCGTATTGATCTACGGAAGCTTGATATTTTTCTTTACGCTATTTCTTTCTGGATATTTCATTCAATGAAAACTTCAGGAGGTATTGCTTTTTATGCTTTCGTTTGTACTATTCATTCGTCTATTTGTAGATGATATGCGCTCTTTGGTATTAAGGAAATGGTAACACTCGCCATCAATTTGGGTGTTTGCTTAATGGATTTGATCTTTCTGGCACTTCATGTTGGCACTTAAAGGTGAAGATGGTTACTTTTGTACAAGATAACGCCCTTGATTGATGTTAGTAGTTTATGAACGTACAATTTGAACTTTGATCCTTGTCCAACTCTTAATCATGAAGATGGTGAGTTTTGTACTGTTTGGAATGAATTGAGCTGTGGAAATAGGTTCTATAGATGGAAGAATGGTGCATGACTGAAGAGTCCCTCGTCTGTGCATGTTTAATTTAGAGCCAAAGGAATATATAGATTTTGAAGTCCTAGTTTTAGAATTTATACAAGGATTCTTTAAACATGGTTGAAATTGAATCACTTGCCTGAACACATACTGAATTCCAAATGGAGGGTCAGGATTACTGGATAGCCGAACATGTTGAAATTGAATCACTTGTCTTCAAACATAGTCTTCCCTATGGTACGCACTATTTTAAGTTCTAATAGACTCTCTATATTTGCCGTAGAATGAGAGTTCCTGAACCCAAGAATTCATTTCCATCTTGTACGTTGCTAAAATTGAGAACCTGAAGGTTTGAGAATTCAAACGTTTTACTGCTAAAGTGAAATCTAAACAATGATAATTCCAGGAAAATTGATAAGCGAACTTTGTTTCTTTTGAGTTGCATTCTTGGAATGCATGTCATGATATTAATGTTAAGACTGAAACATGGAAGTCATCCTTTATCTGATTTGGTCTGCCTGTTCTTTGTGCTGATTGTAGCATTGCTTGAGAACTACTTTCTTAAGAAGACGCCGTTCTCTTTTCCTATTTCTCTGTTGAAGTTTTGCATTTGGCTGTAGATTTAATTCTTTGCAAATCAAGTCCTTAAAAGTCCAAGTCGTTATCCAAAAGGAGATGAATCAAAGCACTTTTCTGAAACAACAGAGATGGGATAAGCATCAGATATGACATTCTCCAAGAACAAATGTGTTCTCGTCCTTATACGCATTCAAATTCAATAAGAATGTAGTCAGATCGTTCCATTGAATACTTGATGCTTCACCTTTCACTACTAAGATAATATGTTCAGCTGCATCCATGTTCTTAGAGCGGCTTCAGTTATTATAATACTGTTGTCACTTTCCTCCTTCGATTCTTTTTGTTTTGCCTCTAAAATCATCAGTAATTATAACAATTAGGCATGAAAACTGCATGCTGCACCCCAATTCTTTTTGTTTTGCCTTTAAAATCATCGGTAATTATAACAACTAGTCGTGAAAACAGCATGTTGCACCCCCTACACCATCTGAAGCAGTTTCCTTCTCCAATATCACAGGATGATACATATATTTGGGTGCTGGTGGAATGCTTTTAAGGGTGTACCTTTTTATTGTGTCATATTCCCTTGTCATGCATAGTATCTAGTTAGGTTCTAGTTGATTGTTAGGTGGCTTTCAAGTGTTTTTTCTTATTGTATTTTTGTAAGTTCCTGACTCTGTCAGGAATTGCTCCAACTACTTTTTCACAGCGAGTCAAGCATTCCCAACAGTGAGACAGCTGGCTCTGAGGGTCTACGTCCAAACCATTATGCTGCTTCCCTCTTGTATACATATCGCAAACTTTCATCTAAAATATTCAACTGTTCTTCAAAAGTTACCATCTCGATTTGCATTTACATCTAAAGCTTACAGTATCAAAAGTCTTGATGTCTTTGAAGTTTGAACCTATATGACTGTTACATTGGAGAAATCTAGTCTTCTATGTCTTGTCATTGATTACGAACTCACCAAAGGAAACCATCTTTGGGAGTGCTCAAAATCCAAACTTCAGCTACTGTCATGACTACAGTCAGCAGCACATTTTTTTTATCTTTGAGTGCTGGTTCTGCTTCATTTCCTGCATTGTCTCGAATGTCAAAATTTCAAATATGGTTTTCTATGGTAATATCCAGAGTAAAGTCTTGGAACATGTCTTATTAGACAAGGAAGGGCAAATTTATGCCGAATGAGAACCTAAAGAGTTTAAAAAAGACAGGAGCAATGAAGAGAAATGTGGAAATAAGGCCATGATTAGCCGATGATTGAAGCATTAAAATGATGAAAGTGGGTTATGAGGCATTAAAATTGCAAAATGTCTTTCAATATGAAACTTCTAGGAAGCGTAGTTCTTCTAGAATCATCTGTGGCACTCTTGAGGCACTAGAATAGTGGAAGGGATATACGAATACAACACAGACATATTTCAACCCAGAAAGTCTTTTCTTCTTAGCTTTAGTTTTAGTCATAACCTTAGTTGTAGCCATTAGTCATGACAAATCAATGCACAATTGGATCATTAAAATGACAAAGTGAGAGATGAGGGCGTCAAAGCTGCAAAATGCCCCTCAATTTAAAACTACAAGTAAAGAGGTTCTTCTAGAATTGTCTTTGACACTAAATAAATAGAGGCACTAGAAGAGCAGGGATATAAAATACAATACAGACATATTTCAATTCCAGAAATTTCATTTTTTTTCTTTACTTCAGTTTTAGTCGTAGCTTTAGATTTCTCTTATAATAGTGGCGAAAGATGTGTTAGGTGAATCTAAGGGAGGCGTACCGGCACAAAAAGAAGCTTGTTGGTAGAGTGAATTGGTGCAAGATAAAATCAAGGTAAAGAGGGCATGTTACAAATTACATTATGCTAAGAAGACTAATGAAACTTTAGAGGCTTATAAGAAAGCAAATAAAGAAACGAAAAAGGCCCTCAGTGAAGCAAAAACTAAAATTTGGGAGGATTTATATAAAAAACTCAACTCAAAAGAGGAGGAGTACCTTGGTGTATGTTATTTGTAGATGACATTTAGTGGAGTTTAAGGAAAAAGGTAATAGAAAATTGGAACTATAGAGGGAAACATTAGAAAGTAAAGACTTCCGACTTAGTAGAACAAAGACAAAATATATGAAATGTAAGTTTGATCATTTGGTTACTTCAGAGAACATAGAAATTAAAATTGACACATATTACATCCCTTAAAAGGAAAGTTTTAAATACCTAGGGTCAATTTTTGAGTGATGAAAGAATTGATGGAGATATTACGCATAAAATTAATGTAGGTTGGTTAAAATGGAGAGGAGTATCAGGTATTTTTTGTGACAAGAAGATACCATTAAAGTTAAAAGGTAAATATTATAGAGCAACAATTATATCTGTCATGTTTTATGGTTAAGAGTGTTGAGCAGTTAATCAACATATACAAAAGATGTATGTAACAAAAATGAAGATGTTGAGATGGATGAGTGATCATAAAAGGAAAGACAATATACATAATGAGGTTACTAGAAACAAATTGGGAGTGATACCAATAGAGGATAAAATGAGAGAATATCGTTTAAGATGGTTTGGACATATAAAAGGAAGTGCCTGGAAGAAGATACGAAAAACTAGATTTTGAAAGTATTAAAGAGGTAGAGGACGATTACAAAAGTATTGAAAAGAAACAATAAAGAATAATCTAGCTTACGTTGAGTTAACTGCTAGATTTTGAAAGAATTAAAAGAGGTAGAGGACGACCACAAAAGTATTGGAAAGAAAAAATAAAGAATGATTTAGGTTATGTTGAGTTAATTGTTAACATGACACATGAAAGAGCTATGTGGAAATAAATAATCCATGTAGCCAACCCCGTCTAATATGGAAAATGTTGTTGGTGTCTGTAATAGCCGTATCTTCTTCAATAAAATTTCTTTACTTTTTTGTCGAGGTTCATTTCGTATCATTTATGGAGTTTGAGATGGAATCCACACCGATTGATATCCACACCAATTCCCTTGATACTCTTGATGGCATAAAATTATTGAAATATGCCCATCGAATTTCCAAGACCTACAGCTGTGTGAGCCTTATCTGAGCTTTCACACAAAGGAGGTTTGTGTTCTCTAGCACACTCCTGCACTTCACCTACTGAAGCATAGAGTGGGCCTATTCATGTAATCCATAATTGAGTCATTCCTGACAACATGTCCTAAAGATGTCCTCAACAAGTAGCTAAAACCCTACATTTGTCTCTCCGTTCCAAGCAAGCTTTATGCCACGTACACATATACAATAGAGTATTGTCGTCACTTACGTTCTTCGTCTGATAAATCATATAAGAGGACAAGACCACTTTCTTCCTCTCAAGATTGACATAGAGAAGGAGCCTGACGACCTACGATGGAGTTTTACCACAAAGTTCTCTACGGAAACCAAGCTGCCTAATTGGGAAATTGATGTGTATTACATTTGTCAACATTCATGCTTCGGAGTGGTAGTAAGGCTGAATATCTCTCTCTTTGTTTTTGTTACAAAGGGAGGATGAAGAATAAAACACGTGCACCCTCCCTCGGGAGTCGAACTGCCGACCTGCAGCAAGGGCGCCAGAAGGGTCTATGAAAGGGACACTCTTTGTAGTGGAAAAGGAGACCTTTATGTGGCATATAGAAGGTCCTATGTTATTCGAAAAACCCTGCTATTCAACAAATAAAATGCACCACAAACATGTTGAAAACATTTTGTAACGTATATTATGGGTCTTCCACTATTGGACATAAAGAAACACACTATTGTACATAAAGAAAAAAACCAATAGGCACATTTCAACTTAGGTAAATACTTGGGTCTTCCAACTATAAGGAAGCGATTGTTGAGGAAAGATTGAGTACGACATGCAAAGAATAAAGTTAGATTGGTAAGATGGAAGGAAAACTGTTTGAGAATGGGCCGGTAGAATAACTCTTGTCAAGTCTATGCTTGCATAAAATCAATCCCCCTGATAGTGTTCCACTACCTAGATCTCTATGTGAAGAAATCAAGCAACTAAAAAGGTGGAATGATCAAGGGTAAGGTCAAGGAGTGTGTTGGGTTCTGAAAGTATGTGCTTTAGATGGGCGTAGACGTTAAGACCAATGAAAGGGTACTGTGGGTCAGTGTCCTGATGGCTAAATGTAATAAAGGGCAATCCATCACCATAGGGTCATCGACTAACAGAAACACCTCCCTCATGTGGTTGTCGATTTTCGCACTGTGGGAATACATAGAACACGACACTGTATGAAGTCAGGAATGAGACTAACATCAATTTTGGGAAAAATGGGTGGACAAGGATGTGGTGCTTATCCAAAAGAATATGCAGGTCATGGATGTGAATATCATAGGGTGGAAGCTGTGACATGGTTAGCAAGAGTGAATATTGGGATTATTGGTGTGTTGCTTACCTCGTCTCATAAATTGTGAGAAGAACGATGTTATACCTCCTCCATAAACTTCCCTTGGGGAATACTCTGTTACATAAAATCACATTTGGTTGTAGGCTGAGAATGCTCCCCACCAAGGACCAGAGAACATGGTGGAATTTTTAAATGGAGCCACCAACATGTGAACCCGCTATTTCTAGCATGGGAAAAACTGGCAGGCGTCCACTTGAAGAGATTTGCAATGAGAGCACTAGTGAGGGTCCCTATCGTGCTTCTCATTTGGCTTTTGGCCTTAGTCACCCCATTTTTCGGACCATTGAACTCGGTTGCCTTCTGTTAAAGATGCAATGTAATAGGAGACGGGCCACTAGGACTCATCGTCCTTGGACTAACTGGCATGGCCACTAGGGCCGCTTAGAGTTGCTCGCCCCCAATGGCTACCTCTCTCCTCTAATCCTCAAATGTAAACCATAAAGCTCTATAAATAGAGCAGTCTCTCATTAATAAAGATGTACTGTTTTGCAACACTTTGTCACTTGGTTTGACTCCGTGATTATTTACTATTTGAATTGTATTGAGTATTGAAACACCAAGCATTTGATGAATCAATTTCTTGGTGACTCTCTGTTTGTGCAATTGACGATTGGTTTAGATTCCTCAAGTGACTTGAAGAATCATTTCTTTACATGATATTAGAGCCTTATTTTGAAGAAATTGAGCACATCGAGAACTGCATCAAAATTGAAAATTCGTGATATTGCATATTTGATGTTCCAAACTTGAGGTAGCATCAAAATCTTGGTTTGTTTATTGAAATGAAAAGTAAAAAATGAGTCTTTTAATGTATTCTTAAACAAAAATGTTATCAAAGTTGTGTAAGAACTATGAAAAATATTTTTTATCAAAAGACTATTGGTATTACATAGATGAAACTATTCAAGAACCAAAGATAGATTTTCAAAATTTAGATGACGATGATGCTTTTAAAGCACAAGAGAAATACAAATACGATTTTAAAAATTGAGAGAAAATGAATGCAAAAATAGCATAGATTATTTGTCAAAATATAGATGAAAAGCTTAGAAACCAAATTAGTATATTTGAAAGCACTTTTGAAACTTGGAAATATTTGAAAAATATTCATTCTCAACATGATTTTGTTTTTCAAATAGATTTAATGGAAAGAATGATAATGCTTAAGGAAGGAAACTTAAGCGTTAGAGAGTACCATAATGAGTTTTTCAAATTGTGGACTCAACTTTGAAGCTTTAATAAGTTTGGAAAACTTCAAAAATGAACGAATTTCAAGAAGTCTTTGATAATCAATTTTTTTCCTATTTATGCAGGGTTTTAAGGATGAATTTGAAACATTAGATCAAATTTAATTCATAGGAAACCAAGACCTACAAGAGACTCTTTCTTAGCAGATCTAATTATGAAAGAGACTAGATTAAAAAATTTAAGTATTTCAAATGAATCATTCTCGTTGCTTCAAAGCTAGGAGCAAATTTTAAGACATACAAGCCTCTCTATGTTAAAAATTTTGAAAGACAAAAAAGGTGGTGATGGTTTAAGTAAGAAACCAATGGTGCAATGGCCAAACAAAGATACTATTTAGCACTATTATAAGGAAAGTGGTCACATTAAGACCACTTATTCCTTTCTTCGAAAAAGATATTAAAACGTGAGAGTTGTGGAAGACAAAGATGGAGGAACTGTACCTTCAAACATCAAGGCCTATATAGAATAATACTGAAAGAAAAGGCAAGCATCTTCAGAAATGCTCTATTTACTTCTAAAGGTATGTCTTTGTTTTTAGATTTGGGTGCTTATTTTCATGACTTATAATGAAAAATCTTTAAAAAACATCAAAATACTTTTGGCAAACATGTTTTTATGGTCAATGATACAAAACTTCAAATTGAAAAAATTAAGAATCTTGAAAAAAAATTAAAATTCAAAATATAAGTTTGATAATGAAATTAAATCTAAATCTTATCTCGGTTGCTAAGATTTATGATAATGACTATATAGTCACTTTCTTATCTAAGAATTGTGTGCTCTAGGATTACCTATCGAAGAAGGTGATTGGTGAAGGCCATAGAGAAAATGGATAATACAAAATGGATAGTTTAGTTATGCCAAACTTTGAAGTTTGTAATGTAATTCATGATACTACACTTTGGCATAAATGACTTGGACACTTGGATATGCATAGGTTATGTAATTTTTCTTTGTTAAAAATGAATGAGCTTTATAATTTTGATTGTAAAGAATGTATTTTTGGGAAAATACATCATCTACCATTTGGTGATTTTGCAACAAGTAAACCTTTTGAATTAATACACTCTGATGTTTGAGGACTTGCCCTTATTGTTTCAAAGGGAGTTCAATATTATATAACCTTCATAGATGATTTTACCCGTTTTACTTGGATATATCTATTAAAACATAAGTTGGAAGTGTTTAAAGTTTTTTTTGATATTCCATAATTTGATAAGGACTTAATTTGGTGCAACTATTAAAATCTTTATATTTGACTCAGGAGTAGAATACTTATCCAAAGAATTTGAAAATTATTTTGAAACAAACAAGATTTTTCATAAAAAGTTGTATACCAAAACCCCTCATAAAATGGCTTGGCTAAAAGAAAATATAAGCACATATTAGAGACTTATAGAACTCTTTTAGTTACGAGTAATATTCCTAAGTTTTTATAGATGAAAGCTACTCTTACTGCTATATACCTTATTAATAGAATGCCTTCAATAAGTCTTGAAAATATTTATCTCTTTGAAAAGTTGTATAATATTCTTTCATATTATGAAAGATTAAGAGTTTTTGGTTGTAGATATTTCGTTTATACTAATAAGAATCATAAATTGTTTCCTAGAGCCATTGAATGTATTTTTCTTAGATATAGAATTGACAAAAAGAGATATAAATGTTTTGATTCGATTCATGACAAAACTATATGTTTCTAAGGATATGAATTTTTTTGAGAATGACTACTATTATAAATTGATTGAAAATACCAAAGAATCCTTTTCACAATATTTTTTCAATATACAAGATAGTGAAGATGGTAGTGATTGTGAAAACAATCTTGATATTCCACAACATGATGACAATGATACTTGTAATGACAGTTTTGACACTGAAGAAAACTTTGACAATCAAAATATTATTAAACCTTTTCCTCTACGTTACACTAGAAGATATGGGGAATAAAATAACTCCTGTGTATAACCTAGAATTTCAAAACCACTCCAATGATTTGTATCTTATGAATCTATGAATCTTTTGAACCTCAACGAAAAATTTGATTGCAACCATTTTAGCAGTAAAAAAAACTTAGGGTCTACCATCAACCAAAGGGCATACCTGAATGGGAGGATGCTATACAAGAAAAACTTAATACGTTGGATAAAGCTTAGACTTGGTCCATTGTGCGCAAGCCTAAAGATAAGAAAATTATTGGATATAGATGAGTCTATAAAATTAAAACACATAGTAATGATAATATAGAAAAACATAAAGCTAGATTGATAACCAAAAGTTATGCGCAAGAATATAGAATTGATTATGATGAATGTTTACTCCAGTTGCGAGAATAACCATTATAAGGATTTTTATAATTCTTAGTGTTATCTTAAACTGGAACATATTTCAACGTGATGTTAAAAATATTTTTTTAAATAGAAAATTAAATGAAGATATTTAAATGTGTCCTCCTCTCAGATTTGACATTTACCAAGATCATGTTCTTAAACTTAAGAAAGTTTTGTATGGTTTGAAACAAGTCCAAAGGCTTGGTTTGTTCGCTTTGAAAAATTCATATATTTGCATAACTTTGTTTCTTGCTATACTAAGACTTATTTGTTTATAAGAAAATTTGATACAGGCATTGCTATCTTACTCTTGTATGTGGATGGTATGATCATTACTGGAAGTGATGAAATAAAAAATGCACAAGTTAAATATGATCTTCATTAGAAATTTGACATGAAAAATCTTGGTCTTCTTAGTTATTTTTGTGATACCAAAATTGTTAAAAATAATTGGAGATATTTTATGTCACAAACCTAGTTTGCAAATGAAATAATTGATAGATTTGGAATCACTGACAACAAGCATGTTGATACCCTCAAGGTCCTTGAAACAAAGTTAAGAGCCATGAATGGCGAAAAATTAGAAGATCCAACTCCCTACGGGCAACTGATAGGTGTTCTAACCTATCTTACTGTCACGCGTCCTAATATCTCTCATGCAATGCATACAACTAGTCAATTTCAACAAACACCTACCACCATTCATATGATTATTGTAATGAGAATTATTTTCTATGTAAGGAACTCTATAAACAAGGGGGTATTTTTGAGTTCTTCATATTTTGATATATCTATGCCTACTGATGCTAACTGAGGTAGAGATGTTAAGAACATATGTTCTACTATTGGTTTTTGTGTTTTTTAGGAGAATTACTAATTTCATGGAAGTGCAAGAAGTAACAAAAGGTTTTGCTTTCCTCTACCGAAATTGAATATCGAGTTATGTTTACTGTTGCTACAAAAAATCTCTTAGATTACAGAAGTACTGAAAGATATGGGCATCATGTTATGACAATCAGTCACCATGTTCTGCGACAATAAAAGTGACAGATTTCTTAGATTACGAAACATATTAAGATATTAAGATGGATTGCCATTTTGTTTGTGAAGAATGCTTGAAGAAAAAAATTAGTTTGTATTATGTAACATCAGAAATACAATTGGCAGATATCTTCACATAATCCTTATCGGCAACTCATTTTAATTTTTTGTTAGACAAACTTTGGATACACTGTAAGTTTGAGAAAGAGTGTTAAAGATGTAATGTAATAGGAGACAGGCAACCAGGGCCCGTCGACCTTGGATTAACTGTCCCTGACCACTAGGGTCAGACAAGTTAGAGTTGTTGGCCCCAACTAGCCATTGGGGGCCAATTGCTGACCCCCAATGGCTAGTACAAGTAGCAGTTGGGGATGCCAACAGATACCGCTCTCCTCTAATCATCAAATGTATGGCATAAAGCTCTATAAATAGAGCAATCTCCCATTAATAAAGATATATTGTTTTGTAGTACTTTGACACTTGTTTTGACTCCGTGATTATTTGCTATTTGAGTTGTATTGAGCATTGAAACACCAAGCATTTGGTGAATTAGTTTCTTGGTGACTCTCGGTTTGTATAATTAACGATTGGTTGAGATTCCTCAAGAATTGTTTCTTTACACGTTGATCTCTTTCTCTGTTTATATTATTCCAAGCTTTGCCTTCATGAAATCTTATTGGAAGGACTTCGAAATGGTAAGTACTTGACTTTATCATTCACACTCAGTTATTTTCAGAATGTACATCGTTTTGCTCGTCCTTTTGGTGCCATGTTTGATCGATGAATCTCTCATTGTGAAAGAGTTGTGGGTTTAAAGTTCTTTGTTATTTATATAGTTCCATGTCATTGAAACAGCGGATTCGAGGGAAGATAACACATGCACAGGGTGTGACCATGTTTTATATCAGTGCCTTCGTAGCCGTATGGGTGTTTGTGATTGGATTGGGATTTGGTGGCTGGGCTAGTATGACGAAGTTTGTCCAGCTGATCCAGTCATTTGGGTTCTTTGACAAGTGCTATCAATGCCGGTGAAAACCATTCATAAAGGCTTAGGATTATCTTTGGCTTCAGGAGGATTCTCTTCACTGTAGATGGCATCACCATCTGCAAATAGCAGTGCTCAATGCACTTGAAGTAATATCATACTTACTGAATTGTATATTCAATTATTAATTTCCTTCGTTGTTCCTCAACAAATATGTGACGTACTTGTATGACTGCGACCAATTGTATTTCAGTTATTTAATTTGTTGACCTTTTCTTGGTCACTGATCAGCTGTCTAAGTTTGTCAATTGATCGTATTTGATTTATTCGTATTATACGTGTCTTTTTAAATAAGGGCAAAGTTGATTTTAAGTTTTGTATTCTCTTGCACATTGACACTCGGAAATAGTTATGAAAATAAGAAGCTAAGAAACTGATTTGGATAAAGAAAAGGTTAAGTCTGATTGATATGACACAAAAAACTCTCCTGCTAGTTAGAATTTCCTTAAAGCTTCGGCGTCCTCCTAATATTGTTGCTATTTGGAGTTAATCACTAATATGAAATCTGAGCTGGCTGAATGTATTCATAAAAATTGAGCTCATAGATAAACCTGGTTTCCCATATGACAAAAGCACCTGCCACTAACTTCTTGTTCGCTTTGGTTCTCGCATAGAAAAACCAGGAATTTGCACAAGCTTCCTATGAAAATGAGACAGTTTTGCAGCACGAAAAGAGCCGTCCTGGCAGGAACCTTGGAGTATATATATGTGTGTGTGTATATGTGTATGTGTGTATATATATATATATATATATATATATATATATATATATATGTTTATATGCATATATATATATATACATATATGTTCGTGCAAGGGTATAACTTAAAAAAAATGTTAAAAAGCATATTAAAGAAAAAGAGGAGATGAAATTGAAAAACTGTCGAAACTAAACGCAGCCTTGCATGATTTTAAAACACTGAGAAGGCAAGTTGAAAGTAACACTTCACCACCTTAAACTTATATGTTTAAGTTAACTCGGTTCACAATTTTAAAATGTACAAAGTTAAAACTGATCCATGATCCATCACACCGAAGAGTTTTTTCCTCTTTTATTTACCTCTCCTCATTTTTCAAACTCCTTCTCTCACGTATCAACCTAATCCATGCAGCAAAACCCTGCCAAACCAAGGTGCCTTTGAGAGGATGATCTCGAAGGATATTAGACACCAAACTTTATTCCGATAATAGAAGATTCATTGTGGCATGACCCGAAGGCAAGTTGAGCTGCACGTGACACATCTTAAATATAAACACGAAAAAAAATTATGCATGAATTAGATCAAGTTACATCCATGATCAACCCAACAGCTCGGAACTCATAACTGACACTAGGATGCTCACAACCTAGCAAGCATTTCATCAAGGATGCAGTGGTTCAAGAGAAGCTTAAGACTGATGATTGGGAGGGTCGATTGGAGTAATATAACAAGAAAACTTTAGAGTAAATAAGAAAGCAAGAGATTGTATTGATAACAGTAAAGGTGCGTGGCTCACGACATGCTTATGACTCAGATGCAGAACTCATGCTAAACACAAAAGCAAAGGGGGTGCCTCCCTGTGTAAGACAACACCCCATCGTATACATTAGAAGTTGCCAGGGAGTTCCCATGCAAGGGCCTGATTATACAACTATAGTAACATTTGCGATTGAAGGGTCACATTCTCCCCCGCCTAAACCATTGACATCCACAACAACTCGGCATGCAAATGGTACTCTCGCATCTATTTCATAAACTAGCGTATAGTGAGCTTCTTCTCCCTGCTTACGTATGCTTCGTCATATCCTTTCCACTTGACTAGATAGCGCAAGATGTGTCATCTTTTATCTTTCATATAGTCGAGGATGTATTCACTTTCTTATCTCTTGGAGTCCTTAGCGGCATAGGTGCCCGCATTGGTTGGTTACGGTTTGCATCTTTCATATCAGCATAACAAACCTTTAGGTTACTCACATAGAAGATAGGATGCATAGAATTGTGGTATGAAATATCTAGTCGGTATACTCAATTTTCTACCCTTTTAGTTATAGTATAAGGACTATCGTACTTACGAATCAACTCGGCATGCTGCCTGCTAAAGATTTGTGTTTTCTTTGGGTACAACTTCATAAGGGCTTGGTCATCGACACCAAATTCGACAACAAACCTCTTCATGTCCACCCAGTTCTTCATACGCTTCGCTGCCTTTATAAGGAGAGCATGGGTAATATCATGGTGCTCCTGTAGATGAGTGTAGAAGGTATGTACGATGGGGGTCTTGCCTTCATAGTGTGTGGCGAGAGTGTGTAGTGTCTGCGGCCGTTGTCCGATGCAAAGCTAGATTGGTTGTTAAAAAAGGAGTTGACTTTGAGAAGATTTTTATTTGTGATAAAAATATCTTCTATTAGAGTTGTCCTTGATTTGGCATCTATCCTTCATTTATATGTTGAGCATATGATTGTCAAAACTATTTATCTTTATGGTGATCTGGAGAAGGAAATATACATAGAACAATAGAGCTTTAAGAAAATTATGTTTGAAGGTTGAAGAAGAGTTTGTATGGGCTAAAAAAAGCTCCTAAGCAATGGTATACAAAGTTTGAGTCATTTATGGTACAACAAGGCTTTAAAAAACTACTTCTAATCATTGTGTCTTTGTGCATGAATTTTTTATAATGATTTTATTATTTTATTACTCTATATTGATGATACATTAATTATTGGTAATAATGCTTTTAGAATTGATAGGTTGAAAAATAGAGCTTAGTAAGTCTTTTGCAATGAAAGACTTAGGACGCAAGACATATTCTTAGCATACGCAGATTACTCGTGATAGCAGTTGGCCAAGAAGTTGTGGTTATCACGGGAGAAGTACATTGAGAAAAGTGCTCAATGGTTTCACTTAGATAAAGCTAAAGTATAAGTACACCTCTTTTTACATTTTAGCGCTTATGACTGAAACAACTCCTTCAGTGATGAAGAGAAACAAGACATGCAACGTGTTCACTTATGCGTCTGCGGTAGGAAGTTTGATGTATGCTGATGGTTTGCACTGAGGACGATATAGCTAAATGCGATTGGTGTGGTTAGTCGTTTTCTTTCCGATCTTGGTAAAGAGCATTGGAAAAGCCGTGAAATGGATATTGAGATATCTTCCTGGAGCACTTCTAGTTTGAAGCTTTGCTTTGGAAAATGGAAACCTGTTCTTTGTGGTTATGCATGATTGGACATCGCGGGTTGATGTTGATTCTAGAAAGTCTACTTTTGGCCTATTTGATTACCTTTGCAGAGGAGATTATGGCTTGGCAATCTAGGTTTACAAAGTGTGTTGCATTGTCTACTCTTGAGAGTTTGAGTTTATTATTGTCTTTATCGAAGCATGTAAGGAGTTACTTTGGATGAAGAATTTTGTGCATGAACTTGGTTTTACTTAGGAGAAGTATGTTTTGTTTTGTGATAGTCGAGTGTTATACATCTTGGTAAGAATTCTACTTTCATGGTAAGTTTAAGCATATTGATGTGAGGTATCATTGGATACGTGATGTCTATGGGCTCTAAGTTATTAGACTTGAGAAGATTCAAATACGATGATAATGGTTCGGACGTGCTTACAGAGAATTTCTAGCAAGGGAGAAGTTTGAAAGATTGCAGATTTGGTTACTTGGGTTTGACATTTGCCTCTACTTGAGTTGGAGCGGGGAGTTTGTTGGATTCCTCCTCATGTGGGGAGGTAGAGCCCATCTCATTAATGAGGTGAGAGAGAGAAAAAGATAGAGAGAGTCGCAGCGACATGGCACATAATTTTGTCTTCTTTCATGGCTATTACTATTTATTTTAGGTAGTGGCAGCTTGCAATTTCTCTAATGTGGGCATCCTCTTTCCTTTATAGTGAATAGGGTTTATTTTATTTATGATTTTTGTTTTGGAGATGCCATATAACACATGCAAAATTATTTTTTTCTTTCCCTTTGTAAACACCCTTTTTTTTTCAAAATAAAAAAATCTTCATCTTTTAAAACTTTTACTTGTTTTGGCAACTTTGGATCTTTTAAGGGTTTTAAAATAAAAACACCATAAACAAACTCATTTTCGCATGAAAATTTTCTAACAACCTCAAAATGATGGTATATTGCACCCCTGTTGAACAAAATTCAATTTGGACAAAATTGCACAAAAATGACTATTTTATCCTCATGACCAAATTGGCAGCATTCTGCCTTTTTAAATGATTGCCTTTAAAGAAAGGATGATTTCAAACAATTATTTTTATATAAACAAATGAAAATATAATATTTGAAATCAAACCCAAAATTGTTTGCAAATTTATAAATTTATAAAATTTCAAAACCCTTGAAATTCAAATTAAATTCAAATAAGACCTCAGAAATTTGCCCGGTTGAAAATAGTCTCATTCCAAGACCTGATACCCAAGGGTTAAAGTAGTTTGATACCCTACACCCATTAAAGTGGTTCGATACGCTACACCCGTTAAAGTGGTTCGATACCCTACACCCGTTAAAGTGGTTCGATACCCCACACCCATTTAAAGTGGTTTAATGGTCAAGGTGGTTAAAGACCGGCTCAAAGAGTGAAAGTAGGTCACCCTTTAAAAAAAAACTGGGAATGAAACCCAGTGCTTTCTAAAAAATAATATTTGAAAATTTCATTAAATTTGATGTTTTCAAATATAAAAATAATTTGTTATAAAGTGTTTGAAACTAAACCTGCCATATGAACCAAAACGGCAACAACCGAGCACTTGCAAATTTAGGCGTTGTTGGGCGAGGTAACCTGCTATTTTTAGTTCTAGAAAGTTAGCATCCAAAAAGAAAAGTCGACCTTCAAGAAAGGAAAGTCGATGCCTAGAAAGGAAGGTCGGCGTCTAGGAAAGAAAGTCGGCGTCATCCACGAAAAAATAAAGTGATGCTCGATTTGGCAAGATGTGATATCTAATTTAGCAAGTTGTTCGTAGAATAACTAGAAAAGGAGAAAGTATAAGACTTTCTATTTCTCATTATAGAAAAAGTGTTAAAGAAATCTAATTCTTCTAATTATGCTCTTATTTCTACTCTTTTTGATCATGGTTAAACTAGTATCAAATAAAGGGTATTCAGTTGCATAGATAGAATATGCTAAATAATTGATTGCTTGATGTATATGATGACATATACTAGACTCGATATTGCATATGCAGTGGATCTGCTAAGTAGGTATACAAATAATCCAAGTAAATGCCATTGGAGGGTTGTTCAATAAGTATTTAAATACTTGAAGCAAATGGCAAGCTATAGCCTATAATGAAAGTTCTTTAGTCTTATTAGGATATTCATATGTCAATTGGATAACTTATATGGAAGACCATGCTCCTACAAGCGAATGGGTCTTAACGATTAATGAGGGTACAATTTTTTGGGCTTTTCAAATAAATAAATATGCATTGCCAACTCTATGATACTGATGAATTTATTACTTTAGCAATGGTGGTGGAAGAAGCAGAGTGATTTAGAAATTTTCTTCATGATATTTTGATATGGATAAAGCCAATAGAACTCATATCGAGAACTATGATAGTCAACGTACGATATTAAAAGTTATATTGCTAGATGTACAATGGAAATCTAAACATATTGGTATGGGTCCTAGTTATATGAGAGATCTTATCAAGCATCAATAAGGATGGGACTCAAGCTCATATCATAAATGATCACCAATGGTGGAACCTCGACTCATACTTGAGTAACATCAAGTCTTGAGTTCAATGAGTAAAGTACATTAATAGAGTGGTTGCAAGTACTTATTAAGTTATATACATCCCAAGGTTAAAAGTACTTGGTATCATAAGTAAAAAGAATGAAGGTTGAGCTTTGCTCTTAATAGACATATAAAATATATACTTGTTGAAGTGTTTATTATGGGGACACGTCTAGCAAAGTCTACCTATATGAGTGTGAAGTAGCGCTTCTTGGAGTTAAGAGCTTGACTCTTAAAGCACTCATGAAAATGATACAAGACATAAGGCCACGTTAAATGTGTCACATTAAATATGATAATCAATGGTCTTGAGTCTTAAGTGTAAAGTTATATATGCTAGTTCATATGGATTAGATGGCTCAAAACTTGTCTACCATTCTATTTTGGATTAGTGAAACTCATGACGTATTAAGTAAAGGTTCAAATCGCAAGATACCTTTATCTAAAGCATGAGATTTCAAGGATAATAAGAATTTGGTTTTATTTTGAAAATGGTAGGACATTGTGAAAGGATTTTCAAAATAACGAAATGCATTTTGTATTTACATAGATTAATTGGCCAAAATTCACCGATTAATCACTCATTGTCCAAGAAACACAAGAGGACTTTTGGACTTTCACCTATTAATCGGCCAAAAGCCACCGATTAATTGCTCGGTGTGTGAAATGAGAAAGGGTACTTCTACGGACCTTCACCGATTAATCAATGGTGTGTGTGACAAGAATATGAGCATTACGGCATAGGTCATTTCCACGATTAATCACTCAAGGCACAACTAATAAAATTATGGAATGATGTGTATGTTCATGGTGAATGGTTATGGAATGTTGCTATACATGAAGAGACGTGTCTATATATGCATGTTGTTTATAATGACTAGTCATAGAAAGTTGTTATACATGAAGAATTATGTACATGAAGAATTATGTCTCTTCCCAAGAGAGAGTTATGACCATTTTCTAGAAATAGTTGTGTCTCTTCTTAAGGGATCTCTCAATGTCTATATAAAGACATTCTCCATCAAGTTTTAGATATATGATTGAATTCATTCTTTCTTCCAAATCATTTACTCGTTTTTCTTCTAGCTATCATTTGAAGAACACCATTGTTGTCAATGACTTAGTTGTGTTAGTGCAAGACAAACCAAGTGTTCTTCATTGTATCCAAATTCAATTTTGCCAAGGAACAAACTGATTTTCTGTAGGCTCTAAGTTGCCAACATTTACAAGCAGATTCACCCATTTTTTTCAATAAAAAAGCTCATTCTCTCTAGTAAGAAGTTGTTCGACAAAAGCCCCTCCTTCAACTTCAACAGACGATATCACCAGAAAGAAAACCTTTGTGTTGATAAGGTCGCCTCTTATGGGTATCGCCTAGCTCCGATAAGATGGCAGTCAGGCCGATGTTGACTACCATGCATGTTAGCCAGCCAATGGTGTTCAGGCATGGGGATTTCCATTTGCGAACACAAGGAGAAAATATAAAGGACTTCTGTCCTTTGTTCCAATCTTAAGATAAAGGACTTTTGGTGAGGTCACTTGTGCTTATGGCATTTAAATTCACTGTGATTTTTTTAGTGGTGCCATTGGCTTATCTTAAGTTATGATGTACAAAGGATGTATGTTCTTTAAGAAAAGGCATTCTTGAGGCAGAAACCACTCATGCGTTGTATGCGACACATTTTAGGAAGCCGTCAAGAAATGTATGTGATAATTGTATGGCACAAAATGAATATGCTCACATAAAGAAAATTAAACCTTTTACCTTTACTGCATCTTACTGACAATAGTAACGGTTTCAAGTACATACTCGTGTTTGCTTTATCTTTATCTCTTCTTATAAGGAAATGAAGGCTTTGTTCTTGACAAAATAAGAATCATCATATCTATTAATATAAATGGTTTAAATGAAACATTATATTGGCGAAGTAGCATTTCGGGATGGTTTTATTCGGTCTTTTAGCTGTAGTATTGGACAGAAAAGTCATCATGTACACAGCTCGGTCATATGATGATTATCTTTATGTGGTTCTGCAAGTCACACAAGGTTTTTCTGACTAAGGAATGCAGGTTTCACAACGTACTCAAGACCTTGTAAAATTGTTTAGGTTCATAATCTGCAGGTCAAGTGGGAGAACTCTGGAATTATGTTGAATCCAATTTCCCTATCTTATCTAAGCAAAGCATATCGTGAATTTACATGTTCAAATATGTTACAAGTGGAACTAGAATATTTAAAAACTCTTTGGAAAGGTTTCCCATTTGATTTTCACTTTCCTTATTCTGTTTGATAGAAACAGACTAATATAAGTAAAGGTTCTAGGTCGTGGTCCTCCTCTTCAGCTCACTTGCCAAAAATTTCAGATGTTGTTTTGGATGCTGGGCATAAACATTTCCTACTGTTATATAAAACCAAAATAGTCGGAATTTGTTAATAACTAATTCTGACTGTTTTATTGTGTTTTTTTATTGTTCATAATAGTCTTAATTGTTTTCACCAATCAACAACAACTAAGCTTTTTCCCATACTAGATAGGGTTGGCTACATAGATTCTTTGTTTTCACGTAGCCCTACCATAATTTATAGAATCTATAATAAATAAGTGAGAATAATCTTGTTTTCTAGGAGTGGCTGTATACAATTGTTCCACCAACGGCATTATGATGCTAAGAACCAACGATCACCCCACGACGATCACCCCAAGGAAAGGCTAGCATCCTGTCATGGAGTTGCTTCCATTGTTGTCAGGTTTGTTGATGGGTTCTCCAAGTATCGTTCTATCCCATCGATATTATTCATTTTTTAACAGAAGATTCATATTTAATAAAAGGTTTTGTGTTGGGTAATAACATTAACACTAATTGTGAAACCAACACCGCCAACTAACATTTTCTCCTCTTATATAGATCACGATGAAGCATTAATTGACCAACAAGATCCAACCAACATACAGCGATCAACCAGAATGATCTCAAACTTTCACGGGCTCTGTATGTGAGTACGGAAAATGGTCATTCTCAACCTGTAAAACGTTATACGAGAAAAAGAAATAGTAACACTACAAAAATTAAACAAAAACATTACAAAAATACAAAACCGCTTGTAAGGAAAAGCCAAGACGTGAAAATCAAGAAGATAAAGCCACACAATGAAAAATAATGAAAAAAATACAGAAAACATCTTCCCTGTGTAAGAGGTGCGAGGGAAACCCTACACCATCACCTTATTCTTATTTCTCTTCTTTCTCTATAGACATTCTCGAGCCAGATCACTTTACATTGCAAACTCCGGCAATCTCAAGCAATGAACTGAAGCACGGTGAGATACTGCCCAATACGTGTGTGGGTGGGTGTGCCTTCGTGTGTGTCAGAGAGAGAGTGGGAGAGGGATAATATCGTGTCTTACACTCTTGGTATAGTGGCGGATCTAGAATTTTTTTGTAAGGTGAGACGAACTACCTACTCCGCCGTTTAAGGTGGGGGTGAACTATGTATAATAACCATAGATTCAATCATATCGTGTAAATTTTTCATTGGTTTTTCAAAGTTTAGATGAGGCAGCAGCCCCGTCGCTTCAATGGAGGTCGGCCACTGTACACTGTGATGATTCTTATGCATACAATCTTAGTTTATATATGTTTTACCGTTCACTTGTCTCAATCATCCTTATTTGGAATTGGCAAACAAGAGCTTTACGTTTCATTCTCCAAGATCAGTACTAATAAAATGTAGTGGTAAGCACGCGTATATGCGTGTACGTCATTTGCCAGGCGAAAATAGATAAAGGGATCAAGGAATACCTTCAACTTGCAAACAAAAGCAGGGACGTCTGCACTCTTAATAAACTGATTTGAGTAAACAACCGGTCTTTGTCTTAAGTTATACGATATAGCTTATCTGATGGATGGATTTCATAAGTTAAATCGGATTAATAATGTATTTAGATGGGTTCATGGTGATAATTAAACATGTCTGGTTTGCACAGAGAGAATTTAGCTCAACGGCAGGGAGCTTTAGCACTGTTAGTGCTGGTGGGGAGTTTGACTCTCAAAGAGTGCATGTGTGTGTTTGGCTTCTGCCTCCTCTTATAACAAAAAAGAAGATACATGTCGAGTTTCAGATTAAATGGTGGCAGTTTACCCGAAACCGTGAACCAAAACTGAACTGGGTCAAGTTGGTTCTGATTATGATTCACAGTCCATTATGGTTACAGTTCTATTGAAAAAAAATACTATATAAAAATGAAAAAGATTAATAAAAAGTTAAAAAATAAAAAAATTCAAAAAGAGCCTAAAACTAAACAGTGGTTTGAACTGCGAGTTTCAATTTCATTGAAACAGGAACCGTAACCAGATCGGGACTCATCTATGTTGGGTTAAAGATTGGGTCAGATTTACCAGCTCCAATTTTGGCAAGCTTTAGGTTCTGTTACTTGGGCATACACTCGACACGGCCGTATGTTGGCTGTTGCCGGTTGGACCTGCTCTATCATGAAAGGTCATGATATATGCTGCTAGCAAACTTCACATAAATTACCATGATAGACGGTCTAGATTGCCGGTTGGATCGGTTCTATCATGAAAGGTCATGATATATGCTGCTAACAAGCTGCCCATAATTATCATGATGGACGGTCTAGATTGCCAGTTGGATCGACTCCTATCATGAAGGGTCATGACATATGCTACTAGCAAACTGCACGTTACCGAGACGGACGGTCTAGATATCAAAATGTTTTTTTTTAAACGGGAGGACCAAGCCGTGGTCCTTTCAGGAGTCGAACTCCCACCGGCGGCAAGGGCGTTAGAGCCCCTGCCGTGAGGCAACCGCTTTGGGTGCCAAAATTCGTTTTAAAAACAGCCCATATCATCAAAGTTTGTACTTCTCTTGAAAGCAAGGCAACAGACGCGTCACATCGCGACAAGAACACAAAGAGTTAATTACGTAGAGACATCCAAAAGAAATTAACAAAGTTGTATCTAGTATTCAAGCCATATCTCTTGTCACAGAGCTGTACAACTTAAGTGCTAAGCAAATATCCGTGTTTCAGCTTTCCCCTAAGAGAGAGAGTAGTCTCCCTTGTGATCTTCAATCTCTTGACGGTGGACAGGAAAATCCTGGAAATCACAACAATTATATTATACAGTGAAAACTTGGAGCAAATCTGGTTATCGAATTCAAGCTGCTAGACAGAAGACGATTTGAGAGTGGTGAGAAATTTGACTTACTCCCAAGGGACATCGCCTACCATCATCCAATCTCCTTCCTTGTCTTCATAGGTTAATACATGCATCTCTTTCGAAGCCTCTTCTGCCATGTCATGGCCTAAAGCAACTGTCACATATTGAAAAATAAAAAGAGAAAATTAGGTTAATCGGCACTGGTGGTTAGAAATCGTAAAAAGAACTCCGTTGGGACCGGCTCGGTCATGGTTCATGATTCCCATGAATTGGAACTGACGGTTCCAATTACACTACAATAAAACAGAAAAATTATGAGGGCCATGACGAAGACGGAGAATGCGAACGTATGGAAATGGACCAGGCTCTAGGCCAAGAGAAACTCCAGTCAGTGATGATCCTACTGTATCAGAGGTCCTGCGCGTCACAGATTCTCGTCTTTTTGTAATGCCAAAACCGGTCACACCCATGTATATATGTATGTATAGAAAAAATAGATAATTGATCCTTAACTATGCATAAGCGCCACTTGTGCTATGGTGCATAATTGTTTACCCCAGAGATGCGCGCGTAATGAATTGGATTTTTTTACTCTAAGGAAAAGAACATAACTGTGTTTCTAAAAGAAGTTTACAATGATCATCGATTATCTTGTTTTGTTGTCCAATTTCCAGTATATTGGAAATCAACAGTTTCAAAATTTTGCATTGGAAGTGATGGTATAAAATGGCTTAGAATTCTTGGAGTAAATGTTATGATAGTGATAAAATGTTTAGCATTCTTAGAATGTTTCTCTTCGAAATTGGATGTATGTCATCGAGTGCACAGTTCCTATAGTATCATGGTTTTTTACCTCAACTAATGTTTCTCACACACTAATATGTGTGTGTTTGTGTACAGAGAGAGAGATGTGTGTGAGAGATTGGCCGTGTATTGCCAATGTTCGTAGCTAAAATATGAGCAAGTTGAAGGCAATGAGATTGGCTGCTCACGAAAAACTCTCGTCTTGAACATATCTCCGAGTGCCATTATCAGCTCGGCATAATCACCAACTGTGAACAGGTCAAGTTTCCGGCCAATCGGAACCCCTTCCATGTAAACCTTGATGAAAAAGGTCGCCAGAGTCCGACGCTGCACGGCAAGTTGGCTCCTATGGTGCGACCTGATTGGCGGCCAACCGGAGTGTTGCTCCCTACACCCACCCACCACCAGAAATCAACCGTAATTCCCATAATTGCTTTAATCAGAAGAAATCTAAATATAAACGAATCGTTCATTCAATCAGATGCATATGTTACATTGCTATGTGATGGATCTCTAGAGCGATACCTCTTTGTAGATGGCTTCGGGGCTGAGGTGCCGACGCCTAAGCTTAGCTCCGTACTAAGATCACCATATTTGTTAGTGGAAGAAGAGGGGGAAACGTATCCGCTGCTGTCTATGGATGAAGAAGATGAGTCGCAAGCATCCTCCATGGCAATATACAGAGAGAGAAAGCTAAAGGAAGAAAACGAGGACGATGCAGCCCATAAATAACAGAGAGAGAGATGGTTCGTTGGTTTGAATGGTCGTCAGTGTGGCCGACATGCATACATGGCAGGTGCTACGAAGCTTGACCCGACGCGCCTTTATGGTTTTCGTGTTTCTCCTTTTCACAGTCTACATGGGTCCGATGATTGCTCGTTTTGGATAAAACAATAGCATCAGAAACCAGGATACTTTAGTAATGACACGATGATACGCTAATTACGTCTATCTTTTAGTCGAGCGTATGGTAGAAGCCACACGAGACGATTCGACACGGTTAGAAATATTCAGGTCATGGTGCGGAGACAGCAGTGCGACACGTTTCTGAATTAATGGGTTCGTCTCTCTCGCCTACTGAGATTGACTGACAGCTTGTGATGCGGCCATTTACCAAACATTGGTTGCTTTCTCGTGGCTTCAGAACAACAAATCAGGTCTTATTCGGTTCGGACCCTTCCATCTTGTTGTGTGTTACAACGGAAATAGAAACCAACAAATTGACAACAAAGTCTCTCTAATCTGCTGCGGCCTGTATATTTACAAACAAGGTATTGGAACGGGACTCGCGGTCGAAACGTTCCGGCTTTATGAGTACGTGTTTATTTTTATAAATATGTTTATATATAAGACATGACAGGTTCCTTACCGGTTCGTCCGTTCCAATCGGAATCAAACCAGGTCAGGAATGGACTCGACCTCGAATCGGTGAAACCAAAACTAGAACCGAGACTCACTCGGTCTGGTTCCGGTTTCACCTTTTACAAAACCAAAACCGGCACTTCCAAACAGCCTGTTTTGGTATTTTTAAAATATTTTTCTTATAAAATTCTATTTTTTAGAAAATTAGGGGTTCTCGATAGTTCCAAACCCAAACTGATTCAAGACCGGTTCGATTATGATTCCAGGTTTCAGGTTAACCGGAACCGGACATACCAAATGTAAATGTAATTTGCTGTAAATGTAATTTGCTAGTCATATATTATGTCACGGCGACACGGGAAAATGACTCACATGACTTTACAAAGCATGCACGATGGCACGACACGAGACCAAGTCGAGCTGCATGGCTGATATTGGTCCTAGGTAGTGGCAATAAAAATAATCTGGATCCATATTCAAGCAGTGGTGTACTCAAATTTTTTTTTGGTGAGATGCACTTGTATTTCAAGTCCAAATGTTTTTGTATATACAATGATAGACCGATGAATTTTTCAGATTTTCAGTGAGGCAAATGCCTCACCTCCTCCTCAAATGGGTTTGTACACCTGTTGCTGAATCTGATTTTGTATATATGATATAAGTTCAGCTGAAGCTCTGTCTGAG